>CM062935.1:31540416-32907500 GCA_031878705.1 Tapirus indicus | reverse complement strand
GCTGTGTTAAGTCTTCTCATGAGGACCTTCAAGGAAAGCAAGCTAATACCTCCTTTATCTCCTTTTCAAAAATTTAACATCTCTTTAAACTCCTGGGAAGATGATTATCTCCCAACTTGTGCACAAAAGTAGTATTGTTATTGATAAACAAAGATGATATGTCACTTTGATTTACTTTTTTATTGAGATATTTTAAGTACTAATGTTTAAGTATTAATGTTTAAACATCTACCTATTTTTAAGCATTAATATTTTTTCTCTAATCTAGTGAAATTTTAATATGCCATGATGGTTAAAACTTTAATGAACTGAAGTAGAAATCAAATCTCATGGCAGATGCCAATAAATCTGTGAGCTGAAGTGGGATTCCCAGAGTGTAGAGACATATTGGAACATGAACTTGAATAAAAGGTACCCCTGCAAACTTCTGGTATGCTTCTGCAGTTTAGACATTTAGAAACATTTGCTAAGTTAATATTCATCTCATTATGAATGGCTTTGACCTTGAGCCTCTGGTATGCTTCAAGATAGTTTAATTTACTGTATTAACACTATCCCCAATGGATATCACATTCTTAAGGAGTCGGCTTGGCATCCTTTGAAAAGAAAATAGATAAAAATAAAGATTTTTTTCAATAGTTAGAACACAGGGCAAGCAGTTGGCACTTATTAATTTCTTTCATTTCTTCCATACGCTAGAATAAAGCTAGCATATTGATAATTGTTCAGACAAACCCATGAGTCATATTATCACCACTGCACAGGGTCCCTAGAAGCAGAGTAAGAAATTAATAAACACTTGAGGATTTATTGATGCTTGGGTTATTTATTGGGTTTGCCAATGATTGGCTACACATGGAAGAATATTCCACAAGAATATTGTAATTTATTAGACAACTTCTTCACTATTGAATTATATGAATTCTGCTTTTGTACACGAGGATTATTTCTTCTTCTAATACAATGCAAGTCCTTACAGACATTTGTTCTATAAGTAATATTTCTGATATTTTTAATTAACACCAGATAAAATATCAGTCACTCTTCATATTGAATAATAAACTGATATAACCACTATTATTTCATCAATTCATTAATAGTCTGCATTTGGTCATAAAGTACTTCCAAGTTTTTTCACGCAAAATTCTTAATTCATTTAGGTAAAATGTGTGCATATGCACATATGATTTTGCATACAATTTTAGGGTGTTCATGGACCTATTGAAGTCCATCTGTGGCCTTCTTTAGGTTTACAATTTCCGACTTGGTAGACAGGGCGTTTCTGGGCATGACAGTCTTGAGCATAAATCTGAGAAGATTCCCTACCAAATTATCTATATTTCATGAAGAGACAATGTGATCTCCACATAACTTTTTGTTGTTGTTGTCAAATTATCCTTTATCAAAAATATTTTCCTTTTTAATTCTTAACTAGTTAGGCATTTTACCATACCACTGTTGCTGTCATCGATGATGTTATGTGGGAGGCAGCTATCAACATTGCAGCCTACAAACTGGGCAGTCCCCAGGATCTCTTTAATGATCCAGAGAGTTCTCTGGCCAAAGATTGGTGCTATGTCTGTCAGACAATATTGACAATCTCATCAAAATTGCTATTTCTATTGTGCTTAATATTTTTTCTGCTTCTTTCCATCTCTGGTTGGTTCCTTGACAGTTTTGATGATCAGGGCAGAGGCAGAAGGTACCACCTCAGTCTGAGCCTGTCTGTTCTGAATAGTCAGTTTCACTGTAATCCTGACCGTTCTAATCACTGTTGCCTTGGCTATGTCATCACCAACCTCTTTTGGAGTCAGATTCAGGGGACCGACTTCGGGGGCCAGGGCACATGTGGCACCGACTTCCCCACCAGTGCACCTCAGGTATATGACTTTGATCTAGTTGGCGTCAAACTTGGGTGGTGTGGTGGAGGCACCCAGTGTGGGATAAACCCGGATGTGGGACCACCAGAGAAACCTGCACCTTGACCTCTTCTGATGGGAAAGCCCCCCACATAACTTTAAATGTTACTCTTTTGTTGTAGAGGGTGCTATCTTGTAAACAAATATTATAATAATATTTCATGTCTACATATATCTTCTATATAATTTTGCTGTGTTCCAGAAGACAGCCAAGAACCTATAAAGATGAGAAAAGAAACAAACAAAAAGCACCTAAATTTAAATGTAGGTATACATTTCAATAGATGCAAATGCAGATTTTGATTTAAACAAAAACCTAGTTAGATACCACAAAAGGTCTTGTATTTTAGTCTAACACTTTATTATTACAAGAGTCCCTCAGATCTTCACTGAGAACTCAGTTGTAATTTAAGCACAGACTGGTTAGTTGGTTTCCCAGCTCACATTGGATTAAAAAGTGAAGTGTTTGTTGGCTGCAGGAACACTGGCAATATTGGGAAGTTAACAGGAAAAAAATCCCACTAAAGAAATAAAAAATATAAGTGCCAGGTCCTTAAGGAGTAGAGTGACTACCTCAATAACCCTTGAGAGCACTTCTGTAAAACAATGCATGCTTCAAATGTTTCGCTGTGCTCTGACCGCAGTTTAAGGGAAAAAAAGGAAATATTTTAGATTGTAGCAAGAAGCAAGAGTTCTATTAAAGAAAGGTCTAACTTTTGGCCTTCAACATGGTAACTAATACAGATCAAACAACTCAGTCGCAGATTATAACAAGTAAATGAAATGTAGTTGTAATCTTTTTTGCCAGATTATTTGATGTATAGTTACAAGTTAGTGTGGGTACTTGAACTGCATTAAAGGTTTTTCTGCTATTCTAATGTTTACTAATTTCCTTAGGTTGTTCCCATCTACTAGGACTGTATTTATGAATATTCATGTTTATAGGGAAGAATACACAAGCATATGGGGGATGCGTTCTTGGCTACAGAATACCAGAATTCCCCGTAACCCGTTTCATAGAAATATTGTTTGGATGAATTTTGCTTTCTTTTCCTGAGAGAACAGTTTCAGTTGTCTTCCTTGTTGGTATCTTTGATTGCTCTTATATAAACAGTAAAGACACTTTGCAGCTATAGTTTTTCTAGGGCTTCTGGGCAGATACGCTTTTAACAGCTTCTTTCAAGTCTTCTTAGGAATGTTTCAGAAATGGTAGGTTAGAGGTTGGTACAAAAAAGTTGACAATTGTAAGGAAAGCACTGCCAATACAAATAATGGATGTCATGCTTTCAGGTCTATTTCAGGAAAGGTTGAATTTTTTATGTTTCTCTCCGTAAGTTTACTTCCTTATGATCCCCTTTTCTTTTCCCTGTATCCTCACCTAACCCCAGAAATTATTGTATTTGGCTTAAAATTACTGAAAAATGCTTCTTAATACTGGGGCAGTCTGGCTAATGGACTTAGGTCAAAATAAGTGATCCTAAAGACAAGGAAATCTACCCAAATCCTATCTTTATGCTCTTCTTAATTTCATTACATGCTTCACAGACAGTCAAAGCTGGGTTCAGAAATGGCAACTATTACACAGCATTTAAATCCATTTGCCTCATATAGGTCCGTTTTATCAGGAATGAAATAATTCACAAACACACTTTTATCATCCTCTTCCCTGTCTCCTGCAAAGGTTAAAACATAGAGGAAAGAAGAAGAAAGATACAAAAAGAATTGGTCAACATAAATATGACAGACTGGTTAATGCCAACATAGTATGTTTATTCTAATGCAATATGAAGAATAAAGCAATAAAAAGATAATGGTAAATTATTTTCATAGCATAGAAATATGCCTTAAAGCCAAATAACATTGTAAAAATCATAAAATTAGCTTTAATTATGGATGTGCAATTCTATATTATTAACATGCCAGAGAAGTCCAGCACACTAATGTATAAAGATAATTATTTTAGAGCCGTGGAAAATAGACAGAAAACAATTTTCTTATATTATAGAGCATAAGAAATATGGTAAAAAGTTAAAATACTGGTCTATTTTGTTTATTTATTCAATAAATAGTTACTGTGTGCCAGGTGTTGTCCCAGACATCAAATACAGCATTAAACTTCCTTCCCTTAGGAGCTCACATTCCAATAGGAGAAACAGATAATAAACAAATAAATGTGCAAAATGTATACTTTGTAATGGAGAGAAATAAGGCAGAGAGAAAAATAACACCCAAAGGAGGTTTGAAATTTAAACTAGGGTCGTGAGGGAAGTCCTCACTGAGAAGGTGACATTTGAGAAAGTCTAAGGGATGTAAAGGAGCTAACCATGCAGTTGTCTTAAGCAAGAATGTCCCAGGTGGGAGCATGAGTGTGTTGGCATCTTCCATGAACAACAGAGTGGCCCGAGTGGCTGGACAGAATGGAGGAGGAGGAGAGTGCAGCATATGAAGCCAGAGGACCCAGCAAAGGAAATTGAGAAGCAGCAGCAGTGAGGTCAAAATAATACCAGGAGAGTGTGCTAAGTGGAAACCAAGGGAAGAAAGTGTTTCAAGGAGAAATTGAGTTCAATTTTTCTGATATTCCAGTAAGACAAGATCTAAGAAATGTCCCTTGGATTTATCGATGTCTTTGGTGATATGGACAAGATGAGTTTCCTTATACATGTAGGAGTGAGCACCTATTGGCAAGTCCAAATGGGAGATAGCAAGCAGAGGTACCTATTTCAAGGAGTTTTGTTTTAAATGGAAGCAGATCAATGAGAGCTGGAGGGGTTTTATTTTGTTGTTGTTTACAACAAAGTAATTATGATATGTGTTCATGCTGATGGGAGTGATCCAGTTAAGACTGAAAAATTGATGTTTGTAGGAAAGAAGGGGGCACCTAGCACCCAAGTGGGGGTTGACCTTAAATAAGGGCATGGTCCGCACGTCCATGATAATAGTTGTGAGAGCAGAGTATATAGACACTGGTGCATGTGGTTGAGTCGAGGTGGAGGTGGAAATGAAGTTCTCTTCTGATTACTACAATTTTCTGAGTGAATGAAGAAGCAAAGTTCAGAGAGAAGGGATGGAGAATTGGTTTTGGAGAGTGAATGGACGAGGGAAATGTAGCATGATTGCTGGGAAACACTACCGAACCACTTAACGTTATTGGTCATGAATTTAAAATGAAACAGTTGAAATTGTTGTGTGTTTTTCTTCAGCTGGTCTACTACTGGGTATAAATGAGAGTAGGTGGAAAGCCGTATTGAACAAAGTTGAGATTTTTGCTAGACTAATCTAGTGAAGCACGAGGAGGTGAGGGAGTGGAAGATATTTGCAAAGGAGGGCTTTTGATGAAGGACACAGTGTTTAAGCTGGGTAAGCAGGGGAGTAAGGACATGAGGGGATGAAGGGCAGTGGGGAAAAGGTGGCAGTATTGGATTTTAGTTCCTAGTGAAGTTCATGTTGGAATGAAAGTTATAGAAAGAGTGAATTAGAATGATAAGAGTTATGGTGTGAGAATGAGATGCTCAGATGTAAAATTAAAGGGAGGGACAGTTAAAATTATTAGCAATAAAAAGGCCTGGAGAATGAGTGGTTGGAAGTAGGGCAGAGAGCAAGATCACTGGATGAGAGGAGGTCATATGATTGTCTATCTGGATATTGTGGATTTTGCCATTACCAAGAATTAAATCAGGAGCAGTATATTCAGGAGCTAAGTTTTCAAGAAATGATGACAAATGACCTGGAAGTCTCTAAAGCCTCCATGGCAAGCAGGGATAGTCTGATAATATGAGATTCAGAACAGGTTTTTAGAGTAGGAAGGAGAATAATCTGCAGTGAGGAGGAAAGACAACTGTTCCACCTTCAAGTCAAGTGATATGTAGTTCATGGGAGTGAAATCAGCTACCACTCGAGAGAGAAGGAGGAAGGAGGCAAAGGGAATGTTCACAGAAGAGGTTGAGGCTATAAAAGATTTTGCTGGTAATTTCCCTTGAGTACCAGTGGAAGGGTTTGGGGGAGTTGGGGAAGGATGGGATAGGAGATGTCAGTCAGGCTCTATGGGGATTAGACTGTGGGGGTGAGGGTCATGGGACACCTGGGCTTCTACGAATGACTGATAAAAGCAGAGATAACAGTCACAATAAGGTTAGTTTTTGATTTAATCAAAACTTGGAGAATGGTGGTAAGGCTATGAGTGTCCATGGGGGATAGTAGTAGGGGGCTATCCAGGAACAAATAGGGTCCTGGTCTCTTCACTCCCTGGGGTGATATGGAAGCAGGGAAGGGTAGTCTTATCTGAAACTCTCAGATCTCTGGGGTCCTCTTGACTCCCTTTGCCCAAACAGTGAACTCTTCCTTCCTGAAACAGGCCCTATATGCCTAGCGTTCTTCACTTCCTGCTTTATCTACCAACTCTTGTGTTGGAGCACAGGTCATAACAAATGCTCTTCCTTTAAGTTACTCTGCATCTACCATAAAATGAGAATGAGCATATTATACTGCCCTCTTTCAAGCATGTATATTTAATGCACACATCCACAAGAACGCATTTTTTTCCCATCAGCCCAAACTTCATATGTTCATAGATTTCTTTTATCATTCTCTGTTTAGTTCAAAGCACATTTTTTTCCTGAAGGGCAGCTGCAAAAAATAACAATAATAAATGTCTGAATTTTTACTGGAAGGGCATGTGGACTTTTTCACCCTTCAATGTAAGAGATCATTTTCAAGTCAAATCAAGTGAGCCCCAAACCTTAAAAGCATTATGAGTATGCATGTTGTAGACATGCAAATAGAGGAACTATGAAAATGATATCCTGATATCTACCTCACTTTCTTTTCTGACTTGTCTACAAAACTGGGATTGGCACATGGAGGAACACTGACTTCCTCCCTCTCTTGGCTCTTTATCATTCTATTTATAGCTCCCTGTAGAAGTGTCTACTCTTGAACAGTGGAGCCATGGTGTGTAAAGTGTGCTTGAGCACTTCTACAGATACCAGACAAGCAGCACTCCTTCCCACAGTCCGCCACGTTCCCAGCGCTAGGAACCATGGTCCCACCTCCCCCCGAGAATGGCCAGGAGGTCTCTTACCTACAGTCATATATGCACTCAACACATTGGTGTTGCACTGCAGCTAGACATTGAGGATGTAATGTAGATCCAAAATAGATTAAGTCCATGTTCTCATGGAGGTTACTGTCTAGTCAGAAAGACAGATGCTAAAAAATGTGTAATCACAAACTGAGTCCATCATAAACAAGAACCCAGTTCTTTGATGGCATATAACCAGGTAAACGCACCCAAACTGTGTGTAGTTTCTGTGTCTGTGTGTGTGTGTGTGTGTGTGTGTGTGTATAGGGGGAGGTCAAGGAAAGCTTTCTTGAAGAAGTGATGCTTGCATGAGCTGAATTTAACCAGATAGTAAGAGGATGAAGTCTTCTAAGCAGAGAGAACAGCATGTGCAAATGGCCTGTGGCAGTGAGTGAATGGTGCATTTGAAAATTTTAAAGAAGGCCAGTGTGTCTGGAATAAGGACAGAGAAATGACTTCGAGGTGGCTTGAGCCATATCATTATATACAGACATTTCCATCCTGGTTGTCTCACGACCTCATGTAGAAATTGTTTGCTCTTTGGCAATTCTTGGCATAGTCAATCTCAATTCTCTCAGTGATTTTGAGGGAACAATAAGGGTTGTACATATGTTACTTCTTACGCATCCACAGAACTGTCCACCTAGTGAGCTCTAGCTCTTCTTTTCACACCCAGCTTGAATATCACGTCTTCTCCATCTCTGCTCCCTTAGTTTTTAATGTATCCTTATACCATATAACCCTTAACAAACTGTAATGTGGTATTGGCTTTCTATTTTATACTCCTATACAGTCATGCATTGCTTCATGACGAGGATATGTTCTGAGAAATGTGTCTTCGGGCGATGTTGTCATCGTACGAACACCACAGAGTGTACTTACACAGACCTAGATGGTGCAGCCTACTACACACCTAGGCTATATGGTACTAATCTTATGGGACCACCATCGTATGTGCGGTCCCTCATTGATCAAAATGTCATTATGTGGCACATGACAGTACAGAGACTGTGTTGTCTACCAGCTACCTCACAGAGTGACTACCTGATGGTAAATTAGGCCAATCTACTATTGCTCAGTAAATATTTCTTGAAATGACTTATCTTAAGCATTTCAGATTCTTCAGATAAAGGCATCACACAGAACATCTTGTTAGACAGACACCATTCCAAGCGTGTGTTTATGGAAATAGAAAACAACAAACACAGAAACATATGTTGTAACTGTACTTAATAAAAGAACTCATGTAAAGGTATTTTTGAAAAAGTACCTAACTAAGACAAAGCAAGTTACCAATGTTATCTTTAACTTATATGTGTTACATGTTATAGTAAAACATGGTTAGTCAAGCTATAACTTCAGAGAGCTGTGCTTTCAGAGTAGGATATGTTTGGTTACACAGGATTTGTCATTTGTTAGGAAGATTTTACCTTGCTTAGCTTCTGAGAACTAAGAAGAATTTTTGACAAAAGTCTTAATGAAAAATTATCACCAGTTTTTTAATTCATCCTGGTGTGATTTTAAGGTCCATTTGTGTACAGAAGAATGACCCTTCCCTCTACTGAGTTGTATAAATGCCCAACCAAATAAAAATGGTTATTTTAAAAGGAAACCTTTGGAGTATAAGGGATGTATACTGAAAATATCCTTTCTCCCCTTTGGAGTCTTTGGGCAAATGGCTTATTAGAAGGCCTTCTTATTCGTTACACAGCAAAGTTATGGAGTCTTCAGTGTGTCAGATAAAAACTTTCTGGCTCAGTTACGGGGACTTTTACAGCTCTTTTCAGAACAAAGCTGAGTCATAGGAGAATGATGCCATCCCCAATGTATTCATGCTACGGATATTTGGGGAAAATATGTCACTGGTAACTACCATTATTTAATTATAACTGTTTAAATTGGAGTGTTCAATTGGCATGTTAAACTTTTTCCAGTTAGTATTCCCCATCGCATAAAACACCAATGTAAAAACAAATGCTCATTTGAAATGTGTTTGTTTTATTGGCATACAGGTACTAGTCATGAATTAATACTTTTAAGAAAAGCTATGTGAAAATATGTGAGAGAATGTACTCTCTTAGCATATATATATATAGCATATATATAGAACTATAGATGGTGTTTTTTTTGTTGTTGTTCTTGTTTTTGGTGAATTTTGGCAAGTGGGGATGGCAAATCTGATCCCAAACCTCACTGCTTCAACAATAAACCTTCAAACCTAAATCAGGAACAGTTGCGTCTGTTTCTCTTTAAAGCTGACACAATCTTTAAGTTGACTGGAGGAAACCATGCTTGTTATTGCAAGTACTAAATATCGCCTTAAGGACATTCTTAATTTGCCCTCCATTCCTGGAGCAGAACTGAAAATGTTATGAAGCTAGTAGGTGTGTGAAATAATGCTATGTTCAAAACATTTTATTTTTCTCTGAAATATATGGATGCTTGAATAAACTCAAAGGGTCTGTGACACAGAGAAAAAAACTTTAAATAGCAATTAAGGCATTTTTTTTTATTTCAGCATATAAAGACAAGGAAATGTAATGGTTTTAATAATTAAGGATGCAGACTAATGCACACATTTTGCAGTACTAATAAAAACTTCCTGTTATCATCTCTATTTTTAAGAATGAAGAAGGTATTTCCTTAATGCACTTCACTGCTTCCCTTGCCAGCTCTGTTCAGGCTCAGAATTTGATAATAACATTTCAAAATTGTAAAAATAAAAAATAGCATTAAAAGTTGATTTAAGTCCAACTTTCCAAATCAGTTAACCCAAAGGTTAAGTGCTACTGCACTTGACCTGAGAGAGAGTTTGGTCCCCTTTTATAAGACCTGAGTGTAAAGAATAAAGACAGCATTTTTCTTCTTCTCTTTTTTTAAAGAAGCCACATGTAATGTTCTCTGAGTTAAGTTTTACCATTCATAATGAATGCAGTCTCGCCATTCAAATGCGACCATAAGTACACAGAAGATAAGAATTTAATTAAATGTAGATTAAAACCAAACAGGAAAACACACTAGCTGATAATTTTATCCCATCCTCTGGCCATATTTTTTATACTTCCTTCTTGTTCTTCTTTGGGCTATAGCTTATCAACATGCCGATAGTACCATAACTCATTACATCTGATGGTGCAGTGGAAATGTGCAGGCTGTGTGCTTGGATTTCCGAGGCACTTAAAATGCGAACCATGTAAATGTCTCTGTTAAATATACTAGTGTGGGAACACTGGTGAAAAGCAGGTGATTCCGAAGAAATCCTTAAACCTCTCACAAGATGCATCAGTATTGCATAGTAGCAAATGGAATTTTCAAAGTGGAACCAAGTCACGTACCCACACGTATATGGTCTGGCGTACTATTTTGAGGTTGAGCTCCTTTAGCAGGTGGCAAGTTGGAGTGCCAATCAACTTGCTTCGTTTACTTCACCGTATGTAGAGTTTGGTACATAGGCATTTATATCTCTTTGTAGAAGAATGGTGTTTATTTCCATTGTTGACCATAAGGTAGTAACACAGTATCTTTGTGCTTGAATGTTGTTCTCACTAATCTTACATATAAAACATCCCTAAATGATCTCCTGTTATTTAATCTGAATCTATTGGGATTGTGAAGGTAGAGGCCACAAAACGTCAATGATAAAAGACAGAAGGGATAGAAGCCATTAGTTATTAAGACAATTTGTATGTGTTATTTATGTTTAATCAATTTATCTTTTTTATAATATAATCATTCCTAATCATTGTAGAAAAAGGCAATGAACAGTTAGAAAAAATCTTGGTCACTGTAAAGGAAGGCTCTAAATCAAACAAAATAATTTTAAAATCCAGAAGAGAATATATATTGGATCTGTTAATTAAATATTAAGCTAAGGTTTAGAAGGCCAATGTATTCTTCAATGTGCAATCTTGATTTATTAAGCACTAGTAAAGCATAACTGAGTCATTTATACATTTGCATTCTCTGTATCTAAAACTAAGAGCCCTAAGAAGTGTAACATATATTTTTTTTAACTCAGCCCAAAACAGAGGGTATTCTGTTTTTTGAAAGGTTAATTGGTTGCTTCTTTTTTTTTTTTTTTTTTTTTTTGGCATTGGAATGTTTGACTCACACTGAGGAATAAGGTTTTTCAATTAAAAGCTCTCTGAAAAAATGATTTTGGTTTTTGCTTCTTTAATGTAATTTAGAAGTTCTTGATGATTTGGAGTACTAACCTGAATGCTCCACTTTCTCCGCATTAATTGTCACATGACCACTTTGCACTCAAATTGATATAATAGCATATATTGACATAGCTGCTGATTTTGCCTTTAAGAATAAATCAAAAGGATTAACTCAATTTTCCAAGATACCAAAAATTTCACCATCTAGGGAAACAGTGTTTAATGGAGTGAACCTGTATTTTCTTGCCATTAAATCACTTGGAAAAATGACAGTCACAGTGTAGACATGAGCTGAAGTGCCGACACCAGCTACACATGCTGGCTTTATCCAGACTACTGGAGACATCGCTGAGGCATCAGCAATATTCTCTGTCAACTCATTTTCCTTAGGTCCCCTTTTCATAAATTCGTTTCAGTGGTGATATTAAGAAGGAGCAAAATAAAACTACAGAAAGCAAAACAGAAGTGCTAAAGGGAGGAACATATTTTGAGATTTTGAAATA
Organism: Tapirus indicus; assembly: GCA_031878705.1. Classification (NCBI taxonomy): domain Eukaryota; kingdom Metazoa; phylum Chordata; class Mammalia; order Perissodactyla; family Tapiridae; genus Tapirus; species Tapirus indicus. The sequence continues at coordinate 32,895,838 of CM062935.1, read as the reverse complement.
ATACATTCAAAATGATTTTGTCTGCTAAAAATTTTTAAATGTAAAAATATAAAAAGAAAACTGACCAAGTAGTCTGCACATATCTGTAATGTGTAGGAGGTAAAACTACTAGTCTCTAAGGCATTCTGGGAAAATAAGAGATTTAAAAAATAATCTCTCGTGTGCCATTAGAGTAGAGGAAGATTTCTTTAAACGTTTAGTCTAATAAATTCTTCCCTTTTATCAAACATATATCTAAAGGAAAAAGGAGAAAAATGTTTCTGTGAAGCTTGCATTACTTCTTCACAGGCTCCAGTCTCCCTTAGACTCTATTCCTTTAAGAAGCTCTGAGAAACTTTAAGGACCCCCTGCACACATTGCAGAATATTCTGATGGTATATCCTGGTCGTGTTAGTGTTTCTCTCCTCTCTAGCACCGCGGGCACGTCGTGAGCAGCCCTCTACATGGTGCCAAATGACTGTTGGGTCATAACAAACAGATTTTTTTTTAAGATGGAAGAGAAGGAGGGAGGGAAAGGGAGACAAGGAGAATGAGAGGAGAAGAGAGAAAGGAAGGGAGGAGGGAAGAAAGAATAGGTGGTAGAAGGAAAAAGGAGAGGAAGACAGGGGGAGGAAGGAGGCCAAGAGGAATTGAGCTACCCAGGAAAACGCTCTTCTGTTATCTCTAGTACTGTATCAGGCTAGAAACAGTGCCAGTTTCAGAAGAATTGAGAATTTAAGCATAATGGATATTTTAGAGAGAAAAATATCTAGGTAAGAGTATGAAAGATTTCTCCTGGGCCACATCAATGAATGTCAATGACAGAAAACAAAGAACAAATTCGTATTTGGTAATCCTTTGTCAAGGGCAAAACACAGAGAAAAAATGGGACTAACACTTATTGAATACCTACTGTGTGATGAAGCTTTATATATTATTTTATTGAAATCTTAAAAAAACAAAAAACCCTGTAGCCTGAATTATCCACATCTTACAAATGCAGAAACTAAGTCTCAGAGAGTGTGAGCAACTTACCTACCATCAAAGACTGAACAGATTCCAGAATGGTGTGCACAAAGATCTGTCTAGGCAGCAATCTATACTGTCTCTACCACAAACCCTGCTGCCTCCAGGGGTACGGTTTTAGTTAATTGTATGTGCATTTTATCTGAAATGAAATTGCCTTACTAAATTAATTATTTGAAAAAGTACTTTACAAGCTACTATATACTAAAAGTCTTTTTTAACTTTATAAATATGTAATATTGTGATTTTTAAATCAATATTCTTCAAGAAAAATGAAATTAGATTAGTATGATAAAATCCTTCAGGAAATTACAAAAACAATGCCTATTTCTAAGTTACGTTAGGAAGTTATTTCTGTGGCCATTTTATTGGGGTGCTTGAGAGATTAAAAATTTTACTCCGTATACCATGTGTGTCTATTTTGATGATGTATCTTTGGTTACTACACTCTGAACTGTTTTGTTAAGGCTGAGATGAGCAAGAGACATACTCATAGTTTGCTTGATTCAGAACATTGGCAGAGCACAACCAATTTTGCCAAGAGGGAAATTGGTGAAATGTATCTTAGAAGCAACTATGACATTTTAAATGTAGATGTAAGAAACCCATCTTGGGGGAAATATACAAGAAGGATTTTCATAAAGCCAGGCTTACCCTGGAACAAAGCTACTAAAGTTAGCTTCGACCACCCAGGATGTTTTAACTCTACCCTTTGTCTGAGGGAGGCCGTGTTCTCATCAAACCCTGTAATAACTGAATTATCAGTTCAGCAAGCAGACTGAAGTGAATGCAAGGTAGATTTTCCAATCAGATTTGGTAATTTCTTCACAGTATTCGCTATGTTAATCAGGTGCAAATAGGAGGGAAATGTGAGGAGGGAAAATGTTTCCCTACCAATAATCACGCCGTGCAGACTTGAAACATTTTTATTAACACTCAAAAGTACAAACCTGATTTCATCCCACCTTTACAAACTGTGTTTTGGTTTCACAGGAAAACCAAAATGGATTGCGGGAGACTGCAGGACTACGAAAAAATTCTGTGTCTCAAATAATTAAATAAAAATAATTATGACAGAGACTAGCAGTTAAAATATTAATAAAATATTTCTGTTAATGGGTAGTTAGCGTCACCTCCATGCCAATGGCAAAATTGGAAGTCAGATTGTAACGAATGCATGTTACAGCATTAAACAATAACACATTCTTGCCGGGAAAACTAAAATGACAGGTGTAGCCATTGATGCTTCAAGCATATACTCTGACCTCAAGACTTGCAATCTGCTACAGTCTGTAGAGCACACACTGTGGAGTTAGAATTCTGCTGAGGGAAAGAAGGACTAGAAAATGTCGCATAGGAACTTCATTTTATTTACTGCAAAATATGTATTTCAATGTCTTATGGAGATAACATTTTAAAAATAAAATGGAAATGAACATCTCCCTGGCTGCTTCCTTCTCTTTCTCATTTTCTTAAGCACAAAGGAGGTTTATGAGCAATGGAGGCTATATTCATATAGCTTTTTAAATGGATGATGCTGTGATATTTGACCTTAGGTAGATTGTTTAAAGAAAAAAAGTTCTTCAGCCGAGTGTCTCTTAGTTATATTTGAAACTGAATTCTTGCTGCATTCTTTATTTAAATGGTTTGCCTTAATGATCAGTGCTCAGAGATTTCAGAATTATGCAAAAGATGAAAATAAAGCTAGCATTAGTCGAATTCATATTTCTGAAATACATTCATTATTACATTTTGTAGTTCTCTACAGATCATTACTTTATGCTTGGTTTTGCTCATATTTCCCATTTCGTCTAATTCTCAGTCACAATTTTTACATTATAAGCCACTGAAGATTTTTTTATTTTCATTTCGGTGACCATTATTTGAATCATAAAAAAAATGCATTACTGTATTCATAATGTACTGCTCATGTGACAGTTTTTGAACTTTAATATTCTTTTCTGTAATGTGCAGGCTTAGCAGCCTATAAAAGAGACATATTGTTTGTAATGTTTCTTACCCACAACAAATCATGTGATTCTGGGGTTTATGAAATGGCAGTAGTTTTCTAAATTTGTGATTCTTCTGTGTTCCGTCGTCAAGAACAGTTGTACATCTGCTCAGCACAGACTTTCCGAGACTATGAACTTTAATTGAGGAAAAATAATGAGGGTTCAGGGACTACTGATATGGAGTCGGTTGCAAAGCAGGTGCCCCGCTGCCAGATCAATGGATTATTTACTCCTTTGTCATAAACAGGAAACAGTTTGTTGTTTGTGATGACTACACGCATATTTTAAAGCCTGTGTACATATTTTCTCCTTCCTTGTCAACGTAGAACATTTTAAATAGTGCCTAGTTTATGATGTAACAAAACTGTATAGAATAAGCAAACAACACTTGTTCTGTTTTAATAATTAACCACCTTGTTTGAAAAAGAACTTCAGGAGTGATTTCAAGAACATGCAATATCATATGTGCTCCCATCCCTCACCTCTCAGTTTATATGGTTGCAGTCATAAACCCTCTATATAATTGTCTAAATACTTTTCTGCCTCTCTTTATAGATATTTGAAAGTAGAAAACCTTTTCCCCCTAAATATACATAGGGAAATCGAAAATATAAATTGTAGGTAGTCTCAGAATTTCATTAGGACACTCTAATAGTTTGTACAGGTTTTTCAAACAAACTTGAGTAGAATTTTCTCGTGGTATAATTGGGAGGTTGAGGGGGCGGAGAAGCAAAGCTCAGAGTCGTTTACTGAGTGCGTAAAACAAGTACGTTGGGCTTTCCGTAGGCATCAGATTTATGAGTGTGCTGGAACTACCTCCGACACACCTGAGCAGGACCAGCCTAGGAGGCTAGGGTCACCCAAAGGGGGCGTGCTCCTCTCTCAGCGCTCCTCATTAGCAAACCATCGCGGACCTGTCGGATGCCTGGAATTAGCTGCAATTTCCACCATGACAAGTGACTTTTTGTGTTACATAATGATATGCTGGGAATTTAAATCCTAGGTTCTAGAGATCAGTGGTTTAAATTCTAATGATGGGTTCTGTGGCATGCAAGTCTGACTTTTAACACCTGGAGGTTGGAGACCATAGAAACCAAACCATAAACTTTGTACCCAGAGCCCACCCGTGGACAGCTCCTCTGAACCCTGTGAGAGCTCACACAAACTCATCTCTCAACCAGAGTTGTTATAATTGAACTGTTCTTGAGAATACTCATTTTTACTGTAAATCTCCCTTAATTCCTTTTGGAATTGGAATTACTACTGGAAGTTTGAGTTATGTTGGAAAGAACTGCCATTGGATAAAAACAAATTTATGGTAAAGAAAAAGAAACTTGAATGTCCAAAATGCAAATGATTGAGCCTAAATTCATTAAATAATCAGTAACTTCAAAGTATATTTAACCAAAGTATGACATTTTACAGTCTGATTAATCTGCCTTAAAGTTTGAAAACACTTTGGTATAAAATATATTTGCATTTTTTTCTTTGTTAACTATATATTTGTTGCTACATCATGTAGTAATGTAACAATGCATCTTTCCTACCACAAAGTGGTGACCAAAATATCATTAAATGTGGAAATAAAAATATTACTTTTATTTCTATTCATACCAAATAATTGCTACTAATTAAGTGAGGATTGCATTTTGTACTATTTCAGTGACTGTTTATACTCAGTATTGGTCTTGTAACATTGTTAGCATTTCTAGTGTCCTATTGTATATTTTAAGAATACTTAAGTTTAGATTTCTAATTAATTCTAACTAAATATTTCATGTAAGTATTCACTGCCTATTATTTTTCTCTGTTAACTGATTTCTATAATAAATGCAGTTATCATGGTAAAGTGGGATTTCCCATCAGTGCTGTAGGAATAGGCATAAATGAAATCCACTTTTATTTTTCCAATGGGTGGATGAGGGTTGTTGGTTTAGAGTCAACAAAATTTCCTCTGACTCCAAAAGCTAGAATGGAAATCAGGGCAAATGACAATTATGCACAATGAGAGATGAGGTTGCTTTATTTCTCTCGCTGTGAGGGCTTAAATTAAAAGATAAGTTGAAGTCATTTAATATAAAAGCAATATTCAACCAAAAGTCTGTATTCAACTGGCTTTATAAAGAATTTCTTAGATCCACTGTCTTGAAAATACATAGCATCAGAAGTAGAATTATTCATTCATAAATGTATGCTTTATTCTAGACAGCAGGAAGTAGTAAGTTCAGGCTTCGAAGCTCTGTCATACCGTGCAGAGATGAAAAGTTTGAGATGAAGTGACATCAATGAAAATTCTCTGCATAAAAGACATCAGGAGCAAAGTCTTTGTCTAGGACCCCTCATCTCTTGAGATGAATATGGTAACCTGAATTCCTTGTTCTATGACCTGCCATTCTCGATTGAATCTAATTTCTCAGAGAGAATATAAGAAATGTGAATCGTAAGAGAAAAGTGGTAGTGACTAATTTTTCTCTCAGTGGAGGTAAAGCATGTGATTTTTTTTTTCTTTTTAACACAGATGTATCTGAGGGATAACAGAGAACAAACCAGGACATGATTTGTAAGCCCAAACATGACTGTTGCAAAATTGGCCCTGGCTGTAGATTTAAGTAGCTATTGTTAGGAGGATTTTTGTAGTGGGCGAACAAGTCTGACATGGATACAGACCTTCAATGTGTCTGCTTTCCTGCATTTTGTGATGGTCAGGGGAAATTTAATGTGTGTGCATGTGCGTGTGTGTGTGCGCACGCGCACACACGTGAATGCACCTGTGTGAGAGCATACCTATCTGTGTGTGTGTGTGTTGTAATAATTGTAGCAGCATTCTCGGTAGAGACAGGGAAGGCTAACTCTGTTTTCAGGAGGATATTTAGTTGAATGAAAATATGGCAAAATACCGAAACCTTTATTGTCTTGAAAATGACAGTTGATTTTCTAGGAAATAAAAATCATATAAGAAAAGCATTTGAGAGACTTCATAGTGATTTTATTGACATAGTAAAAAATTATTTTCCAACTGAAGTTTTGAGCCTGCAGTAAAATCTTTATGTCAAAAATTACCCTTATGCAAGGAGATTAAAGCATGCTGCAAACCTTCAGAAATGCCATTTTCAGAATACCTTCTGATGATTATTGGTCTCTTTTTTCTGTAAAGTTCTATAGAGAATATATTTTAATTAGCTTCCACTTGATACTACTTCATACACGCTGCGCAACTCTGACCCAATGTCTGATCATATAGAATACATTACAAAAGAACTGGTCATTTGAGTGCTCTAATATAGCTTTGCATTAATGTCAGGCATCATTTAGACAAGGCATTAAACGTGTTATTTTAATGACTGAAGTGTGTTGGGTAGAAGAGGCTTAATCTTTATAGGAAGAACAATTTCAATTAGCTCTAAAATATTAATTTGTTGGTACAACTATACACTGTAATGTATTTGGCTACAAAACATCTTATGAATAATACAATGCTAGAATCCACTTGTCTTATGATGTAACTAATACTGCCTTTAAAAACAAAGGGTGCTAATTTTGTAACTGCCATGAATTAGTTAAAATAAAAAATAATTTTTAAAAACTTGATCATTTTTAATGCTGAAGCCCTTTTCTACACCCCCTCCCCCAAAGTAATTTGTAAGGCTATAAATAAAGTATGCAATTTCTGGCTAGTAAGATATTGAATAGGTTTTAAACATGGTACGGCTATCTGTCTTAAAATTTTAAGAGCATTTTTATTTATTTGTTTACATGGTAAGTGTAAGATATTCTCCCTGGAAACAATTTGTCTCACTGTGGAAAGTGTGAAAATATGGAAACAAAAATAACTGCATACCTTAATCCTACATTGTGTTTCTGGGAACTAAAAATGCTGCTGTTCTGGCTTTTACTCTCCTTGAATATCTCCCTGTAGCCTTATCTTTTCCATTGTATTGGCTGTTTATTGCAACATCTTGGCATTGGTTTTCATGGCTATGCATGTGGCCCTACCTTAAGGTGTGTGAGAGTCACATAGGTAAAAACCTTGTAGCCCTTTTAAAAATGTGCTGTTTTTCCCTGCAGCTAACCAAAAATCTGCAGTTGCTTTGTAGACTACTCAGGGGCTGCCTATACGAGGAGAAATGTAGGTGGCTCTAAAATGCTTGAACGCTATATGCCGAAGTGGAACACTTGTCTTCTGGCTTGGATGGCTTTAAAGCTCTTGTTACACAATACCAAAGCAGCTGGATGAAAAGTGAAAAACTCTGTTGGCCAGTCAAAGGTTTTATGCATCCTGACAAATGCCCCCAACCAGAGTGATGAAGTAGGAACAATGGCTTTCATATAGGTAGGCCTAAAAAGCATACATCGTCTTCTATAATTCTCCTAGTGACTCTCATTGTCATCAGTGGCATTGGCCATATTTAACCTGATTCCTTTTCAAATATGTGAAAATTAGGTTTATTTTAATATAACTCTTTTGCAGTGTAAGACCGGAGGGGAGAAAATGTTGAGGTTTATAGCAAAGCAGAGCCACACAAATGCAGTTTTTCAACGAGGTAAAGGAGGCTTTTGTAGTAGATTTCATGCAGCAGTTGGCATTGGCAGTATTGCAAAAAGAGATGTATTCTGTTGTGCTCTGTTTGATCAAGTGCTAAACCCGTGTGATCAATAGAGAGACAGATGTCGGGTGCAGATGGCGATGCCGTGATACCTGGGGCAGCGCGGGCCTGCCAGAATGACAGAATGGGAACAGGGAAGAGCAGCAATGCAACAGAATGTGACAAATGAAATTAGGGTTTATACTAGTCGATAATTTACAGCTAATACAAAGTGACAGAATTTTTCAGTACCCAGTATATTTTACTTCCAGTAATGCTATAGCCAATAAAGGCATATTTCATGCAACATAATAAAATGAAAGCTGTGGGGAAATATAGTCCAACCATTTTTTATTATGTTACAACTTTTAAAATTGATCCCTGAGAGAATACTAATAGCATGCAAGTCTTGTTAGAGTGACGTCTAAAGGCATTTTATCTCCAAATTTATAGCAGCCCCATCACTTACTCTCATTGCATGGTAGACTCATAAGTTGAAGACAGATAACTCTGTAGTGATCAAAATGCATATGCTTTGCTTTAAAAGATATATTATTAAAGTCTCAGTCCATTTGTAAAATTATAAAAACAATTATAAATTTCAATTTATGAAATAAACATTTTAATTTCCTATATTAATGGGAATGTTTAAGCAGTCACCTGTGTAATTAAAAATGAAAATCTAAGCACATATTAAAAATTTGCCTCCACTTCCAGGCCAAAAGAATATATTTTATAACTGTATAATTCAAAATACACTGATAAATACCTTGAAGTGACAGCTTTCTCTGTAATGGTTAGGGAATCCATTGATGTCTTTTTGTGACTTAGCCAAATTCCCCATATTCTTGAACTCACACATACACATATTTGTAGTGATCTGCTGCCCGTCTGGGAATGGTGTAGGGCAGATGAGCAGAGCCATCCCTAGGCAAAACTGTGTGGTGGGTTCCTTTCATTCTATTCTTACCTCCTTTGATTCTCCTCCTCCTTCTGGGCTTCTGGTGTTCTGAAGCTATGCCATGTCTGCAAAACATAACTTCATAGAACTGCTTATCAGTCTGGGACCTCTCTGCCCACCCACTCCCCCCATTATTCAAATATTCACTGAGCAATAGAATCCTAATAATCCTAAAATGATATTAGGATTAGCTTTATAACCATAGGGCTTTATAACCATGTCCAAATGGTACTCTAAAGTTGGAATGCTCACAATCAGGGATTGTCTGGTGAAGGCATATGGGAGAGTATAGGATTATTCTAATGCTTATACAGGTACAGTAATGGACAGCAAGACCCATGACTGCCTGTGACACTGACAGGTGCATATTAATAATGTTAATAGAGATATCCATGCTTTTAACAAACTTTCCTAAGTGCCTGCTTTGTGAATACCAAAGAAGATCCAAGACATATCTTTCAGTGGCAATAATCACCAACGTCTTTCATTGGCTCAGTGGGAACGTTTACAAACTATGGCATCAGTGAAGGGGGACAGGATCACGATGCCCACTGCAGTTGTGAAAATTTTGGGAGTCTTGCCTACCCAAGATAATGCTTGGCAGTTGAAAATCATACACACACACACACACACACACACACCCCACACACAATTTATTTACTCCACATACAATAGTAGTTATTTTTATATAGCAGCTAGGCTAAATTGTATCTATTATCCATAGATGTGTCATAATGAAGCTAATCTTAACAAGTATAGATGAATCCGTGGCTCTAAAATGAATATTTATAATTACCAAAAGTAATATAGCAATAATATTCTAGATGTTTCAGTAGACATTATGCTTTTGGGTTTGCCATTTCAGTTGTTCATTCAATTTTAACAAAAAAGTCGTGCTCTATTTTTTCGGAGCCTCATTGTGAAGTTTTAGTAACATTGATCAAAAACCTTAACTAGGGGCCGGCCTGGTAGCGTAGCAGTTAAGTTCACGTGCTCCACTTTGGCGGCCTGGGGTTTGCAGGTTCAGATCCCAGGCATAGACCAACACACCACTTGTCAAGCCATGCTGTGGCGGTGTCCCATATAAAGTAGAGGAAGATGGGCATGGATGTTAGCCCAGGGCCAATCTTCCTCAGCAAAAAGAGGAGGATTAGCAACGGATGTTAGCTCAGGACTAGTCTTCCTCACACACACACACCAAAAAAACAAACAAACAAAAAACCTTAACTAGATCTTTAATAAGGAAGACTAGTTTCAATGTGCATTCATTAGTTATTCTGATCTACCAAATATGAGGCTGTTATAGAAAGCACTAGTAACTTTGAAGGCTCATACAGAAAGTATGCCTTAGGTAGTTGGTCTATTACAATATGAGTGGATCATTCATTTTGGAACACATCCATAGCTGGACCCAGAGTCATTATAGGAAACTCGTACTTGACACTAAAGGCCTCCTGGTCTGTGTTAACAGGCATCTCTTTGTTTGGATCATGACATTCCCTTCCCAAGATATTTTTAATATGACATTCGATAAGAGCTGGTTGGAGATGAGCAAGGTTATAAGGTATTCAACTGGATTCTTACCTTTATGTAGCTCCATTTCACACATAACAGTGAGTAAGCTTAGGCTTATAGAAAACCATTTTATTTCATTTGCAACCTCTAAAAACTCACCTGGAGTTGTCTCATGATGGCAGTGTTTATTGGCATGGCATCATCACTTTATCCCATCTGTCAATTCTGGTCTTTGAATCAGTTGAAAGGGACCAGAGTACCAGCCTGCTGTCCACAATATCAGCCATATCCATTCTTCATGAGTCAACTCAAATCTCAGCTCTTTTCCTAAAGTTTCCACAACTATTGTAGGCATAATGATCTTCTACTCCCCCAAACTCCTGTAAGAAGTGATACTTGTATGATTCTCCTTGACACATGAATTGTCTCTTAATGACTGCATGCATGTGTGTGTGTGTGTTTACTACCCAACAAGATAATAATTCCTAGAGTCCAGGAACTCGACTTTATTTATTAATATCTTGAACTGTAATCATAGTAGGCATGGTAAAATGATAGATGTATTTATGCAGGAGTGAATTCAACCATGAATTCTTTTTATTCGTGACCCTCTCTGCTTTGATACCTTGCTTATTGGTTGAAGCAAGGAGGATGCCTCCTTAGTGTTCCTGACCATTTGCAGGGAGAATGATATCCCTTCATTGAACACATTTGTTGTTTGCCTACATGTGCTGGACATTCTGATGGGCTTTAAAGATATGATAGTGAACAAAACAGACAGGACATATTTTCTGCAGCTCTAGAAGGTGAGACACTGAATTACCTGAATTCAACAATTAGCCAACGAGTGAGGTGAAGGACAGTATAGATTCCAAGGCAAGGATATATGATTTTTATTTCATTGTACCTAGTTCGACATTTTTTTCAAAACAAGCAACTGGGACTTCTTTAGGGGTAAGACTATAAGAAGATGTATTTGAAAAAGCAACAAACCCACTTTTGAAAGGTCTCAGCACATTTCAGATCATATTTCCAAATAGGCAATAGACTCCAATGAAAACAAAAGCAGATAATGAGGGGCCGGCCAGAGGCATAGTGGTTAAGTTCGCACACTCTGCTTCAGTGGCCCAGGGTTCGCGGGTTCGGATCCCCGGCACGGACCTATGCACTGCTCATCAAGCCATGCTGTGGTGGCATCCCATATACGAAATTGAGGAAGATGGGCACAGATGTTAGCTCAAGGCCAATCTTCCTCACCAAAAAAAAAGCAAGTAATGGAGTGTATCCTTCCTGCCTGAGTCACGTAAACATGAGCCCCTTCTCTGATCTAGCCATTGTATATGTGCTGTACAATCCTCAGAACAACCCTAGGAAGTAGGAGCTGTTACCCCATTGTACAGGAGAATGAACTGAGGCTAAGAGAGAATAAACAATTACCCAAAGTAACATAGCTAAAAAATGACCAAATTATAATGGAACCCACAACACAAGTTTGTCATCTTCACAACCTTTAAATTGTACTAAACTACATCATATTATCTGTTCCACCTGCCTCTATGTCAGAAGTCTTTTAAAGATGATGTGAGTCTTTGAGGACATGTTTCTATGATCATCATGAGCATTTCATACGCAAGTGTCCGCTGGCATCTCAGTGTATATATCCACTGGGATCTGAGGCCTGCCGAGAGTCTGGCATCATGGGACAGGAGAGGAGAAACCTACCACCCCACACCCCTCTTTTGTGAATACAGGCTGAGCATTGTGAAGGAACACTCCCTGTTTTCTTCCCCCCTGCACTCCACACTGCCTTGACCATAGTGTGTGTTCCATGAATAGCGGTTGAGTAAGTGGCTGAATAAATTAATGATGAAAATTATCTCTTACCTGCTACCTTTTGTTTTGTGCTACCTAATCTGACCAGGTAATGCTGGCCTATAAATTACAAATTGAGAATAGAGGAGGTCAGTTAGACTGTGCTCTGAATAATTTTTACATCTTTCTAAATTACTGCTCTTTTTAAAAGCTATAGAGAGGCTAAGGAAAATTCCATGAGGCTTCAAGAATGCAGGAGTGGGCATTTTCACTTCTGCAGTGCTAATGTCTCTTTGAACTCAAGACAACTTGACCCACTGGTTGTATAAAAATATCTATTTCTCTGAATTCCCTTACAAACTTTTGTGTATTACTTTTCCTCTAAATAATATATTTAGCTCAGAAAAGTGCAAGGCAATGGATGGCAGGAAACTTTACATATTTTAACAGGATAAACATGTTGTAAAAAGTTACAGGGAGTTTGATAGAAAAACAGTGATATCAAAAATATCAACTTTATTATTTGATCCCCAGCAATAGAGTGGAAACTCAATACATTCGTAGAAGAGCTAAAGCAAATAAATGCAACGAAATTGACAGATATAGCATAAGAAAAACAATTAAGAAACCCTTCAAACAAAAATGTAAGTAGTCGGGTCCGGCCCGGTGGTGTAGTGGTTAAGTTTGCACGCTCCACTTCTGCAGCCCGGGATTCACAGGTTCAGATCCTGGGCGTGGCCCTACGTACCGCTCATCAAGCGATGCTGTAGCAGGCGTCCCACATATAGAGTAGAGGAAGATGGGCACGGATGTTAGCCCAGGGTCAATCTTCCTCAGCAAAAAAAGAGAAGGATTGGCAACAGATATTAGCTCAGGACGAATCTTCCTCACACACACACACACAAAATGTAAGTAGTGGATTATTTTAGTGCTGCTACTTCTCATAAAACATATGTATTATATATGTTAATGCATAGCCCTTTGAAAATCAGTTATACTGCCATTCGTGTTCTTTACTACTAAGAATATGTATAGTACTGATAATATTAATTCCAAGATGGTGCAAACTCTTAGACTGAAATATTTATCTTTCCACGCTTTGGTAAAAATTTTAATACTCTGATGAGTGACAGACAGAACACTGAATTTTTTTGTTGTAATGGCATTTTTGGTAACACAGGGTCCACAGAGTTAACAGAAATCCTCCTCTCCAATAAAGACAGCCACCAAGGGTCCTGGTTACAGGAGAGGTCATAGCTCACTCCACTATCTATCCTCTCAAACCTTCATTTTGGTGTCACCTATATCATGTTAAACTGGCATAACTCCTTGTGAGTGGGCACAGTGCCAACCTAACAGATGGCTCAGAGCTGGGCATGCCAAGGGACCAGTATGTGCATCAAGTTTGACTATTAGAAATGGAGTTTCCATCCAAGAGTGTCGTTCATATAAATATTTTCGCACGTTTATAGTTTTTATTTTTAAAATTAGTGCCCCAAACTGTGTTACACACACACACACTCCCTCACAATTGCTTTAGAACTTTTAAAATTAAACACCTAACCAGTTTTTGAATATAAATAAATCCAGACTTAATGGTACAGTACTGATAACACATGATATAATCTTTAACCTTCGATCAGTGTTTTCAATCTAGCTGCATTGTTAAAATTTAGATCTTTTATTAGTATGAATACTATTTGTCATATTCATTTTTTATTGAATTGGATTTTCAAAAATTCCTATTGAAATTTCTCTAAGTAAATGTGTTATATGTCATAAATATACATATTTATAGAAAATATATACTAGAGAAAAAATATCACATCAGTCACAAGACATTATTTCTCCTTTCTCATAGTTTCATTTGCCCTATCCAGCTTAAAATAAACTCAAACTGTCATCTAAAAAGCAATACAAAACAAAATCCGAATAATTTAGGACTCTATGGAATTACAAATATATGTAAATCTTAAGAGTTTTGGTGTTTTGCATCCAATACCTATTTTCTGAATTCCTAGCATACAGAATATTAGCAAGTGCATATTTATTCCAAAAGTGGAACAGACAGTAGAGGTCTGAAAGCTAAACAGGGCCAGTCTTCTTCCAGAATAACGGTCTGAAATGGCTGATATAAATCACTCCCCAAAAGGCAACCAGGGCTGACGACACTCGCAAACGAAATGTGCTTTCTAGGGCCAGTGCTTTCCAGGACAATGCCTCAAGCAGGTGATATTTTACAGTCTGCCCTACTTGTAGCTTCCAGGGAATAGTCTTTGCCATTCCAAGTAAAATAATTATGAGAAGGGAGCAGGCAAATATCTTTGAAGCGCCTATTCCGTGCTCATATCTATGCTGTGTCCTTATATAAAATGATCTAACAGTCGTAACAATCATCTGAGAGTAGGCAGGATAATCCCCATCTTCCAGATGAGGAAATTGTGTTTAAAAGGATTAAGTTGCCCAAGGTCACACAGATGCTCAGTATTCAGAGCTGAGCTCCTCACCCAGATTTGTCTGATTTTAAAAATGCCAGTTCTGTGCACTTGATCACGATGATCATCCGTAACCTAGCAAACGGAGTAAAACTGGTAGCAAACTTGGTGACTTACTATGGGTTTGGGGTTGTTCTTCATATCTAAAAGAAGGGGGGTCACAAGCGTCGTGGTCTTGAGAGTAAGTGCAGCCAACCTTCCCAGGGTTGATCAGCGTAGCAGAGAAGCTTCTATTAATGCCGAAAACCTGCCATTCTTAGAAACTGAATAGTAAAGTAATTACATTCAGGGTCTGGAAATGGGAGGATGCAACTACTTGAGTGGGATATTTTATGGACCAAATTTTCATCCTGTTGTCTTCTTTTGAGTCCTTTTAAGATTAATTGGTGAGTATCCAGGACTCCCTTTGATCTAGACCTTGAAGCATGAGATGCAGGGAATAAACAGAAGTACAATTCATTGCCTTCTCCTACACGAGCCAAACTTTAAAATTGCAGGGTTTTGGTGATAAAGCTAGATCGTATTTAAAATTATTTATCATAAGGAAAGTAACGGATTTTGTGAAAATATTTGAAGACTTAGGAAATACAATATATATGTGTGTGTATATTATATACACACACATATATATACAGACTACATATATTCATTTGAAAATAATCAAAATCAAATTACAATAAAAATTAATTTTCAAAAACATTGTTTTACTACATGCATTCAGGATTTTCACAGATAATATTCTTCCATTATAATTAGAAGGTTAATAGATATTTCTTTTCTATTCTCCTTGATTATTACTTTTCATTACTTTTTTCAATCATTCACTGAACCAATAGTTAAAAAAAACTCAGTGTTTTCTTTTTTGAAAAAAAAAACCTCACAATCTTTTACAGATTCAATGAATGTTGTAATAAGTTACATTGTGCTCGAGAACATGAAAGGGACTAACAGCTTCATTCTTAGACCCTTGACTTTATTATATTTCCCTTGCAAAATGAAATGTGTTTTTTTACGATTTTTTTTCTTTTAGTTCCATGGTACATTGCTATACTTGATGCGATTTCAGGGTAATTTTATACAATTTTGTAAATGACTTAAGTGATGTAATGCACTGAAATACACAGAAAGGTGTTTTAAAGTCTGTCGTTTCCATATAGAAGAAAAAACACCACGTATTCAATAAGCATTTGAAAAGAAGTCAAATTCAGAACCCCTAGTGTGCAGAGAAGTTGAATTTACCTGTCTCCACCTCTCTCCCTTTCCTTCAGGCAAACAGAGACTCTAGCTTTCAGAATACATAAAGACCTTTGATTTTAAACAGTTAGTACTAAGTTCTCCATTTCATGTAAGAGCAAGATTCTTACGATTTCAGGAGCAAATAAATGGTCAGTATATAATGTGTCACTTATTTACCTTCTGAACACAGTTTATGTGGTTACAGGCTTTGTTTTGTTTTGTTTTGTTTTGTTTTGTTTTAACATAAACCATCCTTTCTAGGTCCCTGAATCATTGAATACGGACTTTGCTATGAAAACAACAATACCTATTATTTTTTGGCTCTGTATTTCTCAGTACTCTCATAGTTAGCCAGCAGTACTTTTAAATTTACTAAAATAACACCAATGCTAAGTTTAATCTAGTATGTAAAACAGGTTGTTTAGAATTCATATATCTTTTTATATTTTTCAGATCATTTAAGCCACTGTCAATTTCCCCTTAATAAAGCTAATCTCAGCTCTGCATTTAGCTACAGTATGCCAGTATGATTTACATTTTGATTCACTGTAAAATTCTAACTTTTCACATTATTTTATTCTCGAGTTCCAGTTGCTTTATTTAATAGATTGTCCTTTGATCTCACGGAGACAATTGCATTTTACTTCTCTAATGAAGCTTGTATTATTATAGCCAAGTGAATGTTGCGCCAAATGGTAGAAGAAATCCCAAAGGGAAGCATGCCTTTCTCCATGGAGGTTGGAAAAAGCAGCATAATTCATTTTTGAGAGTTATCAGGCAGTTTGTCCCCAAATCCCTATTTCATGCCATTATTTTATTTTGCGTTCCAAGGTATTTTGTAACATAACGTATTTTCAATGTTCTCTAACAACTAACAGTTAAATAAGTTAATGTATCCTTTATTCAGCAGACAGAATTCACAATAGGAGCAAAGGGCCTCTTGTTTCTGATATTTTTGGCAAATATTTTTGTCCTCTTATTTACACTGTAATAATTTGTCACTGGCATTTCTGGAAATTAATTTTCAAGGGGCCTCATGCAATTAGTCAACAATAAGTAAACTTAGCCAAAATCTCAGTGGTTGAACTGAACGTGAAAGAAGTCAGTGGTTTAAAACTATATGCTATTATGTGTGTTGTGTTTATCTTTAAGGCATTTATCTCCATAGTATTATCTATTTTGAGTTTTAAGGGATTAAACATAAAGTATAGAACATGGAGAGGGAAAAAGGAAGTCTAATCCATAGATAGAAACTCAGAAGACTTGGTCTGTGATCATAACCAGCATTGATTTATGAACAGTCCTGTTTTTTGTTAACTATTAATGTCAGAACTCAAAGCTTTATAACCTCTCACTCGTCTGTGTTCCCTCCCAAAATTTTGCTTGTACATACAATTTTAAATGTTATCTGTTGAGATCAGCTTGATTCCTCATAATCAAAAGTGATAGCCAGGATGACATTTTACTTACAGGATTTCATGATAAGTAGCTTGAGTTCCCTCCTGTAGGCAATGGAGCGTCATTCAGAGATTTTAATTGAGGGTGGGCACAGGATCATGTTTGTGTTATAGCCATGCCTTCTTGCAAAAGTGTGGAGGATGGATTGGAAAAGTACAAGACAGGAGGTAGGGGGATTAAACATTGTGAGATACAGTTAACGGGATCTGAATTGAGTGTGCATCACTGGAGGAGGAAAAGGCGAGGGAGATTTGAAAGACACTTTGGATGTAGAATTGGTCATGAAGAGTAAGGACAATGAGGAAACTAATGTGATTCCAGAATTTTGAGAAGATAATCAGACTCACTCAGGAAAATCCATTACTCAGGCCAATTAGTCTGATCAGAAGATGAACACTAAACCTGATAGGTTGGCAATATTGTCAGCCATCTTCTCAGACCAAATACCTGGTTCATTGCTAAATGTGTTGCTGAAATCAGCCATCATTCCAAGAGCTCGGATACCTGCCTAGAGGAGCTTAGAGATCTTGGATTTTCTGATAGGGTAATAGTTTAGGAAATAATCAAGCAATTATGAAATGACTGTTAGTAAAAATAATTCATATTAGACAAACCTGTTCCACCACAAATGAAACTTGGCCTGTGTTGTTCCAACAGAGCAGCTATTTACAGAGATTTTGAATAAGCAGACACAGATGCAGGGGTCATGAGCATAATGCATATCTGTGGTTTCAAAGCAGCAGGGATGGGAGGGGCCAGTTTGCAAAACAAACAGGTATAAAGATTTCAAACGATGTACAATGTATTTCTCCTTCTGTTGACAAAGCACAATTTGATTTTACATACCGTCCTGTATAGTGACTTTAAAATTATTAAATGAGAACCGTAGCCAGCAATGCATGCAAAATATTCATTCATTGTTGTAAACTACAAAAATATTGCTTTTATGCAAAGAGAATGCCATTGTAGAATTTTAAAAGGCATAGAAATAAAAGGCTCGGGATTGGAGCGATTTAAACAAACTCACTAGAATATAGTAGATGATTAAAATACAATCTATAATTACATTACACTGGTATCAGGTAAGGATAAAAGCCTATAAATACACTGGGGTCAGGGTAAGCATAAAAAATGAAACAGTTATTTGAATAATCTGAGATCAAGTTGCAGTAATTAAAAACGAATGTATTATTCAAATGAAGGAATTAGGTTACAACATTCCTTGTATGAAAATATTATTGTGACAGACTGAAATAAGTTGGAAATGATTTTGAATAAAAAATGGGCGAAGGAATGTAATAACTTTCACTGGGGAAAAATAGACAATCAGGGAATATCAAAAAAAATTTTTTGGCTGCCAGATGAGAGACTGAGGCTAGCTGTTCAAAATGCTTTTTGATATCTTAAACTTGCAACAGTTAAGCTTCTGTTACTATTTTATTAAATGACTTAATTTCCCAAATCATTCAAAGGTTCTAATTTCTTTACAATTTTTCTAAAATCCTTCTGTCCTTGCAAAAAGGCATTTTTGTTTTTTAGTTTACAACAATTAGTGAATACTTTGCATGTATTGCTGGCTACAGTTCTCATTTAGTAATTTTAAAGTCACAACACAGGATGGTATGTAAAATCGAATCATGCTTTGTAAACAGAAGGAGAAGTGTATCTCCTTCTCCCTCTCTTTCTCTCTCTCTCTCTCTCTCTATTTTTTTTCCTGCAAAAATGTGCACAGAACTGGGGAGAGGGGAGGGTTATTATGACTTTAACATTTCTCATAGTTAAAGGATGAAAATTTTGATTCACCTTATAGGAAGCATCTCCAGTCAAATATGCAATTGCATATGTCATTTATTGAGAGAAAACTTGCCATAATGAGAGCACACACACACACACACACACACAAACACACATCATCCTTCTGCTTAAGGGTGACACTCATTTGCACTATATTCAAAGATTTATACATTCATCTTATATTATTATTTTTAGAAACTACACAGTTAAATACATGTGTATTACCAAAAAATAAAATGATGTAGATGTAACGACATCAATACCACCAGGTCCTGGGAAAGTAGGAACATCTATTAAAAGCAGAATAGATTTTTTAACTATTTATGAAATGCTTCTCAAAAGAAGGTAACATAATGTTTTTCTTAGATATTTTTACGACTGTGGAGTTTTTTTTACTAACATCAGAGAACATATTTTGATAACATTTTATATAAACTACTCCCCTCAATCTCATACAGTTAACTGATTCTGAAAAACTCCCTAGGCCCCAGTCTGGTGGCGTAGTGGTTAAGTCCATGCGCTCAGCTTCTGGCAGCCTGGGGTTCGGATCCCGGGTGTGGACTGATGCACTGCTTGTCAAGCCATGCTGTGGTGGCGTCCCATATAAAGTAGAGGAGGATGGGCACAGATGTTATCTCGGGGCTGGTTTTCCTCACAAAAAAAAAAAGGAAAGGAGGATTGGCAACAGATGTTAGCTCAGGACTAATCTTCCTCACAAAATTTTTTAAAAAAACTATTGGAACAACAAGATGCCATGAACACCTACTAATCCCTTTGTACCTTATTAGTGGATAGACTGGACTCCTGTTAGCTCTCCACCGTTTGAAACCTGGAAATGTATAAATGTTTCTAGAACCAGAGAAGCATTTGTTTATTAATTCACTAGAACTACCTCATTCCCTCCCTTACAATATCATTAGTTACCTGCAAGATGTAGAGTCTGAAAGAGGGATGTGATATCCATGCTGCACATTTGAATTATACCTCCATCATCAAGACTCCCTCCCAAAAGGGTAAGGAGCCTTTGCCAAAGTTGACAATTATGAGAGTTTTTCTGTGTTTCTTAGACTGGCAACTTGATAGTGTTCTCTTTAACTAGTTGAGAGTCTGCATACCAGAGCTTTGGAGTGAGTTGACCTGGGTTCTAGTCCCATCATTTACAAGCTCTATAAATGTGAACAATTAATCTCTTTAAGCCTTTATTTCAGTGGATATAATAACAACACCAATCGCAAAAAGTTGTTTGGAAAAAAAATGTTACATAGTCAAAGTCATGGCAATCCTACACTGGCAGACTCTCATGTGAAGAACAAAATATATATAGATACACAAACACACACACACACATGCATCCTGGCTGTGTGACCTTTGGCACACCACCTAACCCCTTGGACCTCGATTTTCTCTATTTCTACCAGGAGGTCTAGAAGCCCTCCAGGGTTTCTACAAGCCATAATTATTTACAATCTTATGAGCAACATTCAATGGAGGAAGATAAATACGTGGTTTGAAATGTCTTATTTCAATGTCTTTTATTTAGAAAGAGGAGGAAGAAAACTCAGGTTTCTCTCTGCAAGGATAGTTTGTCATCTATCAAGATACTCATGTTTTTGGTGGATTTTTGTATTGTTTTACTTTATATCCTCTGAAAGACAGATCCAACCAGAGGAAGGAAACATGGTCGTTTATGAAGCACATACTACTTTAAAATGAAACTAGACCTCTTGCATTCCCGCTGAGCTGGGTTTAGCTACTCAAGCTACTTAAGGTAAAGATTAGGATCTATCATGAGTTGACTTCAGCCATCCTTTTCCTTTGATTCACTCTTATCCCCTAGGTCCCTTCTTGGCTTCACTGGCCACTTGCTGGCTCAAGCGTAACTTCCTACTATGGGATACTTCAAAGATTCGGATAAATATTCTTTTCTAGAGTAAGAATTTTGCCTGTTTTCTTCTCTCCTCACCTTCGGTCTCCTCCCCTTTTTCCTTGGGGAGGGCAGGAGGAGGGGGATCCATGTTTTTGACTTTATTATCCTTTTCCTTATGTCAGAACTTTGTTGGTTCTCAGAGACTAAAATCCTAAAATGAGCCTTGATCTTGAGCTTTTATTTTTATGCTGTATCTCCTTCGCCTGTCTTTCCTCTTATCGCTGCTTATAAAACATTACCACAATTTGTCCTTAGCCTGACCCTACCTCTGTTGAAATCCTTTTCAAGCCTTAATTATATCCTGTCTTGACTTTTTCAGTTCCTTCTTCAGCAATCTTCCACTCCCTAAAATTGTGGCTGTACTGAATACTTCAACTAGATCATTCTGGTAGACTCTTTGGGGACAGAAAAAAAGTCATAACCTCAACAATTTATCTCTTCCTTTTACTTATATTTGAATAGAGATATAAAAAAAAGATAACTTAATCTGCTGTACCTTCCTCACCTGTATTAAGAAAAATTTAATGAAAAAGGGGTTGATTCCCTTTTTTCTCCCAAAATTCTACCTTCACTTTCTGTTTCCCTTTTTATTTATATTTTAATTTTTATCAGGCTATAGCTAGAATAGAGAGCAGATTGATTTTTAACAATCTTTTTTTTTTTTTTTTTTTTTTTTTTTTTTGTGGGGAAGACCAACCCTGAGCTAACATCTGTTGCCAATCCTCCCCTTTTTGCTGAGGAAGACTGGCCCTGGGCTAACATCCGTGCCCATCTTCCTCCACTTTATATGGGACACCACCACGGCATGGCTGACGAGCAGTGCGTCGGCGGGCGGCCGGGATCCGAACTCGCGAACCCTGGGCTGCCAAGCGTGGACTAAACCGCTGCGCCACCGGGCGGCCCCAAGATTTTTAACAATCTTTGATCTAGTAAATTTAGAAATGAAAGAGTTGTTCATGAAAATGATGGAAAGAATTACAGCAGGGATTTGCAAAATTCCAACAGCTTTCCCTTAGTCATCTCCTAGATGCCAGTAATAGTACTTCCCCACAAGTACCCCATAGTGGTTTTCTTATGATATGGACTTGATGGTTCAGCACAATACTGTGTGGGACAGCCTGGGAGATGAACCATGAGGGTGATTCACTTGTGCCACCCAGAGAGTGGGTCTCCAAACTTACAAATGCTTTAAAAAAAGTATTCATCTCAAGAAAAGTAGTTGAACACACACTAGAGCCGTGTGGCTTTCCGCTCAAAAATTTATGTCCAACTCCTATTAAATGACAGCTCGAGTCCAAGGATCTCCCTAGTATTGTGAGTAAAAATAAGATCACGTAGTAAGTGTTTAAGAAATGTTACACAATAAGCTATATTTTCAGTTATGCTTCTCAATTCATAACTAAACCTTAGAGGACACTCTATTTTGTTACCTAAGTAGTAAGTTAAGTCTTCCATTCTCCTGAATAATGTCTGAGTGATATCTTGGCTACTCTAAACCATTAAACCAAAAGGCCCGTTTAGAAATTCAAGACCAAAATGCAATAGTAAAGTATTCTAGGCATCTGTTGGCCAAAAAAAACCACCAAACAATCAAACCCTTCCCAGATGGTGAGGAAAGTGTGACTCACACAGACATGTGGGTAGTTGTGGTGAACTTGAGAGACTACCACCCAGCTCAGAAAGTCATAAAGCAACACCGATCACTTGCCTTTCCTCTGGGAACCCATTTCCAGATGACTCTTCTCCTTCCTGCATTGTTCACTCCCAGCCTCCCTATCATGCAGACGACCTAGTGAAGTGTATTCTTGACCTGGGCATTATTAAACAAAGAGAAATATGTTGACATAATAGTCCTGACGTCGTCCAAGTCCATTTTCTGATGAACATCTTGATGAACTGCACCCTTGAGTGTAATATTCTTCTCTGTCGCTCCACCTGCAGTAAACCACACCCTGATTTCAGTGCCCGACCTGTTGTGCTGGACTTGAGGAGAGCCTCTGTGAAGATCGTCACCCCACCCCCGCGGCCTTCTCCTCCTCGTTCTATTTTTCTTGTACTTGAGATTCATACCTAAAAGTGACCGATGAAATGTGATATAGAACGTGAATATATTTTACCAAATTCTATCACAACAGAGTCCAACTAAAAAGGATCATTAAAGATTCAGAAGAATGTTCTCTTTATTCTGAAAGGCAGTGATAACAGTACATTCTTCTGTAGCCAGATGACACCAGCCTGAGGACCTTTGCACCCATTTGGGGATAAAGACAACATATTTTATTGTTAATCTTCCTAAAAACAATTGGTATGCTCTTGAATATAGTATTGACCCTTTCATACAAATTAATGTGTAGTAAAATTTATCATTCCAAACTGCACAATAAAATGGAACAGAAGGCCATACAAGTCTTAGAAAACTCGTTTGGCTCTGGTTTTATCATCACGTGAGCAAAATTTGAGATTTCACAGTTCATTCCCCTAAGATCACCCACTCATCTGCAACAGCCTTGGCAGGAGGCCACTCTGCTTTCCACGCTGCCCTTCCTTAACTCGACTGTCAAGGGCCGACCTTGAAAAATGGAGTTTCAAAGCACTGGGCAGAGCCACAACTCCCTTTCTGTTGTGGAGTTACGATGATTTGGAGCCCCATTTCTTCCTATGAAATTATACAGTGTGTTATTATGTTGACTGAACACTTGCTTTTAATTTTTTTGTTTTATCAATGCTAATATAATCTGTGAGAAATGCTAAGTGTTCTTAAATGGTAATAAGATTATATAGTAGCTATATTGTACATATTCTAAAAATACGTGTTTCAAGTAGGTCTTACAAATGATGGTGGGCTACAGCATGATGCTTATCACACATAGTTCCACTGAGTTTTTCAAACTCACTCTCCACTCACTTTAATGGGACTTTGCCTAGAAATGCAACAATTGAAACTTTTAAGGTTTAAGACTCACTATTAAGCAGCTATTGCAACTGGGACTCTGATCCAGGACTTCCACTTAAGAATGACAAGGGTTGAGAATGTGTGACTGTGGGTACCTTTGCCATATGCAAGGCCACATTAAAATCAAGTGGAGAAAAGCACTTAATCAGTGACAGAATGAGAGTAAGATGTGGGGGAAGGTGAGTGTAGGGGGATTTATAAGGATCTTTAGATAAAATTCCTTACACTCATTGTCATTAGAAGGAACAAAATACTGCTAGTTATTAGTGCTAGTAATGGTGATTGGAAAATAACAAAGTTTTAAAGTTCAGAGCAAAGTTTTCTCCTAACTGGAGGAAGAGAGAGCATGCAGGAGGAAAGGAGAAGAAAAATAAAACATCACTTGGGATAGACTTTCTACAGGGTTATTTAGTTTTACACATATAATAATCATTCAAAATTGGTTTTTTTCTGTCCTCAACTCAAACACATACTTCCCCATAACATTCAGAGGCAGTGTCTGTGTCTCAGTAATCAGCAAATATCTACTTGAAGAGTTTTATTATAAGAGGACTTTAAAACATCCGTGATGCAGGTTATAAACCCATTCAAAAAATAAGGCCTTCACATTCTTCAAGAATGTAAAGTACTAAAAAGCAAAGAAATGGCAATTGTCTTATTTTAAAAAGAAAATTCATTTGGTGAGTTTATGTTATACTTCAGGAACCCGGGTTTCTGTTCTTTTCCTGTTTCAGGGGGAAAATAGGTTACGTCTTTACACTTTATCTTCATATGGGCACGTGAGTTGGATACAGTGCCATGTAGACGAGCATCGGAAGAGAGTCTATAAATTACCACAGAGTTGTTTAGTCAATTAACAGAAATCTTTGGGGATTATAAAGCTTAGTATAGCAACTTCACATTTAGGTTAAAATAGAATTAAATAAATAAAGCCCATATTTTCTTTTCTGCTGGCTGGGCTCATAGAATGCACTGAGCGCCATCTGCTGGTAATTAATTTTTCAAAACTTTATTTTCTTACCAAACTACTCCAAGTCGGTTGAAATGGAGGCTAGATATATATAAACATCAATATAGAGAGAGAGATTCAAAAAGAAAATCAAAGGCTTTCCATGTGCTATAAATATCCTTCGTTTCACATGAAAGCATTTTATTATAATTCGTTATATAATAATTCTAAAATTTGCCTTAGGATAGAGACCCGACAACATGTCAAACATGAATTGAATTTCCATATTTTAGAATAGACCATCAAGAAGGTCTTAGATATAGAAGTAATAGCTATTAAAGTTTTCTGGTTTCACTTGAATCATGACATAAAAATATCCATCTGGTGCAAAAAAATTTTTAAAAATAAACACCACCCCACCACCATTTCTGTGTGTATATTTGGAAGCAGTTAATGAATGTAGAAGTTTAATCTTAGTCATCTTTAATCATTAGACTGTAAGTTAAATTATGTTATAGGGGTTTTTTTGGTTAATTTTGTAAGACATTATAAGTCAATATAGTTCAACATGCTCACTCTTACTCCATATCTTATTTATTAATTTAAACAATCTCTGTGACCAAAGAATCCCAAAGTCTTGATAAAAGTCTCAAAGGTAGAATAAGAAAGAAATTCAGTACTTCTGGAAAGATTCTACTTTACACAATTAACGTCTTTGAAGATTTTTGTGTTTTTTAAAACCTACGTCAAACCTTTGTCCTAATATTTGATGCCTCTGAAATTCAAGGAACATAGTAACATGTGATTTTGCCTGCATTTCAGGTCCTTCATACCCATGCAGAAAATCAGACCCAGTGTTCCCCGTTAACCTTCTTCTCCAGACCAAGCACAACAAAAACAGATGCATGAGTGTCCATTTCCACCGTTCCTGTGGAGGGCAATTATTAGTTCTGCTGTATTTAACAGTAGACTGTAAAGAAAAATAATTACCTGTGGGAAAGCTCTTAAAAAAACAAAATAAAAATATAGACATTAATTTAAATTATGTTATAATAAGAAACCTGACACGAATTGTTATTCTCAGAATTTAAACCTTAATAACAGAAGTTGGTCATTGTTCATCTTAATACATAGTCAGCCATATAGTCTCCTCAGTAGAATTTCTGAGCTCTTGTGGAGGGATAACAGGTTCTCTGGAAAAAAGAATAACCTGAAAAAAGGAACATCCTCTGGGCAGCAAAGGGATATGGAAAAAGTGTATTTTATGGATATATATAGTTTTAAAATATCAACATCAGGGAAGTTTGTGTGTTTAATACTGTGGTTTTTTAAATAAATAATATATTTTGTGAAGAGAAAATTAGATTAAATATACTTAAAAGTTAATAAATTTTGGGGGCCAGCCCTGTGGCATAGTGGTTAAGTCCAGCCCAGTCTGCTTCAGCAGCCTGGGTTCACAGGTTTGGATCCTGGGCGCGGACCTACACTACTTATCAAGCCATGCTGTGGCAGCAACCCACATAAAAAATAGAGGAAGATTGGCACAGATGTTAGCTCAGGGCTAATCTTCCTCAAGCAAAAAAAAGTTAATAAACTTTGAGAAAGCATGGAATTATATTGCCTAGTCAGAGAAAGGTTTCCAGAAAAACACAATGCAAAGGAATTTTAACCCCTTTCCTAGTTCCTTCCTTCTGTGGATGCATCTGGTCAGCACCTAAGGGATTTCTTCTAAGAACAAGGAGTTTCTGACCATTCAAACCTACTGTTGTTGAAACCCACCTTCTGGGAGGAGATTTTGGGCAGAACACCTCTAAGTGCTTGGGGGGACTAGAAGATGGACACCATCCATCTGTGGTGGCAGAATGAGGATTACAAACGGATGGCCCTGCCAGCTACTTGGCACTCCTCACCCATGGATCTACCCAGCCCTGCAGGGGCCTGCCAGCCCTTCCACACCCCTTCACAGGAGTCTACTCTTTTAAACTGACTCTCTGGAGAAGTTTAATGAGCCTCTTGGAACTGAAAAAAAAAAAAAAGGCAAAACAAAGAAGGGTAATGGAAACGGACAAGCTGCACAGGGAAAGGAGAGGTTCATTTCCAGCCTGGTGCTTGGGGGGCTGTCATCAGGATACTGCAATGGATATTGCAGAGCAGTGCAAGGAGGAAAGAAAGAAATTAAAAACAGCCTCCTGTGATGAACTTGGATAATTTATTCCTCTGCAGAACAGTGGGCACAATGTTTCATTTTGTTCCCCCTGCTCTTCTTTTCCCCTCCACCTAATTTCTGAGCATTCCCCGGCTAGGCGAGAATGAAGATTAAGCATACCCAACACTCAAGTTATAATGAAAGTGCAGAATGCACTCAGATTATTCATAAGCTTGCAACTTGTGTTTTTCGGTGGAGATTTCCTCCCTTCTGCTCCTGATTGCTGTTGAAGAATGGTGTTTTAATAGGCAGATGGTAAAGACAATTACAGTTAGGGGCTCAGCTGGGAGTTACATCAGTTTATTGCAAATTATTAGCTGATAAATGCTTTTGTTTACAAGCAGAGTCTTAAGCAGCTTTGTAATCAGTTTATCAGCTGCAGGCGGAATTCTGACAGATCGCCTTTGGGGTGTAATGTCACCTCTTGGCTGGTCATTTAAAATCATGAATGCCAGGCAGCCAGACGCTCAGAAGGGCTGCCTCACGACACCGTTGCGAGCTCCTGCAAAGCCATGACAGAGCACACCTTAGACCAGAGCACAAACTCCAGGAATGCCTAAAAGACTCCATGAGCAGACCTTTTGCTGTTGAAATCCCATAAAAACATCCTATCTATTTGCCTAAACCCAGGGTAGGCTGCCTGAGTGTTGTGACTTCCAACATATCAGTTCAGAAGGTTTTCCAGGCAGTTATGAATGCTTTCTTATCCATGGGGCAAATTTTCTGCACCTACACTTCAGCAGAACTCTGGAACTGATCACAGTGGCACTGTTTACTTTTCTGAAAGGGGCTTCGTGTGCTTCTTAAAAGGGAAGGTAAATTCTCTCAGTAGGAGACATCTTCTTAGAGAAAAAAATAAGTTCTGTGGAGAGAATACATGCCAAGAGCCAAAAGATCTAGTGGGGATCTATTACAAGTATGGGCCAGGAAATGTGCTCTGTGACAGGAGGGGAGTTTAGGAAACACACCGGTTTAAACAGGCTGGCCTTCTTGGATTTCCTCGTCTATAAAATGGGGTGATAGTATTTCCTGTTGTCACACAGATAATTCCTTTAGATGAATGAGAGTGTTCATGTTTCTGAGTTCTGCTCAAACCAATATTATCTGTTGAATTTATGCGAAATAATAAAGCTTATAATGTTTGAAATGACAAATAATTCACAGATGATGCTGTTAAGCTCATTTCCAAAATAGTTGCTGAAAGAACATGCTGTGATTTAGTATTTTTACAATATAGCATTACCAACATTTACTGGTTTTTTGCATTGCCATAAAGACACAGTTTATAAACCTGAGTTGTTTAAAGATGTATCTTTGAAAGGATTCACTTGATCATAAGCCTATAAACAATTCATGTTTATTTACTTTTATGTTTCATTCAGACAAAGTAAGTTTTGTGGGCTTAATTAAAATGAAAATATTTAAATAAATAATCATATATAATAGCTCCTACAATAGTCATTTTTATTTGTACCTACTGACTGTTAATTTATATGTTTTTATTTTCTGGTATTCAAGGAGAACTTACTGATCTAATAGGGAACTAACTCCTGAAGTCAGAAGCCAGGTTTTGTAGCTGGAATTAGATATTCTGTATCCTCTGAAATACTGACATAATACAGGAAGATCTTTGGAAATACGACTCCAGCTGATAAATTTTAAATCATATGTTACATATGTGTAAAAGCAAAATCTTTCTTCTCTTAATCTCAGAAATACGGTTAAGTATCTCTATTCATTTATCTCCTTGACCCCTGTTCTTTCTAATTCTATTTCAGTTTCTCAGCTAAGATCCTAAAATCATCAGAAGAGAATAAACCTTATTTAAACTGACCGCATGGTTTAGTAAAGTTTGTAATTTTAATGTTGGGTTGACGTTAGCTTACTTAAAAACATTTGGGAGAAAACCAGAGTGCAGATTTTATTCTCACTTCAACATTCAGCACACAGTATTCAGTTCCCAGTTTTCCAGTTCTCAAGCAATTAAATGTTCTGTGGACATCAGAAGAAAGTCTGCATAGGGAAGAGTTGAAGAATGGAAGCCTTGATATCTTAAATTGTAAATTGTGTTTTAGCATAAAGAGCATAAAAAGTTGTTTTTGTTTTTTATAATCAATTGCATTTGGCAAGTAATTCTGCTGTGAGTCCATCCCTCATGATTAGAAAAGGCAAAGAAGAATTGAAAAAAAAAAAAGATCCATCCTCTCCTTCAGCCCAAATACCAAAGGCACACTCCAGACTTGCTGGTCAAGTCTGATTTCCCCCCTCTCCCAGGAACTGCTAGGATGTTCTATAAAAAGATGTCAGGAGTGCCAGCATGGGAAAGTTGAATGCCCTCAAATGCCCTGCATTGCCTATAAGTACAAATGAAAAATGTTAAAGATTATTTAAAAACAGAAAAGACCTTTTGCAAAATGCTTTTGATTTATTGCTGTGTATTGTGCAGATCTTTATCAATTATTCTCACTCTATTTTATTCAAAAACTGTTGTAAACTATGAGTTGGCATGTTGCTGCATACGGAAAAAAAGGCATTAATCAACTCTAAATAAACAAGTGTAAAGATCTATCTAACAACTATGAAGTAGTTAATACATTTTTAAGCAATTTTATTGTAGGAAAGAGGTCTAAAAGAGTAGTGCTTAATTATCTGGACTCCTCTGTGCTGGGCTCCCTTTTGATTGTATTAATGAAGCAGCTGGCCCATTGTTTCCCTTTAATTCCTCTATTGTTTTAAGAATATGTCACAGCTCTTTATTCTTTTATCAGGTGCTGTGCAGGAGGACCCACACAATGCCTCATATTCCTACTGTATTTTCCAATGCACAAAGAAACCTCCACAGCGGTTTTCAAAGAAGGGGCACACATAATTTATAAGTTCTATTCCTTGCACTACTCCACTGTCAAGAATTTCAACAGTATTGGATTTGAATTCATTATAAAATTTGTATTAAACAATGTGGCTACGTATAGATATACGTACTGTGTTAATGTCTAAACCCTGAGATCTAGGCAGTAACATGCGCCATGTTGAAATGGGGCAATTATTTAGCTTTTAGGGAAATATTCTGACCAATCGCTTCCCAGTTATTAAAAAATTAAATTTCACAAGAGGGCCTCATGCTGCATTTTCAAGTTATTTAGTAAAAATAAAAGAAGTTAATGAGCAAACAAGTAAGTATCTCTGTTTTTTTCCACCTCCAGAAACATAATGTCATAATGTCCCTCTGTGTGTGTGTATGTGTGTGTGTGTTAGACAGCCCATTTATCCCCCCAGAGAATGGCTTTAATTTACTTGAGTGTGCCCAAGAGGTATCATAGTTTACCCAATAGACCAATATGTAATCTTTATTAACTAAACACTGATCAATTGACCATCTTCTTCTTGTGTCATACATATGAAGGAGATAGACTTGTAGATAATGTAGAAGTATCACTGTACATCTGAAGAAATCAAAATGCTGTAGCAAGGTAAAATATAATATAACATTTTTATGCCAGGGAAATTTAAAAATGCTGCTTCATTTCTATGTAGTTAATTTTTCTTCAGATTTCCATGAAAACCACAAAATACCACCCACGATAAAATAATCTCGAAGGTCAGATTCACATAGACTTTCTCCTTTTACACACGTGGCTTTTTTTCTTTGTTTTTTCCCTCGCCAAATGTCTGTATTTGGGAGGCTGTGTTCATTGATTTTTTTTCCCCTAGAGTTCCAAGTCTAATAAAGAGAAGTAAGACATAATGACTTAATGCTGTGTAGTAAAAGTTACTAACTTCAACTTTTAGAAAAGCCATTAGAATAAATTATTATTGTAAACCACCTATTTCCTTTTGTATTGCCAGGTGAGTGTGTGGGGAGCTGGTTTTTTTTTTTTAGCTTAAAAAAGTTTCAAACTGGTATCCCTATCTATTTGCTTGAGGCTCCTTATCCTTCTACATATTGAAGTAGAGTAATACAAAATCTAAATGTGATTTAATTGGTTCAATTTGCTGTATATTTCTATGCTAAGCTTAGGTCCGTATCTTGATGAGCCCAGACGTGGTTGTGCTGCAGGTTTACAGTTTCACATTGCTTGCGTTTCCTTATTTTTACAAAGCAAGCGTCTATCAATCACGCAGATAAATTAGAAAGAAACATGTATAGACATAACACACGGAAAAGATTTTTCAGCATGCTGTGTAATTATTAACCTGATTTTTACCATTGTAAGAAGCCGTGAATTGCAGATAGCATGGACGAAGTTAAATGCTTTTATACTGAAAACATTTTGCTTATACAGAACTCTATAGGTATGGTCGAACAATATAATTGAAGCTTTGTCAGCTCTGTAACCTAGCAACAGATAATACTGTTAGGTTACTGAATTGCTCCTGGTTGACAAGTAGGGAGTATTTTTGTGTTTATCATGTTTGCTAATGATGGGATCCTTTCCAAAAGGCTTGTCTTAATCTTAATTAGAGTTTATCAGCAGAGGTCTGCATGACATTGTGCAGACACTGATTTCATAAATAATAAAAAGTGCAAGTGAAAAATTTGGCAGGATGGGGAGATATTTAAGGCCACTGCTTCTAGTAAGAGGAGCGTGAATTTCCAAAATATAATCGAGTTTGAACTGTGACTTTATTCTTTATTATCGAAACTTGTAGTACACTTCACTGCAGTTTTGACAGCAATTATGAGAAAAATTTATAAGCTTCCTGTGAGGAAGCATATCTGTTTGTACAAGAACTTTGATCATAAACATTGCTTAGAACAGCAAGCACGTGGTTTTTCAAGAACGTCAAGGTCTTAGTAGCTATTATTTTCTGTGGAACCTTGACTGTATTGTCCTTTATTTGTGAAGGGAGTGGTGTGTGGGTGTGAAGACTGGGGAAAATGGCTATGTTTGCAGTGTAAGAGGCAGACAAAGAGAGAATCCTAAAATAACCTTTCCATTTGGTGGAAGCAAGGAAGGTATCAGATAGCTGCTTCAGTGCCTGATGTCATTTGATAAAGACTTCATGCTCATGCAGTAGGAATGTGATTTTTTTTTTTGCTCTGGTTTGCACAATATGATCTTTCACAGTTTTGGGGGGATCATTATTATTGATCTTTTCTAATAATAAGTTACATATCTTCAAAATAATAAAGAATTAAACATTGTAAAACCGAATATAATTCACACATTTACTAAGTTCCTAACTGGCTTAGTCATTTGAAAGATGATGCTAAGTCATGACATTCTTGCTTTATCTGCCTTTCTTCACTGTTTTCATTCATCGTTCCCAAATTCTTCAAATGTTAGGGTAAAAGAGGAAATTCAAAGCTATTTTCAAATGTCATTTTCTGACTTTCAAAATGGACATCTCTCTACTGAATTGTTTGAACATGTCAATGAAATATTTGATTATCAGGAGACTTTTTTGTTCAGGGTGTCACTCTTTCCACCATATACAAACTGCAGATAGTGTGCCCTTAGACCAGTGATTCTTAACTCTAGAGGCACATGAAGCCCTCTAGGGAGCTTCTAAAAAATAATGGAGCCCAAACCTCACTCTCAGTGATTGTGATTTGATTGATCTAGGCAGGATCTGAAAAATCAGTGTGTCCGGTTCCTAGGTGAGTTCCTAGGTGAGTCTACTGGGCAGTCAAGATTGTCAACCAGTGCCCCATGCTTATGTAGGATTTTGATTTCCTTTTAGTGTCCAGCTCAACTTGCAATTTAAATAGAGAATTGGGCAAATGCTACATTCATATTTAATATTAGCAAATGGGTTAATATGTGTGAAATGTTTAGAATAGTACTTGGCACTTAGTAAGTGCTTTCTAAGCGTTAGCTATCATAGTTATTTCTTAGTCATCTTAGAAGATAACCTGGAGTTACTTCCACATCACAAGTATAGACATTATTCTCCAGATTGTAGCTATGCATTTAAAAGCTATATCTCATCACTGTGTAATCTTCTTCATGCTGTTTCATACGTGAGCCATCTTGTATCTGATTCAGAGAGAGATCTGTGCTCATTACTCAAATTCTGAGTAATCAAAGTAAGGTGCAGTGTACTTACTTAGTGAACATCAGATGGCGCTGTGGCTTGGGACACCTGGCTTTTCATACATAATCTAGAGCCAAACTGCCTTGTTAAATCCCATCTCCCATATCTCCTTCTCTTCTTCCAGTTCCCCTCTAGCTGTGTGACCTCGAAGAATTTACATACACTTCCAGCCCCATGATCTCACAGTAAAATGGAATAAATAAAAGCCACCTCACTGCTTTCTTGGAAGAAATTAAGATAATGCATGTGAAGCACTTAGCACAGTGCCCAGACTGAGCACAGAGTAACCACTTAATAAATGGGTGATTATTACTATTATTAGCATGTTGGTCATAGAAGCATAAAAAGTTGCTCGCAACTTGATGATAATAATCTAGAGGGTTTCTAGCCTAGGGCTGTCATTTTATATGATGTAGGTAAAGCAATCCTCCAAGATCACAGAATAACTAATAATCAAGTCAGGACTAGAACTAAAGTTCCTTACCCACCAGTTAAGTGCTCTTTCTAGTCCATCTTTGCATTGAGGACAAATAAATTTTCAGTGATTTCGGGTACCAGCTGTGCTTCATAATTAGTATGTAATCCCTTAAAGCAAGATCATTTGCTCTTGAATGGCTATGCAAAGAAAGTTGTAAGAGTTTTATCAATTCAATATATATTATATTGCCATAGGTGCACCCAACACCTTTACGTAATTCTACTTGTTTTTATATCAATATACTGTTAGTGTGGATTTGTATATTGAAAATTCACTTGGTTTAATCTGGGGGCATTAGGCATACTACTGCATGCAAAAACCACCGAAAATATCTGTTTAGATTCCTTAAATTTCAGATCCACAGGGAGCTGACAGGAACACTCCACTGGCACTCAGAATACAGGCAGAAACCCAAAGCAGCAGAGTAACCAGGAGTTACGTCACTCACAGCTTTCAGATCTACACAAATATCCAAAACTCACTCAAATGAAAATAGTTCATCCGGCCAAATAAACTCGACCTCAGCGGCAGCTTCATCCCACGAGGGACTTGGCTTTCAAGTGGAGTTTGGTAAAGTAGCTCTGCCAGGAAAACTGGGAGGGAAGAAGATCTTACTCTTGTTTGTTGGTTGGTAAACCATCTCATATCTTCATAAAAGTTATATTCCTATCCTTAGCTATGGCTAAAACACTTGTGCAAATATTCTAGGTTTACTGTGGTTGTTTTTTAGTGGAAAAATGGTGCTCTCATTTTTGTCAAATTTTTTTATTGTGGTAAAATATATATAACATAAAAGTTACTGTCTCAACCATTTTTAAGTGTACAGTTTAGTGGCATTAAGTACATTAACACTGTTGTGCAACCATTACCACCATCCATCTCCAGAACTCTTTCATCTCGCAAAACTGAAACTCTATACCCATTAAGCAATAACTCTCCGTTTCCCCCTACCCCCAGCCCCTGTCAACCACCATCCTACTTTCTGTGTCCCTGTGGTCTTGAATACCCTAAGTATTTCATGTAAGTGGAATCATACAGTATTTGTCTTTTTGTTATTGGCTTATTCCACTTAGCATAAGGTTCATCTATGTTGTAGTGTTATCAGAATTTCCTTCCTTTTTAAGGCTAAATAGTATTCCATTGTATGTATATGCCACATTTTGCTTATCCATTCTTCTGTCAATGGATACTTGAGTTGCTTCCATGTTTTAGCTATTTTTAATAATGCTACTCTGATCATGGGTGTGCAAATATCCTTGAGACTCTGCTTTCAATTCTCTTGAGTATATACCCAGAAGTAGAATTGCTGGATCATGAGGCAATTCTATTTTTAATTTTTTAAGGAACTGCCATACTGTTTTCCACAGTGGCTGTACCATTTTACATTCTCACCAGTAGTGCACAAGTGTTCCAGTTTCTCCACATCCTTGCCAATACTTGTTATTTTCTTTCTTTTTTTTTATAGTGGTACTCTCATTTTAAAGCCAAATGTAATACCCTGTGATTTGTTTCCATTGAACATGAGGTCAATCGGTGAAGACACCAAAATAGCTAAATATCAACGTGATTTAGCATTTTCATGCATTCACATTGCTTCTTAATCAAGATGAATACTATTGCCTTCCATTCAATTGTAATTTAGAGTTGGCCTGTATATGCCCTAACTCTAAAAACAGGGTAGGAACAGTTCTCCTGCCTCCGCAGCCCCACGTGGATTGCTAGAAACTCTATTTCTAACTGGTCAAGATACAGTATGTGAGTCACAAATGGATGCAGCCTTAAGTCTTTTTTTCTGAAATTAGTTCTCTCCAGTGAAGCATAGATACATTTGCTCATTGAATTCAAAGGTTTGTCTTTTCTTTCTGGTGAGATTTCTTTTATTGCATTTAGCAGGGCAGTGAGAATTGAGAATAATAGCCCCAAACAGACCAAACCAAAAGGATAATGGTTAACAATTACATGGCACTTACTGTATGTCAGGTACTGTTCTTAAGCTTTCACATATATTAGCTTATTTCATCCTCATAATAACACAATGAGTTCAGTACTGTTACCATCATCCCCATCTTCCAGGATGAGGAAACTGATAGGCAGAATGCTTAGGGGACAAGTTCTAAGTCACACAGTTAGTAAGTGGCAGAGCCAAGATTTGCACCCCAGCAGTCTGGTTCCATTGTCCATACTTCCTCCATATGGGATTACATCCTTCAATAGCAATCACACTTAGAATATTTTATTTGAATCAGTAATTGAAACTATGTTACAATAACTGGCAGATCCCTCCCTATAAATGACTCCTTCCAGTTGTATACTCTAAATTCACCATCTGAAAAACTCAACCAAACAGTTTCAAAGAGCCAACCCTTGATTTTTGTGATGCCATTCTCTTGGTTTCCCTCTACCTTTTCCAAATATATGTTCTCTGTATCTTTAAGTGATTCCATCTCCTCTACCCACATCTTAAACATTGAGATACCCCAAGTTTTAATCTTTGGTCCTTCTCTTTTCATAATGTGGTCTTCCTGCGTCACTACGTCAATGCAAAGAGCATCCAGTCATTTAGAATGTGCTGATGACTGCCAAAATATTTTTTTTTCTCCAGCCTTATGTCTCCTCCAAGTTCCAACTGCCTCCTAGATACATCCACCCAAAAGCTTCTCAGGTACCTCAGAGTTTACATTTTCAAAGCAGAACTCAGTATTTCCAGGCATACACTAAAACGTACATACATACAACACACATGCACATGCACACTTGGGCTTGGAGTTGGACAGACATAAGTCTAAATCATGATTCTGCCACTGACCACAGGTATTGCTTTGGGCAAATTAGTTAACCATTCTGCTTCAATTTTCTTAACTCTTAAAATAAGGAAAATATCACCTACCTCACAGAATAATTGACACGATTAAAATAGATGAAGTATCTGGCCCAAAGAAAGTGGTCCTAATTGGTACCAATTGTCTGATTATTGTCTATGTATTACCACTTGTTAATATACCAGCTTTACTGCCTTGTTAATGGCATCACCGTCATCTGGTTTCCCAAACCAGAAACCTTCATGTCATTTTCAACAGCTTCCTTTCTGTTACTCATCTCACAAAATCACCTCAATTCTCTCTCAGCCATCTCTCTTGAACCTGGCCCTTTTCTCTCTCACAACTTCTACTTCTCACAACTGAACTAGGACAACAGCCTGCAAATGGTCCTTGTAGTAACATTTCCTATCCCTTCAGTTTACTCTCCTCACTACCCTGAGATCTGTATTCTGAGGAGAAAAAAAGCACAGGTCAAGAATTTGCTCATTCTTTTACTCATATTAAATTTAATATATATTTACTATATATTTAATATCAAATTTAATATATTTAATATGTATTTTAAAATACATTAATATATATTAATAAAAAATAAATACTATCTCCCCATCATGAGCCAGACACAACTGTTTTGTGTTACATTCAAAGCCATCTCGTCCTGCTCAAACTTTGTAATGTTTGCCAATTCCCATGGCAAATGCTGTAACTCTCACCACTGAGTTCAATTTACCAATGTGATATCGACCAGCACAAAATTCCTGACAATTGAGCATTCCACCCTGTGACCCAGAACAGGCTAGCTCTGGCACACCCGACCCATAATCCACCTCTTACGCCCACAGACGCCAAGCTCCAGGCTTGCTGGCCTCCGAACCTTTGCCAGGACCAGTCAGGGTCTTCCATAATCCCTCACTCACATACATGCTCCTTTCTCTGCCAGTGATGGCGTACCTATCAGGTGCCCCCTACACATACTTCTGCTATTTTTACCTCTATTCTTCATGAGTCAATAAAAGTGACCTTGGATGGCTGGCCTGCCTCCCCCAAGAAGTGTCAGTTACTCACTCCCCTCACATTTTTTTTAGCATTAGAGGATGACACCACCATGTGATATTACAATTTATCTGTTTATATGTGTGCATTCTAGTTGTCTAGTTGTGTGTGAGGCCACAGTGCCCAGCCTGGCCCACAGCAGAGAGTTCAGTGAATAGCTGATGATTTGAAAGATGAAATCCTAAGACTACTGACTTCCTCGTCAAGTCTACACAGTGTATTTTCAGTCTAATTCAGCCTTTTAAACGGATATGCTCTGAGGAAACCATAAGATGAGATAAAATGATAAAGATAATAAAATATGAAACATTACTGAGTATTCTGAAAAGATAGATATGCATTACAACTGCCAGGCTGTTTAATAATGTAGAAAAATCATTTTTTGCTTACTTTTCTTTACACTTAATATTTGTGAATTTTATTTATTTATTGGATCTTTTTGGTTCAAAGTTTGAGCACAAGTATTCTGAGTCATTCTGCTACCTAGCTCACTGCGGTGATGAAGATTGGCTGTGAGTGGTACCTTTTCTAAAATCTCAATTTTTCCTGGGTACCTGACTTCAAAACCTTCATTTTGTGAAAGGTAGCCATAGCCAGATTTACCAATAATGTAAATTTATGAAAAATGGTAAATTACTACCAATAATATAAGTAATCAGCTCAACACTGAAATCCAATGACTCTGAAAGACCGGGCTAGGAAGTCAACCTGAATTGTAGTCCCTACTCTGCCCTCCCCACCTCTCTGTTACACAGACTCACTTAATAAACTGTATCCCAGAGGAAAGATAAGGTGCAAATGATTACCTTGTCTACAGCTGTAAGTAGTTTGCATCTGTATGCACATCAGAGAAGGCACAGCACCTGAACACAGAAGCCTTCGGGGGAAGAAGCGGCACCAGCAGAAATACTGTCACGTAGCACTTTTCAATGCTCATCTGATTCCACAGTGATGCTGTTTAGCTTCTATATTTGTAAATAAATAAATCAATGCCAGAATGAATCTGTTTTTCAACTTTAGGAAACTTGTAGGCTTTCAGATGCAGTAGAGCAAAGTTAAAAAAAAAAGGTGGTGTTTTCTACTCTTTTAGTATATTGTGTTTTACTTTAAACTTCACACACATTTGAGCTTTCCTTTACTTGATTTTAGCTTTACTTTTTCACAAGCATGTACTGTCTTGGATGGTGTTTTGTGTGCTTACCTTTAAAATTTAATCAGCTGGTTTCATTAATTGTCCAAGGTTTCTCTGAAACAGTGTCCTGATTTTTCTGTGCGACTCTGCCATATCATATGCTATTGTTATCTTTTCCACCACATTTTTGCCACAAGTTGTTTAAAAACTATGATCTCTTTGAGGGTGGAAAAAATGAAGTGCAGTTGAAAAGACAGTTATGGTGAAAGATAAACAGAGCAATATTACTTATCAGAATGGGTACAATTTTTGCTTGCTTAATGAGTATAATATATAGCCTTGCGATATATACACAATGAGAAAAAAAGCTTTATAACATATCAAGTATGCCACATTATTTCAGGCATAACTGTATAGGATATGTATCTTGGCCTGAGAGTGTAGATAACGAAATATAAGTGCTTTGCCTGTCTAAACATGTTAAATAAATGAGCATTCGCTATCGCGTTCCAATACATTAGAAGATGTACTTACATAGTTAATTTTCTTTTTAATGCACCACACGTGATCAGTTGAAGTGCGGAGCCAGAGTATGTCTTAGTGTTTGAAGAAAGGGTTCTTTTCATTTAAACAAATCTTTATTTAAATAAGCCTTTTTGAAAAGGATCTTCGGCATATCTTCTTTTCAGGAAGTTCAATCAGGGTAAACGGAGATAAAGAAGCCACATTATAAGGAATATTATATAAGTAAAGATCACTCAGCCAAAAAAAAAAAAATGGCAGAAGACATAAGGAGAGTAAAACTAACTGCAATTTCATTTTAACTTTCTAAATTTTAGGAGTTTTTGTTAACTTGTTTGTTAGGCATCTGGTATTGATAGAATAAAAGTATTCTGGGAAGAGAGAGAGTGTGATCGTAGGAGGCAGGGAGAGAGAAAGAAATAACTTCTTACTTCCATAAGGAACGGAAAGAGTAACCTCAAAGGCTCACTTGAAATAAATGTCTGCGGTTGGATCCCTGCCATGCTTGTTCTTAGGCACTATACCATGTAGTAGCGTGGTTGATGATTAAAGCAAGCCCTAGAAGGCAGAGTGACAAAACTCTCTCCCGTTTATGTCTATACTTGGTTCTTAGTCTTCGCCTACTATTGGTCACTGAACAGTTCATTTAATGCAAGAAATACAATTTTCCACATAGGAGGGAATAGTACACCTGTTGTCTTGATCAAACACTCCACCCCAGTAGAAACTGATGTGAAAAACATGAGGAGGTGCTATTGACATCAACCCAGGGGGCAGCAGTCTCGAGCATTCTATGTCAATTCTTTCTCTCTCTTTCTTTTTTCTTCTTAATAGGGGGTCAGCTTTGGTGTACAACTACGAAGGCCATCTCTGAGGGTGAAGAGCTAATTGCCTTTGTGGTGGATTTTGACTCAAGGCTACACGCTGCCAGTCAGATGACTCTTACAGAAGGGATGTACCCTGCACGCCTGCTGGACTCAATTCAGCTGCTTCCTCAGCAAGCTGCCATGGCTTCTATTTTGCCTACAGCTATTGTCAATAGTAAGTGCTGAGTGCAATAGCCCAGTACAATAGCTTTGTAGTGGTGATGGGTATTTATGGGAGAGAAAAAATGCCTACTGACAGTCAACCAGGGACAGACTTTTTTCTCCGGTGTTGTGATTTCATTTTATCTTCTAATTTCAAGTGTGTGTGTGTGTGTGTGTGTGTGTGTGTGTGTGATTGCTTCTCATAGGAATATAAAAAGACACTTAAATTCATTCATTTCAGATTGGATTCCTGAATGTCACACACAAAAACCTGACATTCTAAACTAGTTGAACAACATTCAAGACTACTTAGCTATAAGAAGCTCAACAGCTTTCATTGATGCTCTCACAGTAGAATGATGGCTGTAGAGTTAAAAACTTTTAAAAAAGAAAAAGAATACAAAATCAAATTTTGATTAGATATACTAATAAAGAGGAAATATAGCCTGGATAAATCAAGACATCAGCTAATACCAGAAAAAAAAAAAAGAAAAGTACATATAAGCTTAGAGTACTTTACATGGAGAATTTTTAAATTTGCCCTGGCAAATATACCTTTGTGATTATATTTTGTTAAAATCACTGTTGAACTTAGTTTGTTTTCCTTGAACACACAAAGTGAACTTTCTATGACAGAAAATCAGTGATCTAGGAGTCCCAAGATCTGAGTTCTACACTCAGCTCTGCTTTTTTCTAGCTCTATGAGAAAACGTGAGTAGCAGTTACATCTTAAGAGGAGAATAGATTCTAAAGCTAGTAGGTAAGTGAAATATTGTATTTACTCAAAAATGTCCTTGAAAAATCCCTGAGATTCTGAATGATACAGAATAGAAATCTAGAGACTGCAAAGATGTCTTGATATTAAAAAAATAAATATTCAACAATAATTATGTTCTTGCTGTAACAGTAGCCCTTAGATTAAATAAATTCTCAGGTGATCTGGAATTACTCTCCATCCAGGCAGTGGACCTAGTGCACCCAATCCAAGCTATTTTTGGATTTCCTGAATGCAAATATAATTATTTTCTTTCCTGGATCTTTACTTTGATTCAGATAGTGATAACTTGAGATACCATGGGCCCAACTTTAATTTAAGGCAAAAGGATTTTGTTACCAGGGACACCAGAAGCACCTTATATTATTGTGAAGCTCCAATGTGTGAATGTTAATTCTAATTGTATTTGATATTATACTTTGCTTTCTCTAGTAAAATAACTATTAATCCCAAATAACTCAGCATAGATACATACAGCCTTTGTTTTCATTCAGAAATTAGCTAATCAGTTAAACTTATCCTGCTTAAATGGACACTTGGCTAAACAATGTGACCCTCTGAATAGTGTAAATGTAACCAACTTGAGTGGGAGGGGTTAAATAATAAACAGTAATAGTATAAATTTTGCAATTAATTTTTATTCTGAAATTCTATACTGTACTTGCTGTCCTTACCTCTCATTCAGTAGAATTTGGTCCTTAGTTTTCTCCTTATCTCCTTCAACACAGTCTCCTTGAGCCATCTCCTTCACTGTCATGGGTTCCACCACCAAATAAACATTAACAATTCACAAATCACAAGTCCAGCTGTTTCTACGGAGTTTTAGACTTCTGTTGCCACCTTTCCATGTTCCTCTGTATTTCTTACAGAAATATCAAATCCCATATATCCAATGTGACCATATGCCCCAGTTTGCCTGGATTGGTCCCAATTTACAGTGTTATCTGGTGTCCCTCTGATTGGCACCGCCTTTCACTACAAAAGTGCCAAGTTGCACAATACAGTGCCAGACTTGGTCACTGTATACATGCCTT
The DNA here is from genome assembly GCA_031878705.1 of Tapirus indicus. NCBI lineage: Eukaryota > Metazoa > Chordata > Mammalia > Perissodactyla > Tapiridae > Tapirus > Tapirus indicus. The sequence goes on along the minus strand of CM062935.1, from coordinate 32,854,052 downwards.
AGCCTGAACTTATCACCTGCCCATCTCTGTTCCTTGTAGAGATGAAGGAAACCATCACTTCCACAGAAATGCTAACAAGAAGCCTAGGTACCAAGAAGAAACCTTACCATCTGATCTAGCATCTAATTGCTAAGTATTGATCATCACTTCTAGTCAGTTCTACCTCCTCAACATAACTTTTCTTCCTTTCTGTTCCCCTTGCCATGGCGGCGTTATGAAAGAGTGTTTATACAAGGTTCCAATCCCAGTTCACCCATTTATGTATTCATGAGCAAGTTACTGAATCTCAGATTCCATGCCTATAAATGGATGAGGAGGAAAAAACACACCCAAGGAGAAATTTTCCATGAGTGAATACATATCATAGCATGACCCAATAAATACTACATGACTATTAGCTATAATTCAAACTCTATCATATTTCACTTGGATTACTGCAGTTGCTTCCTACCAGTCATAAGTCTTCCTTCCAAATTCACTACCTTCAAAACTCGACTCTACTGTTAGGATTCTATAATATCTGATTCTGTCAGTCTGTTGTTTAAAATGATTTAATGATTCTCCATACTCATTGAGATAAAAATCTAAACTTCTTAGGAGAGGCTACAGGGTCTTTGAGACTCTATCCTTGCCTTCTACAACCTCATCTCTCCCAGGCCCCATCATGTCCCTTGCCTGCACAGTACAGTACAGCCTCCCAGCCTTTACCCAGTCCCTCTCACAGGCTCCCATGGCTTTCCCTGGGCTATCGCCTTGGCCAGGAAGACCCAGCCCTCTTCGCCTGACTAGCTTAATTCCATCCCTCACAACTCAGCTAAAGCATATCATCATCTTCCCTCCAAATCTTTCTCTGACCTCGTCCTCCCTCCAGGTCTCTCGCTAGCCTAGTGTCTCTTTTCCACGCTCAAAGCATGCCGCAGATACCTGCATCCGAATACTCATTGCATTCTAATGTAATTATCTGACCACTTCTTCATCAACCCCAGGAGACCCTAAACTCCTTAATGACAGCTGTTTGGTCTTTCATTGTGTTTTACACCCAACCCAGCATAGAGTCTGGCACACAGTAGGCATTCTGTAATTAATTTATTAAATGAACAAATGATGTCAGAAGTTGGCATCTGGGCTAACTTTAGTTCAGCCATTAGATCCTTTTAATCTATCAGATAAACCAATTCACGTTGCTATTTATAAATGCACATTTTTATAAACCATAAGTACAATGTAAGCAATTTAAAATTAATCGCTTATGCTTTTACTCTTGGAATCTCCTACAGTACCACTTTCTAAAGAGTCTGTGGGAAGGTAAATTGCATTGAGTGTAACATTTCTTTAAAAGCTTAGTCCTGTACTATGGAACAACATCCAAAACTGTACTCCTCACTGTCTGACTGCCTAATTCAGAACCTGAGAGCAGTCTCTGAGACAAATTGAACTAAATGCTGCTTTACCCATGGTTGGTTCCAAATGGGCAACGGCTAACGTGTCCCTGTGATTTTGCCTGCAGAAGATATATTTCCTTGCAAGTCCTGTGGCATCTGGTATCGGAGTGAGCGGAATCTGCAAGCCCATTTGATGTACTATTGCAGTGGGAGGCAAAGAGAAGCTGCTCCAGTGTCAGAAGAAAATGAAGACAGTGCTCCTCAGATTTCCAGCTTATGCCCCTTCCCACAATGCACCAAGAGCTTTTCAAATGCCCGAGCTCTAGAAATGCACCTGAATTCACACAGTGGTAAGTGCCTCCCATGTTTCTTCTTTTGCTCCAGGAGACTATTCTTTCTCTGTATGCATTCATTCATACATACATACATCTGTATGTATCTAACTGTATATATCTATAAAATCAAAATCTAACTTGCTGGACCCAGCTTGTTGTTATCTTATGTCACTTATAATCAGTATATTCTACTCAAAAGACTTGGGTCTGAATTCTTTTCTAACAACTTCAGTGCCCAGACTACAGGCCAAGTCATTCTATTTTTTTTTCAACTGAAGTAGAACAGCATAATTTTAGAAAGAAAGTCTGAATACCCTTTGTATATTGTCATTAATATTCATTGATTTAAGCATCAAGTGATCTTTGGAAACTGACCATCTTGTTTCCCACATGGCAGAGAATAAATAGTACATACATAAAGGTAAGTATTTGCTAAATTGAAATAAAGCTGTTATTTTGATAGATCCAATTAAAATCACACTTGAGAGAAATTGACTTTTAAATATGGATCTATAAAATGCTCTTGATTTCCAGAACGTGCGTCATAACAGCTTAGTTGATTTTTATGAGATAAAATCACTTAAAGTACTATGTTTTAAAATTCCTTAAGAAAAACTAGGCTGAAAAACAAATAATTTTTTAAGCCTGCTCTTAACAGCAAGGTGGCAACTATTCCCATTTATTGTGGAATTGTATGCCCAATTGTTGTTAGTATCATCACATAGTATTCTACTTCCCATATTTTTAAAAAATTTGAAGTTAACCAACTGTACAGAATTATATTAACTTTAGGTATTTCTAGGAACATTCTCAGATGGGCAAACCGAGGTTTGGCAGTCACCCTTCTTCAGCACCTATAAGACTAAACTTGCAGGATACCTCTGGGTGACTTCTTTTGCTTGGATTGAATAATTAAAAACAAATAGGTGCTGAGTTTTAAAAAACTAGCTCTGACCTCCAACGCTCTAGTATAGTGCAAGCTTTTGTCTTTGAACCTATAAAAATAGGCAATTTCCTTTCTACTCATTCTTTTCCCTATCCCTTCAAATGAGCTGTCTCTATGTAGATGATAAAGCAGGGGATGCAGAAACAGGTTGGTTGTCTCAGATGGTGAGTAAAGTCATGCACAAAACAAAAATAGAGATGGAGGGATCTTTCCAGCTAAATAGAAAAATGAGTATTGGATTAGTTAAGGAGAAAAAGAGCCAGGAATAAGAAGTTCCCTTTTATCACTGTAAGATTGGGTTTGCTCTGCCATATTTTCAGTTTATAAATATAAAAGGCAATTCTTGTTTTAGTTTAGAGTGCAGAGAGGATGAGCCACGCCTGATTTAACCATATGCCAACAAATGGAAACTAGAGTTGACCTTAGTGAGTAAAAATGTCTAGATCCCAATTCCAATTCCCGGTGAGGAGGAGTTCCCCCACCTCCACCAGCCAATTCTCTCGACACAAACTGGGTGTCCCACAGTTCAACTCAATTCTGACACTATCTACCTCAAGATAGGGTCAGATTCCACAGGTTAAGGGGTCAGTCCTACCTGACTGCCCCCTTCCCCCACTTCAGACACCATTTGATAGCCCAGGTTGTTACCTGTACTTCTGATCAACAGGCTATAAATCAGAGGTTGCCAAGACCCCCTCCTTGGGTTGGGTTAATTTTCTAGAACAGCTCACAGAACTTAGAGAAACAATTTACTTACTAGCTTACTGGTTTATTATAAAATGATATAACTAAGGAATAGTCACATGGAAGAGATGCATAGGGCAAGGTATGGGAAAGGCCAAGGAGCTTCCATGCCCTCTCCCAGCACCACTCTCCCCAAATTTCCATGTGTTCACCAACCTGGAAACTCTCTGAACCCTGTCCTTTTGGGTTTTGAACAGAGGCTTTATTACATAAACATGTTGATTAAATCATTGGCCATTGGCCTGCTCCCTGGAGGTTGGGGGTGCGGGCTGCGGAGGACTGAAAGTTCCAACCTTCTAATCACGTGATTGGTTCTCCTGGTAACTGGCCCCTATCCTTAGGTTACCTAAGGGCTTTCCAAAAGTTATCTCATTAACATAACAAAAGATACCTTTATTGCTCTTATCCTTGGAAATTCCAAGCATTTTAGGAGCTGTGAGCCAAGAACTCTGGACAAAGACCAAATATATATGAGAAATATATTTTGGTCATCTGAGTGTATACATCTTATAAATCACAATATTGCAGTGAGGTTTACCCACCAGTCATTGGTGATACTCAAAATATTTAGAAAGAGGCAGTGATCAATCAGTTTGGATGTTAGTCCTAAATGACTATATTAGAGTACTGGTGTCTACCAGCTGAATATCAGCCCTGGATAGAGATAAACCATGTTCAGCAAAACCAATGAATAAAATTCTAGATTTGTACCAAAGTTAAATTAGGAGGTTATCAATTACTTTACAATGTGGTTCCTATTTGGATTCTTTAGAAGAAAGACGTAACCTAGTGCACTGAGAGTTGATTTGCACACAGTTTATCAACCTCAATTCTAATGAATGCCTACATCTTCCTAATGTAGAGCATACTGTTGTAGTAAGAAGGTTATTAGATTAGAAATGATAAAATCTGAGATTTAGGCATGGCTCTGTCACTGAATAGCTGTATTATGATAATCAATTCCCTTAGCCTCCTTGATTTTGTTTTCTGACATGTAAAGTGGAGATGATGCTGCCTATCCCACTGTGATGTGATAATATGCATGAAAGTGCTTTGGAAAATATAAAGCGCTATTACTATTATCACACATGGCAAAAGATGTCAAAAGAAAAAAAGTTAATATCACAAATGAGATTCTGAAAGATTTCAATTTATTCCTGTTGTGTTGAAGATGTTAGATCATTAGTAAAGGTTCATATCTTTAGAAAACCAACACATGTGGTTCTCAGTATTCTTATTTTGTATATCTCTCCAGGAGTGAAAATGGAAGAATTCCTCCCCCCTGGTGCAAGTCTAAAATGCACCGTCTGTAGCTACACTGCTGATTCTGTGATCAACTTTCACCAACACCTGTTCTCCCATCTCACTCAAGCTGCCTTCAGATGTAATCACTGCCACTTCGGCTTCCAGACTCAGAGAGAGTTATTACAGCACCAGGACCTCCATGTCCCTGGCAGCAAACTTCCCAGAGAAAGTGACATGGAACACTCTCCAAGTGGAACCGAAGACAGCTTACAGCCAGCCACAGACTTGTTGACCAGAAGTGAACTCCCCCAGAGCCAAAAGGCCATGCAGACTAAAGATGCGAGCTCTGACACAGAGCTGGACAAGTGTGAGAAAAAGACACAGCTCTTTCTCACTAACCAGAGACCAGAGATACAGCCTGCAACAAATAAACAAAGCTTTTCTTACACAAAAATCAAGTCTGAGCCCTCTAGTCCAAGACTTGCCTCATCTCCAGTGCAGCCTAATATTGGGCCTTCTTTCCCTGTGGGCCCTTTCCTATCTCAGTTTGCTTTTCCCCAAGATATCACAATGGTCCCTCAAGCTTCAGAGATCTTAGCCAAGATGTCTGAACTGGTACATCGGCGACTGAGGCATGGAAGTAGTAGCTACCCTCCTGTAATTTACAGCCCCTTGATGCCCAAGGGAGCTACTTGCTTTGAGTGTAACATAACATTCAATAATTTAGATAATTATTTAGTGCACAAAAAACATTATTGCAGCAGCCGATGGCAGCAGATGGCCAAGTCCCCAGAGTTCCTTGGTGTTTCAGAAAAGATGCCTGAGGCCGTGAGTCCCAACACTGGCCAAACCTCCATAAACCTTCTCAACACAGCCGCTCATTCTGCAGATCCCGAGAATCCACTTCTTCCAACATCCTGCATCAATTCTTCTACTGTTTTAGATTTAATTGGGCCAAATGGGAAGGGCCATGACAAGGACTTTTCCACTCAAGCTAAGAAGCTCTCCACCTCCAATAGCAATGAGGATAAAATTAATGGAAAACCTGTTGATGTGAAAAATCCCAGTGTCCCCTTAGTGGATGGGGAAAGTGACCCAAATAAGACCACCTGTGAAGCTTGCAATATTACCTTCAGCCGGCATGAAACATACATGGTCCACAAACAGTATTATTGTGCTACACGCCATGACCCTCCACTAAAGAGGTCTGCTTCCAACAAAGTGCCTGCCATGCAGAGAACCATGCGCACACGCAAGCGAAGGAAGATGTATGAGATGTGCCTCCCTGAACAGGAACAAAGGCCTCCGCTGGTCCAACAGCGATTTCTTGACGTCGCCAACCTCAGCAATCCTTGTACCTCCACTCAAGAACCCACCGAAGGGCTAGGAGAGTGCTACCACCCAAGATGTGATATCTTTTCGGGAATTGTCTCAAAGCATTTGGAAACTTCTCTGACGATCAACAAATGTGTTCCAGTTTCCAAATGTGACACTACTCATTCCAGTGTTTCCTGCCTAGAGATGGACGTACCCATAGATCTCAGCAAAAAGTGTTTATCCCAGTCTGAGCGGACGACCACGTCTCCCAAGAGGCTGCTGGACTACCACGAGTGCACTGTGTGCAAGATCAGCTTCAACAAGGTAGAAAACTACCTGGCCCACAAGCAGAATTTCTGCCCGGTCACTGCACATCAGCGTAATGACCTAGGTCAACTCGATGGCAAAGTGTTTCCCAATCCAGAAAGCGAACGAAACAGCCCTGATGTCAGCTATGAAAGAAGCATAATAAAATGTGAGAAAAATGGGAACCTGAAGCAGCCTTCTCCCAATGGAAACTTATTTTCATCCCACTTAGCAACTCTGCAAGGCCTGAAAGTGTTCGGTGAAGCCGCTCAGCTCATTGCTACAAAAGAAGAAAACAAACATTTGTTTCTTCCCCAATGCCTTTACCCTGGAGCAATAAAGAAGGCAAAAGGAGTCGACCAGCTTTCTCCGTATTACGGAATAAAGCCAAGTGATTATATTTCTGGTTCTCTTGTCATCCATAACACTGACATAGAGCAAAGCACAAATGCGGAAAATGAATCTCCTAAAGGCCAGGCTTCCTCAAATGGGTGTGCTGTGCAGAAGAAAGATTCCCTGCCATTGTTGCCCAAAAACAGAGGCATGGTCATAGTTAATGGTGGACTGAAGCAAGATGAGAGACCTGCCACCAACCCACAGCAAGAGAATATTTCCCAGAATCCTCAGCACGAAGACGGCCACAAATCTCCCTCGTGGATCTCGGAGAACCCGTTAGCTGCAAATGAGAACGTCTCACCAGGAATTCCCTCTGCAGAGGAACAGTTGTCTAGTATAGCAAAAGGTGTGAATGGCTCCACCCAGGCTCCAACCAGTGGGAAATATTGCCGGCTGTGTGATATCCAGTTCAACAACCTCTCAAACTTTATAACTCACAAGAAGTTTTATTGCTCATCACATGCAGCAGAACACGTCAAATGAAATAACTAAATAAATAAACATCAGTCACCTTTGGTACCAGTGTTTAGTATGTTGTTCTACCCAGTCCAGAAAAAAAAACAAAAGCTGTTGGAATTACATCTGGGCAATCAGGAGATAATTCATTATGGCTGAGTTGAAGACTTAAGGTGTAATTTCATTACAGTCCATTAGTCAAGTGTATTATTGGTGCCATTTTCAAAAAAAATTAATTTATTTTACCAGCAGTATTCATAGCTGTGGTTATGTTATTTTTTATTTAAAAACTTTATATTAAAGTCATTTGTAATGTTATTGTATAGTTATTGTGTAGCACATATGGTTTGCACTGTATAGTAGCTTTTAAAGAAAATAGTCACAAACAATACAGAAAAGCATTTTAGAAATAGCTTCAAAAGCACTTGTGTATCTTGATTTCTTCTTATATGCTGTTGCAGATATATGTATATGCTAAAATATAACTTGCAAAGATGTTCTAAATACACGTGCTGTAAGTTCGCCTTAAGATTTCAATTCTTGGATAATCAGGCTCCGTTTGCACTTTATATTTTAGCAGATACAGTCTCTTAGTCACTAGGCTTTGCATTTGTATGTAGCCGTATGTTTCTGTCCATTTTCTTAATCTTAAACATGTATGTTAAATGAAGATGGCAATTTTTTCTTGTATAGTACTTGTATTTTCTTTCGCTGATGCAGCTCTGTCTCAATTTTTAAACCTTTACTGTTAAATGCAATACTTTATAAAGAATGAACAAAATTACTGGAAGCAGTATTGTAAGTAATGAGGTAGTATTAATCAGTTTTATCTTTTGAAAGGCACAGTCTAAATCGAAACCCTAAACTCAATGCTGCAAGTATGAATTTAATTCATATATAAGATCTATTTAAATCTAAGAGTAGCAATACTGCACCTGGTGATCACAAAGATAATGTTCTACTTCTGATAGAAATAATTTCTCAACAAATGTTGTTACTATGCATGTATATGGATGGAATAAAATTCCAGATTGTTGGAGAAGTTTGGCATACTTTTTTTCTTTAAAATACAAGGGAGACCCTATATACCTATTCTTTGTGATGAGAATGTGTTCAAAACAGAAGTGAATAGCTGTAGTGACATGATGACAAACCAGTAAAGGGATAGTTTGTCCTTTATATGCACCTAATTAATATCTTATTATACTAAAATGAGCTGGAGACTCCAGGCTAAGGTGCTAGAAAAATTCTTCATTATGGCTACATATAATAAGGATTATCTCTCTGTTCCCCCACCCCCCCCCCACCACTGTAGTACAGAAACAGAACAATTTCATGAATGACTAAAAGGCTTACAAAGCCTGTGCACAAGAGTAAGCACAAATGTGGGTCAAATGCACCCATCTTTGGATGGGATTTACCAGAGAGAGAGGTTTGCATTTTGAGGAGTGGTGAAATGGTATGGTAAAGTGATGCTGATGAGTAAAGATGCACAAATTTCATGCTCACAATTTGTAAAAGACACTAGATTTCACACGTCTCATTTGTACATTCCAAGGGTTTGCATACTGAGGGGGAGTGGAGAGCAGACAGTGTGGGTCAGATCATAGAGGACCTAATGGGCTAGCCAGAGATGTTGGGATGTGATTCAGTAGTCAAGATGGCACCTGTTGCCCATCAAGACAGACTGCAGTCTACTGCAGTTTTAGAAACATCCTGATCTGGAGAGGTGGTAACCCCACTGTGACTAAGACACACTATTTGCAGATAGGTTGTGATGCACTATTATTCGTCCATATTGGATTTGGTAACAAAATGAACATAAGGTGTTGGCCCTAAACATAACATATGAATACTCTGATAAAACATAAAAAATACTGTATTGTCAAGAACATTTCTCCAGTTGCTTGTTGAGACTATAATTAAATGTAAAATCTTGACCTTAACTAATGTTTTCCATTTCTGTCAGTGACTACACCGTGAGGTGAACAGAACTGACATGCTTAATAGAGTTTTGCAGGAATCTTTTAAAGTATCAGATCCTTGGGGATCCACAGGGATGTTCATAAAGTCCTGTGCAGTTCTCAGGTGGGAACTGGCAGGACTGGGTATTCTTAATAAGACCTCCTTCTCCAATCTCTTCTTCTTCTTCTTTAAAACAAAGAAAATCAGCCAATCAACATATATCTATTGATCACTCATTGTACCTACAATGAAGGCAAATGTGTAATATATGATTGCTTCCTTAAAGGAACTTATAATCTGATTCAGTTTAGTGCTTCTCAACACTGTTCCCGCATTAGAATTACCTAGGTAACATTTTTTAAATTTCAGTGTATATGTATTTTTGGTCCATTGGTCCTCACACTGGATCAATTAAAGAAAAAATCCTGTCTGTGGGTTCTGGGAATCTATATCTTTTAAAATCTGTCCAGATGGTTCTAATATGTGACACTGTTGGGAAACACTAAATAGTAAACTAGGACAAAGTATGAAGGATGAGTAAGACTGAGTAGAAAGACATAAAGAAAAAGAAAAAAGGAAATCAAACTGGGATGAAAGAATTGGGAAAGACTGTATGGATAGGGTAGGTTCTAGAAAGATGGCACAATGGTAAGAAAAGCTACCTGTCTTTTGGAGAGCCCTGAAATATTTGTGTACTATATCCAAAAGAATATTTCAAGTGTTGTTTGTACAGTTGAAAGTAAGTTCTAATAACCATTCACAAAAAAGAAATAGATAGTGTAGGCTGAAATAGTGACATTTGGACCACTGGACCAACTAACCCTGGAGAGTATAGAGGAAGAAAGTGGTATTTCCACGAGTGGAAATCAATGTAAATTAGAGCATGAAAGTACCATGTGAGAGTAAAAGAGTGAGTAAAAAAATTTTTGCAAGAAGAGGACTCAGATTGGAAAGTGAAAAAAGATAAGAGTATAAACAGAGATCTGGTATCACAAGACCTTGAATGCCAGGCTAGGGTTTATGGGCTTACCTTATACCTTGCTTCTTAAAGAGTCATGAAATGAAAACTGTGTTTAGTAACAGTCTCAGAGTGAGTGTGAGGCCTAGAGGCTAGAAAGAGAGAGAATAGTTTGAAGACCATAGTGATGGTCCCAATGTGGGTTAGTGAGAGCCTACGCCAAGTGAATGGAGAAGGACAAGTCTGGGCATGGGGGTTACATAATGACTGATATTGAAGACCAAATCAAAAAGAAAAGCAAAGATCTTCAACCCTCACTGATAAAAACACTCCAGGTTCAACAAAAAAACGTTAAGGTCAGAATATTAGCACCAGTTGAATGGTGTGGAGGAAGGGCGGTAAAAAGAGTGATGGTTTATATTAGTTCTTCAGATTGTTCTGTGGTATTTAAATCGTCTACAGAATACTAAAACCTACTAAATCAGAATATCTTAGAGTAGGGCCTGGATTGCTGAGTGTTTTTTGGCAAAGGAACCCTAGAATATTCTATGTTGTCTTCCTTTGACCACAATTAGAATCATTGAATTCAACATAGATGGAATGGGAAGTTGTATTCTGTGGTCAACACCAAAATAAATAAAACTGGCAGCAGAATTTAATACACAATTGGTCTTTGAAGTGTTGCTATCTAATAAGTAACACATTTGAGTGTTTAAAACTATTATATTTTTAATATAATTCAACATATGTATTTTAATATTGAAATTAAAACTAAAAATTGTTGTCATGGAATCTGTGAACAATACTTAAAAATCTTTTAATCTTGAAATCAATCATTTTTGGGCAAAACTAAGGCTCAGAGATTTTACGTGCCCAAAGTCTCAAAACTGATGGGTGGGAGCCAGAGACCCGAGTCTTGTTCTCAGATTACCTCCTCACATCATGTTCCTTTCTCCACTACTCCGGAAGGAAAATACTAAGGCAAGCAGCTAAAATTCCAGCTACTTTTTCTCTCCCTGATATATTTAAGTCTAGGTCAAACACTCTCTGGAGATAGGGAAAAGGGAGCATATTAGTTTCTCTTGATTGCTGTAACAAATTAGCATAACCCTGGTGACTGAAAACAACAGAAATTTATTCTTTCACAGATCTGGAGCCTAGAAGTCTGATATCAAGATGTCAGCAGGACTGTACTCTCTCCAGAGACTCTAGAGAATACCTTCCTGCATCTTCCAGCTTCTGGTGGCTGTCAGCATTCCTCTTCTTGTGGCTACATCACTCTAATCTGCCTCCCTGGTCACACTGCCTCCTCTTCTTCTCTGTATGTAACCTCCCTCTGCCTCTCTCTTATTAGGACACTTGTGATGGCGTTTAAGGCTCACTAGGATGATCACCCATGTGAAGATCCTCAATCACATCTGTAAAGATCCTCTTTCTCTATAAGGTAACATTTTCAGGTTCCAAGGATTAGGCATCTGATATCTTTGGGGCCATTATTCAGTCTCCTAGAGAGAGGTAATGAAATACTCTGGCCAATATGGAGGTGGAGGAGAAGGGATAGAGGAAAAGGGTTTTGGGCTCCCAGGCAGGTTCTACAAATGTGTAGCAACACAGCAGAAATTGTTATCCCCAAGCTGGTGAATCTCTTGGAACTTGATTGATGCGTGAATGTTATTAATAAACATCAATGACATCCATAAAGAATATAGCATCTAAACTAACAGGTCTCAACCGATCATTCAGGACCCAATCATGAGGCAGAATTGAGTGTGATGATAACCCTGCACCAGGCAGTATATCCGTTTGGAACTTAGTGAATCTTATTAATTCAGAGAATCGTGAAAAAGCAGACACAGGCTGGGCAAAAGTTTACTTTGGCACTATCTAGAAAAAAGAGTTTGCTGAGTATATTAATAGAATAAACAAGGTTGAAAGAAAATAAACTGTTTTCAAGAAACTTAGCAGCCCCATTTTGCATACAAATAATATACTAATCTCAAATGATTTTAATCTTCATATTAAAGAATATCAGAGCTTTTTGCCTGGCAACACTTCTTTGATCATTAATTCCGTTTTCTACATGTAACATAATCTGGTTGCAGATGATGTAATTGTATCAAATTCCCCAAGTCCAGAACTTCCTTTTTTTTCCAGTTGAGGTTCAATGACCCTCAAGAAAAACAATTAATCAAGTAAAATACAACGTTGTTATATTTATGAAAAAAATATGCAATGACCAAATAGTCTTTTGAAATTAATAATAGGGATATAAAACTATAAACATATGAGAAATGGAAAAAATATACTCAATATCATGGCTAGTTTAAAGAAAGAGAATGACAACAGAAAGAGGAGGTGATTCAGATGAACAAAGAATGAAGGAGATCAACACAGAAATCGTGAGAAAAAATCTTAAGAGGAAAACAGAAAATTTAAGACAAAGGAATTAACAGGAAGATGTTCACACCAAGACTCTCACAGACACACCTGGCTGGACACATAGACTCCTTCCTGCTACAATGAATGAAGTGTCCCTGGTCTTCGTCAAAGCCAATCATTTCACTTAAGCTTCCCATTCCCTCTAGCTAATTTGAGGATTTCACTCCTTCAATTTTTCCCTGTTTTTCCTGGCACAAAAGCAACAGATGTGTCTTTCAATTCATGTAAGGACTTGGACAAGAAGCATCAACATGTGTTCTGAATTGAAGTCTGAACCAGAAATGAAACAGTCCTTCTCACATCATGGATTGTATAATAATCCATCGATTTCCTAATCCTGGAAGTTGGAGGGAGTTTCAATAATGCTCAGATTAAGTTCCCTGCCAGTCTTGTGGATGGAGGCTCAGAGCAGATTCAATTTAATTTAGGGATCAGAGGAATGCGAATTACACATGCATGGTGTTGAGCAGTGTTATACCTACCACATCAGTACTATAATTACCGTTACACCAACGAGCAAACTAAGGCTGAGAGCAGTTGAATGAGTTCCCAAATGACAGAGCCAATAAAGCCAAGTCTTGAACCCAGTTTTCTGTCTACAAGCCTTTGCCACCCTTTTCCATAAGGTCCTGGATCTCACTCCCTTGACCTCAAACCAGATCTCTTATGACCATGTTGCAGGTCTTCCTCACACTGTTTTACTGTTCGCTGGCACCGGAGTTGCCTGAGTTAGGATAATCGTATGTCCCATTCTGCCTGGGACAGTCCTGGCCTGGTTCAGAATGTATCTTAAACTTTTCATAATAAACATTATTATCAAGAGTTGCATCAAAATAAGCTGGGATGGAGTCCACAGACTTCCGGTTTGTATTCTAGCTTCTAACATTGTTTCCACTACTGGTGGGTAAGGTGCACATTCAGTGAAAAGTTTTCTCCTCAACATGTGGTTAAATCTGAAAGACAACCAGAGGTAACCTGTCTTTAGCACTGACCCTCTCTGATGCAAATGTAACTAACACCTTTTTTTCGGGGACAACACATTCGGTATTCCATGATAAAGCACATTTGGACAGAAGCATCCAGGGACAATTTAACCCTCTGTTTTTCAATGGTTGTGGGAGAAGATTTTGGAGCTTCTTCCCCTGCTCACATTGGGTGTAACTGCACCCTGACCACCAAGAAGCACAAAGCCCCACTAGATGATGAGATTTGTGGAAAATGGGAGGAATTACTGATTAGAGTGTGGAATATTCTGAAACTAGAAGGGTAGTTATCTCACTGTCAAAGTTACAGGTGGACACGAGTCTGAATGCTCTGGTTACTCTGGTTTTACCACGTGGTATATGGTCCTATATGGTGTAGATATACAGCTAGTTACCTATTTGATTATTTGGTAACATATTTTTATGTGGCAATATGTCATTTCAGCAGCAAAATGCATAAAATGAAATGCTATATTTAACAAAAAGAATTAAGAACTAAAGTTTACACTTTTCAGGAAAGCTAGATAATGAATGTGTAACTTCCACAAATTATTTTTTGATGTCTACCATTCAGTAAGGAAGCTGCAGAGATATATCTAACCACACAAAACCAAATCACTTAAATCTTCTCAAGAATCTTCAGCATCTACTTCAAATTTAGTCATTATTTGGCTGATTGGGCCTGAAGGTTATGATTCAATATATGCAGCTGCAAAGGGCGTATATGTATTACTCTGGAAAGCATGACTTTTCATTTATATCAAATGACTGATCTATATTAAGTTCACTGTTGGAATTGGTATAGTGCACATATAATACAGAATTTTTCAAAATAAGCTACAGCATTCTATCAATTGAAATAGAAGTCACGTGGGGAAAACTGAAATATATATATATATTCTTGACTTAAATTAATTTTAATTTAAATACATTTGTATATATGTGTATATACACATACATATAGTTAGAGTAATTGAAGAAATTTTTGTCATAAAGCTGATGTTGAACGCAAAATAATAATTGCAATGCCATGCTCACTTTCTCTTTGCTTCCCACCAACAATTACACTTTAGAAATTTTTGGATTACTTATTTGAAGAAATAATTTGTATACTCACATATATGTCATATAACGGTATTGATCTTTTTTCAGTAAGTCCTTTGAATTTGGTTGCATTTAATTGAAAATCATTTTGAAATCTTTAGGCAGTATATTCAACAAAAGGATATTAAGTGTTTTCAAAGAAGCAAATAGAAGTACATGAAATTTATCACTACAAAATAGGAAATCTAAATTTGTTAAACATTAAGAGTTAAAACAGTACATAAGATTTAGTTTTAAAATTGTATAATTGAATTTTGTATTATTTCAACTTGGGGGAATGCTCTTTCATTGTAGCTTCTATTTGTAATGGGATAAATTTTTATTTTCTAGTTCAAGGGAACAAAATAAGAAATCTTATGATTTTCCATGATCTATATCCAAAAAATAACAGAGACAAATATTTGATCATTTTTTTTACAATATTTTTGTCAAAAGAAGGCAGTTACATGGAAACAAAAAGTTCCTCTACGGATATATGGGATGAAATATTTGCATATTTCAATTAAAAATAGAAAAATGAAAATATCTCTCCTTTAGCAATTTCTCTCGGAGATTATGCTATATATATTATGAATAAATATACTGCTTTTGCTATGTATTTGTATGCATGTATTATGAATGTGCTCTCATATTCACTGTTTATTTTTGTTTTTAAACTTTTTTATTTTGAAATAATTTTAGATTTGCAGAAGCGTTGCAAAAATAGTACAGAGAGTTCCCACATACCATCACCCAATATCCCTTCATATTAACATTTTATGTAACCATGGCACATTTATCAAAACTAACACTGGAACAATATTATTAACTAAACTGCATTCTAATTTCTCCAGTTTTTACACTAATGTCCTTTTCCTGTTTCAAGATTCGATCTAGGATACCATGTTGCACTTAGCCAAAATGTCTCCTTAGTCTCCTCCAATGTATGACAGCTCCTCTGTCCTTTAATCCACTATGACCTTAACATTTTTGAAGAGTACTGGTCAGGTATTTTGTAGGATGTCCCTCAATTTGAGTTTGTCTGATGTTTTCCTATGATTGGCCTGAAGTTAGAGATTTGGGGGAAGAAGATCAGAGAGGTGAAGTGCTTCTCACTGCATCTCGTCAGGGGACATATGATGTTAGCATAACTTTTCACTGGTGATGTTAACCTTGGTCACTTGGCTAAGGTTGTATATGAGAGCTTCTCCACTGTAAAAATATCATCTTTTCCTTTCCACACTCTGTTTTTAGAGGTGAGTCACTAAATCTGGTCAACATTCCAGAGGTGGGGAATTAAGCTCCACTTCCCGAAGGGAAGAGTATCAAAAAATTTGTAGACATATGCTAAAACCACCACATAATTAATAAATATGTGTGAGGAGATACTTTGAGGCTATGCAAATATGCTGTTTCTCTTAAAAGTTTCACCAAATGATTTTGGTGAAATCAAATAGCATTCGGTTGTCGATCTTGCCTGCACCAACTGTTATTGTGGCATAGACCTTTAATTATTTTGTTTCTCTCTTTCTTTCTATATTTATCACTGACATTATTCTTTAATGAAAACTTGTTCCTTCTTCCACAGATATGTATTTATTCAGTCCCTGCTTCTAGACCACTCCAAGAGGTAGAGCTAGGATGACTGTACATATAGCAACCAATTTATGCACACATTTCTATTCCTATTTCTGTGCTTTTTGTTGTTGTTGTCAGTGCCGTCCAGTCAACTCTGACTCCCAGCAACCCTGTGTACAGCAGAGAGGAACCCTGCCCAGTCTTTTTGCACCATCTTCTCACCTTCAGGGCTATATCAGACAATGCTCCACCACCATTCTTAGGGTTTTCGTGGCCAATTTTCTGTGGAAGTGGGTGGCCAGGCTCTTCTTCCTGGTCTGTCTAGTCTGGAGGCTCTGCTGAAACCTGTCCACCACAGGTGACCCTGCTGGTATTTGAAATACTGGTGGTATAGCTTTCAGCATCACAGCAACACGCAGTTGCCACAGTATGACAACCAACGGATGGGGGGTATGGTTCCCTGACCAGAAAAGAACCCAGGCCACAGTGGTGAGAAACCTGAATCTTAACCACTAGACACCAGGGCTGGCTATTTCTGTACTACATATATTTGAAAATACACATGAGTTCACACTAACATATCAGACTCTATTGAATCCAGCACTTACGTTATTTTTTAATGTTCAGGTCAATATAAAGAATTTTTCTTTAATATACATTGATATGTTTTATTTCGAATTTCTAGGAAGAATCGTTGATATGTTTTATTTCCACATTTTAGAAAGAATTTTATTTGTAAAGATGGTTCGTGACTATAACTTTTCTAGATCTATTTATATAAGAATTAATTTGTTTCCTAATAACTAAATATTTCAAATATATACAATTATAATTATTTTAACACTCCCTCTTTACTCTCAAAATTGTCCTAATCTAAGTAATAAACTCAAGAGTGACCCCACTGTGAATTAATCTGAGCTCAGTAAGCACTTTGAAGGCTCTGATTTGGGGCAAAGCCTCTCAAGCTTTCATGTCCATATGAACTACCCGAGGATCTTGTTAAACTGCAGACTCTGACTCAGTAGGACTGGGAAGGGGCCTGAGAATCTGCATTTCTAGCAAGCTCCCAGGTGATGCCAATGCTGCAGGTGCGCAGACCATACTTTAGTGGCAAGACTAAAGACTATGCTGTTGTCCTCGCATGAGTGTTCTCTGTAGTTATCCTGGGGTCTCCAGTCCTACACAGTGTTTCTTCCTTCCTTTACTTGAGGCCTCAGAATGCCTAATTCCTACTGAACTCAATAAACACTAAGATTCCACTAAAGTCCGAAGCTCTTTTCTTCATTTCTACACCTATTTCAGTTTGGCAGCTTTGTCTATAATACAAACAAGGCAAGTTTTTATCAATTTGTAAATTAGATTAGCTGTATTTGACAGGAGGGAATGAGAGGTGTCCCTTTCACCCTCTTTTCGTTCATTTAGTAGTTTGGAGAATAGAGAAGAACTTTAGAACTCATTATTAGGCAAACTACATTCATGTTTCACTTATTCATAACAGCTGCCTCACTGTGAACTTTCCCACTTTCAATTTAGTATTAATTTTGATGAGTTTTTAACCCAAGGAAAACACTTGTGGAGTCTATTACAAGATTGGTGGCCTCACACTGTGATCAGAGGCAGATGCTTAAGGGAATAGTGGAGTCATTTGTGATTCATGACCATTCCTGGTGGGGCGGGGAGTGGGGAGAGAGAGTGAGAGCGAGGAGAAAGAGTAAATATGTAAAGAGTATTGCAATCCCATGGCCATCTGTGCTAACTGCATGCTGTAAATCTCAAACAGAAACAGACAGTATAAAAGCAAATGTTATTAGTTGGTTTCAATATTGTGCCCTTCAAAACTATTCATGTTTCACTCACTCATTCATTCATTTCTTTATTCATTCATTCATGATTACATTCTGGTTTTGAGGTCTTACTCTGACACAAGCATTATGATGGGCACTGGAGACCAGATGTTAAGGGATGGTCTCTTCTTCCACTAGCTTTGGGTAGAGAAGTGTAGAAGGAAAAGTACACAGGTGAAAACAATACATTATGATAAATGCTACATTGTTGCATGGAGTCATGGAAGCACACAGGAAAGTACCTTATCCAATCTTGGGAATCCTGGGAAAGTCTTCCAGAGGAAATGGTGTCTAATTTGAGATGAAATAGATGAATAGAAGTTATCCAGACAAAGAAAAGCAGGGAACAAATGACAGAGAGGAGAGGGAAGAAAAGAGGAGGTAGGTGGAAATGGTTTATTTTTGGAACATTCTAAGAAGAGAGATTAGCATGTGCAAAACCCAAATGTTGAGACAAGCATAATTCACTATGGTAACTACAACTTCCCCCAATTTTTCTTTTTCTTAGCTCCCCATCTTAGTGATGTCAGCACCACCCCTGGTTACCCTGACCACAAACTAGGAGCAATCCTGGTCTTCTCCTACTCTCTCATTCTACTGCCATTTTAGACAATCATTTAGTACTGTCAATTATTCCTTCTGGATGTATCTTAAATGCATTTTCTTGTCTCGATGCAGGGGGCCACTCACCTATAGCACAGTCATCTCTTACCTAGATTACTACAAAAGCCTGCAAACTGATCTTCATAATTTCATTTTTATACTTTTTCAGGTGGAAAAACTTATTTTAACAAGAGCAATCTTTCCAAAGATAAAATCTGATTACTATCACTCCCTTCTTAAATCATTCAATGGATCCCCAATGCCCTCAGGATCAAGTCCAAATTATTTAACATGGTTAATAAGACCTTTACAGATTGGGCTCCTGTTACATCTCCACCTTGCTGATCCAATACTTGCTTCATGTCATATATATTTGTTGATCACCGAAGTCACTATGGCAGACCATATATATACATTTATAAATCACTATAGTCACTATGTCAGACACTATGCAAGACACTCTAAAAAATGACAAATAAGATAAAAGCCTTGCATGCATAAGGCTTATCTCCTACCAAAGAGACATTTAAACAAATAATTAAGTTATTAGCAACAGTTTTGAGAAGTCTTCCCCACCACCACTTGTATGATGTGAATACCCTAAGCATTCTAACTATAGCATTTAGGATTATCTTGGGCCTGACCTATTCTGGAGTGAAAATTTTTCCAGACTTTAATTTTAAAAGAAAATAATTATTTTTAAAAAAGACATATTCACTCATTTGTTCCAGTGATGCTAGGTACTATATTAGACAAACCATGAAATTTCAGTAGCTTCAGACAATAAAAATTTATTTCTAGCCCCTAAAATGCTCAGTAGGCAGGAGGGACCAAGCAATCATTCAGATATTCAGGCTGATGAAGGTTTTTCTATTATTAACTTAGGGTTTCTAAGTTTCCTCAGCACCCACATCCTACTGACAGCCCGGGTAAGAGAGAAGGACTTGAAGGTAGGTCTTAATGGGCCAGACCTGGAAATAGCATAATCCCTTCTGACCATATTCCATTGGCTAGAATTTATTCCATTGGGCCTCACATAGTCAGGCCCAAGTGAAAGGGAGGCTGGGTAATTCAGAATAGTTCTATGCGCAGAAACAGAAGGAAATGGGTTTGAAGAACTAGGAGCCAGTCTCTACCACACTCACCAAAACACACAAATGACTAGAAACAATTATGACCTGTCTATGGCTGCAGTGAGTTCACTGTCATTATTCATTGTCATCTGTACCATCTGTCCGTGTTGGACTGACAGGACCACTGGTCACCCGTAGCCTAGCAGATCACACCATTAGCATGTGCCTCACGCTCTAGTGAGGCTTTCTTCAATTGTCATAATGTTTAAAACAGATATGACTTTAAAAATCTTTTAAAAAATTCTGCTTTTAGATGCTTCTGGTGTTAAGACTCAAAGAGTCATCTAGTCCATTTGTTTTCTCTCAGCCATGAGTCTTCTGTGGAAACACTCCTGCCCATGCCTATCATCCCCCTTCCTTGCCTGTGTTGCTACCAATCTGTGATCTGCTAAATCTTAGTTGCGTTTTAGATCTTAGTTGAAAAACACTTTTTATGTTATGCTTTTGTAGATTTCTTCAAATCTGGGTTAGGAGTTCCTTCCATATATTCTAGAAGCACTTTGTAATCTCTATCAATGTATATTATGAAAATGTGTGAATTAATGCCTAGAGAAATCATGTATCCCTAGAACTTAGCATAATACCTGACACATAATGGGTAATGTATATTTATTGACTGGATTGATTTGAATTTATTTGCATGTCATTTACAGTGTTAGATACTGGGACATGAGGATGAATAAGAAGGAGACCTACACCACAGAAATACAAAAGATTAGATAAGAACATACTATGAAAACCTATACACCAACAAATTGGATAATCTAGAATAAATGGATAAGTTCTTAGAATCATACAACATTCCAAAACTGAATCAAGAAGAAATAGAGAATCTGAATAGTCTGATTACTAGTAAGGAGATCAAAACAGTAATCAAAAAACAAAAGTCCAAAACCAGATGGCTTCCCCAGTGAATTCTACCAAATATTCTAAGAAGATTTAATACCTATCCTTCTCAAACTCTTCCAAAATATTGAAGAGGAGGGGATGCTTCCTAACTCATTCTATGAGGCCAACATTAACTTGATACCAAAACCAGAGAAGCACAACACAAAAAAACGGAATTACAGGCCAATATCACTGATGAACATAGATGCAAAAATCCTCAACAAAATATTATCAAATAGAATACAACATTACAAAAGAATCGTGCACCACGATCAAGTGGGGTTTATTCCGGGGATACAAGGATGGTTCAACAACCACAAATCAATCAACATGATACACCACATTACCAAAATGAAGAATAAAAATCACATGATCATCTCAATAGATGCAGGGAAAGCATTTGACAAGATACAGCTTCTATTTATGATAAAAACTCTGAATAAAATGGGTATAGAAGGAAAGCACCTCAATGTAATAAAGGCTATATATGACAAACCCACAGCTAACATCATACTCAATGGTGAAACATTGAAAGCTATCGCTCTAAGAACAGGAACCAGATAAGGATGCCCACTTTTGTTGCTTTTATTTAATATAGTATTAGAAGTCCTAGCCAGAGCAATCAGGCAAGGAAAAGAAATAAAAGTGATCCAAATTGGAAAGGAAGAAGTAAAACAGTCACTTTCTGCAGATGACATGATTTTATATATATAAAACCCCAAAGAATCCACCAAAAAACTATTAGAAATAATGACTGAATACAGTAAAGTTGCAGGGTACAAAATCAACACCCAAAAATCAGTTGCGTTTTATACACTAAGAAAGAAATAGTAAAAAGAGAAATCATGAATACAATCTCATTTACAAGCACAAGAAGAATAAAATACCTAGGAGTAAATTTAACCAAGGAAGCGTAAGTCCTGTACACTGAAAACTATAAAACATTGTTGAAAGAAATTGAAGAAGACACAAAGAAATGGAAAGATATTCCATGTTCTTGGATTAGAAGAATCAACATAGTTAAAATGTTCATACTTCCTGAAGAAATCTACAGATTCAATGCAATCCCTATCAAGTCCTAATGACATTTTTCATGGAAATAGAACAAAGAATCATAAAATTATATGGAACAATAAAAGTCCCCAAAAGCCAAAGGAGTCCTGAGATAAAAGAATACAGTTGGAGGCATCACACTCCCTGATTTCAAAATATGCTACAGAGCTATAGTAACAAAACAGCATGGTAGTGGCACAAAAACAGACACACAGATCAGTGGAATAGAACTGAGAGCCCAGAAATAAACCCACACCTCTATGGACAGCTAATTTTTGACAAAGAACCAAGAACATAGAATAGAGAAAGGAAAGTTTCTTCAATAAATGGTGCTGGGAAAACAGGACAGCTACATGCGGAAGAATGAAAGTAGACCATTATCTTACAATATACATAAAAATTAACTCAAAATGGACTAAAGACTTGAATGTAAGACTTGAAACCATAAAACTCCTGGAAGAAAACATAAGCAGTATGCTCTTTGACACTGGTCCTAACAGTATGTTTTTGAATTCCATGTTTCCACAGGCAAGGGAAACAAAAGATAAAATAAAGAAATGGGACTACGCTAAACTAAAAGGCTTCTGCACAGCAAAGAAAACCATCAACAAAATGAAAAGACAACTCACTACCTAGGAGAAAATATTTGCAAATCATATATCCAATAAGGGGTTAATATCCAAAATATATAAAGAATTCATATAACTCAACAAAAACGAAAACCAGATGACCCAAATAAAAAATGGGCAGAGGATCTGAACAGGCACTTTTCTCAAGAAGATATACAGATGGCCAACAAGCACTTGAAAACATGTTCAACATCACTAATTGTTAGGGAAATGCAAATCAAAACTACAATGAGATATCACCTCACACCCATCAGAATGGCTATTATTAAAAAAACAAGAAATAACAAATGTTGGAGAGGATGTGGAGAAAAGGGAACCCTCATACACTGCTGGTGAGAATGTAAACTGGTAGAGCCACTATGGAAAACAGTATGGAGATTCTTCAAAAAATTAAGACTAGAAATACCATATGATCCAGCAATTCCACCTTTGAGTATTTATCCAAAGAATACGAAATCATGAATGCGAAAAGATATATGTACCCCTATGTTCACTGTAGCATTATTCACAATGGCTAAGACTTGGAAACAACCTAAGTGCCTATCAATAGATGAATGGATAAAGAAGATGTGGTATATACACATAATGGAATACTACTCAGCCATAAGAAAGATGAAATCTTTCCATTTGCAACAACATGGATGGATCTTGAGGGCATTAAGCTAAGCGAAATAAGTCAGACAGAGAAAACCAAATACTGTATGATTTCATGCGGAAAATAACAACCACATAGATGCAGATAATAGATTGGTGGCTACCAGAGGGCAAGAGGGGAAGGGGAGGGCAAAATGAGTAAAAGAGCACATGTGTAAAGTGGCAGAAGGCAGTTAGACTTTAGGTGGTGAACACGATGTAGTCTTCACAGAAATCAAAATATAACGATGTACACCTGAAACTTACATGATGTTGTAAACCAATGTTACCTCAATAAAAAAAAAAGAAAAGGAGTCCTGGCCTTTGAACACATCTGCTCTGACACACACACATTTATATACACACACAAATATATATTCACATATATATGACATATGTGTATGTAACATATATTCTGCATGTATGACAAATATCTGTACATATATTCAATATGTATTTAGTATATGACATATATTATGTGTGTGTGCACATATATATATATATATACACCATATATATATATATATATACACTGAAAGATGATGAATATGAAGGGATCTTGGCCCTTAAGGAGCTTTAGCTTAGATTGTGTGTGTGTAAGTATACATGCAGTTAGTAACACACGACATAAACATGATATATATAACATATAGAGGATAAGAAGCCGGCAATTTGCCTCATAGAAAAAGGATCCTGTCCCCCAGTGGTTCATAACAGAAGAGAAATGGTCTCTGTATTGTCAGTGAATCATCTTCTTGAGCCTCAGAAGGGCTGGCCCTGGGAAGATGTTTCAATTATAGGATAAAACTTTTGTCTTTAAGTAACTCAGGAAGGTCAGGAGGATTGACCCACAGAGAACACTATGGCTTTAAAGACAGACGCATCAGCCAGCTTGGCCAGCATCTTTAGCACGATACCAGGTATAGCCAGCTGAGACAGGTGCTGGGAATAAGAACGCTCATGACACCTTTATTACAAGAAAGGCCTTATTTAACTCCAAGTTTACATGAATATATTGAAAGAACAGAGAGGCTCATTTGGGAACATCACTGTCGGTTCCTCGCTAAAAACTATTGCCTGGGAGTAATGACAGAGTTGCCGCCACTTGAAAGCTGATTTGGAAATGGAAGGTCTTACTTTATCTCAGACCCCAGGACTCATGGGGGAAATCACTGAAATCTATTTCTCTTCATGTTTTCCAAAGAGACTTACTGATCAAAGTTGTTTCCTTCCCAGAGGTGTGTTCCTTCCAGCACAAGGATGAGGCATATCTCTGGGACACCCAGAGGACATTTATAGTCGCTTCCCAAGTGGCTCTTGTTCTCTGGATTAAAAAAGGAAATTATCTCTCAGCTGTCAATGTAACATCTTCCAGCAGCATGAAATTCTGTCAAACAGAAATTGAAGACGAATAAAATGAAGATACACACTCAGGATTATTCCTATTGTGAAGCAGCAGCGCTCTGCCCTGGCGGTTCTACACCCTAATAGTAGATTTAGGGAAATGGAGACATACTGGTTTTCTAAATGCCCCCGTACTCTTCTTTGCCATGGGAAGTAGCAGTGATTGAATAGACTGACAAATGCTGTGAGCCTATGCAATGAGCCAACTATACAGCACTCCAGGGCAGGATTACAAATGATTTGTGTGCATTTGCGGGGGGAGGATATCAGTTATCATAATTCTATTTGTAATTTATGTTTGCATGAAAATGCAGTTTTTAACCATTGCTAGGATTTGAGGAACAAGTGCAACCTGTTTTCATTTTGTCAAACTCCAGGGAATTTCAGCATGTCAATTCAGTAATAATGCATACCTACGTTATTGGATGGCTGGTTTCGAAGAATAAATAACTACTCTTTATTGGAACAATATTTACAGAACATGGCTAGTGCATGCAAAACTGTTCATTACCCGTCAGGCTTCATTCTAAATAGACACACACCTAAATTCAGGACAAAGGAAAGAAAGGCTAATGAATAGGAACGCCAGAAACACCCTTTACTTTAGATATGTCAGCAACACCTGAGAGACAGGTTTTTAAAGGGTGTTAGAGAGGAAATTGTACAGAGGTCAAGCCAGATGACCTGAATCTGGAAATTTCTTCTGCTTGGAGTAGAACATGGTGGTTTAGAAGATGAGAGGGAGAGAAGACATGGAGACAGAGACAGAAAATCATATTAAATAAATGTGAGAATGTGTGAACTAAAGTGGGAGGTGTGGGATGAAATGAAAGGTTCAAGAATTTGGAAACAAATTCCAAATATTTTATAAGGGCAGCAGTCCTTAAACTTATATGAGCAACTCTAATTTTTTTGAGCTTGTGCTCTTATGTATTTTTTCTGGAAAAAGGAGACATAATTTTACCAGATTTGAAAAGAAGTCTATGCATAAAAGCACAAGAACTACTACTATATTAGGAGATTTAAGGAGTTTAAATTCCCCTCTGTGGAATGTAGGGGAGATGATATCCTAATTCCAGAATTTAAACTCAGTGTTTTTCAAATGCTTTTGACCAAGGCCAATGGTAAGAAAAATCTTTTACCTGGAGACTCTGTACACGGTCTTTCTTTTTCTCTCTCACAACTGAAAAAAAAAAAAAAGTTTCACGATATAGTTGTTATCCTTCATGTTAGATGCACTCTGATGTTTTCTATTCTATTCAACTCTATTCTATTCCAGGCAATTCTATTTCATTTATAAAATGCTAGTCATGACCTGCTAAATTGATTTCATAACCCATTTATGGATCGCATCCTACTGTTGGAAAAACACTGTTTTTACTGACTGAACAGTGACAAGAGCAAAGGAAAGAAATGAGGCAATGCACGATTTCAACAGACGGGATGAGTTCTACTTCCAGCATTGACAAAAGTTCGAATGAAAAAGAGAAACAGTTGACATTCAGAAAACTGACATATGGGGAATTGGAGCGAGGGGGATAAGAACGTCCTGGTGAGATGGAGGCAGAGGTAACACTCTGTCTAGACTAAATGAAAGGACATGTCCTGTTAATTCAGAAAAAAAAGCTATTTGTTCACTTAACAAAAGACAACTTTAATAACTTTTAATACTTTGGTTTGTTGTTCTACAAGTAGAGCCAAAGTTGGGCAGCTTGTCTGAGTACTAAGAGAAATACTACCCTCTGTGGAAAGAAAAGAGAAGATGGGAGGAGAAAGGAAATGGAGAAAATATTGATAACTTTATTTGGGGCTTTTAACAATAAACAATATTTCTACAACTAAACATGTGAATTTGGGGTATCATATTAGTGAGAAGGTTTAGATAAGAGAAGTAACTGCCAAATTGGGTGGACAAGTTACTTATGTATTTTTCCTCCACAATTATAGGACAAGACCAGCTTGAAGGGAGGCATGGTCATTCAAACTGAAAATCTTTCTGAAGGTGGCATCAAACGCCTTAGAACAATTCAATTTGCTAATCACAGATGGTTGCCAGATATGCAGTCTAAACTTCGATTTCCCTAACAAATGTCACAGCTAAGAAAATCTGAACTTTGGGAAATTGGGAGCAATTCCACGTGAAGGATAACTTCTGTTCTCATCACAATTTCATAGGAAACAGATAAGGAAGTGCAGTGCCGAATGAGGGAAACTTTGTAGCAATTAGCGTTGCCCACCAATGAGCGATCCATAACATCCGAAAAGTGAGACTAATTGCTGATTACCCTGGGGATTCCTGTGTAGGGGGCACCCTGAACTTGAGGATCTCTGAAGTGCCTGGCAAAACTCAGGGCACTAAGATCCGAAGGAGGGAATATTTAGAAATTAATAATAATTCAATAAATTAATTAAACTGAAGTTTATCATCAAATTAATACATTCCATAAATATACCCTACAGGTCTAGTTCCCTAGTTCTTTTCTCTTAAGAGAGAGTACAACCTGATTTTGATTTCTCATCTGGGGAATTGCCATAGTGATTGAAAGGAATGTTTGCCATTGTGTCAGTGGTTATAACTAGTTTGGGGTAACAGAATCCTTTGATAAACTGATAAAAGTTTCTTCAGGGCCAGCACCATGGCATAGTGGTTAAGTTCGGTGTGCTCCACTTTGGCAGCAGCCCGGGTTCACAGGTTTGGATCCCAGGTGGGGACCTACACCACTCATCAGCCATGTTGTGGCAGCAACCCACATATAAAATGGAGGAAGATTGGCACAGATGTTAGCTCAGGACTAATCTTCCTCAGGGAAAAAAAAAGATGTTTCTTCAGAAAATTGGACATATAGACAATCACACAGTCTTTTGTAGGCAATTTGAGGTTTCAGAAATCCTGCAATTACTCCAGAGGCAGCAAGACCATAAATCTATGTTTTAAGACACTTTAATGTATTCAATCTAGTATGAAAATCCAGCTTTTCTGTTGTTTTGTCTACTTAATAACTAATAATACACCTTAAGCTCTCATTTGGGGGTAGGGTAGGGAGAAGGAGGAATCATTTTTAT
This sequence comes from Tapirus indicus, assembly GCA_031878705.1. Classification (NCBI taxonomy): domain Eukaryota; kingdom Metazoa; phylum Chordata; class Mammalia; order Perissodactyla; family Tapiridae; genus Tapirus; species Tapirus indicus. The sequence continues at coordinate 32,826,669 of CM062935.1, read as the reverse complement.
AAATGTTCCCTGTAGTTGTTATTACATATCACTGGCCCATATCCTTTACCTTATCCTTTACAGTTAAAAGCATACATGTAAGAGTTAGTCTAACTTTTAGGAAAACCCTCTGTGTATATTTCTGGTTTTTTTAAAACAAAAGTTCAAATTAATTTTTTTGTCAGAAAACATTCCTTTAACTAAGCCAAATCATTTTTTTATCAGCCCAAAGTAGTACTCAATAGGAGAATCAATGAATGGATGATTCAGAGGTCTCTGTAATGAGGGGTAAATGAAATAACTGTTAATTATCTAGTGAATTATGCCCAAGAATTCTCACCAGGTTTGGTTGAAGTTTCCAGATTTTTTTTCCCAGAAGGAAGCAGAAGACAAATTCAAACTCCCTAGGGAACTTTAGGCGTGGTGGTTCTAAGGCAAAAACAGCCATCAGATATGAATGTACATAACTACCCTCCTTAACTTCTAGTAAAAGCAGAAAACCCATTCAGTATGTCATCTGAGGAGAGGTCCGGTTTACATATTACAGAGGAGGTGTTCAGTTTAATTAACACCTAACAAAGGATAACAGCTCTGTTTATCTTGGATCCCAGGGGCAATGGATTTCCTTCCTCCACCCAACAGTGGAATGGTTTTGATATTGCAGGTACAGAGTACCATCATGAGGAGTGATAAGCATTGTTCTGTATCAATTACAAATATCCACACTACAAACCCTGCATGGGCCTGAGAAGCTAAGTTAGCAGATTTAGTTACACTCAATAACTACTAAAATTCCATTTAGGCTTTTGGATACAGCTTTACAGGCATTCCATCTACAGAGAAGCAGTGGGAAAGAGAAAGAAGCCTGTCAACTCCCTTCTTCACTCTCTGGACCTGGTAACATTCAGGAAGGATGAGGCCCCCATGTTCATGGAGATATATATTTATGTATATACATATATATACACATATATACACACATACACACATACATAAACATATATAAAATATTTACATATATAATTAAAAATATTAGATAACTTCTGGTTTTTTCGTAGTGCATACCCTAGAGCATCAGAAGCAGTTAACCCAGAGCCCATTTACATATTATAAATTTCTGACATTTAAAGAGTATATCTACTATACTGGAAATTAAAAGAGATAAAATGGTTTTTTATTGTCCCCCAGTATTGGAAAATGATTTCAATGGAAGAGTGACAAACAAGTAAGTTCATAAATAACTACTTGTCATTCAATTATGACTATGTTTGCTAACACACGTCAGTATCAAGGAACACAAATGCCTAGAAACAGTAAAACTCGGACTCCTTCTCAAAGGGAGACACAGAGCTGAGTTAGAAGCATCTCCATTACACTGGATCAAGTTCAGTTAAAGGAATGTAAATATCTCAGAATTATCTAACCAGGCAAAAAGACACAGGGAAATGGTTTCTTCTTTTCAGCATTTTAAGAAGGTAGGAAAACAAAAACTTTGTCCAAGGACATCTTTAAGCAAAATTTAGTGTCCTTCAAGAGACAAATTGCTGAGCTTGGAGGTGACAGGGAGCAGCAGAGTTGAAGCCCATTTTGAAGATGCTCCCAACTGTCAGCCTCAGGAGAGACGTGATGCAGTCTCTGATAAGAATAACGGATTTGGCTCATTACCTACTGAAAACATCTGTTGTGAGATGGAGTGTCCTCAAAGCAAAAGGGAAATTTCAGCTTCCTTCAAAATCGGTAAGAGGGGGAGTTGGTGAAGATAATACTTATTACCCACAGGTACTAAGAAACAATCTAACATAAAAACCTTCTTCTAGGGGATTACCTAGTTTTAAAATCAACCATAAAAATTCAGGTCAGGCGTCTGTGAGATGCAACTAATATCAACAAACACCCATTGAAATGAATCATGAATCATTCTCTTCAATAGCAACTTCCAAGAATGAGAGAAAGAAAATGACTTGGTGACCTTTTAGAGGCTGTCTTTCCTGTCCTGTACCAACGGCCACAGAAGCTTCTTATTTCTTTAATAAATCGTCTTCTGGTCACTATTTAAAATAAGGAACATATTTCTGGAAATACAGAATGACTACAATTTTATCCCACTCATCTAATGAATTCATGCACATTGAAATAACACCTTCTTTGATTAGATTCATTAAGCACAATTTGCATTTTAAAATACCAGTTCCAGGCATAAGATAGCAGTGGCTCTAAAAGATAACTCGAAAGACTCTTAAGGAGTATGTCTCCATGGAAGAGTAGAATTTCTTCATGGAGAGACTGGAAGGGATCCAGTGCCAAGCTGTTCTCAACTATGGACCCCCTACAATCTTCTACCTGTGAACAATAGGATTCCAAGGTGGAGGTGAGGAAGTAGAGACAGAACACTTTGTGTGGATGGGAGCCTGAAGGGAGAATCTTACTTCTTGACAAGGTAAAACAGAAGCGAACAATTTGGGAGATTTCCCATGGCCTGGCTAAAGAGTGTTATGAACCAAATGTTTGTGTCCCCCACCAAATTCATACATTGAAATCCTAACCCCCAATGTGATAGTATTAGGAGGTGGAACCTTTGGGAAGTAATTAGGTCATGAGGGTGGAGCCCTCATGAATGGGATCGGCGCCCTCATAAAAGAACCCAGAGAGCTCTTTAACCTTGTTCTGCTATGTGAGGATATATGGAGAATTCAGCAGTCTGTAACCCGAAAGAGGGCCCTTACCAGAACTCAACCCTGCTGGCACCTTGGTCTTGGACTTTCAGCCTCCAGAATTGTGAGAAATAAATGTCTGCTGTTTATAAGCCACACAGTCCATGATATTTTATTATAGCAGCCCAGACTGACCAAGGCAGTGGGTACACTGCCACTGTTAAAGATGAAAAGACTTAGCCCTGTCACTCATGGTCTAGGGAGTCCAAAGAGTGGTCTGTGGACTTGTTACTGGTCCAAGGTAAGGTCAGGAACTTGTGCCAGATGTAAATCAACAACATCAATAAGCACAACTGTTTATTTGAAACAACTTTTCTTTTCGAAGCTGGATTTTCTCAATGAAGGAAGCATTGACATTCTTCCACAAGCTCCTGCTCACATCCTGTACCAGTAGCAAACCATTTAAAGACGTGCTACCTTTGATTAACACTGATCTAGAAGACCATTGATTGGCTGGGCACTTTCTTTCTGGATTCTATGTGGGGGAACACGGCCATTGTTTGCCTCTGCAATTGTCCTTTGTCCATGTCTTTTTTATTGCTAACCAACCACATTTACTATTGGCATAGCTCTCTTTAGAAATGTTGTATTGAATCAGGTTGTAGCCTAAAAACCATTCTTTTTATTTAATACCCCATTGCACATTTTTTTGTTTCAATCCATTGTGCATTGATTTTATAGTTTAGCTGTTTGAATGTAAACTTATTTTATTTGTAGTCAAGTGTATATACATGTGTGTAAGTACAGGTAGAGAGGGGACTTCAATATTCTGTTTACACAGGGCTGATTCAGCTACTGATTAAGTATACCTTAGATAATTATATGCATTTAACCATGTTTTTCCAAAATAAGGGCGTTTGGCAATAGGTGAATTATCTACCCCATTCTAAAATTTTATCTCAAACTATTTGTTCAAAATCAAAGCTGGGGCCGCCCAGTGGTGCAGCGGTTTAGTTTGTGTTTGGCAGCCTGGGGTTCGCGGGTTTGGATCCCAGGCATGGACCTAAGCACTGCTTGTCAAGCCATGCTGTGGTGGCATCCCATATAAAGTAGAGGAAGATGGGCATGGATATTAGCCCAGGGCCAGTCTTCCTTACCAAAAAGAGGAGGATTGGCAATGGATATTAGCTCAGGGCTGGTCTTCCTCACCAAAAAACAAACCAACAAACAATCAAACCTAACAGTAAAAAGTTAGAGTAAAACAAAAGGTACATTTTATGCTGCATTCCCTTGTACTCTTCTTTTGGGTGACGGGGCAGATAGCTCTGGTAACTAAAACACAGAAAAGAAAAAGGATAAAATTATATCTTGCTGAGTAAAAACTGATCTTAAAAGGTTTTCCATACTCTCATGAAATGGATTAACAATAATAAAGTCTATACCCTAGGGAATCAAAGTGGATTTAGACTTCAGGTCTGGCAGGTGGTCTATAGAAAAAGCCTTGAACATGTTTGACTCGAGTCCCATTGATGTGGAGAAATAGAGCTTGTCATAAAAAGTCCCCATTTCTTCGGAGATCATAAGTCATTAGGTCTAAAACAAGCAAAATGCAGATTGCACAAAACAGAAAATTTGGTTTAGAAATTTTTTTTCAGATAATAAAATGTATGGGGCTGAATACATTTTCTAGATTTTTGTATAAGGCTTGTTTTCTTCGTAGATATTGGTAAGATTGTCATTAATATTCATTCCCCATTTAAATTTTGTTACTGAGCCTTTAAAAATTTTCTATTCCTAACTCTAAAAGTTCTTCTACTCTGTTTTAGTTCCGCACACACCTCTCTAAATCTCAAATTCTTTATGAGTAATTCTGTAATATTGAGGAGATTTACAATCTTTGTAAAGGGGTTTTATGAGATACTCTGTATAAAGCACATTGTCTGGTATACGGTTAAGACTCATTAAATCTTAACTATTACTGTTATTACTATTGCAACTACTATCATCACTACTCATTAAGCTCATATGTAATGTCCCTAGAACCTATAGTATATATAGCATATTAATTAAAATAGATTTGGTCTTAGTTTTCTCTTATAGCTGAGTGCTTTAGGTTTGACTCCTAGAATACTTACAATTAGATGCCGTAGAGAGACAGTTAGTATTCATAGACTCTCCATGTGCTCCTCGACATTTTCTTGAAATGTTTTCCTCTGAAATGAATTTTGATTTAACTATGGCACCAAAGAGAAATAACCATGCTTTATTTCAAATTTAGACAATGGGAAAGGCTGTTAAGAGCAGTAGCCAAGCTCCAACTGAGATCAATATAAAGAATCCTAAACAGCTTGGAGAAACCAGGCTGTATCCCACAGTTCAAATATAGGCCATGATGTCTCACATGAAGTAGGGTAGTTTCCATTCATTCTTACCTGCAGAATAGTTAATATTCACCTCTTCATACATGTTAGTAGTTTACATGCACTTTCTCATTGAATCCTCATGATAGCCGTGAGGAGTAGATCTCTCACTTTCCTCATTTTATAAAGAAGTAGATTGAGTTTTTAAAGAGATTAAAGGACTTTTCCAAGTTTGGTATAGCCAAGTGGTTAGGCTATGGCATCCCACTGACAGATGGGACATGTGAGATTTGGGGCAAACTTTTTATCTCTTGGAGGCTCAGTTTCTACATGTCAAAGGGTTGTTTCATGGTTTGAATGAGAATATTTACCTTTAACAGTAAATATTAGCTATTGTTGTCCCAAAACTAGTAAATGGTAGAATAGAATAGGATCCACACCTAGACCTCTCAGACTCCAAAACCTGCTCTGAACCACTGAATACAACTCCCTCCCCATTTTAGCCTATAATGCGGTGCTCCATTATCCAATTTATTGTTTTAACCAGAAGTCTGGGACTGCATGCCCAATAAATCTTAGAAAACTTGACATGGTCAGTTCCTCTTGTCAAGTTCTTTACATTGCTGTTCCTCTTCCCTATTCAATAAGAGAGAGTATGATGATAGTCATTTATTCATTTGGTAAACACTTATTGAGGATCTATTATGTGCTAGGCAATAGACCAAATGCAGGGGCTACCAAGAGGGGCTCACAATCTAGGACACAAGACATAACACTAGCAATGTCAGTCTGCATAATTAACATTATTTTTAAAAATCATTATAAACAATTCGTGGGAACTCTGTAGAGCCTATTGAACAGCTAAACCAAACCTCAAAAGACTAGAGATAAAGACAAAGAGAATTCAAAAAAGGAAATATAAATGATTAATAAAAGTAATTGGACACTACAGTAGACTGTGCTTTTATTTACTAATATCTTGATCCCCCACCAGAAAGATTATACTTTCCCCAACCCATTACATCAGGTTGGGCCATGTGTCTTGCTTTAGCCAATAATATGTGAGCATAAGTGACATCACTTCTAGGTAAAATCTTTAAAAAGCCTGCCCAAGCTTTGTCATGCTCTCTTTCCCTTTGTCTGTAAATAACTAAATAGTAAATATTTTAGAGTTTGCAGGCAACATATAGTTTTTGCTGCATATTTCTTTTTTTAAAAAAAACTCTAACCACTTAAAAATTTTAAAAAACATTCTTAGCTCATTGGCCATACAAAAACAGATGGCAGGGCTGATTTGGCCCACAAGTTAGCCACCCTCTGTCCTACATAATGAGTTGTGGAGTGTGAAGAATGATGACATGGAGCAGAGAACCCAGGTGACCGATTATGGACACATGGGATAGTGATAAATAAAACTTTCTTGTGATGATCTACTGAGATGTCAGCACTATTTGTTCCCATAGCATAACCTAACCCATCTCAACTAACAGCAAATCCTGAAACATTCCACTGGAGAAATGCAGAAAGATTTTTGTAAATGTTATATTTGAGATAAATCTTGAAGGATGCATAAAATCTTGCCAAGGGAAGCAAAGGAGCTAGGCATTTCAAACAGAGAATTCAGATTGAGCAAAGGTTTCAATTCCTGAGTTGGGGGGCAGGGGACAGAACAAGCCAGGTGGTAAAGCTGCCTAAGAGGGCAGCATTATTGCATTTTTGCCCTGGATGGTAGAATGAGATGTGCTTTATAGAAAACTGCCTGCTTAGAATATTGCTTACATTTATTCATGGAAGTTTTGTTCAATCATTGAGGAAAAGTCATAACAGAGAATAAACAATGTTGCAATCTAGGGGGATAAAGATATCCAAGTCCATTTTACAGAAGCTAAATCTTCTGCAGAGTCCTTCGAGACTATTTTTTATGATTTGAGCAGTGCTTCCTAAAAGAACTAAAGATTTTAAGGGGTTTTTAACGATAGCTGAATCTCTTCAATATCTCAATCCTCAATAACCAAGGCTGAGGCTGGAAGCATTTTAGTAGTGATTCAAATGAATCTTAGGTTTAATAGCTCTGAAGATATACTTAATTTCTTAGTGTTCATGGTGGCAAAAACTCAGGTGAAGTAGAAATGCACATACATTACTTTATAAATGTGATTTGGCACATGCATTTTAATTCTTCAGCCTAGTCAATGGAGAAAATATTTTTCCTAATATATAATTTTTAAAGTGTAATTTCCCAGCTTAAATATTAGAGTGTTGAGGACAGAACTAACATTGAACTTGATCACCTTACTATCAACCAAAATACTCATAGTTTATAGATAAATTAATGTGAGTAGTTTTCATTTTAACTCTCCAACTCCATCCAACCTATATTTTTAAAACTTGTCTTAGGTATATATTTATTTCCAATGAATATTTTGGTTATACACCTGGATTTTTTGGATTACTCAAATTAATAACTTTTAACCTTTTAACTGATTTATAAACCCACAAATGTAAAATTACAGCATTCATTTGTCATCTTGAATGAACTATCAGTAGTGTTTTTCAACTAAAACAGCATATCTCTGTAGAGATTTACATTAAGATTGGCAATATAGGGCCGCCCGGTGGCATAGCGGTTTAGTTGGCGCTTGGCAGCCCGGGATTCACCAGTTCGGATCCCGGGCACCCACCAACACACTGCTTGTCAGCCATGCCGTGGCGGCGTCCCATATAAAGTAGAGGAAGATGGGCACGGATGTTAGCCCAGGGTCAGTCTTCCTCAGCAAAAAGAGGAGGATTAGCAACGGATGTTAGCTCAGGGCTGGTCTTCCTCAGAAAAAAAGAAAAGATTGGCAATATATCTACATATACACTCCGGTTACTCTGGATACTGACAATGTATTTTCGTTAACACATTTATGAGAATTTCAGGGTAAATCTTAAAGAATTTTGACAAATTGATAAGTTGACCTGGTAAACAGAAACTTACGAACACTTCATTCTGTATAATGTGTCATCTCAAATTATTCAACTCATGGAAAAGACGGGAGATGAAATAAAAGGGGGAATTTCCCTGAAAGAAGAGAGAAAGCTAGGAACCTTAGAATTACAATATGAAGACCTCTCCAGTGGTCACTTTTTTTTTTTTCTAATTTCAACTGGGAACTGATATGATAAGTTGCAATAAAATTTTAGTTGACAGGCTGTAAAATCTGACTAAGTACTAGGTGTCTAAAATGAGCTCATCATGAAAAAGGCAAATCCCAAAGCTCAAAAAATCTGTCTAGGGGGGATGGAGGGTAGAGACAGTCATGTAAAGGGAAACACGAATTCAATGAGATGAGCACAAACATAAATGTATTTAAAGAGGCACACGTGATAGAGAGGATCCTATAACTGCGGGGATTCAAGGCAGGTTCTTGAAATAGGAGTAAAATGTCTAAACTGAGTCTTAAGGGTTACATAAGAGGCAGGCAGATGAAGGGAGAAGCAAGCAGCTTGGGCATCCCAAACAAGGAAAAATCCTTGTTCCATGTCTTTATCTGGGGCCACCCTTTTGTTATGTACAAAATTGTTTGGGAGCCTCATGCGTATACTGCAGTAAGTGTATACAGTAAACATATGCCACAGTATGGTATACTGCACGTACTGTAGTATAGTGTCCAGGCACTCCTTGCAGAAAAGGAAGAACGGGAGAGCCAACTTGTTGGCGGAGAGGAGCCTTGACTTCTTCCCAGTGTCAACCTGAGGTATGGGCCCCAGAGAAAGTTTCAGCCAAAGATTGTCTTTATATTATGACATCAAACTGTATCAAGGTTTAGCTATTCAAATAGTTTTGATATATGTAAAATAAGTGTAACAATAAAGTAAAATAATATAGCTTCATTTATTTTATTAATATGGACCAAATCATTAAAAAAGTAGTAAACTATTCCATCCTCTCGGTTTTTGTAGACGGAAATTAATAGATTCTTAAGAGAGAACAAAAAGTTTATCCTTTTACTTGGCACTTCCAAATGGTTAACATATATTAGCATTCAACTGAGAATTGTGGAAAATCCATGAGAAAAAGAGTAAAATGTACAAGACCAGGAGGCTAATGAATAAGTGGATGATCTACAGTCAATCAGCCTCTAGGAAAAGGAATAGCACCCGCCTTACCTACTTCACAGAATCATGATAACTTGGGAGAGGACAATTGGAACTACAAAGCATTAACAAATGTCAACTATTTTCATTCTTGAAGACTTTATTGTCTTCTCCATTCCTCTTTGGTTTATCTATCTCCTTTCCTTCAAATTCTGTAGCGTACTATTTATACTTTAATTATATAATCCATTGTCTTCTTTTTACTGTTTCTTAGGCTTGTCTCTCCAAATTGGATACAGACTGGATACCATACTATTTTTTGCTGTCCTCAGTTCACCTAACATGCAGCTGAGTCCATTGTACATAGTTTCCTTCCTTCGGTTAATCTCTGTCTCTACCTTGAAAAAGAGCCACAAGACTCCCAACCATGGTGAATTGAACTGAATTGGGTTATTTTTCATAGTGCTTGGTGTCCCAGGTGACAAAGGCAAAGAGATCGTGCAGCTCATCTGTATTCATTCTAAATAAGAAGTAATCAACTGGGTGTGAAGGCTAGTGACACTAGCAGAGACCAAACTCTTCAAAAAGAACTAAGAGGGCAAAAGGGTCAGCCAAAATGGAAGGAAGACTGCGAATTAATCAGCTGAGGATAAGTAAACTGCGAATCATGACTTACTGAGCACTGTGAGAAACCCAAGCCCATGACAATGGCCTTGATATAAGAGTGAATCTTACCTTCTAAGGAACAAGACAAGAATATTCTCTTCTCTCCTAATTACCTTACACAATGCATTGCTAATTTGTTCTTTTAATTTTTTTTCTCATGCATCCTTCTATAGCCAAGAGAAAACTATTTCTAAAGATTTAGAAGATTGTCACTCACATCTTCTCCTGAGCTCAAACGGGATATAACCTTTCCTCTGGGAGTAGGCAGGAAGGAGATGAAATGGTTCATCTTGCTCCCAAACTGCTTAATCTGCAAGTTGGAAGGCTCAAGAATTCCTAAAAGATTCTAATATACGAAAATCCCAGTTTTCTCCTCAGGGTCATTGGTCTCGTACACTAGCATTCTATTATTGAGACTGCAAGGCCTTCTGCCAGGAGAAATATTTTTCAAGTCAGAAACTCCATCTACTGAGAAACGAAGTTCTCTTTTTTATTTTTGTTATTGGAACAATGGCATGGGACTTTTATTCTACGGATGTATAATATAGAGCTCTAAAAGAGTAAAAACCTCAAGACTGGAACATATTTTTGAAAATAATTAAACATTTCTGTGTCATGTGAACCCTAATGGATGGCAATCTGTCTTACTTTGAGAATTGTGTATACATTCCCTACCTACTTTATAGAGAATTTGAGGTCATTTTTATAAAGACTTAGAAATAAAATAGAAATAATATGAATCATCAAATACCATAATCACTTAAAATACAAAAATAAAGGGCACTAAAGCTCATAAACATGTGTACAATTATCACAGTTGAAAAGAAAATTAGACATTCAGCTTTGTCATCCACCAAAGACAGAGCAAGGGAGACACAGTTATGTATTTAACCTTAACAAATGATTTAGACTCTTTCAAAAAATGAGAAATTATTGATCTCTTGGCAATGTGTTCATCCGTTAACCCTTCACAAGTGTCAATGTTTTGAGAAAACTGTTGGAAGACACCCAAAACAGCAGAATTAGCAAAAACTTGGGATACTAGAGCTGTTTGGGAAAGACTAACATGAGGTTGTTTCAAATGATTACAGAGATAGTAAGAAGATAAGTGATAAAAAACTGGAAGACACTATGAAAAGGTAACAAAAGCCTCGTGTACGAGAGAAGTTGGAGTATAGACGTTTTTAGGTGCTGAGAGTTAAGACCCCTCACAGATTTTCACTGAAAATGAGATTAATTATTTCATTATTGATGAAATTAAGAACTATTTTATTCTTTATTAAGAAACTAAGAATGAAATTAAGAATTAATAAATGATGTACTTTGGTAAGATGAGATTAAGCCAGAAAGGAAGGATTGGGATGCAAAAAGCAAAGGTAAGCAAAGAAATTGGTAAACACAGGGTAAATCTAGTAACATTTGCTCAGCGTTCATAAAAAATTGATATTTACATTGGGTTTGCCTCAAACCTGTCAAAGGTGACTTTTGTAGAAATTAGCCAAAATCTCTAATGTGACTTTATTTTGTACAGCTATAAGAGAGAACCAGTCACATACTCTCTATCTTAAAAGCATGCCCACTCAGGAGACAAAGAGAGAGATTTCTTAACACCAAGCTGGAGATATTATGTGTATATTGAATATAATTTTTTATACGTGTTGAATATGTATATTTTGTGACTTACAGGACAATAATTAATAGACATTTTTTGATTTTGTGAGCTTCACAAGCATTATGGTTAAAGTTATATTCCTGAATGACAAAAGGAAATTTTGTATTTAAACTTTAGAATACCATGGAAAGCCTTTCATTGTCTTCTCAAATATAAGCAGAAAAATCAGTAATTGTGATGAAACTAATCAGATCATGTAGTTTAAACTTAAACACAACCCATGCTGAAATTGGCTAATCTCTAAGGGTATTCTGTGTGTATAGAACTCATGTGGTCACCTGGGTGAAATTTTGTGTGTGTGTGTGTCAGGAAGATTAGCCCTGAGCTAACATCCATTGCCACCCCCCCCCTTTTTGCTGAGGAAGACTGGCCCTGAGCTAACAGCTGTGCCCATCTTCCTCTACTTTATGTGGGATGCCTGCCACAGCATGGCTTGATGAGCAGTGCGTAGGTCTGTGCCCGAGATCTGAACCTGTGAACCCCAGGCCGCCACAGTGGAGCACGCGAACTTAATCACTACACCACTGGGCCAGCCCCTGGGGTGAAATTTTTAACCTTCTCTTCCTAATTTCAACATGCACTTGAGTACTGTCAACAAGATAATTCATCTGTTAAGGTTTCTCATAAAATTCTAAATTATATTTCAAATTTACATAATTTGCATTTAAAGTTGTAATTTCTAATTTGCACAATGCTTATCCACTTTCTGAGAGAGAAGTCAAACCGTGTCCATTTTTAAAGTTTGATATCCCTGAGTATGGCTCATGAAATGAAGGGAGACTTCAACAGAAGTTTATGTCTGGATTTTTAGGTTTACTTCTATGAATGTTATGCTTTTGTTGCTGGAGTAAATGAAGTTCTTTTTCTTCTCTCCATATATTTTCTATTAATTTCTATATGTAAGAAATCTTGATTTTAGTAAATTTATTTCATAGCTGGTCTTATTATATGCTTTTATTTCAAATTCTTTTTGGTTTTCAAACTTGTCGAATTTTTTTATCAACAATTCTGGTATTCTTGCTTACCCTTTTAAAATATGTACAGTTCTAATTCTATACACTTGCCTTTGGAGAAGTAGTGTGTAGGTCGTTGGTTATCAGCATGGACCATGGATTCAAAAGGATATAAATTTGCATTCCACCTTTGTAATTCCCTAGCTGTGTCGTTCCTAACCTTGGAAAAATGACTTAATCCTTTAAGCCTCAGTTTCCTTGTGTGTAAATTGGGGATAATACCTACATCAAGGTTGTTGTCAGACGCGAATGAAATAATATACGTTAAACTTAAGATGGTACTTGACACATAGTAGGTACTCAAACCAGAGTAGCTAGTATTATTTTTGCATAGGTATAACATTCTTAATAATTTTTATGTTAATTTTGATAGAAAATTTTTTTTCTTATTTCTGATTCTAATGAGGAGGTCTCTAGTCTAGTGTTTGCTATTATTTATGATGACTAATAGTTTGAGATAATCTCGGGACTTTGGTGTAGGAACTGAAGCAGAAGGGTATTTGTGGAAAGCCTATGATAGGAGTTACCAATGGGATTCTACATTTTTCCTCCATTACTGTATAACAGGTCAGGAGGCAGAGGTTACTTATACCTTTAAATTTGTTGTTTACAAGATAGGAAAGTATCACATCTGGATGGAATTGAAGATAAACTTGTTCAGCGTTAAATGAAAGGAATAGAAACCACAAATAGATATAAAATGTCTATATATTTTTAAATCAACTTTATTGAGATATATTTTACATATAACAAAATTGCTACTTTTAAGTTTGCAATTTGATAAAGTTTGGCAAATCTGCATACTATGTAGTCACCGCTACAATAAAAATATTGAATTGTGCTATCTGATATGGTAGCCACTGGCCACAATGGCTATTGAGCATTTGAAATATGACTAGTCTAAATCAAGATGTGTTTTAAGTGTAAAATTCACACCAGATTTCAACTACTTGGTATGCAAAATGTAAAATATCTTATTAACAATTTTATATTAACTACATGTTGAAATTATAATATTTTACATACATTAGGGTAAATAAAATGTATTAGTAAAACTAATTTCATCTGTTTCTTTTTATGTTTTCAATGTGTGTATTAGACACATAAAATTAGTTATGTGTTTCACATTATATTTATACTAGATGGCACTGACACAGAATATATTTTTCTTGTGCCCTTTTCTTTTCAATCCCCTAGCTTCAGTTCCAGTCATTGATGTACTTTCTTTCAGTATAAATGCATTCTGCCTGTTTTAGATGTTAATATAAGTGGAATCTTATAGTATGAACAGTTTTGTACCTGATTTCTTTGTGACAATTTCTGTGATTGTCATTGGGAATATCTGTAGTCCATTCTTTTTTTATTTCTGTAGAGTATTCCATTGTATTAGTATACCATGATTATTTTATTCTGTTTCCTATTGATAGACATTTCAATTTGGGCTATTACAATTAAAGCTACTAGGAGCATTTACATGCAAGTGTTTGAGTAAACACGTACTTATATTTCTCTTGGAAAGATATCTAGGATTAGAATCACTGGGTTACATGTTAAGTGTATGTTACATTTATAAAACACTACCAAAGTATTATTCAGCACGGTTGTGTACCATTTTACATCCTCACCGGTCATGAAGGAGAGTTTCAATGCTCCACATCCTACCAATTAATGTTGTCAGTCTTTTAATTTTAGCTATTTTAATGGGTATATGCCCACATTTTTACATGTCCTTTTTCTGTATGTCAATTTTTTTTAAAAAAATGGATTTTTTTTCTTATTGCTGGGTTCTTTATATATTCTGGATACAAATCCTTTGTTAGATATACATATTGTCAATATTTTCTTTTAGTCTGTGGCTTGCTTTTTCATTTTTTTAGCAACGCTTTAGAAAAGCAGAAATTTTTAACTTTGATGAAGTATAATTTATCATTTTCTTTTATGAACTGTGCTTTTTTTGTTTCTTAATAAAAAATCTTTGCCTACCTCAAATTACGAAGATTTTCTCCTATACCATCTTCTAGGAGGTTTATAGTCTTAGCTATTTTGTTTAGATCTATGATTCTTTTTGAGTTAATTTATTTGTGTATTATACGAGTGAAGGTAAAGTTTTTTGTTTTGTTCTGTTTTTTGTTTTTTTTGAATGGATGTTTGGTTATCCCTGTACCACAGGTTGTGAAGACTATCCTTTCTCCATTTAATTACCTTGACACCCTTTAGAAAAGCAATTGACCATATATTTGTGGACCTATTTCTGAATTTTCTATTACATTCCATTGATCTATATATATTGTTACCACAATATTCCATTGTCTTGATTACTATGGCTTTAAAGTAAGTCTTGAAATAGGTAGAATGAGGCCTCCAACTTTGTTCCTTTTCAAGATTGGTTTGGCTACTATGCCTCCTTTGAATTTCCCCATTTATTTTAGAACCAGCTTGCTAATTTCTACAAATGCCTACTGAGAATTTGATTGAAGGTGCATTTCTACAGAATAATTTGGGAAGAATTGATATCTTAGTAATATTGAGTATTTCAATCCACGAACATGATATATCCCTGTAGTTATTTGGATATTCTTTTTTAGTTAGAGGTCTTAGTTAGAACTTTGTAATGAAAGAATGCATACTAGAATGACGATCTGCTAGAGATTGAGTGGGCCAATCCAGTACACACCACTGGAATAAAAGAGAATTAGAAGAAGGATGGACTTCACCTGGAAATTGTGGATTATGGAAGTGATAAACATTCAGCTTCTTTCTCTGATCCTGCCCATGAAAATACTGGAAGCAAGGATCCACTGCCATTTCCTGGCTTCCTTTCCCCTAATCCTTCTCCACTTATCTTGAGGTTCCCCTCCAGATGTGTGATATTAGGTAACTAATAGAATTAGGTTTGGGTTGTTATCTTTAGGCATTTTTCCTGTGTATTGTCAAGGTATTTTAGTCGACAAGTAGCTTTACCTGGCTGCTGACTAGAAACTATTGTAAGCCTGAAGTCATCTTAAGCTATTTTGTCAGGCAATAAGTTGAGAGCTATACCAATAACCTAGTGAAAAACCTCATTTTTAAAGATTCTCAGAAAATCAAAAAAGTTAGCCCCCCCGGGGTTCATTTTGATGTTAGAAAGTTCAGAATAAACAACTCTCTTCTTATTTAGAACCTAATCTTTTCAGCTATATAAAACCAGTCCCTACTTTGTCCCCAAATTTCCTGAGTATTTTCCTGAGACAGTCTTAAAGAGGATTATATATCTTAGTCACCTGCATTGGGAGCCTTGCCTTGGGCTTCTATTCAACAACAAAGAAAGTTTAAATAGATGAGAAATGACCTCCGAAATGGTAAGGATTGACTGTGCAGATACAGCATTGGGTGGGCATTGGAAATCTGACTGGGTTTGGAAGAACTATAGCAAGACAGTTTCTTAAGAACCATAGAGGGGATATGTGGCTTTCATATGTCTACCGCACTGAAAATCACCTGTGGTGCCTAAAACAGAATTCACTTACACAGAACTTATCAGCTTCCATTCTAGGCCCCAACTGCTCTAGATCTTACTGAGAAATAGTATATGTTGGAAGACGACAGTAGGGGTTACTAAATAAACATTGGTAAGGTGGGCACTGCCATTCGGGGGCTACCCACAGACCCTCTTTTTATCCTTCCTCTACAGGTGATGGAGGTCATAAGTAATGAGAGTTATATAACTTCTTTTTCGGTATGCATATGAAGATCTGAGCAGAGAATGTGTGTTTCCTTTAAAGTCGATGAAAAAAGTCCACTGGAAAAGCATTGCCAAGAGGATGGCATTGGAGGTTATGACTCAATAACTAAGAATTCAATCAGATGTTATTGTAAAACTTTTTAAATGTGTAGGAGTCTAAGAACATGAAAGAAAAAAGAATGCCATCAAGTTTAAAGATCTTTAGAATTAGATGGAAAAGGCATTTCCATATCCTAACAACCAGAGAAATGCACAATCCAACAGAGTGATATGGGGTAGAGAATTGGATGGCTCCTGTTCGACCACTTCCGTCTTTAAATTATGTCATCAGTGATGTAAGTTCAGTGAATTCTCCAGGAGCTTGTCAGACTTTTAGCCAAAATTTCTTGTCCTTAAAATGATAGTTTCAAACATTTCAATAAAGCAACTTCAGAATTACATGGGATTTTGTCCTCCTAACTTGTGTGAAATTATATAATAATTCCTTGGTGGGTGAGCATCTTTTAAACCTGCAAAGATTTAGAATTAAGTGTACAAATGTTTGAGAAGATCAAATCCATAGCATTGATTTTTTTTTGTTGTTAGGCAGTCTGTGTATATTTGTGATTTTATGTCAGTATATTTTAGAGATTTTGGCATATTAGAACAATGAGTTTGCCATATTTTTCATACAAAACACAAAATGTATTTCATACAAAATACAAAAATGTATTTTTCATACATTTTCGTACTTGCGATTTATATAGAGTTTTGAAGCATTTAGGAAAACTCGAGGCTCATCATATATGTTCAAATTATCAGATATATAAAAGCTATTTAAGTACGTGGAAATAGCTTATTTATTAATTCAGACAACCCAAGTACTTAGAAAGAAAGTATAAATTTAATGAAATTATAAATGAAACTAAATATTTTCCAAAGGCAATTAGATGGTTGGTAAAATTTGCTAAAATTTTAAATAGAATTATGTGAAATGTAACTCAAACAAAAGCTTCTTAAAAGAGATTATAGGTTCTCGTGTTTGTAACTTTAATGGAATAAGAACTTTTAAAACAAAGTAAAACCATGAATTGACTTTTCTGCATACAAAAATATCCTAGAAGTCACCCCCAAAACTTTATGCAATGTGTAACCCAATTTTTAAAAAAGGTTCCTATTTTTATCTAGTACAATAACTATTTGATGTATCCCTCTATTAAACCTTAAGGCATGTGTTCAATCTTTTAAATTCCCTGTGCATGGGCCATGCTTGGTCCTTAGGAGATTTTGGGTGGTAGAGATAAGCCTCCCACACAAAACGCAGAGAAAAAGACACCAGTTGATTGGATGACTGATGGGAGAACATCTCCAGTTGCCCATCATGTATAGTACTGGTTCACCATAAAGGCTGCTGCAAACTTCTCCCCTAAAACAGATACATATTTAGCCTCATTTAGATTACAGAATGTGATTCTGAAGTGCTGCCAAACTGTGGGACCCAAAGCAAGAGAACTCAATAAATTATTATTCCAAGAGATTCTTCCCAAAGGCTGCTACTCAAGGAGCCAAAGCTACTAATCACATGCTGCAGGCTTCACGGGTACTCATTCAACAGACATTCGTTGGGTATCCCCTACATGACAAGCACTGGAAATGCAGAGATAAGGACATGGATGTCCCCTCCCACCAACCTTTTAGTCTAGGTAGAAGGTAAACAATTAGGGAAGCAATATATAGTACAGTCTGATAGGAGCATCCATGGGGGTGAGGGAGCACATTGTTGGGATCCTTAATCTAGTCTGGAAGGATGTAGAAAATTTTTCAACAGACGTGAAAATTGAATAATAAGTAGGAATTGTGTTTGATTGTTTATTTTATTTTATAAAAAGGAAAAATATATAAATATGACTTTTCAATAAATTTTAAGGTTGCTTTGGATACTGAAGAGCAAAAGGAAAACAGGCCAGAAATGAATTCCTCCTCTGGTGTCAAGGTAAAATAGAATTAAATGTATTTGCATTATTGGAATGACAAAACTCATCTTTTAGATTTCAAGGGGAAGGTAAATAGGTTGTGAGTTTCCATGCAGTATAACTGAGTAGGACAAAATGTTGGGGAGGATTGGGCATGGATGGAGAGAACCAGAGTACGTAACCAGTGTCCCAGTTTTCAGAAACTTGGAAGCTTGTTGTTAGGTGATGATCCAAATTGGACAACTGGTACAATGTGAAACTTCTCCCCGATGATACAATATGCTCTGGTGGAAATGCTACAAAGCATCACAGTCATGTCAGAGCCTGATAAAACTTATCAGTTTTTTTGGCACAAAATCATGACACATAAGAGCACACAAATCAAAGGGCTAAATTTAACATCTCCTATGCTCCTTGGATCTAAAAACATAAAGAAACATCCCAAGGACTGGAATACCATTAAGAGCTCCTAAAATTCCACATGTACTTGGAATTTTACATCTGGACTTCAGTCAATTTTTTTGTTTAACTTTTATTTGATTATTTTTAAATTTGAGAATTTTAATTTCCTTACATATGTCAAATAATCAATGTAATTTTAAGGCCTTCTTTAAAAAGGGTGTTTTGAGCCTGCTCTGATGGCCTAGTGGTAAAGTTTGGTGTTCTCACCACTTCAGTGTCCTGGGTTTGGTTGCTGGTCATGGAACCATATCACTCATCTGTCAGTAGCCATGCTGTGGCAGCTGCCCACATAGAAGAACTCGAAGGACTTACAACTAGAATATACAACTATGCACTGGGGCTTTTGCAAGGGAACAAAAAAGAGGAAGATTGTCAACAGACTTTAGCTCAGGGGGAATCTTTTCCAGTAAAAGTAAAAAAAGAGGTGTTTCTGTGTCAATGCCGGGGCCAGCATTTCTTTCTGCTCTCAGAAATGTGGGATGATTTATAGCATTCGTAAAAGTTGACATGCTCTGTAATGTCCTAATCAATGCCTCATTAAAGAGGCATATTTTCCAAATTGTTTTGTAAAATCCTTATGAATCATTGAATGTCTTGCTTAGCCCAGTCCTTGGTATGTGTGAGATGCTTGATTAAAGTTTGTTTAATTGCATGTAACTGTATTGCGTTGAATTGCATTTCCTTGCATTTCGAGGGGCTGGACTAAGTTGAATCAAACTTGGAATGAGTTGAGTTGACTTGGATTGCAGAGAATTGAGTTGAACTGATTTGAGTTGCAGTGAAATGAATTGAATAGAATTGGTTAGACTGAGAAAGATAAGCCCTGCTCCATATGGTGAGAGACCCTATATTTTTGGCTCATCCCTTCATCCCCAGGATATAGCACATTTCTTAGTACAAAACATACACTCAGTAAGTTTTTGAGGAATAAAAAAAAGTTAAATGATAGAAAGGCTTTATTACTAATAGCACTTATACATTTAGTAATAATTTTTGATCATAATACTATGATCACTTTGCTATGTACTAGGGATACAGTGATGAATAAGAAAGAGCCTGTCCTCAAAGAGATTATAGTTTACTGATGGGCGCCAGACAGGTAAATAAGCAATTAAAATATGGTGTGAAACAATATCATTGGTTTTGTAACTGCATTGCAGTGGCCTTAGTAAGTAATAGGAATAAATACTGAGTCCTATACCAGGACTGCCACAGTGACCTGCAAGGGTGTAAATAGTAATCCTCTCTGTGTTCCACTACCCAAGCTATCTCCCTTCTGTGATCTGTCTTCTGAAATTCCCAGAAAGGATTTTCCAACTCAGTTATATTGTCGCATAGGTCAGCAGATCAAACCATGAAAAGTATTGATCGAACTATTATTTTAAGTGGGGGAGCAACCTGATCATATTTTCTTTTTTGTGAGGAAGACCAGCCCTGAGCTAACATCTGTACGCTAATCCTCCTCTTTTTGCTGAGGAAGACTGGCCCTGGGCTAACATCCGTGCCCATCTTCCTCCACTTTATATGGAACGCCACCACGGCGTGGCTGACAAGCAGTGCATCGGCCGGCGCACGGGATCCGAACCGGCGAACCCCGGGCTGCCAAGCGCGAACTAAACCGCTGCGCCACCGGGCCGGCCCTGATCATATTTTCTTTTTGAAATCAATGTGAAAAATAGTTGGGAGGCTGGGAGCCCATCTAAGAGTACACCTCAATAATCTGTTCTAAAAGAATAATACTGAGTGTTTGGATCAGGACATTTTTCCTCCTATCTATCTGGTTGCTAATTTCCATTTTTATTTTGTGGCTCTTTCTCCCACCCCCACCTTCTAAATGTAGGAATTCCTCAAGGATCCATCTGAAATCACCTTATATTCTCTCTCTACACTTACTCTTAAATAGTCACCTTCATTCCCCAGGTTGTAAATACCATCTGGTGGCATTCACATCTCAGATCCTAACCTTGTCCCTATGCTCCACTCCCATTTTTCCAACTACCAACTCATCTTCACTTGAATGTCCTCCAAGAAGTTCAAGATTAAAATGGCCCAAATTGAAGTCTTGATTTATTTTCCCCTTGAAATTTCTTCCTTCCTGTGTCTTTCCAATGCCACTGGAAAAGACTAAATGCCATTACCACGTATCTGATTCCTCAAGTCTCCAACTTGTGAAGTCATTTTTGATCCTGCTCTTCTCTCAAACTTTGCCCCCTAATTTCAACCCCATATAGACAAGTGGTTTTCTATGTGGGATCCAAGAACTCTTGTGCTGGGGAGCTGGTTAAAAATGCAGATGCCAAGATCCTCCTCCCCAACACTGCCTTCCTCTAAACTACTTAATCAAATTGCCATTTGTGATGGCCAAGTATCTATGTTTCTAGCACATTCCCTGTTAATTCCTACACTAAATTGTACACTTGACACTGATAAAGATTACTCCTTCAAAATATATCTTAAATCATTCTTCTCTTCATCTCCACAGCCATCCCCTATCATCTCTTTACTGGAAGAATAAAACAGCTTCTTAAATGGTCTCCCCAACTTTATTTTCTAACCCAAGGATTAGCAAACTTTTTCTATAAAGTGCCAGATAGTCAATATTTTAGGCTTTCTGGGTCATACTGTCTCTTTTGCAACTAGTCACCTCTTTGGTTACTCCACGAAAGCAGCCATAGACAATATGTAAACGAAGTGATGTGGCTGTGTCGATAAAAGTTTAACAAAAAGAAACAGCCAGTCCATTTTCCACATAACTGCAAGAGTGATCCTTTAAGACTGATAATCACTGGTTTCCTATTGTTCTGAGAGCAATATCCAAATTTCTTACCACAACCTTTAAAGCCTTGAATTATTTGACCCACAGCTTCCTTTCCAGTCTCACCTGCTTATGCACTTCCCCTTGGCTATATTACACTCTAACCACGCTGTCCTCCATTTAGCTCCTAGAACACACCATCTTTTTTGCCAGATTAGGACTTTTGCACAAGCTACTCCCTTTCTGGAAAGCCCTTCTCCCTCCTTTTGCATGTAGGTTAAGAGCATGAACAAGGGAATTAGACAGCCTTATTCTAATAGTAGTTCTTCCACTTATTTACATTTCTGTGCCTCTATTTCTTCATCTTAAAAATGAGAATAATAGTTCTTGTCTCATCAGGTTCTTATGAGGACTACATGTAAAACCCTTAAAACAGAGTAAAAGTTTAACAATATTAGATATTATTATGATCACATCTGCAGGGATATCTGCATGAAGAAGGTATTTGAAAAATGGGTCATTATTGCAAAATCAAAAATTCTTTCATGGTCTGTGCAGAAATCCATGTTATCCTTCCATATCCTAAGAATATTTTGAGACTCTAAAAAAAGGCCTATATTAAGGTGTGAACACCTGCCTATTTTAGAAAATGACTAGATCTGCACAATTATTTGTTATGCAGAGTGCTTGGGAAGCCGCCCCCTCCTACATATGCATTTTTTCACATATATTCGGTCTTGTTCCCGAATTCTGCACAGAGCTCCTAAAACCTTTGGAATTTTCTAAGTAATGACAGCAACAAAGGTATCTCTTGTTATGTGAATGAGGAGACTTGTGGATCCCAGCTAAGAATGGGGGCTGCTTGCCAGGAGAACCAGCCACATGATTAGCGGGTTGGAATTTTCAGTCCCACCCCCCAACCTCCTGGGAGGAGAGAAGGGCTGAAGGTTGAATCAATTGCCAATGGCCAATGATTAATCAATCATGACTATGTAATGAAGCCTCCATAAAAAAACTTGAAGGCAGGGTTTGGAGAGCTTCTGGTTGGGTGAACACGTGGAGATTTGGGGAGAATGGTGCTCTCAAAAAGGACAGGGAAGCTCCGTGCCCTTTCCCCATATCTTGCCCTATGCATCTCTTCCATCTGGTTGCTCCTGAGTTGTGTATCCTTTGTTAGAAAGCAGTAATCCAGTAAGTAAAATGTTTCTCTGAGATCTGTGAGCCTCTCCAGCAAATTAATCGAACATGAGGAAGGGGCCCCTTGGACGTGGAACTGTCGTCCGAAGTCCAAGAAGGGGGTCATTGGAACCCCCAATCTGTAGCCAGTCAATTGGAAGCACCAGGTAACAACCTGAAGTGGTGGTGGGGGAGCAGTATTGCAGGACTGAACCTTTAACCCGTGGAACCTGAGGCTATATCCAGGAAGATAGTGTCAGAATTGAGTTAAATTCTCGGACACCCTCTGACTTGTTGGAAGAGGAAAACCCTTTCCCTCCACACATTATAGTTGGGTCTAGGAAGCTAAAAAGGACCCAAAGAGGATGAGGACAAATTTCTGATAGAGCTTTAAGTTGCAGCACTATAACTACCACGTAGAGGCCGTGGTTAATGCACAGTTCTCAAGCTTTACTAGGATACTGTTGTGTTTGTATGATGCTCCCTGTCCATTGCTACTAAGAAAAAATAATGCTGGTTTAGTACAACTGTCCCTGAAGATTAGATTCTCATTCCTCCAACCCAGCATGTGGTCAATATACAGTAAATGTGAAATTCTCTGACTACCAATTCAGTTGACTAGTGGGGCCTGACATGCTGTAATTAACATTTAACATAAAAGTCCTGAAGACTGTTTACTGGGATCTTAACTGTTAGCCCTGTTAATTATTCAAAGACTAGTTAACAGAGACTTTGGGCTCCCTGCCGTTCATTGAGGTACGGCGTATTCCAAGTCGGAGAATGTGTCACAGAGTGTGGTTTAGGGGCAATGAAAGGCCATTGAGTTTCCCTGTGGACTGTTTTCTTGTAGTATTAATGTTTATAAAATGGTTGTCTCTCTATATGTCATATAATAATGATCAACTTGGGGACAAAAATTCCACCATCCTGGGTAGGATGCTGCAATCACTAGTCTGTTCACGGGTCATTATGTCCATTCTTAGTCCAACATGACACTGTTCTTATTCTTATAGCTTTGTGCCCTAGTATTACAGCATTAAGACTTACTATGTCTTAGTATCTGGTGGGACAACCCCTCTTTCTTTATGCCACTTTCTTCTCCCACATTTCATGGAGAAATAGGTCCAATTGTCTTGCTTCTTTTCATGTCTCATAATTTTTGATTGACTGCTAGGCACTGTGTGGAAAAGAACAGTCGAAAATGAAGTAAATAATATTTACACCTAAAAAAGAGAACTTTCCTTCTCCTGTCAGGCCACTAAGGTGGGGTCTGAGTCCCTGGAGACTCTGGCTGAGGAGCAGCCTCTAGCCCTTGCACCTGCAGGAGATGTCCCTCGGCTCGTCTGCCTGCCTCCAATTTTTCTCCTGAGTTCCAATAAAGGCCTGTGGGAAAAGAGCAGAGGGGACAGCTTCTCTTCATGTTTGGGGATGCTAGGGACTCCAAACCATCATGCCAGCTCACATTCGGGCTTTAAAATGTTACAATCGCCACAGATTTATTTTTACCTGTGTCTCAGGCAGATTCTTGCTCCTGCTGCACACCAAGGATGACGGCAACTGTGGGTCTCATCTCTCCTAGGAAGGGCTCAGGACTTTCTGGATTTTTGTTCATTAGTTTCCTTTGCATCCTCAGCCATCAGTTGGGTTTAAAAAAAAACAACGTGATTTTGCAGAGTGTTCTCATTATTAGAATAAGAGCGCAACATTCCTGCAGCGGAAATCCTTTATTTGGTATTCATAACTGCAATGGGCCTACATTCTCCTTTTCTTGTCTAGTTCTGGAATCACAAATATAATAGGCTCGGTTTATTCTTCTTAAATTTTCTGTAACACCTTGTTAAACAATAGGAATTCCCTGTTGCTCGAAAGTTTGTTAGAATGCATCTTTACAACCTTCTAGACCCTACTGTCGGGGGCTAAGATACCTGACTACCACTCCAATTTCTTTAATGCTTATTGAGCTATTAAATTTCTCAATTTCATATGTGTGTCAATCTGGCATTATTTTACATATTTTTACATTGCACCTAGTGTTTTAACTCATTGGTATGCTTTTGTTAAGTCTTTGTTCTGGAAGATTGGGACACAGAGATAGACAAGTCCCACCCCCTGCTCCTCAGGAGCTAATAGTCGAGAGGGGGAGGCCGTCATGTAACTATGTAGCAACTACGTGTAACTACAAAGAAAGGTTGATTCGTAGGCTTCACAGGAGTAGCACAAGGAATCACATCCCTGGTGAATTTATCCCAATCTAAGGTCTTTACTTAATAAATAAGAAATTTAATCTTATTGAACCCAAGGAGACTGACCCTTCATTAAACAAAATCATAAGAGACTAATGTATAAGCATGAGTAACAATTTCTTCATTTAGGATGAGGGACAGCTGAACAGCTGTTGCCGGCTCCGCGGATCACACCCTCTCCCGGTGCTGAAGCACCAGAGGAGGAGAAGTTAGCTATTGGCTTGATGGAACAGTGTGGTAACAGACAGACAACATAAATTATCTTTTAAAAAATATTCATTTGGGTTATTTCCTCTTTTTAATATTTTCATATTGTTTAATTGCATCTTTTTTTCACAAGTTTATCTTTCCACAAGCTTATCTTATTAACCCAAGTAACTACCTTTTGTTTTTATTAATCTTCTCTATTTCTTTTTAGTTCTTTTTCTTTGACTTCTATACTTACTGTTTCTTGTTTCTTTGGATTTGTTCCGTGGATCTTTCTCCCAACTTCTTGTGTTGAACACCTAGCACATTTTTTACTTTAGCTTTTTATTAGCAAAAATTTGAAACATATAAAGGCACCGAGTAGTATAATGAGCTCAACCAACTTCAACTGTTATCACCTCAGGGTCTCTCTTGTTTCTTCTGTACCCACATCTTCCCTTTATTATTTTAAAGGAAATCATAGGCATATCATTTCATTCAAAAAAATTTCTGACGATTATGACTCTTTTAAAAAACTTAATCAAAATACCATTATCACACCTTTAAAAATGAAAATAATACCATAATATTATTAAATATCCAATTAGGGTTCAAATTTCCATGATTATCTCTGGTTAGTCTGATCCGTACACTGTAATTGGTTGATGTGTCTCTTAAATCTCTTTTAATCTATAGATTCTTCCACCTGTTTTCTTCCTTGCAATTTATTTGCTGAAGCAATCAGGTTGTCTGTTCTGTAGTGTTTACCACAGTCTAGATTTTGTTGTCTGCATCCCTGTGCTGTCATTTAACCTGTTCTTTCGTCACCTGTATTTCTTGCTTTTTGTAGTTGAATCTAAAGATCTAACCAGATTTCAAGTTGATTTTCTGGCAAGACTATTTCACAGATGATGCTGCGTACTTCCACTGGGAGCCACATTATGTCTAGCTGTCTTTCTTTTTGTGACGTTAGCAACCACCAATGATTACTACCTAGATTCACTAACTCTTTGGGGTTTTTACAGTGATGATATTCTAACTTTATCACTTCTCCTTCATTTGATAGCTTGAAGACTCTTACAAAGGGAAACTTCCACTATCAGGTATTTAATTAGGTTCAGCACAATTCAATTTGCAAAGAAAGGATACATACTTGATTTTTTTTCTTTTTACTAATAATACTGTTTTCAAAAATAATAAGTTGGTTTCCCACCACCCCCCAAAGATGTGTACTGAATTTTTCATGTCATTATGAACTCATGGTTTTAAACATATGATGTATTTAAATCTATATTGTAATTATTATCCTTATTGATTTTCAAATTACCAGCTATGTGTAGTAGAAACCTTTCAAGCTAGCCTCAGAAACCTTTTGGTATGACCCTAGGAATCTTTGATAACCTTATTTTTTTTTTTTTTTTTTTTTTTTTGCAGAGAAGGTATCAAAATGACTAGGTCATAAGAAAATGTTTCAGATTTACCTTGTACATATCCTCCCCAGATCTGCAATCAGCCATTTCCTCCAGGAGCCCTGTTTTCCTTTAATGGGAAAGGTATTTAGAAACCACATAAGCTGGGAGCTTTGGTTATTGTTTCTAGGCATTGTAAATAAACAGTGTTTTTTAAACATTTTTGTGAACTGATAAATTTATTTAGACCGTACATTACTGCTAAGTTCTGTTTAAGCCACGAACTACAAATTTGACTAGTACTATCTTCATTATCATTTTATTGTAACTATTTCTTAATTTCCTATATAAGTTCCTTTTAATTCAAGTGTTATTTGCTAATAAGTTATTTAGTCGCCAAACATGGGCTTTTAAGCTCTTTGTTTTTAATTTCTCATTGCGTTGCCTGGTGTTCAAAGAACATAGTTGGTATGATATTGATCCTTTGCAATATACAGAGGCTTCTATTATGGCCTAATAACAGTCCATATTTATAAACATTTTTATTTTGTATAAAAAAGTGTAATTCTTTGGTCCTGGAAATTTGGAGAAGGAGAAGTCTAGGTGTGAATTCCCAAGAATGGCTTTTCAGACTTCATCTGTTTCTGTATTCTTCAGCCCAAGAGGGCTTTTGTCCTGCTCAGATGTCACCAGTGGACCAGAGCCACCATTGCCACTGATATCTGCAGTGAAAGGATAGGTGATGATTCTGCCATGCCAACTTGGGAAGAAACTTTCTTCCACCAAACCTCTCCCTGCTGCCTTTGGCTGCCATTTGCCCTAGGATCAGCTGCCCACCACAAACACAAATGCACACACCACATCACACACATACCACATACACCACACCACACACACAAACATACACTACACACCACACATACACACACACATCACACACAACACACCAGTTCAAGATAGATTTCCATCTGGCCTGAAGTTCTTCATGGTTTCTTGGTTCTCTCTGACTTCTACAGATTCTCCAGGTTTGATTTTGACCCATTAGCTTATGCTAGTTCACCATCACGGCAAGAAGCAGAAGCTTCCTCATACCCATTTTTAAGCTCTTACTAGGTTAACAGCATTTTAAAATTAAGTCATAGGCAGCATCTAAGACATTATTAACCTCTTAACTTAACCATGTGAAATGGTCTTGGAAACCACGTCAGTCTTAAGTTTCTTGGTTTGGGGAGTAAGGATGCTCAGACTTCTGTAAAGTCATCAAGATCTTCAGAAAAATAGTGTTTCCAGAAGTTTTTAAGAGGGTAAAGGAAGATAGCAAAATTAGAGATAAGTGTGTCTTTGTGCCCATGAAAGGACATTTTATTGAACAGGGTGGGAGTGGGGGGACGGACAAAAGCAGCGGGGAGAGAGACAAATCTAAAACTTGTTCTAACACGAGTGTTGAGGAAGCAAGAGTGATTTTCCCTCTAAGCAGCTAATTACACTGCACCAAGCACTGTCATGAGTTAAGAGATAACTTTTCTCTGACCTTTGAGGATCAGCAATTTTGAGAAAATATAGGGATATATGCATGGAGAAGGGAATATTTTTAAATTCCCCTTTTAAGAAGGAACAGATTCATTTTTATGAGTATTTATTTTTGTGATTATAAAAATGACAAATGTGCTTTGAAGAAAATACAGAATATTATATAAAGAAAAAATGTAATTTCAACCACCACAGAAAAATCATTATTATTCATTACCATAGCATTTTTCTCTAGTACTTTTCAACATTCAAAAATGTGTATGTATATATACCTGAATATGTATGCACATATACATATGTGTGTGTGAGTGTGTGTGTGTGTATAGATAGATAGATATGTGTGTGTGTTTAGTAACCTTTAAAGAATTGGTAACACATTCTTCATACAGTTTTCTGTTATACCGTAGAGTGCTTCGAATGTATGAATTTGATTTCCAGCCATATTATTCATTAGCTGTGGGACCTTGAGCGAGCTACTTAAACTCTCCAATATTTTATTATAGTTTTATATTTTCTACCTGAAACTTATTACAGCATGTATTGCAAGTTAAAAATCTAGGCAGGTTTTTGTTACATATTTATCTAAATTTCCTAATATCACTTATTAAACAATGTATTCCTTCCTAATTATTCTGTGATTCTTCCTTAACCATATAGTAAGTTCTTATGTCTATAGTAACATTTGCCTTAGACTGGTCTGTTTAGTTGATATATCCACTGAATCATTAGTAAGTACCCTTGTTTAAATCAGCCTTAAAATATATTTTAATATCTAGTATGGCATGTTCTCCCATTTTATTATTTTCAAACATCATTAGTTTTTTTCCATCCACTTATTATTTTAGAAGAAGAACATCAAGAACATTTTGTCTTAAAACCTCTCAGTTAAAATAATTTATATCTTCATAATATTAGTAGTAATTTCAGTAATGGTTCACATTTTGCCTATCAGTTTTAGGATAGAGGATGTTCCAGGTGCTTTCTGTGCAATATATTTCTTCCTTTCAAAAACTGCTTCAGATGGATAAAATGACAGCCATTTTTAAGTGAGGAAACTAAAGTTCAGAGAAATAAGTAGCTTGTTCAAGGCCACAACACTACTCAGTAGCAGAAATAGAATTCAAATTCAGATATTTTTACTTCAAAGATGTTATATTCTTCCTTGCACTGCTTCACACTCTCTTTTTCAACTGGTAAAATAAATAATTGCTTATTAACTTATTTTTATTTTTATGTTTTTGCCAAGGAAGATTTGCCCTGAGCTGACATCTGTTGCCAATCTTCCTCTTTTTGCTCAAGGAAGATTCGCCCTGAGCTAACATCTGTGCCAATCTTCCTCTGTTTTGTTTGTGGGTTGCCGCCACAGCATGGCCTCTGACAAGTGGTGTGGGTCTACGCCCAGGAATCTAACCCAGGCTGCCAAAGCAGAGCATGCCGAACTTAAGCACCAGGCCACAGGGCCAGCCCCTGTTAACTTATTTTGTAAGGTGTGTTTTAAAAAGGAAAGAAAGTTGCACTGGGGAAAAAAAAAGATGGCTCAAGGAAGAACTGATTGGAAAGGAAATGTCCAGAAATGAGTCTGAGTTCAATGCCACAGTCAAGCAAATGCTGGACGCCTCAAGGACAGCAAACATGCACATTAAGTATATCCAGCTATCACCATGGTCCAGTCCCTGCTCAGTATCCAATGGCCCTTGTCTCTTGCTCCCAAATTCCATTTATATATGGTTAGTTTGATTTGAAAATGCCATGGTAAATAAATATGATGATAATTGAAGAATAAAGATAATGTGTTATCATTTTTTTCAGCCATATCATGTGCTAATTCTTCATCTGATTATTTCATCTGATCCTTATTTCTCTCAATTTAAACTTGAAGAAACTGAACCTCAGGGACGTTAAGTAATTGGCCAAAAAAATGGAAAAAAAGTCACAGCTACAAAGTTGTAGAAATGGAATCCAAACCAATATCTAACTTTGTCCTGATCCCATAGTATGATAAAGTTGGGGTAAAATGGTGAGGTTTTCAACTCAAAATAACCAAAGTTGTAAAGGCATATCTGACCCATCAACTTATTTTGAGACACCACCAGTCGCAGGTAGTGACGAAATAAGCTAAATGCTGAATCTTCCTCTACTGCTTTCAGGCAAAAACAGAGCCAAAATCTGGATGTGTCCTCGATCAATGAACGGGAAGAAACAAAGGAAGGAATCTGGAACCAGAGTGAGCAACTGGCTAATGGTGCATTTATCTACAAGCAGGACGTGATCTTTTCTCATGTTCTCAAGAGGAACTTGCCTTTATTTGCCTTTGAGCACTTTTCCCCCCACATCATTTAAACTCTAGATACACTAGATCTGACCAACGTAAGCTATATTTGCAATGTCCCAAATAAATTCCAAAGTTAGACAGAAGTCAGGGTGGCAGGAAAGATAACACTCAAGCCAGTTACAAGTACAAATATTTTCTGCAGACCTAGGAATAATTGCTCTACAGCCCCTCCTCATTAGACTGCATGGTGCTTTTTTTTTCCTTTTTAAATAATAATTTATTTGCTCACAATTCTGCTTTTTTTTTTCTGGGAAAGGTTTGCCTTGATCTAACATCTGCTGCCAATCTTCCTCTCACTCTCTCTCTCCTTTTTTTCCCGCCCCAAAGCCCCAGTACATGATTGTATATTCTTGTAGGTCCTTCTAGTTCTTCTATGTGAGCTGCCACCAACTTCTAGTTCTTCTATGTGAGCATGGCTACTGACCGACGAGTGGTGTGGTTCCACGCCCGGGAACCAAACTCTCAACCACCAGGCCATCAGGGCTGCTCGAGACTGCAACATCCTTAAGAGCAGCAGTAATAATAATTAACAGTTGGTCACAGTGTATTTTCTCAAGGTAGGCTATCCTACTGAATCCTCATAACAACTATGGGAGATTGAATGAATTATCATGGACATTTTGAAACTGTTACAAATGCAGTGCAGAGAATTCAAATCAAACTGCCTGAAGTCACAAAGGAGATGAATGACAGAGGTTGGATTTGAATGCAGTGAATGAGCTGTGGAACATGTCGAGGTCTCAGCAACACAGAAAAGTAAGAAAGCGAAGGAAGTGAGGACTGGGCGTTCGGTCATGAGTACAGATACTACCTGTGAGTGGGTTGGCTCTTGGCAAGGTGAGACAATTGTTAGGAGTGTTACTAATGTGGATATAATTTGGATCATTTTTTCTTCAATAAGCATTTACTGAACTTTCTGATGTCAAGCTATCCAGCAACTAGCATAGTATCTGGAACAGGGTAGACACAAAATAAACATTTAATGCACAAATCAATTGGGATATTTGCAATAATGCAGACTTACATCCTGGTAGAGTCTGTATTGCTATGTCTGGTCTTCACACGAAGAGTGTCTGTCTTCCGCATGATTGAGTCAGTAGTAGAAGATATGAAGGGTTTTCCTGTTAGGAAGAATAAGTGTTAGGGGGCTGGCCCAGTGGCATAGCGGTTAAGTTGGCATGCTCTGCTTCAGGGGCCTGGGGTTCACAGGTTCGGATCCCGGGTGCAGACCAAGGCACCACCAGTCAAGCCATGCCGTGGTGGCGTCCCATTAAAATAGAGGAAGATGGGCACAGATGTTAGCCCAGGGCCAATCTTCCTCAGCAAAAAGAGGAAGATTGACAGAGGTTAGCTCAGGACCAATCTTCCTCCCCCCCGCAAAAAAGTCAATGTGAAAGATATTAACAGTAACTATTGCCACGTGCGCTGCACAGAGTTTATGACTTGCGAGTTCACCTCACTTGAAGTTGTGTGAAACGAGACCCTGGTACTCTCATACCCAGCGGTCACAGCTTACTGTGTGTTATCAGAAAAATTTAGCCAGAAAGTTACTAAAAGGAAGGACTTCCACCAGTATTCTTGGTTGTCAGATAACTTTACTGAAAATAATTATGATTAAATATAAACGACATAGAGAAGTCATGCATGCATGAAATTCTCGCTTATGGTGTCTGTTTTTAGAAAGCATATCCAGGTCCACTCGGGTGTCTTCTCTTGTTCTCATTTAAATTCCAGGCTTGCACAGCACTGTGGGTTGAATGGGAATTTCTCTGTTGTCCCAAATTCCTGAGGTGTTCATTGATGTTTCCCCACACTGGCTGGTGTCTCAAATGTCTCCGGCCCTGTGTGAGCTCCAGTAGTTGGTTAGCTTGCAGGTCCCTCATGGTTGTTTTTTTCCCTGTAAATATTCTTTGTCTGCCTTCATAAGGCTTTTCCTATGAACACAAAGCTTATGTTTTAGACGAAAACTCAAGGGGACACTTATACAGGGTTCGGCAGCTATTTCTCTACAAGCTCTCATATTTCTGATTATCCGGCTTCACAAATCCCAGCCACCATAAGTCTCTTGCTTTCACATGTGTCTTTGGACCCCAGCAAAACCACTGTGCTCCGTTCATGGTCCCCCATCTACGTTCCCATCTGGATGTGTCCCCAAGGAGAAGGATTTCATGATCCTGGGGCCCACCTCGCTTGAGTGCATTCTCTCAGGACCAGTTTTCCAATATCTAAAATAGTTATTTTGTATATTTTCTTCAGTTATATAATCCTTTTTTGGCAAAAGTCTAGGCCATTACAAGCTACTCCATCATGGCCAGAAGTAGGATTCTCTAAGAACACATTTTATGTTTGTTTCTTGCCTTGGGAGTGACTGGAACATCCAGATAATTAAAATTAAATATATAATTTAATATAAATTTTAATAAAATATAAATTTTAATTTAAATATAATTAAAATTGCAACCCGAAAATAATTTACCTCCCACAGTCTCAACCAAAACAGGATTTCTATCTTGTCCTCTCCCTGTGTTGCCTGGTATATTATTTCTAGACCACCCTTTCACTGAATGTGTAACCCTTTCATCAAGGGAGGTCTCTTTTTTCATTTGTTGATGAGGGTTAAAAACCTAAATCCCTAGATTATAGAGTCTGGAGCTCAGTTCCACGATGGTCACAGTTTCATCACATAATTACTTGATTTAATTTCAAGTTTCTTTCTCATTTCTGACCCCTGATTGTATTTTGAGTTGAGTTATACATTTAAAGGAATA
This sequence comes from Tapirus indicus, assembly GCA_031878705.1. Classification (NCBI taxonomy): domain Eukaryota; kingdom Metazoa; phylum Chordata; class Mammalia; order Perissodactyla; family Tapiridae; genus Tapirus; species Tapirus indicus. Next base: position 32,793,714 of record CM062935.1, on the reverse strand, counting down.
TTTATTACCAATGTGTTGGGCAGAATGCAGGGAAAGAGGGACTGTCATGAATTGCTGATTACAAGTGTCAATTTTACAATTCTATAGAGGAAAAATTGTGCAAAACCTATGAAGCTTTCAAAGGTGCGTACCCAAGACCCCAAAATTTATTGCAGCATAATTTATATTAGCAAAAGTTGGAAATGACTTAGAAGTCAATTGTGAAAGGACTGGTTAGAAAACCTCTTTCAAATAGCCATACAATGTAGTTTAAAGAAAAAAAGACTGAAGATATTTTATGTTAAGATGTGAAACTCTCTCTAAAATATATTAAGTGAAAAAAGCACAATGAATTATAGCATGTATGTTCTGTATTCTATTTATATAAAAATATAGTATATAAGTATTTTTCTTTTATATGCTTTTCCTATCTCTAGAAACATGAATGATGAACTGGTGGTTTTTATGATCTCTATGTAAGGGAGCTGGAAAACTAGGCATCAGGGATGGGGAAGAGAATTTACTGTAAATGCTTTTGTGCATTTTATTGTTAAACCATGTAAATATATTACCTCTTGAAAAATAAAATGCTAAAAAGCAAAAAAAAAAAGTTGTTTGTTATATTTTATCTACCATATCTACGTGTTGTGGAGGAGTTTTTGAGTTATTAATACCACAATGTATTCAGAACTAGAAGTTGATGACCTTTATAACTGCAGATTTCCCTATTAGCAAGCTCCAGTATTCTTTTTTTCTCCAGCTTCATTGAGAAATAATTGAAATACAATATTGTGTAAGTTTAAGGTGTACAACAGGATGATTTGGTACACATATATACTACAAAATTTGTCACAGTTAGGTTAGTTAACAAATCCACTGCATCACATACTTATTGTTTGTTTTTGTGTGGGAGAACATTTAAGATCTACAATCTTAGCAACTTTCAAGTGTATGATACAGCCTTGTTAACTATGGTTATCATGCTGTACAATAGATCCCCAAAACTTATTCAACTTACAACTGAAAGTTTGTACCCTTTGACCATCTCCCATTTCCTGTAAACCCTAGCCCCTGGCAGTGACCATTTTACTCTCTTTCTATGAGTTTAGCTTTTTTAGATTCCACATACATCTGTGGAATATGTGAGATCATACAGTATTTGTCTTTCTCTGTCTCACTCATTTCAATTAGCATAATGCCCTCAAGGTCCATCCATGTTGTCACAAATGGCAGAATTTCCTCCCTTTTCATGGCTGAATAATATTCCAGCATGTGTGTATGTATATGTATATATATCACATTTTCTTTATCCATCATCCATTAATGGACATTTAGGTTGTTTCCATTTCTTGGCTATTGTGAATAATGCTGCAATGAACATGGGATTGCAGAAACCTCTATGAGATAGTGATTTCATTTTCTTTGGATATATACCCAGAAGTAGAATTGCTGGATCATATAGTAGTTCTATTTTTAACTTCCTTTTTTTCAGTGTTATTAAGGTATAATTGACAAATACAGTTGTAAGACATTTAATGTATACAATGTAATGATTTGATATCCATATACATTGTGAAAGGGTTCACCCCATTGAGTTAATTAACACATCTGTCACCTCACATATTTACTTTCGTGTGTGTGTGAGAACATTTAAATTCTACTCTCTTAGCAAATTTCAATTATATAATACAAGGTTATCAACTATAGTCACCATGTTATACATTAGATCCTCAGACCTTATTCATCTTATAACTGAAAATTTGAATCATTTTGCCAAACTCTCCCTATTTCCCCTGTCCCCCAGCACCTAGCAACTACTTTCTACTATGTGTTTCTGAGTCCACCTTTTTTTTTGTTTTTAAGATTCCACATATAAATGATACCATATAGTATTTTTCTTTCTCTGTCTATTTCACTTTCTCTGTCTATTTCTTTTTATGCTATTTCACTTAGCATAATGCCCTCGAGTTTCATACATGTTGTTGCAAATGACAAGATTTCCTTTTTTTTAGGCTAAATAATATTGCATTGTATATATATATATATATACAATATATATACACTACATTTTCTTGGTCCACTCATCTGTTGATGGACACTTAGGTTATTTCCATACCTCGGATATTGTGAATAATGATGCAATGAACACGAGTACAGATAACTCTTTGAGATGATGGTGTCATTTCCTCTGAATATATACCCAGAAGTAGGATTGCTGGATCATATGGTAGTTCTATTTTTAGCTTTTTGAGGAACCTCCATTCCGTTTCCATAATGGCTATACCAGTTTACATTCCCACCAACAGTGTACAAGGGTGGCCTTTTTTCTACATCCTCACCAACATTTGTTATCTCTTATCTTTTTGATAATAGTCAACCTAACAGATGTGATGTGGTATCTCATTGTGGTTTTGATTTGCACTTCCCTTATGATTAGTGATCATCAGGGGATCTGAGTACCTTTTCATGTACCTATTGCCATTTGTATGTCTTCTTTAGCAAAAAGGATCTATTAAGGTCCTTTGCTTATTTTGTAAATTGGGCTATTTGGTTTTTTGCTATTGCATTGTATGAGTTCTTTGTATATTTTGGATATTAACTCTTTATCAGACACGTGGTTTGCAAATATTTTCTCCCATTCCATAGGTTGCCTTTTTATTCTGTTAATGATTTACATTGCTGAGCACAAACTTTTTAGTTTTATATAGTCCTACTTATTTATTTTTGCTTTTAATTCCTTTGCTTTTGGTGTCAATTCCTAAAAATCACTGCCAGGACCAATATCAAGAAGCTTACCCTATGTTTCCTTCTAGGAGTTTTGTGGTTTCAGGTCTTATGTTCAAGTTTTTAATCCATTTTGAGTTGATTTTTGTGTGTGGTATAAGATAGAGGTCTAGTTTCATTCTTCTGCATGTGGCTCTCCAGTTTTCCCAGCACCATTTATTGAAGAGACTGTCCTTTCCCTATCACATATTCTTGGCTCCTTTGAAGAAAATTAATTGACCATATATGCATAGGTTTATTTCTGAGCTCTCTATTCTGTTTATTGATCTATGTGTCTGTTTTTATGCCAATATCATACTGTTTTGATTACAATAGCTTTGTAATACAGTTTGAAATCAGGAAATGTGATGCCTCTAGCTTTGTTCTCTTCCTCAAGATTGCTTTTGCTCTCTTCCCTTTTACTTTCCCTAGTGCCATGCTGAATACTCAAGTTTGTTTGGTTTTCCCCAGGCCTGTAGACCCAAGCTGGCTTTCTGCACATGTTCACTTCTCCAAAGGCTCGCTCTCACTGCCATCAGGAGCCCACACAAGGAGCCAGCTATGAGGTGGATGTGTGTGTGGGTGAGGCACATGGAGCATTTTGGTGACTGTGGGTCAGTTGGGGGAATCTACATGCCAAATGTCCCCAGCAGTTCATGGACAGCCTTACTGATGGAATCTGTGGTGTGGCTAGTAGGATCCACACCCCTTCAATGCCTTCCAAGAGCCCTATCGGCTCTTCCTTCAGCTGCTCCCTGACCCCTAGTCACGTAGCATTCTCCAGTATTCTGGATGGGGCAAGAGAGAAATGAGTCTCTTGGACACTTCCTGCACAGCTGCGAAAGCCAGGCACTCTTTCACATGCTCTCACTTTCCCCCATGAAGGTAATCATGAGCCAGTAAGGTCTCTTGCCACTGAGCTGTGCTGCCTTAGGGAAGTGACATGGGTAAAGTGACACTTTTCCTCTTGCCCCAGTGATGTACTGGATTTCCTTCACTGGACTCCTGGACTTCCACAAAGGCTCTCTCATGCATGAGTGACTGTCTAAATCGGTGTTCTTTGGGGAGAACACAGTTGAAAACTCATATCCTGCCACGATGATGATGTGTCTCTCTATAGTATTCTTAACAGCAAAGAGGGCATGAACAAAATATAAGTACTGAATTCTCCATTACTTCAGACCCACTGAATAGATTCTGCTGTATGGGCTATTAAAGCCCATACAGAAAAGCATACCTGGGATTTGATTGGCAGTGATAACAACAAATGGTGTGATATTGTTGTCTAAATGTAGGATGCAAACTTAGGCTGCAGTAGTGGAAATAGAGTAATGCAGTAGAGTAAACTAGCAGTAAGTTATATTTTACTGTATACTGATTAGACCTCTCACGGAATAATGTTTGTTTTGATTGCTACTTATTAAGGGGAAGATACACTGTCTTAAGTCAAGTTACCAAGGAGCAGATTCTGAAATGAGGACTCATGTGAAAGTGGTTTGCGAAGGAAGTGCTCTGAGGAAGACGGATGAAGAAGATTGCCTGGAAGCAGGACAGGGAAGGAGAGGAAGCCAAGCAGGGGGTAATTTGTCTCACTTCGACCTGATTCTGTGAGGAAGCTCTCAAATGAAAGAGACACCTCAAAGTCATCCAGAACTGAGACAAGGGAACTGGGCTTTCAAATTTCTCCAACTGTGATTCATTAGCCAAAGGCCTTGAGCATGGGTAATAAATTCCCAGACACACTGGTTTTCCACTTGCCCACAAAAGAGTCTCCAACAGCCCAAGGATGGTTCTCTAAAAAACAGACCAGGCAAAGTACACCTAGAGGCAGGGAGCAGGCAGGCCACAACAGTAAAAAGCGATATGCAAACCACAGTGTGTGACCGATTGAGCTGTAGGGTATTTATCCAAGATGCTACGATATTGTCAGGGAGGAACAAACACGATCTTTAAATAGTGTCTCGTGGAAAGGGATTTTGTATGGCCTCAAGAAATTAAACTCAAACTTCTGGATGGAAAGAATCTTCTAGGAAGGTTAGAGCTTCTCTGAACATTTTGCCAGAGTTCCCTACCCTCTGTCAGTGGGTGGAGCATCTCTGTATTCCGACTCTTAGGCATTCAGGATCATTCTACCAACACAGTAGAGAGTCAAGATGTGGTTTCCAACGCTCCCAAATTGTCAGCAAACTAGACAATCCAGTTGTCAGACCTGATTCTCTTAATATAACTTAAGAAAAGGGCAAATATCCTACTAACTGCAAAATGTTAAACTTCCACAAAATTACACATTTATTAAAATAAGGCATTCTCTTATCAGTTTCGTATTTTCTCTTTGTTACCATATATCATATATTCAATCTTCTGGAAAGGTTTAGGTCCGAGATGATGTTAGGCTAGAGGAAGGAAAAAATAGAAAAAAAAACTACTTCTGTATTTTCCTGCTTTCTTGTTTGCAGTGCTATTAAATAAGTAAACAAAATCAAGTTAAATCTCAGGAGACTGGGGACCTTCGGAGAAACAGCTTTCATTTTTTACTGGTCTCTTTCTACTGGTTTTTAAAAAATAGCTCTGTATACTGCTGAGCCTGTAAACAAAAACATGTTAGGTGTGGAGAATGGGCCTCTAAGGAAAGACTTGAGAGACTTAGGTGAAATGTAAGTAAAGAAAAATCCCCTCACTCGGATCAAAGACGCCAAGTACGTCCACTCTGAGGAGACTTTCCCTTTAAGAATTACGCAAATGGAGCAGTCAGAAATTGAGAGAGACAGGGACGACCATTTTCTGATTCTAATGGTCCATGTTCAATCCTTCAAACTGAGGCTTTATCAAAAAAAATTCTTTTTTTCTAGAGAGCAGAAAATCCTCACTAGCAGGAGCTATTTAAAGTCTCTGGCCTTGCATTGAAACTGCAGATTTGGCAGTAGCAGGTTTCAGCTGGATTTTCTGGGCAGTAAGTAATGCAGCAGCAAATTTACTCTTTTTAATATAATGGCAACAGTCATTGGCAGGAATGGGAATGACTTCAGGCGGTGCCAAATTTTAAATGAAAAATCTAACTATAGCTATTCCTTTCGCTCTCCGGGAGAGCTCTGAGTGATTGTGTGGGAAGCCAGGGTGAAGGGTGACCTCAGCGTGCCCACTTTGGAGACTTGCTCATGGTGTAGCTTAGGTCAGCTTGCTCCACACCTGGCCCCTGGGGAGGATTTGCAGTCCTGTGACAACGGGAGCAGCATGGAATTTGAAAGCAACTTAGCTGGGTTGGACTCCTGTAGAGCTGGGATCAAGCAAAGGAGGTTTACTCTTTGATCTCTGAGCCCTTGAGCTGCAGCATGAGAAATAATCACTGAGTTATAAAGCAAGTACCTAACTTACTGTGTGAGCCAGCCAGGGAGCTCTCCTGGGCCCTTCTGGATTCCATACCGGGCAGGAGTAAGTCACTGATGGAGCAAAGGCAACCTCATGAGACGCACTCATCATTATGTACGTGAGGGAAAACAGTGCTTACATTTAATGGTTTCTCTTTTGACTCTACAGCCTTCTATCCCCTGACCTTCCATCTCCACTCCACCTTAAAAATGAATCTTTTTATGAAAGCAATAATGTGTGTAATAATGTATGTCTCAGGCAATCTCTACCAATCTAAAAGTAGATTTTTGGAGCAGAGTGTGCAATTTTGAACTAAACCGGAATGAAGGCATGTCAGAGAATGTCTAGAAAACTCATGGGACAGGGTCGCCAAAGTCCTCTTTGCAAGAGGGAAGGAGCCTTCTGGAAGACACCTCACCTTCAGTGAAGAGGAAGTCAGAAGGACAAACTCAAACTGATAATAAACCTACAGTCTGTGTGTATCACGGAGGCACATGCACTCTGCCTTGGGATCCCATCAAAAAGTGTAAGGAAAAAGAGAACAGAGACTTTCTCCCCTTGTTTTCAGACATGGTCTTTCAGTTTCACCCCTGGAGGGCTTGGTGCATCAGTGATGAGCCCAATGGGAGACTTCAGTGACTGTCATTAGAAAGGGATAGAGGTGGTGTCCACCTGGTGTAACAGTACCCAGGAAAAGGGCCAGGGCCACAGGAAGTCGCAGCAATACCCAGCAATAGCAGCACCCTGGAGCCCAGGATGCACAGCAAGGCAAAGAAGAAGCAACAATGTCGGACAGAAGCTGCGGCAGAGGTGCCAGTCTCTGCAAAGAAGCTGATTAGAAGCTGTACGTGAGGTACCCTAATGGAGGCTCCCATTAATTCTCAGGCAAAAGGAGCTTTTCAGGAATTTGAAGTGCCACGTGAGCAAATAGAAGAAAGAGCCAAACGAAATGTTTTTTTTAAACATGAACACATTTATGCTCACAGGTAACAAGGCATGCAACAAACCAAAACAATGTTGCCTCTGAGAAGTATCCCTGTTTCACAGGCAGCAAAACAGTCATAGTCCTTGGATTACTTTCCTTCCCAGAGGCTTCCAGGAACAATGGGAAACGGTACAGAATCTAATCACAGAAAAGACAACCCCTGGAAGAATCCAGATTCACAGGACTCTCAGCAGTTCCCTTTAAGAGGCTAGTCGAGCAGAGTAGCAGAGAGCATTGCTGATACCTGAGGCCATGTTTAAAGGCCGTGTGGTTTCAAATTCTAAAAGGAATCGTGTGATCAGAAGGGCTATTACCTGGGTCACCATGGACACAAACACAAGAGAACTGACGGCAGTGGTCATGCTCTAGTGCACGTCAGTACTGGTTATTATGTTGCAAAACCCGTAGATACCCCAGATGTTTTTTACTTGCCCCCCAAGTCTTTCCCAGGAAGTGCAAAATGCACCAGGAAACATAAAATGAACGCTCCTCAAGACTTTTTTCCCTATAAAAAAGGGAAATAAAACATTTTTGGAAGCAGAAGATGAGATATGTAAGCGTCCTAGCATGTGTGTTTTAAGTTCTGTTCACAAATAATACATCTGATTAGTGGAAGAAAATATGTCAAATGTTTCATCATTCTTGGTAGTTTATAAAAAGGATCTCATTTTATTTCTCCTATCAGACATATAATGTCACTTTTATGTCACAGTGTGCACATAGTAGGCTTTTGGTAAACACGCAATGGAAAATGACTGCCATTCACTGAACACCCATCAAGTGTTCTTTTCACCTTCACAATGACCATACTGTCCTCATCTGAGAGATTTTATAGATGAAGATTCAAGGGATTAACATCCAAATGGACAAGTTAATGAATAAAAGGGAAAGGGGAGACCATGAAAGATAAATTTAGAAAAACTCAAAACAAAATAAAACAATGGATCAGCCCCCAAATGACTTTTAAAAAAAATCTTTTTTCCAAAAATGAAAACACATTTGTTTTCTTTTCTGATTTTTAAAGTAATGTGTGCCCATTGTTAAGATTCCCAATAATCCATAAAGTTATCCTAAAAGAATTCCAAATACAACAATCCTGAAAGACCTAGTGGATACACTTGGGGTGAGGGTGGAGGTAATGAACTTACAGATTTGAAGCACCATCCACCCTCTTCCCAAGCTCAGCCCCACTGCTGGGCTTTGGAACTTGATCTTGACTCAACTGACAAGAGTAGTTTCTTGAGATCTTTGAGTTTTGCCAAATCTCAGTCACACAATTGAAAGAATAGGCTGCTTTAACAAAAGCATAACATGGCACCTCAGCGGAGGCAACCACAGTTGGGGAAAACCGTGAGGAGTGTGTTTGATTATGAGCTTGGCTGCTCCAGGGAAGCCTCAACCTCAATAATCACTCCAGACCAAGTTGGAAGACCATTAGCTCTTGCTGGGGAACTATACCACCAGACATTCCTACAAAACTCCAGGGCATAGGATATTTTTATTTAAGAGTCTGAAAAGCAAAAGGACTTTTTAAAACAAAATCAACTCACACACGAAATTTCCTTTGGCGGTGAAAATTTGTCCCAGATGAATTTATTAAAAAGAAATTACCTCAAAGAGAGTATAAGTAGATTACATTACTTTCCACTGCAGTACTAAAAATGAGGTTGCCAGCTAAGCACAACTGTAAGCAACATGAAATCTTAAAAGCTCCCTGTGAGATTAACATTGTAACATCTCAACTATGTGTATTGATATAAAAAAAATTGTACTATGCTCTAGGCTCTATGCTGAGCACTTGACATGGATTATCTCATTTACCCTGCACAACAATCCTATGGAGCAGGTAGAATGAACTTCACTTTAGGGGTAGGAAGCTAAGGCTCGGAGAAGTTAAAAAATGTGTCCAAGATAACAAAACCAATAAGCAAAAAGACCAGAATTCAAACCCAGTATCACTCCATAGCTCACAGACTTGATCAGTGGGCCATTTAGAGCAATGTTAGAGCCACCGTGTTGATCACAGGGCAGTGAGCATGAAAATGAAAAGCCAACATTGGTAGCATGGCAAAGTGGAAGGTAAGAAAGAACATGGGTTTTTAATAATATCATTGATCCATGGAACCCTGCAACTACCTACCTCTAGACATCTTACTACGGGAGCAATAAGTGATAATATTTTTTACCCAACTAAATTTTACAAACAATGAAATGCACAAAATTTAAGCACACCATGCAATGAGTATTGATAAAAGCATACACCTGCACAACTCAAACACCTATCGAGATGAATAACATTATCATTACTCCAGAAATTTCCTGAATGCCCCTTCCCGGTCAATCTTGACACCATTCTATCCACCAGGCAACCACTGCTCTGATGTTTTTTTCTGCCATAAGCTAATTTTGCTTGTTCTAGAACTCATATAAATGGAATCATACAATACATAGTCTTAGACAAGGCTTGTTTCACTCAGCATGAAACAGGAGCAGTTCACTGCTCTTTATTACTGAATATTCTTTTATATACAGTTTGTTTATCCATTTGCCTATTGAAGAACCTAGGGCTGTTTCTAGTTTAGGGTTATTATGAGAAAAAAAATGTGGTGATAAGTATTCTTGCGCAAGTCTTTTTGTGAACATACGTTTTCATTTATAAAGGGTAAATATCTAGAACTGAAATTACTGGGATAGAGAAGGAATGTGTTTAATTTTATAAGAAATGGCCAGATCATTTTACAAAGTGTTTACATTTTACACAATCAACGACAATGGATGAGTGTCTGGTTTCGCCACGAGTGCCCATATTTGTTGTTCAGCTTTTTTAAATTTTAGCCGTTCTGGTTAGTGTATAGTGGTACCTCATTGTGGTTTTTCTTTCCATTTCCCTAGTGACTAATAAAATTGAGCATTACTATAAAGCTACTGTTAATCAAGAGAGCACTGGTATTGTTGAAAGTATAGACACACTAATCAATGAAACAGAATATAAGGCCTAGAAATGGCACACACAAACATAGTCAACTAATTTTTAACAATGTTGCAAAGGCAATCAATGGAGAAAGGGTAGTTTTTTCAACAAATGGTGTTGAACAGTTGGACATCCATGGGCAGAAAACAAAACAAAACAAAAAATCTTGTATCCATACCTTGAAACATATACAAAAATAAACTCAAAATGGATTATAGATCTAAATATAAAACCTAAAACTGTAAAATGACTAGAACAAAATGAAGGAGAAAATATTTATTACTTTGGTTAGGCAAAGAGTTTGATATTACACCAAAGCATGATCTATAAGAGAAAAGAAAATGATGAATTCGGCTTTATCAAAATTAAAAATGTTTGTTCTACAAAACCCACTACTGAGAGAATGAAAAGACAAGCCACGGGTGGGAAGAAAATATTTGCAGATCATATTTCTGACAAAAGACTTATATTCAAAATATGTTAAAATCCCCTAAAACTTAGAAATAAGAAAACAAACAGTCCAATTAAAAATGGTTAAAAGAGGGCCGCCCAGTGGCGCCGCGGTTTAGTTCGCGTTTGGCATCCCGGGGTTCGCGGGTTCAGATCCCGGGCGGGCGCCGACGCACTGCTTGTCAGCCATGCCGTGGCGGCGTCCCATATAAAGTAGAGGAAGATGGGCACGGGTGTTAGCCCAGGGCCAGTCTTCCTCAGCAAAAAGAGGAGGATTGGCAACGGGTGTTAGCTCAGGGCTGGTCTTCCTCAAAAAAAAAAAAAGATCAAAAGATCTGAACAGACACTTCATCAAAGAAAATATACAGAGGGCAAGTAGGCATATGAAAAGATACTCAATATCATTAGTCATTAGGGAAATACAGATTAAAGCCACAAAGAGATACCACTGTACATCTACTAGAATGGCTAAAAAATTTAAATATCAAGTGCTGGCAAGGATGCAGAGCAACTAAAAGTCAGTACACTGCTAGTCGGAGTACACCATAAAATATATTGCTAGTAGGAGTACAAAACCAAAATGGTACAGATATGATGGAATACAGTATGGCAGGTTTTTGGTGTGTGTTTTTTGGTATGAAATTAAGCATACACTTAACAACATGACCCAACAATTCTCCTTCTGGGTATTTACAAATGAAATAAAAATCTCATGCAAAAATCTGTATGTGAATGTTTATAGCAGATCGTTCATACTTGCCAACATTTGGAAACAACCTCGATGTTACTCAGTTGGTGAATGCATTGACAAACTGGCACATCCATAACAAACAAACAGGTGAACAAACGGGTGAATCTTAATTGCATTTTGCTAGGCATAAGAAACCAGACCCAAAGACTACATATTATATTACACCATTTATATGCCATTCGAGAAGGCAGAACTATTGGAAAGAAAAACAAATCAATGACTAGGAGGGATAGAGAATGAAGGGATTGGTTGACTACAAAGAGAAGCATAAGGGAACTTTTAGGGTAGTGGGACTGTTTTACATCATGACTTCTGTGGTAGATACACAACTCTATGCATATGTCAAATCCCATAGAACTGTCCACAACAAAGAACAAATTTTACTACAAATTAATTTTTTTTAAATCAACGTGTGGGGAAATCACAGTAAATACAACCTAAATGAACCTAATTGTATTAAAAATGAGTAACATTACCACATGAAATGGAAAATAGTATTTTGACTGGATAACATAAGGCAAAAGACAGAAAGAACCATACACAAGTATTGTTTTCCAGTTAGGACATTTGTTTCTCAGAGAACCATAGCTCACCATTTCTGCTAAAACTTTATATTTATATTATATTTTTAAAATAAGTAAATATATTGTAGATATCGAGAGCCAGGATTTTCACTGTTAGACAAAGAAGTTACAAATAATCCAGGGGGTCGGGGGTGGGGAAGCTAGAATGCTCCAAGAAGCATTAGACTGGAGTCACAAGTGTCAGTATGGACTCATGGTTTTGCTTTGTGTGTGTGTGTGTGTGTGTGTGTGTGTGTGTGTGTGTGTGTGCGCGCGCGCCAATAGATAAATGAGCATAAATGAATATAGATGTCTGTGTGTGCATGGGTTTGTGTGTGTGTGTGTGTGTATATATATATATTCCAAGCTCCTCTGTCCACTAAGAATGCCTAGAAACAATAAAACCTTAGTAGTAATTAACCCATCTAGCATCCATATGCTGGTTTCTAAATACCATTCTCAAAAAAAATTTTAAAAGGAACCAAACTAGTTTTAGACAAGAAATGAAATGTGATCCTGGCTTGGATCCTGCTACAGAAAAAGCCTCCTTGGAGAAGTGGTTGATTCCTGGCTTCTAGCAGCAAAAACACAAAATCTGCCTGGATCATCTTGTGGTGACAAAAGTAAGGAAATGATCAAAAAAGGATGGAGACATGCCAAAATGGTGCAGGAATCAACCTGAAAGTTTCCAGTGGCCGAAGTTGGATTTTTCTTGGGTGGGGGGTGGGGGGCAGGGAAAGATTCTCCCTAAGCTAACATCTGTTGCCGACCTTCCTTTTTTTTTCCTCCCCAAAGCCCCAGTGCATGGTTGTATATCCTAGTTGTAAGTCCTTCTAGTTCTTCTATGTGAGCCACTACCACAGCATGGCAACTGACAGATGGGTGATGTGGTTCTGCAACGCGGAAGTGAACCTGGGCTGCCGGAGCAGTTAGCGTTGAACTTGAACCATTAGGCCATCAGGGCCAGCTCAAAAGTTGGAATTTTTGAGCAGTAAAATAATTAATGATAATATTGTATTATAAACCACAGATTTAAGTAAATATCCATGAGTCCATACTGATATAACTAAATGCAATATGGGTTGGATTCTGGAACATCAAAAAGACATCAGCAGAATAGCTGGTGAAATCTGATTGCATTCTGTAGTTCAGGTAATAGTATTTTACCAATATAGATTTTGTAGTTTGTATAATTGTACTATGGTTATGTAAGATGTTAACATGAGGGGAAGCTAGGTGAAATTATATGGGAACCCTTTGTACTACTTTTCTGTAAGTCTAAAATTCTTCCAAAATTTTTAAAAAAAAAATGTCTAGTATGGCCTAATATTAAAACTTCAGTCTCTCATGTAATGTAAACCTCTTAGATCCCCATTTCACTGTGCAGCCCTTTGCTTCTCCAGAGTTGGAGCTGGGAGAGGAAGAAGAGGTAAGAATTAGAAAAGCACTTACTTGACAGGTCTGGTTGTAATATGACTTTCATACCACCTGGGGGTGGCAAATGATATCCAAATACTAGTTCCTTTTTCTCATCTTTTCCTCAATTGCTTTTGTGCAAAAATCCTCCTTGCCAAGAAGCTCCAATTCATTTTCTGGCACGCACAGACGCAAGCTCCAGGTAATCATTGATGACCACTCCTCTTAGCAGCTACTTTGGGCAGTTCACCTCTAGTCTCTTTCAGTGGATGTGGACCTGCTCTTGGTGGGAAACAAACCCTCATGGAGGCTCCATCCCAAGAAGGTTCATTGCCAGCTCTCTTCCTTTCTCCAGGAGATAGTCACATTGCTGTTCCATCCCAAGGTGTAAGAGCAGAAAGGAGCAGGAGTTTGCTTAACGGAACAGGCCTAAGTAATAAAAATTGTCTCTATTCCCTTCTTATGTATCTTATCTCCGACAAAAGAAAACACACTGAAAAGCTAGCAAGATGCAGTAAATGGAAATTAAATGTAACATACTTATGAAAAATTATACTGACAGGCTTTAGTGTGTTGTGCTATCTTGAAGACCTTATTTTAGTAAACATAAAGGATATTTATGTTCATCCTTGGCCATAGTTTCTAAACCAAGTTTCTGTTTTTGTGCATGGAGCTCTCAGGAGCATTATCTGCAGACACGTGACCCAAGAGCCTGCTGCTTCCTGCGTCTCTGCCCCTGGGAGTCCTGATCACCCACATCTTTGCTCAGAGGTGCTTCACCCCTCATGGATGCATGCCTGACTGCTTACGCGTCTCAAACATCTGTGCTTAGAGCTCACTGCTGGATGAGTTATTTCAGGGGATCCTTTGTGAATTTTTAATCACCTTTATTAAAATGTGAAACTAGCATAAAGCAATGTTAAATTATTACTCTTTTTTTTGCAGAGAAAGATTCACCCTGAGCTAACGTCTGTTGCCCAACTTCCTCTTTTTTTTTTTCCTCCCCAAAGCCCCAGTACACAGTTGTATATCCTGGTTGTAAGTCATTCCAGTTCTTCTATGTGAGCCATAGCCACAGCATGGCAACTGACAGACGGGCATGGTTCTGGAACTGGAAGTGAACCTGGGCTGCTGAAGTGGTGAGCACCAAACTTTAACCACTAGGCCATCAGGGCTGGCTAAACGTATGATTTTTTTAAAGAAGAAAGCACACATATTTCCAAATTCCAATATAAAATTTTCATTTTTATATAATATCAGTTTGTGTCCAGAGGCAATCCTATTGTTATACAGTCATAATTATTGGTATAGATGGAATGTTATAGTCTTTTTTTGTTTTTTACTTGGCAAATCATAAACATTTTTCCATCTATTGCCTAGTCTTCATAATTACAATTTTTAAAACCTGCATAATATTCCATCTAGTTGTAGAGCATAATGTATTAAATCATATTCCCAGTGTTGGTCTTTTAGGTTCCTTTAATTATTTGTGTGCGTGTGTGAATCATGCTACAATAAAATTAGCCATTGTGGACCACTCTTGTTCTTTTGGGTGATTTCCTCGAGATATATTTCCTTCTTCCCACAAATCTCTTTGACTTCCCAGATCTCTGGGCCACAGACTCTTGGATAGACTGCTGCTTCCTCTGTCATTCATTCTTTCATAAAACACTTATTGAATGCATCCTGTTTGGCTTGATTCTTGGAAATACAAAGGTGTCTAAGACCCATAAGGAACTTATAAGACAGCGGGAGAGACAGACTCATAAGACATCATGCTATTTCAGTTGAGTTTTGTGATAGAAAGAAGCACAATATATTTTGGAAAAGAAACATAAAGGGGGGGATGGCACCTAACTAAGAATGAGTAGGTAAGGGAAATTTCCTAAAAGAACAGAATATGAAAAGATGAAAAGGATGGAAGGGGAGGTAGAAGATGTGGAAGAATAAGAAAGGGCTTTCTAAGCAGAAGGGACAGGAGGAAGGAAGGGATGGAGGAGAGATACCATATGTAAATTATCTTAAGTAAACCATGGTGACTGAAGCATAAAGGGCAAAACATAGAGTTGCAATAGTGGAGATCATAAAAGAGAAGAGAGGGCTGACCTGGTGGCATATTGGTTAAGTTCACGCACTCCGCTCTGGCGGCCCAGAGTTCCCAGGTTCGGATCCTGGGCGTGGACCTACACACTGCTAATCAAGCCATGCTGTGGCAGGCATCTCACATATAAAATAGAGGAAGATGGGCACAGACGTTAGCTCAGGGCCAATCTTCCTCACAAAAATAAAAAGTAAAAATAAAAAAGTAATAAAAGAGAACAGTGTCAGGACCACAGGGGACAAAGGAAGTGGTACTTCCATAGAGCTGCATTGCTTGATACAGCACCTCTAGCCACATGCAGTTAATTAAATGAAATGAAATGAAATTTTCAGTTCCTCAGACACACCAGCCACATTTCAAGAGCCTTTAGCCACCTTGGGTAGCGTTTAGGGTACAGAATATCTCCATCACCACAGAAAGTTCTATCAGACAGCACTGCTAACGACAATGGCAGTGTATATAGACTCTTGGTAAAAAGTTGTTTTGAGGAGCCAGCCCAGTGGCACAGCAGCTAAGTTCACCCGCTCTGCTTTGGTGACCTGAGGTTCACGGGTTCGGGTCCTGGGCGTGGACTGATGCACTGTGTGTCAAGCCATGCTGTGGCAGCGTGCCATATAAAGTAGAGGAAGATGGGCACAGATGTTAGCACAGGGCCAATCTTCCTCAGCAAAAAAAAAAAGAAGAGGATTGGCAAGAGATTAGCTCAGGGCTAATCTTCCTCACACACACACACACACAAAAAAAAGTTGTTTTGATGTTCTTACCTTGAGAGTTGCAAAAAAGAGCAATTTTTAAAAAATGTAAATATTTATTTGTAGTTGCCTTCAGTTGCCTAACTGAAGAAATGTGCTATATTTTAGTTCTGTTAAACTTTGCTTTTCTAAGATGGACACCTGAACCAATGAGGGATAAAGCCCAGTTTCACTGGGAGCAAACTTGTGGTATCAGCGCAAGGATAAGCAAGACCTGATCAAGTGACAGTGGTGAGGAGAAAGAGTAGTATAAGAGGCTGAGGCATGGTCAAAGGAGGGTAAACATCTGTGCACATCCTGCTTGATCAGAAGATGCTTTGAGATGTGGCCCATTTCTTCTCCCTCCCTCAATATGTACCTCAGGTGTGGACCCAGAAGCAGTCACATGTGGTATAAGAATGGCTCCCCCCATCACATCCACTGCACTGAGAAGTCCTAGGCTCTGACAGTCTCCAATTTTGAGATAGAGGCTGAAAGATGAGGCAGATGAGAGATAAGTGATATTACTTCTGTGTCTGTTCACGAAACCTGCATTAAATGAGCTTCTGCTACCTGCCCATGGATTTGGGGTGCTAAATTCAAGGTGGATGGGATAAGAAAGACGAGAATAAGTTGTTTCCACTTTAGGGACAGTTAATCCTTTCCATGGGCTTGGAAACACAGAACACAACTTAAATGAATTGTCACAAAGTGAGCATACCTGTTTAGGCAGCATCTGGATCAAGAAACAGCATATTACTGGCATCCCAAAAGCTTCCTTCCAGTTACTATCCCCTCAAGTATAACCATTGTCTTAACTTCTAACACTGTAGACTAGTTGTGCCTGTTTTTTAATTTAATATAACGACTAAAGTATGCACTCTTTTGCATCTGATTTCTCTCACTTAGTACCATATTAACTAATGGTTTTTATTACATGAACTTTAAAATTATTTAGCTATGTCACATGCAAACAGGAAAATGTGCAAAGTGCATACGTAAATTTAAAGTGAAATTATAAAATAAAAACTCATGTTCCCCCACACATTTTCCAAACTGATGTTGACCAGGGTCTTAGAGATTCCCTGTGAGGCCTTCTTTCACAGCAACCTTCCCTCTCCGAACTGAGCAGCAACAAGGAACCTCGCTGTGGGAGGAAAGGGCAATACGGGCGCTGTGGATGATGACTCCAGGAGAAGACGAGCTGAACAGTGTCTGGGTCTTGCTTCATCTCGCTGAAGGTTTACAAGAGCCCCTTCTGGGGAAGTCAGGGGAAAAGGGCCTGCGTGAGTTCTGGAAAACCTAGGGCTCCCTCCAGGCAGGGCATGTGGCAGGGCTGTGTCTGGGCCTGGAAGTAGCTGTCCCTCAGGGATGTACCCAAGTTGTGAGGTGCTCAGTTTTCTCTGCTTCTCCTTGACCCTGTCCTACCTTCCATGCTCAAGCACAGAACAGGACAGAATACATCTATGAAGCAAGATGAGTGTCTTGGGCTCATCAGGCAGCAAGGAACAAAGGATCAAGTGGAAACTTCTTCAGTGCGTGGTTCAGAGCACCAAGGACAGATGAGATTCCAAGTCGGCCAGCCCCAGCTCCTCCCCCACCCCTGCAGATTCTGATTTCCAGTTAAACACATAGGGATCGGCAGTGGGGATCTTGTAAGAATGACCCTGAACATGCTGAGTCTACTGCTCTCTCCCTGCTCTCACCCTTGCTTCTTCCTCCAGACAAGACCGTTAATGGCATTGTAGACTAATGTAGACATTTCTTCAGGAAAGAATAAGAACGAGAGAAAGGAAATGTCCACTCCTCAAAGAAAACCACTTGAGTGAAGCCCCGTGTTAAAAGGCCCCGGTCCACGAGGGGACAGCAGCACATCAAGGCCATGGGAGGGTCAGGAATGCCAGGCTAGGTGGGAGAGTGGTGCCCAAAATCGACCGTCCGTTTTTGCTCTTGACTCTGCTTGCTTCCTCCAGAGCTGAACAAATAAAAGCAGAATATAATTGATTGCTTTATTTCCTCTCCTTCTCAATATAACAAAGTCCTATTTTCTAAATGAGAGTGCATTGTAGGATATGGCAGAGAAGGGGTGGTCAAAGGACATTTCAGACAGAGTTGGGAAAATAAAGATCATCTCTTGCCTGCAGGGCCTGGAGTTTAAGGCCGAGGCAGAACCATCCCGTTGTTTCATTCTTGTTTGCCTTTAATCCACAATGACACTCGCAATCCGAGGTGACAGATGTAAACATAGAGCAGCTCTTAGAGAATTAGTTCTGTTCCTACGGAGAAATCTGAAAAGCACCATTCATTTCTAGCAGCAGAGCGGCAGAGCCAATGAGAGGAGGACAAGCTTGGCTCCTCCATTTGGAATGTGCTTCTAAAGCTTGTTCTCCATTCAGCGCCACAATCGCAAGGGGCCAAAATTGTTTCAGCAAAGAAAATGCTCATCCGGGACCTTGGAACGGGCTCCTGAACTCATCCCAGGTTAAAACGGCAGCAAAACGGAGGAGGGTTTTGTTTTGTTGTGTTTTTTTTTTAAGTAGTTTGGAAGCAGTTTATTCTCCACTTAACATCAGGAATGTGGGAAATTATACTAGTTTCTAAGTTTTACTAGGAGGGTGTTGGTTTACTGTAGCAAGCCAATGTATTTCATGGAACTGGTAAAGGATGCTAACAGTCACGTGAAAAGAGATTTTTGTGGTTAAATTTATTTACCAAACAAGATACTAAAATAAGTAATCACTAACTTTCTATTAACTATGATAGTGAATTGACTAGGACATTCCAGTCCTCAGTCATGGTAGTTAGTGGACCATTTATTGTATTTCTTTGGTCAAATGTGAAAATAGCTCATACTCAGCATTATTTCTCGGGTGCTCGTTTTATTTCCAGAGGGAAATATGCACTTTAAGCCACAAGAGGGCAGCAGCGTCACATTTTTAGTCAAATGCTTCTCGAAGCTCAGCACTGGATCTGAAACCATAATTACAGTGTAACAATTACGTGTCTTTCTCCAAAGGCCCTTATTAATTCTGATGGGGTTTTTTTTATGAGTAAAGTTATATTTTAAAGTTGTGTGACTATGGTTCGTTACAAATGAGACGATTTTCAAAGAAAAGCGCGATAAGCTAATTTTAGTGAGTGAATTAAAGTGCCCGAGTGAATTTCTTAAAAGTTGTTTAAATGTCATTTTTGAAGATCACATCATTAAAATTCTACAAGTATACCTTTTCAATAATATTAAAGAGTATTAACAAAAACAAGTATATTTACCAATGGGTAAAACGTCATGGTTTAGTTGTGTGTATTTTTTAAATTAGACATAATTAAAACAAGAAAACCAGTAAGCATAAAAATTTATAATGAATAACCCCAACTTAATGAAAAAAATAGTTGGATATTTTTCTGCTGCTGAATCTACATTTTCTTCATTTTTAAGATGCAATAAAATTTCAATAATTTTATTTAGCCACCAGGTGGTACTGCCTATTTAAACAATGAAGTAGATAGACAAGAGAAAATTGAAGTTATGAGAACTATACATGTCCAAAGCATATTTATATATTCATCAGATTTTTTGATAAGTGTAGAATAAGTCTAATTTTTGTGAGGGAGACCTTTGAGAAAATATATTAGAAATATCCAGTGGAGGAAAATGCACTGACTGGAGCAGATACTTCACAGCAAGAACTACATGAAATTCATGAAACTCATTTAATGGTGAATCTTAAACATGGACGCTGACCTTTTCACAAAAAAAAACACAGGAGTCTGTTCTAACAAAATCTCACCTCATGGAAGCAACTTATTTTTACCAGTGAAATTGTTCCTTTTGTTTCTCAGGCAATGAAAAACAATTGCATTCTGTTACCTTTCACATTAGTAAAAGGGAGAAGAAAATTGTTCCCTAATTCAGCTAAAGGTGGAGAAATCAAACAAATCTCTCATGTAAAATGCGTCCTCTGTGGTTGCTGAAGTAATTATATGTGTAGAGAAGCCAAAATTCATTTGAGAGAATTCAAATGTTCCACAGAGATGGTAAGGATTTCTCTCTTTTTTTTTAATTTAATCCTCAAAATAACCGTTTGAGGTGTTATTATCTCTATTCTCAGCATTGCAAAGAAAAGTAGAATTTGATTTCAGTTTTGACCCTACAAGCCATACTCTTTCCACCAAGGTTGATAAAATTTAGGAGGAGATGGAAGTACTACCTCAGCCCTTGCCCAGGCCCTTAGCAAAGACTGTTAAATAATCCTGAACTTCTTTCCCTCAATCCAGATGGAGCTTCAGATGCTAATTCAGCATTCCAGGTAATTGATACTAATTCCATTCTCAATCAGCATAGGACAGTCATGTTGAAACCTATTTGCCATGCTGGCCTTTTCAGTCCACATTGCTCCTGAGTAGAAACTCTTTTCTCAAAGTTCATGTAAAGTTCTAGAAGCAATTATGAGCCATGGAACGCTAAGTATCAACAGAAGGTTGAGATATTCGATTTTAATTTATGAAGAAATGAAGTCCATATTTATTTGTAAATGTTTTATTGGCAGTGAGCAAACATCTGAATCTTCTCTAAGTTTCATTAATACCCTGTATAGGAAGATATAGGTCCTAAAATATGTTGTTAATATTTGGATTTTTGATTATTGAATTAAACAAAATAGTAGTGCAATAATGGCTAGTATTTCATGAGCCCTGAGCTCTTAGTCTGTGTCCCCTACTGTTCTAGGTGCTTTTTATGTGTCCACTCAACAATCCTCGAGGTACTTATTACCAAACCCAGTTAATTGATAAGGAATTTAAGGTAAAAATTTGTGTGTCGTAACCACAAACCCAGGAATTTTGTGGCACTTTTGGGTCAATGTTTGCAGGACCACAGCCTCAGACAGTTTTCCCCATTAGTCACTGAGCCATTTGCTGATCCTGACTCAATCAGATTAAACAGTGTGCCACATACAGATTTAATTTTTTTCTCAGCTACAAACACTCCTTTCTCTACTCAGCTTTGTGATGCTGGGCTGCAACTCTGCAGACCACATTTCTGCTTTGCCAGCTGCTCCCTGCTAAACTCTGCCAGTAGAGGGCGCTAGAAGCTGAAGGAGGAAGAAGGACTTGGCGTCTTGTCTGCTTGCAGTTCCTGTGACCATCACCCAGGTGACACTTCACTCAGGCAGGAGCAATGCCTTCTTGTGGCAGCAGCTGAATCCAGATTGCAGTTTCCCCAATGCTTGTAGTTTTTCCAACATTTGCAGTTTTCCCAGTGCTTGCAGCCTATTGCTCCCTCCTCAGAGTTACCACCACAGCTGAGCACAAGTACCCTTCCTCAGGTGTCTGAGTTTCAGTTCCTTGGGGCCCTTCCTCCAGCCTTCTACATTTTAATAATTTCAACCCCTTCCCTTTGCTCCTCCAGCCCTAGAGGTGGTAACTCTTCCTACAGTTACTACCTCTGTGAAAACGCTTTGCTTTTTAGTTTACCTGGGATTATGGGTTGAATTGTGTTCCCTAAAAGATGTTGCACTCCTAACACCCAGTACCTGTGAATGTGACCTTATGTGGAAATAGGGTCTGTGAAGAGCCAAACTCTGCACACTGAACAAAATAAAGCAAAAAGATGAGTTTATTGCAAGGGTTTTGACCTGCAAGTTGGGAAACTCAAGCAATGAATTCTGAGTTGCTCACAGACTAAGGGGTTTTTTAATGGGGTAAATGCAGAAGTTAGTAGGATTTTTCAGCTGATTGGTTGCCTAGTAGTCTTCTCTATTTGGATCGGGGTAGCTGAGTCAGAGGAAGAAGGAAGTCTAGAGATGGCGAGAACAGACATGGTGTTTGGGGATTGGCTGGTGTCTTCTGTTGGTTTCTGAGAAGAGCTGTAAATTCCTGCAATGTAGGTAAGATCGAGTTTCATTTTCTTTAATGCACCTGCATTGGCCAACTCCGTTTTATCCCTGACACAAGTTACTGTTTCAATTTTGGTTCTACAGATCTTTACAGATGATCAGGTTAAGATGAGATCATTGGGGGGGTCCTAATGCAATATGACTCCATCCTTATGAAAAGGGGGAAATTCGACACAAGAGACAGACATGCACACAGGGGGAATGCCGTGTGAACACAAAGGCAGAGATCAGGGTGATGTATCCACAAACCAAGAAATGCCAACACTTATCAGAAAACTACCAGAAACTAGGAGAGAGGCCTGGAACAGATTCCCCGTCACAACCCTCACGAGGAAGCAACCCTCCCAACACAGTGATCCTGGACTTCTAGCCTCTAGAACTGTGAGACAATAAATTTCTGCTGTCTGAGGTACCAGTTTGTGGTACTATGTTATCATAGCCCCAGGACACCCATACAGCTAGTAAACAACTTATTCCTAGTTAACTATTTTTCAGATTAAATTCTCTCTGTTAAAATAACTGGTGAGACATCTCTTCTGACCAGGTCCTGAATGATATAGTAAGGATTGAGAATCATAGAATCTGTTTTTATTGTGGCAACCTTAAAGGTCATCCTTTTCACATCACTGCCATGTGATTATTATTTAGCTTTAGCAAGTGCATTAATTTGCCTACACTGCCGTAACAAAGTACCACAGACTGGGTGTCTCAAACAACAGAAATTTATTTTCTCACAGTTCGGAAGGCTAGGAGTCTGAGATCAGGTGTTGGTAGGGTTGGTTTCTTCTGAGGCCTCTCTCTTTGGCTGGTAGATGGCTGTCTTCTCCCTATGTCCTCACATGGTCTTCCCTCTGTGTGTTGGTGTCCTGATCTCCTCTTCTTAAAAGGACACCAGTCATAGTGGATTAGGGCCCACTCATATGATCTCATTTTAACTTAATCACCTCTTTAAAGACCCTGTCTCCAAACACAACCATATTTTAAGATACCAGTGGTTAATACTTCAACCTATGAATTTGGGGGATGACACAATTCAGCCCATAACAGTAGGAATCCTTAATCATGAAAAATTTAATTTCTTGGGGTAACACCTTTCCCAGTAGTTCTTAAGTAGGCTGCCTGGCAGCCCTTCAAATACTCCTATTGTAGAAACTCACAAATCATCTCTTTCATAATCTAGTCCAGGCTGTTGCCCAAGCTCAAGCTCACTGGTCAATGGAATTCACCTTCCTTTCCCCCTTTGAAAATCAAAACTCAGGCCAGCCCTGTGGCCTAGTGGTTAAATTTGGTGTACTCCGCTTCAGCAGCCTGGGTTTGCGGGTTTGGTTCCCCAGAGCAGACCTACACCACTCATTAGCCATGCTGTGGTGGCAACCCACATATAAAGTAGAGGAAGATTGGCAACAGATGTTAGCTTAGGGCGAATCTTCCTCAGCCAAAAAAAAAAAAATCAAAACTCTCTTTTCCAAACTTTTAGTATCTTTCCTGGTTTCCAGAGTGCTTAGAGTTCAGCAGAGAAGAGACTGGCAAGCTGATCCATAGGCTGTCTCAGAACCCTGGAAGGTGGTCCATCCATCAGAACATTTTCGCTCATTTATAAGAGCAAGGTGATCTCTTGGAAAATGCTTCATTCTCCTGGACAAGTTGAGTAGTTCCACGTGATTATTGCCATTCCTTACCAAGACTCTATTTACTCCATGCTATTTTAATTATTTTGTTTCAAATGTAACTTAAAAGTCCTTTTAATTGGCTTTAATATTTTAATAACCTTTATCTTACATTGATTTCTAGAATTATTAACAAAATTTCTTCAAGTCTCGGCCACTTTCTTTGTTGGTTACCTAATTATTCCCCCTCCATTAAAACAAAAAAAACTGAGATTTTCAGAAAGCACTCTGTGTAAGGTTTTTACTTATGACACACCCCAATCCCTTCTCACTTTCTTCCTCAGATAGGGCATTTCTAATCAAGATCTGGTTTTAAAATTAGACGTATAGTTTCAACAAACTTTGTGCAGTGTGGGTATCACTTTAACCACGCTTAGCCTTCTCCTCCACAGCTGTTACAGAATACTAGGATGATAATTCTGATACTGAAACGTCAAATGGACACCAGCATGACTAGGCATACTTCACGCAATCCTCATAATTAGCCAATTTGAATGGATCTAAAAATAGTGTGAGTTGATTGGAAACCCTGGAAAGGATGATTGCAGGTAAGTCGTATTCATCTCATTAGGAAGGAATTTTAAGCATTTCTCCAGGTGGCACGAGTTGTCACTACCCTCCACTAATTGCAACTCCAGAATTTTCAAGGCCAGCAAGGTTATTTCTCCTGCCAGACCTCTTCCTACATTGGCATGCTGTAGATAGTGATAATAATTCATGAAATATGAAAATCTTTACTTAAAGTAGAATCTTGACTTGAAAAACTAGAAGATAAGCATAATGCACCTCTTTGGAAAACTACTGTTCTTAAGTCCAAAAATATTTCCTCTGACGGAAAGTAACCACGATGTGTGTTTTCTTCATTAAAAGTGACAAATTCAGTTAGTTTTGAGCCTTCACTCTGTGAAGAGAAGTCTACTTGTGCCCTGGCAGATGGATACGATTTAGTTTTTTAAAAAGTCGTAAATTGAAGCTAAAATAAAGCAAAATTGCAATTAGGGGTTTTGGTGGAGATATTTGCAAGTCAAAGCTTTAAATGTCTGAAATGTCCTGTTTGCTTCCTTCCCGGCCTACCATTATTCTCTTTGCAATGCAATAAATATTCCACTTGAATAGATCTTGAAGACAATCTTAAAATTATAAACTCATCTTAGTCCTGCCTTATCTGCTTCCAAATATTAGGCTGTAATAAGGACAATGCAAAAGAGCAATAAGGACAATTCTCAAAGTTCAGTTTCTAGATACAGGTGATGGAGACCCAAGTAACAGTTTTGTTAAAAAAAAAAAACAGAAATAGTAGTTGATATAGATGAATAATATAGAAATATCTAAATGTCCCAAGTTTTTGAGAAACTTCTTTATGTCCATTCACTAACTTATCTGCAGAGAATCCAGGAACATGACCATTCTTCTGGCCTCTTTAAATGTCTGCATATCTACTCAATCATCCTCTGGTTTAGGGGGAACATGTCAAATTTTGTTTCTAGAATTCCTCCAAGCCAATTTTTCTTGCCCTACTCATGCCTGTTTCACTTGATTCTTTCTCTTCTTATTGCCTTTTGGTTTCAACCAAATGAAAAAATGTGCCTCACTCCTGCATCCCAGGCCAGTCCCCACCGAGAAGGGAAGGTGGATTACATACATTGAAAGAAAAATGACAAGTTGAGAAGTTATGTATGTGAGACACCAGGGTACTGACTAAATCTCTCATTTTTGCATCTACTGTCACACCATTGATTTGGATCTTACAAGTCAATAAGAGAAAGATGAATACTTCTAGAAAAATGGACCATTCTTAAAAAGGTACAAGAATAGGCAATTTGTAAAAGAGAAACTGCAAATAGTCAATACAAAGAGATGGATCTCTTCTCCAATATCAGAGTCATCTTGTGAGATATTAGAGGTGGATCACAATTTCCCCACTCTGGTTTCCATGAGGAGGCACTTTCTCTCAGCACTCCAGGTCCTTCTCTGTTCTTTTATTTACCTCTCCCCTGGGATGGAGAGTGACTTATTTGCACAGGAAATTTGAGAAGGGTAACCTTAGCTTAGCTGGGCTCCTACCTTCTTCCTCTTGAGAGCTTGCTGCTTACAGAAAGCACCATTCCCCCTTTTTCTCTCTGCTCTGCCCCTGGGGAGAGAGGTGAAGGTTGACAGGAAGGCCGGGTCTACTGTGACGGGTGAGTAAATTTCCTTATTCCCAGGTTTGCTTAACAGGTGCATTTGGATCACACGTAATCCATCTCTGTTTAGACTAGCCTGTCTCAGCAGCACAGATGTTAGTTTGGCCTCGCCTTTGCTCTTTGTTCTGTTTATCTATTTATTTAGCAGAGAAGATGGATGCTATTTATTGAAAACTGTCTTATAGACTATAACATATTGGTCATAATTTACATGAATGCTCCATGAACAATCAATACATATAGAGTTAAAATTATTGCTGAGAAATTAGATTTACAAAACGGAGCCTACCAAAACAAGATATGAAAGACAATTCAATAGAACTAACAACATCTTTAAATGGAAATATGGATTTTCGTCAGCCTTCAAGTCTTGAAGTCTTTGTGTTCACTTATATTTCCTCGTCGAAGCTTTCCCGCACAGTCTAAGTCTGGACTAAACTTCTTCTTCCCCAGTTCCTCCATTACATGCGATACCTCTAGGGTAGCTCTTGCCAATATCTGCCTTGTCACAGAAGTGTTTGTGTATTGTTCTCACTGAAGATCAGAGGCCATGGGTTGTTGTAATTATATGCTTCCAGCTCCCAGATCCATGCCCTGCATATAGTTGTGCTCAATAAACGTTTATTGAAATCAATTAAATCACAGTTTCTTTGGAAGCTAACAAAGAACAAATATGGATCCCTTTATTAATAATTTAGAACTGAAGAGTTAGATAATAAAAGCATGTTTATTCCACTTTACAAAATTGCTGTAGTTCAACTAGATGACTCTCCACTGTTTTTTCTTTTAAACTCTATGACAACCTATATTTCTACTAAGTTTTGTGGAAATTAAATTTCAGTAAATTAAATTAAAGTTCATTTAATAAGTATAATTTAATGGAGCCTGCAGTGAGTTATTCTGTACATGAAGAAACACTTGGTAATGGGAATAATTACCTCCTATATCACTTTTTCTGATATTACTCTTCACATATATTTGAAATAATCTTTCTTATCCTTATTGTTTTTTGAGTGGCAGGTAATTGACACAATGTGACTCAATTTGATGAAATTCTATCCTTTAAAACTGACAATCATAACTATCATAATATGTAGGAATCTCTTATTTCATCAAGTACTTTACAAACAACAAATGATTATATAGGCTTCTTGATACCACTGAAAGAACAAAAGACTTAGGATTATAGAACTTGACATATAGTCCTTGGGTGGCCAATTGTTAGTTGTAAATTTGGGCAAATAACTTATTGTGGATAGTTTTCACATATAAAAATAGAGTAATAACTATTTCACAGGGTAATTGAGGTGATCAAGTGAGATTATGTATATATATTCACACTGCAAATTTAAAGCCTTAAATAAACATTAATTATCATTACTTAACAAGGAACACATTTGTAGATGTCGCCCTCTGGTCTCGTGATTACTACAAAGATGCCAATAAATTATCTTCTTCGATTTCTTACTTATCAATACTGACTTTGGTACCACAATGCATAGATGAAATGCCACCTAACAATGCCTATAAGACTGAGTGGAGCAGAGATGAAAAGGTCTTAAGAGACCAAACTCAAAGTCGCAGCTTTAAAGGCTTCAGAAGCAGCCCACAGCTGGTAATTAAAGGTCTTTATGAGTCACTACGATTTATTACATGGTGAATGAGTGTACGTGGTTATATGTATAACTCATGTGTTCCAGACTTTTGAAACAAAGGTGTTACTTTTCTTCTGTTTTCTGTTACCACAGGCAGCAATCTTGCTAAACTTTCCAAGAAAAAAAGATTCCAACATCTTTAGACATTTCAATGTCTAATAACACTTTCACCTTGTCTGCCCATTCTTTATAACCTTCTCCCCGAGGTGTTTTCAGCCTTCACAGTCTCCTCAAGGCCATTTCAGCTCCCACCTAACCTCGTCCCAAAGCCAATGCCATGTTTTTGTCACGGAAGCTCCCTACTTCCAGGTTTCAAGTTTCTCTATCTCTTACTATTACATAAAAACTACTCCATGGCTTACTAGTGCTGGTTCATAACCTACATTGGTCCATGCTGTATTATTCTTTAATAGGTCAAAAAATGAAAATATGAGTGTATATTCCTATGAAAAGCAAAGTGCTCAGCCTGGTAATATTGAGATAGTGATGTGTGCTGGAATTGGTCAGGCAATGACCCAAGTTTACTTCCCTAAGATGAATCATAACAGATCAGCTGAAAAATTATGCCCATTAGTCTTCTGGCCAAGCCTGACATTTCAGGAAAAATGGTTGGGATGGGCTACCAGCTTCAGGACCACAACACCTAGGAGGATGGTAGTATGAGATGTTTTTCTACTTACTGATTGTAATACCTGAATACATCCCTGCATGTCAGAAACTGCTGTCACTGTGGCTCGTAGCTTCCCTTCTCCTCCTCACATTCCTTCTCTGTCTCAAAGCCTTCTGACAGCTTCCCTTCTCATCCAGGGGAAAGGCCAACTTCTTACCATGACCTAAAGACCCCACACAGTGGGGCCTCTCACTGTCAGTCCACTATCCTATCCCGCCACTCCTTCTTTCATTCAGCTCATTTCATGAACATAAGCTTCCTTGATGTTCCTCAAATCAGCCAAGCTTGTGTCTGTTTCAGGGCCTTTGCACCTGCTGTTCCCTCTGCCTAGAACACTCTTCCCTACTGCATGGCTGTCTCCTACCCCCATGCTTCCTTCACATCTCTGCTCAATGTCCCTCATGAGAGAGGGCTTTTCTGATCACCTACGTAAATTAGTACCCGTCTTCATTATTCTGGTCCCTTGTCTGCTCGTTTATCTTCATATTACGTATCACCACCTGGTGTATATTTACTTATTTGATTTTTCTTTCCCCTCCTCCCACCCACCCTGATCTAGAATGTAAGCTCCTTTAGGGAAAGGACGTCTTTTGTTCACTATTGTATTTCCAGTTCATAGAACAAATTCTAGCACATAGTAGGTTCTCAATAAATATTTGAACAAATATAGGAGGAGTGGATTACTGGAAACTGCCGGACAGAGAGCTAAGAAGAGATGGCAGGTAACCTGAGAACCACTGCATGCCCATTCTGATTATTAGAATGTTCTTTGTGTATTGTGTTAATCGTTGTCCGATTGAAGTTTCAATTGTTACACAGTCATCCGTTTTTATTTTCTTTTAGGTCTTTGGATCCCGAGCTTCAGTGATTTGCTTTTTACGTCCGTGCAAAATCTATGAATCTCTGTTCTGAACCAACAGTCGCACCTTTTTTTCCTTCAGTAGCCCACTGATTCCCCTATTTTCACTCTTTGTGTCCTCAATATTCGTGCCCCGTTACTGTGCATCCCGTAGCCGGTAAATAAAAATCCACCAACTCATTTAAAGACAAGGGTCTCTTGGGAAAGTCTTTGGCAACTGATTTGTGTAATTCTAGGCAATAGCCAGCAGATGTCGGTATTGCAACAATATTCGGATTCCTTTTCACAGCTTGCCCACAATAACGCTGTCAGAGGAATGCCAAAATTTTCTGAGTGAAATTTTCTGGAGTTTAGCCACTTCAGTGTCAAGATAAGGAACATCCTTCGCGCTATTTCTTGTTCATAGTGACAACCGCTTAAGGTGTAGGTCTCACAGAAATCATGTGCCCTAGAGCAAGTATCTCATTTTCTAGAACGTTGTGGAATTGACTACTCAAGGCCCATCATTCGTGACTTTAAGGAAACGCCAATTTAGCAGTCGAGCTTTGGCCTGATTCACTATTTAGATTCGATCTTCATCTTTAAATGATGTCTGCTTAGGTGGGTTACTCGAGCTACTTCTACTTTAAAACTTAATTTATTCTCTCTGTTGAGACTCTTCTAGGCAAAACCACACACTAATAATAACTAAACGTGGACGATATCTGTAAATTTTGCATTCAGATATAGACACCATGTGGAATATGGGAAAATGCATGGTCTTTAAAGACAGAGAAAGTGGAATTTTTATCCTGACTTCATTGCTTTCTAACTATCTGACTTTGGGCAAAATACTTAGCTGCTCTCTCAATTCCTTGTTTATAAACGGCAATAAGGAAACCCATTTTTCAGAGTGGTTGCAAGCGTTAATACTTGGGGAGCGAATACTACATTAGTTTTTTGTGTTTTTGTTTATTTTCTTTACAAACTTATGCCATGTAGAGCACATTATATTAACCCAGGAGCCCCAAACTCACATTAGAGCAACAGTCAGTGAGGAGTCGGTGTGTTGGGAACTTTTTGTGAGGGGTCAGGCCGACCTAATTTGGATAGGCTTAGAAGAGAGGAATCATTGTTGATTTAAACAGAGGAATCTGCTCTAGAAAAAGAGATGCCAGTGATTAAGACCTGCTTACCAGACAGCAGCACCTGCATGGTATAACTATGGCGATACCTAAATTATCGTGGCCAGTCTGGCAAATCAACTGTCTAGACTGGCCAAGGACTCAAAAAAATGAGCAAAACGACATAGGAGTTACCAAAAGATATCATAACGTTAATATGCTTTATTCACCGGAATGCCCAGGGCACTGTACATGTGAATCTAAAGAGCTAGATGATCTGGTTTATGAACGCCAAAAACATGAAATGCAATCAATAATGAAACAAAGGATGAAAGCTCCCAGAGATAGATATCTTGATGCAACAAAAAGTACATGCTTCCAGCCTGAGAGTGAAGGAGAAAACAAAAATAAAATCTAAAAATTAGTGGTGAGAAGCCTCAAATCCTGCATTGCACGTTACGTCCTGCCTGTTTGATTAGCCCTGGGAGCCTCACTGTGTAAGAGCACGATACAACCACTGATGTTCAGAGTGATGACCCCCCCCGAGTAGTGTATATACATTTTAGAAATATTCCCTTCTGAAAAATGTTTAGAGTTTTAAGTGGTAAGCTTCATTTATTTGATCCTTCAGCTTGATGGAATACATTAATTTTCTCATGATTCTGAATTGTTAATAGTTTCTCATTTATAGAAATAATAGTTTCAGAAAAGTGCCATAGATTCTTAAATAACAGATTTAAACCTTCTGACTCATTCATTCATGTTTTTGTTAATCTAATGTTTACTGAGTTTGTTTCGTATGTGAGACACTGGTCAGAAATGTAAATGTACTAAGAGGTTGATCTCTCACTGTTTTTAATAATCCTTTTCCTTGAGAAGAAGAAAGATATCAGTGCAGTTACAATTTATGCAAGACTCTGCAGTATTTTTCTATGCTTTGAGACAATTACTTAGAGCAAGCTGAAAGAGCATAAATTAGCTAATAAATCCCATTATCCCTTACCTTCTCTTTCATAATTGGTGCAACAAATGAGAAAATGTAACATATTATAAATCTGTGGCTTATAAGAAACACAAAAAGAAATAAGGGAAATATTTACCCAATGAAAAAATATGTAAATATGCATTTTTAAGTGAATATTATCAAAGGTAGATGATAAATAACTTTTTAATAAAAGTGTATGAGACTGCTAATCCTTTTTAATGATTCCAAACTTTTTCAGATATTTGTAATGTTGTCCTGTAAATGAATAATTACAATATCCAAGGCTAAATTTATTCCATTGAAAACAAGAGTTCTATTTAGATGACACATGAAAATATAAATCCAAATTCAGCCTGAGAGTTTTTTCATCATCCTTATTTGTGTTTAATGGTGACTCCTAAATTTGTGGAGGCTCAAATACGTTTGCTCATTGAGGTTGAGAAACACATTCGTCAGCTCTGTTCCTGTTGACTTTCATCTTCCTCAAAATGCTTTTGTGATTAGAGCAAAGGTGAGTTCCCTAAGTCTTGAAATACATTTTTTTTAAATGGTCAAAAACTAAAGCGGAATTACATCAGTAAGCACTTTACAAACATGGAATCTCACAGAATCTACATCACCAGGACAGAGTCAGATATGTGAAAATCTAGAAAATGTCGAGTCCACTGAATGAGCACTTTCCCCAGAGAGATTCCGCATCTCGAAATTGGACCCACTCAATGGTATTTGTATATAATTCAGAAAACAATGATCTTGTCTCGAGATGTGCGTGAGAAGCGGATGGCCATTACATTCAGACTCCGATACAGTATTATGAAAATTTATTGATTACATGCCATGTGCCAATTGTTTTACATATATATTCCATTAACATTCTCAACAATCTTCTGAATAGGTATTACAGTCACCTTCTTATAAATGATTAAACTATCATTCAAACAATTTAAGTGCCTTTTCCAAAGTCACCCAGTTGATAAATGGCACCTAGATGGGATTTAAATTTTTTTGAGTGATTTCAAGGCCTATAGACATCCCACAAATACTATGTGATTCCTTGTAATACCAAACTGCTTCTTAAATTGAACTTGAATATAACAAAGCTCCATCATGTTTAAGTGTGACCTCCTGTGCCCTCCGTCAACCCTAGGGAAAAGCTAATTAGACAGTTTGCCTTTCTACACTTCTTTCCAACACGTCACCCATCTTGTTGCCCACCCAGTTTTCTATCTAATTGCCCATTACCTTATTCCACTTACTTCCTCTTTTGCTTTTGTTTAACACATCCAATAATTTTTTAAATTGCCTGTAAATTGCTTTTTAAAAAATAGACTTTAAAAATAATAGACTTTATTATTTAGAGCAGTTTTAGATTCACAGAAAAACTGAGTGGAAGATAGAGATTTCCTGCCCCCACTCATGCATAGCCTTTCCATTATCAATATCCCGGACCAGAGTGTTAATTTGTTACAATTGATGAATCTACGTTGACACATCACAATCACCCAAAGTCCATAGTTTACTTTAGGGTTCACCCTTGGTGGTGTACATTCTATGGTTTGGAAAAACGTATAATGACATATCTACCATTATAGTATCATACAGAGTAGTTTCACTGCCCTAAAAATTCTCTGTGCTCTTATCTATTCAAACTTCCTGTCCCTTACCTCTAACCAGTGGTAACCTTTGGTCTTTTTACTATCTCTGTAGTCTTGCCTTTCCCAGAATGTCATATATCCCTTCCTCTTTTCATCCACTTTTGCACTTTACTCAATCCTCCTCTCTACACCCAACTTTGGGACTCTGTGGCATTTCAGAGAGGAAGGAATTTTTGGACAAAATGGCCTATAAGGCAGCTAAACCTGTTAAGCATTACACCTGTCACTTCATATATGTTTATACATTGTACCTGATGATCTGTGGGGAATTATTTACAATTCCTCTTATCAAGGAAACAAATACCTGGCAATTAAAAATACTAATCCTATGACATTGTTAGTGGCCCAAATTATGAGTAACATATCACAATATTTGTCTCAAATTTTCTTGTATGATCGTTTTAGAATGTTCATTTTTTTTTTTTTTTGAAGAATGTTTAAATTACATCTTGAGTCCATGTGCAATACAGTCATGCACAGCATCATGATGTCTCGGTCAACAGTGGACCGTATGTATGACAGTGGTCCCATAAGATTAGTACCATGTAGCCTAGGTGTGTAGTAGACTATGCCATTAAGGTTTGTATAAGTACCCTCTATGATGTTCGCACAATGACAAAATTGCCTATTGACACATTTCTTAGAACGTATCCCCATCATTAAATGATGCATGACTGTACATTGATATTGGCTAAATTTTTATTATTATCTATGCTTTTAAAAAGACCCCAAAGTTTGAGAACTCTTCTTTTGAGTGTCACATTGAAAGCAGAAGACCCAACTCTTTATGGCTATCTTACATACTAGATATTTTAATCATTTACCATATTTGTTGTTTGTTTTCTCTGGTAGAATATAAGCTCCATGAGGACAGGAATTCTTATTTATTTCATTCATCACAATCACCTCCAATCCTAGAACAGTGCCTGGTGCATAAGTTCTCAATAACTAGCTGTTGAATGAATGAATTTCCCTTGCTTCCTTCAGCTGTTTCCTAGTATGACATGGTTTGTCAATATCTTGCCATAATGGCTTTTATCCTCTGACAGTACTTTGGTTTGTCAATTATCTTTTTCAGATGTGGTTACCTTGGTAATAATGCTTAATCACACAGAGCTAGCATAAATGTGATATTAGTTTACCCATGAAGCCTCTGCACTAAGAGTTTATGTTCTGTTTATATTTAAAATCCTTTTCAGCTATGAGCTGGAATTCATCCAAGATGGAATGGGAGCACACAGTGGATAACATTACCCAGATAGATTTTGTGATCACCATCACAATAACTTGAATGATTATTTTGGCTTAAAATTTGAGGCATTATAACAATTTATATAAACTATTTACTTTAACTTGAGGAATATTTGGGGTCTTCATCCATTAATAGAGAAAGAGGTGACAACCAAAGCTACAAATCATCTGAGCCCAAGGATACACCACTTTATATTTGCCCATCAGCTTTTTTAACTTACTTCTTAATATTAGATGATAGCTTGCATAATTTATCATTTTAAGCATGTGTTTAATAACTAGATATGCCTCTTAGGAACACTTGAATCACGAGTCTGGAGATGTCAGTAGGATGTATGATAACTTAAGTGAAAATGCTGCTCCGTTTCATTTCATCTCCGGTCCTCAAATGCTGCAGGACCATCATCTGTCTGTTGCAGAGCCTCTGTAGAACATAATTTGTTTCTCTAGTAATTAAATGTGAACAGAACCTCAGTGTAATAAGCTTTCATGCAAAAGATAAAATTCATGAATTGGACTGAACTAAAAGAGCATTTAACTATTCTGTGCACTGGCATTACAGAAATTACTTTGATGTCTTCATAACTTTTCATGAAACCATCACTGGACTTTTATTTTTGCATACGATGTTTGCATTCTAGTACCCAAACCTCTTGTATCCAATAAAGTGAATACGCTTAGAATCCAGACCTACTCAGTTATCTTCCATTACTAGCTATTTGCTGAAAATTTAAAAATCCATATTTTAAGGTCAACTCTTTGACTTTTAAAAATGTTTTTAAATGAGGAAAATTTCTGATGAATAAACATATTACTTCAATTTTTTATTTATGCCATTAAAAAAGTCAAAAAATAATTTAAAATTTTGTACAAATACTCCCAATATTGTTTGGTCTCGGCATAAAATAATAAGATTTACAAGCTTAAAAATGAAATAATGTATTGTACCCTCCTCCTTCTAACCTTTACTCTAATTAGAGTTCAGAACATGAGAGAAATAAAAAGACCTGATAACTATTTAAATTTTTTTAAATCCCTACACTTGAATATGTCAAAAATTTCCCTTTTCTATCCAGTTTTACATTACCTCCAAATACTAACCTTCTCTTGAAGATCTATAACAATTCTAAAAAATTAATTAATTAATTAAAGCAATTTTTTTATATGAAGAATAGTAAAGTATTCTTCTTTACTCTGGAATCCAGTTTCAGAGAGCTAATTAGATTATGAACTTTGAGCTAATAGAATTACGTTTCCCTTCTCTCCCTCAGAACTCCAGTTACATTTTAGACAAGTATGCTTATTTTTTTAAGACTTTATTTTTTTAGAGCAGTTTTAGGTTTACAACAAAATTAAGGGGAAAGTACAGGGATTTCCCAAATATCCGTTGATCCCACACGTGGCCTCCCCCATTATCGACATCCCGCACCAGAATGGTACCTTTTTTACCAAGGAGGAACCTACACTGACACATTACAGTCGCTCAAAGTCGATAGTTTCCTTGGAGTTCACTCTTCCGGTTGTACATTCTATTAGTTTGGACAAATGTATAATGACATATATCCATAATTATAGTATCACACAGAGTAGTTCCACTTTCCTAAAAATCCTCTGTGCTCTGCTTGTTCATCTCTCCCCCCACAACCCCCAGCAACCACTGATCTTTTATTGTCTCGACAGCTTTGTCTTTTCCAGAATGTCATATAGTTGGAATCATACAGTACATAGCCTTTTCATATTGGCTTATTTCACTTAGTAATATGCATTTAACATTCCTCCATGTCTTTTTATGACTTGATAGTTGCTTGTGTTTTAATGCCTCAAAACTTTTTACATACTTAAAAAACCATGGCTAAAATATTCCTTCAGAGGGCAGTGTGATCATGTCAGTAGACATCAAGAGTAGGACTTTGCAGAGAATAGGACAAATGAAACCAAATGTTAAGTAACAAAAGGGTGATGTCTATATCTTTTTCTAATTTTCTTTCCCTTCCTAGCATTCTCAAGGAAAAAGTCACACACAGAAGATCTCATCAGGGGGTCATGCAGGAGTGAAAAGAGGCATTTTGTTAGGATAGTAGTGAAGGAAAGCTAAAAAATGGAAAACAGTTTTAAAGGAAATGCATTATTTCAAATACCTGAAAAAATTTCTCCCTCATGCCTTTATTCTCCATGAAAAGAACTGCTCTTTCTTGAAGGTTGCCATGTTAGATGTCAGCTTCTCCAGGAAACCTTTCCTAACTAACTCTCAAGTTCTGCATCAATGCCCTTATGCACTCCTAGAACATCCCGTATTGTTCATACCCTGCTATTTCTCATTGAGTTGTTATTTTTGCTTACTGTTCTATCTCACACACTACACAATAAGCTCCACGAGAGTCTCTATCAGCTTTACATCTTCATGACCTATTAAAGCATTTGGCACATAGTGGCTTCTCAATAAGTATTTTATGAAGGAAGGACAGAGTTAACTAATACATGGATTTAATTATACACACTGTTAAACTAATTAAACAAGGAGGACATTAGACTGATGTGACTCTAATGCCATGGGGCCTATGTAAACAAACTAAAATCTAAGCCTGTAAATCCCTCAAAGTTACAAAATCAAAACCCTAAGGACAATCAATCACAAACAGCCAACTAGACTTTAAGCTATAGCCAATCAAATAATTTCCTTTCTTTGCTTCCACACTTTCTCTGTGTAAACCTTTCCCCGGCTCCTGTCATCAGAGTACTCCTGACCACTCCTGGTTTGGTGCTGCCTGATTGGAACAGATAAATGCTCAAATAACTCTTAAAATTTTTTATATGCCTGAGTTTATCTTTTAACAGCACACACAGAAACATGTTCTTTTGGCAATTATAAGATATGTGGGAAGAATTTCTGTATCAAAAGCTATAATTTCTGGCTAAAGTGCATTAAAAATGTTTTTAAATTCATTACTGAGTTAGCAGAAAAGAAAGTCTGATTCCAGAAGTTCAGAAAGGATGAGAACATCCAAATCCAGAGAAGAAAGGGGTGACTAAAGTTACTGTTCTCCTAGTAACACCTTTAGATTCCTAGCTGTCGAGATTTAATCAAACTTTGCCCCAAAGGGAGAAAATACAACAAGTTATACTTGTAACTTGGGAGTTCAGATCAGAAACTCTTGGTATAAAACCAAGACGCCGCCAATGGAAACCAGGTGTAAAACACAAGACAGTGAAACTGCTTGCTTGTTTTATTTTGACTGTGGGTGAAGGAGAAATTTAAAAAATATGTCTGTACTGTAAAAGTCATTGTGGGTTAGTAGTTTAAAGTTGATCTCAAGTGCCTGGTAAGAGCAAATGCAAATTCTTTCTGGGAAAGGTCATCTTAAACCCAAATACAGGGAGTGATGTGAGCATCATGGCGGAGTAAGAAAACCCAGAAGCAGCAGCAAAGGCAGCACACATGGCAGTAGGGCCAGAGCCTGTGGAGAGCCATGTAACAGTGACAGCAGAGTTCACAATCCTGGTTTCCCCCAGCTGCAGTAGTAGCCACAACTTCAGTCCCCTGACCTGTAGCAATGGTGCCTGCAGACCTAACAAACCTGGACATAGTGGAGGTGCCTGTACACTAACTCCCCCTGCTGCAGTAGGGGAACTAGTGACCTAGGTGACCACAGAGGCAGCAGAGGTGTTCACCAGCCCAGTGGCCCTGGTGGTGACACCCATGACTGCCATAACATCATAAGCAGCAAGGGATCAGCAACCACGGAGGCACAAGCAGCACAAGGAGGGCACTGACAATGCCTCTAGCAGAGGTAGTGGAGGGTGGAAGCACAGGCTCTCAAATACAACCAGAAGCAGCTCGGAATTAACAACTAACGAAAGTCTTTCTCAAATAAGAAAGGTATTTGCCACCACAAATGCACCAGCAAAGAGACAACTCATCAAGCATCATGAAAAACCACAGTAACATGATATCAGAAAAAGAAAATGACAATTCTCCAGGAACAAAACTTGAAGTCACAGAAGATCGCCATCTAACTGACAGAGAAGTCAAAATAGCTTTCATGAAGAAATTCAATGAGTTACAAAAAAACTGAGAGAGACAGTTCAATGAGCTCAGAAATATAATTAATGAGGAGAAGTACCTCACCAAAGAGATTGAAACTCTGAAAAAGAACCAAACGGAAATTCTGGAGATGAAGAACACAATAAATGAGTTGAAGAATAACATAGAAAGCATTGGAAATAGAACGGACCATGTGAAGGAGAAAATTGGCAAGCTTGAACATAGAAATCTAGAAATGATTCAAGTGGAAGAGGAGAGAGAACTAAGATTTAAAGAAAATGGAGAAATTCTATGAGAAATATCTTACTTAACAAGAAAAGCAAAATAAGGATAATGGGTATCCTAGAAGGAGAAGAGAGAGAGAGGGAGCAGAGAGCTTGTTTAAAGAAATAATTGCTGAGAACTTCCCAAACCTGGGGTAGGAATTGGATATAAAAGTACATGAAGCTAATAGAATACCTAATTATAATTATCTCAATGCACAAAGGCATTCTCCATGGCGCATTATATTAAAACTGTCAAAAGTCAATGACAATGAATATGAATGGCAGCCAGGGGGAGAATAATAACCTATAATGGAACCCCCATTAGGCTATCAGTGGATTTCTCAGCAGAAACTCTACAGACCAGGGAAGAGTGGAATGATATATTCAAAATACTGAAAGATAAAAACTATCAACCAAGAATACTCTATCCAGCAAACTTATCTTTCAAATATGAAGGAGAAATAAAGGCTTCCACAAAGTCTGGGAGAGTTCATTGCCACTAGACCTGCCTTACAAGAAATCTTGAAAATAGCTCTTCTACCTGAAACAAAAATGCAAGATATAGAAAGCTTTAAGTAAGGTGATAAATGACAAATAGAATCAGAAAATTGTAACTCTAAACCAGAATAGATTAGTAAACAATTATAACATAGAGGCTAAAATGAAAGAAAGCATTAAAAATAACTATAAACACTTCAACTTGGTAACAGACTCACAAAACTTTGTGATACTTTGTGACAACAAAAACATAGAAGGGGAAGCAGAAAAGGACAGAAACTGCATAGGCTAATGGAGATAAGATGCTATCAGCAGAAAAAAGCTATCTCATCTATGAGATCTTTTTTTACAAATCTCATGGTAATCACAAACAAAAATTCAGAGCAGAGACACAAAACATTAAAAAAGAGGAAACTGAGGAACACATTACAGAAAACCACCAAACTGAAATGGCAGACAGAAACACAAGAAAAAAGAAACAATGGAAATATAGAGCAACCAGAAAACAAAAGATAAAATAGTAGTATTATACCCCCATATATCAATAATTACTTGAAATATAAGTAGATTGAGTTCATCAATCAAAAGACACAGAGTGGCTGGATGGATTAAAAAAGAAGACCCAACAATATGCTGTCTCAAAGAGACCCATCTCAGCTCTAAAGACAAACATAAGCTCAAAATGAAGGGGTGGAAGATGATACCCCAACAAATGGCAACCAAAAGAAAGCAAGTGTAGCCATACTTACCTCAGACAAAATAGACTTCAAGCCAAAACTGATAACAAGAGACAAAGATGGACATTATATAATGATAAAGGGGACAATCCACCAAGGTGACATAACATTTATCAATATATATGCACCTAACATAGAAGTATCAAAGTATATAAAATAACTATTAACAGACCTCAAGGGAGAAATTGACAGCAACACAATAATAGTAAGGGATTTTAATACCTTACTTACATCAATAGATCATCTAGACAGAGTCAACAAGGAAAGAATAGCCTTAAATGAAACACTAGACCAGATGAACTTAAAAGATATGTATGTATAGAACATTCCATTCAAAAGCAGCAGAATACACATTCTGCTCAAGTGCACGTGAAACATTATCAAAGATAGACCATATCTTGGGAAACAAAACAAATCTCAATAAAATTAGAAGATTGAAATCATATCAGGCTTCTGTTCTAACCACAATGGTATGAAACTAGAAATCAAGTACAAAAGTAAATCTGGAGAAGTCACAAACATGTGGAGACTAGACAAAATGCTACTGAACAACTATTTGATCAATGAAGAATTCAAAGGAGAAATTAAAAAATACCTGGAGACAAATGAAAATGAAAACACAGTGTACTAAAATCTATGGGATACAGCAAAAGCAGTACTGAGAGGGAATACAGGCCTACCTCAAAAAACAAGAAAAACCTCAAATAAACAATTTAATACCACACTGAAAGGACTAGAAAAAGAAGAAAAAAATGATGCCCAAAGTCAGTAGAAGGAAGGAAATAATAAAAATAAGAGCAAAAATAAATGGAATAGACCAAAAAAAAAAAATAGAAAAGATCAATGAACCTAAGAGCTAGTTGTTTAAAAGGTAAAATTGACAATGCTTAGCTAGACTCACTAAGAAAAACAGAGAGAAAGCTCAAATAAATAAAATCAGAAATGAAAGAAGGGAAATTACAAAAGATACCACAATGCAAAGGATTATAAGAGATTACTATGAAAAGCTATAGCCAACAAATTGGATAACTGGGAAGAAATGAATAAATTCTTAGAATCATACAACCTCCCAAAACTGAATCAAAAAGAAATAATCTGAATAGAACAATTACTAGTAAAGAGATTGAAACACTAATCAAAAACCTCCCAAAAAACAAAAGGCTGGGACCAGACAGCTCCTCTTGTGAATTCTCCCAAACATTCAAAGATTTAATACCCATCCTTCTCAAACTCCTCCACAAACTTGAAGAGAACGGGATGCACCTTAACTCATTTTATGAGGCCAGCATTACCCTGATACCAAAACCAGACAAGGACAACACAAAAAAGGAAAATTATAGGCCAATATCACTGATGAACATAGATGCAAAATCCTCTACAAAATAATAGCAAATCAAATACAACAATATATTAAAAGGATCATACATCACAATTAAGTGGGATTGATTTCAGGGACAGGGATGGTTCAATATCTGCAAATCAATCAACATGATACAGCACATTAACAAAATGAAGGTTAAAAATCACATCTCGGGGCCGCCCTGTGGCACAGCGGTTAAGTTCGCGCTTGGCAGCCCGGGGTTTGTGGGTTCGGATCCCAGGCACCTGCCGACACACTGCCTGTCAGCCCTGCCATGGCGGCGTCCCATAGAAAGTAGAGGAAGATGGGCATGGATGTTAGCCCAGGGCCAGTCTTCCTCAGCAAAAAGAGGAGGATCGGCAGTGGATGTTAGCTCAGGGCT
The DNA here is from genome assembly GCA_031878705.1 of Tapirus indicus. Classification (NCBI taxonomy): domain Eukaryota; kingdom Metazoa; phylum Chordata; class Mammalia; order Perissodactyla; family Tapiridae; genus Tapirus; species Tapirus indicus. The sequence goes on along the minus strand of CM062935.1, from coordinate 32,752,431 downwards.
GGTCTTCCTCACAAAAAAAAATCACATCTCAATAGAGACAGAGAAAGCATTTTATGAGATTCAACACCCATTTATGATAAAAACTCTGAATGAAATGGGTATAGAAGGAAAGTACCTGAATATAATAAAGGCCATATATGACAAACCCACATCTAACATCATACTCCATAGTGAAAAACTGAAAGCTGTTCCTCTGAGAACAGGAACAAGACAAGGATGCCTACTCTCACCATGTTTGTTCAACACAGTACTAGAATTTTTAGCCAGAGCAATTAGGCAAGAAAAAGATAAAAAGGATCCAAATTGGAAAGGAGGAAGTAAAACTGTCACTGTTTGTGGATGACATTATTCTATATACAGAAAACCCTAAAGAATCCACCAAAAAACTATTAGAAGTAATCAATATTCATATTCACATTCAATAAAGCTGCAGGGTACAAAATCAACATACAAAAATCAGTTGTGTTTCTATATACTAACAACAAACTAGCAGAAAGAGGAATCAAGAATGCAATCCCATTAACAATTGCAACCAAAAATAGTAAAATATCTAGGAATAAATTCAAGAAAAGCAGTAAAAGACCTGTACACTGAAAATTATAAGACAATGTTGAGGAAAACATAAAGAAATGGAAAGATATTCTATGCTCATGGATTGGAAGAATTAACATAGTTAAAATGTACATGTTACCTAAAGCAATCTACAGATTCAATGCAATCCCAATCAGAATCCCAACATCATTTTTCATGGACATTGAACAAAGAATCCTAAAATTGATATTGAACAACAAAAGACCCCAAATAGCCAAAAGCAATCCTGAGAAAAAAAATAAAGCTGGAGATATCATACTCCCTGATTTCAAAATATACTACAAAGCTATAGTAATCAAAACAGCATGGTACTGGCACAAAAACAGATACACACATCAATGGAACAGAATCAAGAGCCCATAAATAAACCCACGTATCTATAGACTGAATTTTTATAAAAGAGTCAAGAACGTACAATGGAGAAAGGAAAGTTTTTTCAATAAATGGTGTTGGGAAAACTGGACAGTCACATGCAAAAAATGAAAGTAGACCATTATTTTACACTATACACATAAATTAACTCAAATGGATTAAAGACTTGAATGTAAGACCTGAAACAATAAAACTTCTAGAAGAAAACATAGGCAGTAAGTTCTTCGACATTGGTCTTAGCAGTATATTTTCAAACACCATGTCTGAACAGGCAAGGGAAACAACAGAAAAAAATTAATGAATGGGACTGCATGAAACTAAAAAGTTTCTGCACAGCAAAGAGAACCATTAACAAATTGAAAAGACACCGTAACAATTGGGAGAAGATATTTGCAAACCATGTATCTGATAAGGGGTTAATATCCAAAATATACAAAGAACTCATAAATCTCACAACAAAAAAAACTAACAACCCAATCAAAAAATGGGCAAAAGAGCTGAACAGACATTTCTCCAAAGAAGATAGACAGATGGACAACAGGCACATGAAAAGATGTTCAGTGTCACTAATTATTAGGGAAATGCAAATCAAAACTACAATAAAATATCACCTCACACCAGTCAGAATAGATATAATTAACAAGACAAGAAATAACAAGTGTTGGAGAGGATGTGGAGAAAAGGGAACTCTCATACACTGCTAGTGGATATGCAAACTGGTGCAGCCACTATGGAAAATAGTATGGAGATTCCTCAAAAAATTAAGAATAGAACTATCATATGATCCAGATTTTCCATTGCTGGGTATTTATCCAAAGAACATGAAAACACGAATGCATAAAGATATATGCACCCCTATGTTCTTTGCAGCATTGTTCACAATAGCTAAGTCTTAGAAATAACCTAAGTACCCATCAAAGGACAAACAGATAAAGAAAATATTGTAGATATACACAGTGGAATACTACTCATCTGTAAATAAAGATGAAATCTTGCCATTTGCGACAACATGGATGGACCTTGAGGGTATCACACTATGTGAAATAAGTCAGACAGAGAAAGTCAAATACCATATGATCTCACTCAAAAACAGAAGATAGAAACAGCAACCAAATACCTAGATACAGAGATTAGATTGGTGGTTCCTGGAGAGAAAGGGGAGAGGGAGGAGGGCAAAGAGGGTGACTGGGCACATGTGTATGGTGATGGGTAGTAATTAGTCCTTGGGTGGTGAACATGATGTAGTCTACACAGAAATCAAAATATAGTGATGTACACCTGAAATTTATATAAAGTTATAAACCAATTTTACCTCAATAAAAAAAAAAGAGAAATAAAAACAAACAGGAAGCTTTAATAATAAAATAATCTGAAAAGGAAAAAATATTAATAATTGCTATTGGAGAATCACTGGACGTGTTACCTAGCAATTTAATATGAGACAAAGAAAAAATTAGTGCCCTAAAGATAAACCTAAAGGAAACTGCTCAGGGTGCAAGAGAGTGAAACACACAAATGGAAAATATGAAAAGACAAAATGAGAAGAAAGAATAAGATCTAATATACCTTTAATTATAGTTTCAGGAGAGAAAAGGATTATGTCAAAGAGGCAATATTTGAAAAGTTTACTGGCTCAGAATTTTCCGGAATCAATGCAAAATCTCATTTTTCAGATTTAAGACAAGGTAACAAATACCAAGCACAGTGATAAAAGGAAATCCACTCTAGACATGTCATATTCCAACTGTAAAACATCAAAGGCAAGGAGAAGATCTTAAAAGCAGCCTGGGTGGGGGAAATGGAATGGAGATGTTAAAAGAAGGCACTTTACCTACAAAGAAGGATAATTTCCATATAACTGACTTCTCAACGGCAACAATAGAAGCCAGGAGATGGTGTATTAATACCTTCAAACTACTGAGAAAACGTAATTATCTATCTAAATTTTTATAAACAGTCTAACTATCATTCCAGAATAAGAATGAAGTGAAAGTATTTCCAGGCCACAGACAAAAAGGGATATTGTGGGAGTGGCTTCCAGTTCCAGTTCATCCTAAAATGGTCCACTAATTCTGCTGCTTAATCCCCCCTTATCAATTTCAAAGGAACTAGAAAGGGAAAATGAAGAAAATTGGAAGAAAGCCTGGAGTGACAGCTGGGGACAGGAGATTGTTTTTAGCTAGTGTGTGTATAGAGGAGTAGATTTGACCCAGGACAGGAGGCAGCCTGTCAAGTTTGTGAAAAAAATATTAAATGTTTTTTTTTAATAGGAAAGGAAATGTACGGTTGGAAAGTTGTTCTTACTTCTTCCTGCTGTTGCCTTGGGAAATAATGCCTGCCACACACTTGACTAGCTCAGACCTCTGATCCAGGTCCCCCCAAGGGTAAAATTGGGGAAGCTCAGAAGTCATTTGCATATGAAATGCTGAGAAAATGGGTAGAAATGAGTGATTGTAGTTTTGTGGCTCATAAAGCTCTCCATAGTTTGTTTCTGTTGCTGCCCAATAATATTATTGTTAGACCAGGCACACTCAGTATCATTTCAGTTTCTATAGGTCAGGAGTCTAAGCACGGTGTAGCTGGGTCTTCTGCAAGGCCGTAATCAAGTGTTGGTTGGTCCTGAGGTCTCATCTGAGGTTTGACTGCATAGTATTCCACTTTACCATTTCACCATGATTTATTTAATCAGTTGAAAATTGACAGATATTCAGTTTTTTCTATCTTTTGCTCTTATTAACAATGTAACAATACGATTGTACAGAAGTCATTTTAAACATGTGTGAGTATATTTGTAGGATAAATTTGTACATATGTAACTATGAGGTCAAAGGGAATCTGCATTTGTGTTTTGATAGATATCACCAAATTTTCTTTCATATAGTATACTTTGTACCCCCACTAGTAATGTATTAAAGTTTCTATATCCCACAACCTTTTCATATAAGTGTGTCAGCAAACTTTGGCATTTTTGCCTATCTGGTAGGTGAAAAATAGTAGCATAGTGTGGGTTTTTTAGCATTTCTTTTTTTAATAAGTGAGATTGAACACTTTTTATATTTTATGTCTTTTACTTCCTTTCCTAAGAGCTCTCTGTTCATTTTAGTCTATTTTTCTATTGGTCTATTAGTCTTCTATGAACTAATGACTGAGTTCTTTTTATATTAGAGAAACTAGGTACTGTCTGGATATGAACTACAAAAATTTTTAACCTATTTTTCATTTGTCTTTTATGTTTTGCCAAGGAGAAATTTTTTCCTCTTGTGTATCAAATCTATAAATCTTCCTTTTGATGGCATCTGGACTTTGACTCATATTTTGAAAGTGCTTTACCACCCCAAAGATATAAATTAGTTAATTTATATTACATATATGATTTAATTTTTTATATTTAAATGTTTAATCCACTTGGATTTTGTGTTTGTGTATAGTGTGAAGTATGAGTTCAAGATTTTTGTAGAAGGCTATCTAATTGCACCAACAAGATTTATTACATAAAGCATTATTTCCTCCTTGATTTGAGATGCCAGTTTTATCATGTACTGAACTCCTAAATATATTTTGATTTATTTTATGAATTTTTGTTCTGTTCCTGTATCACATTGTGTTAAATATGGAGAGTGTTTTATATGTTTTAATATATGATATGACTAGTCTCTCTCATTTCCCTTCCTTTTTTCAGATTTTTATCTGTGTTTGTTTGTTTTCCAATATAAATTTAGAATTAATTTGGTTAAAAAATTCTTGATAAATTTATTGAGATCACATTATATTTTTATTGGGATCCCATTTTATTATATTGAATGTATTTATCCAAATTTTCTTTTGTCTCATTCAGAAATGGTTTAAAGTTATTCATATAGGTCTTTCTTAAGTTTATGTCTGGGTATTTCTTAAGTTTATTTCTTAAATAATTCTTGAGTTTATTTCTAGGTATTTTATCTTTTCTGTTACCATTGCATATAAGATTTTTTCCAAATTATATCTTCTAATGGTTCATACAAATGATTTTAATATCATTGTCAATATCATTCAAATCATATATAAAAATCATTCTGTTTTTGTGTTTTCTATATACCACCACCTTACCGAAGTATCTAATTTCATGTAAGAGTTTTAAAATTGTTTTTTGTGATTGATTTAAGTATACAGTCTGCATGCATTGAGAGTTCTAATTTCTCATTTCTAATTTACTTACCTGTAGTGGTTTTCTCTTGTCTAATTTTATTATCTAGTAATTCCAGAACAATGTGTTGACAGGGGATAACCTTGCTTTGTTAATGACTTTGGTGGAGATATCTCTGGTATTTGCCAGTAAGAATGCTGGCCTTTGGATTGAGATGGATATCATGTTAAGGAAGAGTCTGTATATTCTTAGTGTATTAACTGTTCTTATCACGAATTTTTACTAAACCTTGTCACATGATTTTATAATATCTATTGAGATGATCAAGAGATTTTTTTCTTTTTCATCTAAAATATGATTAATTCAATAGATTACCTACTATTGAACCATCCCTGCATTCTTAGAATTAATCTTGCTGTTTTGAGATGTATTATTCTTTTAGTGTACTGCTATATTCTGTTTCCTACTATTATATATGGATTTTTTTATTGATAAGTGTAAGTGATATTGGTTTGTAGTCTCCTCTTGCTGTCTAACATTTTTACATTTTGGAATTAATTAATGTTATATTCACTTTACAAAAAGATTTTGGAAGTTTTTCTTCCCTTACTGTTCTTTGAAGCAATCTAAATAACATTGCAATTTATTGGCTCTTTGAAGTCTTGGTAAAATTTCTCTGTGAAATCATCTGAGCCTTGTGATGTTGTTGGAGAACACTCTGACAAATTGATCTTCTGCAGCAATCAGTCTATTTAAATCCTGTAATTCTTTAATAATCTCTTTTTGTAAATTTAGAATTTCCTGGAAAATTATATATTTATCCTTATTTTCAAGTTTATTTTGCATAAAATTATGTAAAGTATTTTCTTATGGCTCAGTAAAATTTGAAGTATCATTATTAACTCTCGAGGTCAGAAAACTGAAGCTGATACAATATTTAGTTCCCATTTGCACAGTTAGAAGGTGACAGAAACTGCCTTTAAAATCAGGCCTTTGACTCATTTTTGTATCCATTCTCCTAAATCTCATTGTATATCCACCCAGTTTCCCAGCAGCCTGTCTTGGCAGGGTACTGAAATGTAAAGTCGTTGTCAGAGGGTGATAGAGTCTCCTTAAAATAATGCTATTTTTGCTATGACAGCATTATGAGTTCTGTCAAATTCCTCACTGAAGATATATTCTGGCCATCCTTTACTGAAATTAAGCAGCCTGGATGTAGCTAAGGGGACACTAATCAAAATGACATCCTGTCATATATTGGGCTAAAGGAATTGATTTCTTTTAAAAAAAGAATCAAATTAGACTCAGTTGCTTTGTTGCAACCTTTGTAAAAGAGTATCTGCAGGTAGAGAGTACAACTCAATACAACCAGCTCCAAATTCACTAAGAAAACATCCTGCAGAAATATTTGCTAACTTATGTTATTTCCCATCCAGAGTAGAAGGGTTTATTGTAATCAATGTCTGATTAAAAATAATGAGCATAGGCAATATATAATTTAGAGGAGGCATTCTGGGAAACAAGAAGGTTTGTAGCATGGATTTCAATTCATTTAAGATTTTAGACTGACATAAAAAATTGATTCCGGAGAGGGGGAGGAGACATAACATTTGTAAGTGTAAAGAAATACATTTGTAAGTTAAGTGTATGTATAACATACTTTTGTAGGTGTAAAGAAATGACCGATTCTGCTCCACTATTCATGGCAGGCAATTTTTAATCCTGCTTCCAGGGGCATTATGCACAGGATAGAGGGCAATGCTCTATCAGTCTTGTGAACTTGAACTTGCCAAAAGTTTAATCATCATTTGTCATGGACTTAGTTCAGGAGGCTGAAGACAACTCCACAGAAAGTCGACATTGTCTGTCCCTTACTTACCTCTCCAGCTTCACTGGAGGCCATGCTTGTTCACTAGGCTTCAGTCACTCTGGCTGGCTTTTCAGTTCCATGAATGTTTTAAATTTTACCTGCCACAGAATCATTATCATTACTGTCTTTTCTTTCTGGGGTAATCTTTTCAAAGATCTCCAAACGGCTGGCTCTTTGTCATTATACAGATCTCAGTTCAAATGTCACCTTCTCAGAGAAGTCTTCCCTGATCACACCTATTATTATCTTGAATAAAAGTTATGACAAGGATCTACAGTGGGCATTGTACTTCTGGGGAGTATTTAAGTTCATGGTAAATGGAGTTTTGAACATAAGGTAGAGGATATGAAAATCCCTGATTTTGTGATGTGTTTGGAAAGAGAAAGATTTCCAGTTGAGAAGAATCTATTTTAGGCTTTAAAACAAGGACTAGGTTCCCTTATAAAAATCAATATCATTAAAACATGCTATTTTAAAGCATGAAATTAAAAGGCTTATAGAATACAGAACAAAGATATGTTTAGAAAAAAATTTTTATATTTTGTCATTTTTATTACAAATATTTCTAAATTAATACTGCATTACATTGTTCATGTATTTTAAAGACTTGCATTGAAAATGCACTTAGCTCATCCACAGAGATTTTTGTGTGTGTGTATGAGGAAGATTAGCCCTGAGCTAACATCTGCTGCCAATTCCCCTCTTTTTTGCTGAGGAAGACCAGCCCTGAGCTAACATCTGTGCCCATCTTCCTCTACTTTATGTGGGACACCTGCCACAGCATAGCTTGATAAGCGGTGGGTAGGTCTGCACCCGGGATCCGAACCTGTGAACCCTGGGCTGATGCAGCAGAGTGCAAGAACTTAACCACTAGGCCACCAGGCTGGTCCCTCAACCACAGAGATTTTGATGGGGACTTCAAAAGACATCTTCATATTCATCTTCACATTCATCCAAATATGATCCAGCCAGGCAAAAGATTGCATCTATCTATATGTAGTATCAGCTATGCTACTAGAACATAAACTACATTATGAATACCATTCTTTCTTGTCAATTAATAATTCTAGTACCATAAATACTATGCAGTGCTAAAAAAGTATGATAAGGTCATCATTCATTATATTAGTATAGTCTTGTAATAGAAACATGAAATACCTACAAGAAAAAATTAGTCACTAAGATAGCCTCATGTACAGAAATTGTTACTAAATGAAATTAGAGAAGAGGCTGTCATGTGAAGCTTCTAATTATGCAAGGGATAAATTCTTGGGGCTGAAGAGGGAGTAACATGGACTAGACTTCTCAGAGAATATTTCATAGGATTGTTGGTGATACTGGCTCAACACAAGGTTGACAGGAGGGAAGCCGTATTGTAGAAAAGAAACCCTATTGTAACTTTGAATGACCTCTGACTAACTAACCCAGCTGGATATGCACCCTCCAGGAGATCTAACTGTTCTGTAGATTTTACGAACCCTGCTTGTGCAGGTACTTCCCAGCTGTGATAAGATGATAACTCTGTTCTTTTGAGTTCCTTAGGAATGTGATGACTCCTAAACAGAGAGTCTATGCTGATAGCCATCATCAATAACAACTGAAAGATCTGGTGTGGCAACTCCCAGTCTGTAACATCAAGGGCCAACATTCCTAACCCCCTCCCCTGTAACCCACTGGCCTATATAACTGCTGTAAGATTTTGTGCCCCCTTAAAGTGGTTCTTTTGTATATGAGTCAGCCATCTTCCCTCTTGCTAGCAAACTATAATAAGAAGTCCTTTCTCTCCTACCACCTTGCCTCTTGACAATTGGCACATCTAGTGGTGGGCAGAAGACCCCCCTCCCTTTGGGTAGTAACACTGGAACTTAACTAGGGATGTTGAAGGAAGATGAGAAATGGATAAGATGAAAAAGGAGGAAGTTTGTTTCAGATTTTTTAGGGTTTGCACTTTAAGTGTGCATATATTAACAAAGTTGCACATTAATACATTCCCAAACAGATTTAAATATGTTTTATGTTATATATTATTTAGGTATTATATATTGATTATATGTTACATGTACACAAACACACAAGAACTCATCTATATGTTTGACTTTTTTTCTAGTTGTTAGAAGGAGTGAATGCTAAATTTGGGAGGCAGCACATGATTCAACTCATCCAAATTGTCGTCTAATCTCTTCTACAAATCAAGAGGCTCTAATCTGAATTTCGCTTTCCTATGGAGTGAAGTGCTTGTAGCAGCTAATTTCCTGTTAACCAGAGGCTATTATTTTAATGTCTCTGTTTGGAACCATGTTCATGTCCTTGTGCTTAGCAGAAGTCTGATAAGTTTCTTGTTCTGTACATTAAGTTGGCTGCCTGTATTTAAGTGACCTTTTCTCGTTCCACTAGCCCATAAAATAGAGATTATATCCCCACTTCCCTTATCTTACTTCTCCAAGGACATATTGATGCATACTCTATGATTTTTAGAATAAACTAAACTGTATTAAAAACACTAAAGAGTAAATGTATTAAAAAAACTAAATTATGTTTTAGGCAAGCTGCAGTTATAGAAAAAGCTTTTTCTTAATTGTATGAAAATGAGATTCGATCTAAACTTGTATGAATATGTACATTCCTTTATTATTACACAATACGATTTAAAATTCATTTAATCCCACAAATGAAATTCTCAAATTAGCAGATATTCGGGGAATACTTTTCTCTGAAAATGGAAACATCTTGATAATATTGTTGGCAACTTGCAAATATAACAAATTCTTACTCATTCACCAAAAAAAATATGGTTTTCCTGCTCTCCCTGGTGATAACTATGGTATAACGTTAATATATATCAGCAGGCAAATTCAATTGTATTCAACCTTATAAAGTTCCTCTTGTCAAAAACGTAACATATAATGTTATGGCTGTTATTATCTCTGTTTGTTAATGTTCAGTGAAATGTATAATCTTGATATCTATTTATTTTACTAATTGTTTAAATTAATATTACCTACTATAAATGCAGAATATAATGTGGAGAAATGCAAGGTCAGTTTGTATCATTTAATTAGTTCAATTCAACTCACATCATTAAGTATATACCACATACCTTGTACTGGGCAAGCGTGAAAGACATACGGGTAAGTTGTTCTTACACTCAAGCTGTTCACGGTCTAGTGGAGGAGACCGGAACACAAAGAAACAGCTACAATACTCTATAGAAAGTGTCCTGATGGAAGTGTGCACAGGGACAGATGCTGCATGCGGGGGACGCTTTTTGTCCAGACTGGAGTCGGGGCTGCAGGGAGTGGAGGTGAATTGAGTTTTAAAGGATGGTAAAGATTGGGACAATTCTGGTTTGTGTGGTATGGGGAGGGGAAGGGAACCAACAGTCTAGAATGTGGGAGCAACTTGTGCAAAATCTGGAGGTAGAAACAACTTGACATGTGCCGAGAATTATAGCAGTTCCAAGTTACTGGAGCATCAGCATCATTTCTCTGCTCCTTGAATTTTTGTTTCTAAGTCTGGAAGACTATCTAGTGATTGAAGTTCAGAATCAGACAAATCTGGATTCAAATCATGCTAGTTGTCTGACATAATAGTTATCTGACTCAGGGCAAGTTTTGCATTTTTGCTAAGCCTTCCTTGCGTCATCCATAAGTAGGGTTAACAATGATTGATTCCTGGGTTAATTGTGGGGAATAAAAGAAATAATGTGTATCAATATTGTCTTAGTAAAGTGCCTAGAACACAGTATGGTCTCAAATAATAGTATCCTTGACCTTGTTCATGTTAGTATTCTGTATGGTTGATGCCTATGTATGGGTAGTTTATGGGTTTGTTAGAGGATCCTGATAACAGGTTATGATCACGGATTCTCACACCATGTAAACCAGGAAATTTGTCTCTCTTTCATAGCTATGGCTGATATCCCTTAATCTTGAAGGTAACTCTGCATAAATCTATAACTCTTACTAGAAAACAACAGAAATGTTACCTCACCCTTGTATTCTACTATCTCAAAGCACTTTCACATAAAACCTGTGAAAAATTTATGAAAAAAATACCACCAAAACTAGTCCCTTTTTATAGATCAGTAAATTAATCAAAATCTACATATTTTGGCTCTTAGTCTCACTCACTCAATATACATTAATCACGTTGCCTTCCTATATGAGAAATTTAACATTATTTGGATTTATACTTCTTGTTTGTTAGTATTTCTGCTGCCAACATAAGGTAATAAACCATTATGCAAAACCATTTTATTATGTAAAACAGATCACTGGTATGAAGTGATCTCAAAGTGATCTTAAATGTAATGATATCAAAGGTATGTTTTCTACAGATGTGCACACCAATGCTATGAGACAAAGACAGGCAAAAGCTGTAAAATAAAGATTAGGAAACAACAAAATACAGTTTTAAACCAGCAGGGTATCTCATATTTCCACCACAAAAAAATTTATGGAGCTATTTTTATGTGTGAGGCATATGTTAGGTAACAAGAGAACATACAAATATGATTGTCAGTCTTAAGCAATAGAGAGCTGTTAGGAATTTAAACGTGAAAACAAATGACTACAACATGCCATATAAAATTTTTACAGTTATATGGCTTTATAGCTATATGACAAATGCTACAAAGTAAGTGCCATAGCATGGAGGGAGGGATATGGAGATTTAAATGAAGAAGAGATCTTATTAAGTCTGGGCAACCAAGAAAAGCTTCATGATAGGGTTGATATTTAAGATGGTTCTTGAAAGACAGATAGTATTTCTACATGTGGAACTGACAAAAAGGAAAAGAGGCAGGAAAGGGATGCATTCAGGAGAAATTAGCTAGATTGGCTAGAGCATAAAGTAGGAGAACCTTGGAAAAGGAGTAGGATATGAATATTGAGAGACTATTATGGATGGTCTAAAGGTAAAGACAATTTACTCAATTCCTTATGTAATGAGGTGCCAGTACAAGTTTCTGAGAAGTGGTGGGTTGGTGTGGGGACATGATGGAATCTGTTCTATTTGAAGATCACTTAACACATCTTTGAGGATGGATGCAAAGGAGAAAAGGAAAATAGCCTGCTATGAGGCTATTTCAGTAATAAGGGCATAAACTGGGGCAGTGCAAATGGGAATGCAAAGGATAGGATCAAAGAAGTAGTGGAGAAGTAGTAGCCGTGTGATTTCATAAATGACTGAATGTTATGGTGAGGATGGGAAGGCATGGAAGATGAACGCAGGCTTCCAGCCTTGGTGACTATGATATCTTCTCATGAAAAAAAAAGAAGACAAATGGGAAATGAGGAGGAGCTGCCCATCCCTCATTGCACTTGACCAATTGTATTCATTCTGCGCATCTGACCAGCTAGGCCAGGGTCTCCTTTCTCCATCACCACTTTGTGCATCTCTCCCAAAACTTTGAGCGTGTCTAAAATGCGAGGACTTTCCTACACTGAGGAGGAGACTTTGTTAGTCAATGTTACGAATAGCTGTGATACCAAATTATGTGCTCCAAACAGGAATGTCAGGAGGAACAGCAGATTTGTGGGCTAATTTGGTGAATGTGGTTTAGGACATGTCAAGCTTATTTTATTTAATGATATTTGGGGAACTAATATCTTTTCTGAAAAATGAATGCATAAATTTCATGTTAAATGCCAGGTGGCTCAATTGTCTCAACTGTTGCTATGAGAGTGCATAATCATCAGTTGAGTAGGACAAGGTGCACCAACAAGTGAGAGTAGATTCCTGGGGTGCCCGACCAGTGGCAGGAGGCCACCAGTACTGCATCCCTACTTCGCTACGGATGAAGACTCCAGGTCTCCTTCATGGACAGACTGGTACATGAATGATTATTCACCGAGGTATCGATCTACTTTTAATAATCATTGCCGATTGTAAAATGACAATTTGGGTCTCAGCTTGTCTTCACACAGTGCCAAACTAACTACTACACTGTGTGTTTTTACAGGATATATTTGGGGTTAATTTTACAAGCAACATAGAACTAAAAATAATTACCAAGAAAAAAAGAATTTGATTTAAATATTTCCTATTGTATAACATCAACAAATAAACTTAATTCTCTGAGTTAACTGTAAAATAGAAAGATTATATAAATGTAGTTCCTACTTTGTACATTTTACACACAGTATCTCATTTGGTCTTTGCAACTCTATAAATCATGTGTAATTATTGACTTTTTGTTTCTAAAACAGGAGAGAAAACTTAGCTTCAGTAAATAACACCTCTATTAATTTCCAAAGTTTAGATTCCAACCCAATCGTGTCTATTTCCAAAGTCCATGCTCTTTCTATTCCAATACATTACCCCCAGCCTTGCACCTGGGAAAATCCAGTAGTGTAATACAAATCAAAGAATTTAAAATTATAAAAAATAATGCAAATCTGGTAGAGAATATTATAAACATTATCTTCTAAATGGTTCAGAGACACTTGATTTCTACACCTCTGTTGACTTTTTTCTAAATTACCTGGTTTATTTAATCCTGGGATTTCAAGTCTTACTGAAACTTTCATCTACTAAAGAGTTAAAGAAAAGTGGTTTAGAATAAGGAAGTCACAGAGCATTTGCTGTGAGTACACAATGTCATACAATGGTACAGATCGTGGAAAAACCAGAAACCTAGAAGTAGAGTTGCTTTTAAAGAAGAGAGGACAAACAGATGAAACCTGCCAACTAACAAGCAGAAGACATTTGCATTATTGAACATACATCGACTCATATGCATCAATTGACACAAATGTAATGTTGGAACAATTTCCCTGGGACAATCATAATTATTTTTCAAATGCACTAAATTATACACTCCATTAACAGTCCACTGAGACTTAACTTGGCAGTCTAGCACTAACTCAGCAAGCTACTTAGAAGCTAAATTGTTTCAAGGTCAAAGAATCAGAATCTCCAGGTGCTAAGGTTGTCTCAGGCAATAACTCTAGGTCCAATTAACTTCAGGACGTGAGGCACTTGTGTGTATTTGTTATAAATTTATAAGTAAAATTGCTTATAATTATGTTTGACTTTTATTCATTGGGTAAACTGGCTCCAGCCAGACCAGGAGATTATGGTATAATTCCCACTTGGGCTATTTAATATCATTAAATATCAAAGAAGAAACAAATCCCAAATCCTGGCTGGCCCTTATGGCTGCTTAATGCACTTTGAGCCCTTACCCACCCCCACTCCCCAACAATATGTTTCCCGATGTCCGAATAATTTCATCTAAAATAATGCCCTGAAATCACTCACAAAATCATTGGTGGCAGCCTACGCTTTTCAAGTCCTGCATGAAATTCCAGGGGAAGTATGGGCTCTTCAAATTTAGTACCTTTTCAAGACCTGGGATCCATGTGAGTTAGAAATACTTCTTTAACCCTTTAGTTTTTCACAGATGCTTGTTGAATTAGACACAATACATACATACATATACACATTTCCCAGGGGCAAATATTGATTCTCAAAGACAGTAATTTCTAAACAGGCTCTAACTTCAATAAAAAGGTAAAGAAACATTTTCGTGCTGCCCCTTAATTTGCAAGGCAGTATTTTTCACAATGGAGTTTGTGCTCAAGGATATGAAGCAACATTGTGTTCAGCCATCTTCCCTAATTCTTTCCAACTTTGCCACCTGATTCCTGCTGGGCATAGGAAACATCTTCCTGCTGCTGAGCTATATACCTTTATGATGTTTGCTTTCTTAGCTCCACATAGACCCAGTTAAAATATTGAATTTTAGGCATTTAATCAAACTGTTAAGCAGGACCACCTTCTTTCCTGTCTCTGTCTCAGAGTGGTAGAGTGGTTTTATTAGTTCAGTTACTCCTTTGTTTTCGTTCTGTAATTGTCTTCATTTTTTTTCTAACCTATAAAATTGTAACGTATTTCCCAAAGCACTTAGAGTCAGTTCCACTATGTCTCAGCAGGCAACTGTCCACTTCTCTACACTGTTGACCTATTGCTTCATGTGTATTAGTCTTATTCTCCTAAACAAACAAAGAAATCTTTAAGGGCAGGAACTGAGATTCATATTTTTAGTATCTCCTAGAGCAGTGCTGTCCAAAAGAGCTTTTTGTGATGGTGGAAATGTTCTATATCTGCATAGTCGAATACTACAGCCTCTAGTCACATGTGACTATTGAGAACTTGAAATGTGGCTAGGGCAACTGAGGACCTGAATTTTAATTTTATTTAATTTTAATTAATTTTAATTTAAATAACCTCATGCAGCGGGTAGCTAAGATATTGGACAACAGAGCCCTAGAGCATCTAGCTCAAATTGATTATATAGCAGGTGCTCAATAAATATTGGCTAATGAATACAAAGAGCTTTAGTGGGCAAAGTACTTCCATTTTCATGCACAGAATTTTTATGTCTTTTGGAATTTTACCATTTAACAGGAAAGAAATAACAAATGAATTAAGACAGAAAGGAAGAAAGAAAGAAAAAAAGTATTGGGTTGAAATCCCTTAGAGGAAGAACCTTAACAGATGCCCTTGAAAATCACTTTAAATTAGTAGTTACTCTCGCCACTTAGAGTTGGATTTAGTTGTATTATAATCTTATTTCTAAGACTTCTTAGGGGAACTCGAAATCTGAAGTGGTTCTCACACTGATCTTAGTGAGCTAAGTCATCAGTCACATGAGAACAAATAATTTCACTCCAGATTGTTCAATCAAATTTAATCAGCCAGAATCAAAGAATATTCATGAACATTTTCACAAAATGTGAATCTGAATTGACTCAGAATTTTGTTGTGTTCTTTTAAAACTTATTGATTGACATTTTCTTGATCAGAATTTTAGACTGTCAACTCATTCGTTTGCTTCATATACCATTGACAAAATTTTAAGTAAATTGAATAAATTTTATTATAAATTTTACCATTACCCTTGCAACACGTGTAACATTGTAGAAAGTACATGAGCTACTAGAGTGATAAAACGATTCTAATTTCATACCTTTGCAATTCTAAATGGAGGAGGCTGGACATGATGTATAGTTTTTAAACTAAGTTCTGAGGAATGATTGAAAATATTTAATTTTCACAAATACAAACGCTGACTTGTGCCTAAAACTGTTATCCATAATCCCCAATATCAAATGCCTTTTCATTCTAACAGGCTCATTATCCTCATTGGTCATATATCTTAATAAAAATAAATGTTAACAATTTGAACTTATAACTGAATGTATATTAAAGAAATATCACCTGTATCTATTTTAGATGGGGGTTCTTGTAACATTTCATTTGGACACGTTCCACTGCTAAAATCTTTAACTACCACTGGCCAGTAAGATATCTTGGGGTTGTCAGAGCTCTATGACATGGTTACCTCTTTTGAGCTGGTGTCCTGGCTTTCTTTCTATTAAGAATGTGATTACTGATGTCTCTTGAATTCTATTAATCAGTTGCTTTTCACTCTTAACACCCACTGTCATATCTGATCCTCCTCACACAGTTACAGGAAGAAGATATGGCTGATAAGATTGCCTCATTTTATATATTAGAAAATGGATTGCATGACTATTAAGCACTATATCCAAAATAGAACCTAGGTCTTCTGACTCTTAGTCAAGCTTCCTTCCCACAGAACTTCCCTGCACTGGTATAATTTAGATTGAAGATCTTCCTCCCCACAATCTCCTAGACCCCAATATTCCTGGGAGCTGTGGTCTATCTAGAAGTGTAAGGCAGTTTTTCCTACTCAGGTCTTGAACATCAGATGACTGAAATAGCACTAGCAGTTATTGGGCACTGCAGGGAGAATTTTAATAGGAGAGGAGGAAAGTTCATACCAAATGGTGTAGGTTCATGCTCCCTGTCTCCCGCAGCCTTCCACATCAAAATTGTGATGCACTCAGCTTAGTGAATCCTCTAGATAGTTTGCCTGATGTGTGAATTTAATTTCATTCCTCCAGGTGCACAGCTTGGCATCTAATTTGATTTGTACAAAGAAGTTTCCTTTAAAGAGTGTTCCCTGAAAGCCTGGAAGGGAGGGGACTTGACTATGGACTAGGACAAGTAGAGATTCAGTTGAGAGACTGCAAATCACATCCTTTAGACTTCATGGCTAGAGGTAACATCATAGAAACCAGCCATATCTAAGCGAGGTGAGGACCTGAATAGCCACAGGGTAGTAGGACAAGACCTAACTCAGACCTCAGACACACCTGGAAAATCATGGTCTCTGACCCTCACCTTGTATGGGAAACAGAAAGAATGTCCCTCATCATCAGGGCAGCTTTCTATCTCAAGTAGGTAAATATTTTGGCTCATCCCAACTCCTGTTTTCTCTCAAATTCTGGAATTTTGTATATCGTGGATTCAGCCTCCCAAAAGACATTGACCTAATTATTTTTGATCAGACAATGCTAACTTCTGCAGAAGGACTCTACAAGTCTATCTTGAGTTAGGAACTCACTATTGAACCGAAGAGCTATGCCCAGTGGTGAAGTGGTATAATTGGCTTAGTTTGGATCAGATGCTCATATTCTATCAAATTGGTGGGGGCAAGGGAGACAGGGTTAAATAATAACATTCTGTGTGCTTGCCTCCTTCCTCAGGCTTCGAACTCTTTGAGGGTACAGACTGTTTTATTCCAGTTCCCTAGCATAATGCTAGTGACATAGAGGAAGCCAAATGAAATGTTATGACTTGATTGTTGAGTTGTACATTTTGCATTTGGGTTAATATTCCATCAAAAATAAGAACTTGTTATGCAGTTCCACATCTATTTCAAAGACCAAAGACCTCATAATGATTTCAATTTGTTTACAAGTTAAGGCTGAGCCCCCACTACACTCTCTGAGGAATATATACCAAGGCCTTACTTCTGGAGTTCTGCTCCCTGATCCTATAATTTTAATTGCATTTCCCCAGGAGCCCAGCTTGACATCCAATTTGATTTGTACATAGAAGCTTCCCTAAGGCAAGCAACTCTAATGAATTTTAAAATCTATCTTCCCTGGTCAGTCAATGGAACTATTTTTTTCTTTTAACAAAGAGAACTTTTTTGTTTTTCCACAAAATATCTTACTCTGCTTGTATTTTCTTTCTTTAATATTTCATGTATTTTATATATTAATTCTGGGAAATATCCATTGATTGTTTTCAGTGTTTATTTATGAAAATGTAATTTGTCATTTCAATACTTTTATTTTTGTTTCTTTTTCCACATGCTCTCACCTTTCTCTTTAAGAACCAAGATGTTTATGGGTAAGAAAGCAGTCACTGTGTGAGAAGACAATTCAATGAAAAGCACAATTGCCAAATGAAATTCAGTTCTTCCTAAAAGCCTGGAGATATTTCAAGGTCAAGTGTGAGAATACACCAAAGATCTCTTTTTGGTTTTTTGGTGAGGGAGACTAGCCCTGAGCTAACATCCGTTGCCAATCCTCTATTTTTGCTGAGGAAGACTGGCCCTGGGCTAACATCCATGCTCATCTTCCTCTACTTTATATGGGACACCACCACAGCATGGCTTGACAAGCGGTGCATCTGTCCGTGCCTGGGTTCCGAACCTACAAAACCCTGGGCTGCCAAAGCAGAGCACACGAACTTAACCGCTACAGCACCGGGCCGGCCCCAAAGATCTCTTTTTTATAATTATATCCTCCACTTCCTATTTAGGATGACTTGACACTTAGAGTTGTTTCCCCAGCCAATATGTGTCATTTTGAACTAAAATCCTACTCTTCCTGCTTGCTGCTATTTGCCAGGGCCACAGATAAAAATCAAGCATTCCTTTGATTTATATGATCCACCAGGTTTTACTGTTGTCAGTGTGTGGGAAGCTATAAGCTCCAAACAAGGAATTGCCCATGAATTTAAAGATAAACTTACGAATGAGGTTAAAAAAAAAAAAAGTCATCCTTCAAGATGGACTCAATGGTGGAGCAACATAAAATGTCGAGATGAACTTTCTGCAGTTGTGCTTACCTCCTCATTTACCATGTGGCAAGCACTGTGCTAAGCGCTCTACATGTATTATAATTCATCTGCCTTTCTCAATTCCTCTTATGTTGGATATTTCAATTAATCTTTTTGTGCCTCCATTTCCTCATTTATAAAGCAATAATAGTAACCACCTTATAGGGTTGCTCTGAAGATTAAATTAATTATAAAACACAATGTTCTTAGACTAATCTCTAGCACTTAGCAAAGACTCAATAAGAATTAGTTATTCTTACTGAATTCGAGGAGAAAAAATTGGTATCAGACTTCTACTACAGTCTAGAAGAACAGCTAATGAGTTCTACTGACTGTACGAAAATTTACATAGAATGATGAGTGGCAATCAAGATCTCATAACTTAACGGTAACTTTTCTTAAGAAGTTTAACCTTCTTCAACTCTATGCCCATGAAGCAATGTTTGAGTTGCTACATATGGTTGGGCACACAGCTCTAAAGGCGTCGTTTGCATAGTAGTCTATGGAGTGGAGTCCCTACAGTTGTGCTGTGTACAACCTGCACACCCCTACATGGCAGCCCTGCTCCTCAGGTACTCGTCTGGACCTCACCCAAAGGCAGAATGAGAATTCCTGGGACTTTCAAGTTTATGGATTTGTGTCATGTGATTTAGTACTACAAATTCTTACTATCTCTAAATGAACTGATGGATCAAGTCCCTAAATTTGAAAATCTGAGCAAAGAATTATTGATCCATACTAACCCCACTTAAGAATAATAACACTGAAAAACAGATGTAGAAGACTTCTCTACACAGGTTTAAAAAGTCACACAGAGTTACCAGAGGGAAGGGGTTGCGGGGTGGGCACAAGGGCTGAAGGGACGCATTTATGTGGTGACTGACAAACAATAAGGTACAACTAAAATTTCACAATGTTACAAACTATTATGACATCAATAAAAAAAAAGTCACACAGAAAAAGGCTTCAAGAAAATATATCAGAATGCTAGAATTAAGGGTGATTTCTATTTTCTTCTTTCAACTTTTCTGTATTTTGGTAAATTATTTTCAATGGCCATTTACTTCTTTTAGAGTCAGAAAATAAAACTCCAAAAAAGCAAAGCTATAACATAAAAATTTTCTCGAAGTGCTCCACAGCGAAACAAATGCAGAGAGGTTTCACCCCCAGGTCACAGCTACCACTTTAATCTATCACATGGTACATCCTGATACTCATCACTTCTGCATCCTGGCAGTGGCAACTGGAAGTCTCTGTTGACAGTCTGGCAGTTTTATCACTGCCTAGAGGGCACAGGCATGTTTTTTAGCACCTACCATCCACCCACCGTCTTACATGTGCTTAAATAAAAAGGAATAATAACACTCAAGCTGGCTTCTCTCTCTTCATCACTTTTTATTGTTTTTGGTTTTGTACAAAGTTATTAGCAAACTTCTACTGAGCACTGCCTACATATGTGCACTGTTCTAGGTCAGGTCCTGAGTTGACAGACGTGAAGACAGCAGATGTGGAACTTACTATCTGAACAGTGTTATCACCCTAGGTTAAAAACATCTAGCAGACTTGTATCTAAGTGGGATAGGTAATTGCCACCCCTCTGGTGTCTCTTAATGGGGGTGTTATGGAATTTGGGGTGAGATGATTCTCCATCACACAGGAACGTCCCATATAAATAAATAGGATCCCTGGTCTTCAAGCCCTAAGTTCACAAGCCTCAGGCATTGTGACAACCAAGATGACCCTAATCATTTTCCAAATATTCCATCTGGGGGAGGGACGGTACTACTCTTCCCTGAGCCCCCACCCTCTACCTTGCTGAGAACTACTGGGCTAGAAATTCATCCACACTCTGCAGCAACTTAATTCTAGGATGTACAGAGAAAAGGGAGAAACCGTGTTTCTTTCTGTGTCACTGTCTGAATCCTTTGATAGTACGGCTGGATCATAATGAGATAGATTTTGTTTTTTCTACTAATGAAAGTGCTTTGTTACTGTTTTGAACTTCCTTGGTTAATGTAATACTGAGATTTTTTTTCTGCGTTCAGAATCTTCCATCTATATCTTCGCTTCATCTTTTATATAAAATCAATAAATTTAATCAAATATGATGTTATAGAAAATATAAGGGATGGTGTTGGTTGGTATTTAGGCTCATTTAATTCTATTACCAACAATTAGTGCTTACTGAGGGCATACTATTATTTATTGATTATTTACTTGCTCTCCAAGCAAAGATTACTTTGTTTACTTTAACATAGGACTTTATACCAATGTTCTTCATTACCTTTTGACTTTTCATTTTCTCTTTCTATAACTTTTTCCTTCCTTCACTACATTTTTTTACTTTCTTTTCTGTCTTTTTCAATTTTTTAAATTAAACTTTTGAAAAAAACATTACTTTTATTTAAATGCATGTGCCAAACATATAAACAAGAGTGAGCAAACAGGAATCATCAATATAAAATATTAAATATTTAGGTCCTTTTTTACTTATTTAGAATATTGAGTTGGTAATCCTGAGATAAAGCGTGTAATCTTATTCTGTTTCAAAAGTCCAATCTACCAAATGGGGAAAATAATATCTGTACCATGATTTTTTCACTGGGATAAAGGACTAATCCTGGTATTGTGCTTTGATCTTTGAATATACAAATTCTATATACGGTAAGCTTACTTTTATAAAAATGAGTTTAACTAAATTACATTTAGCTTCTCACCAGAGATTGTTTGAACCAGATGCGTGGTTGTTGTGTCAAACAGAATTTAATGTACAAACTGTGTTGAAAAGATACTCGTACATAAACTCTACACTGCCTCATGCCTTGCTTTGTCGGCCTTATAATTACTCGGCTATTGCTGAATGAACAAATTCTTAAAGACCATTAATTTTCTTCTGCTATTACTTTCTAATACTTTTCGGGAAAGTTTATAATTTTCTTGTCTAAATGTTTCAAGTATTAGGAACCGTTGCTGAAGTTGGAATGATAACACACATAGCTATGAAAATTATCCCAATAACCAGACATCATTTACACCTACTAGCATCTATCACAGGCAACTTTATTCCAACAGCCTGGGAATGTCAGTGACCAAAGCATAGTGTGTCCCTTCAGTTTTTTGCATTCAAATCCCAGTGTGCTAAGGAAACAGCTCTAAGCTTTAATTTCAGCTTTCCGTTGGCCTTAAGAGATGCATTAATGTTGCAGCTAATTGCATGTCTTTTTAAATAACTCATGTAAACTGTTCAAACTATAGTTAGCACATGGACTATCACATCTTATAAGATAGCACTTTCTCTTATTTTTCAGCCTGAGGTGGGCTGCAGCGATTTTCAAACTGCCTTGCTCCTCCCTGAAGGGTATTGTTATATACGTCTATGTCTAATTTCCCACCATTCATCTGAACTTCATTCTCGGATTGGTTTGTGTTCTTTTGGAATCTGCCCTGTGGTTTAGGATTTAGGGAAACAGCTCTCACTGAATGTAAATTAGAGATGTACTAAGGAAGATAATATAGATTCCCAAATTATATGCAAACCAAAGTTTTAGATGAGTAAAATTGATGTTTTTCCTAAATATTTACAGGATAACCTTTTAGAACTGAATGGCTTTGAGTGAAAATTCAGAGTTTCAAAAAATATTCTCAGGCATACAGGTGTCTGTGTTTCCATTCTCTTAAGTTTACCTGCCACTTAGAAGTCATTTAATAAGCATTTGCCAAAGGACAACGTCTAATTCAATGGTTAAGAAATAGGTTCTGGATTTGTACAGTTTCCATTGCTTACTAGCTGTGGGAGATGTGGCCATTTATTAAACCTCACGAAACCTGTTTCCTCATGGGTACAATACACAGACAAAGTGCACCTACCTCATAGGTTTGTTGAAGAATTACATAGCCTAATGCTCAGTGATCACCTAGCACGGCCCCTGACACCTTAGTGTCCAACAAATGTTAGAAAAGAAACAATAATCATACTACTCATAATAGTTTACTCAAAGGGAAGGTAGCAGGGTGCTTTCTCTCCAGGGCTGTGACATTGATATGACTCAACTCTAAGTAATTTCAGTGTATGAGTCCTTTCACACTAAATGTCTAATTATTGAGAAAGGGAATATTACCAGGCCAATTAGGGTCAAGTATGTACCCTAGAGTCAATCAGTATAGCCAAAGGACAGAGCCACATAATACTATCATAAGGGCAGGAGTTCTGCTCCTATGTTTCAGGACCATTCCCATCAAAAGCAGGAATGATTAAGAACACAGTAGCCACCCCAAATATTGCCTCCTGCTGTTGTGCTGTGATGTTGTCGATTTCAGGTAGCAGTCCAATATTTTATTTGGCATTGAACTTATTCCTGTTTAATGTTCTACTTCTATTAATGACCTAAAGGAGGCCACCTATTAACTTCTGCAGTTGGTGCCAGGCTGTGGGTTGGTGCAGGAATCGTTGCAGAATAAAAGAACTGGGAAAACAAGGTTAGAATAAATTTTAAAATAATGAATTAAAGAATCAGGCAAAATGACTGATTATAAAACACAAAGGGGTACTAGTGTTACCAGCACCAGTAGGATCCGCCCAGTGAGATCCAGGTTCTTGGTCCACAGACACAAAAGAATTTGAGAGTGGACGCACAGTGGAAGTTTTAACTGAGGAGGATTTATTAGTAAAGGGAAAGTACACCCGAAGGGGAGGGGTGGGCAGGCAGGCTCGAGGTGAGCATCTGCACCGAAGTTGTGGCCGTCGGTCGCTTTGAAGACTGGAGACTGGGGCTGGTGAAGGCTCTGGAACGCTGACCAAGCGGGGCATTGTCTCCACCCCCACTCGGGAGGGGGAGATCTTTTCCTTGCATAGGTGTCTCGGGAACTGTCATGGCGGTGATCCACCGCAAGGGGGGGTCAAAACCACAATGCAAATGAAGATATAATAGTCTAGGGGCTACTCTCAGTCAGGGTTAGGGGCAGTGTTGCATCTCTGAAGAGCCGCTGCCCAGTAACGAGGACGCTGCACCTGGTGGAGTGGCCTTGCTCCCAGCTGATCTAGCTCCCTGCCTATCGCAGTAGCATCATTAGGGAGAAAAATAGAAAGTGGGTTAGACTCTATTATATAATGCAGGAAAAAAGGTTTTATTTTCCATTTGGCTTTGGGTATTTTTATGCTTATGTTAAATATGGTTGTTCATGGTATTCTAGGAAATTACTTCAAATAAAGTAATGAAGCTAAATTGTGAAAACAAATCAGTGAGAAATGGGAAGCAACTCAGTGATCCAAACTGTTTCCTTGATTAATATTGAAATAACTCAACTCTGTTCAGTTTTGTGCCTTTCAAACATTTCATAGATCAAGACATGTGTCAAGACATGTATTTGAATTTGAAAACACTGTTGCCAGAAAAGTAAATAAAAAGTTACATTATGAACCAAAAAGTTACAATATGAATATGAATCACATGAAATATGATTTTATTCCATCAAAGCAGAATTACTTTTATGTCAACAAATTCTTGCAAGTCATGAAAATTTCAGTAAAGATTGAAAATTATATTTTTCAAGGACAAACTTGAATTTAGGTAATTCAGATCAGAATGGTGTATCTCTATGTTAAAGCTAGGCGATTGGCGGTGATAGTTAATTGACAATGATAAGTATAGTTAAAATGGCAAGTGAATGGCAAGCAGAATATAAAATATGGACATATTTTTAAAATATGAAATAACTATAAAAATTATTTTGCTTAATTTACAAATTAAGGATTGAAGTCAAACAACATTTAAAAACGAGATCAATCATTTTGGTAATGGATTTGTGGAGTTTTTATAATTATAGGCGGTAAATAATAATGAATACTGACTTAGCACTTCCTCTCTACTTAACACTGTATTAATCATGTTTATTTCTCTTACACAATCCTATACTCCCATTTTACTTTGGAGGAAAATGAGACACAGAGAGGTAACTTGCCCTAGACCACGTTAGGAGAAGAGAAGCTGCTATTAGAACCCAGGTATCTTTCTCCGTAACCTATTTTACTCTTAGCCTTGTATTATGGAATTATTCAGAATATACTCAACCAAATCAAAATAACACACATTCACATAATATGCCTGAAACTCTTGGCAAAAATATCTTTTGACATTGGGAGATTAACATTTATCCCAAAACTACAATTGAATTCTTCAGTTATTTCTTTTATACCAAATTCAATTTAAAGACCGTTTTGAAACCTGTGTGTTAAAGCATACTAAATTTACCCAGAAAATGATCCAAGAGTTGATTGTTATTGCGATGTCTGTCTCCAGTTTTGTCTCAACCAAGATCTTGCGCTGTAAATATTACAAACCTCAAATTGATGACTACAGCTGCTACAGATCTTGAAACTATACCCAGATGCTCAGATGCTCTTCAGTCATGACTTGAATGGCCAAGTGTTTCAATGAGGAAAGTCAGGACAGAAAAAATTATTCATTGGAAAAAAACTCCATTAATTCAGAATTTCAATGCCACTCTTAATAGACTGTGTCAGTTGCTGCACATCCGTGTGAGTCTCAAGCCTCAACACAGTTGGTTACATTTTTCTAATCTGCAGATTGGTCAAACTACGTCAAGATTTTGATCAATTTCCAATCCTACAAAATTTCAAAACTACAATGAATCATGGAGTCCAAATCATGAGCCATTTCTTTTAAGTGTATTGAACAGAATAAAATTCTAACATAATAGAAGGAGATAGATATATATAGATATATAGAAACAGATATAGTATAACATGTTGGAACTAAAAGAGTTCTTAGAGGTCTTTCAATCGTAGGCTTTCTAGCTTTTGTTTTTTACTGCAGAAATATTTTATTTAAAATAATTATGTCCTATATATAGCAAGTTCTTCAAGATTCCTTCATTATTCTCCTTCCACCCCCTCTCATGCCTCCCCTGTGGAAGAATAGTTATTAATGCAATTGGCCAGATTAATGTTTGCTAATGAGCAGAATCATCAATGAACACAGACATGTGGCTCGCTCTCACTTCCTTCTCTCTATCCTGTGAATCTGCTGCTGGAATACCAGGTCGTTTGGCCACCTCTCGGACAGTCACTTCTCATCAGTTCCTCCCTTTCTTGCTGGAGTGTGGAAAGTTTTGGGTTTGGGCTTCAGGGAAGGTGGGATGCCTATTGCTCCAGCCCACTTTATCAGTGTTCTGCCTCGTGATTTAGGGGAAGAGCCCTCTAAAAATTGAGCTGTTTCTCTTTATTTTATGATTGTTCCTATGGGAGCTTGTGGGGAGAGGTTCCTCTGATTTGGATCCTTTATTTCCTGAAGACCCTGGCCAATATACCTTTGACCAAGACAGCTTTGACATTTCCTTCAGCTTGACTAAACTTTAGACAGGCTTCTTTCTGACTCTGGGCCCTGACCTCTCTTTTCTTAGAGCACTTACGTTAGAAAACTTGTAATTGTAAATTCTTTCTCTGTCCCTTTGAGATGTAAATTTTTTTTTTTTTTTTTTTTTTTTTTTGCCAGGAGGACTAGCCCTGAGCTAACATCGTTACCAATCCTCCTCTTTTTTTTGCTGAGGACCCCGGACTGCCAAAGCGCGAACTTAATTGCTCTGCCACCAGGCCAGCTGAGATGTAAATCTGTCTAAAAGTCTCCTGCTGGTTTAATAACCCAGGAAGGTCTTTCTTAAGGACCTGGAAACCATCTCTTTGAAATGTAAACATGAAAGGAGGTAACATCCCTATCTTCCAGTCTCTATAGCAAACGCAAATGGCATAAACACAGAGAGAAACATTTGCAAATTCAGGAATAACTCAACTGCTCAACACATCCCATTGATAACTCCCGGAGTAGTTGTCCTCCAGTACTTTACCACTAGCTCACTCCAGTGCTTAAAAACCCTCCTGCCTTTTGTTTTAGTGGAGTTAAGTTCAATCTCTCTCTCCTTTTGCAATACCCCAAATAAAGTCATCCTTAGCTCCTCAACTTTGTTCAGTGCAATTTTTGTTTTAACACCATCTAACGACATTCTAAATCTTACATTTTCTTATGCTGCTCTGGGTCTTGTGAGGATGGACTGATCTAGTTTAACCTCGATTGTCCCTAGAAGCAACCTAGAGGAAATTTCCTAAACCCTAGGACTACACAGAACATAATTTGAAAACGGTCAGATTCCAGCTTCCTCAAAAGAGAAAGGAGAGTTACCAGAGTTCTCCTAATTCCATCCCCACCCCACATCCCAGTCTAATACCAGTCCACCACACAGGCTATCATCTCCATACACCTTCCACTCTCCAGATCTGGGGCCATTTCTTATAGATATTACATTCCTCCAGCTTCTTCCTTACTTGGTCTCCATTCTGGCATAATCTGGAAGTCTCCGTGGAAGAGACAGCTGCAGGTGAAATGTTGACGGTGTCAAAGGTGGTAGAATATTGTAGTGAGGATATTAGCTGACCCTAAAGTAGTGTTAAACTCTCTGAGTGGGTCTGTTAAGCAGGTTGATCCAGAGGCCTAGTGGTGTCTATTAACATGAGTTGATTTACTAGGGAGGAGGGAGAAGAACAAGGATCACTATTTCTGGAAAAGTAGAGAACAGCAGGGTACCTGTTGCCCAGACTGGTTCAGGATATCTACCTGAGTTCCAGAGGGAAACGTTGGGCAGAATCTCAAGGAAAAATGAGGCGTCTTGGGATACAGGCCTCACTAATTCATAATAAAATGTTCTTCATGAAAAAGTATGACAATGTGGCGACACAAGTCCATGACACTGGTGTTCTTATTGTTAATGTAATAATAAGATGAAAAGGCTAGAATAAACTCAGTTGTAGTGGTGAGAAGCAATGATTCCACTGAGCAGCTGGAAAAACAAATTTTTTATAATGATACTTGACTTATGTTATTTGACCTTTAATAAAGTCATATAAATGAGGTTTCCGTGTGTGCAGAGCAATAGCAAGGGGGAAGGAGAGGCAAGTAAAAATGATCAGGAATTCAAATGTATTTGTTGTACATGGGGCTTACTTCCTCCTCAGCTAGCATTTTTGAACACCAATGTTTCTAGTCAAAAATTTGGGGACATGATGCATGCTGTAAGCATTTACTTCACAGATATGTGGATATGAATAATGCCATCTAAAGGAACTGTAATGGACAGACTCTAAGCTGCCCCCATGATCTCTGTCCTCTGGTGTTCATGCCCGTGTGTCTCTTCCCACAGAGTGTGGGACCGGTGGCTGGTTTCTAACCAACAGAATATGGCAAAGGTGACAGCATGTTACTTCCATGATTATGTTACATTATGTGAGACTCTACCTTGCTAGCATCTAGAGTGAGTCTGTAGAGACTCTTCCTGCTGGTGAACTCAAGGATCACAAGGATTTATGAGCTTGTTTTGCAGAAGAAAAAGAATGCCTTCAAGGAAGTTACAATCATCAAATAATCAGCCCCCAGTTACCTCTGCCATGCAGAAGTCAGATTGCCCAAGGGCTTATCTAGAGTGAAAGAAAAATGGTGTTTTTCTCCAAAACTCCTCCTGCCAAGCCCCTTAGCTCTATAAAACCTTCTGTTTTCTTCTCTTGTTGAGGCAGATTTGAGAGAACCTACCCTCCTTCTCGTCTTGGCCAATTTGATTAAACCTTTCTGCATCTCCAAGCACTGACGTCTCAGTGACTGGCTTACTGCACATCAGGCACAAGAACTTGAGACTAAGAGGTTTGATATCACTGGTATGAAGAAGTAAATGGCCATATTGGAAAAGCCACTTGGCAAGGAACTGCAGGCAGCCTCTGGGAACTTCTGGTAGCCTCTAGAAGCTGAGGCTGGGAGCTGGCAAGATACCAGAACCCTCAGTCTGCAGCTGTGGGGAAATGAATTCTGCCATCAACCTGAGTGAGCTTGGAAGTGGATTCTTGCCCAGGCAGCCCTCAGGATAAGAATGCAGGCTGGCTGACACCCTGGTAACGGCCTTGTGAGACCCGAGTAAAGGACCCAGCTAAGATATATCTGCACTCTCGACCTACAGAAATTGTGAGATTATAAAGATGTAACTGTTGTAGCCACTAAGTTTGTATTCATTTGTTGTGCAGCAATAAAACATGAATATAGGAACTGACCAGTTCTACAGTAGAGAAATCTGTTAATTAAACATATTCAAAACTTATTTGGGAGGAGTAAATTACATTTGGATAAGAGATTACAATTGTATATTTAGTGCCTAGTATAGTACTTAGGACATACAGGGCACAAATGCTTGAGTGAATAAATGAGTAAATACGTGCATGCCCGAATGAACATACTCTGATGGTGCTTTAGGTTCTCAATAAGGATGCTCACCAATACAAGTCATTCTTCCTGGGAAATTTCTATTTTTTCCACAGTTTCAATTATACCCTGTACTCAAGTGGCTCCCAAATATAGATCTCTAGTGATCTTTCTCATGTGCTATATATATATATATATGGTATATAGTACTCTAGTATTGGAAGTCCCCACTGGATTATCTCACAGATATCTCAAACCTAACACTTATCCAAAGGAAATCTTTCTGCCACCTCCACACCACTGTCCACCTGGCCACACAAAGCAAACCCTGGGAATCATCTGACAACACTCTCTCATATACCTCTCACATTCATTTGTTCACCAAGTCATATTGGCTGCAATCTCTTGCAGCCTAGTCATCTGCCTAATCCATATCTGATCCTGAGCAAATTAATGGAGAGAATGCAGTCTTACTGCCTGGTCTCACTTTAAATTCTTACCCTGTCTCATGCATATGGGCTTTAGGGATCATCCTAAGGCAAGGACAGTTTTCATATGCAGAATTAGGGGAGCTCTTCCTCCTCTCTCTCCTCTCCAGGATTCCCCTCTGACAATCTGGAGGTTAGCCATGATTGCCCAGGTCCTTTACCTCATTTCTCTAGTCAGAGAGATGGTGGTCTTTCTATCAGAGTTTTAGTCTCCTGGGCTGTGATCCATCTTTAGGACAAAGTTGTAAATGATTAGGTTGTAAATGATTAAGAAAATTGCCTCTGTGCCTGCCACTTCCTCAAATTTAGATTCCCCTCCCCTATCTTCCTGCTTTGGTTTACTCTTCTGAATAATTAGATAGTGTTTTTTTTGTTTTTTGGTTGTTTTTGGTGTTTTGTACAGAGTTTATGGATGTTACCAGTGACGGAGTTGGTCTGTGATAGCTTATTTTACCATGCCAGAAGTGGAACTCCGAGAGTTTTTGAAAAATTAATTGTTTGGGTTTTAATTTTTTCTATGTTATTATTTATTTCTAGTCTTACTGTATTTTATTTAAAGTGTGTGGTCTACATAGTTTCTAGTTTTCTGAATTGATTGAGATATACTTATAAGACACCAATTTCATAAAACAATGACTCAAAAGAAGTGTATTCTGTATAATACATAGAGAGAAGTAATCTCAATATCATTACTTAAATTTTGTCTACTTAGTCTGTCAAAGACTGAGAAAATTAAATATAACTAATCCACTATTACTCTGTTTCTTATTATTTGCCATTGTATTTCTGAAGGTTTTGCTTTATATATTTTATGTGATATTTTTAGTAGCATACATGTTCATGACA
The DNA here is from genome assembly GCA_031878705.1 of Tapirus indicus. NCBI lineage: Eukaryota > Metazoa > Chordata > Mammalia > Perissodactyla > Tapiridae > Tapirus > Tapirus indicus. The sequence goes on along the minus strand of CM062935.1, from coordinate 32,721,945 downwards.
TGTAGATCTTCATTGTGAGTTTAACCCTTCATCAGTATAAAGTTATCATATATCACTTTCTTCGATATTGACTTTTTTTTTTTGGTGAGAAAGATTAGCCCTGAGCTAACATCTGTGCCTATCTTCCTCTATTTTATATGTGGGACACCTGCCACAACATGGCTTGATAAGCGATGCGTGGGTCTGCGCCCAGGATCCGAACCTGTGAAGCCCGGGCTGCCAAAGTGGAGCATGTGAACTTAACCACTATGCCACCAGGCTGGCCCTGATATTGACATTCTGAGCCTTACTTTCTTTTTGTTTGCATTTACTTGGTATATACATGTGTAGAACATACTTCCTTTTGTGGATTTTTTTGTTTTCATTTATTTTTAAAGCAGATCACTGGTCAAGTACATATAGCTGGGTTTCCTCTCCTCAGATCAATTTGATGTCTTTTTATTTTAATTAGTGGGGTTTTTTTTACTAGAAGAGTTATTATTAGACAATTTGTGTTATGGTTTATTTTATTATATTTTCATTATCCATTTTTCTTATTTCATTTTCCCAGTTTTTAGAAAAAGATTATTTTGTTTATTTTCTGCTTTGTAATTTAGAAAGTATATTATAACTTTAAATAATATTTTTAATTTATATTCACTTTATACTCTTTCTACATTGCAACAGCATCTAATGAATCTCTTCCTTAAGAGATGTGAGTAAATTAGGCTATTTAGTCTTGCTATTTTTAATCTCCTTCCTGCTGGGGGATTTGTCACCCTATATTGATGATTTTGGTCTCCATAATATTGTTATCATATGCAGCTTTTCTTCTTAACAGGTAATATATATATACTATTATGTATATAATTTATAACCATAACCACTTAGCTTTAATTCTGTGTTTAAATATATACAGAGATGAACTTTCATGAAGTTATATATATATGGATTATACATTCCTGAATCTTTGCATAATCAACAGTCTCTCTGTTGTCTTCGCACCGACGGGACTGTATGAAAACCTAGTATGTGTACATTTCGTACAAATTCCTTCACTTTCATCTAACAGCTGTTTTTGCTGACAATTTAAAGCTAGACTAATTTTTTTAATCATAGGTGACCTTCTTCTGGTCTAGATACTTAAAGGATTCTTTCCTTATTCTTAGACATCAATAAGTTCACTAAGATGTTTCTGAGTGTTGGCTAGTCTTTAATAAATTTTTCTCCATATGGTAAGCACTGTTAAGCTATAGTTTCAAGTCCTCGTTCAAATAAGGAATGACTTATTTTATTTTATCTATGAATTTTTGTCTGTTGAATTTGTTCTCATTTCATATTCAAGCATGACTATTATCTCAATGATGGATTTCCATTATTTTCTACAATTTTGATTATCATCTATTCAATCACATTCTCTGAACTGTGTGATATTTTCTAATCTGTCCTCCATTCAGAGGATTTACATTGTTATTTCTCTTTCCTGCTTCCAATGCAGTTTCAAGATCATCAGTGTCATTTTCCCCCTTAATCTATTTCATGCTCACTTCCCTTTCATTCCACCCTATTTTTTTATCATCTTATTGTCATCTCCTATTTCATAGAGTCAATATTTTCTTTAACTTCCTTTAAGAAGGTGAAGTTATCCAATCTTTCTTCTGATATCTGGGAAAAAATGCCTTCTTTGAATATGTGCTTTTTTATCAATCAAACATAGTACACTATGCTATGCTTGCTTTCCTTTATGCTCCAAACTTACTGCATATAGACTTTCTTACTTTTCCTTTATTCATTTTAAAGTGTGACTATTGCTACCTGGGCCTGTCATTTGTTCTTAAATGCGGACAATGGACACACCTGAGCTGCCTTATTTCCCTGGGGTCCATTTGAATTCTCCTATTAGAATTTGTCTGGAGCTTGGATGTTGGTGTTTGTGTCGTTTCCATCATTCAGGCATGAAGGTGAGAGGAGATGGAGTGGTACTGTGAGCAGCCACAGTCAGGAAGCTTTAACTCAGTGTCTTCCGTCCTAATATGATCACAAGGAGGGACTTGAGGGCCTTTGCTTGACACGGCTGCCCGCTCCTCTTTCTTTGCCATGTTTTGTTCTCAACGCTGGAACAATGGCCAGTCTCTCCAGTCCGTTGCTGGGCTTTCAAAAGCCGCAACTTCAAGTGAGATGTTCTCCACGTTACCCCCGGCCTGCCACTTTTCAGGGAGTCGTGTGATGAGTCTTCAAAACTTTCACAGTGTGTGGGAGGGATACATGAGGAATCCACATCCTGGATTGGTGAGATGATCAAAACACAACGGCCTGTGAATAGGGAGAAAATGGGATAATGGACAAAGATCTTGTTTCATAACAAAGAACTGACAAAATTCAAAGTGCAATTGCATGAAATCGAGTTCTGCATTTCTTGTTATTACTAACATGTGGTGAAAATAATGAGAATGAGATATACTTTAGGATTATGTGCTATGAAACTCTTATGCAAGTGGCAAATATTTTGACACAAACCAACACAAGCTTTTATTGAAAAAAATAGCTAGTTTCAGGTTTTTATTTTTGTGTGATGCCTCATTTCAACTTAATTTTTTTTTAAAGTCAGGATAAATAAATATATCACAACTTTCAACTGTTAAGGGATACTTTAAAATTGTCATCTAGAGATGACAATCCAATTCCTTATGTACTAAATTTAATTAAAATTCTTAGAAAAGAAGGAAGGATACTTGGAAGATTTTGAGATGAATAAGGAAATAATTTAATAGTTCTTAGATGCAATAAGGCAAGAATATTTATTCAATTGTAAAAATATGTCACTCAAGATAGGTAAAGAATAGTCTTATGAACCTATCTGGTTATCTAATACATAATTTCTCAAGACTTTCTAGTTGGAAATGCCTTGTAAGACTTTAATGACATGAAATTATTGCTGCTGGAAGCATTATTTTAATATTCCCCTTATTTATGGTTTAAAGATAATATCCACCAGCTTAGTACCTTGCCTATTATCCAGTAAGATGACAATGTCAGACTAATTACAGTTTTTTTTTAAGTTACTGGAGAGAATTTATATTCAAAATATCATTTAGGAGAAAAAGGAAGCCAACTTCCACAGAGGAAAACAGAACTTATTTTTGAATTTCTATCTAAATTTCAAGTGCCTCTTTTATTTCCCAGTATTAAATCTAAAATCACACCCTTACATTAATCATGAGTATGCCTTCACATCCCTAGACAGTAGCTAATAATTTAAATAAGTAAAATTTGTCCAATATGAAAGAAAACCACTTTCTCAAGAAAATGACAGTAGGTAGAGGCATCACGTTTCTGAAACTTGTAATTTGAAGAGCATTGTCTTTGAAAACAATATCCAACAATGATGACATCTGGGTTGATTTTCTCCATTAGAATCTTCTTAGCTCTCTACTATCACCAGCAGAACTTAGAAGACATTACAAACAAATACGCAAATTGTAATATTCAACTCAACAAAACATTTTCAAGGTCACTGTCTTAAAAAGTAATATCATATAATATATCATGAAGGAGACTTTAGAATTTCTACGACTTTGGTGTTTCTGTCCACATCTCTTGTCCATCAGGGCAGCTAATCAAGAATTTATTAAAATTGTTTGAGCTTCCCTCCCAGAGAGGGGACCTTTGGTAACTCACTGGACATCCCTGCATTTCAAAAGCTTCCCCATGTCTCATAGACAACCAATCACCACTTTTTTGTGGATTTTTTAAGCCATAATTGTGAAAGAATCGAATGAAACAATCCATATAAAGCCCTTAGGTCAGTGGTAGCAAAGAGTAAGAATTCCACAAATCCTAGCTGTCACTATGTATTATTAATATCCTCATCATCATTATATTGTTATCTCTTGCTAGATAAACCTTCCTAAACATGTGAAATACTAGGAAAACTTCTATTTGTTAGATTACCCAAAATTCTTCACTTGCTGCCAATTGAATCTCTCTTTACTTTCAAAAAGTTAGCTCCTCTCTTACTTGTTCTATTTCTTTAAATTTCTGCTTATCCTTGACCGTGTCTCTATCCTCCCTCATTCCTCTTCTCTTCCACTCCCTCCTCTCCTCTCCTAAATTTAAATGCATTTACTCTTAAATGGATTTTAAGGTGGACGTTACATTCTCATTGTTTTTCTCTACACATGCTCTGAATTTTCTATTTGGAGCAGTTGGCTCAGAAAGGCAACCTACACTAAGTGACTCTCCCTTCTCTGAATATGCTGTAAAACTGAGAATTTCCCAGTTGTCTGAAATCAAGTTTTTCACTTTATGATTTGCCAGGGGTCACGAATTCCGTGACTACAGGTCAGGAGGACAAATTAATGAGTGAAGCTGGCCAGGTGCTTCCTCTAGCCAATTAGAGAGCATTCAGGTCTCTGCCTCTCAGCTCCAACTAATTGTTGCCCAGAGGAAATGTAGGCCCAGTTTTACCAGATTATCAGATTTTTTCTTTTTAAGAAATGATGGGATTGTGATTTTTTTTGCAAAATCTACACGTGTTTAAATGTTGTTAACCAATTCACAAATTTATAAAACAGTGTATGTGGCACTCAAAATATGTGAAATTTTGGCAAATGAGCGTGATAGAGATGTTGAGCTGCTCACTGAATGTCTGTTTCCCATTCTATTGGGTAGAATTGTTGCTGGGAAGTGACCTCCCAATAGAGATTAATAGGAATTTCCCAGTATCTTTTGCAGTTAGGTGAAGCCAAATGATGATGTCTTTTACTTTTGTGGGTCCAGTTGACACACAATTAGCCTCTTTTAACAAATGCAATCGGTTTGGGAATTATAAAGGTGAGTTGAGAACGAGCAATTCCATATTTCCACTAAAAAATATATAAAAGTTAACATGCAAAGACAAAGTTTTTTATGGCAGTGTTTTTTAGGTGAAATGTATTACAGGAATTTTTAAATATTGTTGGATAATGATTATAATACTTTATTTGTGTTACCTTGTAGTTTAAAAAGCATTGAAAGGAAAAAAATGGCCTAATTATTCTGATTTGGATGTAATCTGATTGTTGACATCGGAATGGCTCCTGTCTTCTACTCACTCACTTTATGTCCTCTAACTGGGATAGGCTAAATGTCTTATCTCCTGCAGTGGGGGTGGGCAGAAGAGGAAGAGTAAGATGGGGTAGGAAAATAGCAGGAGCAGATGAGGAGGAGGAAGTTTAGTCTCTCATTCCCACTTTGTCCCCGAGATCTTCAATATGGGTGGAACAAACATCAACAACCAGGAGATTTCTGAAATCCCTGCAGCAGTCTTGAATTTTCCAACCACACGCAGAACCCAGAATTGCCCCCACCAATATTTAAGCCAAAAGATAGAACCACCATCAGATGGCGCTAAACCACACACAGGAAATGGACGGATTGGGATGGAATTTATTGGAGGCTAGCTGGGTTCTGTCCTTCCAGTCATTTCATTCACCTTGAAAAAAATGCAGCTCCTTATTTTATACCATTTAATTGTGTTGTATCCTACATACTGCCTTATGGCAGGCACGTAGCATACTTTCTAATACTTGATCTCATTTGATATAACAACTCTAAGAAATGGGCCAGGCTTGGTATATTATTGTTCCTTTGGATGAGGAAATTGAAACACAAAGATTAAATGTGACATTGACTAAAACAGCATATAGTAATATTGATTAAAACAATTCAAAAATTAATTTTCAAATATAAGTTTTTAAATTACTCTAAAAGCCCAGAGTAAAACATTACATCTTAACTCAGGTAAATGGTTTCCATGGCAGCCACTAGAATGCAGCTCGCATATATTGTTCTCTTGCCATGTAACATCCAACAGATAAGGTGCCAATGTCTTAGAATAGTTGCTAGTTACATGCCCCTTACACTGTGTACCTCAAACACCAGCTGTCTCAATCGAGCTATTGGGCATCATGATAACACTATGCCATCAGTTCAGAGCAGGGAGCTTGTCTTACAGTTAGCTATATACAGCAGGCAGACATCGATCCAATTTATAAGATAGCTGAGATTTTAAAATATAATTTTTAAAGAAGCAACACCCATGAGGACTTATTCTAGTTTTACACTAACTAGAATTGGATTTTTCACTGTTTTTTAACCCACTATAATTGTATTGGAATTAGATATAGTTTAAAAAGGCATTAATAACCTGAGATCCATAGTATAATTTAAAAATTAGGCTCATAACTCAAAGCTGTCAATAAATTCAAAGCTGTCATGCTATTCATGAAACTTACAGTAAACCGTGTACTGGCTTTGACCATTTTATCTCTTAAAGGGTTAATATTTAGCATTGATAAAGAAGTTTCAAAATTTTTAAAGTCTGAAAGCAACGGAGAAGCTGTCACTTTCTGTTATTTTCGGGTCAAGCCTTAAATGACTACTAATTCTGATGGACTTTCCAATTTCAAACCATATCCAGTTCAAACTTCTATTTTTTAAAAGAAATTCTGAATTTCAAATTGCATGATAACTTCACGGGTAACATCAGCTTCTCAGATCATTCATAATTGGAAAGATATCAGACATGAAGCTCAATGGGATCTTAGCAACTCTGATTGCCTTATACTAGAGCAAACAAATGACTGCAAAATTTGACCCAAAATAAGACATTTGCACAGGGCAAAACATAATACATAGTATTCAATCAGCAGAGCAAGCTTATCTCTGGTCCAGCAATTATAAATTTTTGAGATGTGTAAGGACAGACAAGATTACTCCAGTAGGTGGAACAGTCAGCAAGAAGTTCTAGGAGACTAGAAGTACTTGGAGATGGATAAATTAGTGACAGCTTTAGAAAGTGCGATGGTGTGTTCATTCACAACAGAACTCTAGTCATTGCCTGCAAAATATCCTCATACCTTCCTATCTTCATCAGCTAGAAGGATCCATTCCTCTAGGAGGACACTAGCAAGGATTAGGCAGAATATCAGGTTCTTATACAAATAGATTGAGGCTTAAGCAACCCTCAGAAAACAAGTTCTAAAGACTAAGCCAGTATTTCAGAGTATAGGAATGCTCAGGTGCTAAATCCTCATCTCTTGGCAGCAAGATTTTTTGCAAGACGTTCTAGGTGATGGTGCTGAAATGCCTAATATACTTACTGTTCTATTTGCTTTTAGCTCAGAAATTGGGCAGGACTGAGTCTCAAGGCAGAGACATCAAGTGAAGTGATTGAAAAGGTAGGGGCTGACAAATTTTTATGAAGAATTATAGTTTTCTTAACTAAATAATAAGAGCACAATATTACAATTGTGTCCAGAGCATATAACAAAAACACAAAAAGAGTAGCTTAGCCAAATATGGTTTAGTTTTCTCTGATTAACATGAAATTGGAAATATCTAGTCCAGGTTTGGCACATCTGCTCAAGTATGCCATCAAAAACCTCAACTGGGGAGGCCAGCCTGGTAGTGTAGTGGTTAAGTGCACGTGCTCCACTTCGGTGGCACGGGATTTGCGGGTTCAGATCCCGGGCACGTACCTACACACCACTCATCAAGCCATGCTGTGGAGCTGTCCCACACACAAAAAATTGAGAGGAAAATTGGCAACAGGTGTTAGCTCAGGGCCAATCTTCCTTACCAAAAAAACAAAACAACTCAAATGGCTTCCAATTTCCAGATCTGCTCTTCTTAACATGGATCTTTTCTTCTCATGCTCACAAGATGTCTGCCTATTATATCCATGTTCCTGGTGGGAAGAATTCCTTTTTCCTTCATCAAAAAAAAAAAAAAGCCATCTCCAACATTTCATTGTCTAGAAATATAACACATGACCATCCTTAACTGCAGTTGAGGCTGAGAAATTAAATTGTTTCTTCTAGCTATATTGCTGCCCTGAACACAATTAAAGTTATGTTAGTAAGAAAGAGAAGTTAAATGGATATTGGATAGATACCGTCATTGTCTGTTATGAATATCTCATGTATATTTACCATATATTTTGATATTTGGATCACAAGAAATCCATGATGAGATGAATGGAGAAATTATTGAAGAAATCCTATCTTCAGGACATCAAGTAAAAATGGAATACTAAATCTGAGAATCACTTATTACCTACCTATGGAACACATAATAAGCAATAAATAACTTGATCCTTTTTAGACTATTTTAAAAAACACAAGTATATGGAAGTAAATGAAATTAAAACCCATTCTTAATTCCCAATATAAAAAAGAACATCGTGTATCTCTGAATCATTATGCATCACACATTGTTTTGATGCAAAAACAGGACTTATAAATTTTAAATGTCTTTTCTTACTTTGGAGATAGACTTGTAATATAATTTGAGATCTCCTCTGTGAGGTAACATTGAATTTTTAGTGCTATGTGGGAGAGATTGTAGGAATTTAAAAAAATCATATCAATCAATTACATGTTTCAGAAAGATGAAATAGATAGGCTACGTGACAAAGCTTTGTAATAATTCTTTTTAAAGTAATTATATTCTAAATATTAAAATACCATCACAGGATATAATATTTGCAACATCCCAATCCAAGCTTGCCAATTTTTATTCAAATTCCTGTAATGATTAAAGTTCATTTGGACTGAACACTTCAGCTCTCTTTAATCAAGGGAGAGATTTTCTATTTTATTGTATGTGTAAGTTTACAACTTATTTTAGCTCCATTCTTGTATTTCACATATGGCTATGTTACTGTCAACGTATTTTCTTTAGCAATAATCAAAATGTAGTCTAATTATATACTTTATTTTCTACATTCGAGAATACATCATAAAAATTTTTAAAGCACATTTCTTTAGGATTTCCAGATTTTTTTTGTTCTTATAAGTCATAATTCTGTCATTTCCAACTCTTTTCTCATTATAAAGCCACATGGATGTGAATTATAAGTCAAGGCAGTAAATGATGAGGAGAAAAGAACTTGAGATTTTCTAAGTGTGCTGAAAGGCAGGTTTTGCTGTGGTTGTTTAAATAGTCAGGCTATTGCTTCATTGCCATAGAATTTCGATGGCTCCAATTTTGTTTACAGTGTGATTGAGGAATAACAAACAGGAAGAGAAGAAAGACAAGTGCTACTATTTTATGTGGAATATCCATGATGGAAATTCATCTTTCAAATATGGCATTCACTGTACTGGGACCAAGAAAAGGGACAGTGGCATTTGATGACTTTTCAAGGCTACATGTGTGATCTAAAATTCAAATATTTAAAGGTACTTTGGTCTAAGTAACACATTGAGTCTTTTTAGGACTTTGCAGGATGTGAAGGACATACAATTCCTCTCTGCTTTACAGAAGACTAGATTGAAGAATGGAGACAGAGGAAACAAATTTGATCTAATACTACTCTTAGTCACTTTGCTATAAAATAATAGAAGACAAAACAAGATTTAATCTTGTGCTGACACCTTGCTGTCCTCACAGATGGTATCCATTGATTTATCTTTATTGTCCAGGTAGAAGAGACCTTGGCAGTAGAGTCATGCAGGAATGCTGACCCACTCAGCTGTGGAGGCTGAGGTGATACGATAGCAAACAAAATGGAAATATGGAAGGAGTATTTCTGCTGACAGCAACTGAGTTGGTGAAATAAATGTTTCAGGACATAAACTAGTTAACATAAGGATTACCTGGCAGTAAATGTGAAGGACATAATCCATGAGGCAAAAACACCCACTATTATCTGAATGGTGTGTTTTGTGTAGGAATATTCTCTCTACATGTGTCTTATGATATTTTTCATCTGACTGACTAAAAATTATTGCATCCAGGTGTTTCAAGCTAATATAAACTTATAGTTTTATTGTGATATTTTGAATGAGATTGTGTTTATAAAATGCTTATCCCAGTCCTTGACTAATAGTAAACATTCAATAAATGGTGGTTATTATCAGGAATATTTCATTAAGAATGTAAATTGTAAGTGTCTTTAAAAGATTTTTTTCACACTTTTTCTGATTGCTTAAAATGATTTCTCTTCTTTTCCTTTTATTTTTTGACCAACTTTATTGGCTGTACTTTATGTATGATACAATGCACATATTTTAAGTGAACAGTTCAATGAGCTTTGACAAATATATACACCATGCAACCACTTCCTCAAATAAGATACAAAACTTTTACATCACCAGAGAAAGTTTCTTCATGACTCTTTTCAGTCAGTTGTCTACCCCTAAAACCACTGATTTTATTTCTATCACTGTTTTGAAGTGGTAGAACTTAAAATAATTGGAACAGTATTGGACAGACATTTTGTGTCTGATTTATTTCCCATGGTATAATATTTAGAGATTTATTTATGTTGTCGTATGTACCAGTAGTATGTTTATTTTTATTGCTGGGGAACATTCCATCCTATGAATATTCATTTTGTTTACACATTCACATGTTGATGAACATTTGGATGATTTCCTGCTTGGAATAGTCATAAAGCCAATATGAACACTGATAAACAAATTTTCTTGTGGACACACGTTGTCACTTCCCCTGGATAAATACCTAAAAGAGAAAATGCTGAGTCATAAGGTAGGTATATATTTAACTTTACAAAACATTGTTAGTTTTCCAAAGTGGTTGGACCATTTAACTTCCATCACCAATGTATGCGAGTTCCATTTACTCTAAATCTTTGTCAGCATTGGCCTTGTCAGGTTTTTTAATGGGTATGAAGTCGTATAACGTTATGGTTTTGACTTGATACTGCTGATGACTAATGTTGAGTTTCTTATAATGTACTTATTGACCATTCATATATTTACTTTTTGTGAAGTTTCTTCTCGAGTCTTTTGTGTATTTTTGTTGAGTTGTTTTCCCTTATATAAATTGTTATGTAGATTTCAATAGAAGTCCTTTGTTGGATAAATGTTTGCAAATGTTTTCTCTCATTTTGTGGTTTGATTTCTCATTTACTTAACAGTGTATTTGGAAGAGCACAAGTTTTTAATTTTGATGAAGTCTACTCTATCAATTTTTTCTTTTATGATCAGTGCTTTTTGTGTCCTGTTTAAGAAATCTTTGCCCATCCCAAGTTTATTATTTTATAATCTTTTTTTCTTTTTATACTATAATTTTGAATTCTATTGACTTGTATTCAAGTTTATTGAGCTTCCTGCTATTGTGTCAAATATGCTTGGAATTTAAGTACCAGGTGTCTGAGACTTGCAGCTTTTTAGCCCAGTCCCCAATTTTCTATGCTGCCCAGGGACTGATAGTTTTGATTATATCATAAGTTGAGTTGTATGAGCATTTGGTTACACTGGCTTCTAAAACCTTTTGAAAGTGAATTCAGGCTCTCCTTCCTGGAGGGCCCTATAACCAAACATGACAGTCCCGGCAGACCTCAAAACTCCATGCTCTTGAGCCTGTGAGACTTGGGAGACTGTGAAATCCCAATTCTGAGATCAGGTGTTTTACAGACTGTAAGATTTCCATACCACAAACTGTGGGGTCTCAAGACCTGAGGCTGGGAGACTGTGAGGTCTTGACACTATGAGAATGTAAGAGGACACACTGTGGAATTGAGGGATGAAGGACTGCGAGAATCAGTGACAGTGAGAAAATAAGACAAGAGACTTTCAGATCTCCAGACATCAAAATTGCGATACTGTGGCACCAGAGAGATTTTTAGCTTTTTGGCCCTGTCCCTAGCCTCTGATTACTCAGCAAAATTTCTGTGTAAAAGAATTACTTGACAGAGAACATTATCTTTGAGTTTGAGCTTTTGTCAGAGTAAAACCTGCCACACTAGTTCACAGGTTTGTCAGAAGTTTGCCTGATTTCTCCTCATCCAAGGCAAGATTTTCATTCTTCAAAAGGCTAGTTCTCTGTCCTCTCCCCTGCCACCTGCTGCAACTTCAGCCATGGGTCTTAAGTATGAAAGTTTCCTTCCTCTGTTCCCTTGTCACTGCAGAAGGGCTGATCTCTCTGAGTTCAGTGCTTTTAGGTTTTAGGTTTCTTTGTGCCAACATCTCTTTAAAGAAAATATGTATAAGTATGTGCACATCTATCTATATTTCTATATGTAGATTTGTTTATGCAGCCATTTCTTGTTGTTCCAGTGAGAGCAAAAGATATTTCATATCCTTCTACATCATAACTAGTAGTAGAAATATAGGTTTCCCAACTTTTCAGGTGTTGGAGAATGTGTCTATTTGCTTCCAGTCGTTCACAGGAAGTCCCCCAATACTGGTAGTTGAGACAGATTTCATCAGAGAATATGGCAGATCCTTATTGGTTATTTCATTGGGATTTTTTTTTTTTTTTTTCTGAGGAAGATTCACCCTGAGCTAACATTTGTTGCCAATCTTTCTCTATTTTGTATATGGGCTGCCGCCACAGCATGGTTACCAATGAGTGGGGTAGGTGCATGCCCAGGAACCAAACCCCAGGCCACCAAAGTGGAGCATGCCAAACTTAACCACTAGGCCAGTGGGGTGGGCCTTCATTGGGCTTTCTTTGTCTATGTTGTGAATGGTGACCGAACAGTGTGCCCATACTGCATTTTGAGCATAAAAATGTTAGAACTATAATTCTGTCATTGGAATCAATTTCTAATTTAAAACTGGAGCTAGCATTTCCCCTACTACTTACTTTTGTCATCTCAACTGAGCACTGGAAAAAGAGGAATTGAAAACTTGTGTGTAGAATATCATCTGAGAAGAGAACTCTCTAGTCAGGGCCTTATTGCCTCTTCCTTAGTTCACTTAGAATAATTCTTATTTTTACTTTTCAATTGGATGTTGAAGATGGAGCTATCTAATATAGCTGCCACTGTGCTCTCTTTTAACTTTATGTATGGCATGAGTTGTGAATGGGGTACTCCTTGAAAGCTGTGAGTAGGAAATGAGCAGTGTCATGGAGAAAAGAGAAGAATTTATGAGGACAGAGTGGTTAGAGTAATTACTGACAGGAGAAGACTTCACAAAAGAAATGGGGAAAAAAGGAAGGTCATTCTTGAACTTTCTTATGAAACATCTTTTCATTTCACAACATAGAACATTTTTAGTACATCTCTTTCTGATGTGAGAAAATGTTCGAGGCAGATGTCCTCAAGATGTTATGCTAAACAATTCCATTCCTCTTATTCTCACTACTTTTAATGTTCATAGCAGTGTCACTGAAGAAGAAAAATTACAGGCTTATCTTGGATTTCCCTTAAGTATTAGTCCCAGAAGTAATATGGCATATGTAATGACTAAGGCTTTTTTTTACTGTATCGATTCACGAATAATCTTCTCTGTTTCTAACTGACTAAAATTTCTGGAGAAAAGTCCATTTTAAAATTGCCACCAAGGACAGATTCTCAATATTCAAAATAAAGGTGTTATAAACAAAATCTAATGTATTCATTCAAATTCTTAACATTTGGGATTTATGTTCCTAAAGTTAAAGCATATGATAGAGACTTTGACTTTTAAATTGGCTGTAGAGCAGGTTAATGGACAATGAAATCCACCCCCCCCCACCTCATGTTCAAGGGAAGGCACAAAGTTGCTATTGTACTATTAAATGTACTGTTAATAAATGTACTATTTCCACTGATATGGACTTTTCAACATTCTACAATTTAACTTTTTGATGAGTAATAGGCATAAAGAAAAGCTATTTGAAAACTGAATTTCCATGGTTGTAGATAATTATTGTAGTATACATTACCACAAGTATCTATCCAAAGACATGTTTTTCTTCCTTTTATGTGTTTCATTTGTATTGATATTCTTTTTTAATTGTATCTTATCCTTGAAGAATAAATATAATGGCATACATATCTTATAAATTCTCAGTAAATGAAATTGAAAAAAATAAAAGATATTTCCTCCTTGCATAGATGATAGAATTTCACTGACAAATACTTGGTGAGTCAGATTTTGGTATGAAATATTTTGACATAATGTCAGACAACTGGTATGAGTGATGCTTCAATTGGATGTAGCATAATCTAGAGGAGTAGCTTACTTTACTTCTTAAGATAAATGTGTTAGGATAGAAATCCAAGATCAAAAGTGGGTACACAAAAAGTCATGTGCCACATAATGATATTTTGGTCAACAACTAATCACATATTCAACAGTGGTCCCATAAGATTAGTACCATATAGCTTAGCTGTGCAGTAGGCTATACCATCTAGGTTTGTGTACGTACCCTCTACGATGTTCACACAACAACAAAATTGCCTAACAACACATTTCTCAGAACATATCTCTATTGCTAAGTGACACATGACTGTATTGGGACTAGTCAAGTTGGAGTAATAAGGACCAGATATGGCCTCCCATTGAATCAGTCAAAAGAAGATATAAGAAGCAATGTTTTTCAAGACACTGGACATTAGACAATGAAGGACAGTGATCTTGAGAAACGGGAAACAAATGAGGTGAACTCTACTGTTGCCCCAGCTTGCTGCCTTGAGTTTCCAGTCCACGGCACAGAAAATGGAACCCATGGGGTGTCAAGCCAATTCCCTTACTTGAGGAGATGGGCTCAGAATCCCAGGATATCAAGTTCTTAGTGTTCATAAGACAGAGTAACAGAGAGAAGAGGGTTACACAGAGAAAAACCTCAGGAGATCTGCAAAAGTTCCCTTTTTAGTATTCAGTAGAGTGCTTACTAGATTTGCATGTAGGGAAATTACCCAAAATTATGAAAAGAACTATCTGAATGGATTAAAAGTAACAGGGCCTGATGCTCACACAGGGCCAGGAATAAAAGTCTGTTCCCACCAGCCAAAAAGGAAAAGAATCAAATTATTTTCAAGTAAATTAATTGCATCCCAAAGCAAAACTCAAGAATATTTATCAGAATACAAACATTTCTGGCATCCAACAAGGTAAAACTCACAATGTCTGGCATCCAATCAAAGGTTACCAGCCATGCAAAGAAGCAGGAAAATATGATCTATGATAAGGAGAAAAATCAATCAAAAATGACCCCAAACTGACACAAATGTTAGAATTAGCAGACAAGGACATTAAAATGGCCAGAAAACTGTATTCCACATGTTTAAAATGTTAGATAGAGACATGGAAAATATTTAAAAGGCTCACATTGAGCTTCTAGAAATAAAAGCTTCTATCTCTGAGATGAAAAACACACTAGTTGGTATTAATGGCAGATTAGATATCGTAGAAGAAATGATTAATGAACTTGAAGACAAAGCAATGGAAAGCATCAAAAGTGAAACATAATGAGAAAAAAATAATTTTAAAAAATTAAAAGAGCATCATTGAGCCAAGGAATAGCTCAAAGCAGCCTAAAATGAGTATAATTGGAGTCCAGAAAGGAGAGGAGGGGGAGGTGGATAGAAAAATATTTAAAAGGAACAATGGCCCCCAAATTCCAAATTTGATTAAAAAAACTATAAGCCACAGGTCCAAGAATCTCAATGAATCTCAAGCACAAGAAAGATGAAGAAAACTACACCAAGGCACATTATAATCAAATTACACAAAATGACTGAAAACAAGGCAATCTTGTAAACAGAAAACAAACAAACAAAAAACACATTACATACCAAGGACCCATCTGTAAGGATGACAGATTTCTCATCCTAAACAATGCAAATGTGAAGACATTGGAGCAAATTCTTTAAAGCATGAAGAAAACAATCAATCTAAAATTATCTATCCAATATAGAAGTGTGCTTCAAAAACAAAAGTGAAATAAAGACTTTTGCATACACACAACAGCTCAAAGAATTTATCACCAGCATACACACACTATGAGAAATGCCAAAGTAAAAATATATAGAACTTCAAGGAAAAATAAAGAAACCAAAAATTAGAACTGGAGATTTGAATATCCCTCTCTCAATAATTGATAAAAGAAAAAGACAAGTGATATAGATGTGAACAACACTATCAACCAACTTGACTTAATTGGTATTTATAGAACACTCCACTAAACAACAAAAGCGTACACATTATTTCAAGCACACATAGAATGTTTCCCAAGATGAACTATATACTGAGCCAAAAAATAAGTATCTATAAATGTAATAGGATTCAATTCATATAAAACATATTTTCTGAGCACAATAAAACTAATTAGAAATTAATAACAGAAATATCACTGGAAAATCCCCAAATATGTGGAACTAAATAATATTGCTAACGAACTCAATGGGTCAAAGAACAAATCAAAAGGAAAATAGAAAATGTTTTGAACTGAGTGAAAATGAAAACACAACATATCAAAAGTGTGAGAGGCTGCTAAAGTAGTATTTAGAAGGAAATTTGGGACACTGGACACCCATATTAAAAAAAAGAAGAAATATCTTAAATCAATATCAGCCTTCACTTTAATAAACTAGGGAGAGAAGATCAAAGGAAATCCAAAGTATAAAAAAGGAAATAATAAAGATCACAGTGGAAATCAATGAAATAGTAACAGAGCATCAATAGATAAAATAAGTGAAGCTTAAAGCTGATTCTTTGAGAAAATCAACTAAATTGATGAACCTTTAATCAAAATGAGAGAGAGAGAGGGTGCAAATTAGCACAGATATGAGAATCATTATAGCTTCCAAAGATATTTTGGGGATAATCAGGGAATATCATGAACAACTTTATTCCTATAAATTCAACAAGTTGGATGAAATGGGCAAATTCCTTGAAAGACACAAATTACAAAGCTAACTCAAGAAGAAATAGGTAAACCAAATAGCCCTGTAACTATTAAAGAAATTGATTTGGTAGTTAAAAACTTTTCTACGAAGAAAATGCTATGCCAAGATGACTGCCCCTGTGAATTCTACCAGACATATAAAGAAGAAATAATATAAATTCTATGCAAACGCTTCTAAAAATTAAAAGAGAGTATTTTCAACCCACTTCATGAGGCCAGCATTACCCTGATACCAAAGCTAGACAAAGACATTACATGGGGGAAAAAAAAAAACCCTATAGACTGATAACCCTCATGAACATAGATGCAAACATTCAAACAAAATTTTAGCATATCAAAACCAAAGACATACTAAAAGGATAATACATCATGTCCAAGAAGGGTTTATCACAAGAATGCATGGTTGGTTTAACATTTTAAAAGCAATCAATGTAATTCACTAAATTAACCAATTAAAAAAGAAAACCATATACACAGACAGAACATTTGACAAAATCTAACATCTATTCCTAATAAAAACTCTCAAGAAACTAGGAATAGAGAGGAATTTTCTCAACTTTATAAAGGGCATCTACAAGTAATGTCATATTTAATGGTGAAAGACTGAATACCTTCCCTCTAAGATCGGAAATGAGATAAGGATGTCCACTCTCACCACTTGTGTTCAACATTGTTTGGAGGTTCTAGCAAGTGCAATAAGTCAAGAAAAAGAAATGAAAGGCATCTATTTGAAAAGGATGAGGTAAAACTGTTATTTGTAGGCAATATGATCATGTATATAGAAAATCTGATGGAATCTACAAACACCGACTAGAACTGATAAGTATTTTAGCAGATCACAGGATACAAAACCAATGAACAATCAAGAATTAAAATGAAATAAGCTATTTTCAATAGCATCAAAATATGAAATTTCTGGGGATAAATCTGACAAAGATGTGCAAGACCTGTACACTGAAAACTAGAAATATTATTGAGAGAAATTAAAGAAGACCTAAATAATTTGAGAGATTTACAGTGTTCATGGATAAAAAGACCCAATGTTCTTAAAATGCCAATTCTTTCCAAACTGACCTATGGATTAAATGCAATCCCAGCCAAAATCCCAGAAGTCTTTTTTGTAGAGATTTCCAAGCTGATTCTAAAATGTATATAGAAATGCAAATAATCTAGAAAAGATTAAGCAACCTTGAGAATCAAAAACAAAATTGGATAATCAACACTACTTGATTTCAGTCTTAGTATAAAGTTACAGTAATCAAGATAGTACTAGGATAAAGGTAAGCAATTTGATAAGAGAGCCCAGAAGTAGAGCCACAATTATATGGACAAATGATTTTCAACAAAAGTAACAAAGGCAATTCATTGAAGAAGGATAATCTTTTCCACAAATGTTCCTAGAACAATTGGATATCCATACGCAAAAAAAAAAAAGAATTTCTATCCACATTTCATATACATACACAAAAATTAACTCAAAATATATCATGAACCTATGGGAAAAACCTAGCATGCTAAAACTTCTAGAAGAACGTGTAGAATAAAATCTTTGTGAATTTGAGTTAGATATGCCACCAAAAGCAAAATCCATAAAACAAAATAAAATATTGGTAAATTAGACCTTATCAAATTTTTAAACTTCTTGTATTTTAAAGACACAATTAGGATAATGAAAAAAAAAAACCCACAGACTGAAAAAATAATTGCAAAGCATATATCTGATAAAGGCCTAGTGTTACAGGCTAAATTGTGTTCTGCATAATTTATATGTTGAACCCTTAACCTGCAATATTACTGTATTTGGAGATAGGGCCTTTAAAGAAGTAATTAAGGTTAAATGAGGTCATAGTATGGGCCCCTAATTCTATATGACTAGTGTTCTTATAAGAAGAGGTGGAGACACCAGGGATGTGCATACATAGAGAAAAGGCCATAGGATGCAGCAAGAAGGGAGACATTTGCAAGCCGGAGAGGCCACCAAAGAAACCAACCATGTTGGCTCCTTGATCTTGGAATTCCAACCTCCAGAACTGTGAGAAAATAAATTTCTGTTGTTTAAGTCACCCAGTCTGTGATATTTTGTTATAGCAGCCCTAGCAGATTAACACATATAGTATCTGGAAAATATAAAGAACTCTTAAAACTCAATAATAAGAAAAGAAACAATCCATTTAAGAAATGGGCCAAAGATTTGTATAGACAATTCACCAAAGAAGACATAGGATGGCAAATGAGCATATGAAAAGACCCACAATATCAATAGTCATTAGGAAAATGCAAATTAGAACCATAGTGAGATAAACTACAAATCCATTAGAATGGCTAAAAATGAAAAAGACTCACCATACCAAGTTTTGGTGAGGATGTGGAGAAAATGGAACTCATACACTGATGGGAATGTAAAATGATACAATCACTTTGGAAAACAGTTTGGCAGTCCCTTGTAAAGTTAAACATACCTTTATCATATGATCCAGGCATTCCACTCCTACATCTTTACCCAGGAGAAATAACAGCCTAAGTTCATACAAAGACTTGACACAATATTTCATGTCAACTTTGTTTGTAATAGCCCCAAACTGTAAACAACCCTAACACTAGTCAACAAGTGAATGAATAAACAGATTGTGTACAACCATACAAAGGAATACTATTCTAGACATAAAAGTGAATGAATTATTGATAACTACAACATGGGTAAATGTCAAAAATTATTCTGAAAGAAGTCAGACAAAAATGAAAGAGTACATACTGTGTGATTCCATTTATATAAAACTCTTAGAAAGGCAAACTAGTCTATAGTGACAGAAAAGGTTACTTAGGAGGGGGAAGAGTACACAGAGAGTGGCAATGGGAAGGATGACAAAGGCCTGAGGAACCTTTTGGGGATGATGGACTTTATGGACTGAAAGTGTTCCCCCCAAATTCATATGTTGAAATCCTAATGCCCAATGTGATGGTATTAGGAGATGGGCCCTTGGGAGGTAATTAGGTCACCAGGGTGGAGCCCTTCATGAATGGGATTAGTGCCTTTCTAAAAGAGACCCAGAGAGCTCTCTCACTTTTTTTCCCTCATGTGAAGATACAACAAGAAGTTGGCAGTCTGCAACCCAGAAGAAGGTTCTCACCAGAACTTGACCATGCTGGCACCCTAATCTGGGATTTCCTGCCTCCAGAACTGTGAGAAATAAAATTTCATTGTTTATAAGCCACCCAGTCTATGGCACTTTGTTATAGCATCCTGAACTGACTGAGAGAAGGCATATGTTCATTATCCTGAGTATGTGACGGTTTTGCGTGTATATGAACATATCAAAACACATTAAAATTTTTACTTAATCTGCAATTTACCATGTATAGATTATATGTCAATAAAGTAGTTAAAAATAAACAAAAAAAATGTATTGGTGCTTATTTTGAATTGAAATTAGTTTCAATTGTTTAAATTTAGCAAAAAACCTAGCATACTGGCTTCCTGGCAAGCATGAGTAGTTTAAACAGATCCTCCATGTATTAATTAGACTAGTGTTTCAGACTGATCATGCCCATTATATGAAAATGCAATTTTTTTGTTTTGTGACATTAATTAATGATATTTTATAATCCTCATTGGTGATAACATAATTATTTCTTTCCAAATAGCCAATTCTATCAGATAATTTTACCTTTAGTTTCTAAATTGAATTAGTAATTTCACAGCAACTTTTTCCCATACCTAAGTCACTTAATGAAAAAAACCAAAAAGGCAACTGTTTTAATGGTTATAATCCTGTACAGGAATGTGTCATCACAGAATCTGGATACCCTTAATTCTGTCAATGTAATATGACCTCCTCGACTACCTTAATAATCTCTTTGCCTCTACTTTTTCAATTCAGCTTCATACCTCCCATTATCTCTTCAACTTGTTCCAGCTTTTCTGACTCATTTCTCAATTGAAATGGCTTTATCAAGGTTAACAGTGAGTTATAGCCTGCCAAAGCTAATGGTCAATTATCTGTCCTCATTTTAGTAGACCTCTTAGTAGCTTTCAGCATGGTTTACCACTTCTCCTTGAAATATTTTTTTCCCTGGGTGACATCATATTCCATTTGTTTTTCTCCCCCTCTTTCCTTTTGTTTTCTTTCCTGACTTCTCCGCTCCATCTGACATCTAAATGTTGGAGTTTACAACGCAGTCCTCGTATTTTCTCTCTCTCTTCTCTTGGGCAGGTTGATCTCGTTCCATCTTATTATTTCCAACAGTCTCCGTGCCATCGACTCTCAAAATTTTATTGGGTCCAGTAATTTTTTTCTTCCTTGAAGTGACTCTGTATGGGGGAACTCCAAGTGATTTCAGCCACTTCCAAAGTCCACATAAAGAGGCTTAACAAGCAAGAGAAATCCTGCACTATACAGTGTACAGTGTATAAGCATTTTCATATTCACTATCTCTTCAGCTCTCTCTTTCTAAAATTCTGAGATGTTTGCATTATAATCATTATCCTCATCTTACAGATTAAGAGCTAAGAACCAAAGATTAAGACTCACCAAGAGTCACATAGTTAATCGAGAAATTAGATTCACAGCAAAGCCCATTTTTATACCACTAGACTATAATCAACACGAAGGTAGGCACTGTCCAACTCCTCATCATTCTCCTTAGTTGCAGGAAACAAGAAATAATTAATCATTGCTTGAACAGTTAAATCTATTTATTGCAGTTTTTGCTGATGAAATTCTTTCTAAAGTAAGGGATCAACCCATTTTGCTGATTCAAATGCCATATCCTTTGTTAATCAAGGATCTTAGAATGCATCACAGTTAACATTCAGATAATTAATTTTTATTGAATGTTTATAAAGTACAAGCCTGGAACGAATGAGAACTAAACCCAGAACACTTTCCCAAGAGCAATTAGAATGAGATTAAACCGTAATATTTACATGTTTTCTTATCATTTGTGTCATTTTCCCTCTCCTAGAATACCTAAAAAAATTATTTGAGAGCTCATGTATCATTTATTTTCATAGCAATAAGACACCTTGTGATATCATATTAGCACTTATCAGTTTCACATATCATAATAGATGGTGGAATTAGGCGACCATAAAAAGCAGGTGACTATAAACGGAGACATGAGACTAGTGCAGCTTCTCATTTAACTGTATTTCAAAACAATTATTATAAAGCTCATTTTAAATCTTTGGTACCATAAATTATAACAGCAACCAAAATATATTTCAATGGGCTTAATGAGTAGAAGTATTTTTCTACTCTACATACAAATAAAAGGAAAGATCTCTTCCTCTCTAAGGAATGGGTTACATGAAGCCACATTGGGGAAAATGTGTACTATCTTTGAACAAAAGCATCCTTGCAAAGGGAGGTGATTCTAGGAAGATGGCAGTGGCAATGCTAGCATAAATTTTGGATTTTCACAAAGCCAAAATAAAACAG
This sequence comes from Tapirus indicus, assembly GCA_031878705.1. NCBI lineage: Eukaryota > Metazoa > Chordata > Mammalia > Perissodactyla > Tapiridae > Tapirus > Tapirus indicus. Next base: position 32,699,896 of record CM062935.1, on the reverse strand, counting down.
ATAGCAAAACTGCTCAGTCAAATTAAATCCCATGTATAGCATAGATAACAAAACAAAATAACAAGGTATCCCACAAACTTCAAAATACAAGGAGGTGGGGAAAAAACACCAGCATCCAGAAGACTTGGATGTCATCAGTATGTCATCAATAAGAGTGAGAACAGAGGGAAGCAACAGAGTGCCTAATGGATCAGAGAACAGGAGAACTCTCAAATAGCAAACTTTGTGGAAGGTCAGTGTGAGCACAGTGACTAAACTAAAAGGGCTTTTGTGCACTCCAGTGGTGGGTGATTGCAAGAGGCCTGTGGCAGAAGGTCTGAGGGGCCAGAGCCTTACAATAAATAGCAAGTTAAAGAGAAAGTTTTAAAAATCAAAATAAACGAAGAAAGACATAAACACCATTCAAGAGAAAGTAACAAATATTGAAAGCAAAGAAAATTGTCATACAGATATTAGCACTCCCTGAAAAAGAAAATCAAGGAAATGATGGGAAACAATCGTGAAATAATAACCAGCCAAGTAGCAATGACCATCCCTAGTGCCCAGATGATCCTAAAATACCATTCCCATTAATGGGGCTTCTCTGTCTGCTTCCAGGACTGGGGAAGAAATGTATAAAGTGAACTTAGAAACACCTTGATATATCAGTGGCAAAATAGCTATGAAAGACTGCTACTAGGGGTGTGTCAAAAAGAATTTGAAAAAGCTTCAACCAACTGATGGGACAATTTCAGCTTCATTTGGAATAAGAATTGCAATAGATAGAAACTCATCCAATATTTTTAAATCCCTGAGTTTGTAATGATATTTTTTAATGAAAAAAGAAATATAATTGGTTACTATCTGAGGATGAAATAAACTAATTCATTAGATTAAAAATTGGGTAGTTATAAGGAAATAATCAACATTTATCTTGACTTTCTAATATTGAACTATACCACTGGATAAACAAATACTAGATAAGAGGAATCCCTATTAAATTAAATTATCCCTATTAAATTATTACAGGTAATAAGTGAAACAAAATGATAGAATTAGAATTAATGAATTAACGGGCATAGGCATTGAGCATCCAGGGATGCTATCATTAAAATTATTGTCTGTTTGCCAGCGTGGGAGAGGAAGACAAATCCTCTACCCTCTGGATCCTCTGGCTGGGGTATGAATTAAATTGACATGAGACAGAAAAACAGGAGAAAATCAAACAAAGCTTTATAACATGTATACATGGGAAAGACTCAGGAAAACTGAGCAACTCAACAAAATGTCAGAGGCTCTCAACTTAAATACCACCTTCGGCTAAAGACAAAGGAGGATGTTGGGGGTAATGGTTTGGGACTTCAAAGGGGAGGAAGGCGATTCACGTGGAAATGGAAAACAGAACTTTGATAAGAATGGGCTTAGCAGGGACCTTTCCATCTATCGATACCCAGAGTTATCTATGGTGATGGCCCATCCTGGCCTTTTATCTTAAATTCTTTTAGGCAGTTAGAGAGAAGGCCAAAGTTTCTTTCAGAGTCTTTTGTTCTTAAAAATAATCAAGCCAAGGCAAAGAGACACATTTTGAGGTGGCCAATTCTGATCCCCCACGCCAGTGCCCATTCAAGTCATTGCCTAGAGAATTATGAGGAGAGAAGTACCTGACAAAGAGGCTACAATGCTGAATCCTTAAATTTCACTTTCCTCTTGGGTCTCTGCTTATGGACACTCCAGAAGCAAAATAGAAATGCACCTAAAAAATTGTAAGATCTTGATACCTTTGTGGTCAAGATAAATAGACACAAATTCCAACTCTGCCACCTGTCAAGGACCCCCAACCTGCATCCAGTCTCAACAATTCCATCTCATGAGACTTTTCTCCCAACTTACAAGGATGGGGCTCCAACCTGATGGACTTAAGAGTTATAAAAGCCTTCAAAAAGAAGACTCATACCAAAAGAGAAATAATAAGCATTTCAAATTGGATTGCCTTTTCAATTCATTACTTGTTTCCTTTTCTGTACTGAAGCTCTTTAGTTTAATGTAGTCCCACCTGTATATCTGGTAAGGGGCTAATATTCAAAATATATAAAGAACTCATACAACTCAACAGCAGAAAAGCAAGTAATTCAATTAAAAAACAGGCAAAGGACCTGAAAAGACATTTTTCCAAAGAAAATGGCCAATAGGTATATGAAAAGTTGTGCAATGTCACTAATCATCAGTAAAATGCAAATCAAAACCACAATGAGATATCACCTTATACATGTTAGGATGGCTATTATTACAAAGATGAGAGATAATGAATGTTTGTGAGGATGAGGAGAAAAGGGAGCCCTTATCCACTGTTAGTGAGTATGTAAAATGGTACAGCCATTATGAAAAACAGTATGGTGGTTCGTCAAAAAATTAAAAACTGAATACCATATGGTCCAGCAATCCCACTCCTGGATATATATCTGAAGGAATTGAAATCAGTATCTTGAGGAGATATCTGCACACCCATGTTCATTGCAGTATTAGTCACAATATCCAAAGTATGGAAACAACCTAAATGTTCTTCCATGGATGAATGGACCAAGAAAATGTGGTATATATATATACAACAGAATATTACTCAGCATAAAAAAGAAAGAAATCCTGCCATTTGCAACAAGAATGAATCTGGAGTGCATTGTGGTAAGTGAAATAAGCTACACAGAGAAAAGAAACACTGTATAGTATCACTTATATGTGGAATTAAAAAAAAAAAAAGCTGATTTCATAGTAACAAAAATAGAATGGTGATTGCCAGGGGTTAGGGGAAGGGAAAATGGGGGGATGTAGGTCAAAGGTACAAATTTTGAGTTATAAGAATAAAAGCCAGCCCTGTGGCCTAGTGGTTGAGTTTGGCATGCTCTGCTTTGGTGATTGGGGTTAGGTTCCTGGGCATGGACCTACACCACTCATCTGCGGCCATGCTGTGGCAGTGACCCACATACAAAAGAGGGGAAGATGGGCACAGATGTTAGCTCAGGGAGAATATTCCTCAGCAAAAAAAGGAAGAAGTTCTGAGGATCTAATGTACAACATGGTGACTATAGTTAATAATACTGTATTGTATACTTGAAAGTTGCTGAGAGTAAATCTTAAGCATTCTTACTACACACACAAAAAATTAACTATGTTAACTATGTGAAGTGATGGATGTGTTAATTGTCTCGATCTTTGTAACCATTCTACAATATATGTATATCAAATCATCATGTTATACACTTTAAACATATACAATTATATTTGTCAGTTATTCATCAATAAAGTTAAAAAATATTGGAGACATAATGTGATCCTATATCATTAAGATCAGCTTATGAGCACATAATTCATTCTCTTGACTAAAATATGAGATAACATAAAATTCCTTTACTCAGTCATTCAGTCATCCATCCATTTATTTTAAAAAATCAAATAAACTACAATAACTAAGTAATCACACACACATACAGAGTCATATTTTACTTGTGATACCCCAGTGATTGCAAGGATACAGCGATAAATGACACATATCTTAAACTCAGGATTAACGTAATCTATTGGGTGTTTCCAGAGAATTGTATCAAATACATAATTCAAAAAGCCTCCCTAAAAAGGATTAGAGCTACATGGAATTTTTTTAAGGCCACTCATACAAGACCAACAAAGAAAGCTTTTAGTGGATTTATTGACTCCTGGAAGGTTTATCTAGAGTCCTATTGTACAAGCATTCTTACATTATACTCTTGCCTCTGTAAAAGAAATAAATTTGTAATTTCTGATTTTCTCCTGGATGTCGAGTATGTGGAAATTTTTTTAAGTATAATTCTGAAGATTCAGTGGGATTCAATCCTATTCACGGTAATTCTCAAATGAAAGCAAAGATTAAACGCATATTAAGACTAGGCCATATTCAAATTATTGACATTTCAAAGCAAAGAGGTACTCTTAGATTTCTTTAAATGCTCCCTCTGTGTTAAGGTGAATTAGTTCAACCTGAAGAGTATTTCAGGAAGGGCTGCTGTGTTCTGAACACTTTATTATATGAAACAGTTAATGTAAGCTAGATCTTTATGTTAGGAGCCCATGAAAATTGTATTACGTTATTAAAAATCCCAAAGACACAGAAAAGTCCAAAGAAAAAATTAAAAGCCTACTAAAATACCACCATCCAAAAGTAACTATTTAAACATTTCACAAACACCATTCAAGACACTCTTTCGTATATAAATGAATATGTGTTTATACATGTAATCTTACATGTATACATATATATTCATCTATATCTATTCATGTGTATTCATATATATATTTATTGATATACGTTCACATACACACACAGATAAAAGGAAAACTAACTTCTCTTTAAAATTGGGATCAACTTTAAATGCAATTTTAAATACATTTTAAAAATTAACTTTTCATGAAATTAATAGAAAAAGAACTGAAGTGAAACTGAAGGACCTGCTTCACTTCCAGTACATATTTCTTCACCACAAGAGGATAAGTTTCTAGAGATAGCTCTAAAGTTGAGAATAAAATTATTGGAGTTGTTAAAATTATAGTTGACAGATGAGGAAACTGACACTTTTCACTTCCTTTGACCTACATTGTTATAGGAAGGATTTTATAATGTCAAAGTGTATACAATTTATATTTATTTTTTATCCTAAATCCCACACTATTAATTCTATATTTGAATGGATTAAATTTTCATCAGCTACATTTTTATCATACCCAACAGGTCAAAAGACCTTTAAAACATCTCTTTTGTTCACATGTAGGAATAGACATTCATGCGGTATGCACTTAATAATTTAATTTATTCATTCAAGCATCTATTGAGTGTCTGCCATATACTAGGCATTGTGCATTAGGGTTCCAATGGTAAGCAATACCAAAAATCATCTCTCCTTGATTGAGGTTATAGTTTAGTCCAGAAACAGGTAAATGAGATGACAGATCAAAAACACCAGCATATACTTGGCCCTCAAGAAATGTCAATTTCCAAACAAAAATGTACAACTAAAACCCCACAGTGTTATAAACTATTAAGACATCAATAAAAAAAATAAATAAAAAAGAAATGTCAATTTCCACCCTGTCTTGATCTCTCTCCACTTCCCACTCCATTTTGGGAATTTCACTGCTGATCTCCTATCCTTTGATCCCTTAGGCTCTCCTCTTAGCATCCATCAGTAACCTGGTTCTCACTTATGACCCTTTGTCCTGCCTTTGAAGTCTTTGTAACTATCTCTAATGCAGTGACCTTGTCCTACCAATTTACTTTTCTTCACAGTTTCCCATATCCTATCTTGTAATATTTGGTAGTATTATACCTTGTAGTATTATTTTTAACACATCAGCAAATGTGGTGAGAGAATTTTTCACTCAATTATTAAATAAATAGCTTTGAGAAAGTAAGAATTTGTTAAATGCCAAACAGGTTTTCTAGGTGCTAAGTCAGCAAACTGAGACCTACATAGATTAATGTGGCTTTACCTGGGAATGAAAATATTATTAGGCTCTAACATTCGTTGCACTTACTATTTGCTAGGCACTATTGCAAGCAAGCACATTATCTTATTCAAGTCTCACAACAATCCTGTGAGGTACGTGTTTATTTTACTAATGGGAAAACTAGGCAGAGTGACTTGTGGTGAAGTCTTACTCCCAGCTATGAAGTCAGAAAAACTTCATGAGCTTTTAAGCATATCATGAAAAATAACTAAGAACATATGAAAGAAGACTCTTAAAGCTTTATAACAAGTTCTGAGGAGACAATTGTTAGCATGCAATCATAGACTATAGAGACTTGAAAGGCTTTAGAAAAAATATAATCAACTCCTGCATCTTATAGATTGGAAAAAAAAATGCTGTAGATCTTGATAGGTCCTTTGCCTTAGCCCACATCTTATAGCTAATATGTACAAAACTTGAGCCTCCTCCCACCAAAAGCTAATCCCTCCACTTGTTCTGGATTTCTTCTCTTCTTGCTTCCTGAAAATCTTCACTTCCTTTCTTAGTCCTTTCTCCCCTGTGTCATCAGTCTATTGTTGTTTTGGATATCTTTCAACAGCATGAGATATGCTCTAATAGTTCTCATCTGTAAAAGTCCTTTCACCTATGGCTTCATTTGTATTTTTTGCAACCCCCTACACCCGGAATTGCAAGCGGTAGCCTTAGCTTTTATTGCTAAACTGACAACTAACGAGTGTATGCTCTCTGATTGCTAAACTGTTCATTGTCCTTGCTAAATTCAAATTGTCCTTGCTAAACCCACAGAATGAACTTTTACAGAGTTGTTTATCCATAGGCCATCTACTTCTGAAAAGTGAAAACAGAGCGTTTGCTTTGCTTCACATCACATTCTTGTGTCCTTAAACCTTTTTACTTCAGACCAATCTAAGTGCCTGTAGCATATAACACTTTTGCTAACTGTCAGAAGGCTGAAAATAAAAGCTTTCTCTTTGTTGCTCCACTTTGATGTTCTTTATTTCATGACCCTTGGACCTCCATAGTCACCATTGTTGAAATGTGTACACACTTGAGATTGCTGCCTCTTCGATTCCTCTTCAACCCATTCCAAACCAGTTTCCACCCCCACCGATCCTCCAAAATGGCTCTCATACCTCCATTTTGCCACTTCCAATTGGTAAGATGAGGCATTTCTTGGCCTTAGCTTATTCAACATCTCAATAGCTTTTAATAACTTAGGTCACTCTCTTTGAAAGACTCTCCTCTCTTGGTGTTCCTTACACAGGGGCTTTTTAATTTTAGCTCTGCCACTTCCTAGCTGAGTCATTTTGGCAAGTTACTTAACCTCTCTGAGACTTGATCTCCTAGTTTGTAAAAGAGATCTAAAATTAACCTCCATTTAATTAAGTTTCTCTAAAAATATTGAGTATAGTTTACAGAAAAATATTTATTTCTCCATTTATGAATTAAATGCAGCAGGCATTATAGTTCTGCACTGACTGTATGAATCTGCAATATCGGGAAAGAATACCATAAATGTAAGGTCATTGTATATAACATGTCAATCATTAGTTTACTTATTACAACAGGTTCAGGTTCTGGTCAGTCCAATTTTGTTCACAGTATAGACAATAGCAGAGTTTATATGAGAAAGGCAGGACAAAATAAATCATGATAAAGGATATTTAGCAAAGAAGGAAATGGTTATAAATGATAGAAACTACTACTTACTCAAAGCTTACTCTTAGCATTATGGTTAAACTTTCAAAGCCTTGAGATGCTACTCTAACATTAAATAGTATAAACTTTATTTCTTCCACTCTTGAGATAAAAGCAATTATAATTTGTAAATGGCCATCTCAGTTGGCTTTGAACACTCACCTTATAATTACATTTGACATAAGGTTAATTGGAAAGTTGTTTTCCTGATTCAACTTGAATCTTTATGTAATTATCCAATTTTCACACATGTAATCAATATTAAGGAAGCAATTTGTTTGGATACAGTTCTATTTTATGACTGAAAAATACTCCACTAAAAAAATCTATGCAAACAATGTTATTTAGGGAAAAAATTAGCTTTAGCTCAACTCACAAAGTATATAATTTATCCAAGGGTAAAGATGCTTCTCTGGACTTTTCTGATGCACAAGTGTTTTTTTCAACTAAAATATCACCAAGTTGTTAACCCAGACAGGTGTTTATTGGAAATACAAATGCTTTAAGCATTATTTCATGGTGGATGGTAAAAAGAGTTCTACACATGGAGAAGACCATCTTACTTACCTCTCAAACAGGGACACACTGCCCTCTTGTAGTTTGTACCAGCTGGGCACACAGACTACCTATTGCCTATTCCTTGCTGTGGATATTCCATTGTCCTGGTGCTCTGGGACCATTTTCAGATGGAACCATAATCAAAGTTCCACTCAAAGACCAGCACAAGCAGTCAGAGAATCTCATCACATCCCCATGAGTAACTACCTTTGGCTAAATTTCTCCTGTGTTGTTTTGTTATATTTCACAATGTTTTGCCAAAGTTGGGAGTGGCTCATGTAAACCTATGATCAAAGCACTGTGAAGATGATTTAGTTACGCTACTACCATGAAACTATAGCTAAACTGTCCACTCATTCAATAATTTATATGCAAATAAAAAGGTCAATCAGCAATTATTTGCAATGTACTTACCACCTGTAATGTGCTAGGCCAGGTGTTATAATAAACAGATGACTATACAGTGAATGAAATTTATATCTAATTTAGCATCATATGCGGGGTCACTTGAACCCATATATGTGGGAGCCATTATCCTTATAATTTCAGGTATCATTTAAGATAAATATACTTTATTACCTTCAGAACTTTGCTGGACTTTTAAAATGGCCTACTTTGTCATGGTTCAGTATTAACACTGAATTTCAAAGGCTCACAAACCAAGTAACTGCTTCTTTTAAAATACATCAACGTTCAAGGAAAATACCTGTAACTCACAAACTAACTTGGATAAAATAATTTTCTTAGAAAAATTGTTTATGACAACATCATAAAATGTTTTGAAGAGCTGATCAGTGGTGTAAAGGAGAAATGAAAAGGCATGGTAGAGGAGCTTTTTCTAACAAAAACGTTGGAAAATTTTTTATAACAAGCCAAAGGAATCAAGAATAGAAGAAGCCAATGCTAGAAGAGAAAGTAAAAGGTCCAGAATTAAAGAGCTCACGCTGCACTGGCCATCATCACTTGAGTCCATATTGTAAGTCAGGCACTATTTTAATCCACAGAACATATCTGCAAGGTAGGCATTGTTTCCCCTATTTTATGAGTAAGAGACTAGAGACCCAATTGATCTGTAGATTGAGATCACAGAGAAAAAACAGTAGGGTTTGGAACCAAGCTGTATTTTATACCCAACCACACCATTTCTAAAATGCTAAGTTGCTGTCTTTAAAGATTCCCTGAAGCAAAGTTCAGCGTGTGGAAAGATCATAACATCCCCTTAAGATCACATTCCGGGCTTTTATGAGGGGACATGGATTCTAAAGTAGAAACAAGTGATAATTTTTCACTATTATTTATGAGCTAATACCCCTCGATCAAAGTAGTCCCTAATAAGTTTATTTCCATTAGAAATACTCTAAATATTAAACATATTTGTCCTATCTTTGCAAAGCCTAATATGAAATCCGGATGGAATAAAATGTACTAAGAAGAGTAAAAATTATCTAAGCCAATGATAAATACTTCTTGAAATCAAAATTCGGAGAATTAAAAAAAATTACTAAAGACTAATATAGAAACTATCATGTAAGAGCACAAAGTTTAATCTAATAGTTTAATAATTACTATAATTTTTCACATATTATAACAGTGGCATATCTTAGTTCCATCAGTAAAATTTTAAGTGAGGGGATTGCACAGAGTGACAGTTGTCTGAAGAAACCTTAATATGTGATGGATAGGAGCAATGATGGGTATTGGAGAGGAACATTAGCATCTCATGGTAAGCTTCCTCATGAGACATAAAATGGTGGACTTTGAGATTTCCTATAATGGTGACCTAGAAATTTATATTTTGGGACAACCTAACAAGAGGAATGTTCCAGAACATCAATAACTAAACTTATTGTAAAGAGCAAACAAACTTGATTTAGGGACTTCCAGGACAGAATGGTCGTGACTCTGATGCAAACAGAGAATGAAGAGACAATGAAGAGATCTAACACGATAAGATGATTCAATAATACCTGAAGCAAGTTGCAACCAAATGCAGTTCAGAGTAATTAAATAGATTGCCACCATGTAGAACATAGTCACTAGCAATAATATGTATTCTAGTTTAAAAGTTGAGAAGGGTCTGAGGAAAATGCAATGCGCTACTTCAAAGGAATATCAACAGTACAGCAAAACAAATAAAAACCAATAATCTTTGCTGTGACTCTTATCAGCCTTTCCAGTGTCCCCTTCTCATCTTGCTCTGATCGCCCCATGTGTCCTCTTCTTGTCTTGCCCTGATACACACAGAAGTTGACCTAATTCCTGAGCAAAATGTCCTTCGTAATCCCACTGGAGCTCATGAAGACACCGTCAGGGAAATACATGTGATTAACTAGTTTGACCTCGGTGCGTAAAGATGTGTTGCCTATACAGACAACTAGGGGCAAGGAAAAAGGAGATGAACATATAAAACATCTATATTAGACACCTGATTTTCCATTGACCACCTTTTCAAATCCGTGACCCTCTGAAATACTTGTCTATAACTTGGAAGATTGTTTCAGCAAATGCGGGAACTAGCGGATAAGAAAGTGGAGTCTGCAATTCAGCAGGACGCTCAGAGCATGGTCTGCACTTTTACACTGTTTGAATTACTTGCGGAGAAGTAGAAGTAAAAAAAAGAATCAGCATATTTTCAGGTCAGAAGTGTCTTAGATGTATTTCCCCAAGCTAAAATTAGTCTGTCAAAACAGATCTCAAACTTGCTAAAACATAAATGTTTACATACATATACATATATGCATACATACACGCATATACACAAGATTTACTTGCTTGAAATAGGCTGGATAGAGAGAGCAATTGCAAACATATTCTTTTTTAAAGACAGCAAAAAATGTACATTTTGTGACACTGTACTTATCAATAAGCCTAAAATGAAATCCCCACCTTTTTGTTCCTTTGTTTATACAACACACTAACAAATACAAAATGTCCACTTGATGGTAAGATACGGAATAATAGTTGCAGCAAATGGTAGGTTCTCTTTTCCATATGTTTTAAATTTATTCATCCCCACTCATACCACGGGTTTTGTTATGCTAGTATTTCCCAAATATGGCAACACATTACAGTTCTATGTAGAGATTTTTGAAAGTACTGATACCCTGGTCTCATCCCAGACTGTTGGAATCAGAATGGCTGGGATGCAGCCTGGGGCAGAAAACCACCATACTATGCAATTCTGCAGCCAAGTTTAAAGCACACTTATAGGACCTTATTATCACTTAGTATTGGCAGGTATTATCATGGGATTTGGGGGCTTTTCTATAGTTACTAAAGCTCATGTCACCCTTCACTTGTGCTTCCTTGGCCGAGATATCTTCTCTAGCTGTCTTTTGCCCCTTGGGACATTTAAAGGCATAAATGCCCCCAGTAGTTTTCTCATTTCTGCTCACCTTGCCTCCCAGTGGGATCTTATTCAAGCTTTCAATCATATCATTTCTATAGAAAAAGAAACAAGTATCTCCTGAGGCCATGGATGTATTGTGGTGAATCTAGAGAATAATTCTAGCCTTTTCTTACAATAAAATCATATATTTTATTGAAAAAATATATATGTATATCACAGAGGCCTAAAATGAGCAATCTAAGGCTTCAGTCCTTTTATACAGAGATGGATTGGTCCTATATGTTTTTATAAGTATATCACATGCTTCTTCAGGTTCTATCTCTTTGTTCAGCTGCCATATTTGTTGGTATAAAGGCCTAGTATTAGGACTTAAATCAAGCCAAAACTAAAATGAAAATTTGGCACATCTTTTTCTGTTGCAGATCATACTCAATCCTCACTCCCTCTCTACTCTCCCTACTGTCTCATCCCACTTAAATGAAATTAATTTTGTTTGTGCTTTTTTTTTTTTTTAGAAAAGTCACAATAGAGAGAGGCCAAGGAGAGGGAAAAGAACCCCTCAAAATTTGACATACAATAATAATTTCTGTACAATCAGACTTGAAGTGCATTTTAGGAGACAGTTTCAGTTTGAATCTTTCAACGATGAAACAAATTATTACTTTCTCAAAGCTATCAGTTTAGTGAGTTAACAAAAGATTCCCTCACCACATTTGCTGATGTGTTAAAATATACGTATCACAAGGCAGGATGTGAGAAATGGTGAAGAAAAGTAGATTGATAAGACTAGGTTCCTGCATCAGAGATAGTTACAAAGACTTCAATGCAGGACAAAGGGTCATAAGTGAGAACCAGGTTACTGATGGATGCTAAGAGGAGAGCCTAAGGGATCAGAGGAAGGGAGTTCAGAAGTGAAACTCCCAAATGGTGTGGGAGTGGAAAGAGATCAAGACAGGAAGGAAACTGACATTTCCTGAGGGCCAAGTATAAGCTGGTGTTTTGAAATATCATCTTATTTTCTCTCTATTTCTGCACTGTAATGTAACCTCATTCAAGGAGGAATGATTTATAGTTTTGCTTACCATTGGAAACCCAGTGCACAGTCCCTGGTATATGGCAGACACTCAATAAATGCTTGAGTGAATAAATTAATAAGTGCATACCCGAATGAATGTCTATTCCTACCTGTGAACTAAAAAAAATACTTTAAAAGTCTTTTGACATATTGGATATGACAAAAAGATAGCTGAGGGAAATTGAATCTAAAATTCAGATTTACTTGGTGTCCTATATTTTATCTGGCAATCAGGGTGAAACACCAACATTATATAGTCTTATGACAGAAGAACAATTCAAAATAGCTGTGGCATCATGGTATATGCAAATAACATTCAGCATTATGCAAAAAGTAGTGGTATTAGTAGGCAGTAGGGTATTATCAAAGATCAGGGGTAGACACACAGCAAAATTTTTAGCAGAAAGATAGAGGGGAAACATGACAACAAAGATTCAGTTATGCAATTTACAAACTGAAATTAAGTCCCATAGGAAACTTGTAACAAATCATTACTTTATTCCCAGAACATTTGGACTCTGAACAGGAATCCAGAATGCAATATAATATAGAAGTTTGGTCATAAAATTGTCTATTTTCAAGAAATAGGCTACAATAATAAGAGTATGACCAATATCCAGAGAGATTTGGAGCTAAAATCTTAGTCTAGAATTCCCAAATTCATCCTGATGAGAAACAAGTCAGGAGGGTAGTAGATCTAGCTAAAACACCTGGAAAACCATGGACAGGACGGGGCTGGGTGTGGTGGGTATGGATATGAACCCAAGAATAATTTTACAGGGGCTGTCCTGGTGGCATAGTGGTTAAATTCACGCTTTCTGCTTTGGCGGCCCAGGGTTCGCTGGTTCGGATCCTGGGCACAGACCTACTCACTGCTCATCAAGCCATGCTGAGGCGGCATCCCACATAGAAGAGCTACAACTCTACAACTATGATACACAACTATGTACTGGGGCTTTGGGGAGGAAAAAAGAGGAAGATTGGCAACAGAGGTTAGCACAGAGCCAATCTTCCTCAGAAAAAAAAAGAATAATTTTTCAGGGGTATAAGCTGTAATTTCAGCCATGTTTGGGTCTCCTTTATATTTATCCAGGTCACATGTAGCACTCTAACTGGAAGGGAGCCTGAAAAGTAATTTCAAGGTGTCCAGCCTTTCAGCTTTGAAAGGCCTTCTAGTAGAGGATTGAACTAGGTGAAAAGTAAGTCGTTAGGCAGTAACTGCCACACCTTTGCTCCATTCCATTGCCACCATCTTAGTCCAGGTTTTCAACCCACCAATAATGGATTATTAAAACAACACAAAACAGGTCTCCTGTCTCTTGTCTTTTCTCTTCAATCCTGCAACCAATTCATCTTTAAAACCTCACTTCAGGATATACCTCTGCTCAGATCATTCTATTTGTCCAAAATGTCTTTCTTTCATCCTTCTTCCTATCTGAATACTAATAAATTAAATACTTCAATGTTAACTTCAACTGATGTTCATTTTTTTTAGGAGACTCTCAGCCAGGATTCCATCTACTCTAAATTTCTATAAATCTTTAAACCTACATTTTTTGTCTTGGAATGTTATCATACGCTTCCTGATGCTGATATAAGACTCCCAAGGACACAGGTGGTATTGTATTATTTATTGTACTCCTAGTACCTAGCTCAATACCTGACACACATGATCTGTTCATAACAAATAGAGTCAACTCTTAAAAGGAATGCATAAATAAATAAATAATAAATAAAATAAAAATGCATAAATTAAAAAATGGGCTTTCTCCTTCTTTGGTGTCCCCTCAATGATTAGCATAATGACAAGTTTCATTGGTTTAATGTAGCAGATACTATAGATGCCCCACCCCTCATGGTCTACTTCTCCTGCAGATGGTCCCCCTACAAGCCAATGACCCTCCTGTGTCTTTCTGCCTCAGGGTGTTCTCTGGCATCAAGCATGCCTAGCACTTCTGGAGGCTGATTGGAAGTTCTGAAGGGTTAATGCCTCTGGAAATCCTTGACCAATAAGGAACAGAAGTTGGCAGATGGCTACTCTGGCTTCCTGTTACCTTTCTATGCAAAAACTCTAAGGCACGTTTCATACAGTCTCTCAGAGGGTTGTCAATAAGATTTTTCCTGTGCTGCCCACAGAGGAAGCCTGCTCAATAAAGCACTGTCTATTGCCTGTCCTCCCTCCTTGTCTCACTTCCACACTCATTCAGAGTGCTTCCTGGATTCATTTCCAAAATAAACTATTTGCACTCAAATTCTTGTGTAAAAATCTGCTTTGTGAGCCCTCCAAATAAAGACAATTAATAGTGTGCTCATTTATGATAATTCTTATTAACTCAGTAAAGCTTCTCCACAAAGTTTAACCCAGTACAGGGGAATTCAAGACTGTGCCTGACACATAGTAGATATTTAATAAGATATTAATTGTCTTCTTTCACTTTTTGGTAACACTTTATTCACTTAGATTAAATAAGATATATAGTTGAAGACGATAAAATATTGCATTTGAATAGTCATTTGTTGTGATTTGTTCTGCCACTAATGCATACTTGTATTTCCAAATTAGGACCTAAGTTAAGGAATTTTTTTAAATCCCTCTTGTTATATTCCATATGTTTCTTTCAACTATTTCCAAGTTCTTTCTGTTGGAATATTCTTGTAAATGAAATTCAAGTATGCAAAATCTAGTGTAACTTTTAGTAGAATTGTGAATAAGAAACTGATGAAAACATTACATCAAACCTTATATCTACTGATACACTCTGCATGGAAACCCTAGGCTTTTCACTGATGCAATTTTCATTCTTGAAAAAAAAAAAAGACAACTGTGTGTTTGTCCTTGGAAGAAAATGGCTGAAGGGCCTTCAAATTAGGCAGTGTACTTTCTGGATGATTACTATCAGTTTCTGTCACTGGTCATTGCAAAAATTGTACAATGAAGAATAAACTACGTGGAAGAGGCATGGAAAAGCTAGCACTATTGCATTTAGTACTATTAGTATGTGAACAATATGTTATCAATTAGTAATTGTTTCAAAATGCACAATCTCCAGTGATTCTTACAATAGTCCTGTAGGGTAGATAGGATTGTTATCATTTGTATCGCCATCTTAAAAAAGAAGAAATGTAGCTCAAAGTAGCTAAATACTTTGACCAGAGTCACACAGCTAAGAATTAATGGACCAAAGCTCCAACTAAGGTCTTCCAAATCACTCTGAAGCTCCAACCTACTGTCAGAGTAAAGACAAAGATGAAGAATTTTGGCATTTCAGTGACTCTGGAAATCTCTTTTTAAAAGTCACTTCTGGGGGCCGGCCCGGTGGCGCAGCAGTTTAGTCTGCGCTTGGCAGCCTGGGGTTCGCTGGTTCGGATCCCTGGCGCCCGCCGACGCACTGCCTGTCAGCCATGCTGTGGCGGCGTCCCATATAAAGTGGAGGAAGATGGGCACGGATGTTAGCCCAGGGCCAGTCTTCCTCAGCAAAAAGAGGAGGATTAGCAACGGATGTTAGCTCAGGGCTGGTCTTCCTCACCAAAAAAAATAATAAAATAAAAAAAAAAAAATAAAAGTCACTTCTGGGCCAGCCCTGGTAGCCTAGTGTTTAAGTTTGGCGCTCCACTTCAGTGGCCTGGGTTCAGTTCCTGGGTGTGGACCTACACCACTTTTCTGTCAGTGGCCACACTGTGGCAATGGCTCACATACAAAAAGAGGAAGATTGACAACAGATGGTAGCTCAGAGCAAATCTTTCTCAGCAAAAAAATTAAAAATAAAGGGGCTCGGGGCCGGCCCGGTGGCGCAGCGGTTTAGTCCGCGCTTGGCAGCCCGGGGTTCGCTGGTTCGGATCCCGGGTGCCCGCCGACGCACTGCCTGTCAGCCATGCCGTGGCGGCGTCCCATATAAAGTAGAGGAAGATGGGCACAGATGTTAGCCCAGGGCCAGTCTTCCTCAGCAAAAAGAGGAGGATTAGCAACGGATGTTAGCTCAGGGCTGGTCTTCCTCACAAAAAAATAAAATAAAATAAAATAAAGGGGCTGGCCAGGTGATGTAGTGGTTCAGTTTGTGTGCTCCACTTTGGCGGCCCAGGGTTTGCGGATTCAGATCCTGGGCACAGACCTGTGCACTGATCATCAAGCCATGCTGTGGTGGCATCCCATATACAAAGTAGAGGAAGATTGGCACAGATGTTAGCTCAGGGACCATCTTCTTTGGGCAAAAAGAGGAAGATTGGCAATGAATGTTAGCTGAGGGCCACTCTTCCTCACCAAATAAGTAAGTAAATAAATAAATA
Organism: Tapirus indicus; assembly: GCA_031878705.1. Lineage (NCBI taxonomy): Eukaryota > Metazoa > Chordata > Mammalia > Perissodactyla > Tapiridae > Tapirus > Tapirus indicus. The sequence goes on along the minus strand of CM062935.1, from coordinate 32,683,442 downwards.
AAAATAAATAAATGAATGAATAAAAGTCACTTCTATCCCTTAAAGAGGAGAGAATAAAAAAGTTGGACCTAGTAGCCTCTAAAGACCTTTTGGAAAAGAATTCCTGTTTTACAAACCTGTTGACCTATCTGCATTTTACTCACCGTAAGTCAGGTCTGATTGTTCTCTTTGTTTAGTTATCCACTGGTTTGTTTGAAAAAGGTGTTTAAGGAGGCTCATCCATCTTGTAGTTGCTTTTCCAATAACCAATTGCCCTTGAATGTAAGGCTAAAAAGTCTGGAGACATTAAACAATTTTGGATTGGATTGGACAGTCACAAAAATATGGTGTTTCCAGTCTAGCAGTATTGTGCCCATCGCAGTAAAAAAAGATTCAAGGAAGCGAGATCCATTGGTACTCTAACCCAAATGTTCAGTGATTTATTGCCTAAATAGTTGGGCGAAGGTGGTAGCAATGAAAATTAAAAATAATGGTGAGGTATAAAAGAACTTACCAAAGCGAATCAACAGGAACAGATCTTGATGCCTGAATGTCTAAGAAATAATAAAGAAGTCAATGAAAAGTAGAAGACTTCTGCTCCATCAGTATTTGCAAAGCAAATTATCCTAGCTAACTGTGTATGTCTTTTGTATACACAAAATAGAATATGGTGAAATGTGCATGACCCTATTAAACATGTACATAACATTCTGTTTAGTGGTTTTGTTGAACTGAAATCTAAATTTATCCTTGTGTCTGTCGGGAAATAAAAAGAAACAAAAGATCGCATGTTCTATGGAATACTAGAATCACTCTGAATCTAGAGTGTTTGTGCATTTGTTTTTTTAGTTATTTTATAGCTCTGTAAGCTGTAGAAAACTAATATTAATGCAAATTATTCCTGTCCATAAATATGCAAATGAATTTCTCCAGAGGAGGTATATTGATTCCCCTAACCCCTGAGAAAGAAGGCAGTTTTGCATCTATTAACAAATCATTTCAGCATTGCTTTATTGCCTAGGTACATGTCTTCTCTTTGGTTTCTCTTTTGAACCACTTTTTAAGGTCTTTGGTGATTCCCTCTTTAATTAACAAGTTATAATCTTTGACACATGTTCATTTTGTATTTGTATGAGAGTCACACTTTCGTTGTTAATTTAAAAAGTTATCTTGTAATGCACCTTTTTTTAAAAAATTCAGTGAATTATTGTTCCTTTTGATAACATCTAAGTTGAGTATGATGGTGATGGCCGGGGAGGAGGGCTGTGTATGTGGGATAGTATAACTCGGTGTCAATTTGCCATGGACAAATAGGATAAATACCATTTCAGAAAGGTTGAATAAAATGAATGGTTTGCACAAATGGCATACTTGGTTCTCACTCTACATCAGTAATTACAATTTGCATAAAGAAAGGGAGTTCAATTATTTTGCCCTTTGCTTGCTTTTATACCTAAAAGAGTATCTTGGTGAAAGTATGTATTGTACGTATAATAAGGTTGCTGTATGATGCAGAACCAATTCAAGGAGGAAAAGTGCAATTAAGTGGTTATTGGCTCTTGATAAAATCTGTGTAATTTTGGATTCGATCTTAGCTACATTCACAAAGCTAAACTTCTTAAAAATGTTGCTTTTATCCCAGGACATTGGGTGCCTCACTTTCAATTTTATCTCAAGTGGAAGCTCGTTTCAGTCTTTTTTTTTTTTTTTTTTCCAAAATAAGGACAAGGAGTCAAGATGATTCATTTTACTTTTTACCTTATGTGAGTCATGCTGTGGTGCATGAGCATCACTCACCATGTGACACAGCCTCAGCTGCAGGCTGCCGGAGTCCAAACCTAATTACTACCTGTTGAAGTGGGATTGAAGGAGATATCTGAGGGTTCTGCATATGTGACTTTAAGCTGCCATTTGCTAGTTCTAAAATGATGAGCTTTAAAAATTCATGCCATTAAGATATGCACATTGCTAACTAGTTTATGACTGATTTAACTCTATTAGGTACTTAACTATCTACTTGTAATCCTCAAGTTTCCTTTCCTTTGTGAAATCTTCCACCTATTTTAAGCTTAAAAAAAGATTTTGACATATCTGTATCTGTATTATAGATTAAGTAACACACTTAATAGAATGTTAGTTGCATTTACATAATAGTATAACGATTTTCTTTAATGGTTTTTGGGGGGTATGAGGGAGCCCTTTCTTCTTAGCTCCAGCTTCTTTTACCATAAGCAAGGAGATCTCCACTTCTTTCCACAACAGGGAGAATATTGACGAGAATCCTAGTTTCTCTTTCCATCCCTTACTTACTGCAAGGTTGAAAGAATAACTAATCTAACTGGTAATGGCTTCATATCTATTAGGTCCTTTTAGCAGTAGGTAACATTACCGTGTCTTACAAGTAAGAATGTTCCACTCTCTCTTGCACTGCTTGTCTCATGCATTCTTATGATGAGTCAAAGCTTCCTCTCTGTTTTTCCTACTGGGCAAGCCTACATACACAATATGTTCCCTTCATACCTTGTTTTGATAGTGACTGGGTTTTCTGAGGAAGCTTGCAACAATCCATGCATCTGGCTAAGTAAATATATTTATAGTCTGCTTTGAAACTCATCTCTTCCCATAGATGGATGTCAAAGAGCAAATTTGCAGTAAGTAGTAGCAGGTCCTCGCCTTGGCCTCAGATCCAGACATGCTCACCAATCTAAATTTTTCAGAAAGCTCTGTACTTTAGAAAATTAATGGACTGCTATTTATAAAATTCATATATTGATCTCTATTTGGCATCTTGTTTCTATATCTTCATAAAATAACACAAAGAAGAGGAGGGGCAATAATTGGGACCCAAACAGAAATATTTGATTTAAAAATTTTTCTATGTATATAATAAACTAGGTACTTTCCTAGAATCAGGTCTCTTTTGCAGTAATGCCTGACTTTACCATTTACCAATATTGATTAAATATACATTAGTGCTCATTAATATTATGGTTTGATATATTTATTCTATTAAACCTGTCTCTAGTTTGCTCCAAATTTTGGGGGTATATGAAGCTCTTTTAGAAGGGAAACTATGCCTGCATTATTCGCTAGTACAGCAATATGCAAATTTGGAACCTGAAGAAATACTGAGAGATGATAGAATAGTCATTCTCGGAATACAGTAATGGGTAATGAAAGTAGTTTATTTTGAGTCACCTTTATTAAAAAGTTTTTATACTGTCTCTAGTTCAAGATGACAAATTGAAGATAAAAATTTGCCTTTCATCCTACAAGATACCTCACTAAAAAAAAAAAGGAAAAATCTGAAATATTTCCTATCTGGCCCTTGATAGAAGAAGTTTGCTAACCCCTGCCCTAGTCTCAGAAACTGAACTTTGCATAGATGACCAGAGAGAGAAATGAGATTGAAAAGAGAGATTAAATGAAGGTGGTATAGGGTTAAACGTCCACCTCACCTTCCATCTCCCACCACCTTATGCCAGGAAGGAGTAAAACCTATCCAGGACTCAAAGAGTGAAAATCAGCTTGAAAAGAAAAATAAAAGAGCACCTTGCCGTTATTCAGGCTCTGAAAATGAGCAGATAAAGCCAGCTGCAAAGTTAACAGAAAATTTTGTTTCACTCAAAATCATATCGCAGTTGTAAAATGCTATAACTTCTCCCTCTTTGACTGACTACTGCTTTCTTACCAGTGATGCTCCTGACCCATTTTACAATTTTCATTAATTATTAGGGATACTGAATTGCTAAATCTCACTCACTTTGTGACAACATCCAGTGCCTAGTTAACCCCAATTTTAATCCTGCCTCAGAAAGAGCGACTAATTCAGAACTGATTACTGCCTCCCTTTGTTCCTCCGCAGAGCCCTTCAGTGAAAAGCACAGAAGACACTTCTCTCTTGCCTCTTGCCCAGGAGAATTCCTCTGGAGCACACTCCCTCGCTGAGAATCAATAAATCTTACTTTATCAGGCTTGTTCCTGGTCATCTGTGGCTGATCAGGTTTTAACAGCTGTTAAAGTATAATATTCAAAAAGGTAAGAGCATGACTTTCATATAAATACAAAATGAACATATGAAAAGATATTTAACTCAATCAATGAGACAACCAATAAAGTTATAGAGAGCTAATTTAATAAAAAACATCAGTGGCGTAGCGGTTAAGTTCGAGTGCTCTGCTTTGGCGTCCCGGGTTTCACAGGTTTGGATCCTGGGCACAGACAGATGCACTACTTGTCAGCCATGCTGTGGCGGTGTCCCACATATAAAGAGGAAGATGGGCAGGGATGTTAGCCCAGGGCCAGTCTTCCTCAGGAAAAAAGAGGAGGATTAGCAATAGATGTTAGCTCAGGGCTGGTCTTCCTCACAAAAAATAAATAAATAAATGAAAAATAAAAAACATGATAGGGTAGGAGTGCTGGGTTAGATACAAAGCTGGTTAATATCCATCTGGGACACAAATTAAAATCTCTAGGATTATCTGTTCTACTGAGCAGAAATTATTTGCATCTCTACTAAACAAAAATCTAAAAATTAAACTCTGCCCCCATTTGCCAACCGCCATTGGAAGATGTCTGTTTTATAAAAACCTGTAATAATTCAACCTCACTTCGTAATTTGTGGGTCATATTCTTGAATTGTTTTCAAATGGATATGTATATTGTTGATTGCAAAACCTAGCACTCTATTGTATATTTGAAAGTTGCTGAGAGGGTAGATCTTAAAAGTTCTCATCACAAGGAAAAAGATTGTAACTATAAAAAAAATTTAAATGAAAAATAAATAAGTAGGGGCCGCCGGTGGCGCAGCGGTTTAGTCCGCGCTTGGCAGCCCGGGGTTCGCGAGTTCCGATCCTGGGCGCCCGCCGACGCATTGCCTGTCAGCCATGCCGTGGCGGCGTCCCATATAAAGTAGAGGAAGATGGGCACGATGTTAGCCCAGGGCCAGTCTTCCTCAGCAAAAAGGGGAGGAGTGGCAACAGATGTTAGCTCAGGGCTGGTCTTCCCCACAAAAAAATAAATAAATAAAAATAAAAAATAAATAAATAAGTAAATACTTAGCAAGTCAATGACAAGTGTTGATTACTTACTCCTTTTATAAGTTCTGCCCAAGTTGCTATAGGGGGAGGCATTAATATAAAAAAAAGAATAAGAATGATCAAGCACCAGAAACTTCTAAACACAGGCAAAGTTTATGATCTGCATAGCTCAGCTCTATACCAAAATCTCTTTTTTTAACCAAAAAAGTCAATTTCAGAAAAATTAAACCAAATAAATAAAAATATTTCCTACTCTTGCATTGTTTTACTGGACTAGTCTTCTTCTAAACACTTGGAAGAACTCCCAATGAGCATGAGTCATTGACAATGATGCTCTCTGGCCCTCAGCGTCTCTGAGAATGATGAATAATAAATCTTTAAATGAATGAACCTTGGCATGTGAATCATAAGCAGTCTTGTTTGTCATGCACATAGCCTCTTGCCCTCAAAAAGAGCAAGAAAGCAATGCATTAAGAAATTTTTCTCTAACTCCGTTTATGCTTCTAAAAAGCCTTACATGGACAGGCATATGGTGTAAAATTGATACTAGAAGATAAAACCCAATGCAATGTCATCATTGCTGGATGAAGCCAAGGGCTCACAAAACATGGCTGACAGATAGATACCCAAGGCTTTTCTCCACTCTTAGAACTCATACAAAGGGCACTTAATTAGCATGCCTGGGTTATAGATCTCTTAATCACCATGATTCACAGGTTAAATTAAAATTAACAACACTATGCAATTGCTCATCTGTGGAAAGAACACAGCTGTAACCAACAAAAAGGAATAAAAACAGTAAGTCAAAAAAACGGAAATGGATGACTTGGGGATTCATTGCACACGTGGGTTTTCATCTTCCAGTCTCTTAACATCCTTCTTATTGTTTTTCTTTACTGGGCTCATGGATATTTTTCTTCCTTTTCTCAGTATGTGGCATCTGCAGCTGTATCTTCCTTTGGGACAAAGTCACAAAAAGAAGTCCTGGGACTTTGTAATCACTCTCCTATCAAAGTGAATATTTACTGACTCTTAGCTTTTCTCTACCAAAATTAAGCCAAAGAGAGGACCAGAGGCAACTTTTATTATTTTTATTTTGTTTCCTGATAGTGCAATATATTCATTACATTAATTTAAAATATTACTAAACTTGGAAATGATATAAAAGACAGATGCAAACACATTCAGCCCTTGAGGACTTAAAATTTAAATTTGGGGTCTAGGGGTCTAGTAAATCAGTATGATAAGTTTTGGATCAGTTAAAATGTGATGCCTAATACTTTTGGGTCCGATAATTCTAGGAGGAACTAATAAAAAAAACGAACTCTTACTCCCAAACAAATTCACCAGGGAAATTGACACAAAATTCTATCGTATAAATAAATTCAGGAGGTTTAGGTAATCACTAAACCAATTTGTAGAACAATTAAGAGTACTTGGTTAAAACAAAATATCCTTTGCAACTGAAATAGTCACAGATGTAATCATACCAGTTAAGTGATACACACTGTTAGGGAAAAGAGCTGAATATCTTAGCAAAATATTTTCTACTAAAAAAGTTAAGAGTTCAGGATTCAGTTCTTCAAATTTGTTTTCCATAATTCAGTCTTCCCAGATAATTACTCAGGTTTTTTACCATGTACCTTATTTGAGTGTTCATAGCCTAAGAAAAACACTATCAATTCTTCTAATGAAATGTCATCCCTCAGGTTCCTTTCCGTATACCCAGTCTCCGGAAGCAAAGCCAAAGTGCCCCCAGTGTGAGCCCATCTCATTCCCTTCCTCTAAACTAAGGGCTTCTTTTCTCCTTCCTGATCAAAAGCAAGACTCATAGGCTATAGAACTAAAATAATTAATTAACAAAGAAAAAATAATTTTACAGTTTGTTCGACTGTCACATAACAAAAACAAAAACTCATCAGCCTGAAGTGATCATATAAGTCTTTTGTATCTACCACTCTGGTGGATTGGATATTACTTTGGCAGATAAATCAGAGCTTTTTTGCTCCTGTCTTGTGAATTTCTTTATGCAAAAAATAGTATTAAACTGTAAAAATTGAATAACATTTAGATGCACATAATTTGCATATTTAGCTATACATTTAGTAAATCACTTTAGAATAGTTGGAATCAGGACCGTTTCAGAGGACCCCATATTTATCCCCTATTATTAGGAATTATATAAACCACAATTTCTCGACCAGGTCCCACCCTCAGAAATTCTAATGTAGTTAGTTTGGGGTGTAGCCTGGGCATCAAGGCTTCTAAAAGTCCCCAGTTGAATCTAATATGCAGCAAAGTTTAAGAACCACTGATATAAACAGTTATTTTAAATGAGAATATACTGTGCCTATCTTATAGCAGGTCTATCTATAGCTGGCATTTCTCCTCATTACTATATAGTAACTTAAACCAGTGCTTCTTGTCCTTTGATATGGTGGTGTACATAGGAAATTGTGGTATTTGTGTGACTCACTGGGGATAAATAGAAAAAGCTATTTGTAGCAGACGTGACCAGCCCGGAAATCTCAGCTGCCCTAGTTGGAGCCAGACTACCAGGGCCAAAGTGGGTCAGAGGTCCTCACCAGCACTGAGGCACTGCAGGAACCCATTCTTTGCACTTCAAAGATTGAGACACCCTGTCCTATTTACACTAAAATGTAGAGTCAATGAACATCAAGAAAAAATAAGTATAACTATTTGCTTTGATTTTCCTCCTTTCCTTAGAGGCTAGCTGAGTTTGGGGCTCATTTAGAAGAGGATTTTCATAGACTAGGACAGGCCCCTGAGTACTTAGGCAATCTCAGGGATTTCCAGAGGTACACCTGACACAAATGAATCCTTCGTTTGGAATTCATGGAAGAAGTAACCCAATTTTTTGCTCAAATCCAGAGTCATTTCAGTGCGAGTTCCACCAATTTTATTCTGGGGTTTTCTTACTCAAGGCTAGACAAGGTTAGGAATTGTCATTTCCTTCATCTTACCTTAGGCTTTACTATGAGAAAAGTATGGAGAACTTAATAATCACCAGCACCTGAACCTAATAATAATGGATTTAAAAGCTGTAAAATCATAGCAGTATAAGACAGGAACAGAAGTCGATTTTTATTAAAATTGCACCTTTTTAATGGGAACAAGAAACTTATAGCATATGGAATGGGAATATAAAATAAAACAGAAGGGGCTGATTTTAATTATGCTTAATTAAAAACTGTACATGTGGGACTATGACAAAGCAAAGCATATTTGGCTTCAATTATTTTTGCTGAAAACAGGTAGGTTGAAATGTGGCTTTTAGAATATGAAATGAAATCATTCAAGAGGGGTTGTACTGAGGTAAATATCATATTTTAAAACTTTTGCAGCTGGAAAAATAATTTAAATATGAAATAACAATGTTTAAAATTTTTACTTAGAAAGGGATTTCAAAATTAAATTTCAGGGTTTAGAAGAGGTAACTTGTAAGGATCTTTTTCCCCAAAACATTTATGAAGCATCACCTATGGGCAGTGCACATTATCTACCCACACTAATAGCTTAATTCAAGACAAAGATATGTTAATAGAAGGAAGAAGGGTAGATAGGAAAGAAGGAGGAGCAGGAAAAGAAAGCATGTTGAAAATTATTTACTTGCCTCCTTTCAAAGAATATCATAGACATTAATACCTTACACTCTGGAGAAAGTATTAACTCTCTGAGGCTTCATTTATGGAGTGTATATAAGAGTTCCAACCCAGTGGATTCATCGTAAAAAATGGTATAATGCATATCAGACACCTTAAACAAGGCTGGGCACCTAGTAGGTATGTTGTTTAATACCCTCAACACCTCTATCTCAGTGTGTTTAAAGCTGGATTCAGTTTTTCTCTCTGCACTAAAGCAACCTCCTCTTTTGAATCTCGTATTTCTATTCTATCTGCCCAACATTTCTCAGAGGTGTCAATTTCTTTTACTTTTCACCACCTGTTCATTAGTTAGGACTTAGGTACTTTACACTGTAGTTGCTGTAATGTCTGCCTAATTGATGTTTTTCCTTTTCTATGACCTTATTTGTTTGCAGATATAATTAGCGATGAAGAGGTCACGGTGAGGTAGTATGGGCCCTTGATCCAGTGTGAATGGTGTCCTCATAAGACGAGACAGAGACACACAGAGAGGGGGATGCCATATGAAGACACAGACACAGAGAAAAGATGTGATATAAAGATGGAGGCAGAGACTGGAGTTATGCTTCCACAAACCAAGGAACACCTGGGGAGACCAGAAGCTGGAAGAGGCAAGGAAGGATCCCCCTAGAGGCTTCAGAGGGAGCATGACCCTGTCAACATTTTAATTTCAGACTTCTAGCCTCCAGAATTGAGAAAGAATAAGTCTTTGTTGTTTTAAGTCACCCAGTGTGTGGTACTTTGTTTCAGCAGCCCTAGGAAACTAATACACCCTCCGAATGGAGTCCCTTTTAGAGATTGCAACCAACTACATATTTTAAGGGTCTGAGATGAGTGTATCTAAGCAGTGTAAGGAGTGGACCATGAAGGCTCTCACATACCCTCTGACCCTTACAGCACCTTGGGCTGCACATGCCTTCCTTTCTAACCTGGGCTGTTTTGTTACTCAACATGGGGAACTGAAAATATGCTCTCAGTCATGATCTAAATGGCATACCCGGAAGTGCAAGGTAGAGTCAACACTCCCTCTGGCAACCTTTGACCAATGGGAGATGGAAGCCAATGGCTAACATTTCCCACTCCCATGTCTAAGGTAGATAATTCTGAGGTGCTTTCCATGCGTTCCTCCAAGGGCCCAAAGTGGTAACCTGCTCAATAATGCATCCTTGAATTGTCTGTCTCTCCTTCTCTGTTTTGCTCTTTGCTATCTTCCCACTCTAGTTTCTTAGGATCTTTTCCCAAAGTAAACCACCAACAAGCAAGCAGTCTCTGTTGTCAGAAAGAACCCAAGGTAAGATAGCTATGAAGCTTTCCCCAGAAATTTATGGCTGGTTTTTTTATTACAATAAAACAAGTACTGAGCATAGTGCCTTGCACATAGTACATATAATATTTGTTGAATGAACGAACACAAAATGACTTTGATCCATTAATTATTGCACACTATATACTTTGTAGTTGACTGTATATTCAACTAAGATAGTATCTTGGTAGTGATCCAGGCTGCATTTCTTTGCTTTGCCCACGTGAATATTGTAAGAAACATTGTTTACAAAAATCAAGATAAGTTGTGTATCTAGAAACTTGCTAATTTATAACTCTAGTAATGTTACTAAAATTAAAATCAGGTTAGTATTCTTTACTTTTTCTCAGAGAATGACTCAGATGCCAGGTAATTGAGTCTACAAATGGCCCTTGTATGGGGCCATGTGTCTGTCTCCAGTCTTCTGCCCTCTGAGATCTAATATTCATGATTTCTCGGACGTTGCCAGGAATGATTCAAGGAAGTGATTATATCTGTGTGGCTCTTTCAGAACCCCGGGATTAATTTCTGTGGCCCTGCATAGTTGAATTCAGAGAAGAGTAGAACCTAATGAGTACAAATTCTAACTTAAATGCCAGTTTCGATCAGGATTCCATCCAACGATGCCTTAACGTGTGGGATCTTTGTCTGGCTTTCTGAGATTTTAGACAGATGAAGTTCCTGAGAAAGGATATCAAATGATAAATGCTACCAGTGGCCTTCCCATCTCTGCCTTACTCAAACTCATTACTTTATTCCACCCCACCCTAACTTTCTGTCCTGATGATGATGATGTCCAGCATTTACAGTCTCTTAATGGAGGATGGAAGATAAAATTCTATTCTCTAGCTGTCTGAAAAATAAGCACCCTCATTGTAGAGGAATAGTGGCTCAGTTTTCTGACTGATACCAGCATTGCATTAATCAACCAAAAAGGAAGAAGAATCTGTCTTATATTTTCAGGCTCGTGTAGCACATGCGGGCTACAAATTTCATCAAATGGGCATACCTGAGAAGGATGTTCAGTAGGAATATAGAGAAATAAAAAAGAACTACAATCACTTAATCTTTTTTTCCTCATTCAATAATGACTAAACAGAAAATATAAACCAACCAAAAGTAGTCTTATCAATCTACTTTTATTCACCATTCTTACATTCTGCTTGTAATATGTATTATTTTTAAGACATCAGCAAATGTGGTGAGGGAATTTTTCACTAAATTATTAAATAGATAGCACTGTTGCAAACTGACCGATGCATACTGGTGCGTATTGGTCAATAACAACGTATTTGTCTAATCTCTTACATCTAAACAAAAGGGATCTTTAATAAACACGCATACACATACACTCACACTTTAAATTCTACAGTGCTACCCAATTCTTAAGTATGACCCACAGTTCCTGGATAATCTGGCCCTTAACTACCTCTTTAATATCACATTGCATCATGATCCCGCTGGCTCTCCCCTGTAGAGGAAATCAGGAAACTGAACTGTAGGATGCATTCATACCCCAGAGTGTGTGCAGGATGCCAACAGAAGATAATTTTTATTGAAGACCAGCTCAAAGGACAAAATTACAAAGCAGATGAAAACTCCAGTGCCATGTGACATAGTCAGAAATGAGTGACTATGGATAATAAGTTAACCTAAAATGGAACTATATTTTTAGGGATATTAGAAAGGCAACTTGGCAAAATATAATAAAAGTCAATAAATATAAATACCTTTTGACTTGGCAATTCCAATGCTAGAAATTCACCTTAAAGAAAGAGAATATACAATTTTTTTTGCACAAGGCTGTTAAGTGCAGTATCATTTATAATGAAGAATTGTCACAAATCTTCTGTCTAAAAAAGATGATTGGTCAAATAAAGGATGGTTCAACTATACAAGATGCAGTAGGAAATCATTTAAAAAAGTTTGAGAATTGTATTTAAAAGCATGGCAAATGTTTATTATATAAGATCAAGTGGAAAAATCAAGTTATACGGTAGAATGTGCAGGATGATTCCAGTTTACACAGAGAGCCAGACCAAGTGGTTAAGTTAGGTGGTGAGATCACAAATAATTTTCTTCTTCTTTGTTTTTCCGTATTTTCCAAATATGCCTCAGAGAACTGAAATTGCCTGTATAATAGGAGGGAGAGCCAATATATTTTATTTAAAAAATAGTAATATATTATTTTTTAAATTTTTTTTGTGAGAAAGACCAGCCCTGAGCTAACATCCATCGCCAATCCTCCTCTTTTTGCTGAGGAAGACTGGCCCTGGGCTAACATCCGTGCCCATCTTCCTCTACTTTATATGGGACGCCACCACAGCATAGCTGACAAGCAGTGCATCAGCAGGTGCCCGGGATCCGAACCTGCGAACCCCGGGCTGCCAAGCGCGAACTAAACTGCTGCGCCATCGGGTGGCCCCTAAAAAATAGTAGTATATTATTTTTAAAAGGAATGTAGCCACATGCTTTATTGATATTGTGGTCTAGTGCAGAAAGCAGACCTCTGAATGTCTATAATGCATGGATAATAAAAGAGATTTTACCGAACAGAGTGAATACCACTTTCCGGGCTTCTTTTTTTTTCTATGACTTTTTATGATGCTTTAAGATGATGCAGCAGACTTTTTTTCTAAGACGCAAGAGCAATTTTTTTTGAAGATGATTTTCTGCAAATAACTTTTACATACTAAAAGATTGAAATAGAATCACAATTTATAAAACCAGGCAAGATGCAGGGGAAAAAAGAGGTTCAAAGAGTCATGCTCTAATTTTTCAAAAGAGCTCTGCGTTCCCTCATAGCTTGTCTCCATTAAAAAGACCTATGTGCTTAGCTTCTCAAAGACTTTTTGAATTTGGTATAAATTAAAGAGGTATGAAACAACATCGAGGATAATGTCAAGCCAAGAAAGCTTCTATTATACACAGGCCAAAATTTTTAAGCTCATTCCATAAAATAAAACTGAAGCATTCTGGGTCAAGGAAACTCCTTGCTCATTTATTTTACTTTTAATATCAATTGATGACATGTGCATTCTAGCTGATAAAAGCCTCAGTAGTGAAGACATGAGGAATGACTGTCAAGAGTTAAGTCAATGTACCATTTGGTTATTCAGATTGAATCAACTTTCCTTTAATATTATTTCCTAAAACTTAAGTTTGTTCTCGTGGTTAACGAAAGTTACAACTTCAATTTGTAAGTCTCTTAAAATTTCTCGGTTGTTTATTCCAACACAATAAAACCTCCTGTTTTTCAGGTAAAATGAATTACTGATCACCTTCAATGGATTCTTGGTTCCTTTTTCTTGAGCTTCATTGCCATCTTCTATGCATCACTTTGATTACTTCATTATTTGTCTTGTTACAGATAACATTTTGTACTCCCATATGTCCTGCTAGATGATTCTTCTAGAACTCCAGTTTTATGATATCTTCTTTCTTCCTTGTATCTGCAGTGACAACTTGTTGACGAAGAACTCACACTGACACAACTCAGTCTAGCATTATCGTCCCTCCATGAGGCTACACCATCCACCCAAACCTACGTAAACTACTTCCCAACTGATATTCTGTAATCCAGGCTGATTGTGCTCCTTTTTGCTACATGGCATGTTATTTGTTCCTGTTATGTCATTCCTCATGCATGTATCCCCCTCTGAAACATTCTTTCTGAGCCTCTCCTCCTATTCTTAACCAAATTAATAGCCTATCTATCTCAAATCTTTTAAATCTTTTGACAATCACTTTGTTTCCTCACTATTTTACCACTTGATTTAATGATCTTGAATAGTTACCTGACTATTTAACCTATACATATCTAGGTGTTGGTTCAATAAAATTATAAACTTTTTATTAATAGAAAATATATCTTAAAACTTGTATATCTCACTTAACTGTTAGAATAAAGTGGAGCATCTATGAATTGCGGTTGATAAGCTTTGGAGAAATCACTTAGTTATATTACCTTTCATTATATTATCCAGAATATGGTTACTAGATTTCGAACTGCTTTCTAAAAGCATGAATTTAGGCAATTTCCCATAAATATGTGTGAAGGGAGTGGCTTGGAGATGGGAAAAGATATCTGAGCTCATTCATTTCTTAAACAAATCTTCATTGCACACCTCTTGTTTATCAGACCCTGGGTAGACATTGATAAATAAAATTCAATGCCAAAAAGCTTATGGAACTTATAATCAAATTGAGATAAAAGATACTGTACAAGTTATCAGACACATGTGCATGTAATTTATAAATTATTGTAAGTGCTATGACATTAACAAGATGCAGTGATGGAGAAAAGTGGGTGGATGGAGGGAAGACTACAATTTAGATAAGCTAAAGGAGTGATCTTGCTAGAGAGGTGATATTTACCTTGGGACCCAGAGGAGAGGAGACAGCTGTATGAAAAGAAGGTGTGGGACTTTTCAGGTTCTGGGAACAGTATATGAAAAGGCTTTAAAGTAGGGACAAAAGAAAAAAAATGATGACTTTGAAGCATTAAAGAGAAGCCAGCAAGGTGAGAGCAGAGTAGAATGAGACGAAGATGGAGATGTCAAGATTCCAGGACATGCAGGGCGTCATTGACCATGTAAAAAACTGTGGATCTGATTTAAACTAAAATGTGAGTTGATTTGTTCTTTAAGGTCAGCTTTCCTGTTATGTGGAAAACAGATTAGAAAATATCCAATAGGACAAAATGTTTATCTTTTTTTTTTTTTACAAAAACTGTGTTGTTCATTGAACCACATCACCTCAGATAATAGAATATCATAATATCACCTAAAATTAGATATTTTTAACTTTTACAATTGGTTACCACACAATTGTCAGTTTTTTTAAATGGCAGTTATTTCTTTACTCCTAGCGATCCTTGGCATTTTATTCATGTTTGAGTGATGAAAAAAATGCCTCTAGTTCAGCTTCACTAAACTTTTTGATTAATACTGTGTGGAGATGGTTTTCTGTCTGGGTCACCTATGTCCAGGCAAAGCATTATGAGACATCTATGTAGGACGTCTCATGCTATATGTGGTTATATTCAAGCCCAAGACTGAAGTTTTTGGATGAAAATATTTCTCAGTAATCTTTGATACTGTCAAATTCAAAAGTGTCTTTTTGCCTCTGTTTAACTAAGATTAAAACTAATTTGAACCATTTCATCCTTACATTTAATATAGTTACTGTTTTTCCCCATCTATTACCTTAGACTTAATTTGTCAGTTAATATTTTTCTGAGCATCTCAAGGAATGGTTCAGAGTAAGTTAACTGTGGAGGTGGACCTTTGGGAGGAAAGAAAAAGCTTGTATCTATATCCCCTAATCTGTAATATCCTTTCTGATTCATGATACAAAATGACCTAAATCAACCAAATTAGCAGAAAACGTGTAGGAGTTTAGCTTACATGGCTCTTATGTGATTGTCATCGTGAAATCATGAAACACATCCAATTTTAAACTGATCTTGAAGTGAGATGAGTAGATGTTAAATAATCCTCTATTTCCTCTGAACGTGTTTCAGTGACAAATTCCATTTTAAACAGTTACATGATTACAAGCTCTGAAATTAAATTTCATGATGAATAATTAAGCACCAGTCTTCAGAGTCCCTGGGAGAAATCGCGTTCTCTACAGCACAAACACTTAGAATAATCGATTGGGAGTCAACTGGCAAAGTACTTCAGATTTAATTTGCAGTTCTGAAGGATCTTCCTTCACTTCAGCCATTAGGGAGTGTGCCGCAGCCTGTCCTTGTGCCATTTTTGTGGGGAAAAAAGCAGGATTTTCTCTTACTTTGGTATTATTTCACACTGTGATATATGATTCCTCATTGGGTTTTAAAAGATACTTGTACAAGAGAGTTCCTATTTATTTAAGCCTTCTTTTAGAGCCACAGGTGGGAACAATGAAAAACATAATTTAAAAATTTTTCTTCACTGTTTTTTATTCTGGAGTTCGGGGAATAGCCTATGTGGAAGTGTTGTAGAAAGAGAAGATCATGGCTTTTGTTTTGAGAAAAAACTAAATTCCAATCACTTGGTTGGGACCTGGAGCAAATGGGTTAAATTCTCTGTGTCCACGTTGCTTTATCTGTAAAATGGTTATAATAATATTTCTCAAAGGTGTTATGAAGAGTAAATGAGTTTTTAAATAAAAGATCCTTCACATAGTGCTTGGCCAGAGTAGACAGTTCTCCCTAAGGATAAAATCTGGATTATTCCTTGTTCACAGACCAGAGAAACATTACAAGGATGGTATTCAATACAATCTCAATTTTCAAAAAAATTTACCTGCCTTGAATATACACAAGACAGGGTGGGTTAGTAAAACATTGGTCTTTCCCCACAACAATGCCGCTTCCTCAGCCCGGTGTAGTCTGGGCTGTGCCACTGATGGATGGGTGAGTGGATACCGGCAGTATGGTAAAAAGCAGGGGTCAGCAAATTTTTCTGTAAAGGACCAGATTGGGGGCTTTACAGTCTGCGTCCCAATGACTTAACTCTGCTATTATAGAGAGAAAGCAGCCATTGACAACATGTAAATAAATGAGTATACTGTTTTCCAATAAAACTTTCTTTTTGAACACTGAAATTTGAATTTCCTGTAAGTTTTAATTGTCACACAATATTACCCTTCTTTTGATTTTTTTTCCTTCCATTTAAAAATGTAAAAGTATTTTAAAGGAAAGAGTTATGTGGCTTCACTCTTGTCAAAAAGGTAAGAGGAAAGGACATCTATAGAAAAATAAGAATGAAAGATCTGATGGGAAAGAGGTAGATATTTTAGGATAAAACAGGAGTTTTAGAGTCAGCCAGAACTGGATTTGAATCCTATTTTCTCCCTTCATTAGCTCTGTGACCTTAAACACAAATTTGCTGACCGTCTCTCTCCCTCAATTTCCTTTTTGTAAAATGGTGATAAAAATACCTACCTGACTGGGTTATTGTAAGTATCAACTGAATTATTTTATATAATGGTTCTTATATGCAGAAGTATTCAAAAAATGTCATTGTGACTCATCTTTTTGTTGCTATGTGGTAGGCAGAATAATGGCCCCCTAAAAATGCCCATGTCCTGGTCATAGGATCCTGAAAACAGATAGGTTACAAAACAATGTGAAATTAAGGTTGCAGATGAAATTAAGGCTGCTAGCCAGCTGACCTTCAGATGGGAGAGATTATCCTGAATTATCCAGGTGGGCCAATGTAATCACACATGTCCATATAAGTGGAAGAGGGAGACAGAAGAGAGAAAACCAGAGAGATGGCAGTGAAGAGGAAGACTTGACCCAATGTTGCTGGCTTTAAAGATGGCAAGGAGCCACAAACCAAGGAATGCCAGCAGCCTCTAGATGCTGGAAAATGTGAGAAGATGGATTCTCTCCGAGAACCACCAAAAAGAAATGCAACCCTGCCAACACCTTGATTTTAGCTTTGTGAGGCTCATTTTGGACTTCTGGCTTCCAGAACTGTAAGAAATAAATTTGTGTCATTTTAAGACACTAAGTTTGTGACAATTTGTTACAGCAGCAATAGGAAACTAATCCATTCTATTATTATCCATGCAAAAAAAGCTAGCTGTCCACTGAGGATGTGCTTCCCAATTTGTAGTGCAGAGATTTTGCTGGAAATGGGTGCTGTCAAAAATCCAGAAATAGCGAAATTAAAACCACCAAATCAGGGGCTGGCCCACTGGCATAGTGGTTAAGTTCACATGCTCTGCTTTGGCGGCCTGAGGTCCAAGGGTTCTGATCCTGGGCAAAGAACTATGCACAACTTATCAAGCCTCACTGTGGCAGACATCCCATATAAAGTAGAGGAAGATGGGCACAGATTTTAGCCCAGGGCCAATCTTCCTCAGCAAAAAGAGGAGGATTGGTAACAGATGTTAGCTCTGGGCTAATCTCAAAAAAAAAAAAAAAAACCACCAAATCAATAAATAGCATTTAGTAACAGTTGTGCATATAAGAACAGTTTTTGAACTCAGAGCTTTCAAATTCAAAGATTGACATGAAGTTCAAGGACATGATGTTACAGGGTGGCTTACAAAGTGAAAATGAGGAACCTCTTAATCTTTACAATGATTGATTATCACAATGGGTGTTTCCAGATGGCAGGGGATTGGTTAAAAGTGATTATCTCATGCCATTTTTAGGAAGATGACTGAAGTTTCTTTTAAGATTGTCAGAGGGATTTACAAGAAATAACACATGTTAAGTGTCACTTATGTTCATGAAAGAAGATAGATTTAGTTTTGCCTGTATGGCTTGAATGGCTTTGTCTGCTCAGGGAATTCTCAATTCTGGTCTCCATTTTGTTTTTAATTTTAACAATTTTCCATTTTGGTCTTTCTCTCAGCAAGTTGAGAGGCTGACCAACTAGTAGAGCATTACTCTTGGTTACCACTGTAAATGCAGCCAAGCTGAAGAATCACACATTCACTGTTTCCACTAGTTGAGTAGTCAGGATGGAAGGTCATGTAGTTACCGTTACCAACAGTTGCCTCATCATCATGGACATGGGCGGTCAGATCATTGAGTTCTTCCAGTTGTCTATTCCTGATGGATATCATTTGATGTGTGAGTGGCTGCTGAAAGGCATTTAAAACCCTTGAGAGGATACAATGCACTGGAGAGGTTAATGTGATGACTAAAGGAGAATAATAGCCAAGGATTGAAAAATCTCCCTGAGCAGAGATTCCCAGGAGCCAAGATTTAACCAACTAGATAAATCAAATGGGTTATAATAAGATTCAGATTTTACCTTTCTAAGTCAATCTCTTTTTTTTTTTTTTGATAATGTGTAATTGGATTTCAATTTTTTCTGAGTTGTGTACACAGGTACAACATGATGTATTAGCAATCACATATCCTCATGATTCCTTAGGACAAGATGAACATGAAGATGTTTTATTTCAGGAAGTGGTGTTGGATCCACCTAAATTAGGCCTCTATATGATGTGAGCAATCAAGTAATTTAATGAGAGGCATTTCTACGGAAACAAAAGAAAAACAAAGGTTAATTTTAAACAAAGGTTAAAAGGTCAACAAAGGTTAAATTTCAAGCAAATTATAAACTCAATTTCTGAGTTTGGAGAGCAGCCAGTTGAGAAAATTTCTAGATTTGAGTTTGAAGCATCTTTAGATAGTAGAATGACAATGGCAATTTCAGTGTTAATTTTCCCAGTTTGCAGTTTGACCGTCTTTGATGTAATCAGGTATTCGGGTGAACTCTCTTGAGTGGCCCATACAGCAACAGGGTTAAAGCTTGTCCATATATGATCTATTGTGGTTTTTCTAAAGTGTACAAGTAGATAACAAAACCTCAAAGACAATTAACAGGACTAGAATCTAATAATGGGTATGTTATAGTTTTCTGTTGAAACACATTTTTTGATTAAAAAACTTTTTTATCAAAGATATTTACAGTGAAACTAATTTGTTTGTAAAACAAGTCTAGTCTTATTAAACTTGGCTTGATTATTTACATAAATGTAGTAAGAATAGTGATTCTATGTATATTCTTAAATATGCCACTTCATTCAAAGCTTTGGTCATGTCTAAGGGGCTTGATTGTCTCCATAAAGTCAACCTGAGTTCTTTAAAATTGTTTGGTAATAAGAAATCTCAGGTTAGACCTTTAAAGTCTCTTTAAGCTAAGAAGCAAAGGTAAGGACTTATCTAATTGTGTCCTATTACACAAGGAGAACAGATACTTATTAAACTTATGTAAGTATGTATATTATCATGAAAAATGAAAATATTTAATAAGAGTTTCTGAATTCTGGAGGAATTAGGTAGGGAGAAAAAGGTAAATGTTTCAATTTTTGTTTACAAAAGTATATTTTACCAAATTGCTGTAAGTTATAGACAGCTTAAAAGAGAGAAGAAAAAGGCATCCTTTAAATCTGGAAAACAAAATATTAAAGAAATGGCAATGTTTTAAATGAAGTCATAAAGATTATAATCATCTTAACCAGTTCATTCAGTCTCTTGTAATTAATTCTTGTTTTGCTTCATCTTGGGTTAGCGGCTTTATGAATCAATCAGTTTTCCATTAGAGTTTTAGAAATTCTTGCCTGATTTAGTGTTGTGTTCTTAAAGTTATCAGAAACCCTTATTACAGAATACTTGTCAAGGTCTTTTCCATGAATTTCTTTGAAGATGAAGAATTTTTGTCTGTAGTTGATTGCAAATGCTTTCAGAGAAAAATTGAGAATTAAAAAATAGTTAACTCTGTGAATAACAAAAGATTTAAAAATATCCGTGCTTAAAGGTCTGTTGAGAGTTCACATCCACACAAAAAATGATTTAATTGACAAGTAAATTTGGTTATTTTTGGAATATGCAGTATTTTAAGATAATAGCTAGAATTATGACTGATAGCATTATGCCAGGACATATCAGAATTTTAGGTATTTCATATAATTTCTGAATTACTTATATTAATAATATATACCAATGTAAATATAATCTAAGAAGGCTAAACATTACTTTTTACTTGACAGTGTTTCCCATGCAACTTAAAATCAAATAAGTCTACATAAATCAATATTTCTCTTTTATAAGGAGAGAGAACAAATCTTTTGGGATCTTCCAGGGCCCCTCTAGCAAACCCCAAAGTTAGTTCGAAGTCAAAAAGACTTCATTCAGAATTTGATTTGGGGAAGTTGGTCAAAATGTCAAAAGGTTTAAAATTGATCAAATAGATGCATAAATCACTGTGAAACAATACTTAGTTATCTATCCAACCAAAGTGATAATGAAAAGATTTCAAAGGCAAATACAGAAAGTTACATAATTGGAAAAAACTTGAGCTCATTTAATGTTGAAAAGACTCAGTTTCTCTAAGTAATCAAAGACTGGATATAGGCAATGTGGAGCACGTGAAATATTTTCTAAGACACAAAAATCTTTGTTTTCTAAGCAGATTACATTAAAGGTAAAGAAAACTGTTTTATAAACTTTTATTAAGAGTAGACAAATAATCTAAGCAATTTTGTGACTTTAACAGAAAGAAAAGTAAACTCTAGTTTTGTATCAGTACCTTATTGAGCTCATTTTTAAAAACTCTTATAATAAATCTATTCAATTTAGCCAGCTTTGATCTCACAACATAATGTCTTTTCCACAAACCTTCTGTAACTTTCTATTATCCATTTAAATTTGGTCTCATTCTTTTTCCTCTCTTATTCTGGATAACTAGTCATTTTATTTTAGACAACATTACTCTCTTTTTCCTTAACAAAAACACATCCTATATTCTTGCATACACTTCATATAAAAATACATCCCATTTTCTTCCCATACTTTGTATACAAAGTTGTTTCCCTTCACTCATATTGTTTCTAGCAATTTTATTTTTACATATTGACTATAAATTTTAACTATCAGTAAACTTTACTTTCCAATGAAAGCTAGGAAGCAGGCATTGTGAACTGTTTATCATATATTGGCATCCTGTAGTAGATTAGCAAATTTATAGGTACGTAATTAAAAATTTATAAGTTTTTAGAGACATATATTTTTCAAGGTACAGTTTTTATAAAAGTGGCAAATGACATATTTGTTAATATACTCAAATATCTTTTGTCTCTCTATAAAAATTAAGAAGCCAAAAGTAGATAAATTTAGACTTAAACGTTTAGCAATCCATGTGTCAGTATATTATCTTTTTGGAAATTATCTAGATATGAAATGAATATCCATTATTTAGTTTACCTTAGTATAAACTTTTATCTATTTACATATATTTAAATTACTTGTTTTTAACAATTATGCTTAGACATTGTTCTCACCTCCTCAATGTTCAGACACACAAATTCCCAAGCTTAGACATTACATCAGGCCTGGCTTCCTGGTCTCCTGACACCCAGAGCCGTGTCTCACCATGCTGCTTGGTCTTAGTCATTCTAGATGTTTTAGAAAGTGTGTGCATGTGAGCATTCATTAAGTGGCTAAACTGTGATTGGGAGACACCTGTACAGGAGATTGTGATTAAAACATTCATTTTAAAACAAAATGATGGCTATTATATATAATGCTGCAATGAATGTAAGGGTGCATATGTCTTTTCAAATTAGTGTTTTCATGTTCTTCCAATAAATACTCAGAAGCAGAATAGCTGGATCATGTGGTAGTCCTATTTTTAATTTTTGGGGGGCTTTCCATACTGTTTTCCATAATGGCTGCACCACTTTACATTCCCACCATCAGTGTACGAGGGTTCCCATTTCTCCAAATTCTCTCCAACTCTTGTTATTTCTTTTTTTTTTCTTTTTAATGGTAGTCTTTCTGACAGGCATGAGGTGATATCTCATTGTGGTTTTGATTTGCAGTTCTCTAATAATTAGTGATGTTGAATATCTTTCCATGTGCCTGTTGGCCATCTGTATTCTAATAGCCCAGACCTGTAAACAATGTAAGTTCCCATCAATGGACGAATGGGTAAAGAAGATGTGGTATATATATATACAATGGAATACTACTCAGCCATTTAAAATGAAATCTTGCCATTTGCAACATCATGGACGGACCTTGAGGGTGTTATGCTAAGTGAAATAAGTCAGAGGAACACCATATGACTTCACTCATATGTGGAAGACGAAAACAACAACAAACACATAGATACAGAAAACAGATTGGTGGTTACCAGAGGGAAGAGTGGTGGGGGGAGGGTGAAAGGGGTAAAGGAGGACATTCATACAGTGATAGATGGACTAGAATTTTGATGGTGAACACGATGTAGTCTAAACAGAAGTTGAAATACAATGATGTACACCTGAAATTTATATAATGTTATAAATCAATGTTACCTCAATAAAAAAAAAAGTGATGGGCTCTCAAAGCAAGCTAAGTCAGCTCATAAGGTCTTATGGTTACAGTGGTCTGTAAAACTGTAGGACACCATACTCAACTTGCTCACCTTTAGAGCGAAAATGTGTTTTACATGTTAACGATAGGAGTTAAAGCAAGAAAGACGAGTTCTGCGCTCAAATAAGTTTGAAACATCTTGTATTTAACAAGTTAAATGCATTTGTATTCTTTGATATTATGGGAGATTTTTTTACGTATTTCAAAGTGGGAATTTATATTCCCACGTATATTTGATCATGGACTTGCATACACACATACATACACACACGCACACACACACAAGAAATCAGCATGCCCTTAAAGGTTTTTTGTAAATTATCCTGCTCATGATGCTGATTTTTAGGGGCTAAATTTCTAGCTGGTTTATTATTCACCTTGCTGTTTTTCCTCTTTTATTGAATGGTTTCTACCTAATTGTTCATATATTCTCCAGCTATTGTCAGTGAAAGGGAAGGTAGGAAAAGTCAGAACTTTTCCTGGCTTACTGTTTTAGCGTGTCCAGGGTTGCAAAGAGTGTTTTAAATTTAAAGACAATCATACCCATGTTTGTTTGAGTTCATGCAAAATCCACAAAAGGAAAATGAGAAGTCTGGCACTTGGATGAGAAAAAAAAAGATGTCTAATGGAGAATTGAATTAAGTTTCTGTGATGTGATGTTAAAAAGAATTTTTTCCACAGTGTCCTTATTAAATCATAAATAAGAAATCTACCGTTGTGGATGATACTGAGTACAGGCTGCTATAGCAAAAATATGATAGACTGGGTAGCTTAAACAATAGAAATTTATTTCTCATAGTTCTGAAGACTGGAAAGTCCAACATCAAGATGCTAGCCCATTGGGTTCCTAGTTTGCAGATGGATACCTTTTTCTGTGTCTTCACATGGCAGGGAGAAAGAGAGGAAGCAAGCTCTCTCATGTCCCATCATGAAGGCTCCACCCTCATGACCTAATTACCTCTCCAAGTCACTATCTCCAAATACCCTCACATTGAGGATTAGGGTTTCAACATATGAATTTTGAAGAAACAAACATTCAGTCCATAGCAAGGTGGGTTGTGAAGGTGCATCTATTTTGGCTTTGTGATGGTGTGATGATCGATGACTCAGGGTAAGCAGAGACCACCCAAATAGACTCACATGAGTATCACAATACAGATGGAGCGTGCACTAAAGAAGGAGTCAGGAGCTCGGTGCTCTAGTTTATGTGCCATTAACTGGACATACTCAGTGACTCTGGGTCATGGTTTTTCCTTCCATATCATGAGATTTGCTTTCTATAATCATGCAGGAGTTTTCTGATCCAAAGGTAAATGTTTGGGGAAAAGCTTTGAGAAGAAAACTGATGTTAACATAAGTATCAGACCCTGAAGATATGATATACCCAGTTCATTGACAATCACAGCTTCATCACAAAGATGGCCTGTTCTATGGAAAATCTGAAAATCCTCTGAGTCACACACATTGTACAATTGCCAGAAGAACTCTTCAGAAAGAGTAGCCATGGAAACAGCACATCACATGTCTCAAGGAGTGTATAAAAACATCTGAAAACTAACAGTCAGAAGGAGTGCTTGGCAAACACTGGGAAAGGTAAGAGTCAGTGCTTACCTTATGGGTGAAACAAGGGCCTGGTGACTAAATTCACAGCTGGCATCTGTGTATGGTCTGCTCTATGGCAATCCTGTAATGACCAAGAATCTTTAGTTTGACTTTATCTACAGTAACATCTCCGACAGCCTTGGTGGTATGAAATGCTCTGCCTCCATCAATGCTGTTATTTCGTGGTTAATCTCTTTATCTAGTGAAACTCCAGAGAAAGTGTGCCTCTGCATAGATGGAGGAAACTGTTCCTAAACTCACCATTACACACATGAAACCACATGACTCTCCTTATCACCCAGTTATTTTAATTAAAACAAAATGAGTTTACTTATATGTATCTGTTTTATTTAATTACTCATGTAACACATGGATTCATTCTTGTAAAATTGTGAAAAATTTCAACTAGAGAGAATACAGTGTCCCTTCCCACCTCATCCTCCACTGCCTTCTGAGAGGCAAACTTGGTTATCAGTTTTGCATATAACCTTTAACCCCCTTTCTAATATGTCCTACAGTTTATTGTGTTTGGTTTGGGGTTTATTATCCATTAAATTGGTATATTTTGACCTCTAATGTGCTTTTTTGCCCCCCATTTAGCTATATGTTTTGAATATCTTTCCACTTCTGTACATCTAAATCTACCTTCAAACTTATTGTTCTAAAATTTGCATCAAAACCCGTCTCATTTTCCTGAGATTTTCCTTTACTAAGCACAGATCCGAAAATAGCCAAGAATAGAAGAGAACAGGCTTTAGAACCCCAAAGACATATTCACATTCCAACTCTGCTGCTTAATATCTAGTTGAATTGGGGCAAATTACATATACTTTATGGACATGGGTTTCTTCATAAAAAGGGAGAAGGATGATAAAGTTGTGATGAATGAGAATAAAGAGGAACTCCATCCAGCATATTGTCTGACACACAGTAGGTACACAGTATACATTAGTTTCCTTCACTTTAAAAAAAATTCTGTAAAAGAATAATATTCTAGAGCAGACATGTTGGTGATAGTTGGCACATATTTGATGATCAATGCATTTTTTTGTAGGATAAATGAATGAAGCTACAACCCTTGTATAGCAGATATGGGGGATCTTCAGAATCATATCAAGTTTGACTCTATTGTAATTGTCTTACTTCCAGTGGATGTGAGCTCTTTGAGGGAAGGATGCAGATTTGACCCACCTCTGTGTACCCCAGAGTGTAAAGAGCCTTGCCCACAATTTCATATGATCAGCATGCAAAATATTTTTCAAATGGATGAATATGATTGTCTTGCAACTAAAGCAACTGCCAAAGAGATTTCTACATTTCCACCTCATTCATAATTTCCATTATTGTGTTATCAATCTGATTATATTAAATCTTGTTAAACTGATGAATTCTGGGCACCTATCAAATGATAAATAAAAATTGTTCATCTATTAGAGACTGAGTCTTCCAATCTCTGGAAAGGATAGTATTCAAATTAAAAATCAATATTGAAAGCTATACTTCCCATTCTTTCTTAAAATCCCATACTCACAGTGTGCTCCCTTTCCCTCTCTCTCACTTCTATTCTACATAGCTCTTCACCACCTTACTCCTTTCCCTCCTGCCTTTCTTCCTTTCATTACATTGCCTCCTGATATGTTCTATGATTTAAAAAGAATATCTGCTATGTAGTAGAAATAAGTCAATGTATAATTTCTATATTAATGACTCTCTTCTAGAAATTAAGGGTCCCCATTACATACTGGTTAAAATATTACTCTCCTACTTATATGCATAATCTGATTCCTATCTACCTATCCAAAGTCATGTCAATCCATCTTTCCCTTCATTCACTAACCTTGGGCCACTCCGACCTTCCTATTTCTCAAACACTTGAGTACTCTGAGGACTTTGCACATGTAGTTTCCTCTGCTGGAATGCTCCTCCCAATCTCTCTCCCTATGATGGGCTCCTGGGATCACCTAGGCCTCAGCATAAATGTCATATCCTCTGAAAATATTACCTTCCCATCTAAGTTCTACTCCCCCATTATTCTCTAATGCTTCTTTCTCATTACTTTCAAAGTTTTAAAGTTTCAAATTGCAAATATATCAGTTTTTAATCTTTCATTTTGTCTCCATTAAATTTTTAACTTCTTGAAAGTAGTTCCTATGTCTATTTCTTTTAACATTTGAATCTACAGCAGCTAGTGTAAGTTTTGCTTGTAGTGGATACTCATAAGATAATGTTGAATGAATAAGTCAATAAAGGATGTTTGAATGTTCTATTAAGTTATCCAGATTTGAGTTTATAGTTTTGGGGACACAACACTTAGTAGAGGTTTTAGTTTATAATGACCATAATTGAGATTTTGATGCTTGAATTCCTTTGTATTATGATTTACACTAACAAACCATTCATTTAGTTCTCATTTTTCCATTAAGCAAAGTGTTACTCTTTATTGATAGGGGTTATATTTGCATTTAACCAAACGTATTACACCATTCAGTCAGTCATCAGAAACCTAATCAATAATACTAATATATAAGAACACCTAAAGGACTGTCTGAGCCAACAAACTATTTCATTATTAGGTGAAATAATGCCAAACATTATTCCCATGCCAAACACTTAGCAATTCCAGAACTTAGTGTTATTCTTAAAGACATAACTGATAGTTCTTCTTGCATTAAAGTAAAACATTGTAATATAGGACACTGACTCAATCAATATTTTAAATGAATGTACCCAGAATATAAGGGCTTCAATTACATGCATTTATCCTAAATTTGGATATATCATACATTAATAAGTATTAATAGGAAAGTTTATTAAAGATACAACATTAAATTATCATGGGTAAAGAAATAGATTTTATTTCTTCAAAGTTTCTTTCTTCTTGCCAAGAACTCTTAATTACTTTGAGCTCTGAAAACACCCCGTCTGTATCAACATTTCCCTGATGACATTCCTATTTTGAACATATCTTTTGAAATTACTTATTAAAAGATTGTTTAGAGAAGAAGTAAAATGCAGGCTATATCACAGCATAAGTAAATATGTGTTAAGAATGTTTAATCACTTAAGATTTTTTTAAAAATCAGAGGTTCATAAGAATGCAATATGATTACTGTATATCAGCGTAAGAAAGGATTCTGCAGGGCCCACCCAGTGGCGTAGTGGTTAAGTTTGCATGCTCTGCTTCAGTGGCCCAGGGTTCGCAGGTTCAGATCCCGGGTGCAGACCTATGCACTGCTCATCAAGCCACGCTGTGGCAGCATCCCATGTAAAAAATGGAGGAAGATGGGCACGGATGTTAGCTCAGGGCTGATCTTCCTCAGCAAAAAGAGGAAGATTGGCAACAGATGTTAGCTCAGGGTCAGTATTCCTCACCAAAAAAAAAAAAAGAATGGATTCTGCAATCATAAAAAGAAGTGTCCCCAATTAGGAGATAACCTTACCAACATATTTAACCTTTTGCTCGTTATTTCCAGAACTTGAAACCAGGATGTCACTGGACCCATTCTGAAAAGTATTTTGCTAGGGAAAAGGAAACAGAGTGCTACCAAGCTCCTCTGGAGATAATAATGATTATGATGATAATAATAGTCAGTACTTCTTGAGGGCTTGCAGTGTACTAGACAGTGTGTTAACTAATTTACATGCTTTGGTGAATTTAATCCTCACCACAATTAAGTAGGAACAATTGTTATCCTAATTTACGAATGAGAAAACATAGGCTTTGAGAGGCTAATACAGGCTTCGTGATATCCTCCAGTCAAGTCAGGAGTTCACGGTGTTGGTCTGTGACTAATTAGAGGAGCTGGAATGTGTGGGAAGCAGAGATGTGCCTCAAAGCTCCCTCACTCAGCAGAGAGACAGAGTTCCTAAGGACATGTAGCAGAGAGGAGGGAGCAGTTCCAAAGAACGTGGTCTTCTAGAAGAAAAGATAAATGAAAGTATATTGCTTTAGCAAAGAAAGCTGACAAAAGAACAGAAAGATGGTAGACCCTTAGATACTGAGAAGCATATCCCACCTGAATTGTTTACTATGTGGGAAACAGCAGATGCAGAGAAGTGAAAAGGTTAGGAGTGTTTATATACTGGTTCTATGCTGATATTGAAGTGCATTCTGGGAAGCATCCTGATTGAAAATGATAAGAGAAAAAAGATAAAATGGGGACAGGAGATGTTCAGAGATATGAATACGAGCTGTTCTTGACTGGTGACTAATTAAGAAATTATAATGGTTAATTCTTACTGTTAATGCATGAAGCTATTTAATAATCATCGTAATTTATGCTGTCAGTGCTATTGCTACCACTATTTTCTAAATGAGGAAACAGGCATCAAAAAGCCAGGTAGCTTGCCCAAGCATCCGCAACTATTGTGTAGTAGGACCAGAAATCAAACCCTGGGAGGCTGACATCACAGCAGTACCACCAGTCACAATGCTATATTCTGTTAGATCACAGAGGGTGAGAATCTAAGAAACAAGGATAATTTTATTGTTTTTAACTTGAATGAATAGGCAGTGCTTTTATTAAACTGGGAAGAAGTTTGCAATCATTTTATTTTGCCTCTCACTTTTCAAGATAGGACTGAAGGACCAAAGAGGTGAAGTAACTTGCCTGAGGTCACATAGGGAGGTCCTGCTATGTAATAGAAAGAGCAGAGATTCCAGCTTCATGAGACCTGGTTCAAGGCTTAGCTCTACCAAAGAACTAGCTGAAAGCCATTTCTTTTCTTTGGTTCTCAGCTGTCATCTGAGAATTGTAAGTCTGGTATCTACCTCGAGTAGAATTTAACATGACACTAATAGAGTTAAGCTTCAGGATTCCTCACTGCATAGGCTCCTTCCAGGGCTCTATACCTAATTTTGTATTCATAATTTTAATCATTTTCTGCCAGAAATGTATAAGCTTCACACAAAGGCTTGGTCTTCCCGGGATCTATTTTTACCTGAGTAGTTATGATGGCTTTGTTTATAAACCTAGGTAAAATTCAAGATCTCCTGACATCTGAGCCAGAGTTCCTTACCTAGACAACAACAGATGCCTCTTCTCTCGCATTTCCAAATTTCTGGATCTCCCCTCAGAATCTCTTCCTTCTCACCTCTACCTATCACTGGATCACTAATGTCCGGGAACCCCCACACAACACTTCTGGGTAGTGCTGTGGGCTGTATAAGTAACTCTTTCCTATCATGAAAATATCTGCAGGTAGAATCAAAATATCATTCTCTTAATTACATTTTCTTAATGTTGACTGTTTTTTAAATTCAACAAGTGAAGGACAAGTAAATGCTGCAGAGTTTTAACTCCCATTCTTCCAGAGGGCATTTGCATTTTAAGAGAGGCTGTTTATTAACACAAAAGAATGAGTTAGTACCTAAAGGTGGAATTTGCAGCTGTTGGGCTGGCTTCCGACTTCTTGCAAAGCCAGGTTCCCACTCTGGCCATGTTTGGAATCTGAGGATGGTACTTGTGCCTCATGAAGCCTGGCAGACATAACTTGGGGAAGTGAGATCACAGTCACTAAAACTGATTTACTTCAAAAATCCCGATTCCGAAAAAATGTTTAGCTAAGGTTGTTAAATAAAAAATGGAATTATGAGCTATGTTAGTTTCCTTTTTCATGGTGCTTCAATTGAATTCAACAGAAGTTAAAATTTTATACCTTGAAAATATTTGCATATTTCACAAGTATAAATTCAGCCCTGGATGGTATAAAGCTGACTTTCTAGTTAATGAAGCATTTCAAATGTACTTATCTTCTTCTCATAAAAGGAAGCAAGAAAAATCAAATCAAATTGTTACTGAGTTTTAATCATCATTAAGGATGCTTGTCCAATAGTTTTTCACGGAGTTAAAATCCCTTTTCCCATAATGCCAATACAGCAAGAATAGTCTCAAAGTATGTTAATTATTTATACTAATTATTCAAATGTGCTCATCTCCTAATTAATAATTTGCCAAGTTTTAGAGCAGTTACTTTGCATTTTCTGCTGCATATAAATTAATCCATGAATGATTTAATTCCAACTCATTTAACTTCAAGGTGATACTAATAAAGAGTGCTGAAAAGTTTCAAGAAAAAAATTTTTTTTTTAAATCCTGACATGGAGAGGATGGGTGCATAACTAAGAAAAGCACAATGCAGACTTAAAGTGGAGTACTAATGGAAACCTGTGCTTGCTGATTTTTGATGCTCCAAAGAAATAGCCACGTCATCATCCAAGATTCTCTCATTCTTAGCTCTTATATATTGGGGTACAGAGGCCAAACTGCTTTACAGCCTCTGATCCTCACCAGTTATATTTTCAGGCCCTACTAAAAAGCAGGGGAACAAAACAGAACAACAAAAAACCCCGGTGCATACCTGGATATATTTTTTGCTTCAGTTTCAGCCACAAGCCATCTGACTGGAAGTCTGACCAGAATATAAACGAGAAACCTTTTTGAACCAATCAAACTATAATATGCAAATGAACTCTGGTGTCCAGAGATTTCACTACAAGTTCTCAAATCAGGGAGTTGTTACTTTCCTGACTCCCCACCCCCAGCAGCGTGTGACCTCAATGATAAAAGGTAAGACAGTCTCTCCTGTAATCTAGGCACCACCAATGACCAGAATGATCTTTGAAAAATGTAAAGCCGATCTTATTACTGCTCTCCTTAAAACCCTGCTTTGTTCTTAGAACAAAATTTAAACTCCTTAGCTGTCTCACAAGTCCCTCCTCTAATCAGGCCTCTCCAATTCCCACCTCATCTCATCTCACTCTCTTCCCTGCTCACCATATGTCAGCTTCAACAGCCTCCTCTTGTGTGGAGTCAAGTTCTCTTCTTTTCAGGGTCTTTGTGTTTGCACCTCCCTGGGAATCCTCTTTCCCTACACTGACCAGCTTATCTAATCTACGCCTCTCTCACCTACCCAGTTAGTGTCCTTGTCATCATCCATTTGGTTCCCTTCTCCTACCTCCCACCCCCCAATTTATCACAAATTAATACTCTCTTGTTTACGTGATTTGTTCATATTTTATTTTCCATCTCACATTAAGGATCTTTTTGGCACTTCATGGTTGGCACCTGAAACAGCTCCAGGTACAAGGTAAGTGTTGAAAAGCTTTTATTGAGTCAATTTAATTAGTGAAAGAATATTTACAAATGGAGAGAAAGGAAAGAAGAAAGAGCGTCAATGAATGACATGGTAAAAATTAGCATTATTCCAAGAAAACCATAATATGGATGTGGCAAAAAGCTCAATAGAAAATCAGAGAATAAAAATACACAACCATAATAACACAGAGAAATATTCCTTTTTACATTTATCATGTTATTATATTCACTTTTTCTGAGCAATCTAAATATTTATCGAGTAAATAAAGTGGGCTTTAGGGTAGACTCTCTGCAATGTTTTTCTAATAAATAAATCATTGTATAACTTGGCCAATTTGAATCTGAAAATATTGTAAATTTAATCATCTCTTTGTGTTTTCCTGTTGCTGAACAATACAATTTTGGTCCAAGACTTAAAATAAATATCACATTCATTTATTTTAATTTTTTTTGATAGGATGCTGCATGCACTTTTGTATTTTTCTTAGTTTTGACTTTTAACAAAGTTCAATGCCATAATTCATGTTCAGAGGAAAAAAACAAAGTTAAATTTCCCTTTTGTTTTTCAAACTTTATCTTGTCTCCTTTTTTATTGTCAATTTCTTTTCTGTTTGTTTTTTTCCTGAGGAAGATTCACCCTGAGCTAACATCTGTTGCCAATCTTCCTCTTTTTTTTGCTTGAGGAAGATTAGCCCTGAGCTAACATCTGTGCCACTATTCCTCCACTTTATATGTGGGTTGCTGCCGCAGCATGGCTGACAAGTGGTGTAGATTCATGCCGGGATCCGAACCTGCCAACCCAGGTTGCTGAAGCGGAGCACACTGAACTTAACCATTACACCACGGGGCCAGACTCTATCTTGTTTCCTTTTTAAAGGAACTTGGTCAAATAGGCCTTTATTACTTATGACACAGGATGAGTTGCTCCAACAAAGAGACATACAAATTCAGCTGCTCAAATAAGATAGATATTTATTCTTCTCTCATGTCATGGTCCAGAGGTAGGTGGTCCAGGATTGAAAGGGAATCTCTGAAATCCTCAGTATATCCAAAGCAGCTTCTCCAGTTCTCCTCATCTTGGAGCCTGTGTCAATGAAAGATTGCACCAGATGGAGTTAAACCAGCAAGGAAGACTTTATTCAAGTTAACAATATGGTATTGTATATTTAAAAGTTGCTGATAATAGATCTTGAAAGTTCTTATCACAGGAAAAAAATTTGTGACTGTGAAATGATAGATGTTAACTAAACTCATTGTGGTAATTATTTCACATTATATACATATGTCAAATCATTATGTTGTACACCTTAAACTTGTACAATATTATATGTCAATTATATCTCAATAAAACTGGAAAAAATACTGTTGCAATAGGGGAGAGAAACTGAAGGTGAAAGAGTGTTTAAACACTAGAGTGAATTAGTAGGAAAGGACTGGGGGGCATTCGGGGGAAGTTGGTCAACATGATTAAACCATCTGTGTTTGCTCATTGCTGCTTACTCAAGTTAGGCTTCTCCCCTCCCACAGGGCCTGGCAGATAGGAGCACTATCTTTCTTGATGGTTGCATTTCTAAGGGATGGCTCCCAGGTCTTTGAGAAAGACATTCCTGGGTTGTGAAACTGCCAAGAGGCTGGAAGATTTACATTTCAAAGGGGCAGAGAAAGAATTTACAACTTTTGTAAAGTAAATGCTTCATATAGTTTATCTTCCACCACTAGAAGTGCATATAACTTACTAAGACTTCCAGCATGCTAGCCACCTCTTGTTCATTATGTCCAATCAGCATGATGTCTTTGATATAACGGATTGATGAAATGTTCTGAGGGACTCAGACAGTCCAAATCTCTTCAGACTATATTATGACAAAAGGTGGGAGACTTAACATAGCCCTGAAGCAAAAGGATAAATGAATGTGTTTGTGCCAGTCATATAAATGCAAACTATTTCTGATCCTCTTATCCAACCAGCATAGGAAAGAATGCGTTCACTAAATCAATGGCTGCAAACCATGGGAACATGAGTCTCTATAAATCTGCTCTAGCAGTGACACTACATCTAGCACAGCAGCTGTGAACAGGGTTACTACTTATTTGAGCTTGCAGTGGTCTATACTATAGTCATTCTCCAGGATCCATCCATTTCTGCAGGAGCCAGACTGGCAAATTAAATAGATAAGATGAGGACCACTACTCCAGTATCCTTTAGGTTTTTCATGGTGACGTTAATCTCTGCCAATCCCCATCTGAGTACAATATGAGGAAGAAAATGATTTATAGTGAAGGGGAGGAGAAGGATCCTCTACATCCTTTCTGGCTGGGCTACAAATTAAAGTTACATGAGACCGAATAGCAAGAGAAAATCAAACAAAGCTTTAAAACATGTATACATGGGAGAGACCAGGGAAACTGAGTTTCTCAACAAAATGGCAGAGGTTTTCCTCTTAAATAGAAAGGCAATGGGGGATGTTGGGGATGGGTCAGTTATGGGAGATTAACAGAAAAGTACAGTAAGGTTATTATGCAGATTTAAGGCCTCGCCTTCCACACTTACAAGTTTCTAGAGATGAGGTCATCCACCCCTCTTCCCAGTACTGAGAAGGAGATACCTTTACAAATGGAGATTTCCCTTACAAATGTAAATGTTTGGTAAACAGAACTTTGATAAGAATGGGTTTAGCAAGAACCCTCCCAATCTATCAGTACCCAGAGTTATCCACGGTGATGGCCCACCCTAGGGACTGTGTTTCTATCCCAAATCCCTTTAGATAGTTGGGGGGCGGGGGGGGAGTCAAAGTCTCCTTCAGAGAAAATAATAAAGGTAAAGAAGCATATTTTGAAGTGGCCAGTTCCGATCCCCCACAATAGCAATTACATGAAAAAGAAACAGTAAATTGCTGACTCACTCATCAGGGAGGTAGTGTAACCTAGGGAAAAAGATACAGGTCAGAAAGACCAAGGTTTGAATGTTTTAGCCACATGGCCTTGTTACTCTCTGCATGACTTACTATAAATTATTTGACTCTGAGTCTTAGTTTCTCTACCTGTAGATAGGGTTAGTAATATCTGCCTTCAATCTGTCTAGTCTGGAAGGCTAAGTAAACAGATGAATATAGAAAGTTTCCTGAATAATGGTAGACATTTAGGGCTGTAGAAGAATATTGGGCAGGCTACCAACACTTGAAAAAAGAAATGTAAGCAATTCAGTAGGAGTGAATAGGGTTTACTACTGATATTTTGTCTGCTGGTTTGTACAAGCTCCTGAAAGAATGATGTTAAAATCTTCAGCCATGTGATTGTGGATATCTTTTTCTCCTGGTAATCCATCAGTCTTTGCTTTATACTTTTTGAAGTTATGTTATTAGACACATGCAAATTTAAGATTCCTTTACCTTCTTATTGAATTTATCTTTTATCATTATGAACTATCTCTCTTTAAGTTTCTTTATTGCTCTCTCTTGCTGTAAAGTCTACTTTGTCTGGTATCTATATAGCCACAAACAAGCTTCTCTAGAGATAGTAAATGTCCTCTCTCTGTCTGTCTAGCAACATGTCTTGTCTTAAAGTCTACTTTGTCTGATATTATTATATTATACTACCTGTCTTTTGGTTAGCGTATGGTAATTACTGATTCTGGTAAATTCTGTGAGAGAAATAAAAAAATTGTGATGATATAGAGAGCAATTAGGGGCAACATTAGATAGGATGTCAAAAATACCTCTGTCCAAGGAGGTAAGAGTTAGATAATGAGAAAATACCAGCCAATCAAAGATCCAAGGAAAGAGCATCCCATGTAGAGGGAAGAACAAATACAAAGTAATCCCTCATGGTGAGAAAGCACTAGTCCTAGTCCTGTAGTAGGAATAAGGCCTGTTGGAGAACAGGTGTAAGTGAGCTAAGGGCAGAGGGGCTAGAGATGAGTTCAGAGCTAGTAGGAACTAGATTGTGCAGGACCATGTAAACCAGGATTAGCAAACATGTTTTTTTAATAATGTAGTAAATATAGGCTTTGCAGGCCAAATGGTTTCTTTTGCAATGACTCAATTTGCCATTGTAGTGCAAAAGCAATCTTAGATAATATGTCAGTGAATGAGCATGACTGTGTTTCAATAAAACTATTTACAAACACAGACAGGCGGTGGCTTCAGTGTGCCCTACAGGCTATAGTTTCCCAACCCTTGGTATGAACCATTGTAAGGATTTGAATTAGTCTAAATATTGGGAAGTCTTTAAAGAGATATTTTTGTTGCTGTTATTTTTTGTTGTTTGCTTGATTATTTAGTAAGAGAGTCTGATATATATTTTCAGTCAATCACTCTGGTTGCTATGTGGAGATTGGATAGGGAGAGACAAGAGTGGAAGCAGAAAAAAAGCAGTTAGGGAGTTATTACAGTGCTCACTCAAGATGTAAGATCGCATGGACTAGAGTGACTTAGAGTGGACCTAGGAATCCGACATATAAACTGATGGAAGAAGGGAAAGGATTTGATGATGGATTGCATTTTGGAGATGAGGAAAATGTATAAATCAAAGACAACTCTTAGGTAGTGACATTTAATGACATGGAAAAAAGGTGGAATTGAGCAAGATGGATAGATACAAAAGTTCCATTTTATGTTTGAGATGCCTATTAGACATCCAATGGAGACATCAGGTAGACAGTTGGATATGAGCTCAGAGAATAGGTTTAGGTTAGAAATATTAGGTTGAATCAAGAAATTGCTGATATTTACCTGATTTTTAATTACAAAGACATCAGTTCCACAGGGCTCTATCTAACGGACCTTTTATAATCAGGCAAGGAGAAAATTTAGGTGAGAGAAAATAAGAATAACAAGTACAGAGACCTGCCTGAGTCACACCAACCTTTAAAGGTCAAAAGTGGAGGAAATGTCAGCAAAGGAGGCTGAAAAGGAGCAGCCAGTGAAGCAGGAACAAAACCTGAGGAGAGCCGTGTAAGCTCAGAGAAGAGGACACTTCAAGAGAAACCATGCTGAATGCTGCTGAACGGTTGAGTAATGTAAGAGCGAGGCACAGCCACTGAATAACATGGGTTATTGACAAGAGACCTGGAGGAAACAGAAACAGACTGGAATAAGCTAAAGAATGAATGAGAGGTGAGGAAATTAACACTTTGTGTATTGGAAATTCTTTTGAGATGTTTTACTGTGATGTTCAGAAGCTGGAGGATGATGGGCTTTGTGTTGGTTATTTGTTTTAACATCAGAGATACAAAAACATAGCTTAATGCCACTAGAAGTCATCTATTGAAGAAAGTAATGTGGGTGATGCAAGAGCAGCCAGGTCCCTGAAGGTGGGAAGTAGGTAAGTAGGGGAACGTTCAGGGGACATGGAGCACACGCTAACCAGAGCAGGGACTGGTGCGCCTGAGTCATCCATTCTCTAAAATCTGGATTTCAGTTCTTAACCTTCCAGCCCTGACAGATGACATTAGATAAGCCATCTATCGACAAAAGGATAAAGTAGTGTATTTCCAATACAGGAAGTAAAAGAAAATTATAATTCTGAAAGAGATTAAAATAAGACCAAGGAACACAGAATTTGAACTGTATTGTGAACTAGCTTCCTGTAAATAATGGCTCCAAG
Organism: Tapirus indicus; assembly: GCA_031878705.1. Taxonomy (NCBI): domain Eukaryota; kingdom Metazoa; phylum Chordata; class Mammalia; order Perissodactyla; family Tapiridae; genus Tapirus; species Tapirus indicus. Next base: position 32,646,279 of record CM062935.1, on the reverse strand, counting down.
ATGAAATGATCAGAGTTCAATGGATTCTGCTCAGTAAAGCTAGACAGGGAAGAATTGCTCCACTTGTTTGAGACAAGAATATGAACGATTGTTACTAAACAAAATCATATTTCAGTTGTGATAAAAGAAGAGAAGAAGAGGAATAAGAAGAGAATTTTGCAGTTTTAGAATTCCCTTTAGACCACTAACACCAGATGCCCATCAAGTAAGAATCTTTAGCCAAGACACACTGGTAGGGCCCTAAATAAAAATTTAAGTATTTAAATAACGTCATATCCATCAATAAACAGACCCTGCCCAAATTTCTCTACAGCTCTCCTACTGACCCTAGCCCCTCCCATAGTACCCTGTACCTCCCCATTATCCAACAACTAAGGGGTTAATGCTTAGCACAGCAGGGGACCTCTGATCCTACCTATCTTTACTGTAATTTTCTCTCTAGTATCCTTCCTCTCAACCCACCACTGCAAATTTAGCAGACTAACACTAAGGTAAAGAAAAGTAGCTCTCCCTTCTGAATGTCCTCTAAAACAACCACTTCAACTACAAAATTTCCTCAAAGATCTACTTAATGCCTTGGTTTAAAGGCAGATAGGCATACATCCCTCAGAGAGAAACCAAACAGAGAGCGTGGCAGGCTCACGGGGTAATTGCAGTGCATCAGAAGGGGATCTAACTTAGAATTTAAAGAATACGAGTGTGTTTGGAGAACAGAAAAGCAATCCGGTTTAACTGGAGTACAGACTATATGTAAAGCACCAGGAGGAGATGGCCAGGGCAAGAGAGAGCAAAGAGGAACTGAGCCTATTGCCTAGGGAGTCTGGTGCCAGATGGCTTGCTTTAGAATCCCAACTTCTCTATGTGAACTTGAGCAAGTTATTCAACCTTCTGTGGCTCAGTTTAGTCATCTGAAAAATAGGAGTAACAGTATCTTCTTGCTAGGGTTATCAAGAGGATTAAATGAGTTAATGGATGAAACGTGCACAGAAAAGTGCCTGACCACAGTGAATATTCAGTGAAAGTTAGCTGCTATTATTGGTGGAGAGTGGTGTCTTATTTCCGTAGAAGAGAGTGCTACGGCTGGTTCCATGGGCAAATGTTTGCATTTTAGTCACTAAAGATAACTGCCTCTGATGTCACCAAAGCCTAAAGAGTGCATCCTGCAAACTATTCCAAAATGGTCCATGACTCTTTTCAACAGAGAGTAGGAGGCTTAACTGAGTCACAGGAAATGCAACAGATTAAGGCCCTATAAAAGAAGTTCCTTAGCATCCAGCTGGCCCAGCATCAGCACAGGACAGTTTATTTATGCTTTAGGACACTGCATCTATGTCTTTATGACACAGTTTGCAAAGCTCAACAGTAGGATTTCTTCATTTCCTATTGCAAATCCCCTAGCACAATTTCTGTTTGGGATACAATCCAATCAATACATAAATTTTACTACATAGAAGATAAACTAAAAGTTCTTAGATAGTATAGGTGGTTTAATAGGAATGAAATTTGGTCAACTGGTACAGATTGATGCGTATCAGTCTAGAGAAGTAGGCACGGTGCACTTTTTTCAGTAGCACTTGATTCTTAACCCCCAAGATAATCCACTGACAAGAATTTCATTCTAAAATTTATTCGGTGTTGGAACTTGAATCTATGAATGGTGGCCAAGGCTTCTTAGAAAATGAATGTACATGCAATATGTACAGGTACCATACAAAAGTTAATTCTATAGAAAATTCAAAAGCCAAAATTAGGGAATCAGTTTGTTTTTTGACACCAAATGAAACACAACAGAAATTGATGGGATTTTTTTCATTTTATCCCATATCTGATTTTTTAATTCATTGTAGTAAGAAATTGGCTTACTTTTAAAATTCTTCCAATTAACTTATCACAAGAAACCACTCACCAGGTTTGTGTATTTAAAATGTTAACCTACCACACCTAAAACTTACCTAGTGACAATCAGGTAACTCTTCTAAAATTTTCTAGGAAGGAAGTGGGGGGCGGAGGGAGAAAGATAAATATCTATACACAAACTTACCTATCTCAACTGATTTTTATTCTTGTTGGTCCTCCTTGTGGGAGGACCAGCTAATTTGCCATCAGAATCTCATCAGCCTAGGCTGATGTCACGTGATTTCTCTGTCATTGCAATCCCCCAAACAGAATGTCAGATAGAGGCTAATGAATAGTCCCATGAAATAGAAGAAAAAGGAAAATTGTTCACTACCTCTCAATATTTGTTAGCTCTAAAACACATGGCTTATTTTTTTCAAATTTTAATGAAAGATCATGCACATCATCTCCATCTTAGAATGTGAGCTTGCCAACATTTCTCTAAGAAAAAGGGGATCAATATCCTACATTACCATAAACCCTTGCAAAAACACACTGAGAGAGATTATGCACCATAGCCAGCACTGATGAATATTTGTTGTGAATAAATGAATTCAGCGTTGGGGTTATTAGCATTGTACTTGTGTGTAAGAGAAAGAAGAGAAATTCTCACCTAAATCATCCGTTTACCAGACTTTAACTAGACAACTAGAGGACACAGCTAAATAGAAGACTTGCTAAAGGACAACCTCCACAAATGACTAGATTTTTAAAAATTGCCAAAGAAATATTTTGACATTAAAAGAAATTTTATAAAATAAAAATATCCATAAGTATATCACTCTTTTAATTGAATGCATTGCTTTCCATATTTTACTTAATTATTGTCAAGTCCTGTGCAGCTATTGCACCGTCTCAGCTATCTGCTGCCCCTGACTCATGCCTCTTGTTGGCCTTCTCCTGAATCCACAGGAACAAAGGCTGGAGAGCTATCAAGGACATCCAAGGCCGTGGACATAGGATTTAGAGGATCTTCTACTGCTCTGTACTTGAGGATTCTGCAGCTCTTGGTGTTCTATGATGCTCATAGCTCTCAATTTCTGGAAATTACTCCAGTCAAAAGGAGGCCCAGCTTCCTGTCTGGTCTGACCCCCACTCCCATCAACCACCATCCACCTCTAGTGGAATCTCTTAGATGTCTAGGGGTTCACAGTGCTTCCCAGTCGTTGGCACCAGAAGGAGCTCAGTCCACCATCTGAGCCAGCAAACTAGAGTTTGTTCTAACCTTCATCCAACTAGGGGTCAGAATAGAGTGTCAATCTCCCTTGACTTTTCTCTGATTGATATTATGGGAAATATCTTCCTTCTGTCTCTGGCTCTCCCTCCATCTCCACTTCACACTCCTGAAGCCAGGCGCTCTTCTCCATCATTCTGTTCAAATGTCCTTTGAGAGGAAAGCCTGTGCAACATCCTTGGGACTGACTGTGTGGACAACTGTCTTCCTGCCAGTAGGATTTGGTAGGTGGCTAGCTCTTTGTCTTCCCTGTTTCTCTTACCTCAATCCTCTCTCAATCCCTGTGTGCACATGGCTGGCCCTGCATGCTCATTTATATTAAGCCCCTCATGAGAATGATCTTTTACCGTTGCAACCATAATAGGGTTGCCCATACTATATTATTTTGTGATTTAGCATAATTTTTTAAAAATCCACATTGCTTCATATTCTCCATAATAGTTCGTTTTAATGGTTGCATAATAATCTGTCCAGTTAGAATAATCATTTACATAACCATTTTCCTATTGCAAAATCATAGGTAGTTCCCTCTATTTGTGAGGCTAAATAGTACAGTGGTTTGGAGTACAAAATCTACAGTCTGATGTCTGCTACACTGTAGCAAGTTACTTAAGCACTTTGCACCTCAGTTTCCTTATCTGTAAGATGAGAAGAGGGCATCTGAGTATTAAATGAGTATGTAAAGCATCCAAAATGTGCCTGGCACAGGATAAATACTATGTAAGTGTTGGCTGGTACAAGTATTATTTCACTTTCACTACATAGAAAATGTTTAACGAACATCTCCATTTATCTTTTGCTCTTAAAAGGTTATTTTTCTGAGAATACAGTCCACAGATTTCATTTGTCTATCAAGGGAAGACAAATTTTGTGACTTTTGACCTATAGACAAATTGCTTCCCAAAAAGGCTGTACTAATTTCCAGTGTCATAAAAATATATTGACACACTCCTTTTGCAACAAATCTGTTACCATTTTTACTGTGCTTTTGATTAATAACAAAATAAAATTAGTTATTTCTTTGAATTTTACCAAATATGAGTTTCTTTAAGTGAGTTTGCTACATAATTGTGTTTTTCTCTACCTAATACTGTGTGAAGTCTTTCATAACATTCTGAACAATTGCATAATCAATGCATCCCACGTTGATAATACAGAAGTAAACTTACAATTCAAGAAATGTGATGAGATTGGCAAACTCATTAAAAACAGTAGATTTTTCTTGATCTCCAGGAAGATATGTTCTGTTTATTATTAACAATAAGAATTATTGTAATATCTTGTGCCCTGAGTCTAAAATCTGTTTCAAACTTTAAGTTAATTTTCTTAATAATGACTCATGAGGAACATTGTGATGGCGATGATGATGAAACACCTATTATTTATTGAGCGTCAAATATGTTCCAGACATTTCATTATATATTTGTCATTTATTACCCCTAACCCTCATAAATTCTCCACAAACTTTTTTGTAGATGAGTCAATTGAAAATCTGAGAGCATAAGTGACTTGCCCAACGATGAATGAATAGTAAATGTGTCTAGAATAATTAATTCTGCAGTAGGAGCTGCCTTTTTTTAAGGTAAACTCCAAAAGTTCATTTCATAGAAAATGAAAAATGACGTGAAACATTGTCTTTCTTCTGGGGAAGACTGTAGTCCTTTTTCTGTCTTTTTAAATACTTAAGCATATTTATACAAGACAAAATAGAGACATCTATTTTTCACCCTGTAAAACAAAATTTTTCTTCTTCTTTGGAATTTTGTTTTTTATTTATACTGTATGAGAGAACTAAAAGTAAATTTCCATTACTACCTTCTGCTCTGTGTACCTTCAAAAATTTTCCAGCTTAATAACACGTTGGAGAATTTATTTTCTTTCATAGCTTCATCATGGACTTGATGCATGGGACAACCAAAGGTGTAGTGTCCATCACTATTTGCTTTGGAGAAATTGATCCTCTTCTCCAGAAAGGGACCTTAGAGCTGGCCAAAAATTATTTTCTTCATTCATTCATTCACAAACATGTATTAAATGCCCACTATGTGCAAGCACTGTACTTGGCTTTAAAAGGAAACAAAGATGATCAAAAAATAGTCCCACTATTGATAATACAGAAGTAAACCTACAGTTCAATAAATATGATGAGATTGTGTTGTTATGGAAGCATTGAGGAAGGAAACCGAGCCCAGCCTTGGTTACAACCACGACCCTCTTCCATGGCTTACGACAGAATAACGTGTGGAAAGAAAGCTTCCGAGCCATACTGGGGACTCTCTCACCTATCCCTGAACATTGAAGAGTGTGTTACGAAATGGGAACGCTAAACTAAACAAGGCAGAGACACCCACTGCCTAGCAGTGCATATTCTTGTGGGGAATACAAATGTGAATACAAATGTATATACAAGAGTCTGCTGCACATCGTAATGAATCTAATGATAAAGGCATATCCCAGGCCTTAGTGCTCCCACTGGTCCTCAGTGTTTCACAACTCTTTCTCCAAATATTAATTCTTCACAAACAGCACATCTTTATATTCTCTTCTGTTTTCCAAACTTATGACAGAGAAGTTGGTTACCATCCCTCACTAACTTGAACACACCTCTATGGCTGTAAATAGGGAAACAAATGAGGACTTAGAATTTCAGATTCTGGGGATGGAAACTAACATCTACACATTGTGACTCTAATGGGAACAATCATTTCAGATTTGGAACATAAATATAGCTTGGATTTCAGTGGAATACATAATGCTTTTGTATTTAAAATCTCTGTGCATTCCCAGAAAAAAATACACATGTTAAGTAACTGAGCAGAGGACTTTCTGCCTAGGATGATCTACTTGTGCTCTCCACACTGAACCATTCCCATTGCGTCAGTGTGTTAACATCAAACAGTTAATAATTCTTTGGAGCACTTACAATGCTTATTGCATTCTTCTAAGTATTCTGAGGAAAATTCAAAGTCCAGGTTATCATCTAACTTGGGAGGTTTTATATATATATATAAATTGCATATATAAATACACACACACACATAGTATCAGAGGATAGATAGCCTGTACTTTCATTTCTAACTCCAAACAAACAAAAAATATATATATATATAAAATATATATATATATTTCCTCCTTTACTATCTGAAAATAAGAAAACAAACAAAACGGTAAGCTGTAATAACAGGTCAGCACTCTCACTAGGTCTAAGCATATTTCGGGGCAGGTTAGGATGCTGCTTGTAAAAAATGTCTCAATCTGTCAATATATATTTTGTTTGTTTGTTTGTTTGTTTGGAGTTAGATATGAAAGTACAGGTTATCCATCCTCTGATAGTATGTGTATGTGTGTATATATACATGCAGTATATATACAGAGAGAGAGAGAGAGAGATGATATATCTATTTTTATGTTTTATATCATTCTATTTATATAATTTGATTTACACAACCTTTTTAGAAATATATGTAATCTATAAAACAGCAAACATATACTAAGAATAATTCTATACATACTTTTTCTCTTCAACATCAATGCTTAATACAATACCTGACATTTAATAGGTATTTATTCAATATTTTAGAATGGATTAACAAATATTTTTCTGACCAAATATCAGCTAAAAGTGAAGCAATAAACCAAGGCACCTACTCAATTTTTTTTTTCATTTTATTGGAAGTTGAAAACATTCAGGAAAAAATACAGATATACATCTTTGTAGATTCCTAGTATGCAGTTTTTGAAACGAGCATATCATAGAGTTGACAAGCATTTTATTGCCAAAGGAAATGTTAGCTTATTTACAATGGAGATATGAAGCCTTCATTGCTTTACAAATGGTGCAAAATTTACAAAACTGAAAGACTATTGCTTATGTCACTGCTAAAGCCCCAAAAAAGAATGTGTTCTCTTAATTGACTAATCTTTCCTACGTCTCTGGGACTATCCAACGAGACTAATCTCACGTTCTTTCTATTAGTATCATTTTTCAAATTTGCTCTTGAAATATAGGGAGATTTAAAACCAGCCAAGAAAAAAATGTTTGCCTAGCAGGATTTCAGCAGTTTATTCCTTGTTAAATATAAAAAACAAACAAACAAAAAGAAAATCCATTGGAATCTATATTTTATAACCTCAAGTCAGATTGAGGCATTTTTTACAAGCAGCATCCTAACCTATCCCAAAATATGCTTAGACCTAGTGAGAGTGCTGACCTGTTATTAGAGCTTACCTTTTTGTTTTTGTTGTTTTCAGATAGCAAAGAAGGAAATAAACCTCTGATGAGTTAGCATGTTTTCACAGGCGGCTGTCATGCTCCCCTGCACACTGCCTCTGAGCGATCATACTTAACGTCTAGGCAGAAAACCAACGTTTCATGCTGGTGAGCAGCAACCTGTAGGTCTGATTCAAGAATGGTCTGGCAGCTCCCATAGTGATTTCTATCCAATTTCCTTCAGCCTCTAGGTTGGTGGATATAGGTGAAAAAGCATGATGGCAAAGAAGGAGGCTGTTTGAGGGAACATGGAAAAACATTGTAGAATGATCAGAGGTCTAAGAGAAATACCACGAGGCATTCTTTTTCCAGCACGGAAGATAAATGCGAGCCTTGATTTACTGTAACAGGCAGTAGGAGTTTTCCAAGTAGAGGAAGCTGTATTTACAAAACAGAATCTAGACAGCTTGATGATTATGAGGACCGGGAATTCGAATGAACTTTGTCACTATTGCCAGTTTCGTCAGAGAAAGATGTCCCTGGTGGAGCACAGATGGCGTATTTGAAGCGAGAAGCTGATTACGCCAAGAGGTTAGTATGCCTGAGAGCACCGCTTATTGATCTGTGAGCAGGACCGCAAGAGAACCAGCGATGAATATTGATCTGTGAGTAGGAGGCAGGAGAGCTAGCTGTGAAAAAGAATCACAACCATCTCTAAAGCACCTGAGAGAACCAAAACAACTTGAAATACACATCCAATAGAGGAGTTATTTTAATCCCCTTGGTCCCTTCTATTCTCTATCTTAAAATAACAAAGAAATCTCATCTGTTTCAAGTGCAGCACACAAAAGTAAAAACATGGAACATTGGAAACCAGTGTTTAGTTAAGAAATATGTGCGCGCAGAATTAAGAAAAATATGCAGGAAGCACAGGAATAGCAAGAAAAGGAAATCCAAAAAAGGTTACGGCCAGATTTGCTTCAGGAGCAGAATCCACTGTGATACTTCAAGTACCCGGTGTCCCAGGGCTCACTTCCCTCAAATGGCAGCCTCTGTTTTTACAAGCATTTGGCCAGTTTTGACTGTCTTCCTCAGTACCTGATGGAGGCTGAGACTACAAAGGATAAAAATAACCTTCGCTGTAACCCTATCATTTCTACCCAAATATCTGATGTTCTCCATGAAGCAATATATGGCTCTCTTTCTAGCAACAAACCTTACTTGGAGGGCATAAACTTTTTACTATAAAATACTTGGGTTTCTTGAAACTGAGCTTCCCTAAAGGCCATAAGCATTTTTAGATTTCTCATCATTAGTAATTAAAATTCATTTAGCAATTCTGTATATATTAATTTACACAAAATAAATTTAATACACAAGTTCTTCATTACACATACACTAAAATCTAAGAGGAGAAATCACTCTGACCCAGTAAATTAATCTGAGAAATTTCATTCAAATACACCTACAAAAGAAGTTTTGCTTATTGAACTGTAAAACGTAAGTTGGAATATATACGTATATCCTAATATATTTTCAAATATTATTTTTCATTCAAATTTCTCCATGTTGTGTAAACAGTTTCCCTTTTGTTGACTTGAAACAAAAATGGCAAAACCCTGGAGCTATGATTAGATAAACGCTGGCCATCCAATGGAGAGACGTGTGCTAAAATCATTCACTAGGATTGCAGTTTGTCAATTTCTTCATTTAGTTCTGCCTGTTTTTGTTTTATAAATTGTGAGGTAGGTTACTAATTGCAAACAAATTTGGAATTGTATGTCTAGCCAGGGAATTGACCATTTTATTATGAAATATATCTCTAGTAACGCTTCTTGACTTAAAATCCATTCTGAAACATATATTACAGCACAGCTACGTGAGCTTCCTTTTGGCTAGTAACTGCATAGTATATCTTTTTTTCTCCTTCTGCTTTTAACCTCTGTGTCCTCATATTTGAGATGTGTCTCTTGCAAACAGCAGCATATCCTCGAGTTTAGTGGTTGTTTTGTTTTTGTTTTTAATCCGGTCTCTGCCCTTTAATTTGATATTTAATTAGTTGCTATAAACTAATGACTGGCACATTTGAATTTAACTCAACCATCTTACTATTTGTTTCCTATCTATCCAATTGTTTTTTCTTCCTTTTTCTTCTCTTTTGCCTTCTTTTTCATTAATTGTTTTTATTATTTCATTTTGCTCAATTAGCTTGTTGGTTATACACGCTTTTATAACCTTTCAGTGGTTACCCTAGATATTAATACATATCTTTGACATTTAGAATCTATTAAAAATGAATACTTTTACCATTTACTAAGAAGAATCTTAGAATATATTTATTCTATTACCCTTCCCAGCTTTTTGTGATATTAAGTACCTTAATTCTACATGTATTTAAACCTACCAGCCATTATTACTATTGTTTTATGAAGTTAATATTCATTTATATTTACTCACATGTTTATCCTTTCTGTGCTCTTCACATATTTAAATTTTGTGTCTGTAACTAGCTTGCAAGTCCCTTATGCAAGGTTTATTTTTCTTCTTCATATTATAACCCCTATCTGTCTCCTAAGTCTCATCTCTCACAGTGCCCTGAATAACTGAAGTTCTAGCCATATCAAATCACTCATTCCCAACTCCTGGCTCATCATATGAGCTAACAGGCCAGCTCTTATTTTGGTGTCTTTGCAGATGTTACTCCTTTTCCTTCCCAATCCATCTCTGTCCTTCAGTTTTCTAAGTCATACTCTGTCTTCCAGATTAGCTCAGATGTCTCCACCTGGAAGACGAGATGGCCCATGCCCTGATCAGATCTGGAGTGCATATCTCTCCTCTGGGAAATTAATTTAATCAGCTATATACCACTGAAAGTTTATAAGACTGTCTCTCTACTAGACTTTGAATTTCTTGGTACCAGGATAATGCTTTTTACCTCTGAATGCTTTGTCCTAGGTTCTGCGTTTGTAACATGTTTTAGTTTTCTAGGGCTACTGTAACAAAGTACCACAAACTAGGTGGCTTATGTAACAGAAATTTATTGTCTCACACTTCTGGAGGCCGGAAGTCCAAAATCAGGGTTAGCAGGGTTGGTTCATTCTGAGGGCTCTGAGAGAAGACTCTGTTCCAGATCTTTCTCCTCGGCTTATAGATGGCCATCTTCAGGTTCACATAATGTTCTTCCTATATATATTATTCTGTTTCCAAATTTCCCCTGTTCATAAGAAAACCTTATTGGATACAGCCCACCCTAATTACCTCATTTTAACTTAATGAAGACCTTATCCCCAAGTAAGGTCACATTCTGAAGTACTGAGGGTTAAAACTTCAACACGTGAATTTTGGAGGGACACGATTCAACCCATAACACCACCTAATAGGTATTCAATTACTACATGTGGAGTAATTGATTGATTTAAGGGATGAAGAATTTGTATCACCTACATGGACATAGAGTAGAGGCTATGATTGATCAATTTGCTGTATTTGCGGCAAAGGGACTCATATTTCAGTTTATACATAAATGTTCTAGGCAATATATGAATTGACAAAAAGATTTTTAAAATAATATAGATATTTAGCCCTTGTAATGATAAAAATGATTTTTAAACTTAGTCTGAGATATATATAACAAAAATTTTTATTTAACACTTTAATTAAATTCATCATGCTGAGACATGTTTAAAAAGAATTTGTGATTCCTGAAGTATTTATTGTTTTACTAAATAGATTTCTCTCAACATTCAGAAACAAGTGATTTTTTAAATACAAAAGTTTGAATTTAGTCACTAGAGGGAGCTATATGTCACTTTACATAGTAACTCAAAGAGCAGATTCAATATTTTCAAAATTATAAACATTGATAGAAACTAAATTTGTAAAATGAAATAAGGAAGAGACATGCAGTAAGAATAATTCTGATTTGAACAAATTCACCTAATTGATATTTATAGAACATTCTACCCAACAACAGCAGAATGCACATTCTTTCCAAGTGCATATAGAACAATTGGTAAGATAGACAATATTCTGGGCCATTAAATAAGTCTCAAAAAAATTCAAAACAATTCAAGACATACAAAGTATGTTCTCTGACCACATTGAAATTAAACCAATAACAGAAAGATTTCTGGAAAAAAATCCCTAAACATTTGGAAACTAAATACCCTTCAAAATAACTCATAGATCAAAAAAGAAATCAAAAATTAAATTGAAAAATATTTTAAATTGAATGAAAATGAAAACACTACATATCAAAATGTACGGGGTGCTGATAAAGCAGTAATGGGGGAAATGTATAGCACTATATGCCTTTATTAAAAAGAGAATACAGTTCTCAAATCAATGACCTCAGTTTCCACCTTAAGAAACTGGAAAAATAGAAGATCAGATAAAGCCCAAAATAAGCAGGAAAAAAAAATGCAATTACAAATGTCAGACTAAAATCTAAGAAACAGAAAAAAGAAAAGCAAAAGAGAAAATCAACGAAATCTAAAGTTGGCTCTTTGAGCCGATCAATAAATGTAATATACCTCTGACTAGGTTGATCAGATGATCAGAGAGGAAAAGAAGGAAGATACACACAACCAAGACAGAACAGGGGTGATGACATCACTACAGACTCTACAGAGCCACTATTAAGTGACAGCTGGGAATCTAGTTTTTCTCACCTATGGGTTGAGAAAAAAATACCTTTGTGTAATGATTGATCTTCCCCATCCTGATCTCTGTAGGCAAGGTTTGAGGCTCTCTTTTTGAAGCCTTTATAGCATTTTTCTACTTACCCCATCATATTCTAACTGGTCTCTATATGTATCAGACTCCTATCTTAGACAGAGCTTCTGCAGACAGGTGCTGAACAAATACTTGGAAATATAAAAGTGTAAAATACTCAAGTTGTATGAGCTGTAACACAGAATAAGAATGAACAGTAGCAGAGTTGGCAAGCCCACTTTGGCTGAGTTCTTGGGGGCACAGCCTCATAGCCCCTCTGGAAGAAAAGACCCATTAGAAATAGCAGAAGGGAGCAGCTGGCTCTCTTTCTTGCCTGTTGCCTCTAATTTACTTTTTCCTAGCTATTCATGAGATTGAGCATCTTTTATTTCCATTTTTTGGTGAGGAAGATTCACCCTGAGCTAACATCCATGCCAACCTGCCACTATTTTGTATGTGGGTCACCGCCACAGCATGGCTGCTGATGAGTGGTGTAGGTCTATGCCCAGAATCCGAACCCATGAACCCAGGCCACCAAAGTGGAGCACACTGAACTTAACCACTATGCCACGGGGCTGGCCCCAAGAATCTCTTAATATGTTTTAGTCACCTGTATTTCCTTTCTTGAGGGATTTTTTTCCCCCATTTTTATTATTTTTGCTTCAAAAATTCATAAAAATACATTGTATAATCAGAATTTTAACCCTTTGAGTGTTATATATGTGTTGCAAATATTTTTCCCAAGATAACATTTATCTTTTACTATTGCTTACAGTGTCTTTTACTGTTATATATTTTTATTTATATTTTAAGTACTCAAGTGTTGTATGTTTCATTTTTCTGAGTTTCCCACTTAATAGAGAAAAGGTACCCAAAATTTGAAATTTACAATCTGCTAATTTTTTTTCTGACATTTTATTATTTTGTACTGTAGGCCTAAATTCTTAATCCATCTAGAATATATTTTTGTATATGATATGAGATAGGACCTACCCTTGTTTTATTCCAGATTAAAGGCTAGTTCTGCCACGCCCTTTATTAAATAAACCATCATATTTCCTGCAGAATTGAAATGTCAACTTTGCGATATACTGAGTTTCCATATACATGTAAGAATATATGTTAGGACTCTATTCTTCTACCAATATTTTTATTTATTCCAGTGTAGATACCTTGCTGTTGTTTATAGTGAATTTTCAATGTATCAGTGATTAACAAGTTCCCCACTAATTTTTAAATTCATTTTACTTGTTATTTTAGATTTCCTGGTTATATAATTATATCATCTGCAAATAAAAATTTTGTTTCTCCTTTTCCAATATTTAAAACTTTTTTCATATGTTATTGCATTTGCCATAATCACTTTCAATATTAAAATATAGAGGTAATTTTTGGTATCTTGATTTTAATGGAAATGGCTTTATCATTCACTATTTGGTATAATATTGGCTTTTGGTTTTAGCAAGCAGTCTTTACTATATTTAAACACTTGCTTCTATTCTTTTTTAATTAAAAAATGTATATTTTGGGGATGGCCCCAAATATATATTGGGGGGTGTCATAGCTGTTAACTTTGTGCTCTCCGCTTCAGCAGCCTGAGGTTCACAGGTTCAGATCCCAGCTGTGGACCTACGCACTGCTCATCAAGCCATGCTGTGGCAGGCATCCCACATATAAAGTAGAGGAAGATGGGCACAGATGTTAGCCCAGGGCCAGTCTTCCTCAGCAAAAAGAGGAGGATTGGCAATGGATGTTAGCTCAGGGCTAATCTGCCTCACACACACACAAATATATATATATATTTTTTTTTTTTGAAATTCACAAAAAGGTATTAAGAAAAGCACAACTATTATAATTATACTAGTCAACCAAGATTAATCATGGATGATAGTCTATTCTTGTTTTAGTCAGGGTTTTCATTGGGAATACTTACTAAATTTTATCAAAGCCTTTTTATTATGAACTTATATAAGCATAAAATCCCCTCTCAGAGCTTATGGATGTACTTAATTATCTTAATAAAGATTATACATTTCTTTCTTTTTTTTTTTTTTTTTTTTTGTGGGGAAGATCAGCCCTGAGCTAACATCTGTTGCCAATCCTGCCCTTTTTGCTGAGGAAGACTGGCCCTGGGCTAACATCTGTGCCCATCTTCCTCCACTTTATATGGGACGCCACCACGGCATGGCTGACAGGCAGTGCGTCTGCAGGCGCCCGGGATCCGAACTCGCGAACCCTGGGCTGCCAAGTGCGGACTAAACCACTGCGCCACCGGGCGGCCCCAAGATTATACATTTCTTAATGTTGATTTAAATTTATATTCTTAGAATAAACCCTATTTGGTCATGTTGAATTAATCTCAACTTATTGCTGAATTTAATTTGTGGATATTAGAGTTTTTACATATTTATAAATGAATATAACCTATGTTTTCTTTTCCATACTAACTTTAACATATTTGTCTTAGTTCATGCTTCAGAACAGTTCTATTCTACTGTTTTAAAATAATTTAAATGCTGTAAGAAGTATATTCTCTTTAAAAACTAGGCCAAACTCCGCTACAAAACCAGGCTTATACCTTCTTAAAATGGTGACTTTTCATTTACAGTTTTTAATTGCAAGTTCCTTAATGGTGATTGATCCATTTAGATGCTCTGCCTCTCCTTGGGTCAATTTTTGTGGTATTTATTTCAGTATAAAATCATTTTCTCTAGATTCTTAAACTCCTTGCTATGTATTCTTTTCAAGTTACACAAAGTTGCATAAGTAATTTCTCACAATTCAAAAATTACTTCTATGTCTGTGATTATATCTTCCCCCAATCTCAATGTTGAAAATTTTTGCTCTCTCTATTTCCTTGTCTGATTGCCATCGTTTTATTTATTTAATTGCACCTTTCAAAGTACTAGCTTTGGTATTTATTTATCCTTTCTCCTACTTTTTGCTTGTTTTGGCTTTTCTCAACCTAGGCTTTAAAATAAGTGTTAAGGGGCCAGCCCGGTGGTGTAGCAGTTAAGTTCGCATGCTCCGCTTAGGAGGCCCAGGATTGGCAGTTTCAGATCCCTGGTGCGGACAGACGCACTTCTTGTCAAGCCATGCTGTGGAGGTGTCCCATACAAAGTAGAAGAAGATGGGCATGGATATTAGCCCAGGGCCAGTCTTCCTCAGCAAAAAAACAAGAGGAGGATTGGCAACAGATGTTAGCTCAGGGCTAGTCTTCCTACCCTCCACCAAAAAAAAAAATAAAAATAAAAATAAAATGTCTTAAAATAATTACTTTTGGGTTGACAACAAGGCTCTTAATCAAAGACTAGTTTGTGACCTAAAATGTTGATATGTCACTACAAAAGAAAAAGCTCAAGTCTCAGAGGAATCACTATTTATTAAATATCTTCTGTGTACTTGATCCCTACTAGTAATAATCATTCCCAGCCTCCCTGGGAAGCTGAAATATCCCAAAGAAGGAGGTAAATAAGTGAAAGGCACATGTAGGCCTGTGGGCTGTGTGGACTCCCAACACCTTTTTGTAGCTTCCCATGGTGTCGCTGGATTCTTTCACGCTGAAGTTGAAATTGAGGAACATAGACAAAAGCAATCCCTAACTATTAATGGCAAAAAGAAACAATACGTGAAGACTTTAGGCTCTGAGAGAATCTTGTCTCTGTGTCTTTTCACATACTTTATGTTTTACTTTCAGCAGTATTTTAAAAAAGAATTTATTCTAAACAACACTTCTGTTAACATTAAATTTCTGAAACAACCACTGTGGAAATTAAATTCCATCCTAATAAATACCAAACAATTATCTTGCTTTAATAATAATAGGTAGTTTGAACAATCATCAGATTTTTATAGACATTATCTTCAATCTTTACAAAGGTTTTGAAAAGTAGATTTTAGTATTTTCACATTAGAAAAATGAAAGTTAGAGAGATTAAGTTACTTGCCAAAGGTTATAAAGCTAAAAAGATATAAACTAAAGGTCCTCTGACTTCTTAGCCTGTGTTCTTTCCAAATACTGCACTTCTTAAGTCTGATAGCTGCTGCCACATATTGCTTGAAAAAACAGAACTCAGAATAGGGCTTGACATTCTTTTTTTGTCCTTTTCTTCCTCCTCCCCCGCCTCCCCCTCCCATTTCTTCTCCATCTCCTCCTCCTTACTTCTCCTCTTTCTCCCTCTCTTCCTCTTCAAAAGGGTCTTCGAGTTGGTCTAAAGATATAATAATCAAAATTATCATTAATTTTCTATAACAAAACATACACTGAGTTCCCATATCTAAGTTCACATAATTAGTAATAAAATTGATATCAGCACCCAATTTTCTTGTGCTTTATGTATTGTGTTCTAATGCATTGCAAGTTACTTTGTGCCACAACTCTCATAAATATCACCATTACTCCAAGAAATAGATGCACATAAATATAGCCAACTGACCTTGACAAAGTAGCAAAAGCAATACAATGGAGCAAAGACAGTCTTTTCAACAAATGGTGGTGGAACAACTGGACACCCACCTGCAAAAAAAAAATGAATCTAAAAACAGACCTACACCCTTCACACAATGGATTGCAGACACACATGTTAAACACCAAACTATAAAACTAGAAGACAACATAGAAGAAAACCTAGAGGGCCTTGAGTATGGTGATGGCTTTATAGATACAACACCAAAGACATGATTCATGGAAGAAACAGTTGATAAGCTGACTTAATTAAAATTAAAAACTTCTGCTCTGCAAATGACAATGCCAAGAGAATGAGAAGACGAGCCACAGACTGGGAGAAAATATTTGTAAAAGACACATCTAATTAATGACTGTTATCCCAAATATACAAAGAACTCCTAAAACTCAACAATAAGAAAATGACTGGTTTAAAAATCATCCAAAGACCTTAACAGACACATCATCAAAAAAGATATGCAGATGGAAAGTAAGCATATGAAAAGATGCTCCAAATCATATATCATCAGAGAAATGCAAATTAAAATAATGATGAGATACCACCACACACCTACTAGAAAGGTGAAAATGTAGAACACGGATAACACCAAATACTGACGAGGATGTGGAGAACAAGAACTCTCAGATAAGTGGGTAAATAAACTATGGTACATCCAGACAACAGAGGATTATTCCATGCTAAAAAGAAATGAGCTATCAAGCCATGAAAAGACATGGAGGAAACTTAAATGCATATTACTAAGTGAAAGAAGCCAATCTGAGAAGGCTACATAATGTATGATTCCAACTGTATGACATTCTGGAAAGGGATAAACCATGGAGACAGTACAAAGTTGAGTGGTTGCCGGGGGTAAGAGAGAGAAGGGATGAACAGGTGGAGCACAGAGGATTTTTAGAGCAGTGAAGATACTCTGTATGATATTATAATGATGGATATATGTCGTTATACAGATGTTTAAACTTATAGAATCTACAAGGCCAAGAGTGAACCCTAAGGAAAATGTGGGCTTTGGGTGGTTATGATGTGTCAGTGTAGATTCATCAGTTGTAACTAAAGTATCTCTCTGATGGGGCATGTTGGTAACAGGGGAGGCTGTGCATGTGTGGGGGCAGGGGGCACATGGGAAATCTCTGTACATTCCTCTTAATTTTGCTCTGAAGCTAAAACTGCTCTAAAAAAATCTTTTAAAAAAATATCACATTTACTTAAGATATTTAATCCTCTGATTTTACCCCTATTTTTCATTCTCTGTCTCAGAAAATGGTATAAAATCTTTCCAGTTGCCCAAGTTGCAAACCTCCAAATCTTCAGCAACTCTATTCTCTTTCTTTTATTACCCGATCTCCTTCACACCACATACACCTGCTTGTCAAATTCTGTCTGCTCCATCTAGAACAACAGTTCTCAGATTTTAAGGGTGAGAGTCACAGACCAATTGAAAAATCTAAGAAAAACTCACACCGAAAAGGCGCTTCTACAAAAAGATATCTGCAATTTCAGGGAGATCACAGATATCTCAGAGCCCATCCTTAGATCCCAGGCTTGGAAACCCTGCTCTGCTCAGTATTTTCTCCTTAATCTGTCTCAGCTTTCCATCCCCACTCCATGTTTCAGTTTTCTTCATCTCTCTCCCGAGTTGTAGTTTAGTCTCTCAGCTGATTCTCTGACTCCTGTCTCCAGTCTATTCATTAACCAGATGCCAAGACAAACTTTCTAAAACAGATATCTGAGCATGCCAAATCCTGTCAATGGTGCCTGGAGTCAGTGCATACTGGCTGGTAGTGCTGATGTTGTGCATCTTTTCCCACGTCTGAGTTTACTGATATCAAGTTGGTGGGTTGAAATCAGTCATTGTGGGAGTATTTACACCATGAAAACTGGCAAATACTATAAATCAGGCTTTTTCTTGCATTTAGAGAACCAATTTACCAGTATAATACTGCCCGTATTTTCAAATGGTGTTTCCTGTTGCCTAAAGTTCAAACTCTTTAGCATGTTAGGCCTCTATAATCTGGCCTTAAACTTCCTGTCTAGTTCCATATCCCACTGTTCTCCATGGCCTCTATTCTAGTCTCCAGCCACACCAACCTTTTCATAGCTCTCTGGTTATATTGAAGGACTTCCCACTTCTGTAACCCAGCATGTGCCAGTCCTCATATCAAGAATCCTACTTCTCAAGAGCCAAATCTTCTTTGTTCTGTCGATTATAAATATTGCCCTTCCTGCCACGTCTTCCCTAATATTCCCACTCAAAATCAATCCCTACTCTGTGCCCTAATACCTGTCCTTTATCCCTCCCATGACATCTTACAATTGTTTAATAAACACTTATTGATTACCCTCTAGGCAATAGCAATATATTTCTGTCTGTTCCAAATTTATTGTAAGTTCCTTCTAGGCAAAGACTGAATTATGTACCTTTTTGATTCCCCACATTGACTCTCCATTCTAACTATAGAACTTTTTCCACTGTAGATGTGATGTGCAATAAAAATTTGTTGAATTTAATCAAAACCCTTTATGGTTTCAGTACAATTCAACATCTCATTTAATTTTTAATAGAGTTCCAGGTAGTGAGGCTAGAATGAATGCTATATATGTGTCTATCTAACATTCATCAAAGTTGAAAATGGATATCAACTATTAACAAAGTAGAAGATGGCATCTACAGGATGACACATTTGTCTTCAAGGCACACAGAGGTGTACTTCTGGGTAATTAATATCTTCTTTTGAAAGTTAATTTGTAACTTGCCTTTATAACATTATTTAACTATGTGCTGTGAACTCCCATTGAGGACAATTATTTGTACAACTACTTTTAGGAGCAGGTTTGAGAATCTATGGTTTTGCCTAGCTTTGGAGGATATTAATTGAGCTAGATGTCACATCTTTCCTATGAGTCATTCCTCACAGCAGTCAGGAAGAATGAATATTTCTATTCCTAAATTCCCAAAGAGGAAAGTAAGGCAAAGGAAGACTGGGTGGTTTGTTCACATTTAGCATGAAATGTGAATAGCATATGCACTGACACAAAGCAACCAGACAGCATTTTAATTGCTCATCTAACCTCCAGAAAGAGTCACCATCTGTTGAAATTCAGAAGATTGAAAGATATAAAACCTGACAGAAAATTGAAAGCACATAATAAACCACAGAGCTTAGTCACAAATCTTGGAAAACATCCAGAGTAAAATGTAATTTATCTACAAATAAGAAAAGAATAACACCACCAATTAAAAGAGAGCACCAAGAAGCATTCATGTGAGGTTAGAACACAAAATGAAATAGTGTTTTTACCTTTGAAAGACAGTCCACAGTGAAAGCCTCGTTATCTGTGGTTAAGGTAAGGATCCTTCCATCCCCCCCGCCAAATCAAACCTTGTCCATGAACAACCTGTATTTTTATCATTGAGATTAGTTTCAGTCAAATTATCAAAGGCTAGATGACATTTGACCATTGTCACAGAGTCAAGCTATTCATCTCTGAAATGTCAAAGTTTTATCACAGATTGGTTGTTAATTTAATGTATATTTTTAGAATCTCATCTTGCAAGTAGAAATCGTAAATGCTAAAACTGAACTTCAGTCCCCCATGTACTTCTAGGTGCTCCCATAGCTCTCAAAGTATTTAAAGTCTACTAGTGAAATAGATACTAATGTATTGACCTTACCTCCAATCTTTTTTCTACTCTATGAAATCATGATTTATTATACAGTAATCAGATATAGGTGAAATTTCAACTGAATCCCTGCCTTAACTATAATCACCACTCAATAAATACTTGTTAATGATAATAACAGCAGCTAATACTCATTGCTGCAGTATAAGAGTTTTATATTATTAATTCCTTTAATCCTCACCATGGCCCTATTAGATCAGCACAATTATCAGCCTCATTTTGCATTTGAGGAAATTAAGGTATCAAAAGTTGTTGTTGTTGTTTTAAATATGCTCAATATCTCAGGTAGTCAGTATTAAAGTTGGAATTCCAACCTAGGCCAGCACCTACACACTTAACTATGATTTTAAACCTAGGAAAAGAAGTTCTGATAAATTTTAAATAATATATACTTATTAAAAACCCACATGCAGTGGAACTTTCCAGCTGAAGTTTATTAATTTTTGTCAGCAAATGAGTGACAGCATTCACAATATTCTTAAATAAAACAGACATTAATTTTTAACTAATAATTATGAAATGCCCAATATGTGCAGGCACCATGTGCTGCTGGGAATCTGAAAATTAACTGGGAATGACCCTGCCCTCCAGCATTTCAGAGTTGGAGGAGGCAGATTCATAAACAGAGCACAGCATATGGTGTAGGGCTATGGCAGGACTGCACTGACCCCCATGAGAGGATGCAGGGTACCGTGTCACTGAGGCAGAAAAGACTGGGGAAAGAAGCTAAGAGTAGGTGATGAATGGTAGGACACTGGTAGGCAGAATAATATCCCCCCAAAGATGTTCATGGAATTTGTGAATATGTTACATTTCATGGCAAAATGTGTTTTGCAGATGTGATTAATTTAAGGATCTTGAGATGGGGAGATTATCCTGGATTATCCAGGTGGGCCCGGTATAATCACTAAGGTGTATACAAGAAGGAGGGAGGCAGAAGAAAGAGAAGGAGATGTGAAGATAGAAGCAGAAGTAAGAGTGATGTGATTGCTGGCTTTGAAGATGAAAGAGGGCCACAAAGAATGAGGGCAGCCTCTAGACCCTGGAAAAGAAAAAGAACAGATTCTTCTCTAGATCTCAGAAGGAACACAACCCAGCCACACCTTAATTTTAGCCCCACAAAATCCATTTTGGACTTCTGACCTCCAGAACTGTAACATAATGAATCTGTGTTGTTTTAAGCCACTAAGTTTGTGGTAATTGGTTACAGCAGCAGTGGGAAACCAATACAGACACCCTTCATGTTTCAGGTCTCATCTTAAACATCAGCTCTGCAGGTTATTGCTGGCCACTCTTACAAATGTTTAGCCTCTTATTCTCTCTATATCACATGAGATTTTTTTTCCTCATAGAATTTAATGCCATTTTAACTAAATAATTACTGTTACTCATTTAATGTCTCTTCTCCATTGAGCTGTAAACTCCACAAGATCAGGAAACACTCTTTGGCTAGCACAACACATGATACATGCAGAGCACTCAGTGAGTATTTGTTGATGAGGGAGAGACTATATGGATGAGCTGAGTCATTATACACATCAACCTTCAAGTCAAGACGGGCCCCTTCAGGAAACAGAAAGTTCTTCAATGTGTCTGGAGCCTGAGAAGAGGACAGGGTAGAAGGAGAATGAGAAGACAAAGGGTGAGAAAATTGGAGAGGGGTTGTGCTAAGTAGTTTGGACTTCATGACTTTATCTTGCAAGTGAAAGACTGCCAATCCAAGAATTTTTTTTTAAGTTGGAAATTAAACTTATTGGATTTGTTTTATTTAAAAAAATCATACAGTATTGTAGAGAACAATTGGAAGAGACCAAGACTAGAAAGAGGGAAAATGGAAGATTTTTGCATTAGTCTAATAAGGAACTTAGCCAGCTCTGGTGGTCTAGTGGTTAAGATTCAGCAGTCTCATCGCTACAGCCCATGTTCATTTCCAGGTCAGGGAATGACACCACCTGTCTGTCTGTTGGTTGTCACACTGTGGCAGCTGCAATTGCTGTGATGCTGAAAGCTATGCCACTGGTAATACCAACAGAGTAACCCTTGGTGGACAGGGTTCAGTGGAGCTTCGAGACTAGACAGAGTAGGAAGAAGGACCTGGCCACCCACTTCCCCAAAAATTGGCCATGAAAACCCTATGAACAGCAGTGGAGCATTGTCTGATATAGCTACAGGAGGTGAGAGGATGGTGCAAAAAGATGGGGCAGGGTTCCTCTCTGCTGTACACAGGGTCACTAGGAGTCAGAATCAACTCCACACCACCACCACCTCCACAACCACCAATAAAGAAATCATGAGCCTGAACCTAAAGTGATGAAAAGATGGAAAGAAAGCAACTAATTTACACAATAAAAAGGAAGTCATTTTTTTCTCTTAAAAGGCATACTCTTGGCAAAAATAAAGAACACATGTTAATTTAACTAAACAATTTTGCTAGTCCTTCAGTTATTTTTTGGCTCGATAATTTATATTTCTAGAGAACTTAGGGTCTTCAGAGTTCTAAGGACATCTTTAACATAAAACAGCATTTCACAAACGTTACTCCAAAACCAAGATCATAATATTTTTGCCATTGATTTCTCATCTGCACTATTGTATATATACTATTTTTGTTTAAAGCAACATTAAACCAACAATTTTAAGAAATCAGACTGGTCCTAGGTAACATCAAACGAAATTATAATTCAGGGTGCCAGTTCTATTTTTCTAAAACATATTAAAATAAATATTTAACTACTAAAATAATTATTATCTGTTTACTATCTAAAATCATTTCACCATGTCACCACTAATGTGCCACACTGGTTGATATGGAGGATAGCTATGTTGTATAAATATGCCTTTCTGAAAATGGAACAAAGTGCGTTTGCAAAAGAAAAATGAAATGAAGAGTAAGAGAACTTTGGTTCAACTCTCATCTCCACTGTGGATTTGCTGTCGGACTTAAGTCAGTCAACTTTCTGAGTCTAACATATTCATCTGAGAAATGATAGCAATAGCCAGTGTGTCTAAAGGGTCTGTTTTTCACCTCCACTATTCTGTGACTATGCCAGCTTCTGCTCTAAGTTGCTCCAATGGAAATTGCCATTACCAGCAAAAATGATAAAAATTAGACATTTTAGAAAATTTTTTTTTAGTTATTAGACTGTTGGCAAGTCCAAAACAGGATGCTATCTCTGAAAAAAATCTAAGCCTTCTACTGTCTTCTGGGTTAGTTATATTTTCCAACAACTTTCTATGAAGGTCTTTGCTGTTGTCGTTTTGCTTTGCTTTGCTTTGTTTCACTCTTCTATGCATTTGGCTACAATAGGAGGTGCGATAACATGTCATCCAATTCACTAAGGTATTTGAGGTTGTAAAGAGTAGAATATAATATTGCAAAATGAATGTGAACCATCTTAAACCTAGGTAAGCTGAAATTTATAACATTTCATGGACCATATTTCTCAAAATATTCCATTAAGTCAACACAGTGTAAATTTAATTTCAAATATTTTAATCTCTAGTTTTAGATGTGAAATTGTAAATTTTGAGTAAAATAAGTGGAAAGTCTGCTTTCACAATTTCTCCTTTCAGTCAACTTTACCCCCTGGCATTTACTGAATATCCACATGATGAATTAATTGAATCAAGTATCCCTCTACCAAACCATTGCAATGTAATCAAGTAATACACAATTCAGCAAAATCTCATTATTTTCTGACTGTATTATTTTGAGATATGTAGTAGTTTGAACAGGTTGAGCTTCAGTTTACCTTCATAGATAATATTTTTTAAATTGCTACGCTTCAATGGTGTAAATAAGGGAACCATTTAATCTGCTTAAAAGTTAAGGACATCCAACTGCTTCAAGAATTTGAAAAAAAAATTCATTTAAATGCAACATTTGCATAGAAACAGGGAGTTAGCTAATTAAACATTTTTCAGCATCTATGCCCAGCCACTACTTTATTTAATTCTACACATAGGTGTTTCAGTGTGTAAGAATTATAAATACTTATAACAAACTTAAAACACTTATAAAATTTAAATATACTTAAAATACTCATGTATATATGTGTGTATATATATTTTCTTAAGTTGAGATGTATATATACATGTATATAAATATATGTATCTGAACAAAATATATATATATATATACACACACACACACATATATATATATATACATATCTACAAGTATTTTAAGTATATTGAAAATAGTTTAAGTAGATACACGTATATATATATCTCAACTTAAAATATTCTCCTAGGTGCTATACTTAAAAATATTTTTTGTGTGTTTCTTACAGCTCAGCTTTTCACCATGGGAATTAACTTTCTTACTACCAGTAATGTAAAAGCAGATAAAATATGACACATATATGTATATTATTTTGCTATATAATACCATAAATACATAGTTCTAAAATAGAAAGAGACGTCTACAGAAATAGAATTTAAAATTAGATACAAAACCCCCAATAATGTGGAATACTTACAATATTGAAATGAAAGTAAAATGTTGATTTATACCTTTATATATACCTTTATTTATCTTTATAGGTAAAATAATACTCTTCTCATTAACTTTAATAGTTATAGTCACATAGTCAGAGATATCTCAAAAGTTTTGAAAAATAAAAGGTATGGAAGATTTTTAACTATATACTTTAATGTATATTTATTGTATGTCTTCTAAATACATATCTCATATATATATATAATTTTCTCTTTTTTCACATAATGAAAATATACACTTCCCAGTTTATTATTCCTATGATCTAAACTGTCTTAGCCTTGGGAAAGCCTGTCTAATGAAACTGACCTTTTCTGGTATTTAAGATAGAAATTCTATCTTAGGTACAACATCAGCTTAATCTTTTCACTTCTGTCTTAAGAATGAAAGTCTATTATTCATGTAGACAGATTTCAGAATCATGATTTATTAAATTCCCACCATTGCCAGTGTTTCTCTCTCACTGCTTCTGAACTTTCTTTAAATTTTTTTTATTTTTTCACTTTTTATTTATTTATTTATTTTGGTGAGGGAGATTGGCTCTGAGCTAACATCCATGCCCATTTTCCTCTATTTTTTATATGTGGGATGCCGCCACAGCACAGCTTGATGAGCGGTGTGCAGGTCCACGTCCGGGATCCGAACCCACGAACCCCAGGCCACCGAAGCAGAGCACACGAACTTAACTGCCACACCCCTGGGCCGGCCCCCTGAACTTTTTACAACTTAAGTTTTTATGGCAATCTAAACCTCAACATTAATAATATGTTGGATTTGCTAGCTTTTCCAGAATTTCAGCCAAGCGAACTAGAAATAAGAATGGCTTTTAAACTCTGAGGTTAATTAAAGTCTGCATATACTTTTGGTAATTTAACTTCTTTTACATATTAAAAGGTTTAAAGAAAAAAGTGATTAAAATAACAATCAGAACACGGATGCATAAATTTTTAAAATAAAGAGGATAAAATTAAGTTGGCTATATTTAGCATTTGAATAAACATCAGAAAATATTCTATGACAAACAACTTTTATCCTCCTACTTATTTAAAAATCTCTGATTAATACTGTAATTTGTAGTCACTGGAGAAAACTTGGAAACTGCAAAAAATTAAAATGAGGGGAGAAATGACACATGATCACTCCAAACAGAAAATAACTATTCTCATTTTGGTGTATTTCCATCTGAAGATTCACATACATGTTCTGAGTCAGACATACATACACATACATTTTTCCTTTTATGTAGCTAAGATCACAATATATACTGTACAAACTCTGCCTTTAAATTGTTATCATCATTATTTTTCTTGCCGTTGTATTTTCTTTGCTAACATAATTTTAATGTTTGAAAAATACAAAGTATGTCCAAGTGATATACCAAAATTTATCTTATCATTTTCCAAACTTAAATCAATCCCAATTTTAATAACACTGTGACATAACATCCTTGTAAATTGTTTCCACTGAATCAATGACTATATTTAAATTTTTTCTCTTTCCATCATCACTGCCACCATCCTAGGCCAATTCACCATTGAATGGCAGAGTATTCCAGACCTCTAAGCCAAACATTCTGCATTCACTTTTTCCCACTACAATCCAAGCTCCACCTAATAGCCAGAGTGGTCTTCTTAAAACTCTAATATGCTGGTGTTTTCTGCCTTACTTAAACTCTTCAATGGCTGCTCATTGCTCTTAGGATAAAACTGAGGTTCTTATGCTGAAACCCTGCTTGCCTGCCTTCCCCTCCAATCTCATCTTGAGCTAGGTTGCTTTTCTCTTATCAAGTTCCTTTTGTTCTAGAATTCTTACAGTTCCTCCTTGGTGCAATTTAAACTCTTTCCTGACATGCGACATTTTTGCATACTATTCTGCCCATCTAGAACAGTTTTCTTCTCCTTCTTCTTAAAACCAGCTTTGATGTAGCCTTCACGTCTTTTTCAAATTGCTGCTTCCTTAGGGAAAACACATCTTATATGCCTTCCCAGCCCCCTGAAATTCTCTATAGTAATTATCACAATAGTAAATTTTATATATATATGAAGTTATTTTTCTTTTACAATATTTAGTTTGTTGTTTTACACACCTTTTTGCACCTTCCTGTTCTCACTCAATAATGCCATAGAAAAGTCTTCTACATCAACTGGTATCCATTTTTTTAATGGCCACATAGTATGCCGTGGTACAGGTGAATCCTAATTATTCAACCATTCATCACTGTTGAACATTAACTTTGTTGCCAGTTTTTAGTTACTATACCAAATGCTGCACTAAAAATCCTTACAGATACATATTTTATATGCTAATGCTTTTATTGCCAGGAATTAGTTTTCAAGGGTTTGCATACTACTTTAAAAAACACATATATTTTACATTGTAATAGATGTGGTCAGATCGAGTTCTTAAAAAGCTGCAAAATCTTATATTTCTACAAGCGTTGTAGAATTCCATTTTCCTCATGAACTCACCAACAACTGGTATTACAGATTTTTTTTTCCAGTCTAATGAGAATAAAGTGATATATCATGGCTATTTTAACTTGCATTTCCCTTATTATTAATGAAGTTGAGGACCTTTCTATGAATTTGTTGACTATTTGGATTTCTTCTCCTATGCAATTGCTTATCCACATATATTTGCCTATTTTCCTCATCATTGTTTTTCTTTTTCAGTCAATTTGGAAAACATTTTGGCATGTTATAGATTTTAGCTCTTTGTGTGCTGTATGTATCACAAGTGATTTTCCAAATCAAACATTTATGTGTCAACACTTTTTACAATACTTTGTGCATTATAAAAGTTACAAATTTTAAGTGGTCAAAAATGTTTACCTCCTCCTATATGTGTCTTCTTTCTCTGTCTTAAGAAAGCATCCTCTACATCTTAGTTTTACATGCAGTTTCCAGTGTTTGTTGTAAGATGTTTAATGTTTTTGCATTTATCACTTGTGTTCAATGTTAATCTATCTGTAATATATTTATATATGGCATAAGATGTGGGTTCACGTTTATTTCTTCCAAGATGAATAGCCAGTTGACTCAGCATAACTTATAAATAATCCATCTTTTCCCCGTTGAATTAAACTACTATTTTTGCATGTAATAAATTCTCATATTTAACGTCTATTTCTTAATTCCTATATTTTCCACTATTTGCCTATTCCTATGTCAATATTATGTTGATATAATTACAAAAGTTTTGTTTTTTATTATTATGATCTCTGATAAAGCAAGAGCCATACTCTCATTATTCTTCCAATTAACATATTCTGGCTTTATTTTGACATTTATTCTACTATATATATTTAAGGTTATTTTTCCCAATATTCTCTACTTAAAAATAAACTTGCTGGGACTCTAATTGGAGTTGCATAATATTTATAAGTCAACTTCTTATATTTTATGACATTGAGTCTCATCATTCAAAAACTTTGCAGGTCCCCTAAATCTTTTGTCCTGATGAATAAATGGTAGCTCAGCTCTACTTGGATTTTTGAGTTGTAGTTCTCTGCTCTTAGAAATTTATAGATGCTATTTCACCGCTTTTCAACTCAGTTGTGAATGAGATGTCCGGCATCAATCTGATTTTCTATTCTTCTGTAGACTACTTATCTTTTCTGCATGGCTGCTTGCAAGCTTGCAGGATTTGCCACAATTTCCCTAGGTACGTGCATTTGCTCATTCATCCTGTCTGGAAATTATTAAGTCCTTTCAGATGGCAATGCAGATCTTTCTTCAGCTCAGAAAAAAATCTTCTATTATTTGCTTGATTATTCCCTCACTTATATCTGTTCCATTCTGCTCCTGCAATCCCTATTTTTCACTTTTTAATTTTCTTGGATCTATCCACTAACTGTCTTCTATTTTCTATTTTATACCTTCAATCTATTTATACTTCCCTCTGTGCTTTGGGATAGTTCTTAAACTTGATCTTCAGGCTAATAATTCAGGTTTCAGCAGACATCATCCTCTCCTTCATTTATATATGTACTGAATTGTATAGCTGTGGAAAATCATGTTTTAGCTCCAAAAACTGCTCTCATTTTTCTCTCCAATTCATTTTTTGTCTCCTCTAGAAGCCCTATTTCATTTGGGATAGATTTCATTATTCTGATTGATCTTTCTATTTCTGGCTTTGATCCCCTTAGATGGGTGGTTTTTTTCCTTTGTCTGCTCATGGGTGTGCTGCCAACATTAAAGTTCCCTAAGTGGCACATTCTCAGAGGCAGTCAAAGACAATGTGTCCTACCTCCATGTGCTGATGACATATATGCAGTCAGGCTGCCACTTTGCTGATGAGGCCTCTGCAGAAAGAGTCTAGGAATAACGAAAGCTTTCTGCATGAGCATCTACACTTCTCTAATGGCCAAGCTCTTACCAGGATCCACTCCTCTCAGATCTTACTTTGAGACTCATGAAATTCTCCAGCTGCTCTCTGAGCCTCCAGGAAAAAAATCCCAGTACCAGTTTTCTCCAATAGGATCCCAACAAAGCCTAGAGCATCATTTGTACACATCTGCCTACAGAACCCTGTAGCCATTTGTGTCATTTGAGGCAAATAGCTCAGATTTAGGTTATAGGAACAGGGGGGTGGAAAGAGTTGTGCTTAGGTCACCATGTTCCCAGAATATCTCTCTCAAATATTTTTCAAAGTTTTTCTTCTCCTTCTAAACATTCTTTGTGCTCTAAGAAGGCAAAAGCCATGTCTGTTTTATTTATCACTGTCTATCCAGGGCCTGGCACAATGGCTGCAACAAATAACATAAGGCCCTAACTAAATGTTTGCAGAATGAAAAAATGTGACATTATTGCTCAAAGAATATATATATATATATATATAGGAGGAAGATTAGCTCTGAACTAACATCCGTTGCCAATCCTCCTCTTTTTGCTGAGGAAGACTAGCCCTGGGCTAACATCCGTGCCCATCTTCCTCCACTTTTTATATGGGACACCACCACAGTATGGCTGACAAGCAGTGTGTCAGTCCATGCCCAGGATTCAAACCTGGGAACCCCGGGCCACCGAAGCGGAGCATGCAAAGTTAACCGCTATGCCACCAGGCTGGCTCCATGAAAGAATATTTTTCAATTAAATATTCAGAACTATGCCCATGTTCCCTCATTATTCTTTACACTTCATTTATACGTATAAAGATCTTTTCAAATCAGATACTTGCTAAACTTTCATACGTAGATTCATCGGGATTTTCCCCTGTTATCAGACTGTCCAGAGCTTTTGTCACCTTAATGACTCATTGACTTCCCTTTGGCCTATTAAAGATGCACTGGAGCGTCCCTGTTCAGCCAGCATGTGTTCCCCTTAGGAAAGGACTTGTTTGCATTTATCTGAGGAGCAATCTCGGTTCAGTTTCCCCATAGAGCTATAGCCTTCGGGGAGCCACGTAGTTAGAATTAGATGAGCAACATATGACTATGTTTTTTAAAAGATGATGAAAAAGCATGCTGAAGAATTTGTTTTCTGATTTTTTGACTCAGGGAGCTCGAGAACATTAACTGCTTTGCCAGTCAGGAACAGGTGCAAATCCAGTGATCAGGTGACGCTGTTGCCTTGACAGGATGACTATTCTTGCTCAAAACAGATATTTCCAAAGGTGAAATGACAATATGTTCTGGACTATTTTTACCAGTGAATTTCCACATACATTTAAGAAGAGAACTTTTATGATAAAACTCTTTTCTAACTACACTGTGCTTCTCTCATACCCATCTTGCTCTGTCTTCTACATCAGTGGACTATGAGGAGCTTTTACAAACCCCAAGACCAGACTACATCCCATGCTAATTAAGTCAAAATCTCTGGAAGTGGAAGGAAAGCATCTGCATTTCTTAAAGCTTCCCAAGTGATTCCAGCGTGTGGCGATGTTCGAGAAGCAGGGCACTAGATCCTTGCTACTCAAAGTGTTGTCTGAGGGCCAGCATCCTTGGCATGACCAAGGAAATCGTGAGAAATATCGAATCTCAGGGACCACTCCAATCTCCTGAATCAGAATCTGCAATTTAAAAGGCAATGGATATACACATCTATGAGCTACAGAGCTAGACCACCTGGTTTATCTCACTGGTCCTGACCTCTGCAGACTGGCTGGTTCCAACAATTCATTCAGAAGTTGCTAACTGAGTATTTATTCTGTGCCAAGCACCTTGCTAATAGTGTAAGATACTCCGCTCAGGTACATGTAGATTTTTTTGGAGTCACTAGAGCAATGTAGAGTAAAATACATTTTAAGGTATATCAGGTTAACTTCAGTTCCCTTTGGCCCAACAAAATTAATGAGTAGGGTTGACTGTTCTACTCAGAAAAGCCAACCTCTAAGTGGCCACAAAGAAATTTTAGACTTTTTGCCCTATCTATCCCTAGTTAAGGTTTGAAGTTTCAGACATCCCACTCCTGTAGCAATTACCCCTGATATATCACAAAATATTTGCATAACCAAACTGGTAAACTATCCATTAATACTCTGAGTGTCAAATGTAGTGTTGGCTAAGAAAGCAGCAGTCTGGGCAAGAAAACTGAGGTAGCTAGAGAGACTTTTGCACATAATATGGAGGTTTGGTATTGTGTCTAGTATAGGCCTTTTGGCTGATTTTGTGGAGAGCTTTGTATTGGTTCTTTCCTTGGCATTTTTATCAATTAATTTTTAATTAATTTGTTTTTAAAAATAGGTATTTTTGTCTAAATTGCACAGTAGGCTTATCTCTTTTACTTATAAATTATCAACAGCATAAGCCAATTGTCCTTAACAGCTAGCTAAATCCACATGAGAGAACCCCCTGGCCTCCAGAGCCCCCCATGCTACATCATTCCCTCTCCCTTGCCTTGGCGAGTATTAGGGGATACCATCACGACTTGGGCTTAATCCCAGTAGTGCAAAGAGAAAGGTAGGTATATAGGACTACTGTACACCTGATAGTAAATCGTTTCTCTGGTGGAAATAATGCTAGAGTAGTCACATAAGAATATAAACTTAATAAAGCCTGTTTCTTCAGTTAATAAACAGATTTATCAAACAATGACTAATTGCAACATACTGAGGAAGTATAACAATGTAAAAGAA
This sequence comes from Tapirus indicus, assembly GCA_031878705.1. Taxonomy (NCBI): domain Eukaryota; kingdom Metazoa; phylum Chordata; class Mammalia; order Perissodactyla; family Tapiridae; genus Tapirus; species Tapirus indicus. The sequence continues at coordinate 32,614,503 of CM062935.1, read as the reverse complement.
ATGGCCCCTGAAATCAAGGAATCTGTAGTCCAGATGAGGAGATAATTTCTACATTGTATATCAATTCACAATTACCATATATTGTATCTGTGTATCTACTATACCTACCATACATATCCACATAAACATATATACATTCACTCTCTCTGTATATACACATACACACTATATTATATCCAAATAAGATCTATGTGGTTTATCAAGCATTTATAGCAAACAGTATAAAGGAATCTATACTCTCTAATCTGTGGCAAGGATATGGATCCCTAAATTCTACTATGTAGGAGAAACAATTTCTATACATGATACTCGAAAAGTTTCACCTTGAAAAATAAGCAATAAAATTGCATCCTTGGGGCCTGCCCAGTGGCGTAGCAGTTAAGTTCACACACTTCGCTTCTGGCGGCCCAGGGGTTCACAGGTTCAGATCCCGGGCGCAGACTGACGCACCGCTTGTCAAGCCATGCTGTGGTGGCATCCCATATAAAGCAGAGGAAGATGGGCTTGGATGTTAGCCCAGGGCCAGCCTTCCTCAGCAAAAAGAGGAGGATTAGCAACGGATGTTAGCTCAGGGCTGGTCTTCCCCCCACTCCCACACACAAATTGCATCCTGGACCTTTCCATAAATATTTACTGAAGCCAGAATAAAGAGGAAGAGTCTCAGCCATGAGAGAAGAACAAGGAACAGGGCTCTGAAACAGGGAGGAGTTTATCACATCCCAGAAGCAGAGAGAGGGTCCGTATGACGCGGGAGTAAGATGGGCTCTGCCATCTTAAACAGGTGATTTCCTACGTTACCTTAGCAGGAAAAAGAACCCAAAAGCTCACACACGGAAAGTTTTTATGTGCCAGGCCTGGGAGGAGGCCTGTGATCCTTCTGCTCATATTTCATCAGCTAGAACTCCATACCACAGCCATCCCTGACTGCAAGGGAAACTGGAAAATACATAGTCTGTGAGTTCAGTAAGAAGAGGAAACAGGTTTAGCGATTGGCTAGGTGTCATTAGCTACAAAAGTCAAACTTCAATTCCTGACTTCTAAAAATAGAAATCCAGTGTGCAAGACCTGGGCTTCTCCAGCAGCAGCTGTTCAAAACTCCAATTCCCTCTGGAATTTTCCTCTAATTCCCTAAGGTGGAATGTCTCAGTACTCCCACATTTAGCACTGTAAACTAAAATGCTTCTACTGATGAGACTAGTTACTGAACACAAAGGGTGCCAGAAATTCTGCTTGTCTTCCAACATCCATTATCCCCTTCTTCTACGGTAACACAACACTCAGTATTCAGCTTGGGCACACTCATATGGGCTACAGACATTTTCCAGCCTCCCTTGTGACTAGTTTAGCCATGTGACTAATTTGGGGCAAATAAAATGTAAGAAAAGAAGGTATATGCAACTTCTCAGAAGTGCCCTTACCCTCCTTCCTGCTGGCTGGAGGGCAGAGATAGCTAAGCAGAACAGAGCAGTAAGTAAAAGGAGCTTGGGTCCTTGGTGATTTTGGAGCTGCCACGCCAATCCTGAGTTTACTTACATTTACATAACAGAAAAACTAATTTCTACCATATTTAAGCCACTGTTACCTTGAATTTTCTCACACTTGCTCCCAAAAGTAATTCTTACCGGTGTACTGACTTTGTGCCAAGGTACTTATATACATTATGTAATTTCAGGTAGATAGCAGCTCAAGCAGAGGGTATCTTTTTACTCATTCCACAGATAACAAAACCGAGGCTCAAAGAAGTTAACTGCTCACTGCTAGTATACGTGGTGTAAATGGCATCCCAAGACAGGTCTGTCCATCTTGAAGCAAGTGTTTTCAACCAACATGCCATATTGTCACCCACAGAATATAAATTACTCCAGGCTTTAGGCTCAATCTAACTGGAAAGCACTGCTTAGAGGCATAGCAGCACCCCTCCTCTGCCACAGCTCACTACTGGTGTTTACTGATTTTGTATCCTCTTCTCGGAGTTGGGCTGGTGCCTTGTTCCTAGAACTTAATTCTTTCATTGAGCTCCAGTTTCAGTAACCGGGCTTCTTGTTCCTTTTGCAAAGTGCTTTAAATTCTTACTCACTTCTCCAACTGTCCTCAATCCATGGAGGGTCTAATGTCTTCTCGCCCCTCAACACTAGTTCTTGCAGTTGGGTCTCCACTAACTTCAAACTTCTCTGATGTGGATCACGTGTCTGCCATGCTATCCTCCTGCTCTCGGCAAGTTGCAGCCCTGGCTGGTGCCCATAACTATAGCTGTGGAACATGATGGAATAAGTCACAGAGTGTAATGATTAAGATCTCAGAGGCTAGCATTGCCTTGTCTGCACTCAAACATCAACTTTGGCATTCACTGCCCTGTGACCTGGGCATGTCACCTAACCTGCCCAAGCTTCAGTTTCTTCTTCTGTAAAATGGAATAATAATAATACCAATGGCAATAATAAACCCATATACTTTTGTAGATGGTAATTTGAGTAATGCACATAAGGCTGGCACAAATAATTACCCAAGAAATGTTAGCTGCTTATGTAATCATCCTCATCATCATCACTGATTCTGAGATAAATCTGACCCAACCTCGTGTGTCTTCTCCAGACACTAGGTAATCCTTTAACGTTTCCTTGTTGACTGTCTAGGCTATCAGATTTTTCCACAAGGACTGCTTCAATTCTAGTTATTTGTCTACTTGTCTTTTTCCTCTAATGGACTGAAAACCCCTTAAGGGACAGTACTATGTTTTATTCATTGTTATTTCCTCTAAATTGCAGTGGGTACGTAAATATATTTGTTGAACTGAGTTAAGACCATAAAGCCAAAATGATTCATTTTAAAGATAAGAAAAGGGAGGCTTGGTCAGATAAGTATTTTGGCCAAGTCAATAGAACTGGTTAGTGGTGAAATTGGAACCAAAATCATGTAATATCATATCTCTGTGTTTTCCTCCAGGTTGTTCTTACTACCTGAAATCTTTCAAAAGCAAGATCAGATGTTACTGTTCTTTTTGTGTGTGTGTGTAAGGAAAAGTAGCCCTGAGCTAACATCTGTTGCCAATCCTCCTCTTTTTTTGCTGAGGAAGATTGGCCCTGGGCTAACATCCATGCCCATCTCCCTCTACTTTATATGGGACACTGCCACAGCATGGCTTGACAAGAGGTGCGTCAGTCCATGCCCGGGATCCAAACCCGCAAACCCCAGGCAGCCAAAAGTAGAGAGCGTGAACTTAACTGCTACGCCACTGGGCCAGCCTCTGATGTTACTGCCACCAGGCCAGCCTCTGATGTTACCTTTCTTAATATCTTTCCATGAAGTTAATCATTTTTTATCTGCTTCTAGTGAACCTTATGTATAGCTGTATCATGTTCTCTTGTATTTTATTTTCCTGTCCAATTTCATTATTACTTGGGAAGTCATAGACGTCACAGTGATTTATGCAATTATTTGTTACTCCCATAGTATCTAATGTAGTGCCAGCCCTGATAGTCTAGTGGTTAAGATTTGGAGTTCTCACCACTGCAGCCCAGGTTCATTTCCCGGTCAGGGAACCATACTACCCATCTGTCAGTTGTCACACTGTGGCAGCTGCATGTTGCTGAAAGCTAGGCCACTGGTGTTTCAAATACCAGCAGGGTATTTGAAATACCATGGTGGACAGGTGTTAGTGGAGCTTCCAGCCTAGGACAGACTAAGAAGAAAAATTTGGCCACCCACTTCTGAAAAAATTGGCCATGAAAACCCTGTTAATAGCAGTGGAGCATTGTGTGTAGAGGACGGTGCAAAAAGACCAGGCAGGGTTCAGCTCTGCTATACACAGGATTGCTAGGAGTCAGAATCAACTCAATGGCACTAACAAAAACAAATCTAATGCAGTTCCTAAAATATAGATGGTGACAATAAAATGTGTGTTGGATTTAATTAGAAAGAGTAAGTTCCATCCATATTTTTCTAAATACCGTGTATACTGGTTAGTCCTATTGTTCAGAATGCATAGAGATTGTAATAAAATTTAACTTGACAGTTTTGCTTAAGCCCACTAGAGTTCAACTCCTCCAGATGAGTTGATCATATCCAGAGCTTTATGGACTCTTAACCCACCATCCTCCATCCAAGTGACAAATGTCACTGCCCACTCTTCTTGTTGCCTTACAATAATTGAAGAATTGCATTCCAGTTAACCACTAATATCCTAAATTACTCAGATGAGCTCTGGGAATTTGTGGCCAAGTTATCAAGCACTCTTAATTATATAATCCCAGAAGATTCAAAAACCCAGTCAATGGAATAGGAATCACTGCTCAGGGGTTGGCATTTGGGAAGTTCGAGATTCTTCAGAGCTAGTGTTCACTTCAGATACTTTATATTTATGATGTCTGAAGTGGAATAGGCAAAAAGAGAGAGAAGGAGTCCAACTGAAGAGTGGAAAGATTATAGGAAAAGATACATTCATATTTATTTTGCATCTAATACTTTTAAATATCTAATTTTTAATATTTTAATGCCAAAATATATCATTGATAAACTTATAAATACACATCTGTTGGAGATGAGAGCTCATAACTTTTTACTGATAAAATACATTATCAAAAAGTTTGTAAACTACTACCTGACCTATTATTGTACAGAGCTCCTTTATCTTTGAAATAAAAGAAAAAAGCTATTCCTATTGTCTCCTCTGTTGTGTGTGTTTCTCTTTTGGTCTCTTTTTTAATATCTGACTCTGTTTCAATTGATTGCCCAGCCAATATAATCTTTTAACAGATCTAGAACTTAAAGACTCATATCTAAAGTTTAATTCAGACTTATCTTTATATTGCAATGTCTGATTTACTACCATGTGAATACATTTTCTTTCTTTAAGTTTGAGAGTAGCAGGAAAGGAAGGAAAAGAAAGAGAAGGGAAGGCAAAGGAGGAAAAGGAATGGAAGAAGGAAGCAAGGAAGGAAGGAGGGAAGAAACAAATGGAGGAAGACTATGCTATTGATCCTCTTACCGCTATTATTCAGCACTAGAGAAGATGAGCAGTGCCTGTCGGCATGGTCAGGCAGGCTGCCAAGCAGGATCAGAAGAGTAATCAATGGCAAGATGAGTGCCATATGTTTCCACTCCCCCCACCCTTGCAGAGATGAAGCCTGGCAACTCATCTGTTTCTTACTTGTCAGTAGCAAAGCTAATTGTAAGGACTGGGAACTATAATGATGAAAGAACAAAGTGCTAAATGATAGGGTTTCAAGACTTCTTATGTCTCCTTTTATTGTAATGTATTTTACAAACATTGGTGAATATCGACTGACTCATTTATCTTCAGGATGGTAGGGGACTAATTACTAAGGAGTACTTAATTAACATGTGGATGAAATACAGTAAATACCATAACTTCTTTCCCTATGAAGAATTTTCCAGTTATAACAGATACAATTCAGTTATTAAATATTAGTTTAATACTTATCATATAACTCTAAGTCAAACTTTAAAAAATTTTTTTAAGGGTTGAAGATGCTAGAACACACAAAAAATATTAATCTCTGGGAGCTAATATTTTTTTGTTCCTACCAAAAAACCCAAGTTAAGTACCAAGCTAACTGTTAAGCTAACTGTATTAACTTCTTCAGGCTATTACTATACTAAATGAGTACATGTGGAACACATGTTTTCAACTTAACAATTACATACACAAAGCTGCCACTCCAGAGCTGGTATTCAACACCTTTGTCAGCAGCTGACTTACCATCCAACAGGATGTAGGCAACTCTGGTTGTCCTTTCAAAGCGTTGATGATCATAGAATCTTGAGACCATGCACATAAGAGTAAAATTGAAGATGGCGCCAAAGACGGTGTTAACCAATTTGTATTTAAAGATGTTAAAGAGCTCTTAATTCTGCTTTGAACATAGAGCTAGTTTTTTATTTGTTTTCTGATCAAAGAAACTTCCTCACTCTTTGCATCATCCAGGAGGTGGCCTCCTCACTAATCATGCTTGTGAATATTCCCTTCCAGGGTACGGAATAGCAAATACCACTGTGGCCACGACTCCTAGTTGAGCTCAGTAATACTACCTCCAAATTTTAGTTTAGCACTTGAGCATCTATAAAAAAGACAGTATTTCTCAGCCACTTTTCTACTAGGTGTGGCCATGTTTCTGAATTCTGGCCACATGACTAAATTCTGGCAAAAGTTCTGCGTGACAAACTTTAGGAGCTCTCCCTAACGTCTCTTGCTCATTTTCTTCTTTATTCCTTCTTCCATCATACTGCTTGGAATGTAAACTTTCATGCTGGATGATGAGTATAGGGCCCAGCTGAGCTGGACAGGGCCTGGCATCCTGAAGACTTCACAGAGCAGAGCTGCCACACCAACCACGGTTTGCAGACCTCTAGACTTTTCATAGGGAGAGAAACAGACTTCTACCCTCTTTAAATCACTGGTTTTGTTGTTATTGTTTGTTTGTTTATTTGTTTGCTGATTCAATCACACCTGAAGCAAAACCTATCCAATTCACCGTGCAAGGTACAGCAGGTATATTAGACCAGAATTTCTTCAGATTTTGACCAGTACATTGATGATGTTCATAGCTCTAATCCAAATGCCAGGACAACCCAGGAATCCATTTCCTACATGGAATAAAAGGCATGGACATTTTTAAGGATGATGGTACAGCCTTACTTTAAATGATTTCCTTAGCTAGAGTTATTAATTGCAAAAAGTAAATAAATATATTTCACTTAGAATAACACTCCCAGGAGTACAATGACAATTGTAATCTAGGCTATTTGTCTGGAATAATACTATCTGACTTTCACCTGATCTACAGTGAATTGTCCTTTTAAAATGACATATGATGAGATTGATTACTAGACGCATTGACATTTGGGGAGGAAACACTTTGCTGGCAGCCTGGCCTGGAGTCGCTCCTGCTCTTGCCTGCATACTCACCCTGGACTGCTACAGAAAACTCACTGCAAAATGTCATAGGCAGAAAATAAACTGATGAAACACTAATTATTACTTGGAGAGAACAATCTGATTGCAATGGCTATTGTGTAACGTACAGATTCAAGTGAACAGCTTCCGAGTTTCCAAGGTGAGTAAAGGGCTCTAAATCATTTGGGGGGTAAAATAAATTAAACGTAATATTTTGTTTTTATAAAATATAAACTCTCAAAAGAGCTTGAAAGGATTTCCAAGATATGCCAACAGCCTCCAAACTGTTCCAGAAACCTACAAAAGGAGATTATCTGAAATTACTTTTATTCACCATGAAACCCTAAATCACTACCAGAATCCTTCCTCTGGTAGTTAATCAGAATACTTATTTTCCAGGAATGATTGAGACCACCTGATGTGAATTCCCTTTCCTCTCCTCTCTACTCTTCAAATGTCATTTCTTGAGAAGGATTTATGCACTGAAGCAGCTCTGTTCCTATGGGATCTTTCAGTCCTCTCTGGCTTCTCCAGGACCTTGCCATATCAGACTGTTCCATTTCCTTACCTATTCAAACTCTCCCTTCTCACATCCCCCCTTCCCCAAAACTACAAAGAGCTTCAAATCTGCCTCTTCAACACCCACTCCTCCCCAAGCTACCTAGCTTCTTCCTCTTACTGCAAAACTTCTTGAAAGAGCATCACTATTTGTTGCCTCCACTTTCTCTCCCTTTCTCTATGTTGGCTCCTATAATCTGGGCACTATCTCCATCTCTAGTCAATGTTCTTTATTAAGAGTCGCTAATGTTCTAAATTAAATGGACTTTTCTCAGGCCTTATTGCACTTGACCACTAATGTCTCTAGCCACCATTGGTTCTTGGCCCTTTCTGCGCCAAGCTCTTTCTTCAGCTAATACTGACCTTTGTAGGGTCCCTCATTATTGGCCATTTCCTCTTAAAATTCTTTCCTCCCTTGACATCCTTTCAACCTGCAGTGGCCTAGTTCTCTTCCTTCTTCTCTGATTTCTTCTGACTCTACTTTTCTAGCATGTATTTATCTGCCCAACATTTAAATACAAATGCTCCCCAAAGTTACACCTTAGCACATCATGCTTCTCACTATGATCTATGTGCTATCCCATCAGAAATACCATTTCCATAGTTCTCACAATTAACTCCATGCAAATAATTCTCAGATAAAATGTCTCAATCCCTGAAATCTCTTTCAAGCTCCAAACCAGACACCTTCTGTACATCCCACATGGTTGTAGTATAAAAATCAAAGTATTTCACACAGAACACATCATTTTACATCTTAATCCTATCTCCTTCCTTCTGTGTTTCTAGTTCCAATTAATGACCACTTCATCATTTTAATTTTTAAGACTCATAATACAAGGATTATTATCTATCCCTCTAACTCATGACCTATTCGCAGCCTTGTAACCACTGACTTAACTCTAAAGAAGTGCAAGGAACTCTCTCACATGCTATTGCAGACGTAAAGATCAAGTATAAGCTTCCTGAAGATGCCTACAAGTTGAAGCCAGCCCTAACTCTGCCCACATAATAACACTTGTGTCCATCCACTTATTTTCATTCTCATAGACTCTGATTCAAATCTGCATAAACTCTTTCATTGTCCATTGTTATAGCCTCACAAGAAGTCTCAGTTGCTCCATTCTCTTCTTATATCCAAATCATCCTCTACATCGTTTCCATGGTTACCAAGTCTAAAAGAAATTTAATCCAGATATTTGTCTGGTCAAAAAAAAACCTCAGTGCCTCTCCACTGCATCCAAAGCAAAATGCATACTCTTGCCTAGAACTTAAGTCTTAACACAATTTATTTGTATGCCTAACAAAGTTTGAGTACATATGTGCCTAGGCACAGACTAGATGTTGGAGACATACAGTCCATGTCTGTGTGAGGTATAAGTTGAGCATCACAGGGCCACCCATGATTTTAAACACAACATACCAAGAAAAGCCAGGACTCTTATGAAGTAATATATATTTTTTAAAAGTCAAGCAGTTGACAGTAATTCAAAAGTGATTCTAGTCTTTACTTGTTCTTCTTAAAATACATTACCAGAAATTCAATTTATATGCTACAGCTACATTCCACAAAAACATATTTTCCTCTCCTGTCCACTAAAATTCCTCCTTTCTCTGCAAATACTTTTGAGCATATTATTTGTTAAACCCTTAAAATTTCCTCCGCAGTCTACCCAGGTGGCTTTTCAGTTTTCCTCTCTGGCTTCAAATTTAGACATTGTTGTTGTTTTTAATCAATTACTGGGATTCTTCATCACAAAAGCAAACCCAGAACTGAGACTTTTCTGTAGCCTTTCTAGTCCTGCCTTTCTCTGTCTTTAGTAACAGTTGTCCCTACGAAAAACACAGGGAAAACAACTTGAGAATGCACATATATTAAAAGATTGTGTCAAGTAAAAAAGGAATTTCCTTGTTGGAGTTATCAGTGCTGGGAGGGTGAGGAACTGGGACATACCAGGCAGAGATAGCTCCCCAGAGAAGGAGACACCTGAGTTAAACCTGTAAGAATGAATTAACCGGTCAAGAGTAAGGTCAAAAGAGCATGACATTTGAGGCAGATGACAGGATAGACATGGAAATGAAACAGCAGCAGGACCATAGCCACAAGACTGAGAATATGGAACAAAGCTACAGGTGTAGAGCCACAGACGAGCATAGAAAAGAGAAAGCAGCAGAGCTCTTGGCCTGGACATGGATCCAGGCTTGAAAGGGAATTGAGAAGTTAAGAAGAGTGGACAGACAGAATTTAGTAAGAAAGACCAATGAAGCAGCCCCTGTGTGTGTGCATGTGTGTGTGTGTGTGTGTGTGTGTGTGTGTGTGTGTGTGTTTGGAGGCAGGAGGAGTGACATTGAGGAATGATGATGGTTGGTATCAGAGAGGGCAAAAATAGAGAGAGGCACATGGAGGCTACACATGTGTGCAGGGTCCCCCCAGAGAGCTGGAGACTTCAGATGTGTCAGGTAATTAAGGAGCCCTGAGGTTCTGACTGATCTCCTGGATCCCAGATGTGGGTAGCTCATAAGTGGAAACCCTTCTAAATGGAGGGCTGGAATGCCAATCTCACTGGGACACTTCCTACTTTAGAGGGATGGACCCAAAACTTCAAATGAAGATTCAATCTGTTTCTTACTGCTTGAAAATGAAGGCAGCAGTGAGCTCCAAGGACAAGAAGGGGCAGAAAAAACTAAGGGTCGATATCTCCTCCCCTTCTAGCGTTATTTCCCATTGCTTATTTCTTACTTTTCTTTTAAATTTTTGGTATGTCCCTCAGGGGCACAGAATTGCCCAATACAGCATCATAGTTCTTTGTTCCCAATATACCATTATCATTAATATGATAAACCTCCTTTATCTTGTTTTATTTATTTATTATTTTGTGAATTTTATTTTTTATTTTATAATAATAAATATCCATAAAACTACTACCCAAACCAATAATAAAATAAAACCCATAACTTAGCATTATCTATTTTCTCCACCCCCTATTACCCCCAAGTGGTAAATACTATCCTGAATATTTCTCATTCTGTTGCTTTTTATTGCCTACACGTATATTTACACAACATATTGTTTGGTGTTACCTGTTTTTCAACTTTTTAAAAATGGTACAATATTGTGGAAAGTCCTCAGTGGCTTGCTTTGTTTCACTCCATTTTATGCTACAAAAATTTATCCATGTTGGTATGTTTGGCTATAGATCATTTATTTTCATGGCTGTATACTAATCCTTTGTGTACATGGACTATTCAAATCTCCCATCAAACCACTGTCCAAGCACACAAACACCCAGCCTCTTTGCTTTAACTGAAGCTATTCCTCTCCTCCCTTTTCTCCCAGACCATGAGATGACAAAAATGTTGGAGTTAGCTGTACATTAAAACAGGTATTCTAAATGTGTTTAAAGATGGAAAGTAAAAGATAAACACAATAAGTAAACATATGGGGAATCAGAGCAGATAAATGGAACTGGAAAAACCAGATGGAAATTTTAGAACTAAAAAATACAATATCTGAGATGAAAAATTCACTGGATGGACTTAAAAGCAGATTGGACATTGGAAAAGAATGGATCAATGAACTTGAAGATAGTTAAACAGAACTATTCTAATTGAAGTACAAAGAGGAAAAAAGACTGAAAAAAGGAGGGACCAGCCCCTAGTGACCTGTGGAATAACAACAAACTCCACAATCTATGTATAATTGGAATCCCAGAACAGGAGGAAAGAGAGAGTTGTGGGCAGGAAAAAAAATGAAGAAATGATGGCCCAAATGTGAGAAAAAATATAAACCCATAGATCCAAGAAGCTTAACAAACCCTAAGTAGGGTAAACTCAAAATGGGTAAGTATAAATGGGACATATCTTTAATGAGAACAAATAGTTACTCCACAAATAGGCTGCATAAAGTGGTGGCTCTGGTTTAAATCTCAGCTATTTCATTTACTAGTTGTATAAACTTGAGCAAATTACTTAACTCCTCTATGCCTCATTTTTCTCATATGTAAGGACAATAACAGTACTATTTCTTAAGATTGTTGTGAGAATCATATGAGGTAATACATAAAAAGCATTTAGAGCATAGTCTTGCACATAGTAAGCACTCAAAATTTGAATTATAAATAAAAGGGGAAACTTTGATTAAGAGAAGAGAAGGAATACAGGAAGAAATAGAATGTTACGAAGATTATGGGCAACAAGTTTGAACTTGTATAAATGAAGTAATTTTGCCCCTTATAAATTTCTGTATTCTTTAACCATCCACGCCTACGCTTCCACATCCTAAAACTCAACAAATCTAAGAGAGTAGATGTTACAACCAAATATAATCACAATTCTAAATTTTCAGAATGCCAATATTATTGATATTAAATATACTAGTCATAACAATACACCTTTTTTGCATAGCATATTTCTCCAAAATGTGCAAAGCATTCATGATATGAAAATTGGATCTTAGTACTATGCATATTCTCCCTCAATCCAGATGTCATAATAATCTCTAGAGGAAGATTTCTTTTCTTGTGTATAAAAGCATTCAAGTAACAGATTCTCTATAATTTACCAGATACAAAATATATCATGTATACGTAGAGCATGTTACTTCTTAAAACAAACTATTATTATTCACCAGTGAATTATTTTCTCACTATTCTAGTTTAATTTTAGAACAGTTTCCAACTCAAATTATTGGTACAATTGCAGATAATCTAAGTTGACTTTTGAAATTAATAGGCCGGTTAGATTTTTAAAAAATCATTGACCTAACTAGGAACTAGTTTAATTCTATTATAAAGACTCCAGTTACCTTTTCCAAAATCATGATTCACTCAAGAGTTTCATATATCAAAAAACTTAATAACATATTCAAGGACAGAGAGGTAAGGAAGACTTTTACTCATTCATTCAATGAATATTTATTGAAGGCCTGCTATATGCTTGGGACACATAAGTGAACAAAACTGACAAAAACATTCTTTATCCTTTTAAAAATTATATTGTGGATGTTCTCAATTGACTGGTCACTTCTATTCTGTTCCTACACAACACAATAGAAAAAATACACACTGAAAAAGACTTCATAGCATTTCATGATTATTTCTAAAAATACTGTTTTCCTGCCTCCCTCCCAACTTTCTAATCACCCAACCAGATTATGTACTACTCTTCCTTCTCCATACATAATTATAAATGTCCCCAGAACTCTGGGATTGGCGTTCTTTTCCATGTCTCTGAATTTATTTTCCTTTTTTTTCACTCCCTTTGATTCACTTGTTTCATAGATTGAGTAATCATCATTCCCTGTTAATAACCGGATAACATGATAGGAATATTGGGCTCATTGATGGTCAAAAAATCTGGGAACCAGATTCTAACTCTTACACTAAACTGTTTTGTGACTTTGAGCATGTGATTTAAGCTCTTGAAGCTCAATTTCATAATCTGTACAATGAGAAGATTGTACTAGATGCTGTCTAAGATCCCTTAAAGCAATGAAATGCTGCTATTCTCTGATTTTCAAAAATAAATCTTCATTACTAATCTGTCCTTCATGGTCCATTCCTACAATCCCGATAGTCTTTAGGGTATTTTCATTTGGATGTCCCATAGCCTAAAATTTATTATGTAAAAAATCAAGTGAGTCCAAAATAATTTGTTCCTTGCCAAACTTTCTTTACTTACAAATTAGCATTGTCTTTCAGTTGTAGAACTTGAATCCATATGAATGAATAATAGGCAATAATTTGTTAGTAGGAGAGTCCCAGTTTAATGTCATAAGAGAAGGTCTGCCCTAAAAGAAAGTAGTTGCTCTGGCAAAGGAAATAAAATTTGGACAAGTTTCAAGGGTGGTGAGTTTTATAGGCAGCTCTCCCCTCAATTTTTTTTTCTTTTTTCTTCTCAAAGCCCACACAGGATGATATAACCTTTCCCATTGTGCAAAACATTTTCAGATAACATTTTCAGGCGTGAGAGAGCACTTAAAGAGAATTTCACAAGAAAATTGCAGCTCGGGCTCCACAACTCCCCAGTAAACAAGTACTTTTTAAATCAGGCAAGTTTGGGCAGTTATCTGCATACAGTGTATTTATTATTTCTTCCTTGTCACTGGTTGTGTTGTTCCCCCAATCTGGAATGATGTCCCACTTCTTTCTGCTTCAGGAGAGGCAGTATAAAGCTGTAGTTGAGCTTTAAGTATATGGGCTCAAGTATACTGTAGTCAGAAATACCTGGGTTTATTCCACCTGTCTGCATAACCTTGAGCAACTTACTTCACTCACTTAGCCTTCGTTTCCTCCGTTGAAACACTTAGCACTGAGGCTGTGCATGGTAACTGATATACAAATTTTAATTGCTATCATCATCATCATCACTATTCAGTTCAAACTCATTCACTGTGTTCTTTGAAACTCATGAGAAATTGCCTCCCCCACCCCACCCCACTCTAACTCTGGCTTATCAATTTGGTAAAAAAGACCACTCACCCATCTTCAAATCAAGCCAAAACTTTGATGGTATTTAGGAAAATTTACAAATTTTTTTCAATCCATGTCAGACTCAAGAAGGAAATATTACCATAAGGTCTATCCCAGGACTGAAACTGATTTAGTTTCTGGATTTGCTTTTAGGGGTGGATGAAGAATGAACTCCATTTCGTGAAAGGCCCTATTTCCTTTCTCCACCTTTCTCTCTTTGTCCTGTCTTCTTTCTGTCTTTGTCATTTTTGACGCCATTAAAACTGACTCCAGAAAAAAAGGAGGTAATGCAAGTCATTTTTGTCATCAGAAGCCTTTTCCTCTGAGTCTAGCGTATAGAAAGCAGAGGCTGAAGCAGTAAGAGACAGCTGGAGGAAAGTGAACAGCAAAGCAGAGAAGAGGGAGATACTTCCCGGGACTGGTCCCTCTTCGTAGTTTGGTGCATTTATTTCTGGACAAAATTGAATATAATAGAGATCTTAGAAAACCTGAAGGCATTCACTTGAAACATTTTTAATGAAACAAAAGAGAAGTCTAGGTTTGCAACCAAATTCCCAATTACACTTAACCTGTTTGTAGATGGCTCCTCCAAATCCTGCCTTCCAGTTTGGGCTAGATCAATAGCAAAATGTTTAGGAGGGTAGAAATAGATTCATCAAGCCATGCTGATACCAGAAATAAATATTTTTTGTTATCTGGGTTGCAAGGAGAAGAATGGAGAAACACATTGCTATTACTGTATATTCCATAACACAATTTTCATCTGGAAATGTTCTTTGACTGTTCACAGGTGCCTCCTACACAAACTTATGAAAAGAAATACTTTTTTAAAAATCCTGATGCTATTTATAACTCAAATCCTAGACCCAGTAAATACAGGATGCCCCAAAACAACTGAACAGTTGGATCTGACATCTGTCTCATCTTCTTATAAAACACCATTGTTTTGTGAGATAACATCACTTCTAAAGTAGGATTTCAGACAGGCATTGTCTTATAATTGTCAGTTTGCACCAGACTTAATGTCGGCAGGTAAATAAATAGTTTTGCTGGAAGATGCCATAACAATCTAAAAGTGTTATACTTCCTGTACTTAGAGTGATATAACATTGTTCTTCTTTTCTGAAATAAACAATCTTATCCAGCCCAGCAGGGATGCAAACAAAATTAACCTAATACTTCACAAATATTTGCCTCTCTATAAATGAAACCAGTCAGACTTACCACTGATTATTTACATACAGCTGCTTTTCCTCAGTGGCAATGGGCTTCCATAAGAATCTGAGCACATATTTCTGCCTCTGTCTTCATCTGTAACGTGACTAAGATGTTGGCTAGGATGAGAGGTAAACTTTCTATGGCATGGTCCCTCCTTGCCGAAGTGTGCATTTAATCAGGGAGGACATGACCAGTAAAACAAGTGAAAGGATACCCCTCTACAGATGCATGGAGCAAGATCCAATAAGCAGTACAAAAAGTATAAGAATATTTAACATGTACTCTATGATTACTATATGGCCAGCATTGTGTATAAATTAATCACTTATTCAAAAACAGTACATCTTTGAATAGAAGCAATGAAAGTGAGCATCTTTGCCTTGTTGTGATTATTAGAAAGAAAGTTCGATATTTCACTGTTATTACATTAGTTGTAGGTTTTCTGTAGATGCTCTTTATCAGATTGAAGAAGCTCCTTTCTACTTTTAGTTCCTGAGAGTTTTTATTATAAATGGAGGTTGGATTTTGTCAAATGCTGTATCTACATTTATTGAAATGATCACATGGTTTTTCTTCTTTATTCTGTTAATAATGTGAATTAAATTAATTGATTATCTAAACCAAGTTTACAGTCCGGTGTTCATTCACTTATCCTTGATCAGTCTTGCTAGGGATTAATCAATTTGTTGATCTTTGTACATATACTTTCTTTGTTGTACATTTTTTGTGGTGTGTAAACTCTACAAAACATTTCAATTATTGTTTTATATGTTCGATATTCATTCATATTTACACACAGATATACCCTGTCTGAGTTTCCATTTTTCTTCCAAGACTATGTTCCTTCTGAATAAAAAATTAAGAATATTGCTTTTTTAAAAACTTTTGTTTTGTTTGAAATGTAGGCCTTCTGTGACAAATTACCTCAGACTGGTCTGTCTGAAAACATACTTATTTCACCTTCATCTTTGAGGAGTATTTTCACTGAGTATAGAATCCTAGGTTGGCAGCCACTTTCACTCAGTTAATACCAAGACTGCCAGCATACACATCCACTCTCCTACCTGGTTGTACGTGTACTATTTTAAATAGATTCGAAAAACTCTCTGAGGAGATGAAATTTAAGTAGTTTCTTGAACACAATCAGTCCTGGAATATTTGGGAGAAGAGCATTCCAGAAAAAGGGAAAAGTGAATTCAGAGACTTTGAGATGGAAACACGTTTTTCAAATTTGAAAAACTGTCATTAAAACAAAAATCCAGGGTGGCTGGAGTATAAGAAATGTGAGTAAACATTGTAGAAGAAAAAATGGAAAACTATCTTTGGTCCAAATTACATAAGACCTTGAATGCCAAGATAAAGTATCTGAATTTTAATCTAGTTATAATTTGGAGTGCTTTGAGAAGTGAAATAACTTTATCTGGTTTACTGTTTTTAAATCATTTATCTCATTTGTCTTCATAACCATGCCATTGAATCCTCACAAGTCCTAGAAAGATTAGTGTAGCAAGTACTACAATTATCTCCATCTCATGGATGAAGGAACTGAGGCTGGGAGTATTAAATGACTTCTCCAACGTTACAGTTGATAAGCGACAGAGCTTGAATATTTAGCTGTATCTCTCTACCTCCAGAACTGTCTATAATCATATTTTGCATTGAATTTTACTTGAAACTTTCTCACAGATCCACAGTATTAACCAATGCATATATTTGAGATTCATTTTTTTAAATGATGATTTTTGAGGACATTTCTAAGAGTAACGGACTTGAATAAGGCTTGTTTTCTAATGGAGTTTTTGCACCTTGCTATTATGCATATAAAAGATTTTTTCAATAGAAATGGACTCCAGTCCTACTTTCTTTAGGAGAAAATCTAAGATAGCTTTTTTAACTTCTTTATCATATCTTAATAACTTTGCCACCTGTTCTCTCATTTAAGCAGCCATTCTACAGGTTGATCCAAATGCAGTCAGATAGCAACTTGGAAGTACTTAATTAATTTTAAAATTTCCCGGGATCCTGCTTTCCAAACTTCCTTATTAAAGGAATTATTAGTTATTAAATTTGAAAAAAGAAAAAAAAACAGACAAAATCTGAAACCATTTCATCCAACATTAAAATTATTATAAAAATTATAATAATATTCCACTTACCTGGAATATGGCACAAGTCAACAACAGAAAAAGGAATCACTATCACACTGACAATTGTCAAGTTGGGTGCCCTGCAGCTGGTTGACAAAAGTTGCTTCTCAGAGGGAAGAGGAAAAAAGATCTAGGTCTACCCACTTCCCCTCCCCACTCCATTTCCAAGTGAGAGGAAGGCCTCTTTCCTTGACTCCAGGAATAGAGATAGAGGTATAATATGTATATCTTAAATAATCCAATTTTAATTTGGAAAAAAGGAAAAACAAGAAGCAGTGACAACCCCATTAAAAATATCTATTATTTTAAATATATGGAGTAAGAAAACATAAATTCACAGAGCTTGAAATGCCCCCAAAATAAGAAACAAAACAAAACAAAAAGTCTCTCTATTCCCCAGTCTAGAGCCAACCTGAAAATTCATTTTTGTAAGTTATCCCCTTAGATCTTCCATAATACCTCCAATCTAATTTACTTTTATCCACTCTCCAATAAACAAACCTAATTAACTGTAATTGGTATCTTTTAGAAGAAAGTATATGGCTTTCTATGAATATATCTGTTTCTTTTCTTTTCTTTCTTTCTTTTTTTGTGAGGAAGATTAGCCCTGAGCTGACATCCGTTGCCAATCCTCCTCTTTTTTTTTTTCTTTTTTTGCTGAGGAAGACTGGCCCTGGGCTAACATCCATGCCCGTCTTCCTCTACTTTATATGGGATGCCGCCACAGCATGGCTGACAAGCAGTGCGTCAGCAGGCACCCGGGATCCGAACCAGCGAACCCCGGGCTGCCAAAGTGCGAGCTAAACTGCGGCACCGCCGGCCAGCCCTGTTTATTTTCTTGATCTCAGAAAATGCATATATTGATGCCATAGTGTCTCAAGCCACAAACAATAGGAACAATAGGAGGTATAGAAGTAGAGACAGTGCATACCATTGGTTGCCTAAGGAGAAAATAAACCCCCAGTCTGACATGTTTGAAGTGTCTCAGAGAACACTTCCATTTAGCAATTAATCTGAACTAACTCTTAGATGTGCAAAGCAGTATTAAGAAAACCACCTCCAGAAGAAAATGCTAGAACAGGGGAACCACCTCTACCTTAGATTTCACATAGGAAACTCATGAGCTACGAAATGGGTGGAAACTACAGGGACCATTGAAAGATGAAACAGGTTGCCTCGGAAACTCATGAGTTCTCCATCATTTGAAGTGTTTAGGCACAACCTGATCAAACACTTCTTGGTGATACTAACCAAGCACCAGATGGGTGGCAGGAAGAGAATTCTACCAAGGCCCCTTCCCACTCTGAACTGCTGTGATTTTATTATAATATATGCAATGGATTTAAAACATGGGTATAAAATAATTCTATCTAGAGAACCAACCAAGAGAAAGGATAGTGAACAAAGCAAAGAGAATAGCATTGATGTTTCCTTTGTGGCAATTGAAAACAGTAATTATATGCCATTTGTTATCTGTTAAATTATCACAGACTAAAAACAATCCTATTACCCAGGGTAGGCAAACATGGAGGAGACCGGCACTCCTATACTCTGGGATGAGAATGCAAATCAACACAATCTTTGGGGGGACAGTTATCAAAATTTAAAATACTCAAACCTTTTATCTAATAATTTCACATCTAGGACTCTATCACACAGAAATATTTACAGTATTATTTATGGATATATGTACAAAAATGTTTATATCAAAAAAATTTAAAAATTAGAGTCAATATAATTGTTCATCAAGAGAGGAAGGATTAAATGAATTACAGTGTATTTATATTACAGAATATTTTGTAGTTATTAAAAAGAATGAGATGTTTATCTCTGTTCTAACAAGGAACAATTTGAAAGCTTATGTTGTCCAGGAAAGAAATGTATACATAGTATGATTCTGTTTTAATTTTTGCAGCAACAACAAAGCTTCTATATGTGATTGGATTAACACAGAGAAAGCCTCCTTAGAATGTACACCACACTGTTAACAAGAGAGAAGAGCAGATTAAGGAGATTTTTACTTCTTACTGTAGACACTTCAGAACTGATTAAATTGTTTTTGAGAAACATTTACAATTTTTGTAAGTTTTTTGGAAATCTATCATAATTTTAAAAGCTTATTTCTCTTGTAGTCAGTGTTTCCTGACTGATAGCCCCCAAGTGTCCTACAAATTGTCAGATTGAGAAACTTTATGCGTTCTTGAAAAAATTGACATTCCCTTGGGCCAAAAAGCATCAATGCAAGGACAAAAGAAAAAAAAAAACCTTGTTACAAGAAGACACCTTAAATAGGGTGATTCATTATCTTCTATTCCTTTGTTTGTATCTTTGTCACAAGCTTTATGCTCTCAATAAATGCACTCCCAAACATCAAAATGAGCAAAACAGAGAAAAATGGGATTCAAGTCTAATCTTAATTGGTAATTTATGTGACCAATATGCTGTCAAGTGAGTCTTGCAAAGGACCTGGGAGAGAATCATCCCAAAGTAGTAAACATTAATGTGGGGTTCCAGACATATTTCCATTACTTCCTTAGTCTCCTTTGTTGCACATCAAAAGCATTTAGGTCAATCAAGCCAGCTTCCCTTGGTGACTCACAAGAGATTATATAAATTGTTGGTCATGCCACAGAACTGTGTAAATGCCTGCTTAAAATAAAGCATATTTCAGGGAATATGATTTTTTGTTGTTTTCCAACTTCTTCATAATTTGAGTTTGACTTTAAAATATATCATGAAAGGAAAAGAATGCCATACATGATTTTATTAAAGACTTAATAGCAGATCACTTTCCTAATTCGCTGTGGTTACATCTTAAAATATCAAGTATAATGTAGTATAAATGAGTGTTTGTTCTCCACAATAGTGTAATGCATGTTGCAATGATGTCAATCTCTCATTGGTATTCAACTGGTGTTCAATCCCTCATTGTTTTCTATTCCATCGGAAGAAGGACTTTTTCACAATCAACATTCTCCTGCTGACCAATTTTTGACCTAGTAGAACTGTGGTACTTTCACATTACAAATGTCAATCATGCAAGCTTGAGATGAGCAGTGTTAATTCAACAATATAAATAAAATTAGATGCTTTCATTACCAAATCCCAGAAGAAGGAATTTTGCTGAATGATTATAATATAAATTATCTGAATTAATTATTTCTGATTCTTCTCTGCCCCAGCTCTGGAATCCCATCAGGTTTCTGGATCAGTTTTCTGCAGCCTCTTTACACCTTTTCACCACAGTACAGTCAGTAAAACCTCAAGATAAAAACCCCTGACTTAAGACCATCCCCCTGTAATGAGAACTCTAACAGCAGGGGCATGTGCAGACCAGAAGATTGTCACAGGTTTCCAGTGGATACAGTGGAGCCCTTGAGAGTCTGTTCTGTTCTGATAGTACAGTCTGATCTGATGCTATTGTCAAAGGACTTTGCCTTTTGAATCCTCTCTTTTGGAGTTACTCTGCTGTATTCTCAATTCCATCTCCGTGGCCCAATTTCTATCCACTTCTTTCCCTTATACAAAAAAGTACTTCATCTTTTAGAATCTTTATGAGTTTTCCTCATTTCTCTTTTCCGTCTTTCTTATTTGAGGATATGATTACATTGCTCAGTGCACTGGCCTCATTTCCTAGAATTCATTGTTCAAACAGTTTTTTCTACATTAGGACAAGTTCTCAGCAAAGATATTTTCCCCATGTTCACACTGCGGGAGTCTAGACGGGAGTATTAATTTGCTTGGACAAACATGTCGGTCTTGTCTTAAAATTAAAAGTCCCCTGCCCATCAATAGTCATTTATTCCCATGTAAGATATATAAATCAGGCCAGTTGTGTCATTTTCCCTCAGTGAAACTGCTCATTGCTAATCTACAAATACCATTTAACAGTTAGTGGGCACCTACCCATGCCAGGTACCTCACATGTGCTATCTCAGTTAATTCTCCTACCAACTCTCTAAATTAATTACATTCTCTCCAGCACACAGATAATGAAACCTGAGCCCAGAGAGGTCGCATAACTTACCAAGTTTACACAGCTAGTAACTGTAGCAAGTGGCAGAGCTGGGATTCAAGCTCAGGGCTCCTAAATATAAGTCCAGTACTTATTTTTCTTATCATGCTGTCCATATTCTGTCCAACATCAAAAACAGAACAAGGATCTAGAAGTTCAGTTCCTACCTGTCTCTGTCAAGCTTTGTGGTTTTATGCTAACCTTAACTCCTCCATGGCTCAGCTTTTCCACGTATAAGATTATTTGCCACTTGATGGAGATAAATTTTTTTTATCCATTAGATAATTAATGGATGATTAAATAGATAAATTTATCTAATGGATTATCCATTAGATAAATAAATTTTTAAATTAGTGAAATTATGCTTAGAGATAACATGGAAATAAACCATGACACGTGTCTTTGGCCTAAAAAGAGTCAGAATAAATCTAAACAGAATTAATCAATAAATCTTAGAGAGACACTAAAAGTATGTTATTTTTCCCTGAAAGCCTTTGTGGGGTACTGAGAATGAACTTACAGGAGGTAGGACATTGTATACAGCCTCTATGAAAACATAATGTGATTAGTCGATGCAAGTGGATCTGGTAGAAATGGGTCCATTGGAAATATTTCAAAGCAAATTGTATATTCATGATTTAATGACTACTATAAAATATGTTGTCATTGACAGCGTGCTTTTTTGGGAAGAAAAGCATCTTCTCATTTATATAAGTCTTGATGATAACAGTAGGTGGGAGGAGGAAATGCAAGTGGTAAAATCTTTGGTCAGAATGGGAAAAAATAATACCACCATCTGCCTCAACCCTCCTGTGGGGAACTATGGAAGGGGATGTGTGGCAAAGAAGGAAACACAGCAGTAGTGGCTGGCTTGGAAATATACCAAATATATCTTTGATATCTAGCCATATGACACAGGTCAACTGTGGTAATCCCAGTATGCTTGTATCAACTTATTTCTGAATGGCCACTACTGGATTTTTAGATGCCCTAATATGAGCTTGCAGGGTTAGATGTGACCCTTTTAAAGGAGAATGGAAACAACTAGAGACCAGATATGTAACAAAATGGTTTACATGTCCAGGTGAATGGCATTTTTACATCCCTGGCAATTTTCTGACATTTGCTCTAAAGGTATGTGTCAGGTTACAGCTATGCTCTCTGGAATGTTGGGCAGCCCAGGATGTAACATTGTTATGTTGCAAAATTATTCAGCAGATTCTATGAGCAACTTAGATGAAAAGCTTCTCCATCATCTCATATGGAATGTTCACTGCCTTTTCTCTGGTGCACCGAAATGGAGGAAAAGTAGGTAAAGCAAGGAGAATAAGGAGGAAGGAATTCAAAATAATCATGATCTAAAAGATTTACCATCAACCTGATTGAAGTGTGACTGCCAATCATAATTGGATGCTTTGCACCCGTATTTTTAGATGAAGACTCAAAGTACTAAGTACATAGTTATTATATACATTAAATACATACATTGAATGATAAAGGTATTCAAATGGCACAGATGATGGCACTTGGACTTTTGGATTCGGTGTGGTAAGAAGTGGATCCATATCTTGGCTCTAAGACTTATTTCTAGTTGGTTACCCTGAGTTACTTACTTATCCTCTTCATCTCTGAAAGGAGATAAATAATTATACGTACCTCACAAAGTTTTGGGAAGTAACTGAGATCACCACATCTTGTAATGTGTAAATCTCTTTTAAATCTTAATTACTATTGTCATTGACAAAAAAATAAAATAAGGAGATTTTCAAAACAACCAAATCAAGGTTAGAGGGTAATATAATAATAATTAATGTGAAAAGTTTGATTACGAATTCTACAAAAATCCCCCCAAATTTTCACATACTTCCACATGATACTAGCTTATAAACAGGCATGCCCGTCCTTGCCAAGAAGACTGGTTAACATTAATTTATAGCTCGTATCATACTTTAATCTCCCTGCTACTATTTATTGTATATATTGCTTTATGCACTTTTAGTACCTAAAATAAACATGTCAAACAACCACAAACATTACCTTGGCTAGGGTTGTTTTTTATAAAAACATCTCCAGTGGATTTTAGCATGTAGCTGTCATGTCTATGATACAAATAGTATCTAAAAATAAGCCTTTCAGAGCCATGATTGTGCTTCACTGATTACAGCAAGCTTTTCTATTTTTGGAAAGGAAAATTCATGCCTCAAAGCACAGGAATCAGGGCATGACACAGGAACAGGGGATAGAAGGTTAAAACTCGAAAGAAGTTCTGCTTTTTACTCATCCTAAGGAATCTGATTTACAAGGACTATTTGCTCCCCATGTTTTAGAGCAGCAAAGGGGTAATCAACTTGAAAGGATAGAAAAGTCCTATTTAAGCTTTTTCCCTTGGTTCCAGAGCAGCTTTTCCCAAAATGTGCTCCAATACAGGACAGTTCTGGGAGCTCCTCATGGATGGGAAAAATAGTGGAGGGTTCTGTTTTCAAGCAAAGATCAAACACTCTAATTCTTCTCAAAGATTAACAAGTTTAGCATTTTTAAGACTGTGCAAAATCCTACAATAAAGAGTGACCAGCCTGGTGGCCTAGTGGTTAAGTTCCCATGCTCCAGTTCAGCAGCCCGGGGTTCGTGGTTTCAGATCCTGGGCGCTGACCTACACACCACTCCTCAAGCCATGATGTGACAGCGTCCCATATACAAAGTAGAGGAAGATTGACACAGATGTTAGCTCAGGGCCAATCTTCCTCACCAAAAAAAAAAAAAATCCCACAATAAAGAAAATCATTTAACTTTATTCTTCCCAGCATTTCCTAAGTGCATTTGACCACAGAATGGTTTTATTGCCTAACATTTACAGCGACCACATTTGGGGGATCTCTGAATTACCGAAAAATCATACATGAAATATGGAAAACAAAAAGAATGACTCTAGAAGTAAGCCTGCCAGAAATGCAGTGTGCAGAATTTGATAGGCAAAGCTGCAGTGATCTAGGACCAAAAAGACTCGGATTTAAGATGTTCCAATTTTTAGAGGTTTTCTAAACAAAATCTCTCTCTTGAGATATAAAAAATTCCATCAAAGGGAAACACAAGCACTCATGCATATGTGTACATAAACAATCTAGACTGGAAATCTCAGTCAAAATGATCTTAATAACTATACCCTTGGTTACTGGCAGAGAAGGCTATGCCAATCTTCTATGCAGCCTTTTAAAGAGGTGACACATTGGGTCCACTTCATGCTCAATCATTTACTGATGTTTCACTGACTTATGTAGCCTAGGTGCAGAATAGCAATATTTCTTTCAATCTGTTTTCCGCTTTCCAGCTCAACAAGGAATTGAAAATACACACTGTATTCAGTATATCAGTGCATGTTTGCCTACCTACCCAACTAATTTCCTCTGCCTACCTACCCAACTACTTTCCTCTGCACACTATGAGAAAGCTTAATCCTCTCTTATAACCCAAGTCTATATTCCTCACACAGGAGGGATTAAAGAAGATCCTTTTCAATATTCAAGGTACTCAGTGTTGAGTAAAACATGCTGATGATTCTTCCCCGACAGAACTGATGTCCAGCTCTACCAATTAGAATATCATCTATTCCTAAAAATCTTAAAATAAATCCCTGCCTTAGATCACAATTCTTGTTACTGGATCTTTACTCTACCCCTTGAGCCTGAATCTTATTCCTGTGAACATATATATGCTAGTGTCTCTAGGACTGCAGCATAAGCGGGGGCTTATTCGCAAGGGCTGCAGTGAAAGCTTAGGTTCTATAACTGGGGATGGTGTCAGAGCAGGCCCAGCTACAAGGCTGATTTTGTTCTTATCCACTGAAATACTGAGCTAGCGTTCCCTAAATCACGACATATAGAGGAATAGTCTCAGAATCCTGTTTGGGGCTAAGCCCACAGTTGGGGATAATGGGGTGTGTCTGTGAAGGTAGAGGGTTCAAAGGCAAGGGTCAGGTAAATCTCTACCTATTTACTTCTCCATATGCTGCTAACCTGGAAACTTGTACCCCTCCCTACAACTGTGAATCCAAGCCTATAGCAGCAAAATGGAGTGGAAAGACAAGTGGACGAATCAGATCATTCAAGTCTCTTAAACTATCAGGTAAAAATGGCCAGAAAATTGGGGAGCAAGGAAGTCAGGATTTTGTCTTGAATTATCTCAGGTTCCTCTTACAGTTTTCTCCTTTTCCTGGGCATCTCATCAGATCAGTAATTGCCTCACTACTGCCATTTACTTCCTCAACAATCCACATTAATTCGTAACTTGTTGTATTAGTAGCTGATTGTAATAGCTTTGGATGAAGCCATTTCAAAGTATAATCCCTGCCCAAAAGGTTCACTGTAAGACCCCAAATTTCTAACAAAACAAAATGGGAAGTCTGTTTGGCTATTTGGCCTGCTGCCCTTCAACTGAGACCTTGGTTTATGTACCTGAGCTTATTTTCATGTCAGGATTAGTGAGGATCAACCATCCAATTTCTATTATTGTCTATATTGAATAACAACCCACCAATAATTTTAAATTAAGTCATCATCTCATAATGATTAAATTTTACAGTATGTCTATAAAAGTTCCTTTGGAAAATTTTAATTTTGTCTTTCAAAGAATTTTGTGGCAAAATTCTAGCCTTAAAACCTTGTAAATTTATGTATAACAGAAGTATGAAATGTTTGAATTTTTAGGATACCTGAGTAGGACCCTTGACTATAAATTAAAGGAATAAAAGCAGACTAAAAACAGTAGTGCTGGCCATCGATCTGCCCCAGTTTTTATCTTTCCTACTTACTGAATGTTATATTATGAGAAGGGTAACACCCCACCTCCTTCTTGGGAATATGTTCTGTTGAAAGTGCTACCAAAAACGGAGAATGTTCCAAAGGAGCCCAAAGTTTATGTGAAAACTTTAGCCTACTTATAATTTTAGTTGTTCACATTTAGTTTGTTCAGGAACAATAACTTCATTATTTTTTCAGTAGTTCAATCTCTGTTTGGGTCATACATTGCTCAGCCCTGATTCTGTAAGCTAGAATTTCAATTTTCTTTCTTCTCTGATAATCACAGGGATTTCTATGGTTCCTTAGAGATAAGAGTCTTGACCCAGAACCCCAGACCTATGACTGTGGAGCTGAATAGCCAGCCAATACCTGTGTTTGTGGCCTTTAGCCTACCATCTGGTTCCAAACATCCTTAGTATCATCTTCTATATACTACCAAGCAAAACACTTTCAAACTAGCCTTCTATAGGACTGCCCTCTTACCCATCATCCATGTGCTACTGACTGCTGGATTCTCAGATACAGACAGAATGGTTTCCTCCTTCTCCTGTGGGTAGAGCATATTTCATCACCTGATTTGGCTCTTATGGTCTGAATAGTCTCTAGGTTCTGGCCATTTTTCCTTTAACCCACCATTTTCCTAAAAAAGAACATTAGTTATAGTAAGAAATAAGTAGCAAAGACAAATGCAAAGAGACTTCATGGACTTAGTAACTTTGGAAAAGTAAAAAAAAAAAAAAAAAGATTGAAATCACCCACTCTTTATTATTTCATTCATCCAACATATATGTTTTAAATACTCATGCTATGCTGTCAATATGGCAGGCACTAAAGATACAGTGGTGAATCAGACAGACATACTCTCTACTTCGTGGTGCTTACAGCCTAGTTTAAGTCTATCACGTGCCTCCTATTCACTAAAGTCAGGTCAATTTAGATAAGTCATAAGGCTGAATTGCTTAAGCCCTCATTTCCTTTCTGTTAATCCAGTAAAACAAAGAGGTTAAATTAGATTGTACCCAAGATTTTCTTCAGCATAATGTTCTAAGAAAATTAACTCTGTCACAATCAGAGTAAATGATCTAAAATGTAAATACTTCCACATATATCTTGCCAGTTGGCCAAAAGTAGCCTTGGTTCTTATTAAACAATCAGTCCTTCAAACAAGGATATAGAAGAAAAGATTCTTCAGTGGTAACAAGCAAATCACAGCATGTTAAACCAAAGGAAAGAATATTCTTTTAATTTCACTTATAAATGTATCTATATAAGAACTTTAACAAGTTAAATAAGAACTTTAACAAGTTATCTTTATGTAAGTCATGAAGTTAACAGCCAAACAGTGATTGATTCCAATTTCATGAGATTTTTCTATATTTTACCAGCTGAGAATCACATTTTGAAAGCAAGTCCATTCTTCCCGCTTCCATTTCTCACATTGTATGATTGCATTTTCGTCGGTGTGGATAGGCCTGCACAACACTGGGCCCTTTGAAGATACATTTTTAAAACTATTTTCACAGCAACGCTTTATGAGTACCTGTCCCTTCTCGACACATAAGAGCTAAACATTTTTCTCTATGATCTGGCCTACAAGAAGCTACTGCTAAATATCCACACAGTGTTAGAAATAGAAACTTAACTATCAGGATAATTACTAACCTTACAGAAATAGATAATCTAGGAAGGTCTCTGGATGCTAGAAAGATGAATTGAGGACAACTGCAAAGGGCAAATTTTGGAGAAATTGAAGAAGGGGAAATTTTTTAAAAAGATGATAGATGCAAAGAGCCTTGAGAAGAATAGTCCTCTGGGATTCCTGTCAAGGAGTTAGTATTAGTGCTCTCCTAATCTGCACTCGGACCTGGGAAATCAGTGATGTTTCTATCAGAGTGCAGAGAGGGGTGTTGGCAAGTAATGACTCAGTTAAAATCTGATCTGATCAGAGCCGCTACTTTCCATAGACTACGGTAGATACTCAGTGAATACCTGGTGAACGGGGACATGAGTCTCAGCAGAAGATGCAAGCGTCAGGGAGAAGTCAGCTGAGCTTTTAAAATGGTGGGTTCTAGGTACCCCTATGGAAGCGTGAAAGAGGAAGCTGGATTTGCGGTGGAGAACAGGGGAGACCTCAACTGGAGATAAATATTCAGGAGTCATCAACTCAGAGCAATTGAAGACACTCCTAACATTTATCTCATTAACTGCACTGAAACACAAGGGGTTTGACCAGGAGATAGATGGATGATTAAAAAGAAACAGATAACACTCTACAGGTTCTAGAGAGACTGAGTGGGGTCATTAGGACAGAGAGTGGCATGAATACAGTTAGGTAAACTGAGGTGGTTGTTAAGCACTCCAGATAATGAAGAGAATAGGTAGAAGAGGTGATAGAATTACAAATGCGATAAAGAAGGCAAACTTTTTAAAAATTTTGTCTAGGCACCCTATAGAGAACACTGTCTTCACAAATATAACATGCTGAGATTTTCAAAACGTGAGACAGGATTAAAAAGGAAGCAAAACCGTAGTTTAATTCTTTAAGGGTTCTTGCACAGTTTCTTTTAAAATTAGGCCTGACCTATTAATTAAAATTTTAATTACAATTGTTTGTGTTATTCCATTTAATGTTCTGAATCCCAGAGACTAAAAGCTCCGTGAAGTCAGGAAACATGTCTCTATTATCTACCCACCAAAGCAAGGGCTAGCCCAGTGCATGGAGTATAGTAGCAGAGAATAAAAACATGTTCCAATGAATGAGTGAATGAGTGAATGGCTTGATTTGTTACTGAATCTGGAGATAAATGTATGTGGTAACCTGCTAAACCAATGTTCTGTGTGACCTCATACCCAAGCCTGGGTATTTGAAGCCCTCAGGATTCTATTGTTCTAAGTTTGAATTTGAATCTATCCTACTGAAGATATTTTCAAAGATTAAGAATGTTAATGAATCAGTTTTTTAGATCTTTTCTTTAAAAAAATTTCCTGTTCTGACTTACGATCTTAGAAATATTTTTAATGATGAAAAGCAAAAAGTAAAAGATGACATAATTAATGGCTAATTATTATTACTCCCAAGTGGAACATTTTATTCATGGTTTAATTTCATTTGAATACTGTTCTTCACTGCCTTTGCCATAGCAATGCCTTACTTTTATGTAGAAAATATTAACCCACAATTACAAATGAGATATATACATAAGAATCACAGAAAATACTGTTTCGCTTCTCAGTGAAAGTCACCTTTGACAGTAAATTTTAAAATAGTCCCAAGCCAGAATCTACCCAGGCAAACTATTATATAGTCTCTCCTGAGAACCTTTGTTTTGGGAATTTCCTCCCTCTAGTGGTGGAAAAAAACTGATTTTTTTTCCTACTGCATATTCTACTTTTGCTACAACAGTCCTCTGGGGTCCTTTCCTTTTCTGACCAAATTTGGTTTAGATATAATATGATATTTACCTAAGGGAGTTTTCTGTGTATTTTTGGATATTTCAGGATATTCCTCATGCCCATTGTACATAAACAGTAAAAGAAAAATCTCAGCAAAACTGCTTTCTGCCTTGGTTTTCTCTAACTACTTAATTGATCCTCTTGCACTTGCTGTGTTAAGGTTAGCTGCAAATTCTTTCTCATTCTCCCCACTAAGAGGTGGAATTTATTTCCTCTCTGTTTGAATCTGGTTGGACCTGTAACTGCTCAACAATATGACAGAAGTGACACTGGGCCAGTTCTAAGCCTATCCTTTAAGAGGGTGGCTGATTCTGTTTCCTCCCTCTTGGAACGTTGCTCCAGGGACACTTCATCTCAGTATCCAGTCGCCAATTCTTTAAGATGCTCAAGACACATGGAAGGCCATATGTAAATACTCCAGTTGAGAGCCCCAGGTGAGTGCCCATCAAAGAGCCAGCACTCACTTCCAGCCAAGTGAGTAAGAAATCTTGGACGCTGCATTCGTTGGACTCCTCAGATGACTGCATTCCTAGCCAGTCTCATGCGAAGCAGAAGAATCACCCAGCTGAGCCCAAGAAACACACACAATCATGAGAAGTAGTAAAATGGCAGTTGTAATAAGTCACTAAGTTTTGAGGTAGTGTTACACAGCAATAGATAACTCAGATGCTAACTCCAATGAAAAACCTCATCTTTCTTTCTCTTCCTGTTTCTAATCATAGTTTTGCAAAGTTCCCCTCTATGGTTCTTTTTCTAGCCCCATATACTGATTCTGCTTAACTCCAACCAAGCTGAGAGCTCCAGGGAAAGGGGGATCTGTAATTTTTGTTCAAGGTACTAAATTTCCAAGTAAACATTTTCAAAACAAGTAAGTTCAATAAATAGCAAAAGTTATTCCTTCTGTATTTTGAAACTATTAAGAATAAAATAAGGGTTGATAATGCAATGGCTCCAGTTGTAACTGTAAGTAGAATTGCCTTATTAATTACCATGCTATGTGCATCCCCAATAGTACAGATCTCACTTTGAAGTTTAGCCTTTTTCTTTAGCGACGCTGGTCTTTCAAAGGTCATTTTCTCATTTTGCATATCTCTTGGTCTTCCTGCAACATTTGACCACTACTTGATTCTTTTCTGGCTTCTTTTCCTCCTCCTAACACCTAAGTGAAACCATTCCCTTAAGTTCTGTTGAAATATTTCTCTTTCTCTAAATATCAGTCAAATTGGACAAGTGATTGCTTCCCAAATCAGTCAGAGCTTTATCCAAATTTACATTCTGATTCATGCCCTTCTTTCTGTGTGAAACAGACCTCTGATCTATCGTCTGTGAAATTCTTTAAATAAACACAGTTCAGTGATGTAAACACACGTAGGGACCCAATGAGAAGCCTCAATAAATATTTATTCTTAATTTTTATCTAGATCTCCTTTAATCACCTTACTCCCATACTCCTTACTCATTTTTCCAATTCCTTCTTTTTTTCTTATACCATGACCCTCATTCATCACCTAGCCCTTAGGCTGAAAAACCAGTTGGAACTTGCTATCTCACAACCCACATTGCATACTGTCCAACATCTCATACTCGATTTGCTCCTGCATCCCCTCTTGCACTCCATGGACCAGCATCAAGATCCACCAGGCAGGAGCATGCCTGGCCTGCACTGACTGCTCAGCTCACCTTTAAGACCCCAATCAAGTGGTTCCTTTTCCATGAAGACTTCCTTGTTATCACTATTAAATATAAACTCCCTTTATTTGAATTCCCACAGCTCTGTGTTTGTATTTTGCAGAACTTATCAATATTTGCCTGGTATAGAAGGAGCTTGTGAATATGACTCATCTCCTTACTAATCTCTAACCTCCTTAAAGGGCAAGCTCGGTGCCCTTGAGGACCTCATGATAAACACTCACTTTTTCTTAGCCCTTATTATTTAGTCACATTATATAATTTATTTTTATTTACATTATGATTACCACTAACCCATGTCTATAAAAAATATTTCACAGAAATCATAATTTTGCATTATCCTCAAATTCTCTTAAGAAATTAGATTTTAGAAATTGTTATACTTAGAAATAACAGAAAATACTGACCTTTATATCATATCGTCATAAAAGATTTTATCAGATGAGAAAGTAGACTGATTCCCTGAAAGCTAATTATGTGAGCCAAGTCTTCCTTCTGAATTCACTTTTTGTCCACTTGAATTCTCCTCTCGTTAAGACTTTTTCATTTAATACAGATGAGCCGTCGCTCTCTCCATCTTGTCTCTCTAATTTATGTCTCTTGAAAACCTTCATGAAAGCTTTCAAGGTCAACGCCAATCAGACCAATCATCTTGATAAAAATAACATTGCTTCATCGTGCCATTTTGTCTTTTAAGTCATTTACTTTATTTGGCATAACTCCAGTTTCTTACTTAAGCCATTCCTGATGAAATGAAAGCAGAAGTGTTTTTTTAAATCCACTAATTAAAACATATACCCTTTTAAATATGTGGCTAAGAATGCAGAATTTTAGAAAACAAGAAAGAGAGTTATCACTGATTTTTTTTTTCTCTCTCTCTTCTTTTTTCATTAGAAAGTGAAAAATCTAGGAGTAAGATCTTTTGGGAACTATGGTATATGCATCAACTGATTACTCAAAGTACCTAGCACCAAGTTTAGTAGAATAAATGAGTCAACGACTGTTTTATATTCTGATTGCATGAGAAGGGTCCAGTAGGGCGCAATGACGAGGAGGTTCATTTTGGTTGGAGATGGAGAATGTGAGTGGCCTCTGAGATTTTCAGGTATACATGTTCACTTAGCAGTCAGTTTTAAGGCTTGATAATGGGGGAAAAGTTTGGGCTGGACACACCAGTATGAAAGTCATCAACGTGTAAACGGAGTTTAAAGACTGGGAGTGGGTGAAAATATCCAGGGAAAGCCTGTAGCATGAGAGAAGAGATGTTGGAGGAAATAATCTAATTTGGTACATGTCTGAGAGTTTTAGTAGGGATAGAAAATAGAACTGTGTCTCAATACAGAATATGATTCACCCAGGACCAAAGAGGTAATGAATGCTATACATAGAGAATAATTAGATGTGTATAAGCATCTTCCTAGCTTACAGCAGAAATGGTCCATGGTTTATCTATACAAACACGACTGCAGATAGAGGGGAAGGAGTAAGGGCATGAGTTTGAGATATTTATTGAATGAATAATAAAATGCTATATTTTGTTTCTAGAATCCAGAGATCTACACGATCAAGCCTATTTGTTGAAACTTTCTTCCTTCTCCCTTGAACACTTTTCCTGAGAAAGCCTCTGGACAACTGAATTGGAGAGTCAGTTCCTCCCTTTCTCTACTTATTTTCTATCCTATCCAGCTGCTAACCGTTAGGCCAAGATTCTAAGAGACACAACAAAATTCAAATGCACCTGCTCCATTTTTTATCACACTGTATATTTTGAATTCCTGCCATGCTGAGCATGACTGTGTAATAAGAAGGATCCCTTTACCCATCTTAACTTTGCTTTCTCACCTCTGATCCCAGCTCTAGCCCTTCCAATCCTAAAGAATAAAAGATATTGCCACAGTTGAAACTTCCCACCTCCCAGCCTAAAATGTGCCTTCCCTAGGCTTATGCCCCAATGTGTTG
The DNA here is from genome assembly GCA_031878705.1 of Tapirus indicus. Classification (NCBI taxonomy): domain Eukaryota; kingdom Metazoa; phylum Chordata; class Mammalia; order Perissodactyla; family Tapiridae; genus Tapirus; species Tapirus indicus. Next base: position 32,581,288 of record CM062935.1, on the reverse strand, counting down.
CTCTGATAAAAGTAAAAGACGTTTCACGATCCCCTCAACCACTTCATCCCCATAAATAAAATAGTTTAGACTTGACAGTTCTAAGATACTTAGTGGAGAGCCAGAGGATGCTGGGGCTGGAGTTTTGGGGAAGGAGGATGCCAATAAGTCAAATAAGAAGCTTTCTCCTCTCCACAAACGTTTTTATTTCTATAGTAGTTTTCTTATTCCTCTATCTTTGGTGCCTGATAAGGCCTGTAGCAGCCACTGTAGGATGTCTAAGCAAATGGATCCCCCCACCTCACTCTTCCATCATGACAGACCCCTTTCCAGATGTTTGCTCTCCACATAACTCTGTGCTCGTAGATGTCAGGATCCCCAGCCTCAAGAGTGTGGATCTTGATTAGTCCCAGCGAATGGAATCATGGTAATTCTATCTCCCTGGCCAGTGATTGGCTTAGGACAAGTCCCGGCACCCAATTCTGGAGAATGAGACAAGGGAGGAAAGCTGGTAAGTGAGCTATGCTTTTTGAAAAAGGAATTTTCCTCTTAAAGAAAAACACAGAAGAAGAAAAATTAGTTTCCTGCCTCTGGATACTGTTTGGTGAAGATTCGATTGTTGAAACTGTTGCAGCTGTCTTAAGATCATGAGAGGTGCTGAAGGAGGGCAAAACTGAGCTGTTAAGGATAAAATGATCGAAGATATATAAATAACCTGCCCTACTTCAGATCTTCTTGTTACACGACATTATAAATTTGCTTTCATTTTATGACTTCTAGTCAAGGTTTTTATTCCTCATAGCCAAAAGCTTGTCAAGTGATACAGGGCCCTACTGGATAGGGTGTAGTGAGGAAAAATGGTTAAAAGACATTGTCTTCCAGCCATCATTGGTGTGGAGAGTGGGTGAAAAAGACACCATTCTGGGGCTTCCTTCTGGGTGAAGGAACCCAAAGAAATAGATCAAAGGAAGGTAATTGGGACCCCATGTGGTCCAGATTCTACTCAGTGTCAAATTTAAAAAAATAGTAGTCTGATGGAAAAAACATCACAAATAGAAGCAATTCCAATATCTCCTTGACTTCTCAAAAACACCAAAAGGTTGGGGTGAAATTAGCATATATCTAATTTACATCAAAAAGTTAAAAAAAAAAAGTCTCTCTGTTTCTATGACATCATCATTATCCACAGAAATGTCAGCTACTCTTCCCAAACCTCTTTCTCTTCCAATTTTAACTCCCCATCTACAGCTGCTCACAGCCACACACTAAGCTCCTTCCAGTGCTTCTTTTCCTCCCCCACTTCTCCTGTCTTTCACCTTCATTCTTTCTTCCTTGCACTAGGGCAAGTATATTTTGTCAAATGTGGAGGCAAATTCCCCATCCTGGCTTTTCCCAAGCCCATTGCTCTCTGTAATTGCCCCAGTTCTGTGGCATAAAACCCCAGAATTTATATGGCAAAGTCAGGCTTTTCTCAGGGGCCAGGAGCACAAGGCTGTGAACACTCACACCTCATATGTTACTAATTTTTGTTCTCAAAAATTCACAGCTCCAGGCTGGGAAACTCTACAGGACAAATGACCTTGTTTCTTCAACAAATAAGTTGCAAGGTAGGGTGAGCGGAAAGACAGAGATAAAGGGGGTACTTATGGATGGAGAAAGACTAAAGAAAAACATAAACCAAGCATCACGCACAGATTTTATTTGGATTTTGATTCCACCCACCTCCCAAAAAAACATGCTCATCTTTATGACATTTGTGAGATAAATGGAAATTAGAACACTAACTGGATATTTGATAATATTAAGGAAACACTGTTAATTTTATTTGTAATAATAGTATTGCAATTATGTTTTGTTTTTGTTTTTGTGAGAAAGACTAGCCCTGAGCTAACATCCGTTGCCAACCCTCCTCTTTTTTGCTGAGGAAGATTGGCCCTGGGCTAACATCCATGCCCATCTTCCTCTGCTTTATATGGGATGGCGCCACAGTATGGCTTGACAAGTGGTGCGTTGGTCCACACCTGGGATCTGAACCTGCGAACCCCAGGCCCCCGAAGCGGAGCTAACCGCTAGACCACTGGGCTAGCCCCTGCAATTATGTTTTTTAAAAGAGTTGTTAACTTTTAGAGATATCTACTAGAACATTTGCAGATCCAATTTACCATCAGGTATTCTCTTCAAAATAATATGGGAAGGATGGAAGTGGCCACAAATTGATCCTTATTGAAGCTGAGAAATGGGTACCAAAAGGTTCATTATAATCTTTTGCTGTGCGGTTCAATTTTTCTGTAATAAATGATACCTAGATGATGATGATGATAGATAGATAGATAGATGATAGATAGATAGATAGATAGATAGATAGATAGACAGACAGACAGACAGACAGACAGACAGATAGATAGATAGATAGATAGATAGATAGATAGATAGATAGATGATAGAGAGATAGATATAGAGAGATAGATGATAGATGGAGACAGGCAGATAGATGGATAGATAGATAGATGAGAGAGAGAGAATCCTACAGGAACAGGTGATAGATGAACCTGAAAACACCACTGGTAGGTGACTTGGTGAAGGCTGCACGACTAGGCCTGGGAAGAATAATCCTGGAGACTCCAGGGTTTCTGTGAGCATGTGTCATGCACATCAATGATCTACCTGCATCATTCCTGTGTTAGAACCTGTGTTTCAGGCCCGCTACCTGATATTTGCAATGATTCTGAAGGGCACCATGACCTTTCCAGATTTGCTCAACACCCAACTACCCACTTCACATATCCATAAAGAAAAAATGTCTAACAATAGCCTTTGTTGACACATCTGCTTGAAACAGGATGGTGAAGCAAGCCCAAGTCACTAGATAAATTTGTGGCAATTTTCTTTTAGTCTTTAATGCCATCAGCCATGCATAAAAGGAGTTCTTTAAATCCATTCCTGTCTTCCGCAATGTGTATATTCAGGTTTTCATCTCTTCTCCATATTTAGTGTGGTTCATATGTCATATGTGAAAAGAAGGCCAGAGGCCAAATTATATTTAAACATCTCATTTGAAGTTGTCTCAGAAGATGTAAAATTATTTTTCATTCATTATGACTCACTCTTAAGTGACCCTAAGTTCAGATTCTAATATCTTCAAAACATTCATTCAGTTTTGTTAATCTGAATTTAACTTCTAATGGCTCTGATGCAATTCTTTTGCATAATTCATTTTTATTCATACAACGCAGTGCCAATTTCTAATTCTGTGGAACTGATTGTGGATTTTAGTTACTGAAACAAATAACTCTCAAGCTCAAAACATTTGTGTGTTCCTGTAACTTAGGGATCCCTTTGTACAAATTTCTCCACCAAAAAAAAATGTAATTCCTTACTTGGTTACTCAGCTTTATAATGCTTCAGAGCACGTCAGAAGTTCAGCCTGCAGTTTAACCATGTTCAAGATTAGAAACGTTATCATCTCAAATTCTATAACACAAATGGATTCCTAAAGAAGATTGACATACATTATAATATAGTGGGGGAAGTGGACCAGGGATGAAAAGAGCAGGGGAATCTCATATAGAGGGCATTTGTCTTTTTCTCCTTCGTCTAACATCTGACTTCCCTTTGATCTGGAAGTTCTCTGAACATGACTGTTAGTAGGAAGCAGAGTCCATCTTCTACTATAAAATCCAAAAAGGCCAGTTCATTGCTTTCTGAGCGTCTGAGGTGCCTTCTGTTCAGACTTGCAATCCAGGCTCAGCCAATCAAATCCGCCTGACTTGGATTTGGAGTCTGGAGCTGGTGACGTAAAGAAGCAGGGGGATTATTTCTGTTGCAGAAGCAGCAGCAGCAACATCCGGTGTCCGGAGGTAGGATTGGCAGCATCACCATGGTGACAGCCGGTGCCCAGTGCCAGCAACAGTGTGGGCACAATCTGTAGCATTCATGTCTGCTGGCATTATTACTCTTCTCACCGGACTGCTTCTCAAAACTGGCTTTCTTTTTTGATTCAGGCTGCACTGTCACCTTTTATACTCGACCATTTTCTGACTGGTTCCTTGTTTTTGTGAAAATCCTTCAAGTAACCCAATATCTCTTCAATACATTATTTTTCAGTTTCATTCAGCCAAAGTCAGCTTCTGATGGTGGTAGGTAAGAATCCTGACTTTATGGAAAATTGTGCCAAGAGTGGCTGCAGCACAGAACCTCCAGCAATCTGGGAGGTAGGGACCATCCAGTCACTCTTAAGGGATAGAAAACTGGTAGCCCATGACGTGCCACGACAAAACATCTAATAAAATTATCCCCTGAATTCCCTTGAAATGAAATGCCCACCAAAGGCAAGATTTTGGAGGTCAGTGTCACAGATGGCATATGGAAGGCATGAGGTATTGAATGACTGTAGGGCAAGGTGGGATGAGGGCTTTTAATAGCACTTGTCAGCCGAAAAAACAAATGAGACACTCAAACCCCAAATTCTGTCTCAAGGTATGGACCTGTGTGTCTAGTCCTGGCACTCCACCTCCTCCTCCTCCACAGCTATGTGGTTTAGAAATGATTCTGTTCAATGTGCTGGTATCAGCTGCAAGGGGACTGCTGGAGAGTTACATCCCCAGTAAGCATCACATAAAAGGTGGGATATAAGGCAAGTCTTAGCAGTAGGCAAAACCTTGCGCAGTAGATGTCTTTGTCCTCTTTGCCTAAAAGGAGAGTTGTCCTAAAATCAAGATCTACACCAATTTATGAAGAACTGATGGTTTGACTTGATAGTCATGGACTTGGGAGCAGAAAAGGAGAGAAGGTCAGTGACAAACAAGTTTGGGGGAAAAGATATAGATAGACCCAGTGTATGAGGATAAGTGTTATATGAATTCTCACCAAAGGATCCCTCTCTGGAAAGGATGTTTCATAATTAGGAGAAAAGAGAATTCACTCTGGATTCCTCCTCAGTGACTCCAGTGCTTGTTCAGTGGCCTCATGCACAAAGTGACCAGAGTAGCTGTATCAGCTATCCATTGCTGTGTAACAAACCGCCCCAAAACTTAGTAGCTTAAAACTAAGGAGTGAGGAAAATCTGGGAGAATCATAACATGTACACTTGCTGTGGTGTTTCAGGGTCCTTCCTTCAGGGAATCAGCCTCTCCTTCAGTCCAGAGTTTCCAGGTCCAACAAGTGTCTCAGGTCTAGGCCAGGTGGTGTAATTTTGGGGGTGGGGAGGAGAAGGGGCAACTGCCCTAGCATCCCAGTCATTCATTCTTGATTTCTTTTAGTTGCACAGTTTGAGTAGTACTTTTACTAGCTGCCCATTTATTTTTCCCTAGGGACACTATGTTCTTTAACCATTTTCATAACTGTATGAGAATCAGGCCCCATCTGGCAGTATTTCCAAATTTGCCCCTCATTAAAATGTGTCTACCTGTCTTCCAGCAATTAAGTGCTGCCACTGAACTCTGTTGTTTCAAGAATCTTTGCCTCCCCACTGCAAATCTTGCTATTAGCTGTAGCCTACAGAAGATGGCCACCTCTGACATTTTCACTGATGCTGGCACCCCTCTCTCCAGGACCATTCTGTGAATGGTGTATCCTCTGGGCTCTTCTAGGGAACACTGTTCCCTGGTGAGACTTCTGGCATTGCATAACATGTTGATAGCATATTCCCTCTACCATATCCACATCTCTGAGTCCTTTAATCCCTTCTTACACTATTTGTCTTGGACATTTTGGCATTTATACCTCATGTGTGGCCCACGACTAGCAGCTCGTCCCCACCATCTCCCCAAGTCCTTGCCAGGATGTTCAACTGTCTATCCCAGGAGAGTGATCCCAAATAAGTAAATAAACTCTCCCTTATTGATCCCTTATGTTTTGCCCAACCTGATCAAGCCATATCCAGGTTCATGTGTGCTCCCCCAGGTCCTAAGAGCACATGTTAGCAGGTCCTGCAGCAATTTGGTGGTGTACTCCCTTTCTTCCTTATTAGGCCTGGCATGTCCCTACCTAAGATTATGTTGTAACTCAACCCTAGTTATTGACTAGTGGACAGAAGGGAGTTGAGGGCAGATGTTGGGCAAATGGGGGGGACATATACTGTCTTTGCAGAGAGAGGCTTCTGCGTCATTTCCAAATGGAAGAGAGTTCCTAGTCTGTAACAGGAAGAAATAAGCCTTTTTTCAAGGCCCAAAGGACTCAAGGAGATCTGGAAATTCAAGATTTTTAGGACATCAATCCCATCCCAGGGGTCATGGTCCTGTTTTTCTTTTGAACCAGGGCCTGCTACAGTAGACCTGCCCTGGAAGAACTGGGACCTTTTGGGAGCCCAACTACTCTTCAGTCCTGGGCCTGGGCCTTGTTTTCTCTGACCTTCGCTGCAGGAGCTGAGAGCCTCTTTTATGCTACCAAGAAGAACCTCTGGCTTTCAAACCTAACTTTTAAGTGAAGATTAATCATTCTCAGCTTTTTGCTGCATTTTTCCAAAGCATCAATCAAGTTTAGCCAGAGCCACCCAACTCCATCCTCCTTGTAGTTACTATTTTCCCCATACTTCTCAAACACTTTACACATCACACCAGCTAGTGCATTCCCTTCTACCTCTGTGCCATCCCTGTTTTCCACAGGTGAAATTCTTAACAATTACACTGTCTTGTGCCAGGAGCTGTCTGTGTTCTGCCTACCACCAGTAATGGTGTCCTTGTTGCCTTCCTTGCATCTGTGTGATCCCATTCCAAATCCTATCCCTGTGTGGGCTCTCTTGGGTCATTTTTACCACCAGGTCTCACAGACTGGGTTCCTGGATTCTGAGACAGAGTTTAGCATACAGGAGGTTTATTAGGAAGTGCTCTTTGGCTCAATTCCTGTGGAAGGGAAGGGGAGGGAAGCAAGCAGAAGTGGGCATAGGGAGAAGGAGAGCAGCAATGCAGCCTTAGGCAAAGCCTCCACTGCCGCTATGGGGAGTCCTGAGGATGGAGCAACACTTCACAGCTGTCCCAAGTCAGAGAAAGGAGACCGGGTCACCTCAGAAAGCCAGCTTTGTCAGGTGGCTCTCTTCGGCTGAGGGCATCTCCAAAGAGGGTTGACAGATGGGGGCTGTCCACCAGCAGTATTACCAGAAGCTGGGTGAATAAGACCTACATTTCATGTCCTGTACACTACATCAAAGGATCCACCAGAATGTGTCTGCCTCATAGTGAGAACAGGGAAGAGTAGAAATGGAGCCAGGTACTCTCTTGAGGGCACCTCCAGGACTACCATGACTATTGAGAAGAAATAATAGAAGACTACAGGAATCCCTGTAGTCCATATGACTGGACTATTTCAAAAGAATTTTAACTAGCTCTATGTGAGTTTGCCTGATGATGCTATTTACTCAGTTTATTGACAAAGCCTACTGTGCAAAGATACTTTCACAGGGGAAGCATATAGGAGGGGTAATTGTCCTGGCCTTAGTGTAATCATGGAAAGCTTCACATTCAGGATTTAGATAGATAAAAAGGAGGGGAGAGCATTTTAGGCAGAGGGACAGCAGTGGCAGAAACCCAACATAAAGAAGTATGTCGTGTTCAGTGCACTGCAAGGCATTTGATACTAAAGATTTTTTGGCATCAGAAATGAAGGTTTGGAGGGTAAAGACCACAAATCCTATTCCCTTTGCACCGTGACAAAGCAATCAGGAAATATTAAATACCTACACCGTTTCAGTCACTGCATGTCTTTTAAATGATGATATCAGTCAATATAAAAGAATGTGATCTCAATGAAGGAATTCTCAATAGATCCTGGATTTGTTTGCTGATATGTTTTCAACCATGACTTTTAATCATTCATAATCACCTTTTCTTGTTTGTCCATTACTTTAGCATGTTCAACATCTAACCCCAAAATATCTCAGTTAGGAAGGAAAAAGTACTACATCATTTTTTGTGCACTTGACTCTGATTGTGGTTCAACTTAAGATGTGGCTCCCGTTGATCTATGCTGGTGTCTTCAGGCCATTGTTGCTTTCACTTTTGTATATTGTCTTTTCAAAACAGGGGCAGGATGTTGAACTCTCCCCCACTAATCCTCTATTCCTAGCTAATGTGTCTGCTCAGATTCACAGGAGCCTCAAGCTGGTCACCGTGGTGACGTAATGGCTGTCTGCAAATAACTTCAGGCTCCCTGGGAAGGCATTGCATGACCTCACATGCCATCTGCCGGGCCATCTGCGTCTTACTCTGGATCCTAAATAAAAACAATAGTCCCTGCTAACTTCTATGTGCCATTCATTCAACAAACGTTTATTGAATGCCTACTATGGGAAAGGCAACTTCGCAAGGTGCTGTGGGTAAAAACGTCTCACAGAGAAGAGCAGTATGCAAGCAACTACGAAACAGTTTCATAAGCAACACAGAGAAGTGCAAATTCTAAGGGAAGAATATGTGTGTTGGAAAGAATGTGCATAAAGATTTTCTTTATGTGAGAGTGTGTACATGCTAATAAGCATTTAATTCAGCCATATATAAAAACAGAATCAATGGCAGTGATACGGTGTTTTAATCATCTTTAGTCAGGTAATTATAAAGGTCATAAAATGAATGAAGGTTCACTGCTTTCAGCTTGTGAAGCATTACCTATTACTCATCCTTGAATGAACAGACACCCAGGGAGAAAAAGATAGATGGGCTTGGCTGGGGAGAGTGAGGATCTTAAGAGAAGCAGTGCTCCTTGTTACACTTGCAGCCATTGATGTTATTGCGTGTTCTTTCTACTCCCATGTGTTAGGCTGTATTTATATTAGAAAAAGCTAGTCAGTATGTAAAAATGGGAAGAATGCTCTTGGTGCACTCCCTACTATGCTAATTATGTTTTCAACTGTAATATTTATACAGTCTTACATTCGTGGAACACTTACTATGTGCCAGACACTGGACTGTATTGCAGAGGTAATGTCATTTAATCCCTCACAGGAGCTCTTTGATGCAGCTATTAGTACCCCCATGCACGTGAGTAAACTGAGGCTGAAAGAGATTAAATAATGTAGCCGTTTGGGATCAACAGGAAACAGATGACATATTCAAAAGGGATGATTTTCAAAGATGGAGACGAGTAAGGAAAACTATAAGGAATGCTGAAGTACATGGAAAAGACATACAATAACAGCAATAGGAACGTGCAACAGCAGGGAGCCATTACCACACCTGGACCCAAAGTGGAAAGGGGAGCGATGGATGTTGCTAGAGCCACATGAGGGTTTGAGGAAAGAAAGGGCATTCTATAGGAGCTGCAACCGCAGAGGAATGCAGCCACTGGCAGCACCACAGGAAGTGGAGGAAGTCTGCTGGGGTAACAAACACTCTGACCTCTCCACTGTCTCTCCTCCCATCCTCCAATCTCCTGTAGATGCCTCCCACTGACCAACCCCACCCGGTCACGGAAGGAAAGGGAGCCTAGATGATGCACTCTGAAAAGTTCAGCAGAGAGAGTAAGGGGAAGTGGGGAGGTGGGGCAGACAGAGAATGACCAGTACAAATAACTTGCCCAAGTCACACAGCTAGTAAGAGACAGAGCTGACAGATTCTGGAGACTGTTATCTTCTACCTCAAAGATCACATGGTTTCCATGCTCTTTCCACAAGTCATTTCCCTATAAATTATATTAATAACTGTTTCAGAGATCGTACACTCTATAAAATCAAGATTCAAAAAAAATGATATCCTTTATAAAATCAAAATATTTTGGTTCATAAACAAAAGAATTTCTATCAATCAGCTATTCAAGTTACTTTGATGGGTACCGGGATCCCTTAATGAAGGCATTCAAACCTAGCAGTCACTCAATAAATACTTTATTAATTATAAATACTCAATAAATACTTTATTAATTACTGTATGAATGAATGACCACTTATCAGGGGTCTTAGAGAAGAAAATTTTTGTACTTGTGAACTTTGATAAGCTGTGAAGTTTCCTTCTAATGCTAAGTCTATGATTCCACAAATATCCAGTATGTTCCTCAGACCTCTTGTTACAAATGAGGATTGCTTTAAGGACTTAGTTGTACAAGATGCTTAAGCAGTCATATGACTGGAAATATTAAATTCCCAGGGGGAAAAATCATGAAGGATCATGTCTCAGTCAGGAATGCTTTCAGCTGCTGGCAACAAAAAAATTCCAGGCAGAAAAATTTAAACAAATAGGAGGAGAGGGTTTGTAAGTCAGTTGTGGGTGCTGATGTCTTTCTGGTTCTCCAGGGGCTTTTGCTCACGGCTGTACATTAGCTGCCGCAGCTCCGTCACCAGGTTTCATGATTAAACCCTGAAGAAGGAGGGAGTGGCAATGCCTGTATCAGGAAAGTAAAGGCTTTTCCAGGAATCTCACCACAGGACTCTGCTTCTATTTTTTGACAACCTAGCAGGAGGTCAGGGGAGAGGATTGAAAATGGGAGGCGGGTCAGCCAACCAAAAGTATCTGCTGGCAGCTTCCCCAGCCGTATCAATTGTAAAAATGGCCCTCCAGCAGGCGATGTTTGCACCTACTGATGAGGAAAGGAGACAGCCAGCGCAGTCTCCCAGGTTCAGGTTCAGGCCCTTGTGGGTACTCGGTGCTCCTTCCTTAACATTTCCTCTAGAGAGTAGAGCCCAGGGAATGGCAGCCCACAACCATCTGGGTTGCTGGTACTGCTGTGACTGGTAAGTGTGGGGAGTTTCTCTGAATGGGTTTTGAAGGTGAGTGCAGCACTTAAAATCAGCCTTACTTCTCTAGCTGTGGAAAATGGAATTAATCAACCTGGAAGCATCCCTGATTTGGAGGGTAAAATTATAAATTTTTTTTAACTTCCAATCTGATTGGATTTCTAACAGAGTTTTATTCAACAACTGCTTTAATAGCTCTGGCAACAGAGAGCTTGCTACCTAACAGGGCCACATCACTACTTTGTTGGAACAACTTTTGAAAAGGTTTCATATTGAACTGAAGCTGGCAGCCTCTTAAATTCTAACTATTGACCCTAGGTATTTTTTTTCTAGAGCTAAATCGGGATAAATCCCTATTTCTCATGACAGCCCACAAATATTTGAAGTCAGTTTTCGTGTTCCCACTTTGGCCACTTCGTCTTGTTTTCGAGCTTGTTGTCATTTAGGATTACTTATCCTATTATACTACAGTTTGACAGTGTCCTTCTTAAATTAAAAAAAATGTCCTGACACCCAGGAAGCAGAGCACACTACAAATGTGATAAGAATATAGGCTCATTCTTTTTCTTTTTATACTACATTTTTGTGGCCCAAGATTATATCAGTTCTTCATGTGAACTGTTCAGTTAGTATAAGGTCAATTGTAGAGCTCTGGGGCCTGACTCCAGCCACCTTCCTTAAGGTTGACCTAATCTCTTAATTATTTCATGTCTGCTATGTTCAAAGGCACTTAAGGACAATTTTTTTCCATCCTCAAACTCTTCAACTTATGTAATCATCTATCTCAACACACTATTTGCCCATACTTATACCATCAAACATCTTGTCATATGTCTGGTTGAAATCCATTACACTATATTAATATATTTCCCTTATAAGTAGGTATTTTTGATAAATGATGGAACAAAGTATAGAAAATTTCAATGAAACTACACAAAAATGCATTAATCTATAAGAATTCTTGAAGTTCTTCAAGATTGCTGATTAGAATCTTGAAATTAGATATGCTATCAAAATGACTATGTATTTAAACAAACAAAAAAACCCTGACATCTTTAGCTGGAAAATTTAATGGAATTATCGTGGAAATTTTTTTTTTCAAAAAATAAAAATTAGTCAAAGTAAAAAGAATTTTAACATATCTGTAGCAGGTGTGGTATAAATGAGAAATGAAGACAAAAAGGACCTTCCGGGGACTCTAAGGTGAAAGCTGTGCCTTTAAGGACAGAAAATACTCACTTGATAATCACGGTATTCAGGGCATATTAAAGGAAAAGAACAGAGAGCAGAGAGAGTAAGCAAATTATTTGTTAACATTTTTAGAGAAGAAGTTGTTAAGAGTCTTTTCACTCCCAATCAGCTTTTTGAAGTGTATGGGTAGGAGGTGCTTGAGCAAACGATGGCAAATGCCCAGGTTATTCTGGAAATTATGAACAAACAAAGTGTAGCTAAATGTGTGAGACCAGATGGTAGCTACCTGGAAATTTTAAATTAACCCCAGGAGAAAGTTGTTGAATTGTTAACCACAATGCAAAAAACCTTTCTTTGTAAATATAATGATGCTAGAGAAGGAGTGTTCGCCAAAGAGACCCTCAACATGGCAGCCTCCCCAGGAGACTGTGGAAACTAAAGCCAGGGCACTATGGTCAAAGTTTGAGCCACTGCACACGTTAAAACTTCTAGCCTAACACTACCTTATTTTTGAAGAGGAAATCATGCTGGCCCAATGAGTACATGGAGAGAATAAAGGAAACAAATCCACTTGTTCAGCAAACAATTACTCAGTCCCTGCTAGACTAGGTGCTAGGGAAAAAAGATACATTTCAAAATATTCCCAAACTCAGGGACCTCAATTTAACATCTGGAGGAAAAAGCAAACTGACAGAATTGTGCTTAAATCTTCATGAATTTTCAGGACTTAGCTTGTATTCCCTGCCACAGCTATGCCTCAGGGAATGGTGGAATCAGGATGCATCACTCAGTGTACCTGTCTTTCACTTAATTATGGCCAAAGTCAAGCCTGCTGAAATTGGGCAGGAAGACATGCATCCTCAAGGACTAAAAGTTAAAATATTAAGAAAAGCTATAAGCAGAAGGCTTAGTGATTAAAAAAAACAAAAACAGACTCATGGAACAGTGGAGGGCTATCACCATATGGCAGCAATCAGCTTAAAGGAGTGTGTGATAGTGGACAAGGAATGAGCTGCCTCAACACAGGAGACAGCAGCTAAGCTGATCTCCTCTAGGTTTCTATCCTCTCTCTCCATCCACATAGGCTAGAGTTGTTTCTGAGATAGTAGGATTGCTTACTTCCACAAAGTGCCAACCACAGTCATAGGGAAGATTTCTAAACAGAACTCTGATATTAGTAAAACAAGCCAAGAATGTGAGAAACTCCACTAGCTGAGTCTAATGAGAAAGAAATATATTGAAAATGCATTTGTCTCTGAGAACAAGGGGCTCACGGCCCACATAAAGAGCAGCAATATTCAAATTGGCCTGCCCTACCTGCTCGCTGAGCTGTTGGCACATAAGCAGAGCTCAGACATGGAATAACACATGAAATGAATGTGTGGTTTGTGAACTGGCTCCTGTTCCAGTTTACAAATAACGTGGGCTAAAGGGTTCAGTCTGGCAGTGATGTGATTGCCTCCTTTTGATTCCATTTGGTATTAATCTATGAGGATTTTTAAGTGGCCAGATGTTTTAATCTTGTGTCTTTCTTGAAATAAACAGAAAAAATTGTGGAGATCTGAGTTGTGATTTGGGGATCTGCTGGGGGTGGTGTGAGAAAGAGAGAGAGGGAATAAACAGATACAGAAGGGCATTTGACACTGTGATTTAGATACCATGGACATTCAGATGCTGTTGTTTTGATGCTGCAATTCTGAAGGATAAAAACCCAAACTCTTCAGCACCAACAAAAAATAGCATAAGGGTTTACAACAGTTTCATTCATTATTTAACGTGAAACTGTTTATGCCTCTTATACAAAGTCTCCTACTCATCCTAGCTATCACTGGTCATTAGAATGACTGTTACCATCTTTAGTCTAATAAAAAGGGAAAGAATGAATAAACTACTGACACAGGCTCAAGACAAGGTTGACATAAGGGAAGGCATATTGTAGAAAAGAAACCCTATTGTAACTTTGAATGACTTCTGATTAACTAGCCCAGACATGCAGCCCCTCCCAGCTGCTGTAAATTGATAACCTTGTTCTTTTGAGTTCCTTAGGAATGTGATGACCCCTGGGCAGAGAATCTAGGATGATAGCCATCATCAAGGACAACTAAAAGATCAGAGTACAGGGTGTTGCTCTCCTCTCTGCATATCAAGTAAAATAAAAGACTGCCAGGAACTACGACTAGATGGATGTCCCACCCTGAGACCAGATGCCTCCCCCACCCGGAGACCAGCCCCAATATAACTGGCTTGAAGTCTTTGTTCTATAAGATGGTTCTTTGAGACGTTACTTGGCCATCTTCCTTCTTGCTGGCAAGTTGTAATAAATGCCCTTTCTTATCCATCATCTTCCTCTTGATGACTGGCTTTTGTCTCGCGGGAGCAGATCATGCCCTTTGTGCGGTAACACTACCTCCAGAATTAGATTGGTTGTCCCTGTTATTCACTCTCACGGCATGCTGTACTTTTCCCTTTTAGTACTCATCACAATTGCATTGAATAGTTATTCATGAAATGTCTATGTCTCATATTAGCTTTGAAGCTCCAGGATGGACTAAGACTTTTTCGCTGCTATATCCTAGCACCTAGCACAGGGTCTGGCACATAATGGGTCCCCAAATATCTATGAAGGACAGGGTAAGTGTGGGGGACAGGCATATCAGTGATAAAGTGAGGGTAGGTCAGGTGATATGCAGGAATAAGATGAGGGTCAGGAGTGGGTTCAAGGATCAGGAGTGGAGTTCAGTGACAGGGTGAGGGGTACCAGTTATAACTACGACTTGATAACATAAAATAAAATCACGTACCCATTTATTTTAAAGTCATTTATTTTTAGAATCAAAAGATATATTAAACCATGTTTTTCACATTTTCAGCTCCAAATTCTAAAGTATATCTTTTCTATTCTCTGTGTTGATATGTTGATAGCATTTTCTGGTAGCAATTACTTGAGGATGTTCACTCTGTGATAATTTATTGAGCTGTTCATTTTTGATTTGTGCACTTTGCCACATATATTATATGTCAACATAAATATCACTTTAAAAGATGTTGATATTTAATTAACATATACCCATTTTCAGCTAGTCCTTTGCAAAGCTCTGACTTGTTATTCCAATTTAAGATCTCTAGAGAAAGACCATCCATCCTTGAATAGCACAAATTAGAAGTGTTCCAATAGTTTATTTTTTTAATTTCAATATAATGATTATTTGGCCTAGTACCTAAGAAAACATTGAGCTTCCACTTTAAAGATGCTTGCAGCTCCAATACTCTGAGTTATCTTCTTTCTCAGCTGGCACACCGGGATGGACAAGGCCGACCAACCATGGGGCACAGGAAACATCACACTTGTGGCCATAATCCCTCTGGGGCTCATAAAAATGTTTGAAGTTTTTTTAAATCAGAAGAAAAAAAGAAGTGTTTAGGTTGAAGAAAACATTTTAATATATAATATTGACATATTTGCCTTTATACCAGTTGAAATATATTTTGTAACATTTTTATGGAGAAAGAGATCCACAAAACCAAAAGTGCCTAGCACCCACAAAAGTCATAATGTTAGCGCTGGGATGCAGTTAAGTAGATAGACCAGGCCTGTTATCCTGGAGCAAGTTATGGTCTTGGAGGGATGAAATCCACTGGGTTTCTCCAATTTAGGTCACACACCAGCCCAGCCTCTACTAGCTATTTTTTCTTTTATATAACTGTAAATCAGTCTATCTCTTTAAATGGAAAATTTCAGTAAAGACCATGACTTGTATTTTGTTAAAATCTTAAAATTCTTTTCAGAGCTAAAGACTGAACTTGCCCTGATGCTGCAACAGTGAAGAACATTTAAAAAATGCATTAACCATAATTCTTTTTTGGATTGATTTCCTCTATTATTTTTACCTTTTTCTATATGTCTCACCTACATTTCCCCTATATTAATAAAATATATTAATATTAATAATAAAATATATTTATTAACATATTAATAAAATATATTAATATTAATAAATTAATAAAATATAATACATTTGAGTTTATATATATGTGAACTTCATACACGTGGCAGTTTCAGTAAATGCATTCTTCAAGTTGTGGCTGTGATGATTCTCTCTTCCTCTCTCTTGTCTTGTCCCACCTCCACTGGATGAAAGGTACGGCAACTCTGTTGTAATGGTCTAAGCAAGAGTAGCAAATAAAAACAAAGGACAGGCATAGGATCCAGCAGGATGTCAAAAGGAAGCCATAAATCACAAGCAATATTGAAGGATATTCCTCATCAGATATTCCCTTGACCTTCATTCAAAAAATATTAATGTTTTAGCGCTTTCTGTATGTCAGGAATACTAATTGTCTATCGGAATGGGAAGTTTTCAACATCTGGTTCATTTCCTTCACCAATACCTGCTGAAAGTAGGGTCCAATCAAAAGTCCTGGGAGACAACACTCTGTTCAAGGCAGAGACAACTATTTTGAGAAGATGCAGTGTTACTCAATGACTGGCAAATTAATAAGGCATGCTATAGCTGAGAAAGATTTACTATGGACAATTCTGAATAGCCTAAAATAATCATAGACTGCTTTAAGCTAGCAGACAGTGCCTGAAAGCCTTAGAGATTTGGATGTCTGACTGGTTAACATTGCCATAAGGATTTGGAATGAAATAGATGGGAAATCTAGGACACGATACTATTGTAAAATGGGCTCCAATAACTGGCTAATGCTGTTTAACATACAATTACTGCAGAGATGGTTCTTTTAAAATTGAATTATAACTATAGAATAAGGAATTCCTTTTCCATGTACTGTGGGCATTCCACTCTTGCTCTTCAACACAGGACGCTCATCTTACCTTAACGTTAATTTGGACCCCCAAATTTACAATCATGCATCATGAATTTTAAATATTTACAGATGATTTTTCCAGACTTGTCAATACCTTCAAACTTGAAGCCCAGAGGAGTCTATAGTCCCCCCCAGACCAAACATTGAAATATATGTTAATATCTATATCTATTTCACAATTACTATTTGCTTTCCCTAAAGTCATTTTAACGATCTTAAGCCTATATTTGTCCTTGGAAATGCTGAATGATCTTCTCCAGGCTCCCAAAGCATCTTGTGAATTTGGCTGCATATTTCTGCCTAGTGGGACCAGTTTGAATTCTGTGAATCAAATTTTAATTAAAGTAAATTAGCTTGACTGTAGGCTTTCTGATGTTCTTAGTTGCATAGTTTTAATTATTCATGTTAAGTAAAGAGCTGAGTCAAGGAAAAGCTGCTAAAGAAGATAGATACTTTTCTTGAACAAAACAGAAATATAAGGAACAGGGAGAACTCAGAGCCAAAGCCGCAGATGTCTAGTTCATTTGACTCTGGATTAAACAAGCACGCTTTTAAGCTGGGGTAAAAGCTTGGATGCCTCTTTCTAAAAAAAAGCGGTAGAATAGAGTGTTTTTCCCCTTTCTCCAGTCCTAGCACCTACTACAGAGAGCAAAAAGTAGCAATTAGGAATATAATCCAAGGCGGAGGAAGAAAAGACTGTTTTAGCATTATAGGTGATAATCTTGAGGCCCCGTGTTGGAGGTTCGATTACCTCAATAGTCCATTGGCAAGATTCAGTGATCCCTGCCCCGCACTACCTTCTTCACTCAAAGTGGCACTGAATGGAACAAGTGACAGAAAACTACACCAGAGGCTGAGGAGAAAATGTGGAAATCTGAGGAAGAGAAACAAAGCATTAACAGAGGAAAGAGGGAGGGGGAAAAAAGAGTCTGAAGAGGTGGGTTTGTTCCCCAGGAGTCACAAGACAGACAACCTTGTGAGGTATCCAGTACCTTTTCCAGAAGACCCTGGTCTTCTGGGGAACTGAGACTAATTTGAAAAGAACAAAGGAGCCACTTCCAGACTCCACAGCATCTTTTCCCCACCTCACCAACACCACACAATTCCTGTGCACCTGGTAGGAGTTAGAAATGTATTCTTGACCTGAATTAAATAAAGGTTTGTGTATTCTTCTAGACTTCACGTGTGTGCATAACTAGCAAACAGGAAAAGCGGTTTAACAAGCGACCCTCCCAGCACTCCTTTCCAATTTTCAAGGGTAATGGTAAGGTAAACTGATTTCAATTTATCCTATTGAGCCTAATCAGTCTAAGGGGAAGAATAAATAGGCCACTTTTCTTTTTTCCATATACAAAATCAAGTCTTTCCGGAAAGACGTTAATCCCATGCCAGAGTCCAGGTATTTTGGAGAAAATATATGCATATAATCATTTCAGGGGCCCTAAGATACAGGTTCAGAGGAAGCACTAATTCCAGGATAACAAGAGGGACTCCTTGGACCAGCGAAGGAGTTGGAGAAGCAAAGATTCAGAGTTTATGAGTTGTGGCACATTTTTTGTTGGCTACAGAGGATTAAAAATATTCCCTGGGGTGGATTTACCTCTCCCTTGGTGTGTACTTACAGTAACACTGCAGGAAGGAGAAACTTTGGCTTGGATGTGTAACACAGATATTACACAGGATGATAGGATACGAAACAGAAACCTCTGGAGCTCTCCCACCACAACAAAATTATAAATAAAAAACTGTACTGGGACCCAGAAGGAGCGATTGAAACCAGAACTGAGATTTGAGATTAGAAGAAACTGGATAATCCATCCGACTCTCCCTTTAAAAAGCCAATTTGGCCTAATACGAAGACTGATAGGTCCTGGGGATGAGTTGTAGATATTGGAAGCTAAATAAGCTTGTGCCAGCTACAACTGTCCTGGGCCTGGTATTATTTCTAGTATTAAGATGATATTTTAAATCTTGATTGGATGAGATCGCTGACCAGTAAAATGCATTCTTTTCTTTATTTTTTCTAACTGCATTTATTTTTTGAATGGGTAATTTATTCACAAATTTCAAACCTCAAAACACACAAAAGAACATAGAATGAAAACTCTCCCTCCTGTCCCTGTCCCCCAGCCACCCATTTCCTTTCCTTCGAGGCCACTGGTGTTATCAGTTTCCCACATATCTCGCCAAAGATGTTTTATATTTATAGGAGCAAATATTTGGCTCACTTTTTTTTTGCATAAATAGTCATATACTACACACACAGTTTGGCATTTTGCTTTAATAACATACGTAACTTGAAAATCATTTCATTTCAATACACAAAAAGCTTCCCCATTATTTTTTACTGACTGCATGTCGTTCCACTGTACGAATGTACCACTCTATATTTCCTTTCTCTCATATTGACTGACATTTAAATTGCTTCCAGTTTTTTGCTGTTATAGCTATAACGCCTTAATGAATATTCTTTTACACATATCATTTTGCACAGTGCAAGTACATCTGTAAAATAAATTCCTAGAAAGGGAAATGCTCGGTCATAGTATAAATGCATTTGTAATTTTGATAGCTATTGCCAAATTGCCCTCCATGGAAGCTGTAACAATTTACACTCCTTCCTCATTAACAAAATGTTATTAAAAGTTTTCATATTGCTGGTATTGCATATGAAAAATACCATCTCAGTTTGGATGTATTTTGCATTTCTCTCATTATGAATGAGTTTGAGTATCTTTTCATATGTAAAACAATACTTGCACGTCTATTGCTGGGACATATTTTGCCATCCAGATAAAAAATAAATTTGTATATCATTCTCATTCAGGTTATGGGATCACTTTTCTGGTTAATCCAGTCACCATTAGTAGTCTTGTGCAGAATATACAACATAGAAAGTATTTCAAAATAAATTATTAAGACCTCACCACTCAAGTTTGTGCCTTTAGTTTTGGAGTATGGTTTTTTTCCTTTTTTTATTAAAGTATAACATATTTACAGAAAAGTGCACAAATAAAATATAACTATCATTTCTGAAGCCCTCCTCATGTCACTACCCAATTTCTAGTCTCTGCCTCCTCTGCAAAGACAATCTGACTTCTAACGCTATAGATTATTTTCACCTGGCTTTGTATTTTATAAATGGAATTGTGCACGTGTTCTTTTGTGTCTGGCTTCTTTTGTTCAATATTATGTTCCACGCTGTTTCGTGTTCTTGTAGCTTGTTTATTTTATTTTAGGGTGTCATTTTATCAATAGCATCTCAAATGTGTGTAAAGAAGTGAGACCTGCTGAGACAGGTGCAATAGCCACTTGTGAAAACACAGGAGTGCCAGTTCATTTTTGACCTTCTAATCAATAAACTGTCTCCCTGATCAGCACTGTGCTTACATATACACTAATCCACAGGGAGTTGTTTTACTCTTCTGGTTGGGAATCTAAAATCATGGTCACTGCAGCATAGATAGAAATACCTGGCTTTGTTTGAAGGACCGTTATTGCATATTCAACTACCCCTCTATGAGAAAAGACAGGAATTCTAACAATTGCTCAAAAAATGAATGGCAACTTAATTAAAATATCTAATGTTAATATCAGTAACCTTCAGAGAACCACACCTTCAAGGTTACAGAGACCCTAATTTATAGTGTAACTTTTATAATTAGGGGAAATGTTGCTTTTCAGAGTGGAGTGAACAGTATTTGGGTAGAAACTTCTGAGAGCCAGGAGTATAACATGTGGACTCAATGGGCTGAGAAAAAAAACAGGACCTGCTTCAGTCTGTCAATCATCTTAATTTGTATCTTACGTTAATATGAAATGAAAAAGACATGGAGGTGGACATTAAATGAGCACAACAATGAAACAAATATATTTGACAAATTAGCAGGCAATTTAAAACTTGTGAATGGAGAACCCTAAGCCGCTGAGGAAAAGGCACTCTTGCCTAGCAACCCACAGCCTTGCTGAGTCTGGGCGGGGTGACTATTTTTAGTTGTCCTCTGTCACTGAGCCAGATGAATGCCTCCCCCTTCTTTCATTTTGGTTTGGACAATGGCCAAATACCAGGGTTTACTATTCCTTAAATAGTATAGCTCCCATCTGTTCACAATCAATAGGAAAAAACTGAGATGTGGAATATGCCGTGGTCTCTTGGCCATTCCTGCCACATCAGACTGAGGTTTAAGCTCTTCGTCATGTGACTTTGCTTCCTTCTTTTCTGAATATTTGGTATTGATAAAACACCAGTAAGACAGTATGGTCCAGCAAGACTTAATCCAGGTTTTCTCCAGAAAATAATTTATATAATTCATAGCAAGGGAAATAAAACAGGAGCATCGGATATTTTTTAGTGTTTCTGTCTTTCACGACATTCTGAGAATTTTTGCATGTTATCCATCTTGTGCTCTCTCTATTAGAGAGTAGAAGACTGCCTCTCAGTGCCCTGAGTGAGAAAGGAAAATGGTCACTGGTTATGGTACAGTCACCTTTCTCTGGATTCTGCTAGGGTAACAAACCATTCCAAAATATCAGTGACTTACAATAACATTTTATTTCTTGTCCTCATTACATGTTGCCTAGAGGCCAGCTATGGCTCTGCTCTATGTGTCTTTCCTGTTCTAAGTTCTAGGACAAAGGATTAGCCCCTACCTGGAACATGCCCTTCTCACGTCAGAGGGAAAGGAACAACGACAGAACCTTGAAATGGATCTTAAATTTTCTGCTCAGAGGTGTATACGTCAACTATGCTCACATTCCATTGGCTAAAGCAAGGCATGACAAGTTTGACAGTCAAGGAGCAGGAAGAATAGTACTCTTACAGGAAGGAATACCAAAAAGAGCCCCAGTGGACAGGGCCTGATAGAAAGAGTCACCAACATTTTGAAAAAAAATAATACAATCCACTAAAGCCAATATCCCTGTCAATCATCTTGGCTATGAAAGAAAAAGACAGTTTCTCTCAAGAGGGAGATGCTGTAGTGGGTACTATCCATAGAGGATAGTAAAAGGATCATAAAATATCCTTTTTTGTCCACTCTCTCCTTCTGAAACAGGAGGTTGGTGAAACAGTGAGGACATTTTAACTGAATTCTGATTGAATCTTTAAAACAAGGAGAATGAGCTGACAAGTTGAATCCTGAGAAGCCAGTGAGAGAAGAATCAAATTATTACATATTTTAACTTGAGAAGGAAATAAAGGGACTTTGTTGGAAAACCCTTCTGACTGACAGCTATCTTTTGTTGCTGAAACTTTCACTTGTTTCCCTGTAGGAATAACTTAAAAATTAATTTGAACCCTCACAAGAAACGAACACCTGCTCCTCCACTTTTTTAAATCCCTTTATATATTACTCCCCTCGACAGAATATTTGTACATCCACAACTTCTGGGCTTTACTGTTAGAACTACAATTTCCAGGGAAGAAACTGATCTCATGCTCTCTTTTATCCCAAGTCCCTTGGAAAGGATTCATTCATCCAACTCGGCTCATGTGTCCACCCATAAATCAATTGACCATGCCCAGGGATGGGGATAGGATTAGAGTCATAACATATATAATTTTTTCCATACATACATATATATGTAGTTTGCATGGAACCATGTGAATAGCGAGGGTCTAGTACCCCCAAATAGAGCTGAGAAGGTAATCCCACAGATGACCAACGCAACCACTCCCCCCTTTGGATTCAGTGCTTGTAACTGGCCTTCCAGCTTCCCTCTTGGCTCTTTTTAAAGGACTTTATCTCAGATGCTCTTTTCTGTTTCTTCCTACACTGGTCAGCCTCAGTAACATAAACAGCCTCTGATGTGATTATTGGAGATCCAGCTCCACTTGCTTGACCAGTGTCTTAGTGTAATGACTCACCCATTTCTAATGATGAAAAATTTATTAAAAATACCTCAGAACATTTAATCTACTGAGAAAATATCAAAACTAGAACAAATGGTCCCATATACTTATTTATTTATTTATTCACTTATTCATTACTCACTTGTTAATGCATCCAATCAGCAAGTACTTATTGAGCACTTTGATATGCCAGACCCTGAGCTAGGTGAGTTATGATTCCTGTGTATATACAGAAAATGTAAACCTCATTTTCATGGTAATTACCATGAGAACAATGTATCTCACTCATTTTGAAATTCTAAGTCCTAATTTTGGAGAAGTGGCTGGGAACATAGTCTCACAACTCACTTATTCCTGTGAAGTAGTCATTTGGAACAACTTTTTAATAAATTAATTTGGAAAATACATATCAAGAGTCAAAATTGTTTGTGTAATTTGACCTAGTGATTTGTCCGTAAGGATTTATTCTAAGGGAAAAATTCTCAGAAGATGTTTATTTTACCATTATATTTATTATGAAAACCTAGAAACCACCTGAATGTACAAAAAACAGGAATAGTTAGAAAATTGTGGTATATCAATTAAATGAAATATTATGCTCATATTAAAATGATATATATGAAATGGATAATGTTTCTCTTAGTGGCAAAACCAGAATACAAAAAGATCAAATCACCATAATGGATATTGTTTAAAATTTGATATATAACCAAAACTGAAAGGCAAACAAAAATAGAAATAGTTGTGTTTACCATTTATATGTTTAATCATAACATGTTTAATCACATTGTCCCCTTAAGTGGCATTTTGTGAAACATCAAGTCAAATAATATATAAGCTTCCAGCATATTAATTTATTTTGACTTTGCACCTTTTTACAAAATTATAACAAATTTTTCTTGGTGTGATAACGCAATTAACCACTATATTAGAGTAATATGAGTTGCTGTAACAAATTTGTCACAAACCCTTACAGGAATGAAAGTTTATTTGTTGCTCACATAATAGCCCAGTTCAAACGTTCTGGTTGGTAGCATGGTCACAGCTGTCTGGGGCTCAGGCTGATGGCTGCCCTGCCGTCTTCAAGAAGTTCAAGATTGCTTTGGTGGTTGCCATCTCAGCTACAAAGAGGAAAGACCGTGGGCGAACATGCCGAGGAGGTTTTTTCGGTGCAAGCCTCACTCATCAATTCTGCTCACATTGCACTGGCTAAAGTTCAGACATTTGTCCATGTCCAATTGCAAAGGAGACTATGCAACTTTGTCACAGAATCGGTGCCTCAAGAAACTCAAAGGTGGGTTTGGAAGCAATTAACTGTTTTTCCAAGTTGTTTCTTTTCCTTTTGTATGTTAAGGAGATGTAACCACTACCATCCTGAAACTGACCGAGTGAGAAACTCAAGGGAGATGTAGCTGCCAAACATCCTGAAACTGACCAAGCCTCACCACAAGAGCCACGCCCATGACCTTTGCCTTAATTTTAATGCAAAGATCTCCCCAGGAGGAGCTTAGGCCTCCTTACCTGGAAGCACGTTCTCCAGCTGAGCCTGTGCAGGCAAATACCCACCTCTCCCTTTTGAATATTCATTTCCCAACTGAAATAAAAGTTCCTGCTTCCCTTTGTTTGGGGATGCCATGACTTTGGAAATGATTCCTTATGGCCTCCTCTTTGCTGCAAATACACTTTACTTTGTAAGACAACTTCCACTGGTCTAGAGTCTTATTTAACTCACCAGGAGGTGAGCCCACTTGGTTCAGTAACAATGTAGATTCACTGTGTGCCCAGAAAAAAATAGAAAACAATTTTATTGAAGATCTAGCCATCTCTGCCCAAACCCAGAGTTCATTTGGCTCCAGATAATGATTCCCTTATGCATTTTCTTGATATGTGTGTGCAAAATAATCAGTTGTGAGCTGAACTGCAATAAGAGCTAGCACTTCTACAGAACCTACTATGTGCCAGGCACTGTTTGAAGTGTATATATGTAAGTTGAAAATTTATGTCCACACAAAAACCTGGACACAAATGTTTATAGCAGCTTTACTCATAATTGCTAAAACTTGGAAGAAATTAAGATGTCCTTCAGTAGGTGAATGGATGAACCAACTGTGGTACATTCATAAAATGAAATGTTATTTTGCAATACAAAGAACTGAGCTATCAAGCCATGACAAGACAGAGAGGAAACTTAAACACATACTACTGATAAGTGAAAGAAACCAATCTGAAAAGGCTACATATTATACATGCCAACTACATGACATTCTGGAAAGGTCAAAACTATCAAGACAGTAAAAATGTTAGCTGTTGCTAGGAGTTTGATGGAAGGAGGGAAGGATGAATAGGTAGAGCACAGGCAATGTTTAGGGCAGTGAAACATTCTGTATGATACTGTAATAGTGGATGTGTGCCATTTTACAGTTGCCAAAACTCATAGAATGTACAACACAAACTATGGCTTTTAGTTAATAACAGTGTAACAATATTGGCTCATCAATTATAAGAAATGTATCACACTAATGCAAGAAGTTAATAATAGGGGAAACTGGGGGGGGGAGGGAGAGATGAGAGGGTATATGGGAATTCTCTGTGCTTTCTGCTCAATTTTTATGTAAACCTAAACATCTCCTTAAAGATTGTCTATTAATTTTTAAATATGGAATGAAAATAGCTTGACTGTTAACAGCTCTGAGTCTGTCTCTTAACAAGTCAATCAAATGTTTCCTATAGTCCATTTTATGCTTTTTTCAGTAGACAATACTTTCTCTTCAAATTTGTCTGAGCAAATTCTGTAGGGAATGAATACAGGGGATGCCATTTTGGTCACCAGATCCTGGATAAGGAGAATCTCCTTGAAATTTGAAAAAGTAATCTTGGAAAAATTAAACTGAAGGTATACTTCTGTATATGAAGCAAACTTAAAATGTAAGTTAAAAATTAAAATTTTGAGGGGCCAGCCCCATAGCCTAGTCATTAAGTTTGGTGCGCTCCACTTTGGCAGCCCTGGTTCATAGTTTCAGATCCCAGGTGCAGACCTACACCACTTGTCAGCCATGCTGTGGTAGCAACCACATACAAAATAGAGGAAGATTAGCACAGATGCTAGCTCAGGGTAAATCTTCCTCAAGCAAAAAGAGGAAGATTGGCAACAGATGCTACCTTAGGGCCAATCTTCCTCACCAAAAAAAAAATAATAATAATAATAAAATTTTGAGGTAACATAAGTTTATGAGGAAGTTATAAGTTTATCTAGGAAATTAAGAGAAAAACCTCTACTGAACTGAACACTACTTGTACAGAACTGAGGCAAAATCCAACTGCTAAATGATTATGTGGTGATAAACACAACACTAGGATTTGATGAAGTATTATCATCACTGTCCTCCTTAAAAAAAAAAGTCATATTTTGGCAGACTCTGCCTTTATTAATGCTAAAATTGAGTCCAAAATAGATCTTCTCATGTTTGCTGCTGCTTCTAATTAAAGTGTGGAATTTCTGTTGAGTTAATTAATTAGATCTGGGTGAATTTTCCCAATTGTAGATTTTCTCACTGATGAGAAGTGTAGGAAGGAGACTCTTATTTCTCTGAATAACGCACTTGGCACCAATATTTTAATATCTTACAGTGAAATAACATCATGTGTGTTTAGGGACATTCCAAGTGTATTGTTTGAAAAGGTTGCCCTCTCCTCGATTCTAAACTCAAGTTTAATTGCCTGTAGAAAGCAATTTCAGGCTGCTTCCATTCTTGGTGGTAACTTCCTGTCTGAATTCCTGCAATAGGCCCATCTGTCTCTATCTTTTCATGGTCATTTTTAACTTGATCCTTCAGATTCTAAACTCCTCCAGGCTGTTTCTTATATGCTTTTGTAGCTCAAGTACCTAAGTCACAGTATGTGTTTCAAAAATATATGCTGTGATAATGACAGTATTCAAATTTTTGAATTCTAAGAAATAGACCCACAAAGTATTGTAAGCATTGATACTATCATTTAAAGAAATGAATTTCTTGATTAGCTGAGGAATCTTGGCATCTTTATGACACTGCGACTTCAGGACACAGGAATCTCTAAGAACTAGTTCCTTAGGTTAAATTTTAACTAGGTCATAATTGGTCATATTAACATGTGAAGTTGAGAGACTCAGGAATAGCAATACAAAATTCCAAGAAATTCCTCTTAGAATTAAATTCCCATATTTAATCCATTTTCATGTTGATAATGATATAATAGTGTCACCATTTATTAGTACTTGCTAATAACCAGACAGTATGCTACTATATTATATTTATTACATGCTATTATATAACAATCACTATATAAAGGTAACTTTTAACTTTTAGTGACTTCCCTTTTTACTTAGGGTAAAATCCAAACCCCTTGCCAGGTTCTCCGAGATCCTCCTCAATCACATCTCATTCCACTCCTTCCTTGCTCTTTCCGTATTAGCTAAGTAGCCTTTCTAAATGTCTTCAAACACTGTCCTGGGCTCTCTCTAACTTCAGAGTATTTGCACATGCTGTTCCCTGTGCCTGGAACTCTCTCCCCTACTCTTCACTAGCTGACTCCTGCTCATTCGTTAGGTTTCAGTTCACCAGTCACTTCTCCTGAGAGGCCTTCCCCAACCCCTTCCCAAACATAATTTGTTTCCTCTTTTTGTTCTTTCTCATACAGTACCCTTTCTTGTCCTCTATTATCATTCATTAAAATTCATAATTATTTGTTTAGTTACATATTTGTATTTAAATACCTATCTACCTCTCTAAACTATAGGATCCAAGAGGGCAAGGATGACCTCTAATTTGTGAAAGACACTCAGTAGTATTTATTGAGTGAAGAAGTTAATACATCAAAAAGGAATTAGAGTTATAGCATTGAAACATGGTACCTCTAAACTACAATATTAAATAACTTCACTTTAAAATAGTTATCCCAAGACTGTTACTAAAAATTTATTGTATGTCTAACTACAATAGCCTCTTGCCTTTTTTTATAACTTAGATATACAATTTTAAAAATGTTTTCTTATTTTATGGTTAAAGTAGAGATTATTTTCACATAGAATTAAGAGCCATTTTTCCTCTGTGAAGCAATCCTTTGATTTTGTCACAAGGGACATTGAACATAATATTCAGAATCTCAAATATGAAATATTTCAAAACATCGAGCTTGAAACAGAAAACAGAAATAGTTTTATGGAGTCATTACCATAAGCATCTTTTTGTGGGTGGTTAAATTTCAGCTAATTCCAAAAGGCCTTCTCCAAACATTCCTACAGCAACATCTTCAGTTTAAAGAAAATTTCTGCAGCACTTATAGCATGTATTTTTGAAATTAATTATATATAGGTTTGAACTGATATTTTGCTAATTCATTTCTTATCTACCCGAATAGACGTAATGATTCTTCTAGAAAGTAGATGCTATTTCTTAAATTTCTTTATACTATCCTCAGCACACATGGATTGCACAGCAAATACTTGCTAAATAAATTAATTCATAATTATTTTATTGCACCAAAGAGCTCAATGCAATGACCAGCAAATAGTTTTGACTCTGCTGCTTTCCCTGGGAGTAAGAGATAATTGCAGAAAAGAGTGTGGAGTTTGCACAGAAAGAGAGAATTTCCCATGGAGGCTTGATACTTACTGAATGTCAATTGTGTGCCAGTGTTTTAATAGATATTTATCTCATTGGATACTCCCAATCACATTATGAGATTGGCATTATTATGCCATTGAAAAAATTAAGTCTTATTGTGAGTTCAAAAATAATCATTTCTATCAATTAGTGCTAGCATAATTTCCTCTTCCTCCTATGCACTGAGAATTTCTGAACTATACAACAGGCACTTACAATCTTCTTGTGGCCTTACTACTAAGTTTAAAATTTTTTAAATAAATATAAAATTACATTTTAAAAAAGCTTCAAGTCAATTGATGGTCTATGAAAGACAAAAGAAAACCCCAAACTCTTCTTATCCTCAACATCCCAATCTTCAGTGGAGTCCTTCCCTTGGTTCACAGCAAGAGGGAGAGAACATTGCCCATCCTGTCCAGCCTGTCAACCTGCTCCTTTGTGCCCCGGATATGTCACTCCTCTCTGCCTTGCCTTCCCTGGGATCTCGCAGTGGGAATAATAAGTGAAATGTAAAGTAAAATTCCTAGAAAGTACACCTATCTGGCAGGAAGCTCTAGATATGAAAAGATACTAAGATCATTCACAGGGAGACTCTCTTTGCAGGATTTCTGCTCTTTTCGTAAGTCATTGTGAAATTCTTCAGAACCTTCTTTGGAGACCACGACGTTACCTCAGATACCACCTTTGTGATTTCAAATAAGTTGTAAATAATTAATGCACTTTGTTTCTAAAATTTATAGGTCTTTTTAAAACTTCTATTTCTTTCTCTTTAAAAATTCTTGGTTACTTCAAACTTTTAAAAATGTGTGTGGTTTTACAAGACTTTTTCCAAATTGCTCTAACCTATTTGAGCGTGACATTTTGATAATGACTTTTGTATATGGAACTTTGAGGTGGCAGTAAACAAGAAAATGGAGTGCATGAATTTGGAGCTGAAGAATTTATCTGCTTACCTGGGAATCCAAATGTCTGAATCAAAAGGAAACAAGAGTATTGCCAACCATAATTACTGCTCTCCCCACTTCCTGAAGGCCTTACAATGGGCTTTTCCCACAATGTGTCTAAGGAACAATACTCTAGTAAGATGTTCATTACCAAAACTTTGGTAATAAAATAAGTTAGGGAAATGCTGCATATTAGATCCACTCTCTGTGAGAATCCTTATGCACGTTAGCTTAGCAGAGGCTCCAAAAATGTGCTGAAGTGAAGAAGCCTCTTTGTCTTATAATGCCCAATGTTTCCTAAACATTATAAAATAGAAACCTTTTCTTTTCCAGAGAGAATTTAGTAGTTCCCTTCAGATCTCAGAGTCCAGGGAACAAAGTTTGTGGAAAATTGTTGTATAGAGTTTGAATTAGTCAGGGTTCTCCAGAGAAACAGAATATATATATATTGTGGGGGATCAGAATTGGCCACCTCAAGATATGTCTCTCTCCACCTTGCTCTGAAGGAGGCTATGACTTTCACCGCCCCCCCCCCCCAACTCTCTAAAGGGATTTGGGATGGAAGGCCTGTCCCTAGGATGGGCCTTCACCTTGGATGACTCCGGGTATTGATAGACTGGGAGGGTCTTTGCTATGCCCATTCCTATCAAAGTTCTGTTTACCAAACAGAACATTTGTAAGGAAAATCTCCATTTGGTGTAAAGGTATCTCCTTCTCTGTATTGGGAAGAGGGGTGAATGACCTCATCTCTAGAAACTTGTCAGTGTGGAAGATGAGACCTTAAATCTGCATAATAACCCTACTGTGCTTTTCTTGTAATCCCTCATGGCTGACACTCCCAACTCCCCCCAAAATCCTTGTTTGTCTATATAAGAGGAGAGTTTCCACCATTTTGTGGAGAAACACTCCCTGGTCTCTCCCATGTATACATGCTTTATAAAGCTTTGTTTGATTTTCTCCTGCTGTCCGGCCTCATGTCAATTTAATTTGTAGCCCAGCCAGAAAGGATCCAGAGTGGGTAGAGAATGCTCTTACTCTAGAGAGAGAGAGAGAGGGGTTCATTTATTAAGAGGAAGTGGCTCGTGCAATTATGAAGGCTGAGAAGTCTCATGATCTGCCATCTGCAAGCTGGATACCAAGGAAAGCCAGTCGTGTAATTCAGTCAGAGCCCAAGTGCCTGAGAACCAGAGGAGTTGATGACATAAATCCAAGTCTGAGGGCAGGAGAAGATGAGATGTCTCAGATCAACCAGTGAGGCTGGAAAAAAGGGCCAAGTTCTTCCTTCCTCTGCTTTTCGTTCTATTCAGGCCCTCAGTGGATTGTATGATGCTCAACCACATTGGGCAGGACAGTCTACTTTACTGAGTCCAGGGATTCAAATGTTAATCTCATCCAGAAACACCTCACAGACAAACCCAGAACAATGTTTTATCTAGGCACCCCATGGCTTGCTCAAACTGACATATAAAATGAACCATGACAGGGTTTAATTTGAGGACTACAATATGAACAACCAAAACACACAAAAAAATCTTAATAAGGGCAATAAAGAGTTAAAACAACAATAACACAAAGTTGATTTAAAACCCATTTATAGTTCAAATATTTGTATGATTTCATGTACAAAAACTGTTTATACTTTTTGGAAAGAAAACAAGTTCCCCAAAAGTGAAAGAGTACAATAGTTATTCTAATTGGACTTATCCTGACTCATTATTAAAAATTTCACTGCCAGTATTAAGCTATGCTATGGGTTTAATGGATGCCCTCCATATGTTTTCACATAGACATAATGGGTTTTATACCGAGTGATTTTCATAGATGCAAAGAGTGACCCACAGTGTAGAGGAGCATTTTCTTTCCAGGTGTCAATTTTGCTAGATCCTATTTATTCTCATCAAGCTTTTGACAAATTTTCACACTAGTGTGAAAACACATATCACAGCCAGTATCATCTGAGAGGAATGAGCAAACAAACACTCCGGCTGTCCCAGCCCTTCATCATTACAAAGCACGATGAATTTTGACCTGACCTTTCACACTGTTCCACTCTCCTCTTCCATGATGTCAGTCAGGCTCTGAACATACAAACAGTTGCAGGAATTGACATTTTGCTGCCAACAGTGACTCTAGCAAAAGAGAAAGCCAAGAGAAGTAAGATATTCCACCTTTACGACGGTGGCCCTAAAGAATGCCTGTCATGAGAGTAGTTATAAAAAGGTCGATGATTATTTTTAGTTAAGTTTGGGTAATTGGGCAACTAATCTAGTTGAAGGGAGAAAAACATGCAGAAATGAATGTGTCCATGATAAATGTTTTAACCAATGGTATTTGAAGATCTTTGTGAATGAACAGCCCAAATCTAACTGGTCATGAAACAATCAGATCACAGTGAGTTCTTAGACATGGAACCAAGTGACATGGCTGCGTGGAAAATAAGCACAGTCAATGGTTTTTCTGTAGTGGTGCACACTTTGACGCTGCTCTTTTTGAGATAGCGTTCAAACTAGATGATTCTATCTCTTTGCACTAAAAGCTAGTATTTTTTAGACATAACTCTCTGTTGATTTTGTCGTTCAATAAAGAGAAAAAGGAGAAAGAAAAGGAGGAGGAAGGGGAGAAGAAGGAAAGAAAGAAGAGGAGGAGGAGAAGGAAGAAAAGGAGGGGAAGAGGAGGAGGAAGGGGAGGATGATGAGGAGGTTTCCCTTCTGGTAGAAAAGTAACAGCACAACAGTTTTAATGTCTACATACCACGTCCTAAAAAGAAACAGTGTTCCTTCCGGAGGCTTATTCTTAAAAGGGGGAAACATCTTTCCAGAAAACCCGGAGAGATCTTTCCTCACATCTCATTTTTCTCAGTGGGGTCTCATGTCTTCCGCTGAGAACGTTTGTATCAGCTCCTTTGTTGCCGAGGGAGCTGAGGAAGCATTCAGTTTCCTTTGAAGTGTTTGTACACTATTGGAGAGATGAGAGTATTGGAACAAAAATCTGGGCATTATCAGGAAAGAAGGAAGCAGGAAAGGGATGCTGGCAATAAATATTTTCCCCTACACTATGATTTTTTTTAAAGAAATCTGTATTTTGTAATATTTATATTCCTTTGTATTGTTAAATTAATTAAACAAGGAAGCCATTAGACTGACGTGGCTCTAATGCCAGCGCGGCCTAGGTAAGCACACCAAAATCTAAGCCTGTAAATGCCTCAAGGTTATGAAATTGAAACTTACAACCTATCACAAACAGCTAACTAGGCTTGAAGCTGCAGCCAATCAAATAATTTCCTTTTTTTTCTGTGCCTTCTCTTTGTCTTTCCCCTGACTCGTCAGGTGGGGCGCTCCTAACCACTTCTGGTTTGACACTGCCCAATTTGAATTGAGTTTTACTCAAATAAACTCAAAATTTTTAATATGCCTCAGTTTATTTTTTAACGGTATTTATTTCCTTTCACTTCCTTAGTGTTTTTATAAAGTTGGGCTCAGCTGTGCTAAAGAGACCCAGTAGAGGTTTGTTTGTTTTTTAAAGAAATATACTTGGGGGCTGGCCTGGTCGCGTAGTGGTTAAGTTCACGGGCTCCACTTTGGCGGCCTGGGGTTTGCGGGTTTGGATCCCAGCGCGGAACCACATACCGCTCTTCAAGCCACACTGTGGCGGTGTCCCACTTACAAAGTGGAGGAAGCCTGGCACAGATATTAGCTTAGGGATAATCTTCCTCACCAAAAAAAGAAAAATTGTATATATATACACTTGAACCAGAGTGTTAAAGAAGGAACGGTGCAGTGCCGGGGAGATGACGGCAACGATCAGCATGATAGTCCGGGCTGCTTCATCAGCCACTCTTCTCCCATGACCTGGAGTTTTCCCTTGGTGAATATCGTGGGTTCCTGCTGCCCCAACATTCAGTCATCCTCCTGCTAGTCACAGCACCCTGGTTTTTCCTGATGAACCACCTCTCTCCATATTCAGAACATGGGGCTACCTTGGGGCTAACTCCATTCTCAGGCTCTAAGTGTTGTCACATAATGCAGACCGGGTCAATCAAAGAACCTCCTTCCCTTGGCCATAGCAACTGGCTTAGGGATAGGCATGAAACCCAGGTTTTACCCAAACAGAACCCCCAAAATCAGCCCCAACACCTTTTTCCTCTTTAGTTGATTACCTGATTGCATATAGCCTAGAACAACCAGCAGTCGTTACAGCCACTGTGTAAATAAGCTAACACAGAAGAAAGCACAGCCAAGAGGCTGAGATAGAGAGTGCCTGGTGACATTGTTTGAGCACCTGGATCCAGTTAT
Source organism: Tapirus indicus (assembly GCA_031878705.1). Classification (NCBI taxonomy): domain Eukaryota; kingdom Metazoa; phylum Chordata; class Mammalia; order Perissodactyla; family Tapiridae; genus Tapirus; species Tapirus indicus. Next base: position 32,547,908 of record CM062935.1, on the reverse strand, counting down.
GCATGAAATTAATGTCCTCTGGGCTTTAGTTATACAGCCCAATACATTGCCTTTCTTAAGCAGTAGTTGAATTCCTGACTTTTACCACAAACCTAACCAATTCACTGTTCCATTGCTAAACTTTGGAAGTAAAAGTTTTATTTCATTATATTTCCTTGTACTTATTCTCTGGTACTTCCTCATTTCTTTCTTAGCCTCTGATGAATTTTTTTTTCACAAGAAAATACCAATTAACAATGAAAGAAGTGAGAGACAGCTACCTCTTACATGAAGTCTTTCCGGGTTTTTGCAGCTAGAAGTAATCTCCCTTTCCTTTAAATTCCCATGAGACTTTATTCCTCTAATATTTCACTTTATTACCGTTTTCTAACATTTTTGCTCTTTATTCGACATGTAATGCTTCTTAAAACATACTCTAAGTCAGATTCAACTTTGTACCCACACAGCATTTCCTTTATTATGTGCTTACCTAAAATTGGAAGAATACACAAACAAACAAATGTAGTGAGCTGCAAACACTATCTTAGGTACCACTGTAAGGCTCTTTTGTCTTTTAAAATTCAAATAAGGTTTGTATTTCATTTTAAGACTGAAACATTTCAGAAACTTTCTTTTGAGGAAAAGAACTAAATGAATCCAATTAGTAAACAAATACTGAGTTATAAAGTACTAGCGTTTAATATTATTGTCTTACTAACACTTCTTCCCTTGGCGCTGACTCCAAAATAGCTTTCAAATTACTTCCATGCCCTTTCGGAGAGCACAGTCCTGAACTCTGCCAGACATCACTGCCGGGGTAATTTCTAGAGGCAAGAAGGGCAAAGCCAATTGTCCTGAGCAAGCTCATGGAAAAGTCAGCAGGAGAAAATAAAGAGGAGCAAAGGGCAGCTGATAATTTGGAACTGAGTTGGAAAATGCCAAAAGATATCACAGTTAGGTTATGAGCAGAAGTCAAGAAATGGTAAAAGCAGATCACATATTTGGCAGAGAGCATTTCATAGAACTATGCTAGTTTTAAAAGGCTATCCCCAAAACTCAAGTATTGCCCAGCAGCATCTGATATATATCCAAAGAGAGGAAAAATATATAGACAAATCCCAAACCTCTAAATATAACTCATAAACTAGTTTTTCTTTTACTTGATGTTCAAGAAAGCATTTTAAAATTCCAGATATGTACTTTCTATGTTACAGGTTCTGCAACTATTGGAGGATCTCTTGTATTCCTCACAAGAATCCTAGGAACTTGAGTCTATTCTTTTCCTTATCTTACTAATGAGGAAACTAAAACACAGAGTAGCTGTCACTTCTGTAACATCACTTGTCTAGGAAGAGAAGTACAGATTAGAACCCAAGTCTTTTGACACTATGACTGTAATGTCCAAGAAGAAAGCGTCTTTCAGATCAGAACGATAATGCATGATACAATATGCATTTAGTATACGCTATTCATGTGTTCTTGAGAACCTGAAAATAGGAAATGTTAAGAATCAATGTCTGCTTCAAAATGACAACAAAGAGTCATAAGACAGGTAAGCACAGGGTAATGTTGGGGGAAGAGAAAGGGGTTAAATGGCTTTCTCTGTGTTTCGTTACAACCTTCTGATGGTAGAGGATTGCAAATAGCTACATATTCCCTTATCCTTTTTCTTCCTGTACATTGTTTCTCTCTAATGGAATAAAAAGACAGATGCCAAGGTGACTCCAAAAGCTAGATGAGATTACACGTATTGGATAAACTAGCTCATTTAGGAAAACTCTAGGTTTCTTCCATTAAAGAAGGCATATTTAGAGAAGAAGAAATGCTTATAAAAATTTTCATAAAATGACGACTCAAGGGATGAAATGAGAAAACCAGTCAGTTGTGTTGTGGTATCAATTTGCTTTTTTAATAAGATGGTGTTTCTTGAGAAACCTTTGAAAGGGCAGAGATTTTGTTGAAATAATTCAGGACTGTAATTTATGAGATTTATACTCTCCAAAACATAATAGAAGTGAATTCTGTTGTGTTTCCTGTATGTATAGATGTTGAATCATCTTTCTTCCTCTACCTGACAAGAATTTTTAACACATCTGTCTACCTGACATTTCAAATTTCTAATTTGCTTTGTGAGAAAAACAAAAACTCTCTGACATACCCACTGAGTAAAACTGTGTAGGAAGGAAGAAATCTGTCTGCTTCCATTTGGGGGAAAAGACTTAGGATACTGATTAAGGATATGTGAAAACAAAACAAAATGAAAAAAACAAAGCACAGATAAAATAAAAGGAAGAACAATGTAGAAAAAATTTAAAGACATTGGGAAGAGATGACAATAAAACTAACCCCACCAATTTAAAGTTAATATTTATAAATTGGCTCTCTCTGGCTGATTATTTATCCGTATGGGTGGCCTATCTTCCCAGCTGGGTTGTAGTTCCTTTCAACTCCAGCACCTAGCTAAAAACTTTTCTCTGCACTGACTGCCAAAAATCCTTGGCTGTCTATTCATCACAAAGAAGAAAATGGAGATGTTTTTTAAATTGCCCAAAGACAAGATCTCTTCCCATCTTTTGTGAAAGCCTTAACTGAAAAGAGAATTATTCAGTAAGGGGAAGGGAAGAGAGGTAAGTGCTTTGAGGGAGTTGAGGGAAGTTGTAGAGAGATGATAATTTACTCTAGCCTAGGAAGCAGAAGAGGACCATAAATTCTGTGAATAGCAGGACCTCAAGAAAATGGCAACGTTTCCTACGTGCAAGGTGGCAAGATAGTGAGAGATCTGTTGGCCTTCAAGGACACAGGTCTTCCTGGACACTGGACAGTTGACCAGTAACCAGTGTGGATCAATTAAAGATGGGGGGCCTTCAGATGTTGTGTAGTTCTCATGCAACATTCAAGGCCTTTGCAGGACTCTGTTGTGAGGGAGAGTTTAGGAGTGTCTAAGACTGCATTTCCCATCAGCCTGACAGGGTGGGGGCTTTGGATGAATTAAGTTGACTCAAAGGAAATGTGTCCTGCTCAGATGCATTTTTGGAATAAAAATCACAGCTGCTACATGTTTCAAGTGTTTTGAGCCTTTCATGACATAAAAGGGGAAATATATTTTTATAACAAAGTTTATCTTTCTTATTGTTTCTAAAAATACAGAAAAGTATAATGAAATAAGACAATTTTGCCATCTAGAGATCACTACTTCTGAATTCTGCTTTATTATTCTTTTACTTCTTCCATTATCTATCTAAAAGATCAAAATTTTCTAAAAAACTTTCATGAGAAATGGAACATTTATGTAATTGTAATCACTGTCATCTATTTCTACTACATATTGTATCTTCCTAGTAAAAACACATTTATAATTAACTTTGTAACTATATGTAAAACAACTACCTACAGTTAGCTCTATATGTCTAAATAGTTTTAATGACAACACTTTCCAACTAAAATTTCATCATTCTTGAGGGATTTTTTTCTAGTTATCATTCTTTTGTTCCATAGCACATCTTCAAGTAGATCATTTAGGCAATGTTGGCAAGCGGTTCATTTCATAGAAAACAGCACAGTGTGATGGTTTTGAAAAATATGCATAGTCTTTGAGGTTATGCAGTTTAGGCTTTGAATTCCAGCTCCACAATAAATGATCTTGTGACTTTAGGAAATTTATTTAACATAAAAATAATCACTTCCCAAGGTTACTGTAAGGATTAGATAAAATAATCTCTGTTAACCACTAAACTGGACAGCAACCTCTTAGACTTTCAGTGAATGGTAGCTGGTATTAATATTATTTCAGGATAAACTATTCCAACTACAGCCTCTGCTGAAGAGTTAGCTCTAGACTGTAATATTGGTCCTATGTTACCCATCCTCAAAGTTTATCTACAGCTGATTAGGTCAAGCGTGGACTCTATACCTAATGGCAGCCAATCCATAAGCTGATATGAAATTATAAAAACAATTGATCCAACAATGGCAAGCTGGACCAATAATATTGTCATTCTTGGGAATTTGACATAGACAATTTTGTAGATAGAAATGCACTAGTGGGATCAATGTCTTTTAGTCTAAAAGAAGAGGATGTCAGATGGAAAGCTGGACCTACAGAAAATAAATGTTAGGTAGGTAAATGTAAAAGACTGTTTTTTTTCTCATTTTTTCCTTAAAAGACAACTGACTTTTGTTTAAAGCAAAACAATAACAGTGTAAGGTGAGGTTTCTAACATATGTAGAAGGAAAAGACATTAAACAATAACATGAAGTACAGGAGATTGACAAGTAAATAAAATTACATTGTTCTAAAGTTATTACATTTGTGAAGTGGGAAATATCAGGCAGAAAATGAAAAGTTCAAAATGGGAAATAGGAAGTGTAAAATATCTACTATAATGTGAAATGGTACAATATTGATTCTAATTTGGTTTTGATAACTTAATGATGCATTTTATTGTCTAGAGCAACCACCAAAAATGCAATAACTTAATAAAAGAAGTGTTGTGCTACAGCAACCACTTAAAAATAAAGAAGATACATAAATAAAAAATCAATAGAAGAAATAAATATTATATTAAAAAGTAATTGATTAACCCCCAAAAAGGTAAGAGAAGGAGCAGCAGAGGTACAAAACACAAAATCACAAATGAAAAACAAATAGCAAGATGGTGGGCTTAAACAAAATTATACCAATAATTATATTGAATGCAAATGAAATTAACACCCAGATTAAAATCATAATAAAGCAAGACCCAGGGCCAGCCTGGTGGTGCAGTGGTTGTGTTTGGCACGCTCTGCTTCAGTGGCCCGGAATTTGTAGGTTCAGATCCCAGATGCAGACCTACACCACTCATCAAGCCATGCTGTGGTGGCGTCCCACATACAAAATAGAGCAAGATGGGCACAGATGTTAGCTCAGGGCCACTCTTCCTCAAGCAAGAAGAGGAAGATTGGCAACAGGTGTTAGCTCAGGATGCTCCTCACCAAAGGAAAAAAAAAAAAGCAAGATCCAACTACAAGTCATCTACAAAACATGCATATTAAATACAAAGACACAAATGGAGTGAAAGTAAAGGAATGGAGAAAGATACATTGTGTAAACAGTAAAGATAAGAAAGCTAGTATTATATTGAAATTTATATGAATAACAATGTTAATATTAGACATAGAGGTAAAGAAAGACATTACTTAATGATGAAAGGGGCAATTCATTAGTAAGACATAGCAATCCTAACTACATACACATTATAACAGAGTTTCACAATTGATGGAGCAAAAAACAACATAACTAAAGAAAGATATTCACAGCATAATAGGAAAATTTAACACTCCATTTTCACTAATTGTTAGAACAAGTAGATAAAATATTTGTAAAAATACAGAGCATCTCATCAATACTGTTAACCAATTTCACATAATTAGTATTTACAGAACAATACAGTAAACAAAAACTGCAGAATACACACACTTTTCTGGTGTACATGGACTATTCACCAAAATAGACAATATACTGGGATATATAATAAGTCACAAAAATATAAAGTGAATTAAATTAGAAGTCAATAACAAAAAGACATCTAGAAAACCTGCAAATATTTGGAAGATATCACACTTCTAAATAGTCAATTGTCTAAAGAAGAAATATAAAGAGAAATTTTTAAATATTTTAAAATGAATGATAATGAAAACACAGCATGTCAAAATGTATGGGATACAGCTAAACCAGTGCTTAGTGGTGAACATGTAGCTTTAAGTGCCTATACTAGAAAAGAAAATAATGTTCAAAATTAATTGTCTAAATTACTACCTTAAGTCAGGAAAGTAATTAAACTCAAAGTAATTAGAAATAATAAAGGTAATGGCAGAAATCAATGAAAAAGAAAACAGAAACACTAGAAAAAATAACAAAGACAAAAAATTTGTTTTAAGAAACTATATATATACATTTTTTGGTGAGGAAGATCAGCCCTGAGCCAACATCTTTGCCACTCTTCCTCTTTTTGCTGAGGAAGATTGGATTTGAGCTACCATCTGTGACCATCCTCCTCCATTTTGTATGTGGGAAGCCACCCCAGCATGGCTTGATAAGTGATGCATCAGTCCACACCCAGGATCTGAACCTTAACGACTATGCCACCAGGCTGGCCCCTAAGAAACTATATATTTTTAGAGCAGTTTAGGTTTGAGAGGAAGGTACAGAGATTTCCCATATACTCCCTGTCCTCAATCATGCATAGATTCCCCTATTATGAACATCCCCCACCAGAGTGGTACATTTGTTACAACTGATGAACAAACATTGACACATAATAATCACCCAAAGTCCATAGTTTTCCTTAGGGGTCACTCTTGGTGTTGTACATTGTGTGGGTTAGGACACATGTATAATGACATGTATCCATCATTATAATATTATACACAGTATCTTTACTGCCCATAAATCCTCTGTGCTCTGCCTATTCATCCCTCTCCACCCTCCCCTGAGCAACCACTGATTTTTCGTGTGTGTGTGTGAGGAAGATGGCTCCCGAGCTAACATCTGTGCAAATCTTCCTCCATTTTGTATATGGGATGCCGCCACAGTATGGCTTGATGAGCAGTGTGTAGATCCACTCCCAGGATCTGAACCTGCAAATCCCAGGCTGCTGAAGCAGAGTGTGTGAACTTAAGCACTACGCCACGAGGCTGGCCCCACCACTAGTCTTTTTACTGTCTCCATAGTTTTGCCTTTTCCAGAACATCAGATAGTTGGAATCATGCAGTATGTAGCCTTCTCAGATTGGCTGCTTTCACTTAGTAATTGATAGCTCGTTTCTTTCTAACACAAATAATAATCTATTTTCTGGATGTACCACAGTTTATTTATCCATTCACCTACTACAGGACATCTTTGTTGCTTCCAAGTTTTGGCAATTCTGAGTAAAGCTGCTATAAACATTTGTGTTCAAGTTTTTGTGTGGATGTAAGTTTTCAATTCCTTTGGGTAAATACCCAGGAGTACAATTGCTGGATCACATGGTAAGAGTATGTTTAGTTTGGTAACAAACTGCCAAACTGTCTGCCAAAGTAGCTGTACCATTTTGCATTCCCACAAGTAATATGTGAGAGTTCCTATTGCTCCACATCCTTGTCAACTTTTGGTGTTCTGAATTTTGGTCATTCCAATAGATATGTAGTGGTATCTCATCATTGTTTTAAATTACATTTCTGACGACTTATGCTGGGCATCTTTTCACATGCTTATTTGCCATCTGTATATCGTTTGGATCTGTTAAAGTCTTTGGCTAATTTTTTAATCTAGTTGTTTGTTTTCTTTTTATTAAGTTTTCAGTGTTCTTTGTACAATTTTGATAAAAGTCCTTTATCAGATGTGTCTTTTGCAAATATTTTCTCTCAGTCTGTGGCTTGTCTTTTCATACTCTTGGCATTGTCTTTCACAGAAAGATTTTAATTTTAGAAGATTTTAATTTTAATGAGGTCCAGCTTATCAATTATTTCTTTCATGGATCATGCCTTTGGTGTTGGATCTAAAAAGGCATCGCCATAACCAAGGTCATCTAGGTTTCGCTATGCTATCTTCTAGGAGTTTTATGGTTTTGCATTTTACATTTAGGTATATGATCCATTTAAGTCAATTTTTGTGAAGGGCAAAGGTTGTTTTTTAAAAGATTAATAAAATTAGGCAAAAACCCAGCAATGTTAATCAAGTAAAATAAAACGAAGTATTAACATTGGGAATGAAAGAGGGGATATCGTGACAAAAGTTATAAGCATTAAACTTACAATAAGGGATTATGAATACCTTTAAGCTGATACATTCAATAATTTAGAGAAATGGACAAATTCCTTGAAAAATATAACTTACCAAAACCCAAGAGGAAATGGAATATCTGTATAACTTTCTATCTAGTAATTGAATTTAATTGATAATCAAAAACCTTTCCACAGGGAAAACTCTAGACCCAGATGGTTTCAGATGGTATGCATCTTACACATATTATTTGGGAAAGTAGATGAGAGAACAATTCCCAACTCATTTTTTGAGGCTATTGTAATCCTAATACCCTGACAGAGACGTTACAATATAGGTAAATTACAGACAAATATCCCCGATGAGGATCCACAAAAATCTTCAACAAAGTGTAAGCAAATTGAATCTACTAACAGAAATAAAAGAATAATACATTATTATCAAGTTAAGGTTATCCCAGGAATAAAAGTTTGATTTAGCTTTCAATGTATTTCAATATAATTCAGAATGAATGAATAAACAATTGACAAAATTCAGCACCCACTTATTATAAACACTATCAAAAAATGAGGAAGAGAAGGAACTGTCTTAATGTGATAAACAGCATTGTGAAAAACCTGCAGCTCAAATCATACTTAATGGTATGCTTAATGATATACCTTATTTAAGATCAAGAAAAGGCAAGAACATCTGCTTTGTCACTTCTATTCATCATTGTAATTCAATCGCTACGCACTACAATAAGGAAAGAAAAAGAAACAAAAGACATAAACATTGGAAAGAAAAAAGTAAAACTGTCTCTTTTTATAGATGATAGGATATTCTACATAGAAAATCCTAAGTAATGTATAAAAAAGCTACTAGAACTAATAAGTTAATTTCCAAGATACAAGGTCAATAACAAAAGAAATCGCACATCTATATACTAGCAACAAACAATTGAAAATGAAATTAACATACCAATACTGTTTACAATAACATTGAAAAACACAGAGCCTCGGGGCCTTGGGGCAGACAGGGCCATAAAAAGTACTAACCATAACAGAAAAAAAATTATAACAGCCTTTAGGCAATAGGGAAAGAACTTGATTATCTCCATAGCCACAGCAGGGAATGCCTTTAAAACCCTCTCACTGTAGTGGTTCCTCTCTTGTACAAGAGTTTGCACAACAGGCAAAATACAGGGCTTTCTCCCGATGCTGAATGGGTCAAAATGGTGCTGATCCTCAGAAGAAACTGCAAGTCTGGGTTGTGGGCCTTCTAACCCCATGGTCAATCCTCATCTCTACCCTTGTTTCTCTGAATTAAAAAACATCGGCAAGAGCAACCCGTCCCTTCTCCCTCAAATCTGGGAAGATGCTCTGTCAGCAGAGAGTGTGACACATGTCATCTTTTGTGTCCTTGCTCATTCAACTCACATTTATTGGAGGTTATTTTGTGCCTGGGCACTATGTCAGTGTTGGGGATATTATCTGAAGCAACATATAGTCCCTTCCCTCAATTTGGGCATCAGATGAGAAAATAGGCAACTGCAACCATTAAGTATTATAGAGGAATGATAAATCGAGAGTACTCAGGGGGCGCACCCAGCCAACTCTGAGTGGTGGAGATGGGGTGTCAGTGAAGTGATGTCTATGCTGATACTAGACAGATGATGAGAGGTGGGTAGGTGAACAAATTCATCTGTCCTGCACTAGCAAAATATGGCATGTAGATGACCAATTCCTGGTTTCCTGTGTAGATTTATCTACATATTGGTTATTTAGGAAGGAGTCTGCTCATTCTATCTTACTCTAGAAGCTTTAAAGTAATGAAATATAATTTTTAGTAAAAAACTAAATTCTTCACCAACTGTTATTTGGATAAGCAAAAAAAATTACATATTTCTGCCCTTACTGACTTCTTTTTAAAGAATCTGATATGAAATAATGTCTTAGAGATGTTTCATTTTTGTTTATTCCTTGCTTTTGTTTCCTTGACCTCCTGTCTTATTAATTATGCATCATTTTGGTGTTTCACGAACTATTTGCTCAATGCTAAAAGGTAAAAGCAAACAACAAATACACAAAATAATATCATAATTGTCCTATGTGCCAATATCTTCCTAGCATTTCTTAAAGTAGGTAATTATTCTGTCTTTTTTCATAAATGGAAGTTCTTTCAAACACAAGTCACTGAGAATTGAGGAAATTTATAATGTTTATTACCTATTCCAAACCATGCTTCTTCCTCCAAATGATTTCACATCTTGTTTTGGCAGAATTCTCTTTCAATTATAATGCCTAGCAGTAAAAATTTCATCTCTACCTAAAGAAGATAGCTAATAAGTTATAAGTTATAAAACTTTCCACATTCTTAGGAGAGGGTGTACAGTCAAGAACACACCTGTCCACTGAACACGCCTTTATTCTAGGTGCCAAGAGTGTGCTGGGAATGTGGCGGTGAACAAAGCAGACACCATCTCTGCCCTCTTGGAACATACATTCTAATCAAGAGGAACAACATTAGAAAAATAATTGTATAATAAGTACATACCTACATATATACATACTTACATACATGGAATTTTTATTTGAATCTATCTTCCTGTCACCTATATGTCTTATCAAGGCACCCAGTGTACCTACTATTTTCTGATCACCAGATCCTACTAGGAGAGGGTCATCAGTGTAGTTGTCCAGCATAAAACCTGGAGAATGATGACATAATCAAGGGGCCTCTGGATTATATATTATGGCACAGAACCAGAGGGTTGATCTGCCCTGAGACAAGACAGTAAATTGTACTGCTTTTCTATCAAGTAAAGGTGAAACCAAACACCTTCTGGGGTTCTGTGTTTATGGATACAATGAAAGACACATCTGGCCAATAAATAGCTGCACACTGGGTGTCGGGGACTGTCTTTAGCTGTGCCAGTAAGGAGGTCACCTTTGAAAAATCAACTGCAAATGGTGTAATCATCTAATTAAGCTTTTGAGAATCCTCTATCTTTTTCTAGGATCCAAATAGCTTGGGCACAAATTCAACAGGTTGAGTTAAGTGGGGGATATGATTGCAGTCACTATCCTTGCAACTTTCAAGTATTTGGTGGTAACACTTTTTCTCTATGATTCCCCTAGACATGTGATATTGCTTTGGCTCACTACTTATTAGTTTGCTAGGGAGGTTGAGGTCTAGGTTTTGGGAGAGGTTTTTTGGTTGGTTGGGTGGTTTTTTTTTTTTTGGTAGGGAGGACTTTTCTACCTTGAAAGCATAATGTCAGGGAGTTAATAATAGTTGCTGAGTGTATATATTCCAACTCTTCACTCAGGGAGGGGGTAATTAAGCACAGAATAGGTTTGCAGAACAACGGAGCCCTCTGTGACACCAACTCAACACAGAATTTCTATTTATCACCTGCCAGTGGACCACAGTGGCACTCTGGTTTAGACTTAGAATGCAACAATCCCCAGAACGGTCTGGGCACTTCCCTTTCCCCAAGATACGGTCATCGTGGTAAATAACTGCAGGTCCTTTGGGGGAGACTAGGAGGAAGAATCTAGTGTCTACTTGGGATGCAGGATCCCTCTCTGAGTGTACCCAGACTCCAAGGCTCTAACTCAGGTCTGGAATTTAGGTGGGGAGCCATGATTCTCTGTTGTGATATTTAAGTCAGGTCTATTTTCACCACCACAAAAGCTACCTTGGTTGTATAGATTAAGTAGGACCTTAGTGTGATACCCAGGAGTTATCCATGATCTTTTAGCCACTTTCAAGGGTCTCTGTGGGTCACCGTATCACCCATTATGATTATCATCCACGTTGACTCTGGTGGTTAAGTTGCTACCTGGCCTCTTCCACCCTGATAATCCTTTATTTCCATTAAATCCTAGAAACTATTTCAATGTCTGCATCTCCCACCGTCATTCATGGCCAAAGAGGAGAGTTAATGCAGCAATTAGTGTTTTGATGAAAGAAAGTTCTTCTGAGTCTTCTCAGGGACCAAATAGGGAGTAGTTGAGCCAATCATCCTTGATAATGCCACTCCAACATCGCTATCTCCATAACTTCTCAGATCCCTTGTATATTGCACATGTGAATTTCTAGCATTTCAACTTCATTTGGTATACTTCACCATTGAGACCAGGTTTTAGTTAAGCCAGTGAACAAACCATTAGAACCTTTCCCAACTGTTCAAGCTAGTACATCAAATGCAGACTCTCTGATAAGTACTCCCACATTGATACATTATGTCCCTTTTTCTTCCCTGGGCTAGCAACCTCAGAATAGACACACACACACACACACACACACACACACACACACACACACACACACACACATTCTGCTGGTTCTTGCTGATAGAATTTAAAAACAGTCAAATATTGTGTTCTTTAAGCATGTGGAACTCCTATTTGGGTTGCCTTTGTAATTGCCCCCACCCCCTCCCCCACTTCCTTGGCATGCTAGGATTTCACTCATGCTACAGGTTTAGAATGAAGAAAGTTGGTAGAGGTGGATGAAAGGAGAACAGATATCTTTCAAGGCAGCTACCTCAGAGGAGGTAGCTACAGGTAAGGCAATCAAAGAGAGGCATTTTTGCAGACATGTAAGGCTCAGTGGAGTTTTGGGCTCAGGAAATATGGAGTAATTCTCCCAAATGTCACCAGATATATTTGTCACCATTTCAATTCTTGAGATCACACACTTTCGCAATCAAATCCCTTTGTTTTCAGACCATGAATTCACACTAAATTGCGACTCAAGGATCCATGGGATTAGATTCCACATCTGATGGATGTTTTAATACGTCATTCCAGCAGATAGATATAAGTGATGTGTTTTTGTTAGAACCACTATAGAAACTCTGTTTCTCTCAGGCTATGCCTTGAGCTAAGAATTTAAATCCCTAAACTCTTCATTTTCTTTCATTATTCTCTTTAATGCATTATGAACAGTTAGCCCACCCCACATTCCTTGCATTTTCCATTCCCATCATACTGTGGCACAGCAACACCATTTGGACCTCCACTATTGCAGTTTCATCTGGCTTTTCATTTCAGTTAACCACAGGACATAATTTAAGTAACCCCAGGTTATAATGAGGGTAGCACTTTGCCAGTGACTATCATGGACTTCTGGTATCTCACTCCCTTCAAACCCAATCAGGTTAGCTAACCAATCCCAGATTCCCGTCTTTAATGGCCTGCAAGCCCTTCTGGTACCAAATACTGTACAATCCATGGTTCAGTAGCAGACAGAAGAAACCACAATTATTATCTTATGGAGAAGAAATTACTCAAAGAACTAGTGCTTACAAAAATTACTAGACTAGTCAGAGGAGCAGGCTATACACTGAGCCTTCAGGAAGGAATTTCAGAACAACCCCACAAAAATCACCCGCTAGGAGGGCAGTTACCTCCGCCACAAGGGTGGTGAGGTTTCACATAGACTTTGTGGCAACTGCCAGCTTAAGAACCACACCACTGCAGTCACGATCAGGGTACTGTCAGAACACTGTGTAAGCTGTTATCTCAGGATCAGGGAAAACATTACCACACCTGCAATTACTGGACCAGCGAGTCTCAAGTTCATCATCTCTTCCATGTACTCAGTTCCAATTTCAAGCGTCTAATAGGTGCTTCTGATGGGTGGAACTTAAATTATATCTGGGACTCCAGCTGCAAGGACAGTTGGGAAAGGTAGATTTTAGCCTTTCACCTTCTGCTACAATAAAATCTCTAGAAAGAGATCTGAACATATGATGAGCTGATCTTCTGGAACAATATCTGTCAGGTTGGGTAAAGCACCTAATGTAGTGCCCGGCATGCAGCAAGTGCTTGATAAAGGTTTGTACTTATTTTTCTAGTCTCAGCTTAAGCACCATTTCCTTAGGCCACTTCTGTCCATGCAGGTAGGTTAAATTCCCTGGTCATATGCTCCCTGAACTTCTACAATTTTTAAACTCTTACTTCATTTGTAATCACACAATACAAGCTCCATGAAAGCAGGAACCAAGTCTATGTTTTGGTAATACAATGTCACTAGGGCCTAGTGTAGTGCCTGACTGACAACGGATGCACAATAAATGATTATGAATTTACAAATTGAATTGACAGAGGCTCTGTCTCATTCTCCCAAGTTATTTTCCTAATAGCATGTTAGTGTCTCAAAGGGATGAAACATAAATGTCCATGTTTGCTAGTTTCATTAAACTAACTAGGCACATAGTTAAGAAAATTTATTTTTTTAAATCCATCTAGTTTCTTGCTAGCTATTTGAGCTAAAATATCAAAATGAGTTCTCTAAAATGGAGTGTTATAACATTTCATGTATGTTATTGTCAAAATAGCCTAACTCCTGGCCCTTGGCTATCTTAATTTCCCAGAACTCCATCTCATTTTCTAGCTATGTATGGTGTCTTGGTGATAACTTAGAATAACAACTCTTAGGTGAAATCTGTCATGGTTTCAATTTCACTTTTGTTTTTGCAGTTTGGGCTAAGGTAATGAGCACTGGTATTAAATGGTGGTGTGGTTAGTATTGAGCAATGCCTGAAAGGAATGACAGTCAAAGGTTTATTTTGTTTTTGTGGAGTCCAGATACTAGAGTAAGAGCCTGAGTTTGAATTCTGGGTCTCATCATTTACTATTTTCATAGACAAATTATCATATTTCATCAAATCTAAAACATTAATGATATCATCAAGGAAGAAAAGATGCATTCCAACTTCATAAAGGTTAAAATATGGATTATATTACCTTAGAATTGATGCAATATGGCATTCAGTCCCTTTACCTTTAGCTTTTTCATCTGTATTCTCACCAACTGGATTCCTTCCTGGCTCACAACTATCTACTTCCCCCTTCTTCATCTGTCCCATTCTCTGGGCACAGCTGGAATAGCCAATGTGAGACACAGGAGCCCTTTTTCTGCTAGATGACCTTGCCTGCTGCTCATACTTAATTGGTCTTGGATGGGCACCTCATCCTAAGCTGGTTGGATCATGGTTTTTCCCTGGGAATTTGTTTTACTAATATTATCTCTCCCCCATATTTTAAAATGCATTTTTAAAAATTTTGGAATAATTTTAGGTTTATGAGTAAGTTGTAAAGATAGTACAGAGAGTTCCTGTGTATCCTTCACCCAGTTTCTCCTATGGTAACTATCTTACATTTGTCAAAACTAAGAAATGAACACTGGTTCATTACTACTAACTAAAGTCTAGATTCCATTAATTTTTTCATTAATTTCTTCTTTCTGTTCCAGGATCCAATCAAACACGAGATTTAGTTAGCATGTCTTTTTGGTCTCCCTTGGTCTGTGACAGTTTCTTAATGTTTCCTTATTTTTTCTGACTGTCAATTTTGAGGAGCACTGGTCAGGTATTTTGTAGAATGTTTGGGTTTATCTGACATTTTTCTCATGATTGGACTAGAATTGCAGTTTTTTCGAAATAATTCCACAGAGATGAAGTGCTCTTCCCATCACATCGTATCAGGAGATAAACGATATACACGTGACATCACTGACGATGTTGACTTGAATCACTTGGTTAAGGTGGTGCCTGCCAAGATTCTCCACTGTAAAGTTGCTATTTTTCCTTTTCCATACTCTATTCTTTGGAAGCAAGTCACTAAGTTCTCTGGGAATTTTTAAGCCAAAACAAATGGGACAGATTCAGTCTCTATTTAATGGAGGGATCCTTGGAGTATGCAGGTTGTAGAGGAAACCTGTCTGCAAGGTGGGAAAATAAAGCTGACACAGGAGAGAGATGTGGTCGAGAAATGGACAGAATCATGACAGTATTTCCACCCATGAGGCTCAGAGAAGCCCCCCTGACTTCTGGAGGTCATATTTTGCACCACTATTGTGCCCCCAAATCTCCCTTTTCATCTAAACCAGCTTAGGTTGGATTTCCATATATAAAACCAAAAAGATGCTAAGTAAGTAACAGACTATCTCATTATATTGCCATGAGAATTAAATGATAAATAGCACACAAAGTGAGTGCCTACGGCACAATGAGACACATAGAGGTTCCAATAAATGTTGGCTGTTATTATTATTAATTGATGCAGACTAGTATTTTGAATCCCTTATATTCAAGTGTATTATGGTCATGAATTTCTTGACAATACTTGAGAATCTGAAATCACACATTGAAAACATTTGTTATTGTAGCATTGGACTCACTGGAAGGGAAAAGAGTTGCAGCTGCATCAAGACCTTGCTGCTTGTTCAATAACTAAGTCCTGTTTGTGTTAGATTTAGAGGCAAGAAAAGAGCAGCCTGATGTTTGAAGTACATAATTATCCACATTCTTCTTCCCCGAGGAAAGGGCCATCAGAGCTAAGTCTTTTAGTCAAGAAGCATCTTTGATTCATAAATGCTATGAGCATCCTTAATGCCCCATGACTATTACCTAGAGCAGTTTTAGTCCTGAAGTGCGGAGAGAGGGGAAATGGACATTTATATCTTTAGTACATATCATCAGTTGATCTGTTATGACATTTGTCTCTAGTTATGAAATGAAAGAATAATTTGGGCATTAGCGACTTTGAATTATTTCCATTTAATTTTCCATGTTAAGAATTATTTTTTTCACAATGGGAAAATAGCTATCAAGAAGACAAGCTTTTAATAGCTTTTCATTGAAGCCATCTTGATATTTCCTTTTCTCTTAAAGAACTCGATTTTGAATTACTTCACCTTTCTAAATTAGGTCTGATTTTCTGGAAGCAAATTTAGTATGAAAGAAGTGCAATGGAGAGGCAGCCCAGTGCCCAAGTGTCTAAAATGGGCTTCCTCTATATAATAGAAGCAGAATATTCCCAGTGGTCAGTGCCAATATCTGGAAAAATTGGAAATGCTTGGCAATGTGGCATAGTTCATACTGAAGGACTTCCAAATTAGAGAAGTTTAGTAAGAAAAAGCAAAGGAGGGAAGAAGGGGCTATACAGAGCTATCCCCAGACAAAATGGTGAAACAGGCAAAGTCTATATCCCATGCCATCCCACCTCCAGCGTCAGCCTCCTCCATCTTTTCACACTCCCCGAAGCCAGGTGACTTAACGCTAGACCCATGAGTCCTTTTGTTTCACATCTAAATATCCACCTCCCCTTTATAATCCATTAATGCATCAGCAAGCATCTATTGAACACTGAAGACGATAAAAATACTTATATGTAAATTTGCCATAGTCCCAAACCTCCATGAACTTGCGGTTCTGTGGGGGAGGAAAAGCAGATATATGGATAACTAAAACAAATGAGAGAGTGGTGTAACAGAAGGTCAAAGAACCGCAAAGGTGAGATAAAGGAGAAGAACTAGGAGAAGGAAGGAGGAACACCAGAGGTGTGGAATAAGAAAGTGTGGTATGACAAAAGGGAGGAGTTCCTAGAAGACCACGTGCAAAGAAGTCAACAAGGAAGAACAGTAAGGAAAGGTTCTGGATTTGATTATTTTAACAAAACTATAAAATGCAGTTTAAAGGAAGTGATTCATGGATTGCATTCCTTTTTTCATAAATAAGTATTAAAAGAGGCAACAAGTGAACTGCATGGATTTGAGGATAAGCAAAGAGAAAAGGAGGGATAATCATTTATGTAAATGATTCTAGCAATGATTCATATGAAAGACATAATACATTTACTATGGGAATAGCAGCATATCCCCTCTATATGTTCAGGTTTGGAGGCAAAAGAGAAAAATCCCACTTTTTATTATCAAAAGGTTTACATAATGATTGGGTAAGTTAAATCAAAACAGAAAGAATGGGCTTTAAGAATATGGAAAATGTCCTTTTTCCATAGAGACAGATTGTGACTGGAGGCCTCACCTGGCTAGAGGCTCATTAGATGACTTGAATGAGTGGCACCACCTTGGAAGTAACTGGGCCCTGAAATAAAGATGAAAAGGCAACAAGAAGGGACTGGCTGCTACCCTTAGGCAGGCAAATCAAAGCATCTGAGCCTAAAAAAGAGATAGGAAAAATCAGTTCAAAGCCTTATTATTCTTTTGCTCATTTCTGAGTAACTAAAACCAACAGATATTCCACCAAGGGCTTGCTGTCCTTTTGTGTCTAGAAGGAAACAGGCCAGTCCGTGGCTGTGGTGGACATCTATTATTTCTATCTTGCCAGCATCTCCTATCCCTTTTTCCACTATCTGGATACTTTCTCTCCTTTCAAGAAGGTTTCTTCTCCCAGAGGACGCAGAAAGTTATGTGTATGAAGCAGAACAGCCGACTAGAGTCCTTTTTCAAAGATTGATCTGCTCATCAAAGCTTGAGGTTGTAGATCAAAAACTTTGTCATCTGTGTAGGGCTGGAACTGCACTTTGGACACAGACTGATGGAGAATGAAGCCAACACAAAAAACAATGCTGAGAGCAAGTGAGAGAGAGAGGGAGAAACGTATTCTTGCTGATGTGGTTAAGCCATGGATCAGCCCTGCCACCCCTTCTACTTCTGAGTTACATGGCCCAATGTATTTTATTTTCCTTAGTTAGAGTTGAGTTTCTGTCACTTGCTATTAAAAGTCCTGAATGCAATATGTTTTCACACTATATATTTAGGTAGGAAGTCAAGAAGTCTGAACTTTGAAATCAAAATCTGCCCGTTTCATAATTATGCCTACTGTGCATGCTGTAGCATGAAGATGTTCAAGCATAATCACCCTAAGATTAATTACTGAGAAAGGAAGAGGGAAAAGATAAACTCTTCATCTTCTTTCACTACCTACAGAAAGGAATGAGTGAGTTGTGTTGATACCCTAAAGAAATTCCATTTTGATCTTCCCAATGAATCACTCATGGAAAATTAGGAAAACAGTGTTGTCATTACAAAGTGGCTCTAGTTTTGGAGATGATATCTTTTGGAGATACACTCTAAAGGAAGAAGGAACCAAGGAGTTGGAGACTAGCAAGTAAAAGATAAAACATTAATTGATCATCTATTTTGGGCTGAACATGGCACTATGTGGGGAGGGAAGGGTAAGTTAGGAGGGAGGAGAATTTGACCCAAATAGACACATACCACTACAGTTCTGTGAAAAAGCACACCTACATTACTTGGTAGGGTTCTCAAAACCTCACTAATTTGTAACAATGGCAAGAGAAAGTAGCCTTATCAAAGACTCTGAACTGAGATATTATAAGATACTGAGTGAATGCATTGGTCTTAGAAGATTCTCAGTAAATTCTCTGAATGAAAAAATAAAAACGAAACATGTTCCTTTCAACAGAATACACAAAATCTAAGCTGTGAATGCCCAGAGAGAAATTAGGGGAAAAATAATGGAGAACAAAACTCGTAATCCACATTTTTCAATTATTAGCACTCCACAGAGAATAATTCCTAAATTTCTTTAGCCTTTATCTCAAGTAAAGCTATGGTTTCAGGGCAATAGGTTATGTGGAAACCATGGAAGTTTCTAGTCTGCAGACTCTGGGTTCAACACTATTATTCCAGGTAAGAGAGGAACATCTGTGAACTTCAACGAACTCACCTATCAAACAGAAATAATGATTCTCTTATGGGGTGGTTGTGAGGGGTGAATGAAATAAGACCGATATTTGACCCAGGAAACATTTGGATCTCTCACTTTAAAGGAGGAAAATTTTCAAAAGCAGATTATCAGGAATTAAGGTGGAATATACTGAAAAGTAATAGCGAGGAAATAACTTGCAGGTGCAGAGTGACCATGAGGCTAAACGTGCTGGATGCTCAGGAGACCTAGGACACATCCTGGCCCCAACTTAGCAACAGGACTGACTCCTCGTTCCGCAGGGTTACCAAACGGCCAGGTTCCATGTCAAAATCCACCCATCTCCAGTTTGCGCCCCTTTCTTTTTGCAATTTAAAGCCAGGCTGGAGGAGGAAGGGTGGAGATAAAACGTGGGGGAAGGAAATTTCAGTTCAGATAACAAGAACAACAAAATGACCAAGGTCAGGGTGGGTGTCAGCGAACTATGCAAAATCATGCAGAATGAGGAGCTATAAACGCCCTGAGAAGAAT
The DNA here is from genome assembly GCA_031878705.1 of Tapirus indicus. Classification (NCBI taxonomy): domain Eukaryota; kingdom Metazoa; phylum Chordata; class Mammalia; order Perissodactyla; family Tapiridae; genus Tapirus; species Tapirus indicus. Next base: position 32,528,193 of record CM062935.1, on the reverse strand, counting down.
TCTACATTTTATAAACTCTTTCCAGAGCCTTTTCTTCAGCCCGCCGCACGCCGCCCTTTGGCCCCCTCTCTGGGCTGTTGATTATCGCCCTCTTTTCCTCCTTTTTCCCTCTAGCAAAACCAAGCATCCAAAAAACTTTAATTTTTCTCCAGAAGTCTTCGCCAATTTCGCTGTGGAGGAGCGTTTTTATCGCTTTAAGCCAACTTTCCTCCGTTTCTTTGGCTACAACTTAAAATTAGGGCTGGCAAGCAGGCGGGAGCCCGAAACCAGAGGAGCCTAGGGCTTAGTGGCGGCGAAACCCGCGGGTGCGGTAAGGGAAGCGCCGTTTCCCCCGGGATGGGGTTCAGAGTGAGGGCAGGGACCTAACAGGACGCGCGCCGGTCCCCGCCGCGGCAGCAGCTCGTGCTCCCGAGCCCCGAGTCCTCGAGCCTCCGGCGGCCGGGCGCGCGCGGCGGGTGGGTGCGCTGTAAGCCGGAGCTTTGGCTTCCGCAGGAGCTAATTTTAGCAGCGCGTCGCCCCCCTTCTTTCCGGCCCTCCAGCGTGGTAGCCTCCGGCTGGTAGCCCGCTCCGCGGCTCCTCTGCGTCTCCCCCGCCGCCGCCCGCTCTTGGTAGCGTCCACGCGGGCAGGTCCGGAAACTGAGCATGTCTGGAAGCGCTCGGCGGCCGCGGCGGCGGCGGGGGCAGAGCCGGGCTGCGTCAGGCTGAGCCCATTCCCCGCGCGGTCGCACGAGCGCAGCGCCGGCGCCGCGCCGCCCGGCCCCGCCGAGAGGGGCGCACTCGCCGCCGCGGGCTCCGCCGCCGCTCACCGCAGCCCCCTCCTGGCGACCCGCAAGTAAGTTTGTGAGGCGGTTGGGCGGTGGGACCAGGGCTTGGCGCCCGGGGAAGCCCAGGCTGGCAGGCAAGAGATGAGGCTGGCGCCCCGGAGAGCTGGCTGGCCGCTGCCCCCTGTGCTTGGCGCCTCGGCGAGCCTCTCGGCCAATTTGAAAGCGGGTGGCCGCTGGGATGCTCGAGCAGGGGGGACTGGCAAAACTGGAAGGCAGCACTGACTCCGGCAGAGGCAGAGGGGACGACTTGGGGAGAGGGAAGGACCGCGCGGCGAGGGAGGAGACCCGGCAGGCCGGTCGGGAGCGGGCTGGTGCGGAACGGGGAGGCTGGATTTTGGGGATGCAGGCGCCCGGAACAGCCGCAGAGGGAAAGCAGGGTGTCTCGGGGGTAGGGTGGGAGCAGCGTGAGAGCGCGGTCTGGGGGGCATAGTAGAGGGTGAGTGTGTCCTGGCCGGAGCGGTGGGAGGGAAGATGGAAGGAGAGTGGGGCGCGTGGAAAGCGGATTTGAGCGAGAGCAAAGGACGCCTGTGGAAGGGACAGTGGGCTCCGGAGAACGAGTGGACTCGGATAATTTGGGGAATCAGTACCAGGTCAGAGCGATATAACGATGGAGAGAGGCAACTGGAAAATCGCTGAGGGATTTGGGTGAAGGGCAGGAGGGGAGCGGTGCAGAAATCGGGCGGAGAACGGGGCTGCTGGTGGGGCCGAAAGGCTCAGGAAAGGGTTGGAGGCTACGTGAGGCCCCCTGAATAGTGACTTAGTAGCGGCTGTCAGAGGTTTACTTGCACCCCGGGCTCCTCCTCCATCTACTACCTGGCTTGGTCGCCGGACGGCTCGCTCTAGGCGAGCTTGTAGGAGATTTGGGCAGATCAGGCAGCCAGGAAGGTAGTCATTTACAGGGGAGCAGCCAGGGCTTCCCGTAAGTGGTTCCCGGCACCCTTCGGGTGCAGTGTAGGATCTACGTGTGTGTTGCAAGAGGGCGGAGGGGAGTGGTGTCTGTTCTGCGCCCCGGAGGTGCGGTGTTTTTGGGGCCGGGAAGTCAGGCAGAAGTCTGCAGCGTGCAACTCGCGGCGGGCGTGTGAGTGTGCGTGTGTGCGCGCCTGTATGCGTGTTGCCGCCCGGAGTCGCGTGCGTTGCTGCAGTCTGTCTCTATGACGAAGAGATCCAGGGCTCCACAGGCGGCACGGGGAGGGGGTTAACGGAAACGTGCTTCCCTACGTCTCTTCTACCTCCTTTCCCCAGGGTCACATTGTTGCTCATCCAATGATGCTTCCCTCTAACCTCTCCTTGGTCCTTGCACACCCCAGACCTGACTCTGGTCTTGTGCTTTGATTCGGTACCCCGAGGAGGCGGCCGCCCCTCCGCTGCGGGAGGGAATCCTGGGAGTCCTGGCAGTTAGAGGGGCTCCGGATCCAGGGGTCCTTCCCTGGGGCGTCGCTTCGGGGGTCCGCAGTTCACTCTGCTGCCCCTGCAGGTGACGCGGTGATGTTGCCCCGCGGACTCCGGAATCGGGATGGCTCCAAATGGCCAGCGGGGCCGAGAAGCCAGGCAGAGTCACCAGCACTTACCGGTTCTTGGGAGGGGGGTCTCCTCCGATTTCCCCACATGTATAACTTAAAAAGGAAAAGACCAGATTAGTAGAATAAACAAGCATCTAGTGCAAAAAGCTTTACGCAAAAATGCCTTTTTGACTAGCAAAGATTTCACCCACCAGCCGCAAGAAGGGAAGAAGCTTCTACTGCGTACAGGATCGGAAACTGGAGGAATGAGGGCAGGCGTTGTCACCATGTACGTGGCTTCCCAGACTCTGTCCGCCTTGTTATGTTCTGTGGTCGGTGCCATATTTTAAGCTAGACTTTATCTGATATGGGAAATGAGGATGAAGGTGACTCTGGAAACCTGGGACATCTGTGGATGGACTCAAAGGGGGAGCGAGAACTGTCCGTACTGCCTGCAGATGTCTAAGAGGGCTGAGCTCTAAGATTGTGTGTGCAACCATCAGACATAGTTCCGGACGTCCAAATGGCAGAGGGGAGACTCAGATGAAGGGAAGTGAGAACTCTAAATGCTGAGGACCATGGTGTGGGTTGTCCTGCAGGGTGATCACTGACCCGTGGACCGACGCAGCACAAAAGACAGCAAGTTTGTAATGGCCAGTGCATGTCCTCTTATTTCATGTGACAGTGGCTGGCCCAGTTTCTAGTACAGTAACTATTGAAATGTACCCTTTGGGATATGCCCATGATTCTGGACATCTGTAAGATGGAAAGTTTAAATAAAAAGATTTACACTATCATTTTCTGCTTTTATTACTATGGTTTTTTCATTGATTATTATTAATTTGGTGAAGGTAAAATAAACTATTTTATCCATTAATTCTGTTCTCCCCAGAGTGCTGTTCAAATGAAACATAATCTTGTGTTTTGTTTGGGGGTCAAGGAGGAGGGAGTGTTGGGCTAGTTGATTAGGGTGTCAAATAAAGGCAGAGTTTAGGCAACTGAAGATCTTATGAGCATGTGAAGGCGAAGACTTCGTTTACAGAATGCTACTTTTAATGTAAAATGAGAAAACTCTTCCATCTCCACCCCTCACCTCCTGTTTGAAATACAAAGGATTGTATGCTTGGACTGGTTTCTAGTCCTCAGAAGCCTAATTTGGAAATAATTTTCCTGGAAGATTATTCCCTGAAACGAGGTATGCTTTAGGAAATAGTCAGTGGAATTTTTGCTGCTGTAAGGTGAAGGCATTAAAAAAAAAATTGTGAAATGGCTTGATGAGACTGAATAATGAGCGACAGAAGTCTTAGTGGCAGTAGAAGAAGAGAAATCACTTTCTCTTACCTCAGGGATGGATCTTATTGATAGGCTTAGAACAGTGCTTCTCAATGGGGACAGTTTTACACTGGATAATCCCCTACAACAAAGAATTATCTGACCCCAAACTTGGGTAGTGCTGAAGTTACGAAACTCTGGCTTAGAACAAGATGTAATTAGAATTGAAAGCAGCTCCTGTTAGGATGCTTTCGAATATTCCTATTAGAAGACTATGTTGAAAATCAAGAGTAGTTAACATTAAGAGACTTTCTTTACAAAATGGCCCCATGTTCAAAAGCACTTGTTTTAAGGAAATTGAAGAGATTTCCTTTTAGCAGAACTTCTTTTCAGCCTTCAAAAAAAATCCTAAAATATTTTGGAAATGTCTAAAAAGACAAGTTATATAGTATGCATATGAACTGAGTAAACATTTTTGATGAAAGGAAATTAAAACTGTTCTGCTACAATATTTTTCACTGAATTTCTTTGGTAATTGCTTTTTAAAATACATAGCTTTAATTTTTAAAATTAACATTAATTTAATTAAAATTATAACTAAGTAGTTTTTCATGTAGTGAGGGTTTGAACAGAATCAGAGACCAATGTTAGATGAATATTTATTAGAAGCCTCATGAAATATTTCAAAATGAAACTTTAGTATTTGCAGACATCTGCACGGAAAGGTAAGAATCCCGTATAATTTTCATGTATTTGGTTTCAGTTTTAAATCAACAGCATGGCACGTATTGAGAAGCAAACCTTTCTAGCCTGTAGCACAATACACTGCCTAGAGAGAAGGAACAATAGCTTACATCATAAATGTAATAAGATCAGGGAACTGTTCTGATATCACCTGTATGCAGAACTCGGAACACTTACTAGGTAAAAGCTTAGTGATTATCCCACCAAGCCTAGAGAAACTGAAGAGAATTGGTCAGTGTTTCTACCCTCTCTCCCTGTCTGCCCACCCCCACCCCACCCCACCCCACCCCACCCCACCCCTCCCCTTTTGTTTGTTGGTTGGTTGGTTTCAGAATTCATTCTGCAGGGATCATCATTAGGGCTGCTTACTTCCCTTCTTGTTCTAATAACCATTCCCTCCACCCCTTGGCCATTACTATCCCTCAGTCTCTCAGGAATTTGTGCAGCAGGAGAGAATTCACACTTCTGCTAAGTCTCTGGGGCACTCAGTAACCCCTCCTTTCCTCCTGTGTGTACAAACACACACCTCTTTCCTGCAGCCAAGTGGAACAGAGATTTGTGTTTCTCTTAGAAAAGGGCAGTGGGGAGAGCCCTTGTTTTCCACAAAGGCAACCTCAGTTTCTCTGCTTGCATCTTTGAGTTGCTTTGTTCAGTTGCATATTCTTGCTGTTAGGAAGACTTCCTCTTTTCCAAGGGAATAGTGAAAGAACTAAGGAAAACAGAACTTTAGCGTGAGCAGCACTGGTGTTGATAGAGTACCCTATCATTGAACTGTGAAAGCTCAAGAATATGATTTGAACCAATGATAATCATATTTTTGTAAATTCAAGAAGCATTTGTAAATTCAGCAGTAGCAGGTTCTATTCTCCTTGCTGGGACTCTTTGCAATGCCCAGCTGCCTTGTACATTGTAACCTGCTTGCAAAACCAAGTTCATTCAGAGTAATATAATGTATTATATGCATGTCTCTAAAAGTCCGTCTGTAAAAAGAAGCACAAGATGAGTATTCATATTCATTAAATTTGGAGAAGCTATAGAGATATAACCTGATTCTTGAAAATACTTTCAAACACTTGGTGAAATGCAGAAGGCAGAAGAAACCATTAAGGGGGAAGCAGTTACATGGATTTCTGTATAGACTAGACAAGGAGGGAGGGAGTGATTTGAGGTGAAAGGGGTCAGTTCTTGTCTCCCTTTTCCTTTCTTTAGGAAATTGTTCTTGATTTTTTTTTGACTTCTGAGCAAGGTGAGATGGTTTTCTTCCCTGCAGATACTTGATGAATGGATGGATATGTGCGCTTTTATACTTCTGATAGCCATGGTGGTAGAAGGCAGTGGGCTGGCTCATACTGATGGTTAGAATGAAGCAGAATTTCAAATCAGTTCTGTCAATATTTGCAACAAAGGCTTTGAACACATACTTTCAAAGTTTGAGCATACCATGTCACTATTTTGAGGAGACTAATATAAGGATTACAGAGCTGAACATTCTTGCTGTTTTGGGTACTAGGTAATACCTGTGCTTTAAACTATTGGAGTGTATTTTTTAGGGGGAAAATGAAATAATATGGCAGCTCCTCTTATTTCTAAACAAACTTGCTGGTCACTGTGGCGTGTCAATTATTGTCCCAGCTGGAAGAAGAGTAGTGTGAGGAATGGGAATTTTATCAAATGCTGTATGTTGCTTTTGCTGAATTCAAAACAAGTACAACAAAAGCAGGATTTTGAAATTTATGCTATGGCAAAGGCAATGAGAGTTTCTGTTTTTTATTTCATTTTAGCTTATTATTGTTAAGGATGAGCAATAGCGATGCATGAAAAAGGTAACCTTGCCTGTGGAAGGTTTTACTTCTGTTTATAAATGCTTATTCATCTTAAGAAACAAATAGCCCAGAATATTTCCTGAGGCTTACAGCCTTTTTTATAAATAGTGTGTCTCTTCTGTCTCTGGAATATTCATTATGCGATGTCATTTGGGATTGAATACTGGGCTGCTAACTTGGTTGATACAATCCCTTCTAATTTTGTGATTTAGAGTTATCTCTCTCCTCCTAAAGAAGGCGAAAGAGACATGCAGTTTGTCTTTGGGAGCACAGTTATGTGTGCTGACAGCAGCCTGTTTGACACAAGGATGTGGATGTTACTTGACATTGGTCTGGGACTGCACTGACCGAAGCATAGATCTCAGTCTTCTGGATTATGAAGCCTGATTTTAACAATTTTGATCTGAGCCAGTGTTGTGACCATGCTTGACAATCAATTGATGTGTTTGGAAAAGACTGACTGATGAGCCAGAAGAATGCTAACCACTCAGTACAGGGAAAAAGGTACAGCAGTTTAGGGAGGATCAAGAGCTTTGCAGTCAAATCTGGCACTCCTACTTAGTAGTTTTGTGACTTTAGATGAGATTTTTAACTTCATGGAGCTCCAATTTCCTCATCTTTGAAATGGAGATAATTTTTTTTCTGTAGAGTTCATTATAGGATTAGAGGAAATATTTTCATAGTAGAGGTGCCTATTAACTGGTGGTGGCGGTGGTGCTTATATTGTCCTTCTAGTGCTGGAATTTAAATGGCTACTGTCCAGGAAGGGGGAACAGAGGGAGTATGGAGTCAGAAGGGCCAGTGGTGAGCAAAATGAGATGGAAAAGGACCATAGGGGTGGATCATGGGTTAGGAAGGGATTTTTGGAGGTGAAGTAGTCTGATGTCCTCTTTTGATTGATGGGTTCTTGGGGATTCAGGATTATGAAGTGGTTTGCCCAAGGCCAGCAGTCACTCTGCATCATTTCAGCTGAGTGTACATTTTTCAAAGTCTCTGTCTAAACATTCTCCACCTTAAGAGCACACTTATTTTCTTGGTTAAATTCATGTTTCTTCTATTTATTTAAAAATGCTCATTCAGCTCAAGAACCTCTCTTTTCAGTTGTTATTTTCCAGGTCTTCTTTAGGCAAAAAGTCATCAATGGATCTCCAGTTGAATTTGTATAGGAGTTCAGCTCAGGTGTTCATCTACGTGATCAAAATGATCAAGCACGTCTTTCCTTGTTCCTACTTAGGGTGAGCATAAGTAGAGGTCTAGGTAAAGAATATCTAAAAACCAAAAATGTCACTATAGATAATGTCCTTCAACTAGGCTATATCTGTTAATCATCAAAAAATTTAAGATTGGCTCTTGTTGATAGTTCTGTGGCTAAGTTAATACTTTTGTTTTTGTTTTAAGTCAGTTCGGTGCTGTTGCCATTGTGGTTTCTTGAAGAGTTTCAGATTCAACAAAAATGTAAAAACCTACTATGTGTTAGAGGTACTTTGCGAGTTGTAAAGTATATTATGTATGTTGTCTTATTTGTAATTTATGGTGAAGCTATATAATCAATTGCAATAATGAAAGACTTAAAATTGGAAGCCAGGACAGAAGACAACTTTGAAAGAACATTCCCTTTAGAATGAGACAAACTTGAATTCATATCTCCATTTGTTTAGTTACTGGCTGTGAAAACTTGGGCAAATGACTTGAATTTCCAGCTTGTCCTATCTTTTGAGAATCATACCCACCAGGTTATGGATATGGTTCTTGTGATGATTAAATGAGATAAGGAAGTAAAATCTTAGCATGGTGCCTGGCACCCTTCTTTGTCTTTGTACACTGCTAATTCTACCACACTTCAGTTACACCCTTGAAAATCATCATTTATACTTGAATTAGTTCAGATTCTTTCACTGTCAAGAATCAGAAAACCTGATTTCAAGTGACCTGAGGAGAAAAAAAAAAAAGAAACTTCGTGACTGTGTAACTGAGTACAGGAGGGGACTATATCGGGCTCCAGGGAGGACCTGATTCATGGCTCAAACCATGAGACCATTTCCTTGTTCTCCCATTGCAATTTCTTAGCTTCACGTCCTAGATGTTGTCTCTAATCTTGACAGGCTCTACCCTAGGGGTTCTAAGATGGCTACCTGAAGCTTGCTAAGCTTCATATTCTCAGGTTCAAATCTGGTAGAGGAGAGTCTTTCCATAGCTTTTGCAGAGGAAGGAGGAAGCTGCTTTTTCCAGAAATCCTAGCAGACATCTTCCTCACATCTCACTGGCTCTAATTAGGTAAAGAGCTGTTCTTCCACCAGTCACAGTGGCAGTGTGGTATATACTGGGAGGTATGCTTTCCTATAGAAAGGTGGGGGATTGTTTTTGGGAGAACAGGAATTGTATGTTAGGCAGATAAACAATAAGGGGACACCACACACTTGTATTATTGTTTGGCCCCAAAGAAAAAGTTGGAGTCATGGTTTTATTTCATCTGAGTCATGGTTAAAGTCTAGAGAATTCTTCCCTGTCCATTACCAAATGTATCTTTTTAGTGATTGATCAGAATCTTCATGATTAAATGAAACCAATGCACATTAGCTCTCTTCCTTCAGTATAGATCGTCAGACTGGATGGTAGACACCAGGATTCATGTTTTGCTACAAATAAATGTTTGCTAAAGGAACAAGTTAATACATTTTCTTACATTAGATACTTGGTGGTAGGAAACGTCAGGAGTAGCTATTATGTAAGTTGTTAGCTAACATCCAATGATTTATCCCTTGGCTCATGGGTGACCTTGCTGGCCTCTGGCTCTACATCCACAGACCAAATAGTAATGGATGTTTAGGCAACTAAGATTTATGAAACGAACAATTCCTAGTGTCTACAAACTGCTACACATGGGCAGCTAACAAAATATTCCAGAAAGGTTAGTTTGTTAAATCTTCATATTTATTTAAAAATTCTGTGATCCTCGTTGGGGCTGTTGTCACAGAAGTCTCTTAAGTGCAGTTGTTTCCTAAGATGAAATGTGGTTTTACATTATGAATTGATATATTAATGGACAAAGGATTCTTTCTCTCATCTATATTTAACTCTTTATATAGATTTGACTCTTTTTTTATACAGTGACAGGATGTCACAAGCACGTATCACACATTTAGCAGAAGAATAACAGCCACGATAAATCGTTTTGAATAAAACATATTTTCTTCTGTTTTCATTCATCAAAATGGCTTAATAACAAATAAATGTAAGTGCCTTATTTTAAAATGTTTCAAAATGGGAACATAAAGTCACATATCCTTGCATTCTTAAAGCTAGCTTTCAGGCAACTGGAAAATGTAGTCTGCTGAGGGCCAGCCTGGTGGCTTAGCGGTTAAGTTTGCATGCTCCACTTTGGTGGCTCAGTGTTCACCAGTTCGGATCCTGGGCGTGGACCTACACACCGTTCATCGAGCCATGCTGAGGTGGCGTCCCACAAGGAAGAGCTAGAAGGACCTACAACTAGGATATATAACTATGTACTGGGGCTTTGGAGGGGGGAAAAAAAGGAAGATTGGCAACAGATGTTAGCTCAGGGCCAATCTTCCTAAACAAACAAACAAACAAACAGGTGGTATGTCCTCACCTGTTACAGAGTAGGTAAAAAAAAAATGTAATCTGCTTGTGTTGAGTGAGGTGGTTATGTCAGTGTAGCAATTGGTTTTCCCGTAGTTAGTTTCCAGCATGAGGGAAAATATATTCTAGCACAGTGAAGTTCAAAAGCGAAAAACTACAGAAATAAGCCAAACATTCATTACCTATTAGATCTATTTAGATGTTAAATTCTTCAGAGGGCTGAGGAAGTTGAAAGGTGCTCTTTTACACCACTGAAGTATCACTGAAATGACATTTTAACTCTTTACCAGCATATTTTTTAAATATCAAATCAGCAATCATATTTGTGAGTGTATAGCAGATAAAGAGTAATATATAGTTTTTAATTATCTGAACTATAAGATGAATAACCAAGAGGGAAAAAGAACCATTCTGGCACTATGGAAATATTCAGGAACTTTTAGAAAAATCTAGAGAGATGTCATTTTAACATAGCCTTATATACACAGCTGCTGATTATGTTACATATTAAGAGTTTTGTGTTTCAGTGCCAGGCACACATCATGTTTATCATTAAATATTATGGGGAAATTTTTCTTCGGGTATTGCAATTAATAAATTATTTTTGCTGTCTATAATGGGAGTGAGAATAAAAAGGTTGTTAGTAGTCCAGTTGGAAGCTACGCATTGATTTTTTTTTTTAAGTTTTCCATCAGCTTGTTCTTTTTTGACTGAAGAACAGAGACTTGCAAAAAATGATAATAAATCTATTATAGATAGCTGTATATAGAAATATTTTGAGGTTATTATTTAGATTATTTTATAGGAGGGAATGGAGTGATGCTGAAATTTCATTGGAACCTACTAACAGTGGTAAGTCAAAATAAGATAAACAATAAAACAAACGGAGCAAAATTCAAAGCTTCGGTTTTCTAATTTATCAGAGTTCCTTAACTGAATTAAATAGAAACTGATTCTGGTTAATTTAAGCAGAAAAGAATTCATTGGATGGTTATGGAGGGGTTTGTGGATTTGAGGGAAATGGTGAAGAACAAGACCTTGGAAAGGATAGCTCACTGCTGGGATGAATCAACGCTAGTTGTTTTCCATCATTGTGTCACTGTGCTCAAGACTCAGAATTGAGAGAGAGAGAGAGAGCGCGCGCATGCACGAGTGAGCGAGCAAGCTCAGGAGAACAGGGCGTCTCGACTGATAGTCCCACCAACACTGAGTTTAATGGGCCCAAGGAGTGAGCCCGTGGCATAATGTATAATCTGATACTACCGTAAGAAGGGAAATAGGTGATGCTGGGCAGGCACACTCAACTGATGTCCACTACATAGATTCAGGATGGAGAAACTTGCTTCAGTGATGATGACTTACTAGAAAGAAAAAAGGAAAAACCCAAAAAACCGAAAAGGAAACCAACCCCTGAGTGTATTATCTAAACAGTATCTATGTGGAAGACAAAAATACTGTATTAGTTTCCTAAGACTGCCATAACAAATTACCACAAACTCAAGGGCTTAAAACAACAGAGATTTATTCTCTCACAGTTCTGGATGCTAGAAGTCGCAAATCAAGGTGCTGGCAGGGCCATTTCTTTCTTTGAAGAATCTACACGGACAATCTGCTCCATGCCTTTTTCTTAGCTTCTGGTGCTACCAGTAATCCTTGGTATTCCTTGGTTTATAGATATGTATCATTCCACTCTTTGCCTCTATTTTTCCCTGGTATTTAGTCTCCCCTGTGTCCATTCTTTTCTAATAAGAACACCAGTCATAGTAGATTCAGGGCCCACAGTATTCAGTATGACCTCATCTTAATGTAAGCAATTACATATATAATGACCCAATTTCCAAGTAAGGTCACATTCTGAGGTTCTAGGAAGGACATGAAATTTGAGGGGACACTATCCAATCTAGTACAAGTGTGATGTGGATAAAACAAACAATGCAAATAGCTAGGTCTAAAGAGTGGGAGGGGGTAATATCCTATTATTCTCTGTGTTATGAAACTATATCTGAAGCATCATGCCTGGTTTTAGGCACCCCCTCTCAGAGGATCCACTGGAGAGCTAGTGGAAAAACAATTTACTCTTTAAGAACAGTTTTTTTGAATTAAGGAGCATAAACTTGGCAAAGAGGAGTTTAAGATAAATGTGATATGAGTCTCCAGATGTCAAAAGGAAGAAAGATGTAGTCTTTATTTCTCATTTAGAGAGAACTAGGACCTGTGGCTAGAAGTTTCAGGGAAGCCAGTTTTTTCTCACTATGAGCAAGAACATTCTTATACTAGTCGGTTCAGGAGAGGAATGAGGTACCTGGAGGGTTAGTGAGGGCCCCATCTCTGAAAGCACTCAGCAGAAGCCGGAAGATCATGGATGATGTAAAAGAGATTTCTGAACATGTAGGGGCTTAGATTAAACAGCAGCCCAAGATTCTGTGTTCAAGATTTCTTCTAGGAATGCCTAGGACACTAGTGACCCCAAAAACATTTATTGAGCATCCAGCACAGGTCTAAACAGAAGTAAATATGGCAGACGTAGTCTCTGGCTATTACATAGATAACTATTTCAGAGGTGTACTACAATAGTGATACAGAACAACCCAGGACCCAGCACAGTATCTGCCGCAATGCACAAGATCAATAACTATTTGTTGTTTAATCAGAGTCTCCTTTACAAATATATGTTCAAGTTGTTTACCTGGAGTACTTACCTGATCATTATCAGCCCTGCCATATCCGTTCATACTGTTTCTTCCCAGCCTTCTGCTTATCTAGGATTACCTTGCTTATATATCATCTCTCTCTGTTTCATTTTTACCATCTTGAAAATAGGGTTGGAGGTGGGAGATAATTTTTCTCCGTAATCTGTCATCCTCTAGGCTATCTTTGCCAGCAGAGGTAACCCTGAAACTCTGAAGTTAATATATTAATGTGAAGACTGGAGGGGACTTTGGCTAAAGCAGTGTTTCTCAGTGTAGGACACTACAACTAGTTTTATGCAAGATGGCATTGGATGGTGTATGGATATGTATTGAATTTCAATTAAGGATTGAAAAGTTTCAATTAAGGATTGAAAAGGATTTTGAATCTGTTCTCTTTCAATGTTTCTTATTAAGGCAAGGAGTAATTTTCAATTTTGTGCTAGTTTTTAATACCTCTCTGATATACATGTATCTCCCTTTTTAATAAAAAGTAGGCTTTAGATGCAAAGCTTCTAAAAGTCCAATAAAACTGTTTTGTTTTTGTTGTATTCATTTTTTATTTTTCTTCTATTCATGTTAAGTGCTAGTTTCCATATAAAGTAATGACACAAAGCTTCTTGTAAAAATTCATGCAGTTATATTTAAAAAAATGGTATAATATTTTAAAAAATCAAGATGCTAGTATATATATAATTGGGACTTGGCAATTTCAGTGTCAGAGTTTTGATGGTTCATTTGTCTGGACTTTCTTCGTTGCTGTTTCTGGCACTCTGTTGCATTATAGACACCTAGAAGCAGCTATTCTGGGTAAGAGCCCTCCCTTCCCCTGTGGGTTCAGAAGATATCTGTTGGCCCAGAGAAAGGGAGAATATAAATATGCCTTTGCATTGCTTACAGTGCCTAGATGCTGTCTATTTCTGACCTATCCTTTAAAAGCAACTGAGGGCCAGCCCCGGTGGCCTAGTGGTTAAGTTTGGCGCTCTCTGCTTCAGTGGCCTGGGTTTGGTTCCCGGGTGCAGACCTACACCACTTGTCAGTTAGTGGCCATGCTGTGGTGGTATCTCACATACAACAAGAAGAGGATTGGCAGCAGATGTTAGCTCAGGGCGAATCTTCCTCAGCAAAAGAACAAAACAAAAACAACAAAAAAAATAAAAGCAACTCAAAATTGTTTTCCTGGCTTTCAAAACAGATTCTTAGATTGACAGAGTGAATGTCAAATTAATTTATGTAATTCTTTCTCCACTGTTTTTGTTTTTTGTTTCCCTCCCTGTTTGTGATAGGGCATAGAGTTCAAAGAGGCAAGGAGATTTTTTTGTTTTTTTTACAGTTTTTTTGCATCTTTACCATCTCAGGTAATCAATTGATAGTGAAGGGGCTTTAAAAATTTTCAACAAATCTTATACATATACATGTTTAAAAAGTCATATTTTTCTGCAATGCATGTAATATAGACTACCAGTTTCCTGCTCCAGTGCTCACCATTTCCAATTCCTATTTACAGGAAGTGACCACTTTTAACTCTTTTAGCTGTTTTTTTTTCTTTCTGTGTTTACCGTCATATTCCTAAATACATACTTAGACTTCTAGATCTTGATATTTGCTTTTATCTGTTTACTTCCTAGATTAGAAGATATGGAAGATGAAGACTGATATTTCTTTTACTAACCCCCCTCCATCTTATCCCTCCTCCATCTTCCCTTTATTCCCAACATTATTTTATTTTTTGATAAAATAAAATTCAGAAGTTTGATTTCCACTTAAGATGTAGAAAGCCACAGGAAATCACTCCCACTGTTACAATGAGAAAAAGCTGGATAATATACACAATCATTGTCTTGAACCCACCAAGAGCTGAGGTCAGAGGATAAGCAAGTGAACTGAAATCTAAAGAAGGACAAGCCCCTCCAAGGAGAGATGGGACATAAACACTTTCACCTCTGGTGGAGCACCAGAGGAAGAAATAGTTTCCATGAAAGTGAATAACAAGAGTACACCCATGTCATAGCAGCATTATGCACAATAGCCAAGGGGAGGAAGCAACCCAAGTGTCTTTTGATGGATGAATGGATAAACAAAATATGGTATATACATACAATAGAATATTGTTCAGCCTTAAAAAGGAAGGAAATCTGACACATGCTACAACATGGGTGAACCTTGAAAACATTATGTTAAGTGAAATAAGCCAGTCATAAAAAGACAAATACTGCATGATTCCACTTATATGAGCTTGAATAGTCAAATTCATGGAGACAGAAAGTAGAATGGTGGTAGTCAGGGGCTAGGGGGAGGGGAAAATGGACGCAGAGTTTCAGCTTTGCAAGATGCAAAGCATTCTGGAGATGGATGGTGGTGATGGTTGCATAACAGTGTGAATGGACCTAATACTGCTGAACTGTCCACTTAAAAATGGTTAAGATGGTAAATTTTATGTTATGTGTATTTTGCCATAACTAAAAATAATATTAAAAAGATTTTAAAAAGTGAATAAGAAGAAAGCATTTACAATCTTTAAAAATGCTTAAAAGTCAAGTGAGGGCCAGCAGGATAGTTGAGAATAACTGGGAGCACAGGTACAAGGGGAGTCTGCACTCACTTACAAGTTCTTTCCCCCAGGGCTCTGCTCAGTGCTTACCAGAAAGTTTGGGGCAGGGAAGTTAACCAGAGTGAGACCTTTGTTTCCACAGCTGTACAGATACTGAAAGGCTGCCCCTGGGAACAGGCACAATACCCCACCTACAGCCCCAGATTCTTCCTTCACATGCCAAAGCCTTAAGCCATTGGAAGAGGGGAAGAAACCCCACTGCGCTCAGGGTCCTGAACCAGTACAAAGCAGAGGTCTGCTACAGATCCAGAGCGTATTCTGGTTCATAGGGCCTAAGACGGAGGATAGACCCAGAGAAATCAAACGTTTGTAGCAGCTGTATTCATAATTGCTAAATATTGGAAACAACCCAGATGTCCATCAGTTGGGGAATGGATCAGCAAATTGTGGTAGTATTCCATAGAATAGAATTCTACTGGATAATGAAAAGGAATAAAAGGAAAGTTGCTGACCTCACCACTGTGCCAGTGATCACCGAGGGTAACCATCAGGGTGGGAGCCATGAGTGTTTCATGAAAAACATGGCACTTTAGACAATGCAAAAGTTCAGAAGTAGATCAAGACAATTGTGTAGAAAGCAGAAGTAGCTGAGAGGGGCTGATTGTAAGGATAGGAGAGACCCAGAGGCCGTAATTTGCTCAGCAAGAATCCTACATATGATTTGAGGTTTTTTTCCTTACAATACATGAAATACTATTAATTTATAAACTATTCTATTTTTAAAACTCAAAGCCCTCTATAAATACATCCAGTTTGTCCCCTACCCTAAACTTATGTCAGGCTGATTATAGATTCTTCAAGGTTAAAGGATCTTTAGAATTCATCTAATATCCTTCTGAAACAGGAGATTTTAGCCTGTAGTTCACAGGCGTGGATAGAATTCAGTTAGTCCATGAGGTTGGATAGAGAAAATGACATCTTTATTGTTACTAACCTCTGATTAGAATTTACCATTGTCCTTAATTATAGGCATAGGTCATAAACCACAGTTGTGACCACAGCAGTACCTGTGATTGTCACCAATGGAAATCACGGATATTGTATCACATGACAATTGTTTGCAGATATTTTGAAAAGTTATTTCTGCCCATCCCTACGTTAGAAGTATGGTTATTATTAGACGTGCTCTTAGATCTTTTTATTTTTAAGTCTTAGAAAAGAAGCATATATACCATGTCACAAATTCATGCTTTTAAAATTTGATAACAGTATTTCATTGCATTTTGGTTCCTTTGTAATCTTATGTATCTCACTCTGAGAAGAGGTCATGGGCTCTAACAGACTCCCAGAGGGATTCATAGCACCAAAAAGGTTAAGAATCTAGAGCCTTTCTTGGACTCTGAGTAGTGAGTTCCATTCAGTGCAAATGGCTTGGTCCAGAAGCCTGAGCTGTTGCGAGTGTTCTAATGTATCGCACATATGCTTGATCTGCCAGATGCCAGCTGTATCACTTTGGAGGAAACATTGGTTCTAGCAGGTTTCATGCCAATTGTTGAGTGCAATGGGCACATTTTTTAGAATCTGTAGATTATCTGTGGCCTAAGAGGCCTCTCCTATAGTGGGGCCAATGCAACCTTAGAAGTAAGGACCCCATGTCATGCATTTTAGCCTTGCCTGTTAGGCTTTAGAGCACCACCCCACGTTCATGGCTCTGGGCCTCTGGGACCCTTGGTGGGGAGATAGTCACCTCTGACAGAGGTCAGTCTGGTGGGTTCTACTTATGTGTTTGTGAATTCCTGGAGGACTGATGTCAAACTTCAGAGCCATAGATCAGGGCTATTCTTCTAGTTTTGATTCAGCTGCCTGGCAGGCTGGGCGTGATTTGAATGAACACATCTCTCTTGCCAAGATCTCCATATTCTTACGTTATCTTTTAAACCGTATTCTAAATGCTGTCATGCCAGAGCGAACCATTTAGGTGACTTAAATGCTAGCAGTGGTAGTGGTCACGTGGGTATCCACCTGAACCCCTGAGGAATGGGAGGATTGCTTCCCTTTGCATTATATTTTATAATTAAGATAAAATTTTTAAATATCTCAGGATAGCTTATGTCACTTTTGACAATCCTGATGGCAAATTTTGCCTCTTTTGAAGTAAAATCTACTCTTGTTTAACTTCTGTCTTTAACCTAGGTCTGGTCTGTAAAACCTCACAGTTATCTAGGAGTTTCCTGAAGTTACTAGAATGCTCTACTATGACCTTGCTGATGCATTCAAGGAATGCAGACCAAAGTGAAATTTGCCAAATCAACGTATAGTTTGGCAGAATTTTACTTTACTGGGACACATTAATCTTAGGCTGCATGGAACCTTTTTCTAACAAATGTTTGGGATCTGAGTATATGTCAGGCATTCAGCTGAACACTGCAGATATAATAAGGGGCAAGCAGACATGGTCCCTTCCCTCGTGGATGTTAGGGGGAAGGTGTTAGTTATAGTACCAGGAAGATTCTCTGAAGACCTAGCGGTTGGGGTAGAAGGCTGTACAGAAGAGGGACCTGCCCCTGAGAAAGGAGGGGCTGCCTAGGTTGAGGGCTGCATGGGATGGAGTTGGAGGCAGGAGTAGAGGGGTGTTCCACACAGAGGAAACAGCTTGGCACATATGAGGAAATTAAAGATGATCAGTGTGGCTGGGGTGAGGATGAGGGACCAAATGGAGCTGGAAAGATAAGCCAACATCAAACAATGCAGGATCTTCTTGGCCATGCTGAGGATTTTGGTCTTTGAAGCAGTGGGTGACAGGATCAACTATCCTTTATTGACACAGAGGTAATGATATTTCTTTTCCGAGAGAACAGATAACAAACAAACAAAAGCAGAATGCCTAGCAACTTAAAAAAAAAGTGTGCTATTTAAACACAGTAGACATGACACATGTACCACAATACATATACATTATTACAAATATTCCTTCACCTCTGTGTGGCAAGCTTTTGGTATCGATGCCAAGATTAAATTACTTGTCTCTCTGAGGTTCTGAGAAGAGGGAATGCTAAACCACTTGCCTTTGTCGTTTGCCTTTGAAGACTTCTTCATAAAGTTTCCATTATAAAAGCTATTAGCTTCTCTCAATCTTTAAAAAAAAGGGCTATTAAAATCACTCATATATCTGCTTGCTATTTTATTTTAATATTTTTTCACCCCAAAGCCCCAGTACACAGTTGCACGTCATAGTTGTATATCCTGGTTGCTCTATGTGGGACGCTGTCTCAGCATGGCTTGATGAGTGGTGCGTAGGTCCGCGCCCAGGATCTGAACCAGCCAACCCTGGGCCGCCAAAGTGGAGTGTGCCAACTTAACCACTACACCACTGGGGCCGGCCCCTCTGCTTGCTATTTTAGTTGCCACTGTTTACCTGTTTATTGGGACCTCATTATAAAAGGCTGGAGGTATTATTACTATAATTGAAATGAACTGACTTGCAAGAAAGCCCTTTTTGGGATGGTAATCTCTGGTACATTTAAAATTATAGAAAAATTTCGAATCTTCTCTTTGATTAGCAAGTATGGGCCATAGTGGTGTTGAAAACTGATGTCTGTATGGCCCTCTTAGCCACTCCTCTGGATTAAAAATTCTTGCAATCTTTAGGTCATTTGAGTAAGAAAGTAAAATACAGTGTTCATTTCAGGTATATACATTTGAAAAGGCAAATTACTGGAGCAGCTCTGCCTCATTTGTAGTGGTAGCTACCAATGGGGATGAATTAGTTACCAGCTCATTGTATTATTCTCATGGATAGTCAGACTTTGTTTTTGGATACACCAAGGCACTGGACGTGAGCAAGAGGAACATTCTTCCCTTTAAACCTGTTCACCCGGGGTCTGTGTGCCCCCATATGTGCCGTTTCTGAAGCGTTTCACGTGAAGCCAGGGCAGCTTGTGCTGAAACAGCTAACATCCGCCTCTGCTTAAGTGGCTTGTTATCAGCACCCAGGTTCTTATACCTCATATGCTGGAGATATAAGAGGATGCTTATTGATTCTACGTTGTGAAGGAGTTTGAAAGGTCCTTCAGATGAGGATTTCCAGAGGAGGTGACTAAAGCCGTCACAGAGAATTATTTTTCTGTGTTTGGCATCTTTACACATAGTGTCAACAAGAGCCTCAGAGCCTAACCATAGCATCAAAGGGCTTTGTTCTCTATTTTAGGCTCTTTTTTTGAGAAAGTGCTTCCGTGAAAATGTGTCTTTTGTCTCTGCAGCGTTCCTTTGTGGACTGCCCCCACCCCCAGAATCAACTTTTTCAGTCCTGTAGTTGGTGTGGGGCTGACCTGCCTCCTTTGCTCCTGGTCCCCTAGGGCCGAACATGTGACTCAGCCAGCCCAAGCACTCCTGCCTCCAGCCACAGTGATTTGTTCAAGGATAGGTGTGTAATCTCCACCAGCAAGAGGGTGCGAGTACTCCCTGGGATTGTGACAGAATACTGAAAAGATGCTCTCTTTCTCACGGGGGTTACAAAGCTGTTAGGATTTGTATCTAGAGCTGCTGATGGCCATCTTTGTTATCAAATGGAGAAAGCCTGCCTGAAAATGGAGCTAGTCCAAGGAAAATTGAAACAGATGAAGAGGCACATGTCAGCCTATTGATATCACCTCACCCGAAGTCAGTAAGATTCCTGAGTATTTCAGCTGCGTGAACTCATTGTTTTTCACTTCTATTTAAGCTAATTTAAGTTAGGTTTTTGTTACTTTCAAATAAAAGAATTAAAACGTAAATGCTGCCCATAAACTGTCCCTGCATTGAGGTGGCAGCAGGAGGGGAGAAGTCTGAGGATGTCGTCTGGTACAGGTGTGAAAGATAGGAAAATCTCTGTTGCCCTGTGCCAGAGTTCGTAAGAGAGACCAAAGAATGTTCTAACTTTTCCCTCCTGTTGCCATTTCCTTTAAATAGCATTGGATCTTTTAAACTACATTCTGAGTTAGTAGAATCCTAGTTTTTCTATAGAGAATACAGAATACAGTAAACAGAAATGAGAGACTTTGTGTTGCTGTGTATTACAGAAACAGACATAAATGGTAGCTGGCTGGTTCCTGGTTACAGCCATGCCGTCTGAATCCATGGATACGTTTATTGTTATGCATTTGCTTTCAGCATGAAGCATTCTAGGGTCTATTGTTCAACAAATAAGATATTACAACCCCAGTAATGGTCTCTAACATGAATAACAAGATTAGAGGGACAAGCAGTAAAAATAATAAAAGACAAATTATCCTCTATTTCTAGTAACTCAGCAATGAAAGACATTTATGTTCTTATTTGGATGTTAAATAGCTAGAAAATATGAGTCAGTCATTTTGGATGCAGAATTCTGCCACAGCTTCATTCCATTTGGTATCCTAGGTATCAGTTTCTTACAGACATTTCCTTTTAAAGACGGGAGAAAAGATACACAATATGGTAATGAGAATGAGTATTTCAAGTGTCTTGTGAACCTCAAGTGGAAAGCAGAAAAGCAGAGCAACTCTAATGACGTTTCTGATACAAGTTTATGCTAGTGGCTTGTTTTTTCATGATTTCTTTATGAAGAGATACATGAAACATGTATAAATTAGGATTGTTCCTGGCTAAAAGGAGGCTAGGGGAATCAGAGGCATTATTAAGACTTGCTTTATTTTACATTGATGCTTGTCTCATGGATACTAATTTCTGCTAAGAAGGGTTATAAGTCCTTTAGTTAAAAATAGAACCTGGTACCTAAGCTATAAGAATCTCTGCATATCGTAATTCCGT
The DNA here is from genome assembly GCA_031878705.1 of Tapirus indicus. Taxonomy (NCBI): domain Eukaryota; kingdom Metazoa; phylum Chordata; class Mammalia; order Perissodactyla; family Tapiridae; genus Tapirus; species Tapirus indicus. The sequence continues at coordinate 32,507,406 of CM062935.1, read as the reverse complement.
GACCAGAAAACATTGTCTTCCGGGGTATGGCCTGAATGGTCTCCAAGTATGTTATGAAACGTCTTGGGTAGCTCACTTCCATTTAGAGGGAAAATAAAATAAACACCAATTTTCCACAAGGTATCATTCATAGAATATACTGAGGTGTTTATTATCCCTTGTGCTTGTGTAATAGGAAAAATGTTACCCTCTCAGGTAATATCATGGGGAAAAACATCACATTTTCAAAAGAAAAATACTGCACAAGAGGAAGTAGCATGAGGAAATGACACTCTGTTGTGCTATGTTTAATGAGCTATTGTTTTAATAAACTATTACTTTGGTGATTCCCCCCGCTCCTGCAAAAAGAAACAGTTCTCACCTTTGTATCCATAAGAAATTGTTTAGTAAACAAAGATTAACATTCACATTTAAATTGGGGGTTTTCCTCCAAGTATTTGGTTTGTTATCAGTTATTGTTTCTACAAGCATATTTGGCTAAAAGAACAGAGCCCGCCTCTGGACTGTTCCAGCCAGATGGGATGCTTCTGGTCTCACACAGTGAGTGGCTGGAATTCACACTTCTGTGCAGTGGAGTTTCCTGTTATTTGGATCTCAGTCTGCACGTTCTTCTGTTGCTATGGCCATGCCCATGCAAAATGTAGAGGCTGCTGGCTGGGACCTCCAGCTGCAGCTTAGGGACACGTGGGCCATGCAAACAGATGTGGTTCCTGGGCAATGAGAATTCAGTAGTGGCAGACAAAGTGTGTTGGAAGATGTGAGAGCCTCCTTAAGTTTTGTGAAATTAAGAGAGCTAGGTCTGCAGAAGTCCAAGTGGTGACTCTGAATTTATGGACCTGCACTTGGTGTGATTGCTGACAGAAAGCCTGAGCATTCTCTGCTGTTTGCAGTACAGACCCTGATGCAAGGATGGGACTGTTCCAGTGCAGAACAGCATGGGTCACAGAGGAGCAACATCTGGGTGACAAAAGTACAGGGAAGATCCAGATGTTTCCTATAGCCTGGCATGAATGCGCATCTGATTGGAGTTGATATAGGAACCCCCCCCCACCGAAATATGTACTTCAGCATAATATACTTCAGCTAATGATATAATAAACTGTAGTTTTCATTCCATATTAATTTCAGTGATTTGCAACTCACTTATTCATTCATTCTTTCATTCAGTATGTAAATTGATTGCTCACTTTTTGTCAAACATTGAAAAAAAGAGTGGTGAATAAATCCAAAGAAATCCCTGCTTTCACAGACTTTACATTCTAGTTTATGGAGACAGTCAATAATTAAGCATATATACAGATAAAGGCTTTGAAGAAAGGATATTCCAATAATGTGGGTAATGTGATAGAGCATGACAAGCCTGTGGGTTGAGGAACAATAGTAGTATGTGAATAAAAAAGGGAAGGGATCTGAGGATTGGCTCCAGGGTAGAGGAACATTTAGAGGATGGGAAAGTAAGGAGGAGAGGGCAAGGGGCCTGAGGAGCAGCAGTCGGTGGGGTGGCAGGAGAACCGATGAAGCGGTCCTGGTAGAATGTGTCAGCCATTTGCTAAACTCAAGAGTAACCTGAACCAATTGATGATTTTGAAAGTTTCATTCCGGCTGGCAAGAGGCAGGACTATCACAGAACAGGGGCAGAAGCAGAGAAACCATTTAGTGGACTGTTGAAATAATCGACGTGAGATAGGGGATTGTTTGGACTTTGAGTATAGTGGTAGAGGTGGCCAAAGAAGCCACACGGGATATGCACAAAATGTGGTAGAAGGTAGCACACAAAAAATGGTACTACACATAGAAACTTACTGATGGATTCCATATTGGGTGTGAGGTAAAGAGAACTGTCCTGTTTGGGTGATCTTCATTTAGATCAGTGCTACTCAAAGTACTGGTCTGCAGACTTTGCCACTGATTTGTAACATAAGGAGCTTGTGCCAAAATGTAAATCAGCTGACTTTCTTTTTCATAGAAAGATTTTCTCAGTGAAGGAAGCAGCACATTGACTTATATTCTAGCACAAGCTCCTTATTTTGCCATAGACCAGAAAGAGTTTCCAGACCAGACTCATCTGTGGCCCTCACTTTGAGGAGCATTGCTTTAGATGAAGTCATCAGTGAAAGCCATTATTCCCCAGTTCTCGGGTTTATCCAGGTATGACACATTCTTGAAGAATTGTTGATTTTGTAGTTGCATATGTGTGCTCTGGTTGCCAAAGTTAATGGAACTGAACACAGATAAGTTATAAAATATGTTGTGGAGCAATACCTTCTTAAAGTTATGACTTCTAGGTTTTCATTAGCTTTGTTTGGTTTTGTTTTTTGATTAATAGACAAATGTAAGAGAATAAGCTTACGAAAACATTATTTTAAAATAACAAATTAACTCATGTTTGTGGAGGAGGGTCACAAAGCAACTCAAGCTAAACCTTAACTTGTTTTTCAAAACTTAGCTAGTACTCCATCTTTTAGGAGGCCTTTCAGATCTTCTAACCATTCTGATATGTGTCCCCTTATGTGTTTTCTTAACACTCTGTTTTACCTTTATTGTAGCACTATTATAAGTCAAGAATGGTTGAGTTACTTTTGCCTGCCCCCACCCACACTGTAAGCAAGTAGAAGGAAGACTGTCTTATAACTCCAGTACCAAGTAGAATGTCTGGAATGTTGTAGATATCCAGTTGAACTTTATACGGTAAGTAGCGTGATCATAATTTCAAAGAACAAAAGGATAACTGCTGGGCATAATGGTTAGCATTCGAGTTTGGGGTAACTACCAAAGCAAAGACTTCTTTAGACTAAGCAAAATCTGAGGGAAATGATATCAATTGTAGCCTCAAATATAAAAAAGAGTTTTTAATATTTAAATGAGTATTACACATTGGATTTGTCAACCATATCTATTAAAAGAGAGCAACTGGCATGAGTGATATGGTTTCAGAAATAAAGGACACTACTGTATATGTATTATAGTAACCTCATTGTAGAGAGAATGACTCATTATACCACAAGCAGTGTTACCATCAGATTTGAGGTGGTGGGGTCTAGCAATTTCTCTTACTTTCTTCATTAGCACAAGCTGGAGTTCAGATGTGATATTTGGCAAAAATCCTTTGAACATCTTAAGATCTGATGATAGTTTATAAGCGGACCATTTACCATCCAGTGACTCTAGGTTTTTTAACCAGTCAGAATACTTGGAACTAAAGGCAGGTTCAATGGGGAAAGATAACGCTGAGACAAGAATAATTTCAGGTTTTGACACCTAATTTCTGGCCCATGCTACAGTGTTCCTAAATTTTGGCTTATGATTTCCATTATTTATTTTGACCTGAACTGGTAACAGATGTGTTACCACTGGTCTGCCTTGAAAAAAATTATTCTTCATTTACCAGGGGAGACCAAGCACACCCTAACGCTGTGGTCATGACTCCACTCAGCGTCATCACACTAATATTTAGAGGCATTTATGTCTGAAACAGCCATCCATTGCATGCACATTATCTCATTTAATCCTCATACAAACCTTATAAGGTTGATTTCACTATATTATCAATACAGTAATCTGTGTGGCTCATTCACACAGTGACCGTATCACTCATTCCTTCACTATCAACATAAAGTGACTTCAGCCCCATGATCGAGGATATATTAGACAAATGGGCTCTAAGATTTTATTTTATTTTATTTTGTCTTAGGTTAGATATATTCTTTTGTCTTGGATTAGGCAATTTCTTAGAGGAGGATACTACCACTTATTACATATCTGCTGTTTGCTGGGTTCTATGCTAACTTTGCATACAGGTTCTTATTTTTACCAATCTTCTGATTCAGTGTAAATATTCATAGAGAGTGTTTTCTCACAGATGCATAAATCTTTGCCTAAGAACACCTTTGGAAAGGAGTAGGGAGAAATCTACAAGACGAAGGAAATAAAGAAAAACTGGTGAGTGTACTTAATGAATACAAAGCAGATGCTTAACTTGGAGAACAGATTTTTGATGGCAAGCTATTGCCCTGGCAGATACATAAAATTTATCACTCTGGGAGGCAGTGATCCAGCAATGGACCAAGTGTAAACCTTGCAAAGAAATATTGCAAAAAAATATTTGATATATAGGCAACAAAGTCTTTTCTTATTTGCTCCTCTGCCTTCTCTGTCAGATTTGCTGCTGCTCATTGATGCATATCAAGTAGGGATTAGGGGAAAATAAGTCCTTACAGTTGGAATCAGTCATGATGAGTACAGTCCCTGTCTCTGTAATACCTATTTTTTTATGGAATTTTTAATAAAGATGAGTGGAATAGAATAGAATAGAGTGGAATGGAATAGAAAATTACACAAAGGTGAGTAATCAGAACCAGAACTATACAAAGTTGGAATATGCACATAGCTGATTTGATGTGGAGTGTCAAATGGTATTTATGTTTATCGTTTTATTGAAAAGAGGCTCTTCTGGGCAAGAAAATAGAACAAAAGCAATTTTGTTTATTGACAGAAGAATAAGAACTTTACTGATCTATCCACACTGACACACTTTTCCTTCCCCTCCAATGACCCTGAAACCCCTGAAAAACAAAGCATGAGAAAGACACGTTTATACATACATATACATGTGTGTGTATTTTATGCACGTATGTGTTTGTATGCATACACTGATTATGTAATCCCACATATATACATGCATATAATGAGTCGGGATAAACTAGGCTATGGTGTGTTAACAGTCAACCCCCATATCTTAGTGGTTTAGACCACAAGAGTTTATTTTTCACTCATGCTACATGTCCACTGCAAGTCAGCTGCAGCTCTCCTTTACATTGTTTTACGTGGACCCAGGCTGACAGCTATAGTGTAGCCTATAGCTGGAATATTGCCTGGCTCATAACAGAGAGAAAAAAAGAACATTGCAGACCTCATAATAGATCCAAGAGTTTCTTCCACATATGTCAATTCTTCCCACGTGCCATTGGTCAGAGCAAGGCATGCTGAGGCCTGCAGCAATATTTCTGAATAATAATGTAAACTACTCCAGTGTAGTAGCCCATTATACTGATACACAATACTACTACTGTTATTTGTTGAGGGAGTATTGGTGTCTAGGGAATACATTGTAGTTTTCAGAATGTTATTGTACCCATAGGAACTGGTACATCTACTCCAGGTGTTTTTTACAGGTGGTTGGGGAGATAGTGATAGATAAGAACAAAACAATTCTTTGTATCTTTAACCTCATTTATTCTCATATTCTTTCTCCTGCCATCTCTCTCTCATATTTTCATTCATTTTATTAATGACATTGGGTCACTATTTCTGTATTATAAAGTTCACTTCCAATATTTTTCAATCAGATATCTATTGAGAACCTATTCTGTGCCAGGCACACTGCCATGTGCTCGATGACACCTTGGTCTCCTTCAGAAATAATGCTTCTTAGTGATTTAAGGCCTGGAGGAAACAATTTATTTCATTAAAAAATATATATTGATTAAGCACTACAGTCAGTGAATGAAACTAGATCACAGTTTTGTGGATGAGATAGGTATGTTGGAGGAGAGTTTCCACAGTGCTTTGGAACATGGAGAAGAGAAAGGCAGATTCTTGGGGAATGGGATAGTTGTACGGCACTATAGATAAGATCTGTCCTGTCCTGAGAAAGATGAATAGGATTTTGTTAAAAGTCAAAGAAGAAGTGGGGTAAAAGCCTTCTAGGCAAAGTAATTAGCATAAACACAAGCAGAGACACAGGAAAAAATGTGAAACATGTTTGAAAAATGTAAGTAGTTTTTTATAGTTGGCATGTAGAATTTGGGGAAAGCATAGAGATAAGACTGGATATATAGATTAAGAGAAATTGTAGAGTTACTTGATGGAATTCATCATATCTGTCTAGAAAGATCAGCCTTCTCGAACCTCTTATTCTTCCTGGCCCCTGATAGTGGAGCCCAGCCTCTTCTTTTTACTCTCCTTTTCAGTTGAGCAACGTCCCAGGCTGAGCTCCATGGTTTCCTTGCATCCATTACCTTTGATTAATTTGGGCCCATGATGTTTCCCCTTTTCCATATCTTAAGATTTATATTTAAGCCTCTGTTTTATGGCTTATTCCATTTGGCTAGAGTGGGCGAGTTCCAATGAGGGACCTAAAAGATTTGTTGCCTCTAAATTCATTTCTTATGTGGATTTCTGTATTTCTGTTCAACATATACAATTTTCCCTCTTATACATAGATCCCTCAGTTAATGTGTTTGGAAAAATGAATTAATGAGTCATTTGCAGCATGAAATGCACCATGAATCATTGTTTTTATGATATTCTCCAAATATTCAACCCAAGGCATGCAGTGACTCATCCGTGGCATAAGGACTGTGCTGTACAGACATTTCAGAGACAGATCAAAACATAATTTGCCAGGAAAACCATCATTACTTCAGTTGCTCTTTCATAAAAGTCAGTGGTACAGATACTGAAAAAGCACAACTTCTGTATTACCGTTTTGAAGAGCTTCAATTGAATTGAGGTTGGGAACACTATGTATCAATGCTTTGCTTTCCACGAGGGAGAAAAAATCTCTTCATAGAGCTGCCTTCCAGGGTATCTCTGTGGAAACCCTGTTGGCTAATTTCTGTTGGCTAATTTCATTCTTTTTTCTCACTCTTCTTTTTCTCCCTTTATATCTGGGTTAGAGAATAGATAGTTTGGGTTTAGAACTAGAATATTTCAAAATGGCTCAACCCTTATGTTGTAAAATGTGACAATTTTAGGTCCAAAAATATGAAGTGATAAAACCCAAGTCATATAAAAGCTGGGATATAAAGTCAAGATTCTTCACTTTCAATATAGTGTTTGTTTGGTCATAACTATAAAATTGCCCCAAAGTAGAAATCATGAAATGTTACCTGGAGCCAAACAATTTAAGGAAGGGATGCTTGTTACTGATAGGGTGGTGTTTATAAAATTTGCAGTCACTATATATTTCGGCTATACTTATGAATTGATTTCACTACTTAGAAAGTTGAGACATGTAATTCGAGAGTCGAGGTGTCCTCATGTTATACTTGTAGAATACTCTATTTAAAAATTTATTGTATCAATTTATTTTTTATATTTTGATGGATTGTTTTCAGTGCTCAATCAATAGGAGAATAAAAATGTAGCCAGGGTTTGACATTTACAGGGACTCAGACCAGAGCTCAGTCAGGTTTTGAGCTCCAGGGTTAGACCCATCTAACTGTTGTTATGCAATTATGTAGAGGAGCAAGGGGGTTTGCTTTGAACAAATTCCTGCCATAATGCTCTTGTTACTGAATTTCATCAAATGAAGACACTATTGATTATGAATAGTATCCCGATTTCAGGGATGCCGTTAAAGTGAAACGCCCATCTTAGAATCTAAGAAATACGGTACCTATGTGATTTTGGATAAGTTAAGTAATAACCTCTTTGAACTTTAATTTCATTTTATGTTAAAAGGTGAATGGAGAATAAACTTCCTGAGAAAGGTTTAAAGATTTGAAGAGATATTCCAATAGTTATATAAGAGAACATGTAGAAATGTTGAGCTTTATTTTAAGGACTCAGTAAATCCCTCAGTTATTCAAGATAACTTGTTTACATTTCAAATAAAAATACTTCCTCTTAGGAATCAAAAATAGAAATGTAGTTTTGGCCATATTTTCCTTCTAAGAGAAAACAAAAGTCTCTATCACATGAGAGAATTAAAAGCAGAGTAGATAAAAATAAAAATCAATTTTGTTAAATTACTGATAATAGGAATGAGAAAGAAATAACCAAAGAAGAACCTGCATATGGCTTGAAGTTATATGGGAGTGTGGGCATCATAACTTTATAAAGAGTTCATGGCCACCCGCTACTTTTCTCTGGTTTGTCAGTCTTCTTTGTCCCGAGTTCTAGAATCATTCTTCAGTCAAAAGAACTTCTTACTGTATTTGAATTCAGCAATTTGCTTTTCCATAATACTAAGTTTAATAAAGTTTGTAGTCAAGGGTGAAGCTACGCCTTAAAAAAACATTGAGAATCATTTAGGAACTATGACCTAAGTATGGCAGTAAAGTATAATGAGGGAGAAAAAAAGCTATCGATTGGAAGAAAGGAAAAAAGCAATACATTCCTGTCTTTTCTGAATGACAAATGTGAAAAGCAAAGCCCTGAATAAGTTAGTCTAATATTTTAATTTTCTATGTTGATTTGGCTCAATTTGTCTTTAACATTTTAAATGTGTACATTTCACATTAATAGGTAAAGAAATAAGCTTTATTGGATGCTTACTCTGCCATAAACTTGGAAATTTGAGTATTACCTCATTTAACCATTCAAGTAACCCTCCTGAATAGATTAAAAACCAGTATTCAAAGTCACTGTTGGCATTTTTAGCATTCGTGGTTCTATGTAGCATCTGTGGACACAGCTATCTATTTAATGAAATATTTTACATATTTTGGGATAAAATATATGTAATACATAAACTTGTTTTAATTAAAATTTTCACTAAATATTTTTAAATTGGTGTGGTTTCCCTTCCGATACCTGTCAGGTAAATATACTTGCGTATGTGGTCCAATATCCAAAACTGTAATATCTACTAGTGGTTTAACAAGGATGTATTTCACTTATCTTTGTAAGAACAACTAAAATAAAATAGCATTATTCACCTTTCTCTTTTTAGCTGTGCAAATTAAAAGATTTATATATAAATAGTAAACCATCACTACTTTAAAATGCCTTATGTATTTTGTTAAATAAAATTGTTTGGCTACTTCAGTAGACTTTATTTTTAATTACTTTTTCAGGAAAATTGATCCAGTTAAGTCTTTCTTCTAGTGATTGAAATCCTGATTAAATTTGAGTTGTTTTAAATCAAATGCTCTCTAATTATTTTGGTACTGTGCCATGATTTAATCTCTTTCTAATCTCTAAATGGTAACTGAACTTCTTTGTTAACCTAAAATCTTGACTCATCACCTATATTCCTAAATGTTTCATGTATTTCTTTTAAAAGGTAAACAACTGGACTCTTTCCATCCCATTTTACATTCTATGTCTTTTACTTGAAAACACATTTTCTTGGGTGAGTGTTTTGAATTTGATCTTTCCTGCTGTCTAAAGTCTAAGCCTAGAATTAAGCCTAACCAGTAAATTGTCAGGACCAACCTGTTAGTCCCCCAAAATGTTGAGCTTAATCATTGTGCATTTTAAGTTGAAGTAAAAGTCAAATGAATCCATAGCTTTTAAAACCTATCAGAACCAGATGCTCTGTTTTGGTTTGTTTTCTTTTAAAGAATCTAAACGAGAGCTGTCTAGAAGAAATGTAATGTGAGCCACATATGTAATTTTAAATTTCCTAGTAGCAACATTAAAAAAGCAAAAAGAAACAGGTGAAATTTTATAATTTTAATTTAATAAATTGATTTAATAAAAATAATTTAATAATACATTTTGTTGAGCCCATTGTGTCAAAAATATTATCATTTCAATTTGTAAGGAATATAAAAAAGTATCAATGAGCTATTTAACATTTTTTATACTAAATCTTCAAAATTTGGTGTGTATCTTACACTGACGGCATATCTCAGTTAAATCAAAAATATTCAGCTCCTCCATTGCAGTAGCCTTTTTCCAAGTACGTAATAGCCACCTGTGGCTAGTAGCTACCATATTGGACAACTCAGGTCTAAATGGTTGTTTGGGGGAAAATCTCTTGGTGGGTTGTAGCTTTGACTCAAGGGAACTTTAGTTTCACTGTTAATTGGGGTCATTATCTGGTGTGATAACAACGTAATTCACAGTAGCCAGCAGTTCAGCTAATATATAGATGGAAGCCCACATACCTAGTTTAAATTGGTTTTCCTTATTTTGGGCAGAGATAAAAGTGTAATAATCTCTACCAGAACTACCTCTCCTTTGCTCCATGCCATTTTAAGTAATATAGTATTTTATAAAGAAAGGAATAAAACTAGGTTCAGAGATTTTGTGCTTTTGCCTTCCAAATGAGAAGAAGAAATTACTCGTTAGGCTAAGGTAAAACTGTTATAGAGGAAAAAAATTATATTCATTACAGTTGAAGATGTTACAGTACCTTATTTTCCCGTGCACTCACTCCATCAATTAATTGTATTTTAATCATTTTTCTTCTGTGTTTTATTCTGTTTTATTGGTACTAAAATTTCTGTTATCCTAAAATTTTTTTTTTTTTTTTTTTGGTGGGGAAGACCAGCCCTGAGCTAACATCTATTGCCAATCTTCCCCTTTTTGCTGAGGAGGAAGACTGGCCCTGGGCTAACATCGTGCTCATCTTCCTCTACTTTATATGGGACGCCGCCATGGCATGGCTGACAGGCAGTGCGTCGGCGGGCGCCCGGGATCCGAACTCGCGAACCCTGGGCTGCCAAGCGCGGACTAAACCACTGCGCCACCGGGCCGGCCCCCTAAAATTTTTTTTAAAGCATTTTTGCTTTTTTTTTTGCTGGTAAAGATTCACCCTGAGCTAACGTCTGTTGCCGATCTTCCTCTCTCTTTTTTTTTTTTCCTCCCCAAAGCCCCACTACCTAGTTGTGTATTCTAGTTGTAAGTCCTTCTAGTTCTTCCGTGTGAGCTGTCACCACAGAATGCTACTGACAGATGAGTGGCATGGTTCTGCGCCCGGGAACCAAACCCAGGCTGCTGAGGTGGAGCGTGCTGAACTTTAACCACTAGGCCATCAGGGCTGACTCTTAAAATTTTTTCTTAATCCCCAAAATATATTTTATAAAAAGATAACCAAAAGAGTTGATATGTATTTCCAGCTTAAGATTCAACATGTGTGAAGGTACATGCTTTCAAATGTTACTTTAGAGTCAGATTTCGCAAATATACCTTTAAGTGTTAACAGCTCTGGATAAGGAAAACAGTCCAATTAAATACATTTAAATCAGCTTAGGAGACAGATTTAAATAATTCTTTTCATGACTTTGCTAATAGTTCTTTTTTTGCTGTAATAAAAATGATCTTTTATTTATATTAACTTGAGACATATTAGATTAAAATAATATTTAATGGTTTGTTTAGCTCTGTGGATAATAATTTTGAACATCCATTTTTATCTTCAAACATCCCCAAAATACCCATCCATCATTTTCTGCTATGGCTACTACTCATTTTTTTAATCTGCCAATGTTCCCCTTGATTTCTCTAGGCTTAGTATCTATTCTTAGCAGCGTCTGCGTCTAAGATTCATTCTCTTTTCTGTAGCTTTGGTCCATCACCATTTGTATAACTATGTCGGTTGAATCTTTTCTATTTTGTTCCCACTTATAACTGGGATAGAGAGGTTTTTATTGCTGTTTCTAACTCAAAGCCGTAGATTGCATCCTAGAGTAAAAACTAGAGGACTCTTTGCTAATCTCCTTAAATACCTCAGGAGAGGATAAGATTATCCAGTGAGCTTAGAAAATTATAGGAAGCAAAGTGGGTTATTTCCTACATTTTAGGCTACCTTCCTTGTGCATTTTTCCCCATAACTTCAAAGCTTTTTTTTTTTCCATTAAAATGCAGTATGAATCTGATTCTCTAGATTTTGTAGAGCTATTGATACTAATGTACAGTTTAGTTAAAAAAATTTCCTTGTACTAAGATTTTTCTCCTTTGGGGACATCAAAGGAGTAATTTTCTTGATGGCTCCTAAATTACACTATTAGACATAAGTGTTGAGATTTGATCTTCACGTAAGGTTCAACAGTTTTGGATTCACAAAGCACTGATGTATAAATCCTTAAAGTTAATAATTTTATTACAGTCTTAATCATAATAAATTGGGATTTAAAGCTGTGGGAATCCATTATCAGTTGGTCTCATTAAACATACACCTAGCCTATGACTAGTTCAAGGTATTTATTCAAAACGAATGGAAAGCTTTGTTTACAAAAATAGTTGTACGTGTTCATAGTGGCTTTAATTGTAATAGCTAAATTTGGAAAAAACCCAAATGTTCACCAACAAGAGAATGGATAAACAAATGGTGGTGTATTCATACAACAGAATACTACTTAGCAGTAGAGAGAAAAAATGAAGTGCTGATACACACAGAAGCATGAATGTGTCCATGACTTTATGTTGAGTGGAAGAATAGTACATATTGTATGATTCCATTTTTATGAATTTCTAGAATAGGCATAACTAATCTGGGTGGTAGCATATCAGAAGAGAGGTTGCCTATGGGGGTTGAGAATTGACTACACTGTAAGGGGGAGTGAGAGAACTTTCTGGGATTAATGGAGGTATTCTATACCTTGATTGGGGTGTTGGTTACAGGGGTGTGTACCAATTGCTAACACTTATCCAATTGTACACTTAATATCTGTGTGAATATGTGAATTTTACGTAGATTTTTAAAATAGAATGTAGATGTTAACAAGTTTGCAATAATAAAAGGAAAATGTTAGCCAGCCAAAGGGGAGAGATGTAAAAGGGAATGCAAAGTTGGAGGGAGAAGTGGCAGCACTTGTAGCTTCACCTTACACAGCAGAACAAGGGGATACTGACTTTATATTTAAGTTTATAAAAATACTAATATGATTGTCAAAAATTGTGAAAGGGCAGAATGAACAGCATGAGTCATCAAGAAATCATCATTGAATTTAGAGTTGGGAACCCTCAAAGAACCTAAAATAAGAAATGGATGGAAGAGCTTGCTTCTTGGAAATGGTACTATGGAGGAAGGTGTGGGCATGCTCGGGCACTGCTTTTCAGCACAAGCTTATCCATTAATTAAATATGTTACTGTGTACACATAGCACTTTGGTGGAAATAAAATTTTAGAAGATACCGTGATTTCCCCATTGCCCTCAGGATAACATTCAAAAACCTTTATCTTTCGTGTGCTGGCACCCACCCACCTCTCCAGCCTCATCCTTTATCAGCTCTTTCTCTTCCTTACACTCTTCATCCACTCATAATCTTCTGGTTTCTGGAATGTATCTGATTCTACTTCATTCTGGGTTTTTGCATATTCTGTTTCCTCAGGTTCAAGTACTCTTTCTGTAACATTTGTGGCTCAAACTTCTTAGGTCTCATACTTGCTTGCGCCAGGACTTTTGTCCCGTTTTATGTTCTCTTTTTATCTGTATTGATCTCCCGCTAGAATGTAAGCTTCATAAGGTCGGAAACCACCTGTGTGTCCTTTTGAAGGCTGCATCCTCAGCAAGTAGCAGAGGGGCCTGGGGTGTAGTTGATTCCCAGGGATATATTTTAAAAGAATGAACAATTTGAATCGTGAAAATAGTGGCATGAATTTAAGAAATGATTTAAGTGTTGACTTCTGAATTTCTGCCTGTAATCTGTAGACAGCTCTCAAGATGCTAGGTCAATGGGTACAAATTCTTGGAGTGAAATATCTGAGCATATAGAGTAAAGGCAGGGATTGTCAAGAGTCCACTTTCTGAAAATGAGTGGTATCTACTATAGGTCAATAATCTAATGCTGACCTGGTCACACCTAGAAAGGTCCAAGAATTCCTTGCCTGCCCTGTGTATTTGCAGCTTCCTCCCTGTTAACTGCTTTCTAATTAGATCAAAATCCAAAGAAAGAAGCTACAGGTGAATATCTACACAACAAGAAGCTTTTATATAATCCTCTGTTGATTAATGCCTAAAAGCTTCTTTTTCCAAAAAATGCTTGAATGCTTTTAGAAACTCTCTCTTGCGTTAAAATACTGTGTATTACTAAAAGATCTACACAAAATAAAATTTAATGTCAGCTAAATGTTTTCATTGTCATAGGAAAATACTCAATATTTACCTGCTTATGACCCTTATTATTTATAAATTGTTGACAAAGAAGAACAAATATTTCTCAGTTTGAGACAATATGTGATTTCAATTGTACTTACTCTGAAAAGCTTTAGAACTCTTTTTTTTTTTTTGTGGGGAAGACCAGCCCTGAGCTAACATCTGTTGCCAATCTTCCCCTTTTTGCTGAGGAAGACTGGCCCTGAGCTAACATCCGTGCCCATCTTCCTCCACTTTATATGGGACGCCGCCACGGCATGGCTGACAGGCAGTACGTCGGCGGGCGCCCGGGATCCGAACTCGCGAACCCTGCGCTGCCAAGCGCGGACTACACCGCTGCGCCACCAGGCGGCCCCTGAAAAGCTTTAGAACTCTGACTACAGGAAGTAAGTATTTACAAGACATATTCTCGTACAAGAAAGGATTATTTGAATCAGTTACTAACAGATGCAAATTCTGTTTCTGCTGTAAAATCTAGTCTAAATCTAGTTGTAAATAAAACTATTTGGTTGGCTAGATAATTGTAAATGTACTCATAAAATCCCTAATTTTTCTGTAATATAGTCTTTTTTAAAACTTATTGGGTCAGTCGTCAAGAAAGTCAATATACTTACTTGGAAAAGAAATGATGTGTAACCTCTGGAACTAAAAACTTCAAAATTTAGAATAATTATAATTTTCCAAAATCTGCATATTCATTTCAATATTTAGCTGTGTTCCTTATTCAAAATAATGTTCACAAAATGATCTTATTCAAAATAATATTCATAACAATGATCTATCTATAACTTATAGATCTATGAGTTAAGTTGAAATTCTTATAATTGAACAAAACATTTTCAGAAAAATAAAATCAATGGCAGTCATAGCAAAATTATCTTTCTAGGTCCTATATCCAAATTTTGAATAATTTCTCTCTGTCTGTATATATGTATGGAGACATATGTATGTAGACGTGTTTACATAGACAATGAAGTGGCAGGAACACACTCCAGGATACGTGGAATAATTATATCCTTTCTTAATGGGCCCAATACAAGTCTCATTTGTTCAGCTTTTATATTAGTCGGTGTTTGAAACTATATCTGGACTGTATTAATATAAAAAGTTAGTTATTGAAGAGTTTTCTATCTGAGGAACAATGAAGAAATGAGAAAGAATTTCTTCTTTTTATAGAGGTAAATATTTTTTCCTTTGGGAGATGCAATTTTTTTCCTCCCATTGTATTCATATGTGGAGGAATTTTTCTCATGTTTTGTTAGATATAAAATTTTTAGTACTATTTGGGAAAGTCAATTAGCTTTGCTCTCTTAAATCTTAATTTTATTTTTTTATCTAATTAATATGTATGTATAGTTTAAAGGTCAGTAGTTTTACAAGGTTTATAACAAAATGTAGCAGTACTCTGTCCCTTTTCTCCTCATCTTGCTGTTCTTATCCATTATGGGAACCACTTTCAACATTTTTAGCTGCTCTTTTCTCAGATTTACCTCTATGTTTCTAAATATCTTCTTTTGTTCATGTTTCTGTTTTGCAGAAAGGTAATGTAATTGTAATGTCTCCTGATTTCCTACTATGAAAGATGGGAATAAATTTTAAAATGTCTTTTCTTACATTTTTTCAATCGGTTATATCAATTTTCACTGAAGTCAATTTTTAGTGCTAAAATTATGACTATGAAAATGTTATTCATTGTTGATTACATTTCTTTTTTTAACAATGTTTTGCTTTTCCTGGAGTTAATAATTGATGCACTTTCTCTGTCTTTTTTTTTTTATTCAGTCTAAACTCTCCATCAGAAATGTAAATTTCTTCTCAATAACTTTATAAAAGTCAGATATCTATCATGTTTTTGTTTTTAGTTGTGTTTTCTTGGAGATATTCCTCAGATAGCTGTGTTATAGCTGTCTATCGTCTTGTTCCCTTTTGAATTAGTTGCTCTGTTATTCTGCTGCGCAGCTGTCATGCATAATTTCCCTTCACTGTCATCCTGAAAATTCCCTTTGCTTCTTTCTTGTCTTGGACTTCCTCCCCTCTAATCTCATGTGTTCCCTTTCTTAGTTTCCTCTCTCATTTTAGGCAAGCATGTCCTCTTATGACTTCCAGAGAAAGATTACATAATTGGAGGTACATTTTTGAGATATTACATAGTCTGAAAATGCCTTTATTCTAATTTCACATTTGATTGGTAGTTTGGATATACAAATATAGGTTAGAAATATTTGTCCCCTCATATTTTAAAGGCATTTCTCTCGTTTCTTTTAGCACTCAGTTGTTGAGAAGTCTGATGCTATTTTGCTACCTAATATTTTGGTTTTGGCCTGCTTTTTTTTGGTCTTTGGTTAAATCTTTTAGGTATTTCTCTTTGTTCTCAGTATTCTGAAATTTTACGTTGATATACCTTAGGTTGGATCAGTTTTTATTCATTATATGAAACATTTAGTAGACCCTTTCTATCTGGTGACTTACATACTTCAGGTCTAGTGTACTTTCTGAAACATTTTCTTTGATGATTCCCTTGGTTTTCTGTTTTGCATTTCTGGAGCTCCCATAAAGTGGGCATTAGACCAGCTTGGTTCCTCTCTGATTTCTATCTTTTTCTCATTCTTGTTTTACTTTGTGAATGAGATTTCTTCAACTTTATCTTCCATCTCCTTTTTGGATGTATTATTTCTACCCTTATTTTTAATTGCCATAATCATTTTTTTTAATATCCTGTTCTTGTTTCATGTTTGCACATCTTCTCTTATTGATTTTAGTTTTCTTCTGTTCTCTGCTTTTTTTCCTTTTTTCTTGTTTCCTTGGTCTCTGTCTTGATCGTCCATTCATACTGGCATATGAGGCATTTAAAAGCCAATTTCTACCTGGTATTCATAGGCAGAACTTGTTGATTGGTAAGCCACACTATATTGTCATTTAGTCATTTTTAATGATTTTATTTGGTATATATACTCCAAACTATATAGTCTATATCTATCTATATATAGTTTGTATGCCAAACTTCCAGTAACTATAAGTATTTTATCTTGTGCTTGTCAGTTTGCTCAGAGAGGAATATTCTGAACTTCCTACCAGACTGTGAGCATACTTAGAACTAAGTAGGGTGGGGCAGTTGGAGTGCATGGTGGAGGGGGATTACTTTTTAGTAGATAGGCATTCACTAGACATTTACTTATTCCCTGTTTTCTTTATGACACCCTATCTCTTGTCTCTCCTTGGGATCTTTTATACTTTGATTCAAACTTTTTAGGAGACTGAACAGCCGTTCTCTTGCCTGGGTTGAGGAGGTATAGTCATCTAGTTGCTCAGGGTAGAGGATTGGATCTAAGGGCCTATATGCTTCTTAGATTTTCAACCAACATCCTTTTTAGCCCACCCTTGCCACTGCCTTCAGAAATACAAGATGCCCCCTATTTTTTCTGATTTCTATCAAGTGAATTTGCTTGTTTCTTGGCTGTTATTCCTCCCTACCCTTTCTTGGCATTGAACTTGCAGCTCTTTCTGCTCTGTTAAGTCAATTTTTCTTCATTGTTCTACTAACCAGCATTCATAATTCGCACTCTCTCTCCCCCTCCCCAACTCTTCTCTTTGTGATTGTTTCCCTTCTTATTCTTATTGTAGTTCTTTATTATTACTTTTATGTAGTTATAGGAGGAAACAGAGGCTAACTTGTTTTACTGGGAGTCTTAAAGATTTTAAGAGGTTTAAAATACTGGGTTTCATATCATGTCAATATATTCCTGAGCGAAGTCTATCTTGAGTATACATCTCCTTCTCTACCCTCTTTTACTTCCTGTGCAGTAGTTAAAAATCATAGTGTTACCAAACTCTACCGTGTGTGCATTAAGATAAACAGCCAAACTCAATCTTAGCTCAGCTCAAGGGCTAGCTTCAGTTTCAGTGGAGGATCATTTGTAGTGAGAAGTAGGTAGTAGGCATAGAAGAACATTTAGAGTAGTGGAGGACGTGTTTTCCAAGGAGACCTGGCAGAGCAAATATTCTTTTTCCCATCTAGTGTTCCTTCCTATAATAGAAAGTATTCCAAAGCAAAGAGTATTTGTGCTTAATGAGAGTTACATGGGAGATGCCCTACCAATTCTGCATCCATTCATTCATCTAGTACTTATTAAGTACCTAAATATGATCCAGACACTGTTCCAGGCATTGGGGATACAGTAGAAAATAAAACAGACACAATCCATGCCCTCATGGAACTTAGAGTTGTGTGTTACTTATAATTCACTATACAGTGAAACCTTGACATTTGAGAGAAATGCCCAACTTCTTTGAAAGTCTGTACTCAATGCCTAACACTAACGCATATACCTTACTTGTAAAACAGACTATAACAAGTCAAGAGCTATACAACACTGTGAATTAAAGATATTGGGTATACTTACCCATTACTTTGCAGCAAATTACCCCATAATTTAATAGTTATCCATTACTGTGCAGTAAATCACCTCACAATTTAATGGTTTGAAGATACAATAAACATTTATCATCTCATACAGTTTATGTGGGTCAAGGCTTTATAAGCAGCTTAGCTGGATGCTCTGACTGGAAGCTTCTCAGAAGAGTAAATCAGTTTGTCAGACAGGGCTGCAGTCATCTGAAGGCTTGACTTGGGGTGGCTTCCAAGATATTTCATTCACATGGTGCTAGGTGTTGGCAAGAGGCCTTGGTTCTTCCTCATCTGGGCCTCTCCATGCTTGAGTGTCCTCGTGACATGGTGCCTGGCTCCTGCCAGATTGAGTAAGCCAAGAAAACAAGGCAGAAACAACAATGTCATTTATGACCTAGCCTCAGATGCCACACTCCTTCATTTCCACAGTATTCTATTATTTAGAGATATCAGCTGTATTCATTGTGGGAGAGGATGCACAGCGGTATGATTTCCAGGAGGCAAGAATCACTGTATATCATACTGGAAGTTGGCTACCACACTGGATGTTTATCCAGGCTCCCTCACTTATTAGGTTACTCTCTTTTTGTCCGTCAAGGCTGCTATAACACTACAATAGATTGTGTGCCTTATAAACAACAGAATTGTATGTCTCACAGTTCTGGAGGCTGAGAAGTCCAAGATCAAGGTGCTAGCAGATTCAGTGTCTGATGAGGGACCACTTCCTGGTTCATAGATGCCCATCCTCTTGCTGTGACCTCGCATGACAGAAGGGGCAAGGGAACTTTCTTGGGTCTCTTTTATAAGAGCACTGATGGAATCTTTTTAATAAGAACCCTCATGATCTAATCATTCCCCAGAGGCCACACCTCCAAATACTATCACATTGGGAATTAGGTTTCAACATGTGAAATTTGAGGGGACACAGACATTCAGTCTGTAGTACTCTCAAGCTTGAGTAACTCAGACTGGTGTACTTAGATGAACTAAATCTTATAGTGTTACTTGTAAAGAATCAAAATAAAAATTATTAGTTTCTTGAAAGCTACTTATATATAAAGCTTAGATTAACCTAGCAACCTGTATAATTTGTTATATAATATGAATTCTGTTGTCAGCTAATGAGGATTCTATAAATGAGTTGAACTTAAAATTAGCCCCTCAGATGTTAACAAGGGGTATCTACATTGTGTATATGTCTGGTGTTTCATCTGAATAAGCCAGATAATAAGATGACACCAAAATAGAAACTTTCTATTTGGGAGAACCAATCCTTTAAATTACATAGAATGTGTTTTGGAGGTATTTTCTTATTTAGAAAAGTGGTCATTAGAAACATGTGATCATAAAGAACGTCAGAGACCACTAAGCAAAGTGAAATTTAAGGATAGTAGAGAATCTTGATTTTTTTTTAGTATCCATTTGCATTTTTTATCCTAATACTCCATTGAGTCATAATGCTGTGTGAAATATCATTTCAGGATGATGGAATATTGGCCTCTCCCTTGTTGGGAAATAGTTGCTATTATCATGATTGCCTTAAGATTGGTGAAGATTTACTATTGTCTTACGTCATGCTGTTAGAGCTACAGGTTCATTCTTAGAACGTTTTTTTAAATTAAAGTATCATTGGTTTATAACATTATATAGTTTCAGGTATACAACTTTATAATTTGACATCTGTATACACTATAGCATGCTTACCACCAAAAGTCTAGTTTCCATCCATTGCCATACAGTTGACCTCCTTAACCCCATTTTGCCCACCCCACAACCCCCTTCTCCTCTGGTAACCACCAATCTGTTGTCTGTATCTATGAGTTTTTGTTTTGTTTGTTCATTTTTTTAAAAAAATTTCCATATATGAGTGAAATCATATAGTATTTGTCTTTTTCTGTCTGATTTATTTCACTTAGCGTAATATCCTCCAGGTCCGTCTGCGTTGTTGCAAATGGCAAGATTTTATGTTTCTTTTATGAGTGAATGGCATTCCATTGTGTGTATATACCACATCTTCTTTATTCATTCATCTATCATTGGACTGGGTTGTTCCTGTATCTTGGCTATTGTAAATAATGCCGTAATAAACATAAGGGTGCATTTGTCCTTTCAAATTAGTGTTTTCATATTCTTCAGATAAATACCTGGAAGTGGAATAGCTGGATCATAAGGTAATTCTGTTCTCAGTTTTTTGAGGAATTTCCATGCTATTTTCCTTAGTGGCTGCACCAATTTACATTCCCACCAACAGTGCATGAGGGTTCCCTTTTTTCACATCCTTTCCAACGCTTGTTATTTCTTATCTTTTTGATAATAGCCATTATTATAGGTGTGAGGTGTTATCTCATGATTTTGATTTGCATTTCCCTAATAATTAGTGATTTTGAACATATTTGCATATGCTTGTTGACCATCTGTGTGTCTTCTTTGGAAAAATGTCTATACAGATCCTCTGCCCATTTTTCAATCGGGTTGTTTGGTTTTTTATTTTATTGTTGAGTTGTATAAGTTCTTAAATTCCTTAAGTACATACATTCTGTTTGAGAAATTTGTAATTTTAAATCCACTGAAAACCAATATAATTAGGGTACAGCATATTCTATCTTGCAGTAGATTTTAGAAACATGCAAATGAGGCACGCTATTTTCCATGGTGGTTTGCTTTTCATTTGGGTGTTTTGAATTTAAGGAGATTTTCCTAAATTGGTGACCAGTAAGCTGACACTATGTTTTACTGTGGGAGAATTTTTTTTTTCTTTTAACAAGTACAGTTATCAATTGCAAGTTACATGTTGCTATTTTGTGATGAGGAAGCATCCCTGGTCCAATGTTGTTTTTTCTCTCTATTGCTAGGACAAAATGAATTCTTCCAGCCATATTCTAGCCAAAAGATATATTATTTCTGTGGCAGGAATCCATTGCCAAAAAACCTGTAAAGCTTTTTATGGAACTAAAACAGTTCATGTAGGTAGGAAGTGTAAGACTCACTGCCATATGCTGTTCTCATCCTGTTGCCTTCAACACTAAATTAGTTGAAATTTTAACCTCGATGCCTCTGTGGCAGAACTTTTCTGAAAACAGAAGAGGAGATCCATACTAGAGTTTTTTTGTGAACCTTCCAGTGGGGATTTGAAAGGACTATTGAAACCTGGACTATGTTTCCACAGAACTTGTTTTCATAGGTGTTATGTGGAGGAAAAAATTCTGTGATCATACAAATTCAGGAAATTATAAATCTGTAGACAAAGTTAAACCAGGCTTCCTTCCTGGAGATCATAGAGCATGTGATCATTGTGAATCACCAAAAGGAGATATTTTAAATGATCCAAAATTGCAGGGAGCTCTTTTTCCTCTAAGAGTATGCCATGAGGTCAGTGTCTGTGGAACACATTGAGGGAAACACCTTTATAGGTATTTCTCATTCATTGCAAACTGAAGTTCACCTTGGTTCTTGATGTTTTGGTCAAAATGTCACCTTTAAAAGGTGCATATTGTGGACCACCATGTAATTTTCACCAGTGCTTCTCCAATTCTATAGGGAAGGCAATATTTGATATGTTAATTAGTGATGGAGCTGAATATAATATGCCTGAGTCTAAAATTAGGTTTAATTACTTTTATATATAAGACACTGAATGCAGTTTGCTCACTGCCTAAGCTAAAGTTAAATGTGTTGAGATTTTGGATTCCTTTTTATAGGCTACATACCTTAGTAACATTTAAAATATTTATGGAACAAATCAGCTGGGCTTACTCGGTGCTAGGCAGTGAGCTAAGAGCTTGGTGAACATGAACTTGTAAATCATGATGACATTGTGGCTTAAAGAAGCTCAGTAAGTGGTCTAGGGTCCCATGGCTTGTGACATAGTGAGGCAGGGACTCAAACCCAGGCTGGCTTCACACAAGCTCCTACCTCCCTCCTGGCAAATAGAGGTAGGGACAGAACACTAGTAATCAGTTGTTAAATCTCATTGAAGAAAGAGTAGACTGATTTATGTGAAAATAATGGGATCTTAACTGAATTTTTTAAAAGATGATGTTAATTATGTAACAATATAGTCAGAATTATTTCTGGGGATGACATTGGCTTTAGTGTTAGTGACAGAGAGTAAATATCCTTGAAGAATTAAGTTGAGATGAGATATATTTCCAAGCAAATTGTTTTAAACATATGAAAGTATGTTTTAGCAGAGATTTTATTTGTGTTTTGTAAACTTGTCAAGTTGGCATTTCTTGGAGAGGCATTAAAATGGAAAGGGTCTTAGACTTTGTGAATTGCCATTCTGCCACTTACTAGATATCCTATTTTGGTCCAGTTTGGTTTTTTTTTAACCTTTTTGGAGCCTGAGTTTCCTTCATTGTAAAATGGATAAAATAGTATGTATTTCACAGAATTGTTGTAAATCTTAAATAAAAAACTTATATAAAGCATATAGCTCAGGGCAAATAGCCAATAACAAATAAATGGTATTTTTCTTCCCCCTTTCCCTACCTTAGTAATATTTTAAAATTGTATTTGTCATTGAAATTAACTTATTTGATATATTTTTTTAAAGACAAGGTAAAATATCTGGAACCTTCTACAACTGGATGGCATTCTCCTGAAAAACTAATTTATAGTTGGAGATCTTTAAAGCCTGGCTGAAAATTGCCCTAAAAAAATCCTTTTTTCTTGACTCTGAAACTTATGTTTTTAGCATTTAACATTTCAGAAATGTTCAGAAAAGCTGTTATTCACTAGTATCACTTATAATCAATGGCACCTTAGAATCAAATAAATACAGTAGAAAACTTAATGAGTAACATAGCAAAGTGTTGTAATCTATCATATATGCAGCTGTTATTTTCTCCATTTCATTGGAAGGAAACTGAAGCTCAAAAGGCCTGCGTGGCAATGGGTAGAGGCTGACCCTGTTTGTCAGAGAGGGTCATCTCTACTTTTATGTAACACTAGCCCTTAATTCCACAAGGAGTAAAACCAAGTGAGCCAAGTTGGAAAGAAGAAGCACACAGAGTAGATTGGAAAAACCTTTTCTTGGTACGTGTATTACTTTTAAACTTTGACATGAACTAAAGAAGAATAATGAAATGTATTTCTCAAAGGCCTTTAGAAACAGATAATCTGTAGGATGGACCATTTATAGAGTGAGTTGGT
Organism: Tapirus indicus; assembly: GCA_031878705.1. Classification (NCBI taxonomy): domain Eukaryota; kingdom Metazoa; phylum Chordata; class Mammalia; order Perissodactyla; family Tapiridae; genus Tapirus; species Tapirus indicus. The sequence continues at coordinate 32,484,075 of CM062935.1, read as the reverse complement.
CTTGAATGGTTTGTGTGATTTCATAATAATTTTTGTCAAATAAAAAGCTGCAGTAAATCCACGGTACATTCCTATCACTGAAGTGGCTCAACATTGATATCCGAGCGTGTAAAGGAAAATCTGACCGTCAGAGAAATAGAGGCACCCATATCAGATGATCATACCCTAACACAAACCTATCCGCTGCTTTGGTTATATAAGGGTACATTTATAAAATGTATGATTCAAAGCTTCTTTTTCTCTGTGTTGGTTGTAGACAAACAGAGGCTAATAAAAATAGCCAGGGAGGAGTTTAGCCTCCCGGATGGGATATCTGAAGAATAATGACATACATTCTGCCTTGAAGTCTGTAATCAGTCTTTATTGGAAAGAATTGAGACTGAAGACGGGCAGGGCTTTTTGGACAATCCTACATCATTACATTTTGCATCTATCTGCCATCTTCTTACATTTCTTGATCGTTGAGAGTTATAACCATTTACTTATGGTGATGTTTTGCTTTTACAAAGGAAGATAAATGAACCTACAATATTAAATTACATCCTTGTTTCTTTCTTTTATTTGGATTCCAATAAAGATTCAATGTTGAACTTCTCCCTTCAAAACTTAAGTAAAACATTAGGCTAGGAAAGGCTGGTGGGTTGATGTATTTGTTTTCTCTTTGAAAAGACAGTAAAAATTTTAACTGCAATTTTATGACTAAGTTTTCAATATACCTTAATATTTTTTATATTAAAATTTGCATAAACATGACTGGTTTTGTGTATATCTATGTGTGTATGTGTGTGTGTAAAGAAATTTTTGTGCAAGTGAACATTCAAAGTTAAGGTCTGATTTTAAATATTGATCATACTAATGCATTTTGCATAAAGTATAACCTTAGTGTGTATTTGCCTTTAGCTCATGCCCCCAGATGACTTTCTAGCTAGGACACCTTTGAAGCAAGGCAGTCAAAAAAATGAGAGCTCCTCTCCCATTACACAGCACAGTGCTTCTGGATTATTTCCTGTTTGGAGCAGCTGTAGGATCTAACTGACACAGCAGGATGCCTCAGAATATCTTTATGTAGGAGAACTCTGTCTTATTCTTTCTCTCCCTCTCTTTTTTCATCTTTTCTAAATAAATTCCAAAAACAGGAGTTGGAGAATTTGTATTGTTCTTCTAAAAATTAAAACTTAGAAAAAAGTTTTTTGCATTCAGCCATGAGAAAGTACATCAAGATTCTAATCTTCTTTCCACCCATAAAAGAAGACACAAAGAAAAGATGAACAAAGGAAAGACTAAGAAAATAAACCCATTATGTACAGAATAATATTAAATGTGAAAAAGATAAAATTAATATATTCCAAACAACCCTAACAAGAAATAATGGTTACATTATTAAACTCCAGTCCCTCTTACATAAATTTTGTAACTATTGGGCAGATGTGATGCTTATACACATAGGCATCTTAAACAGAAATCCAGCCTTGAGAATTATGGTCACAAAACTGATAAATATCAATTGCTTTGCTAAGTGTAAACACACTTACAAAATGAAAAGACTGAAGTAATTGGTTAGGATTTCTCCTCTGTCCCCACCCTAGAACTGATTAAAATCTAACTGTAAGAAAATGTGTGTTTTAAATCTAGGTAGTATAATGTTTATTGCAATTATCATTTGTTTCAAGTTTAGTTTTACCAAATGGCAAGGTCATGGTAATGGTCAATAGTTTTGTTTCAAGGTTCTTCCTTGGTCAGAAATCTTTGACAGCTCCCCAGAGCTGCAAAGAGCCTTAATTTTTTGTATGGTATTCAAGGTCTTAGAAAAACCTATTTTGATAGCCTCTTCTCCCACCCTTCACCCTGCCTGCTTCCTGTGCTCACCGAGCTCTTTGCCTTTCCTCAACGATCAGTGTCTTTGAAAGGTCCGTCTCATCACTTTCCTGCCTAGCAACCTCCTATTATTCTCGAAGCTCAGTTACAATTTCCCCTCCACTGAAGGCTTCTGGCAACCTTTCTTCTGTGTCCTGGCCAAATTCCTACTTCCTCCACTGCATTCCTTCATTCCTTTATTCATATCACAAAGATGGTATAAATTACACTGTTATTTTAGGATATTTGTTTTCTGCTAGTTTCTTAGTCTTTTTGAGAACAGGTACAAAAATTAACTTTTTATCAGTATAGCCTGGCATGGTGAAAGAGGTAAATAAATGAATTGAACTGTAGACCTATCTGCAGTTGTCAACAGCCATTTTAATAAATGGAGGAGAAAATATTCAAAATGTCTTTGCTTTTATATGAGTATATTAATCTTAATGTTTCAGTGCATGGACTATTTGAATAGTTGATATTTCTAGTAGCCTGTATATTCCCAAGGTAATTTACGTCACTCCCATGTTTTACCATAGCCTTAATCCCAACTTGTAGGCTTTCTAAAGATTACTTTCAAAATTAATTTAACTGGCTAAAATATATCAGAACCATTTTCTTTAAACGGATTGATTTATAGGCTCTTATTTCCGTGACATCTTCCAGCAGAAGTCATTTAGTGTTGGTGTGTATCCAGAATCCTTCTGTGGAGCTGATGGCATTGAAGTGCAGCCAGAGGAAGATAAAGAAGCAGGCTAACTACCCCTTTGCTAAGGAGCCCGAAGGACAAGCTGAAAAGTGACTTTCTTTTGACTGAAGAAAATCACATTCCACTAAAGGCAGCACATTTTCAGACTGGTGATTGGCCAACTGTATATCCAGAAGGAGACTAATTTAATAGAAGAGGAGTAGCCTTTCAGAGAATTAAACTTTTTGTCTGGTTTTGGACTGAGGAAACAAGGCCTATCTCGCCCATCTTGAAGTAGGGCAATTAAAACTCTTTTGGTCTATAAGAGAAAATCAAGCTCCCAGGGAATTTTAAAAGGCCTTTTTCTTGTGAAATATGACAGTTTGCAGAAGCTTTTGCTTCTTCCATTTACCCTTTCAATGAGGAAACTTATCTTCCTGACAAAAATTACATTAAGAAGCAGCTGTAGCCATTTCCCCTTAGGCAGCATTCTGGGGAATATTTGAGAGAATAACTCCCTGAAGATAAATGGGTTCCTCAGTAGCCTTGGGCAGGAGGAATAAAAGGGATCCTTTGTTTTTTATACTCTGGGCACTTCTGTGAGTTGGCTGGTTAGCCCAAGTTAAAAATCAACAAAACTTTTTAATTGGGAATAGTTGCTGATCAGCAGTATTTCTTGTCCTAGTTGAAGTTTAATAAGGGGAGGGTCCTGTGGTTGGTTAAGGTTCTTTTCTCTATTTCCAAGTTGGAGGCAGTTTGAGGTGTCCTTTTGTGGTCTGAAGTGAAGCTGAGAAGTTGAGTGAAGTTGCACTCTATAAATCCATACTTCTTTTCCGGAAATACCTCTTTTCGGTCTCCCAGGCTGCAGGTGTTGGAGCAATAGTAACTGTTATTTAAATGTAATGATGCAGTCACATCACACATCACAGAAAATCCTCTCTCTGAAGTTGTTCTTAGGTGCTCAAATCTCTCTTCATAATGTTCTGGGACTCTCCTTTTCACTGTACCCCACTTTGTTTCCCCCACGGTCCCCACAGACGTTTTCTTCTCGCTCTCATTGGCCACTCTTGCCTTTAGGATCTCCTGGTCTTAGAGTTAGGTTTCTCCAAATATTTGGTTCTACCCATTACCTCTGATTAGCCCACAAAGATGAGGTAGCAAAAATCCTCCGTAGAAGGGAGGAATGGGAATGGTCAAGAAAACTTATATTTAACATTTTAGCCTGTCCCATAATTCCACTGCCTTGTCTACAATGGTGCTCATTGAACATGCCCTTCCATTTAGGATTTAGGGCAAAATAGATAGTATTTTATCAGCTAAGAATTTACTGAGTATATACTCCTTTCCACAAGTAATTTCTTTGTCATAATTCCTTCGTCATTTCTTATCAGAGCTTATAAGATAAGTATGAAATCATTCTGTTTGTAAATCTCCTTCTCCCTCTCTCTCTTTTGTCTCTTTCTCTTTTTCTGCCATTCTTGACAACAGTTATTACTTATTTACAGCTTTTGACAGCTGAAAGTGTTGATTAATGTACATAAGACTTAGTAACACAAATCTATAGTACTTCATGAGACAAGAATAAAATTTCTTCAAATCTGTGATTCATTTTAGCTTTACAAATTGTATGTTAAAACAATGGTTTTTAGATAAAATGGCCTTTGGAATCACAACTTAAAAAACAGAGGTTTGTGAAAAATTTCATTTGTTGATATAAGGACCTGTAGGGGAGGAAGACTGTCCTCTACCCACTCTGGGTCCTTTCTAGCTGGGCTATGAATTAAATTGACATGAGACCGAATAGCAGGAGAAAATCAAACAAAGCTTTATAACATGTATACATAGGAGAGACCAGGAAAACTGAGTAACTTGACAAAATGGCAGAGGTTCTCATCTTAAATAGCATATTCAGGTAAAGACAAAGGAGGATGTTGGGGGTGGGGGGAGTCAGCTGTGGGAGATTACCAGAAAAGCACAGTAAACAAGAGGTTAATATGCAGATTTAAGCCCTTGCCTTCTGAACTGATAAGAGTTTCTAGAGATAAGGTCATCCCCCCTTCTTCCTGGTACAGAGAGAGAGATACCTTTACAGATAGAGATTTCCCTTATAAATGTAAATGTCTATTACAAAGGATAACTTCTACTTTTACTTGGTTTTCAGAGCTTTGATAAGACGGGGCTTAGCAAGGACCCTCCCAGTCTATCCATACCCAGAGTTATTTATGGAAATGGCCTGTGCTGAGGACAGGCCTTCTATCTTAAATTCTGTTAGGCAGTTAGTTGGGGGAGGTCAAAGTTTCTTTCTGAGTCTTCTGAGCCTTTATTGTCTTCAGCTTGACATAATCTGCATACCATAGTGGCACATGGCCTGCCCTGAACCCTGTCAGATGAATGGCTTTAAATACATTTTTCTCATATTAAATGTTTTGAGTTGACAATTCATGTTTCAAGGAAAAAATATAACGGATTTGATAGTTTGATTTTTTTTTTTTTTTAGCATATTCCTTTTTCTACTATGGTTGATGAAATGGAGTCTTTATAGTGAGGAGGGTCCTCTGACAGTTGGTGTGTGACTGGCAATAGTATGTGGCTCAAGGTGTAGTAGGAACTGGTAAGAAGCAGAAGTTGGAGGTGGATGTTGAGGTTGGGGGTGGTGGTGGTAAAAGGCACAGATGGACCAAGCAGCCCTAAATGTTACTAAATAGTAACTCTCAGTGTTACTAAAGAACCTTGACACCTATTTCTAAATGGTGATATGAGTATTTTAAAAGGATATTAGGTGAGCAGTGAGAAGTCAGAGTGAGGAGGTAGAAGAAAGTGTAGCCACTCCTTCACATTCAGGCTTTCCCACCAACCAAAGGCATAGACCCCAGATTCTACCCCAAAGTTCATTTAAACTGATGTTAGAGTTGCTTTTAACTCTCTTGGTAGGGAGCTATTTTCTAGATTGACAATTTATGCTACAGTTGTGAAATACACCTCTTTAACTGAGATCTACCAAATATCTGTTGTGTTTGATGTTGGAAAAATTGATATTCAAACTTTTTGATGAGAAGGCCCTAGATTATTACTTGGAAAACAATTTTGTTACAACACCTCTTTATACAACTTTATTTATCTTCATTTTAAAGAAAAACTGAGCAATAACAAGACGTTGTTATATGAAAGAACAGTATATGATGCAGAGGAAAGAACAAATGGCTGAGAACCAGTGCGCCTCAGTTTTAGCTCTGCCATCCCCATCTCCAACGAGAGCAGTGGTGCTTTTATTTGTTTTGCATATTAAGTTTCAGTGTAATGTTGTATTTGAAAAGAAGGTTCTGTACCAAAAACAAACAAACAAAAAACTAGAAATGACTGCCAATACATGTGCTGCATCCTGGGTTTATCCTTGGGTACAATGATATTTTCTTTCTGGTTTTAGAGCACCTAAAGTCCTCTATTGACATCAACCCCCTCTGCCCCAGATGTGGAGCTCATATCTATTGAGTACTCACTATGGGCCAGACAGTCTAAGTGTTTTACCTGCACACTATCTCATTTATTACTTAGACCAGAGATGGGCAAAATTTTTCTGTAAAGGGCCAGATAGTAAATATTTTAGACTTTTTGGGCTGTGAGGTCTCTGTCACAATTACTCATTTCTGCTGATGTAGTGCAAAGGAAGCTATAAGACAATGTGTATTGTGTTTGAATAAAACACACACAATACAAGGTAAAAGAATTAGAAATATAATCTGTATCCTTTAACTTCAAATTTTATGTTTTTTCCATAATTCCTGCTAATCGTGTGGCCTCCTGAACTATAAAGGAAATTTTGTAGGTTAAAAAAAAAAAAGATGCCTTTATCATCTCTAAAGAAATAACAGACCCATTAGGAAAAGAATAAAAATAATAAAAGACAAAAGAGAAAGGAAACCTTGGAGAGAATTTAAAAATTTTTTTTGTCATAGGAATATTTTTCTCCCAATAGAGCAATGCATTGTCTTAGTATTGTTTAACTCTTAATGTATTGTCGCGTAATATATTCTGCTAACAATGTAAAGAAACATTAGCTATCTTTGCTTTGCTAATATTCTCTCTGAATCTACAAAATTTTCTTTTATAAGTAATCTGGTGTGTTCCCCTTTGTTTATTTGCACATTTTTCTTACGGAGGACCTACTCCCTGTAGGAGACAATATGGTGTAATGGTGTAATGGTTAAGAGCCCTAGAGTTGGAATCAGTTTGCCTGGTTTTGACCCCTAGTTCTGGCATTCACCTTTTTCAAATAACAGAACTTCTCTATGCCTCAGTTTCCTCAGCTGCACAATGGGTATAATAATAGCATCTAGCACATAGTGTTGCTGTGAAGATTATATGAGCTAATATATGACAGCGGTCACTGTGTATATGCTGGTTACTCTGGTGCATGCTCAGTAAGTGTTATCCATTATCACTGGTGTTAGGAATACATATCAACTCTTGAATCACCCTGAAATTTGCCAGTCACATTTATTTTTCTTGATTTATATTTTTCACTTGGATCTGAATGTTTCAGGAAGATGTCCATTAGGGAAAACCTTAAAATATATTTTACATTTGCATTTCTACGCAAATACACACATATTATTTTGATTTTAATTGCTCTTTATAAAAATAATTATACCATTTTTATTGTTTGCTATAAGATAAAGTTCTCTTTAAAGGTGAAAGCATTAGTATATTAGGGTCTAGAGAAGAATAAATTTAGATGATGTCATCTATTGCAATTCATTTTTGTTGCTTATGAAAGTAGAATAGAGATGTACATACAGCCAGCAGTTATCATTGATGTGACTGATCTTTTAGACCCTGGGATACCAAATATATAAATCTGTCGCTTTAGCATCTTTAGAATTATAATAGGTTTGGATGAATATTTTAACTGTGACGGTTGATAATTATAATATTTGGTGAGAATGTCATCTTTGACCACATCTTCTGTCAAAAGTTCAATTTATCTGTACATGTCTCCCTCCATCTCTCACCCTTCCAAGAAGCAGTCCCAAGGTGAACCAGTCTCACTAATTAAGAATGTCCCTGTAGTGTGATGAGTGGAAAATGACAGCCACCATTGTGAAATCCATTTGGATGAGGAACTAGGATACTTCCTAGGGAAAACATATAACCCTATTACTAGCAGTTTAACCCAGTAGCAAAGCCTGGGGTAGTTTTGCTGGAATGTGTAACCTGATGTCTTTACTCTTAGATCTTCTCCTTAGTTAATATTTGAGTTCCAGGGAGAAGGAGGGCTCTATCTAAGACTGTCTGCCTTAATAAGAAATGGGTCATGTGCTTTGGTTCTCTTCTATCACATAAAAGGCACCGTTGTATGTTCTTGCACCTGAGGGACTCAGTACATCCCCAGTGTACCTATAGAGAGATTTCAGGGTCTGCCAAGTGATAGCCATGGTGTCTGATATGAAACAGCAGTGCCCACCAAAATTGGCAGAAGAACCCAACAACAGTAGCTATATCCAGGGGACCACCGAGTCTAAATCAAAGTGAAAATGGCACCCAGTGGAAATGCTGTGGCTGCTTGGAAGTCATGTGGGTACCTGAAGGTGGGATCCAGCATGTGCTGGTATCTTACAGGGCAGTAGCCACTAGAGAGGGCTGTGGCAGAAGCGGACAGAAAATGCATGGGCCATATGGTGGCAACGAGATGGTTGACCCAACCAAGCGGTAGGCACACTCTTGGGTCTCCCAGAAAAACTTGAGGAGCCATTTACTGCCAGAATATGGGAGTACTTTGTTGGCTGCTGGAGTTACTTGTGCATTTTCCGGTAACATGATTTTTTTTATATTCCAAAAAATATGAAAGAAACAATTCTGAAATATGTTTGTGCCGTTTCAAGCAGATGAGATTTGTATATGAGCCTCCAAAGTTGAGAAGTACAACATGCTACTACAATTAGAACTTAGATGGAAATTAGGAGATCTGAATTCTGGCACCAGCTCCCTCGTTGAATTTTTGTAAGTCTTTGACCAAATCACTTAACTTCTTTGAGGTCCCATTTCCTCAGTGGACTAAATTATCTCTAGGATCCTTTTCAGCAGTAAAAATGTGTCCCTAATACTTTTATGATTCTAAAAGCACCCGAGATGTATATAAAGGGATAGTAAATGCTAAGATGAAGACATAGATACTCGAGTGCCGTTTGCAAAAAACTAGTAGAATAGTGATTGCTTCATATAAAGATAAATTTTGGACTCTGAGTCAATCTCTTTTTCACCAACTTGCCATTAAACTTGATTGGTGTATAAAAATAGTTCATTGCATATATGAACAATTAAGTGATAGGGAGAGAAAATAAACACCTCCTGCTAACAAATGACCGCAGTGTATTTTTCACTTGGCTAGTGGGGGAAAAAATCTACCTTTGCTTTTGATACTTGTTTTTCAATTTAGCATACAAATTAATTAAATATCTCCACTGTAACCATCTCCTTTGAATTGTAAAGTCTGAAAATGTTTGGTTAGTATTATATTAAAGTTGCCAATAAGTATCTGAATTTAATTCAGTATAACAGATTTTTATTGAATGTCTCATTAGGCATGGCATTGGATATACCATATTCACGAGAGTTCTGTAATTATCTGGTTGGGGCAGTACGATTTTCTTAAGTGAAAAGATCAATGGACCATAGGAAAGGATAAGGCAAGTATGCAATTTAGTGACAAAGAAGAGGTAAATTGAAGAAGACTGGATGAGGAAAGCTTCCTGGAGTTAGTAGTACTTGACTATGGCCTTAAAAGTTGTGGGAGGTGTTTGGAGTCCCCCAAGACCACCTTCAGGCTCGATGATTCACTAGAAGGACTCACAGGATTTAGAAGATTTGTACTCACGGTTAAGGACACTGAGGAATCAAGTCAAACTGAAATCAAAGATTCATGCAAATGAATATACTGGACCAGAGTTCCCAGCCTTAGCTGCACATTAGAATCACCTGAGAAGCTTTTAAAACTCCTAATGCCCAGACCACTCTCCAGACCTATTAAATCAGAATCTCTGTGGGTGTAACCAGGATCAGTTTGTTAAAGCTTTCTGGATGATACCAGTTTGCAGCCAGGTTTGGGAACCTCTGCTCTAGAATGTAACTTCCATGAGGACCAGGAATTTAGTCTCCTTCACAGGTGTATCCCCAGCACCTAGACCAGAACCTGGCACATGGTATATGCATTACACAAACCTAGAAGCAACATATGATTGAGACTAGTTTTTAGAAACTCAAAGTGAAGCAAAGAGAGATGGTTATTTGGTAATTGTAGACAAGATCACAACCAATAAGTATATATTAGGCCAGAGAAAACACAAAGCACCAACAGAAATTTATCCTTCTTATTTTTTGGTCCCTCAGTGCCCAGCACAGAGCCAGGAATACAATAAGAACTTAATGCATTTTTTTCCAAGTAAATCAATTAATGTGTCTAAAAAGCAAAACCAAAAACAATAACAAAACAAAAAACTGACATACAGTATACATAAGCAAAATAGATGGAATTAAGTGTAGTGATTCCATTCTTTTAAAGTTTTAACTTTGTACTCATAAAGCAAATTGTTCCTTCAAATTGCCCATTTTTACTCTGCTTGAATTACTTGTGATATGATTGGTAGTCCCGGTTTGGTCTCCTGACGTTTGTGATTGACCACGGGCCTCCGACTTTCTAGACTGTTTTTCTAATCTGATTAAAGAGAGGATTGGATAATAAGGTCCTTTGAAATTTTAAATCTGTGATTACAAATGAATTCTATTAATCGATAGAGACTGCTTTTAAAAATCCTTAAGCAGTTTTGAAAATGGACTATTTGTTTATTAAAATGATTTTTAATACCTAAAAGACCCAAATGATATTGTATTAAGTTGGTCTAAAATATTGTATAGGGTGAGTGTTGGGATAGTCTGGTTAAATAAATTTTCTTCTGTTTATATGGATCTGAAAATGTTAGCATTGCCTAAAGCATAATTCCAGTAAGATAAGAAAAAGGGTAAGAAGGAAAATATATTGAAAAAAAAAAGTGGTTCTGTTTTCTAACCTTAATTCCACCTCTGGAAAGACTAGCAGGTTCATTGTCTAGTCAGCGAAGGTAGAAAAAAAATAAAGTTGCCAGCTGTTTTTGCTTCTAATTAGAAAATTTTATTTTAAGCTGAGCCAGAGATCTTGCAATTTTTTCCTCCATATTCTCCATTTTAATCTTTTCCACAGGGATCATCGTTATTTCTAGGTTTTTTTCTCTATAACATATTTGTACTATTTATGTTGCCATCTAAATGTTCTTCTTTTTTGAGATAAAATTTTTATTTCTGAGCGAACTTAGCTGTTTTATTTGGACAAAGTCAGAAATCTGACTATTTTGACCATTTTCCGTCTTCTAACCTCCTTTCTTTATTTCTCAACCTCAAGATTCCTGAACTCTGCAGTCAGTGTAATTTGGTCTTTGTATCCTCAAGTGGACAGACTGAGGTTTCTCTGTCTCATCAGAAAGACTATTTCTCTTCTCTCCGTATCAACCCTTTTCCCCTCTCTTACTCAGTTTAGAACTTTGGACAGAAACAAGCTTCTTGTCACTTCCATGGACTGGTTGATAGAGTTCTTTTCATTGAGGGGTAAGCCCATTGAGAATTTTAGCTTTATGAAGGTGCCTCTATTCTACCTTCCTGCCACATCCCTTATCCCATTGTGGATGTGTAGACTCTGCCACTAAGATTCTAGAACCTATGCCCGTGTGCTAGTTCCCCAGCTGTAGCTCATGAGGCTACCATTATCTCTGTGTTCTCTTCATTTTTAGCACCTGGGGATTTTCTTTTTCCTTCCAAGCTCAGATGTTGTTATATTTTATCTATCACTTCTGTGTGTTTGTAGCAGGAGTTGGGGAATCCACATTAGTTTAGTCCACCATGTTACTGAGAGAACGAGTCTTAGAATCATTGTCTAGGTCATTACCTCAGGTCAGAGAAATTATCTCCCTTCCTTCCCCTCTTTCCCCTCCTCTGCGCTTTCCCCTCTTCTTCTCCTCTCCTTTCTCCTTTCCTTTCCTCCTTCTCTGACATGCTAGATCTAATCTGTAAGAGAAAGATCCCAAACCAATGAATACTGAGGTGTATTTCCGTTATCCTCTGGGCCCAGGTAATTACTTATAGTTTTCTTCTCGTACACAGTTATCAGTTTTACAAATTAAATCATGTTGGGGTGATTATAAGTCATGTTACAAACTAGTGGGCCCCATAGGCATGTATTGTCATTCAACCTTGTCACATTCAACTTTTCAATTATTCATTCAATAAATATCTATTAAATACCTACAATGTACTTCTCTAAGTGCTTGGATAAAACAGACACAGATCCCTGCCCATTTTTGTGGGAATAGAGAATAAGCAAAACATAACAGAAATTAAGGAGGGGGAGGAGATAGGAACTAGACAAAAACATAATAAAAATTAAATTATATAGTTTGCTAAAAGGTGATAAAGAAAACGAAGTAGAGGAGGGTAAGCAGAGGTACTGTAGGGCAATTTAAAATAGAATGGTCAGGGTAGGATTTCTTGAGAAAATGGCACTTGAACAAAATCTTGAAGGAAGAGAGAGAGTGAGCCATGTGAATATCAGGCCAGTGAGCGTTTCAGACAGAGGGAACAGCCTGTGCAAGGTTGGAACATGCCTAGAACATTTGAGGAGCATTAAGGAGGCTACCTGGGCTGGAGCAGAGTAAACAGTGGAAAGCAGTAGGGAATAAAGGCAGAAAGGCAGGGGCGGGAGTTGAGGGACACCATGAGACCTCTGTAGGACTTTATGGAGTTGGCATCTTTTTGTTAATTTCTCTGGTTAGAACTTTCTGTTTTATAAAATAGTGCATATTTTGTGCAGTGGAGGAAGACAATTCCTCTACTCTCTAGGTCCTCCTGGCTGGGCTAAGAATTAAATTGATGTGAGACAGAATAACAGGAGAAAATCAAACAAAGTTTAATAACATGTGTACATGGGAGAAACCCAGGAAAACTGAGTAACTCCCAGAATGGCCAAAGCTTGTCACCTTAAATACCATCTTCAGCTAAAGACAAAGGAGGATTGTTGGGGGTATCGGTTTGGGACTTTAAAGGGGAGGAAAGCAATTTACATGGAGATGGTTATGGAAATGTATGTTAAACAAGTGTTTGCTGGGCCACCTATGGACAATGTTATCTTATGGTATTAGCTCCTTCCTGGAACAGGCCTTCTATCTTAAATTCTTTTAGGCAGTTAGGGGGAAGGTCAAAGTTTCTTTCAGAGTCTTTTGTTCTTAAAAATAATCAAGGTTGGGGCCTGCCCTGTGGTGTGGTGTAGTAGTTAAGTTCTGTGAATTCCACTTTGGCGGCCCGGGTTCATGGGTTTGGTTCCTGGGCGCAGACCTACACCACTCGTCGGCCATGCTGTGGCAGCAACCCACATACGAAATAGAGAAGACTGGCACAGATGTTAGCTCAGGGCTAATCTTCCTCAAGCAAAAAAAGAGGAAGATTGGCCATGGGTGTTAGCTCAGGGCAAATCTTCCTCAGAAAAAAAATAAATCAAGGCAAAGAGACACATTTTGGGGTGGCCAATTCTGATCCCCCACATTTTGTAAAGTAAATTAATTTATAATTAATATATAATTAATGCTTAGCTATAATTTCAACGATGAAGTATCCTTCATAAAAGTTTTCTCCTCTATCTAACCACCATGTTCTTTTTTAATGTGCTAGATTCAGTTTGAATGCAGAGCCTACATTGATCAATTCATTGCTCTCAATATTATATTTAGTTCATTCACGTTTGAACTACTTTGTGGAGAATAAAAATATAGACAGCAATTTTATGTCCTCTTAAAAATTATAGCTGGAACTAGAAAGAGGTTACTTTTTGCCCCTGCTCTTTGATTTCATTTTAATTTCAAAACTAATTTCATGCTTTTAAATGTTAAATTACTATAAGGGTTTTCAACTTCCTGTCTTTAATTCTAACATTATCTGTTAGCTACCATGCTAATTTCTTTTCTGATTAATTGGGACTACAAGAGACACCAGTACAGAAATAGCAGAGGTCAGAATGCTTACCAAATGAAGTTGTGATACGATGCATAATTCATGAAATATATTCACTCATGTTTTCCCTTGTCCTCAGTTGAAAATGTGCCTTGCTAAATGCAGTTCTCCACATTGTTTGAAATGTTGTCAATCTTCAGATTCCTACTGTTTTTATACTTTTGAGAAAGTCTCTTTTAATCTATTTTTTTTTATCAGCTTTCTTTACAAACGTTTTTTCTAAAAAGAATACTTTTTGGCTTTATACCTCAAGGTTCTCTGCAAGTTGATTACTCAGTGCCAAAGGAATTATGAGTACTAGCTCATAATTCGAGTTAATATATTGATAGCCAAAATGTGAATTTATTTCACTATATAATGTACCTGTTTTTGACCAGTATTCTATTAATTGTATTTTCAAAGAGAAGAAGCTAATTTATTGTTGTTTCTTGCATTGGTAATCAGGGCTCTCAGCTGCAAGTGGCAGAAATTCAATTCAAATTAGCTTAATTGAAAAAGGGATGGGAAGGCTATAAAGAGTGTGGGTTGATTCAAACACAGTGGATCCAGAGGTTCATGGGATAGCGCTAGGATTCTGGATGTCTGTGTCTCTCTTTTAACTTTACCAACTTCTGAAATTGGCATCATTTTCAGGTAACACATGGCAGCAAAGATGACCAGCTGTCAGTCCCAGGCCTCCATGGCCTCTTAGCTAACAATTCCAGAGAAAAGACCAGGATTCTCTCCCCCTTAATGTTTAAAATTTCTTCAAAAGGGTTACATTTGGCCATTCTTGGCCATGTGCATATCCCTGGATAAATGTTCCTCCAGCAGGATGAGAAACTCTGACTGATGTGGGTTGAGTGCCTAACTGATGTGGGAGAGGTGAAATGTCATGAGTAGAAGATGGGAGGTTCTTAAACCAGAGAAGCAAGACAACAGTGATAACAAATTCCCATGTCTAATTCAGTTACTTTTGATGCTAAGTGTCAGTCAAAGGGTGGAAATGGCAAATCTTTCTACTAACAGTTCTTCAGGTTAGTTACTTAAATTTTAGAACTTCTTCAGGGTGATAGTCTAAGTCTCTAAGGACCATGGACAGCTCAGATACAACTATTCTCAAAAAGGAGGAACACGAGGGGCCGCCCGGTGGCGCAGCGGTTTGGTCCGCGCTTCGCAGCCCGGGGTTCACGAGTTCGGATCCCTGGCGCCCGCCAATGCACTGCTCGTCAGCCATGCTGTGGCGGCGTCCAATATAAAGTGGAGGAAGATGGGCACGGATGTTAGCCCAGGGCCAGTCTTCCTCCGCAAAAAGGGGAGGATTAGCAACAGATGTTAGCTCAGGGCTGGTCTTCCCCACCAAAAAAAAAAAAAAAAGTAGGAACATGCTCCTTCCTCCATTCAAATGGCTGTCTCCTCAGTTAATTATGCTGCTTATTCAGAATGCCTAAAGAAACAGAAACAAACTAAACCGGTGTAAAGTGTATAATGTGTTTGTATTCTATCGGGTAGCATTCTTTAAAGTGCTAATGTGTTTAGGGGTCAGGATACAAGTTGTAGTTCAAGATGGTAGGCCTTGGTTGCTATGTGAATCATAAGATACTGCCCTGATATATGAGTATTTGGGGGCCCTTTTGAATTTGTGAGGTGTAAGATGCACACTGATGTTTGTAGATTAGCTTTCTTTGTTTCACTACAATAAAGGGGAAGGTTATGATAACATATTTATTATTTACTTGTTTTTACTTCTATCCAGTAAAATCCTCTTTTAGATTAAAAAAAAAATTAAGAATAAATTTAATCAGCAAACGAGGCACAACTATACTCTTGGATGTCTCTGGAAGGCCGTGGTAGAATATAAGCACAACTGTGCTGGAAGCTAATTGTGGGAGACATGTTAAATTTCAGTGTCAGCCAGCCTGCTCTCTGAGATTCGTATATGGAAAGGGTGACAATTTTGTTTAGAGCCAAGAATGAAAGACAAAAAAATGAAGAAAGTAATAGGAAAAAAAAGAGCCGTGAGCAGAAATAGTACCATAACAAGATTCCTTATCACCTACCATCCTTTTAGACCAGGACATTTGATGAATCTTAGGGATTATCAGGAGCATATTACTCATTCCATAGTCATTATTTAGAAATTTAAATATCTCTAATTGAATTAATACTCTGATAGGATCATTGCTACTTTTCATTCCTGCTGCCAAAATTCACAACTCCATCATCTCCAGCCTGGATTACCACTTTAGCCCTCTTGTTATCTGCCTGCTTCATGGTCTGTCCCCTCTAATCCATGCTCAACTTGGGGGTCAGGTTCACCATTCTTTGGAGTTGAGCTAATTGTGCTACTTATCTGTGCAATACTCATCAGTGACACCTTCTCATCTACAAGGAAAATGCAAATGCTTGTTTTTGTACACAAGACCTTTTATGGTAAGCATAGAATCTGGAATCTGGGAGCTGCAGTCAAAACACAGTTCTCCTACTTATTAGCTGGAAAGCATGGGTATCAGTTACATACCTTCTCTGTATCTTAGCTTCCTTATCTATAATGGGGTAATCAAAATAAGGTCTGCCTTTTGGCTTATTTTATAAGGACTAAATGAGAAAAAAAAATGTATGTGATGTATTTGCCACAGCAGCTGGCATATAGTTAATTCTTAATAAATGTTGGCTACACTCTGAGTTCTAACTCCCTCTCTAGCCACGTCCTTGGCCACTCCCCCATATCTGCCCTATAAGCAGACTTCTTGGTTCCTGAATGGCCATTCTGTTTTATACTTCTTTGACTTTATACATACTGCTTCCTCTGTTTCCCCCACTAGACTGAATGGTTTAAGGTTAGTAATTATATCTCACTTACATTTACAGTACATAACACAATGCCGGGCACTTCGTTGAAGACTTGTAAGAAATAATCCTGAA
Source organism: Tapirus indicus (assembly GCA_031878705.1). Classification (NCBI taxonomy): domain Eukaryota; kingdom Metazoa; phylum Chordata; class Mammalia; order Perissodactyla; family Tapiridae; genus Tapirus; species Tapirus indicus. Next base: position 32,467,550 of record CM062935.1, on the reverse strand, counting down.
TGAGGACAACTGTTCATTCCTCAAAATAGATTTGGCTTCTTCATGTATTTGCTTTTAGTTCAGCCTCACAGTAAGGTAATGTAGAAGCCTCCTTGGAAGAAACTGCTTCACCCTGGTGTCAAGGGCGTCCAAGTGTTGAGGAATAGGTTCTTTGGGCTAAGTGCAGAGAATTTTTTCACAGCCCTTTTTAATATTCTTTGACCAACTTGTCGATTTCAACTGAAGCTTGGTTTGGCATTAGATATTTAAAAAAATGAAAACATGCTCATTTATGGTATTAAGTGAAAAGGTAAAAATCATCTAATGGGTAGAATTTTCCCTGGGCATGTTTTGTTTTCCTGGTGGATGGGTGTATGGCTGCTGGTGTTAAGAACTCCTCCTTGATTATGGCGTGTCTTCTCAAAACCCCATCTTTCCTGTGTTGGAGAGAACCAGCATGATCCAGTATAAGTATAGGTCACAGCTGTTGAGTTCATCGGGCTGTGTCATCAAGGTGTGAAGAGCTAGTGGCACTCTCACAGTAGAATTGACCTCAGTAAAATATGTCAGAAATGTTCTACAAAAATGTGTGGCTAATTCTTGGCAACATTTTCTAAGGACTCAGAAATAATTCTTTGCTGACCTCCACAAGCTAATTTCAATAAAGGGTGACCAGCTGGTTTTAAAAAGTGTTCGTTGGGGCCGGCCCGGTGGCGGCAGCGGTTTAGTCCTCGCTTGGCAGCCCGGGGTTCGCTGGTTCGGATCCCGGGCGCCCGCCGACGCACTGCCTGTCAGCCATGCCGTGGCGGCGTCCCATATAAAGTAGAGGAAGGTGGGCACGGATGTTAGCCCAGGGCCAGTCTTCCTCAGCAAAAAGAGGAGGATTAGCAATGGATGTTAGCTCAGGGCTGGTCTTCCTCACCAAAAAAAGAAAAAAAAAAAAAGTGTTCGTTAAGAAAAGTATGAAGTGCTAAGAGGAACTCAGGTTCATTGTAAATATCTTTTAGACTTTGGAGTTACTCTATTTGCATAATTGCAGTGATTCGGTATTGGTGAGTTGCCCAGAATCACTTCAATACAATAAATGACTCTCTTGTTCAAGACCTGCTTGTTACTTGTTTGTTTATGAACGACTACTCAAATAGTATTTGCCCTACTTTATAAATATTTAAGTTCACTTTATTTTCAGTCCTCAAGTAACAAACATCTCATCCAGTGACAAAAGATAATAATGTATTCTAATTGTCTAATGTCAACAAAACATTTTAAAATTAACTTTATGCAAATATGATTGGATATTTTCCATTAGTTGATTGAAATGTTTGAAAAATTGCTTCAAATGTTTTTCACAATTAAAACTATTGCTATCATAGATTAATTTGTCATTGAAACACTTCTACAAATACATTTAATTTCTTTGCAAACTTACTGCAATTGCAATGTCTTAGAAATAAAATTATTTTAAACAAATCTTTTTAATAAAAATATATTTTTAAATTATATCTTTGAAATTATTTCTGACGAACTACAGAAAGAAGTACCATAAACTTGTTTTGACAAACTTTTTATTTTTTGTAATCTGTAATGAGAAACTCTACATAAAATATCTTTAACAAAAAGCTTTTGGCACCATTTGTTAGATTTATTTCTTAGAAAGGATAGGGGGTAAGCATGTGTGCATCTACCCTCCTTCCCCATGCTCCACATACTAGTTTCTTTTTTTCACTAAATAAGTGATAACATTTTTTGGATTTGGGAACTTAGAAAATCAAGTCATACGCTAAGGAACTGGGAAGCGAATATGAGAGGGGATCAAGGGAAAATTTAGGCTAATGTGATAAATTAACAGCTTCAAGATTTGAGCTGTTACTCAAAATTTGAGCTTATACTGTTTTAAGAATCTGTCTGCCATATTTTTTCTTCTAGTTGGATGTTCTTCAAGTTTGATCGCCACTTTTTAAAATATTATGGAACAAAAGCTGACACTTGAGATCTTGTCATGTATATTTAAGGAACTTGGAGTGCTTATCATAACAAATTAGATTTCTCCTGATGCCTAAGTAATTTGTTAGTAGGAAACTGAATGCATTTCTAGTATAAGAGCTGCTCATAGGAAAAGCTAAGAAAGAGAAAATTGGGTTTTAGAGACTTGTACCTTAGAGTTGAGACACAGGCCTCCTGTGTATGTGTGTAGAGTTTCCATTTCTTTTGGCAACACATTAAATCTTTTTTAAAAATTGAGATTTAATACACATGCCATAAAATTCACCGTTTTAAAGTGTACAATTCAGTGGTTTGTAAAAAACACTCTGCAACCATCACCACTATCTAACTATTACCAGTTAGTAATCACTTCCCACTCCTCCCTCCCCCAGCCCCTGACAACCATACTTAACTTTCTGTCTCTATGGATTTGCCCACTCTGGGCGTTTCATATAAATAGAGTCATATAATATGTGACCCTTTTTGTCTGTATTCTTTTACTTAGCATAATATTTTCATGTTTCATCCATGTTGTAGCATCTATCAGTATTTCATTCCTTTTTATGACTGAATAATGTTCCACAGTATGGGTATAGTGCATTTTGTTTACCTATTTATCAATTGATGGACATTTGAGTTGCTTCCACCTTTTGGCTATTATGAAAACACTGCTATGAACATTTGTGTATAAGTTTTTGTGTGAATATGTCTTTAGTACTCTCATATAGAAGATACCCAGGAGTGGAATTGCTGGATCATATAGTAACACTATGTTTAAATTTTGAAGTAACTGTCAAACTGTTTTCCACCTTTTAGATTCTCATCAGCAATGTATGAGAGCTCCAATTTCTAAACATTCTAGCCAGTATGTTAATTTGGTAATTGCTCAGATTTTAATTGAGTTATTTTTCTTTTTATTGTTGAGTTGGAAGCATTCTTTATATCTTGTGAATACTAGAGCATTATCAGATACACCATTTGCAGATATTTTTCACATTCTGTGGATTGTCTTTTCACTTTCTGTATAGTATCCTTTGACATGCAATAGTTTTTTTTTTTTGTTTTTTGTGAGGAAGACCAGCCCTGAGCTAACATCCGTTGCTAATCCTCCTCTTTTTTGCTGAGGAAGACTGGCCCTGGGCTAACATCCGTGCCCATCTTCCTCCACTTTATATGGGACGCCGCCACGGCATGGCTGACAAGCAGTGTGTTGGCGGGCGCCCAGGATCCGAACCGGCGAACCCCGGGCTGCCAAGCGCGGACGAAACCGCTACGCCACCGGGTGGCCCCAATAGTTTTTAAATTAGAAGAATTCCAACTTATCTTTCTTTGATTGCTTGTGTTTTAAATGTCATATTTTTAAAAATTGTGCCCAATGCCTTTTTTTGTATGTGTGTGTGAGGAAGATTAGCCCAGAGCTAATATCCATTGCCAATCCTCCTCTTTTTGCTGAGAAAGATTGGTCCTGGGCTAACATCATGCCCATCTTCCTCTACTTTATATGGGATGCCGCCACAGCGTGGCTTGACAAGCGGTGCATCAGTCCACTCTCAGGATCCAAACCTGTTACTTTGTATCATAAACACTGGAGCAGAATGGCTCCCTAATGATCTGGAAATGTTGACATAAACCAATGGCCTATGCTAGCAAGAGTCATTTAGACACTGAGCTTAATTCAAACATTGTTAGGCAAATGTCTATAACATGATGATAGGATGTTATAAACCCTTCGTAAATAAAACTGTGTTTGTATTTTACAAATATGTTTAAATTTAACGTCAAGCGGTTATGCTTAGTCAGTTTTCTAATTGGGAAATATCTCTGAGTTATAAAGCATGGCTTAAAATATTTAGTTTTGTAATTAACATAGAAGTAGAGTATTCTCATTTCCAGATGAGATTTTAATTGTGCTTTTTAAAGGCTAAAATATCTCCATCATGTGGCATATTTAATGAATAAAAACAGTTTGGAAGAAATTATTATTATGAGAAAATAATTTTATAGTCTAGACATGTTCTGCACATGATATGGGCTTAGTGATTAAAATAAGAATACTAAAAGTAAGAGCTTATGTAAAATGTGCAACAAGCTTAAACTCAGAGGGAAGGAAGAAAAGTCAGTAAATGAAGAAAAATTAAAAATTCTTTCTCTAAATTATTCAGTGTATATTTCAGCTATGTATGTCAACATTTGCAGAACTTGTTTTCTCATACAAATCAGAGGATTTTCTAAATATAGACTGTCACTGAAACATAGGATATACCTAAGAGAATATTATAGACATGAGTTACTAATTTTTTAGAAAATAAGGGGGAAATATATTTGTGTGTGTGTGTGGAGAGAGAGAGAGACAAACAGAGACAAAAAGAGAAATACAGAGTAAACCATGTTATTAAAGCATGATGTGACTAAGGCATTCAGAATGATAATCTAATAAACATTGTTATATACCTAATAACTAAAATACAATAAAATACATTTAATAATATTACATGGAATACAATTTTGTATTTGGGGATTCAAAATTTATAAATTTTTCGAAGAGCATTCTAACAAAATTCTAGAATCTTAAAACTTTTAACAATGGTAATAAATAATAAATATTATTGGAATAGTGCTTGACATTTTATGACATATTTCACTTACAGTGTCATAGGCAGGTGATGTAGTTCAACTTCCTTGTTTTACAGCTAGAGACTGAGATCGCCATTCCTTAAATGACCAGCCTGGGATCACACAGGTAACCGACAGCATCCTGGAGTAGAACTCAAGTTTCTGAGCTTTGTAATGTGGTGCCCACAGAAGCCTCTCATTATAGAACAACCTCTTAGATGCCTATTGATCTGGCTTTAAAAATTATTTAAACATTACCAAATTTTGTTTTATAAAGTCCTAAATGTCTCAAAGTTCCGAAAATAAATGTTCTTGAAATCATACCTTTTCCTTCAAGTTATAAGGGACAAAATAAAATATTCCTGCTAGGGAAGGGAGTGGAAGGATAAAGTCTCAGTTGGAAATTTAGTTAATTACCTTTCTCTTATGTTGAAGTATAAACAGAACTCCATAGCGTGTTTGGCTTTAAGTACTATCAGAAACACTTAACTTTTCAATATTTAAAATTGTACGTAAGAAAGACATAAAATTGTAATAGCTATCTCAAAAACTAAAAGCTGGGGCCAGCCTGCTGGTGTAGCAGTTAAGTTTGCGTGTTTTGCTCTGGCGGGCTGGGATTCATGGGTTTGGATCCCAGGTGCGGACTTAGGCACCACTTGTCAAGCCATGCTGTGGTGGGTGTCCCACATATAAAGTAGAAGAAGATAGGCACAGATGTTAGCCCAGGGCCAATCTTCCTCAGCAAAAAAAGGAGGATTGGCAGCAGATGTTAGCTCAGGGCTAATCTTCCTCACCAAAAAAAAAAAAAAAGAAAAGCTAATTCAGCTTTTTATTGATTTAGGAGAACAAATTCTGAACTCTTCAGTGGGAAAACTTGGAATTTTCATTGTAAGTTGTTATGTCTAAAATGGTTTACAAGTATAATTCATGGACTGTCATTCTATCCTAACCTGTCCATGCTTTATAACTTGTAATTCTCTAAAACGTATTTTCTGATTCTTGAAATCTATAAAAAGATATATTATTTGGAAAGGAAATATGTCCTTGCCTGTTATCATATTGTTTCTCTCTCTTTATTTTTTCGATTTACTATCTAGTCTTGATCTGATCCTGTAGCAAATAGAGTCATGAATACCTGTCTTCTCAAGTTGCTCTTATTCATCAAAAGAAGGAATTGACACGTAGCACCTAAATAAACAAAATTTTTTTTTTCAATTTTCTCTCAGTTAAAGATGTTTCTCTTCTTAAAGGGAGATTCACATTTTGGATTTCATGTTTCTCTTTAAGAATAGACTTAAATTTTCTGTTTCCACACGGGGAAGGGGAAATTCATTTGAAATCTTACTATTTGGGAGTTACTTTCTCATTGCATGTGTTCAGCAATAGATATTGAAAAATTTAACAAAAGTACAGACGAAGGAGACAACCAATAATATTCTGCTATTTAGATGTACATATTTAACGAGTCATACTGGCTTTTTGCTGTACCTAGAACATGCCAAGTTCATTTCCATTTCAGAGTCTTTATGCATTATTCTCTCTTCCTTCTGATAAAAAATATACTTCTTTCTCTGCTAAGTGTAATATGTGGTGAATCATAAATTCATCAGTAAAACTGAAGAAGGTACTACTGATTTCCCCATTTTACAGATGATAAAACTGAGGGAGCAAGCTTAGCCTTTGAAGGATTAATTGAGGTAAAGTACTTAAAACAAAATCTGAAATAGAGGTAACTACTTAATAAATGTTAGCTTTCTGATCTGATATGTAAATAACATTGTTGTATTTATATGTTCCTTTTCCCAGAATCAGTTTACAAAACACAATTTTCTGAGCTGATGAAAGTACTTTTATAAGCCTACAACCCAAAACTTTTTTGTAGGCAAGGCTTAAAATCATCATTCAGGATGTTTTAACTCTTTTCACTGAATCTTTTTAACCGTAGCTCTGATTTTTCATTCCATAGCAATTAGCAGCAGTCAGCTGATAGGTTGTGATTGGAGCATCTGTCAGTGAAGGAAAAGAAAGAAAAGTTTCTGATTTAAATGGATCATAATAATGATCTGCCACCCTAAGTCACCAAGAAGCATCTTTATTTTATTCCATTTAAAAAAGCAAAGGTATGTGTAATAATATACTTTAGAGGTTTTACCTGAGCTGCTGAATCCCCTACTTTTATTTATTTTTTTTGGTGAGAAAGATTGGCTCTGAGCTTACATCTGTTGCCAATCCTCCTCTTTTTGCTTGAGGAAGAGTGGCCCTGAGCTAACATCTGTGATAGTCTTCCTCTATTTTGCACATGTGTCACTGCCACAGCATGGCTTGATGAATTGTGTAGGTCTGCGCCTGGGATCTGAACCTGTGAACCTGGGCCGCTGAAGTGGAGCATGCCAAACTTAACCCCTGTGCTACTGGGCCAGCCCCCCCTACTTTTATTTTTGATAAAGCTTTTTAAAATCCTTCAAAATCCATAAATACTTTAGAAAAGAGATTAAATGATTCCCTTTTATGTTTTCTACCAAACTTTACCTTCTTAGAAAGGCCTTTCCTGACCACCGTATCTAAAATAGTAGTCCCATCACCCACTGGTGCCTTACCTCGCTTTATTTTTCTTCATAGCATTAATCATTTCTTGATATAATATATCCCTTTATTATTTTGTTGTTGTCTTTTTTCTCCACTAGGATATAAATCACGAGGACAGCAGCTTTTTCCTTGTTTTTTGCTATGTTCCTGGCACATAGAACAATGCCTTTCATGTAATAGGCATTTAAACATATGCCAACTGAATCAATTAATGAATGAATTAATAAAGAAGATAAAAGCACCAAGGAACACAGCAGGAAGCAATGATTAAGTTGCTATACATTTATGCTACCTACTACAATTTTAGAAATCTCAAACTTTTTCTCTTAAAGCCCGTGTTTTATTCAACATTTACTGACATTTACAAAACGTTTGTAGCAAATCTTACTGTGATCTCAAAGATACATTAGGTAAACTTGCATTATTCATACTGCAGAAATAAGCAAATATACACTTAGTGAATAAAGATGTTAAGTGGTAGGTCCAAGCTTAGATAGTTTATCTGACCCAAGAGCATTGAAAATATTTCAACTGCTACTACTAAGAGTTCTGTTCTACATATCCTGTAAAAAAGCGGGTTGCAGGGGCAGACTCCAGTATTTTTTTATGTCATCTGTGTGTATATAATCTCTTTTGTATACTACCTTTATATACACCACCTTTACTTAAAATTATATCTTGTGACTAAGATCATTATTCTCCAAACAAATGCTCTAATATGTGTACAACAGTGGATACCATAAATATGATATTTAAATTCAGGTTAATGAGATTTGAATGAGATTGAGAAAAAAAAGACATTTAAAATAGTACATCTTTTTAGAAATTTTAGTATATTTTTTCCTCGTTTATTTGATCAACCAATCTACCTATATGTCTACCTATTAACAAATAATAATAGTAAAAGAAACTAAATGAGCTAGGATATATGTCAGGGAAACAAAGATAAGTACTCTCATTTCTCTGGAGGAACTTTAGTCTGATAGGAGAAGATAGATAGGAACGTCAAATATATACGTGTGGACGTGTGTGTCTGTATACATGTGTTTTTAGTACATGCCCCTGATCACCATCTGCTCCTATTCTCACATGAGCTCTGCTGTCCTCTGAAAGCCCAGTGCCACCTGATTGGCTAACTCATCCAGATTATTTTCCATAGTTCATCTGTGTGCTGGATCCAGCCACAACAATGTGGTTCCTCAGAGGTGATTGTGAGCATCTTTTCCCAACTCTGCTTTCAATAATGCCACATTGGTAGATTGAAATTGCCCCCCCGCCCCGTAGTGGAATTATTTACATGAGGGAAATTGCCAGATGCTACAAATCAGATTTGTCATCCACCCCCTAGTGCTGGTTTTTAAGAAGCGTTTATAGGCAAACCACTGTTGTAGTCCCCTGACCCTTCCTTTAAAACCAAGTTTTGAAAAGAGCAGTCTGCTCTAAATCTATCAGCTTCCATGCTTCACATCAAATCTCTGAAGTTAGACATCCGCTCCTGACTCTACTGGAAGTGCTATAGCAAAGGGAAAAAATGTTCCTTATTACCTGACCTCCAGCCATATTTCATGCTGTTGATGTCTTGCCTCCTGAAAACCACCTTCTCTCACTCTGACATAGTATCTCCTGGTTCTCCTCCCACTTCTCTGACCATTTCTCCTCTGCCTCTTTTACTGGGTCCTCTCTCTTTGCCCCTTATTATTGATGTCCCCGTGATTCTGGTCACAGTTCTCTTCTGCACACTCAGTGTTGGCTAACTCATCAATGCCCATAGCCTTAAACCATTCCATTAACTATTGCCTAATATAAAGCTCCAGGCCAAACTTTTTGCCTGAGTTTCAGATTGGCATGTCCAATTGCCTTCTTAATATCTCTGCCTAGTCATGTCCTAGGCATCTGAGACTCAACAAGTCAAAACCTGAATTCATTTTCCCTCTTAAGTGTTACTCCACCTTCTGTATTTCCTATCCAGATAAATGGCCTCACCGTCCACCAAGTCAGCAAAGTGAAAAACCTGGGCGTCATGCTAGACTCCTTGCTTTTCTTCATTCTGCAAACCCAGTGAGTCACTGACTATCTTTCTTTCTTTCCTCCTCCACCACTACCTCCTCATCTTCGCTACCTTCTTTTAGGTCCTAATTTCTTACTCAGATTGTTATAATTTTTTCCTATTTTGTCTTCCTGCTTCTGTCAGACTTCTCAGCCAGTTCTCTCCAATGTTGCTAGAATGACATTTAAAAATTTTAAATCTGATCAAGTTCCTCCCTTACTTAAAATCTTTCAGTGGCCCTTCACAGTCTCTGGATAATTTCTTTATCATATAATACCCTTTCAATTACAAATAAGAGAAGACTCCACCCTAATGCTTAAGCAAAATTAAACTAATGGCAACTGAGGATTCCAGGGAAGGGATCTGGATTGAATGATGTCAACAGGAATTGGTTTCTCTTCCTATTTCAGTTCTGCCTTCCAATGTGTTGGCTCCAGGCTCAGGTTCAATGTTTTAGCAAGATGGTGGCTGCCACTGCAGCTGTACAACTTCTCAACTTTAAGGTACAGCAGGAAAGAAAACAAGAATCTCCAAACCTCCCCATTAAGAGACTCATAGTATCTCATTGTTATTGGGCCATGTGCCTATCCATGAACCAATCACCAGTGCGAGTTTATTGTAACGTGTTGATTGGCCTGCAGCCAAATCACGAGACTTATCCCCAGATGGAACTTTAAACCATTGCTCGAGAAGGAGGAATGAACGCTAAGGAAGCTACTACTCATAATGACAACATCTAATATTTATTGAGTTCTGTACATGTTTCAGGCACTGCTTTAGTGTTTTGCATGTATTAACTTATTTAATCTTTATAACAACCTCACAAAGAAGTGAGGAAACTATGCACAGAGAGGTTAGGTAGTTTGCCTAAGTTAGACATAGCGAAAAACCAATGTCAGCTGCAAAATTCAGATCTCTAAGTATAGGCTTTCCTTTTCTTTCTTACCCAATAAATTCCTGAGAGTGTTTTTAAGTCAGATGGCTGGTAGTTCAAAAATTAACTTAGGTTTTATAAAATGAGTGTGTGTTCCATTTTCAAAGAGTTAAAGTCATTGGATCTGGAAATCCTATATTCCTTGTCTTGCACAGCATCAGGCAACTTTAGGAGTGCATGGAAATGTCACCAGTGGCTGGGGTTTTCTGGTTATCGGGAGGTTGGTAACTCAGGGTTGGGGTGAGGATGAGAAGTTCAGTCCACAACTGCCTGTAGCAGACACCCTCTTCCCACGAACTACTGCTCCTCTCCTAATCCCTCCACAAGGTTCAGGGTGCAAAGTCAACTAGCTCCCAATCTTTTAAACCTCTATTGGGATGGAGAGGGGATACCATGGAATTCTGTCCTTTCTTCCAGTGGAAGCTGTGAACAGGAAGAATTTAGTCAGCTAATGCATGAAAGGTGAAATTCTGTGTAGTTTCAAGAATCAAATTTCTGCACAATAAGAATTACCTGTATGACTGCACGGCCCTCCATGATCTGCTAGTGCTTGATCCTTTTCCAGTCTTACCTCTTACCATGAACCTTCACCTCCACTCCTATGCTCGAAGATCCAGTTTGTCATTCTCTCACTTTCCATGCTCTTTATGCTCTTTCATACCTCTATTGTTTCTTGGCTAATGCTGCATCTTTCAAAAGTTGTGTCAAGTGTCATCTTCTCAGTGAACGCTTTGCTGAAATCACCCTCCTTGTGATGGAACAGCTATGCCTCTCTTTGTGCCCCAACTGTACTTAAAGGAACATTTGCCATAGTTCCTGTAACTCATTATTATATTCCTGAGTTTATATTTGTCTACTTCTACAGTGCTACAAAATCCTTGAGGGCAGGGAGCACATTTTATTAATTCTTATATCCCTAGCTTACTGCTTAATACATAGCAGGTACTCAATTAGTATATATAAGTGAATGAATAATATAAGACATATGCAGAAACTATAATGAGGTCTCTTAATTGGCAGCAGTTGATTCTGATTAGAGCTAGGAGGAATGAATTGGGAATTGTTTCTCACTTGAAGATTCTAAATTAGAGACCAGTAAACTGTGTTTCTTTGATACAGCTAGCCCTCACTATCTGAACTCTTGTTATCAAAATATTTGCTATAACGTTGTACAGAAATTTTCACCAAAGATTTACTATCCAAATAGTCTACCATAACAAGTTTGTATCAGTGCAACAATGGAAATGTTTAAGTTGTAGGGGAGTAGGTGTAGGAGGATGTAGAGTATTCTTCTATCATCGCTCAGCAGTTCTCTTTACAGGATCATGTTAATGTCTTCTAAGGAAATGGAAGAGCCTGTGAAGAAAGTTGGTGAGTACGAGAGGTCCAGGAAATCCCATGCATTAAAAGGAACATTGGAGGTATAAAGTATATTGAGAGAAGTGAACACATAAAAGACGTAAGCTTGGTCCTGCATATGTCTCCATCTATAATGCATAGGCTTTTTTCTGCTTGTGAGAAAATTTAAAACAGTATTATATTATGATTATTGGTTTTGGAAAGCTTCACTGTGTTACTCAAGGATAGTATGGTATATTTGAAAAGCTAGAAAAGTATCTCATGCACTGGATAGATAATCAGAATCTTGGAAACCATGTAGATGCTACTGAAGGCACTACATACCTTTGAAGATCTGAACTGAAGTAGAAGATGAAAGACTTTGATCATTTGGTAAGAAGTTGAGTTTCAACTTCAAGTCTAGAATGGTGCAAAAGATTTAAAAACTGTGCAAGACAGCATCGTTTGAAGATCACAGAGGAAGCAGCTTCTTGGTAATGAGGTTGTGGCAGTTTTTCCCAGTGAATTACAGAAAACTTTTGACAAAGATAGCTAACAAATTTTGATGAATACCAATTTTCTTAATGAAATTTGGCTTTTTAAAAATGAATGTCATCTTATCAGAGGATAAGAAAAAAGAGCCAGGGCTTTAAATGTCCAAAGATAGGATGACACAACTTTTAAGTGAAAGTTTGAGGGTGATGTTTTAAACTAAAACCCAGGTACTTGTATAACTCGGAACACCCCAGAGTCCTTAAGGAAATGTTGAAGAATAAATTGTCCGTTTTATGGTTCTCAAATTATAAAACCCTGATTGACAAAGGAGGCATTCCGTCATTATTCAAGGAGTCATCATTTCTGGCAGTTCATTTCTTAGGGGTGTAAAGTCTTACAAGAACATAAAGAGTTGGGGTTGAGACTCGAGTTAATTTTTATTTAATAAAATAAAGAGTTGATGAAGTTGTTGAGTAGGTGCTGCCATGAAGACAGTTTGGACGATAAGCTAAGAAAATGGTTTTTTTTCATCTCGGCATGGACATCTAAACTATTTTTCCATCCCTAATTCATTTTGCTAGTGGCGACATTACCCCTCCGTGGGGAGGACTTTGTGCCTTCACAGGTTGTGGCTTCAGTGACCCTTCAGTGATTCTCTCTGATGTTTAGAGGCACTTTCTGTTTAGTTCCAAAATGTGGAAGTTTCTTAGTTTTCACTTTTAATTAAACATATCTGTCCCTGCAAAATGAAAGTCAAAAGCTATTAGGGAAAAGTCAGTTCTTCTCCAGGCTCACTGAAAGGACTTGTTTACGAGAAGTGATTTTGATGATGTTGAGTATTTTCAAATAATACCCCAAGGAGGAAAACGTTTGCCTACACAGAGAATGACATGCAAAAATTTTTTTTTTACAATCTGCGTCTGTGAAAAATGCCTCACTCCAGGATGCTTATTCCCTAAGAAATAGGCATTGCCTACTTGTAGGGGCTGGTTAGTGGTTATCAACAGGGAAGCTCTTACCCTTTAAGATTTCTTCTGTTGGAAGTCTTATATCTATTGTTTGAGTAGCTCTTATGCAGATGCCTTCATTGACAAACAGAAGAAAAATCAAAAATTCGTATGACCATAAAAATATAGTAATTCAACTAAAATCAATTTAATAGATATTTATTGATTGTTTATTCTAGATAATAAACTATGCTAGGTAATAGAGGGATGAAGGGAGAAAAAGTAAGATATAATTATTGCTCTTGAGGAATTAGTAGGACCCAGATAAGTGAAAAAAATAACTATTGGATATCTTTTGCTTGTGTAGTTTTCTAAAATATCTACAAATGATTATATTTTAAATAAATATTACTATATCTTCTTTCTAGTTATCTGTGCATTTGTTATAAGAGAGGGTGCTCCCCTATCCCCAAGGCCAGAAACTTCATATTCCATGTTTCTTAAGTAAAGAACTATTTCTTAAGTAGCTAAATAATATCATAATATATTATTAACACACATGCTTACCTTTAACAGACAGGTAAACCATAACACTAGTGAAAGATGATAAATATTGCAACAGAAATATATATAAATGTATATATAATGAGAAGGGTACAAATATGAAGGGGGACATAATTCTACCAAGTTTTAAATTATAGGGGTATTTATATTTGAGCTGGACTTAGCAGGACAGAGAGATTTTCCAGACAAGGAGAGGGGAGACATTGCTGGAAGTGGGAATGTAATGATCAATCTGTTCATTCTGAAACGTACAGGCATGAAAGTGTTTAGTTTATTCAAGGAGGAACCAGGCACATGTATTGCCAGGCATTGGGGAGCTGGAGGGGGGGGAGTAGCTTGAGATGAGGATCAACAAGGTGACCCAGGCTGAACTGTGAAGGGCCTTGAAGCAATGCCTGAAAAGTCTTCAGGAAAGAACCAGCCACAGCTATAGAACACATTCCTACAATGCATTGTGTTCACAGGCTGGTTTTCCCAACTTCTCCCAAGTTAATTGTAAATGTTAAAGTGCTTATGTTCTGAGACTACAGAAAGATTCATTAAGTATGCCTAAGATATTTTTTCACTTGTAACATTTATTTAGGAAAAAAACCAATCTGCTGCTTTGTTTCTTCCTGTTTTTAATTAAACTGAGTTTTGGCAGTCCTTTCTACTGGGCGATCCACATGGAACTGAACCTTTAGTGACTCATCAAAATTTATTGTAAATTCTAAAAACACTAGGCAGTTTAGCTATATCATACTTTTTAAAAGGCTCATTTATTTAGTGCTACTCTTGAGCACAATAATGTACACCTGAAGAACCTGAGTTTTGAGCTGAGAATTCAATTTAATTCTATTCAATTTAATATTTCAGAAAAGTTCCAGTGTGCAGAGGGCTATGCTAGACCTTCAACAGGGGGTGGAAACAAATTTACTGAACAGTAGTAATCCAACGTGAGTGTAGACAAGCCAGAAGATACAGGTAGACCATGTGAAAGAGGGTCCCAAGTATAATATTTAAGGGAAATGTCTATTTGAGGTTTTCTAAACAAGTAATTTGCATATGTAAGTACTTTGCCTTAATAAAATTAATTTGTAATATGGATTGAGGGTCAGAGACAAGTTTGAAGGCCAATGCAACAATTTCCAGTCAGTGATGTGAAAACTGTTCCAGAGAACACTAGTGCTCAGGGGAGAGGGAGTACTCATTTTCCAGACAATGACATGCTGTCCATCCAATATTAAAGATTTTAAACTATCCAAAGAACCATTTTTAACTCTTTTTTCAATTAGGATATTGGTCCATTCTTAGTATTTAAAAATATGCTTTAATTAATTAATTTATTTATATTCAGATGCGTTAAAAATCTGAAAGAAAGCTGGTCAAGACAAAAGACAATGAAGGCTTGAACATGGGTGGTGGTAGTAGGAATAAAAAGGAGACAGTGACTTAAAGAGATGTTATTGAACAGTGAAAGGAAAAAAAGCAAGATTTGGCAACTGTTTAATAAATGACTAGGAAAAATGATTCTGGAAGCCAGGAAAAAAGATCAGATCGTAAATAGACATTTGTGAATTATCTACTGGGATATTCACATTAGAGGGAACTTGGAAGAATTTCAGCATAAAGGAAATGGGAGAATGATGATGGATCAATGAAGAACAGAGAAAATTAGGAGAGCCTGGATATTTCAGCATCCTGGAAGTTAAAGAAAGAGAGTTCAGGACAAATGGAGAGAAAGAGTCGAGTGTGACGGAGGCCATTGGAATCAGTAGTTAAATGTTGCCTAGTTGACTGCTGATGAGAATACTGGAGTAGAAATCAGAAAGCAAAAGTGGGTAGTGAGAAAAGGAAGGCAATAGATGTAGAGTAATGTTTTGTGTTGGTCACTGGGGGGAAAAAGTAAGAGAAGGGAATAGCCTGAAGTCATTGCTGTGGCAAGGAAAGGTTGTATAATATCAGGAACACAGAGGAGAAGAACCAGGAAGAGGCAGAGATGAAAGATGTAGGCAACAGAAGCTTGTGATTGCATTACGATTCAAGAGAAAATGAGATCAAAGCACAAAAGCACAGGTGGAAAAGATATCTTTGTAGTTCCTATAAGAATAAAATGAATTTTTCTCAGAAAATTATAACAATGTCTGGTACAGTCAATTATTCTGAAGAAAATAGTCCCAAACTGTTTTAAGGTGATCTTTGTTTAGTGTGATAATTTATTTAAGAATTACTCTAAGGTCCATAACCTTTTATTTCTCTGGGTATGGTAGCTAATTCCTGTAATTTGAACATAGGGGATATTTCTGAAGTGGGTACTTATGATAATCACAAATATAGGCAAATCTCTGTGATAAGTGCTTTTAGACCAATTACTGACATGCTCAATTGAATACTAATACCTCCCATGAAATGGCTTTAATACAAGTAAAGTGACAGCTGCACTGCAGTGAAAGGACACATAAAGCTTTGCATTAGCTTGTCTCCAAGGTTACCATCTGTGCTGATCTGAAGATTTAATGTGTGGGATTTCTCAGCCCTCTGGAAAGACTATATTTCAGGCTGGATATCAATAGGGTATAAAAACAACTTGGAAGGTATTTGTGCTGTTTGGTCTACAGCCATGCTGACCTTAATCATTCAGTTGTTCTAGGGAGGCACATGTGTGTATCCTGTTAGGTATTTTGTGTGATGATTGCCAAAGTAGCTAAAATATCAGGATTGTTTGACCCCACTTTGCATATCCAAACAAAACATGTTAGTTTACATATTTTAATACTAATCATATTCTGGATAAATTGAGAAGCAAAACATTTGAAAAATGGAATGACTTCTACTTAAAGTTTCCATAATTAATATTCCATGATTAATATACAAGTTTCAAACAAATATGAAAAATTGGTTTAAAAAATAATGACATTTTAGAATTCTGGAACCTATAAATATGACTAAATATTACAGAAATAATATTTTTACAGTTTAAAAGAAAAAGAGTTTTTAGTTTAGCATTTTGTAGAATTTTACATTTCTTGATTTCAGACATTTAGTCTTTCTTTTTCAACAAACATTTATAGAGTACTTTCTCTGTCCCAGACATTATGCTAGGCTTTGGGTTTACTAGGTTGTACTGAGACTTACTGTCTGTCCTCAAGGAACCTAGAGTCTAGAGGGAAGTACAGAACAGCATCAAATAATTGAACCCGTATTTCTAAAAGTCATTTTGGATTAAGAACAAGGTGTTATGAGAGAACATAGGGGGCTACACCTAATGAGGATTAGAAAAATTTGGAAGAAATGCTGTCTATGTTGAAGTGTAATGAGTTAGAAGTTAGCCAAGCAGAGGGAGAGAGGAAAGGGATGTGTGTAACACACAATGGGATTAGCATGCAAATGGCCCATGAGCTACAGAGATACAGGTGCATTCAGGATAATGCAACTCAGTTTAGCTGGAATATAGTGTGTAGGATTTGGGAAAGGGTGGGGTGGGCTCAGTGAAAGAGGAAGGTGGGAAGGAAAGCAGGTGTCAGATCACCTTGAGTCCTATACACCTTCTCAAGGAATTGGGGCCATACTGTGAGGGCAAAATTGGGCAATTAAAGGGTTTGGGACAGACATTTATCATCATCAGAGTCTCCTCCTTCTTGTTCTTCCTCAGCATTATCATCATCATTGCCATTATCATTTTCTGAACTCTTACTGTGTACCAGGCAATGCTAAGTCTTTTCACATTATTTTTTAAAAATTCTCACCATTATCTTATGAGTTAAGTACTATTAACATTCCTATTTTAAAAATAAAGAAACAAGCAAGGGAATGTACTTAATTTTCCCAAGATCACAAGGTTACCAAGAAGCATAGCTGAAAATTCACACCCAGGTTTGTCTGACGTCATTATCCCTGCCTCTGTATTCTACAGCTCTTAGGTAGAAAACGACTGCGTTCCACAAAGACCACTCAGCCCGTGGTGTGCTGCAGAAGAATGTTTGCATGAAAACTAAATTAGAAAGGGGGACTAGTTATGAAGTCATTGTTGTTATTCAGGGACAGAGGTAGTGGCAATGGAGAAAAGTGTGTATATTCCAAAGATATCTCAGAGGTAGAATCTACTCGGTGTAGTGATTAATTGGATGTGTTGTACAGTATTTCTGGCTTGGAAATAAATACCCTTCAGGAATTGTATTCATAAATCCACCAGGCTTATTGGTACTCTAAGAAGCTGTCATGTCACAATGAATAAGCTTATATACATTACTGGTAGGAAGTAAACTGGTACAACTTTCATGAAAGGCAATTTACCAGTATCTTTCAGAATCAAAAATGTGCTTAGATTTGACCCAGAAATTTTACTTTCAGATATTTATCCACAAACATACATCTACATTGTATCATATATACAAGAATGTACACTGCACTGTTGTTTGTAATTTCAAAATATCAGATGCAAACTAAGTCTCCTTCAGCATGAGATGGGCTAATAAGTTAGGGTAAATCCATTCAATGAAATGCTTTACAGCCCTTAAAGGTAAATAGGCATTTCTATATGTGTATTGTTACGGACATATGATTATGTATGTAGGTGAAAAAGCAAGGTGCAGAAGAAAGTGTGTATAATAGGCTACCATCTTGTGAAAACCAAGTAGATAGATAGATAGATATAGAGTTGGATAAAGATACTGGTAGTAATAGCCTCTGTGAAGGGGAACTGACTGGATGGCTGGGGACAGAGGACAGATGAGAAAAAAGATATTTATCCTTCTTTGCCATCCTTTGCAAAAGGATTTTTGATTTTGCTCTGTATGCATAAATTTCTTATTTTAAAAATTAATAACAAGATAATATAAATTATAAAAATTCAAGGCAAAACCCCCTCCTCTTTTAAAATCTTCTCTCTAGAGAAACACATAAGATAAAGGGAAAAGGAAAACTTTTGATTTGGTTTCTTGGTTTATTTTAAGGATTTATCTATATATGTAATCAGGCTTTTCACAAGAAAAATAATGTCTTTCCCCAATGATTGACTTATATTCTCCCAAAGTTCTGGACGTCTTGAAATTCATAATACAAGTATGAGAATAAACTTTAAAAAGTTAATGTGCGAACAGTTATTGTTCAGTCATTCAAGTCATATTGCTGCTAAGTTATTATTGCATTTTGTCCATGAGTTTATTAACACCTGGACAGTACTTGGTACTTATCTAAATGCTCTGGAGTTTGGACATAAAAGACAATTCCAGACCTTTGCAAACTTACAGTTTATTTAAGCAAGTAAAAATAATAGACCTGAAAAATTGCGTATATATTTTAATGCTTAATATATTTTAATTGCTAAGTTGGATGTAGTTTAGCCCAGAAAGAGGGGAGATCAGAGAAACTTGAAACTATGAGGCAAGGATTCACAGGATCTGTAGGTCTTGTATTGATCCTTGAAGAATTTGGACAAGTGCAATTAAAGGGAAAGAAAACACGAGGCAACAGAGAAGAATCAGAGCTTTGTTGTGTGGTCAGGGCTCAGGAATGAGCATCGTAAGCAAGCAAGCTCAACCAGTGTAGGGAATCTAGGTTGGGAAATTTCGATATTAGTTTAAAGGGGAACCAGAAAGCAAGGACGAGGATTTGATTTGATGTAATAATAAAAAGGAAGCCACCCTGTAAAACTCAAAATATTGTAATATGTCTTTGATAATTCATTTTGCTCACATTTACTTTGAATCTTTAGCATAAAAATATTCTCCCCGTACCTAATGCATTTTATTCTTAACTTTATGCCCAATATCTCTTATAATGCCCTTAATGGACTTAAAGTATATGTGTACCTTATCACCTGTACAATACATCATTTAAACCAAATCCAATGGACCATTGGTCTCACCTAGTTTGAAATTATGCTGTAATGTTTAGTATCACCTTTGGGCTCCAAGCTCTCTTTTCTCTAGGCAAAGCAGTGTGATTTACTTATGTAAACTCGATAATGCTTGTGGTCAAAATCTTTAGTCATTTTTATTCTTCTTCCAAGTAATTTTTTATAGGTTCACTGTCTTAAGTATGGATTTATGAAAACATACATTTATTATATGGCAGGTTACTTAAACTGATATTCATGAAATTTTAACATCTTAAAAATATGGAATCATCTCTGTATTCATGGGACTAGATTATGAAAATGGTTCTTTTGCTTAAATAAAATCACTTTACAGAAGTTCTTTTATGTTATATAACTAAATGACAAAGTAATTTACAACTAAATGAACATATTAGAATATAGTATTCTTTTAGCTGAATTTGAAGCCCAGAATGTTATTCATGAATAAAATGATTAAAAGAATTATTTTGATAAAGTATAATTCCAAAAATCCATTATTATGATCAAGGGCTATTCATATTTTTAAATAAATATGTCAAATGAGGGGTCTTGTATAAAATTTACATACTATTTTCCTTAAAATTGTGCTAAAAGTTTGACCTAAAGAGAATAGTTGTGCCCCATGCTTATAACTTACAATCCTGGCTGGGCATTCAGGGAAAGTCAAATCATTCTATATATTTTGAAAAGTTTCCCCTAATATGAAGATATACTCTCTTTCCCTTGTGACGAAGAGGCAGATGGTGGCTCTTAGTAATCTTAGAATTTTGGCTGAAAGCTATGAATTCATACTTAAGCGTGGAGACTGATGTTGGGATTTGTATAAAGATTGTGAATCATCAAAATCAACAGAAAATTTAAACTTGCCTGAAGATCCTAAAGATGTTTTCTCTGGAAAGGTTGCATTGATAAGCAATGAATCATTTAAATGTCATTTAAAGGAATAACAAGCCCATTACCAAGTCCTTTGAAAAACATCACATCATAAAAATGTAAACATAACAGGCTTTTTGTGTTATTCAACTCAGTAAACTTTTTTGAGTGCCTCATGGGTGCATGTCTTTGAAGAAATAACTCAACAGTTATAAGATGTAAATCAAAATAAAAGATGATATAATACCAAAATGAATGTCAGAGTGATTGTTGTAATCATTATGAATGGTCACTATGAATTTTTTTGTGTTCAAATATTTTGTTCTTATAAACATCTAGGTTTAAAATCAGAAAAATGCCATTTTCTAATATTTATTTTATTTTACAAATCTGCATTCAGTATAAGCTTATCAAAATCCAAGTTGGTATTATTGCAGGTAAAGGACATTGAGAAAAGATTGGACTTTTTAACAATATTGAGGGACTGAACTCAACTCTGCTGAAACAAAACGTAGGAGGGTTATTAAATGTTCGGGTGAGACTGTAGAAGAGTGTTGGAGGATGTTGGGGGGAGGTTGGCCAATGTGATTCAGCCATCTGTGTTTGCTCATTGGCACTTAATGGAAGTTAGGTTCCTATCCTTCCACAGAGACTGGGAGATAGGCTGCTATCTCCTTTGATGGTTACATTTCAAATGGATGGCTCCTAACTCCTGGAGAAAGACATTCCTGGGTTGTAAAACTGGGAAGAGGCTGATAGAAGGTATCTCTATGGGGCAGAGAAAACATTTACAATTTCAAGTTTCCTAAAGCAAATGATCTAAGAAAAGGAAAATCAGTGGCCCTGAGTCAGGAAGAGGCTGTCTTGGTCAATCCTTCACCTATATTAAGTTATACCAGATACATTGACAATATTTGACCATTTTTGACCTACAAAAACAAGTTTCATATGGCAACAGTTTCATCATTCTAAGATCCTGGGATCAAATTTTTTGTATATTATTTCTACATTGTACAGAAAGCAAACAAATCTGGAATTGTTGTCTCTAATTATACCCTTTCTCACTGTAGAAAGTACTTAGGGAGTTTTTAATATGTATTTGCATAAATTTAGTGTGTATATGTGTGCATATGTTTGTATGTGTGTTTATCAAAAACAGATTAGAAATGAAAGTTGGCAAAAAAGAAAAAATGGTTGGCATAAAAAGGCAAGGTCTTGAACAGTTCTTAAATGTCACAAATTTGTTTCAGAGCTTCTCATAAGTTAAAGCAAGGAAAGAAGCATAATAAGTTGCAATAATGTTCCCTCTAGGATTAAAGTAATTCAGAAATTTAGAATTATAGTTTTATGCATGTAGAAACCTGACACATTTTTCCTTTGAATGCTCATAAGGGCAACATTTTTGTGTTGGCGAATATTCCACTAAACCTAATAGCTGATTTCACAGTCCTGGTTTTGGCTTGTTTATTTATTATTTTCTTTAATGATGCCCCTCAATGCAAACTCTTGGCAAAACCCCAAAGTATAATTCAGTAAAAGTAATTTGATTAGGTACTAAAATAGTTTGTCCAAATATGCAACTCTCTGGAGATGGAATTAAGAATACAGTCATGTGTACCTTAATGATGGGGATATGTTCTGTGAAATGTGTTAGGCGATCTCATCATTGTGTGAACATCATAAAGTGTACTTATACAAACCTAAATGGTATAGCCTACTACACACCTAGGTTATATGGTACTAATCTTATGGGACCACTGTCGTACATGTGTTAACAGAAACATCGTTATGTGGTGCGTAACTGTATTTAGAAGAATGAAATGCATCAGACAGTGTTACATACATATATTACATATTACATATATATGTATATATTTACAATTTACATATATAACATGTTTATATATTAAATATTACATATATGTAATATATATGTATATAAAATACATAAAAATTTTTATTACAACTCTTGATAAGAATCTGCTAATACAGATTTTGAGAACTTGAAGTTACTAGTTTTGGGAGCAGAATTTGGAGTTCCTACATCCTTAATAGATGTTGGTCCATATGCTTTAACAATTAACCGAGGGCAGGATGGACTTGAAATCAACTTTTGGAATGTAAGGAGATAATTTAGGATATAGACCTTATAGCCACTCACTCCACTAGCAGTAAGTGTCTATTAAAATTAGAATCCATTAGAATTGTGGTTCTTTCTCGATTCCTGTATAGCTCCTCATATCCCTTTGTACATACACAGCAAGTTTCAGAGTGCATTTAGTGTTTTATTTCTTACATGATGGCATCTATGTTAGTGAATTCTTTATGTGCAAAGACTATATTTTATTAATCTTTATGTACTTAGTGTTTTGTTAGAGCCTGGTAAATAGAAGGGCACAAATAACTATTTTATTTACTCTTTGAATGATTTAAGAAAACTGAAGGTTTGATATTTAAAATTATATATCAAATATGTAAAATTACCAACAAACAATGGACTGATTCTGCCTCCCTTCTGCTCCATGTTTGCCACTTTGCAGTACGTATAGAATCATAAAATATTGGGGGGTATACGTCACCAAGTCTCAAACACTGTAGCAGACAATGCTAGTTTTCTCCCAATACCCACTTTTACCCCCTTCCTTTCTCATAGGCACTTTGGTTTGTAGTTGGGCATATGGCTGCCTAGAATAATGGCTGCATTTTCCAGTCTTCCTTAGAATAAGAGTGGTCCAGTGACTAAACTCTGGCCAATGAAGTGCAAGTGGGAATGTCATGTGTAAATTTTAGGAAGCGTCTTTCTTTTCCTCTTTTTTTTTTGCTTCCGAGAATGCAGACACACTTGCTGAAGCTCAACAACCACTTGGAACGTGAAGGGGAACCACATGTTGAGAATGGTGAAACAAGAAAGGAGCCTGCATCTCTGGTGTCCATGTAGTTGCCATGTCCTCCTTGGACTTCTTAAGACTCTAGATTTATTTATATGAGAGAGGAATACACTCTGTCTTTTATAAACTACTTTGATTTTGGGTTTTTTTGAAACTTGCAGCCAAACCTAATGGTAGTAGTTTGGGGCATATCGTCTTTAAAAATCCTTCCCATATCCCCAAGACTGGGCTGGAAGAAGCTCCTCTTCTGTGCTCTCATATGTTCTGTGTGAACCTTTATTGGAACACTTACCCTATTTTATTACATAAAATTATCTTTTTTTACATAAAGCATCTTTGAGGGCAGGAATAATGTCTTGTTCATGTATCATTCATCCTTATTCCTGAGCTCTATCTAGGATAGTTGGCTGTACACAGTATATGCTCAATAAATGTTTGTTTAATTGAACAGTACTGGATTAATGACCTGAACTAATCAAAGTGCCTAAAGTGCAAGTACCGTAGAATTAATTGTACCTTAAGAAAATTTTATTTCAAGATTATAGAGCACTGTACACAGTAAATGCTCAAAAAGAAGTTAGAAATGTTTGTTATGTAAATAGACCCTGCTTACCTCTCACTTGTTACTCAATATAAATTCTTATTCACTCAGATGTAGTAGTGAATGATATTTTTTGTTAAAGTTTTAGACATCGTAACAATTTGTGCCAAGAATTTTTTTTTAAGTATCTGCTCCTGGCTAATCAAGGTCTTTCTTCTGATCCTTTTATCACAAGTATATAAAAGTGATTTAGAGAACGTTATTGATTGACCCAATGGAGACAATATTTGGTGCCTCTAAAAACACATTCTGTTCTTTCCTTGTATTCTCTACTTCAGGGAGTGAACATTTTATTAACCTTTCAATTGATTTTAAAGGTAAAGCATTCAGTTCATCGTAGAGTTGGTTTAATTTTACCTTTGGTTTATGACATTTATATTTTTAAAAAAATTTTGATACTTTATTTTTTTGTCTTATACGATGACAAAACTACTGACCTGGCGGGAATAAATCTGTGAAAAGTCACATAGACCAGGTACTATAGATATCACTTTCTTCCTTTTCTTTATAGGTCTTCTCAAACTGTGAGTCACTAAGTGGTTTGTGGGTCACTCCAGTAGCAAAGCTAAAATTCCCAGTGATCTTGTCTACTTGACCTACTCATTCCCTATTCTGAAATCAAGAGAAGACTGCTCTGCAAGACTCCATAACTTGCTGCAATGTCTGTATCTAATTTATCATGGTAAGTGAATTACTTTCTAACCTCAAATGCAAATACAAGTATATCAGGAAGGAATATT
The DNA here is from genome assembly GCA_031878705.1 of Tapirus indicus. Taxonomy (NCBI): domain Eukaryota; kingdom Metazoa; phylum Chordata; class Mammalia; order Perissodactyla; family Tapiridae; genus Tapirus; species Tapirus indicus. Next base: position 32,443,126 of record CM062935.1, on the reverse strand, counting down.
TTGTGAATAAGTTGTACTGTCAGCACTGGAGCAGAGAAAGAACTTGAAAAATCTGGTTTCCAGAGATTGTTGTCCTATGTTAGGGTGAGGAAAGCAACCTAGAATTAAAAGTTTGACACTTTCAGCACTCTGGGATCTGGGAACTCTGGAAAGGGTGCAAGCCTCCACTGAATCCCAGTGACATCCAATGCCTTTCTTTCCAGCATACCCTGGGGGAGAGAGGAGTAGGAATAAAGTCTCCTTTCAGTGTTCCTCTCTACTGTTCTATTCCCAGATAAAGGACAAACAAGCTGTGAGGTTGGCTCTAAGGGTGGAATAGATATTTTCTCATCAGTACTTTTCTTCACACTTCCTATTTGAAAAGATCTACCCAAATTAAACTGAATAGAACACAAATATAGAAGAGAAAATTCCTTTATAGATTCATATGTCTAATTAGCTGGCATTCTGAATAATCTTTGGCATACAGTTCACGCTTAAAAGCTGTTTGTGATTTAAAAAAAAGAAGTATAAAGATATTTTTCTGGCAAACAATCAACAACTTTTCTATGGCAATGAAGAGCTATATTAGCAGGGATGAATTTGAAGCCATTTTATTGAACTCTGGATTTTTTTGTATATAAAGAGCTGATAAGTGATATTATACAAATTCATAGTATTTAATATGTGAATGTAAGAAAAACCGGTAATCTTTTCTGTTTCCTTAAGAGTCCATCTCATCCTTGTCTTCAATCTATGCTGGAAATTAAAGATTAGTTTCTGCAATTTAGCTGCATGAATTTATTTTTGGTTACATAAACAATTTCTTTAGGGCAAAAAGTAGAATTATTTGTTTAGATTTAGAGTAGTGTTTCTAAAGGACCTATTTTTATGGACTCCTTAGAATATGTCCTTGGATCCCTACTGGGTACTGAAGCTCTCAGTTTGAAAAAGAAATGAATTAAAGAAGCAAAAATATATTCTGTAAAAGTAGATGAAAATATTTAAATTGTGAATTATTACTGCAGAATGTTTCCTTTTGTATTATTATTAAAATAAAATTATCATTAAAATTAACAAAACTAAACAATTTCTGTAGAACTTGTGAGCCCCTTCAACCCCTGGGAGATATTAAGGACACATTTGTTTAAAGGAATTATACCCCTGGCAAATGTGTGTTGGAAGTGAATCCTCAAAAGCAGGCTGCGTGTCAAAGAAGACAAAGAATGAGAAGGAAGAAGCGGGTGGGGGAGGAGAAGGCAAAGGATGAGGAGGGAAGGGGAAGGGAAGATGAAGAAGAAGCAGGAGAGGGAGAGGGAGATTAAAACACAGATATGATTGTCATATCTCAAGACAGGGGGTCATGTGGCCTGGTTCACAGAGTCACAATAGGGCTAACAATGGAGCCTGTCCTTTGTGTGTACCTCAATTAACAGCTGCCTTGATGTGATGTAATGATTTGGTTAACAGCAATCCAAAACACAGTAAACTCCACAAAGAGAGAGCTTGTATCTTGTGGTTCCAGCCCAATTGTCCAGCATAGCTCTTCGAATTTTGTACGTTTTATCAATTCATGTGTAAATGAGTGAAAAAATGTAAAACAGGTAATTCAATGATAACTTAATGTTTTCATTCTAAAAGCAAATTTAAAATTGTGATGGTGTCTTATAGAATTCATATATCTGAAATTTCTTAGAATTCTATCCATGTCAAAGGTTCAAATTTTACAGAAATAAATCTTGGATATTTTCATTCCACAGTACCCCTAATTCTGGCTACCACTGATGTTCCACACTAGATTTCTATACAGGGAGCTCTTAATTTGTTTTACCAGTGTCACCCCATCATACAACTGTGTGGAGTTTGGCATCTCCATTCTCCCTCTTAGAATCTGAGCTCCCCATATGCTGGCAAGGAAGGAGTATAGGAAGGAAACCTAAGATATGCAGAACAAGTCACTGATTTATTTCACTTACACCCAGTTAAGAAATTGTTAACCTTCTTTTTTCACATTAACCTTTGTAATTTTTCTATATTTCCTAATCTATAATTTGGGAAACATTATCTTATAAATATTTGAGTAGAGATGCATAGTAACTCATCAATTCTCTATGGGAATCTCTCACAGAGCTACAGTAATTTAGTGAAATTACTATAGTCTAGGGTCTGGCTCTCTGTTTTGAAATCCAGGAACTAAGACATGAAAATAATAACTGATGCGGGAAAATAAACTGGGTTGACAGACTATTAATTTAAAATAAGGCATGTAACTTTTACATGTGGGGGATGCTTGATTTGGCCTAACCAGTGCATTCTGAAAAACTACATGAAAATCTAAATCAGAAGTTTGGCTGATGTTGTGTAATCATAGGAAGGAGAGTTACATGCTTCCAATGTTCAGAGGAATCAGGATAGGATACACCTGGCAGGATATGCCTGTCAATAAGGGATTTATCTTCCAGACACCCCCATCTGCTGCTCAGGGCAACTTCTTTATGGCTAGGAGTTAGAGTAACACTGTCAGTGTTTGTCTCTATGATTCTTCTGAGTTCCACCTCTGCCAGACCTCCTTGGCTTGGCTTTCTCATTAATGTTAGCACTGAGTTTATAGTCAAAACCTACTTCAATCTGTGAACAGTTTCATCTGTCTACCGTGACGTGGTACATATCTGATCACATCCATGTATTGATTTTAAAATTTACCCCTGGGAGTTAATGGGGGAAGGGTACCCAGTTGTGATTCCCACATGCAACCTGAGAATTTAGAAAACATAGGTTAAGATACTTGCATTCATATTTACAATTATCCAAGGAATACTCCCAGATTTTTAATACTCAGTATAAGAAAATTATCTTTTTACATACTAATAAAAACTCCCTTGCTCTAATAGTTATATGTATGATAGTTGAAAAAAAAGTATAAAATTGGCCCTTTCATGCAGAATCTTGAGAAGAAATACAATCTAGGAAACAGTCAAGTTTCTGGGAAACTATGCACTGTCAGGTAATGAGCAGTGAGAATTGATTGTAAGAGTCACATGGTGACATACAACAGATGTTTCATGAATCTTCTTATTTAGTAAATAATTACCAGAGGGAGACAATGATTGAGTTGATGCTGGTTGAGAGAGAGACAAAGGGATGTACGGAGTCAATTGCAGACATCCATGAGCAGGTGACAGGTTCCGGGCTATGATCTGAGGGAAAGAATTGTTGCTGGTAACAGAGATAATTAATAGGAGACATGAAGCAGCACAAAGAGTTGAGAAAGGGTCCTATATCTGTACAGAGAGAGAGAAATGGTGTGATGCTAAGGGGTGCTTAAAGGACTTTCAGTGCTTCCCTCTCTTATAATGTCCTCAATCCTTCCATTTTTATAAAATTTCTGTATGCATATCTTGTATATATTAACATTTTAAAACATACAATTTTACAACATGCAAGCTAAGTAAATATTACCAAGAGTGAATATTTATGTGGCATTTACCATGTGCCAAGCACTTTTTAAGACACTTTGCAGATGTTGACCTGCATACCCCTCACAACAACCTTATTAGGAATGTAGTGTTATTTGCATTTCTACAAATGGGACAATCTAGGCATAAACCATTGAGTATTTTGCCCAATATGACACAGCCACTGAATGGTGGAGTTAGGAAATGAAGACAAGCAGCCTATTGGTGCTCCTTACCACTAACCTACCCTTGTAAAAACCATACCCTTGTTATGTGCCTGTGGCTTCAAGGCAAGTGTCCTAGTTCCCATTTCCAACCAGGATGTTTCCCTTAATTTCCTCTAATATAGATATTCTGGAGCCTCTCCCAGAAGAGAGTGAGCGCCTGGACCTGGGAACACTATCAGGCATTAGAATAGGATTGTTGGGCGGGGGGACGCGGACAGGGGATGCACGCCCTAATTTCCTAGGAGAGGTAGGGAGGTTGTTGCTATCAGAAACTTAGTTGAACTTCCGAAATTATATGAAGTGAACTACTTAAACTACACAATCTAAATCTTTGTTTAACTTTGTATGTCACAGTCTAGAAATTGTCAGGTTTTCATCACGATGCATAAGAAGAACAACAGAAAGATATCAGTGCTTTGCTATAAATCAACTGAAATGGCTCTTCAGCTGCCCGTCTCATAGAGACCCGCCACTACTAAATCAAGTACTTTCCACTCCCCTGGACCCTACTGCACGTGCAGCTTCCGTTATTTTAGGGTTACTCTACATATGTTGGCCAGTATTTACAGAGAGATCCTAGTAGCAGCTCAACTGATTTTGCTAAATGACATCTTTTTGACCCAAAATTGTTTTTCATTGTGATGCCTGCACACACTTTGGCTTTTGTCCCACAGTGCCTTAAAGACTGCATGGTGCTTGGCAGAGGTGAAGGTAATTCAGCAGATCCAGGTATGGGAAAGAGAAGACACTGGATGAAAGAAGCCAAGTAATCAGTCAGAATCCATTGAGCATCTGTAATGTGCTAAACACAGGGATGCAGTGTTGATGAAAAGTAATGACTGCTCTTATAGGAGCTCATATTTCAGCTGGGAAGACTAAGGAATCAAATAACTGATTTAATGTGATAAGTGCTCTAAAAGGTATGTCTGGGGTGTTTTAGGAACAAAATGGATGTTTGTGTTTCCTACTTGGTAAGAAATAGCTTCTTTTTCAGAAAAAATACATCTCTTGCATTTATTTCTAAAAATAAAGAAATATGCTAATTTCAAAGTCAAACACTATAGATAATTATAAACCAGAAATAAAAAATGACCTAAATCCTACCATTTATAGAAAACCATTGTTATAAATGCTAAATATATTCTTTTCTACATGTACTCACATATTTTTACAAAAAATGGACTCAAACCATGCATGATATTTTTCCATCTTCTAATTTCACTGAACGGTTTCTTTGGCCATTTCTCTATTTGATGGATATAGAGTGACATCATCATGTGTAAAGGGTGGGTGACATTATATGGCAGTAGCGTTACTTATTTCGCCCATCCAGATTGGACCTTCATGTATTTTCTAATTTTATTTTTTACTATTGTAAATATTTCTATTGTGAGGAAAATTATTCAAATATTTCTGGGTCACAAGGTACTGTACCTGGTGAGGCCTTATGTTGTTGCAGCTCCCTGGATTGCAGACATCAAGTCTATGGAGAAAATATGTATTTCTGAGAAAATATCTTGTCAACTTATCTCCTTTTTTATTTTAGCAAAGGACCCATCATGTATACTGACCCTTTCACCATATTTAGTCCCTCATAAACTTTGAAACATGCTGATAATTGTCAAAGAAATGTTTACTTAAAGTTGACTAATAGAATTTTAATAGAATAGACCAAAAGTCAACAAAATATTCCACCTTGCATGCCCATAGATTGGAAATATAACAAAGTCTAAATTATGTAAGTTATTGATATATTGACTAAATTTAGAAGTGGTGAATGGTATTTACTGAATATGCTTATCATATAAAATGCTATTATGAATGTTGGCAAGTTTAATAATGGTCTAATGGGAGATGAAAACTAATTTGAATTATCTTCTTTATCCAAAAGTAATAGTGTGTTAGAATCCTAGCATTGAGAAAGATGCAAAATTAAGTGTAGATACTTTGTCAGATTGTCTATAATATTTTTATCTAAATTCTTCTTTTAGTGAATAAATGAAGTGAATCGTTCCATATTATTCTTTGACACCTGCATTTAGGAGGAAAAAAATTCTAGAGAGACAGAAGCAGCCTATTTATTCTAAGGAGGGGAGGAAATCAGGATCTTTCCCCAAAAGTTACCTTAGCTACTCTTCTGCAAACTACTTGTCCTATTTACACTGTTAGATGGCAGGCTCTCAGGGACAGGATTTGCAGTGGCAGAGGAAGGAGAGACTTGAATTGCTTCTATTTTTGGAGAGATCAGAACCCACAGGGGGAAAAAAATGTAGATTGCAAAAGTAGAGATTGCAAGGGAAGTTTTTATCCCATTTTACAGTAAAGGGTGAAAGTCAGAATTGTCACCAGCCTATTCTTAGAGAAGAGGAAAAAAAAAAAGTTGGGACATAAATATAAAGCTAATGTTTCCAACTGAAAAAAAGATGAGACCTTCTAAGTAATAGAAAAAGCTTAGTTGGCGAGATACTGTGAGTATTTCTCAGCATGGTAAGTGGATGTGGCGTCAATGACTGTTATGTTAAGGTGCCGGGAAGATAGAGTGGGTTTAAGAGCCTAAAATTAAGAATCCTCATGTAAGTAGGGATGGTCAGCTTGTAGAGGAGTAGATACAGAGTATAAAAGAGTAAGTTGAGTTTAGGGGAGAATAAATAAGGAGAAAATAACCTAGAAGAGGAAGAGAGGAGAGAATAAAACAAGCCAAAATGAAAACTCAATGTGTCCCCCAAATTATATAATACTTTTAAGTGAAAGTGTGATGATTTGGATGAAAGTCAATTTACTGAATTCTACAAAATTTCAAGATGTCTTTCTATTCATAATATGCCTTCCAAATATAAATCCCTTCGTTATTAAAATGATTAGTAGTATTTTGATTTCGGCTTAACACTTTAAGTAAACACGTTATATTTTTAGAATCCCTGACCATTTTCGGCTTTGAGCTATGTGCCTTTAGAAATAGCTTTTTAAAAATTAAACATTTATAGGAAATCTCCTGGGTATTTTTCTCCTTATAACTACCTCAAATTCTTTCTCCTTGAATAATCAAGTAATCAGTAAAACAATATTTTATTTATTTTTTTCTCCTCAAAGCCCCATTACATAGTTGTATATCATAGTTGTAGAGTTGTAGCTCTTCCCTATGGGACACCACCTCAGCATGGCTTGATGAGCAGTGAGCAGGTCCATGCCCAGGATCCGAACCAGTGAACCCCGGGCTGCCGAAGTGGAACGCGTGAACTTAGCCACTATGCCACTGGGCCGGCCCCCAGAATATTTTATTTTTGTTCTTAAATACTAGTGTCAACTAGACATGAGTCACATTTTGAAGAAAATTGTTTTGTAAATTTTGGTCTACTTAGAGGAGTTTGCTTTCTTATGAAGTTAATGAGTCTGAGGTTGCAGGTTCAATTCCCACAGAGACCAGTTAGTTCCACTCTCTTTCATGGCCAAAACCTACACCTATGACCTTGACCAGGCCTCCTTCCCAAACTCGCCACTGGTCACAAGTCATTAGAAACAGTTGATAGATCATCACCAATTCACAATCGGTATTGGGAAAAAATATGAACTCTAAAATCAAGTGCTCTTCAGGAATTGATAATGGGTCATATTATTATCTTCGTTTTGAATATTATCCAGGTCCATAAATATGCTCTGAAATATGTCTTTTTATTATTCTCAGAGGAATCATAATTTACTCTCTTGTGAAAGAACTGTAGTGAATAATCACAGCAATATTTCCTTAGACTGTAGAAGCTGTAACATAAAACTGGGCAGTCCATTCCAACCCTTAAGGCTAGAGTTACTAAACACCAGCCCTTTTTGGACTTGAACAATTGAGATAAAGACCAGTCAACAGTCTATGAATTATTTTAGTTATTAAAATAGTTATGTAGGCTAAGGTATGATTTTTACAGGATGATCAAAATTAAATTAACTGTGACATCTTATACATCATTTTCCATTGGTGTATAAAATTTTCAATGATTTTGATATCCTGGTATTTCTTCTCTATTGTCTTTTTGTGTTTGTTTGCTTATTGGATTTTTTTAATGTTTATTTTTTTTACTTATTTTTAAGATTGTGAAGAGAGTTCAGCTTGATTTTAAAACTATCCCAGCTTAACTGAAGAAAAAACCCACTTTTCAACTCAATTGGATGGTCACTAGAAGAGTTAGTTTCATTCATTTATACTTGGTTTTATGTCCCTTTTTGAAGAGTGGGTTTGTTGTTATGTTTCATAGGAATTTAAAAATAATTCCTGTGCAGTTAGAGAGATGAATTAGTATAATTTAATCGTTTTTTGACTAGCACTATGTTATTTTTATGTAAATTAGAAGTTATTTTCTTACATTTATATTCATCCATGTCTTCATCCAACAAATATTTTTGAGTGCCTACAATGTGTAATTTTCAATCCTATAGATAGAATAATGAATGAAACAGAAGTCCCTGCTCTCATTAAGCTTACATTTTAGTACTGAAGACAGACATGAACAGGTAAAGAATGTTTTATAATATCAGATAGTGGTAAGTATTTGTAAGAAGAGTCAAGCAGAATTAAGAGAGAGCGTGTTGGAGGAGGTGGGGAATTGGTCAAGAAAAGCATCTTGGACAAGGTGGCATTTAAGTAGAGAGGGAACAAGCTGTACGGCTCTTAGAGGAAAGCCATTTCAGGCAGAGAGACAGTAGGACAAAGACCCTGAGACTGAAATGTACCAGCTGTGTTTGAGGAACCGTTAAGGAAGCTAGTTTGATGGAAACAGCCAATAGAGGGGAGATTCCCAGGAACTGAGCTTGCAGAGATAGCAGGGGCCATGTAGGTCATGAGAAAGACTGGATTATATTCTAAATGTGATAGAAAAGTTTGCCCTCACTTATCAGATTACAGGCAAAAGTTCATATAAAATATAAATTTAGTGAAATTCAGTGATGGGAAGAATTGAGTGTTGAGAGCAGCGTCTTGATCTCATTTCTATTTCAAAAGGACCTCTCTGTGATCTTCAAATTTTATGAAAACAATTCATATTATATTCTTAATATAAACATTCAGCAGATATGATTAATAGGATGTAATAATGAGAGAAAAAAATAGGTTAATGAAAAATCTTTTTCTTGAATGTAACCTGTCTCATTATCATCCATTTTAAAAGATTCAACAAAACTGATAATCTGAATAATTAGGAACATGATATAAAAGAGATTTCCTCTATAGAAATATTCTATCTTGCATTAAGGAGTTTTACAGTAGATGAATGAATGTTTTTATAAATTTGGAAATTGAGAATATATTATCAATTATCCAACTTACATTTTTATATTTATTTTTAAATACCCCCCCCTAAACTTTAAGGCTAATTTCAATACATAAATGCAAAAGTGCATTAAGCAATGAAGTGTCTATTCTATACTGGTGGTTTAATGTGTGTGTGGTTTTAGTGAGGAACCAGATGTAATACAACATCTGTCTAAGGGCTAACGTGTTTTGGAGAGAATGTTGGCATAAAATTACCAGGTTTCCTTTCCTGGAAAAAAATTCACCATTATTCTAAGGTTATTACTTTTCTGTACTTTTGGGGATAAAATGTGGTTTCTTTTATGATACTGGTTATAGATGGAAGTTAGGTTATTTTTCTTTATTTATGTGTTTACTTGGCAAAATAAAAATGGGAAACATAATGTTGATCCCACTTCCCCATCTTGCATGTGTATGTGTGTGTTTTAATTTAATTGGACCATAAAAGCAAAAAGTCTGAAACTTCTGGTATAATGGAAATTATTTCAAACTGGCTCCAATCCAAAGTATTGTCAATGGTATATGATCCAGATCACAGAAAAAAATCATTCATGGATATCTGCCACCTTCATTTGGCACTGTGAGGTTGTAGATTCATTGTATTGAGAAAGCTTGAAAATGACTTTAATGCCTAGAATTGGGATAAAATGGTCTTACAAGCATATAATATCCAATCTATTGGATACTTCTTTTACTAGAGCTATGCAAGCCACTGCCTATGTAAGCAGGCATGGCTAATCCATCCTTCTTCCTGGATGCACCTTTACCATTTGACCTCTAGGAATTATTTCTACAGGGTTACAATGACTTCTTTCCTGCTGTTCACTTTTAGTCATATTTAACATTTATGCATTTTCCTTCTCTTTTTAGTAATTGCATTTTTATTACCAGAAAGCGTTCAAGTTTTCCTACTGGTGGTTTAGCAAACTCATTTCTTATTACGGACAAAGTCAGTTCATTGCTCAATGCTACTTACCTTGTTAATGCTACTCCCAAATAATAAGAAATATTTGTATTTCATAATAACTAGGGCTTGAGCCTTTGAATAAGTTTTAATTCCCTAGAATTTGAAAAGTTAAATGCTCTCACATTCACATTTACAGAGGTCATATAAATGATATTTGGTGAGTTGAAACTATTAATTATAGGTACCAAGTTGAAATCAAGTGAAAATTTTCCTTTGATCTAGGTCTGCTTAGATGAAATGGTGCATAATTTTACAACTTCAGTACTAAAAATTCAGAGCAGTCCAGCAACAGCAGTAGAGAAAGAATAACTTCCACTGACAGATGAGTTCCTAAAGAGACAGGTACCCCAGGCTTTCCTATGTTAGTTGAGAGCTTGTGGTGGAAAGCGGAAGTTCTGAGACATCCACCATCTTTTCTAACAGATAAATTTCATGTAGGAGGATATTATTGTTCCAGATGGTATTTCACCTTTATGCACACTAGCTTTGTAGACTCCTGCTGTAATCGGTAATTGGTTTTACTCCAACATTTGACAAAAAAATTAGATTAGGTTAACTACTCTTTGGTTTTAGATTACTGATACAAAGTGCTTTCATGAATATGACAGAAAAAAATGGAATTCAAACTAAATGATGTCCCTGGGTGCATTTTCATTTAGATATTTTCCCTGAGGTTTTTATAGTGTCATAAAATTGAATTCAGTTACAGAATTTGCATAGAACCAGGCTCATTGAAATTTTGATGATCTTTTTCAATCCATATTATTCTTTTCAGTGTTTTTACGGAAAACTAGCTAGATATTTGAAGTGACTGTAAGGATGATGATATGAAAAGATTTAAAAGGCATCTATTAATTCACTTGCATGGTGAAAGCATTCATTATGTTTATTGCTTCTGGGTTCTCATGAACTGAGTAAGGGAAAGTAATTTTCTTGAAGTGAGGACTTGCTTGATATTCCTCCATATTTTTTCCAAGTCCAAATTTTAAGCATTTGGAGAATAAAACAGACATATAAGATGCTTATATTTGGCAAGTTATACATGTGATCAGTGGAAGTCGAGCGTTGAACTATAGCTGTTACCAGAACATATATGGTAAGATATATGAAACTTCGGCTTCCCAGTTAGAATGTATCTGGACAGCCAACTACTAGGACAGGGATGAGGTCATCCTACACATTGTTGGCACCTGGGACTTAACAGGTGCTTTGCACTCAGGAATGGCTGAACCTTCACCAGAGCAGTCAGTCTGATTCGCCAGCCAGGCACTGTAACAAGAGTGTATATATAGTATGGGTGGGAAGATTTTGGTTAAAAAAAGAAAGTCCAACATTGGAACAGGAGGTGAAGTGATTTGACTGCCATAATATCACTCTAGGTCTAATGTATGCAGACATTTGTCACTGGGCAATGAAGAGTTTGTGGATATATTTTCAGCTCTGAATTAGAGCTCTGGTTCCTTTGAGCTAAGGTGAGAACTTTCCTGATATTTAAGAAAATAACTCTGTTCCCATTTTCTGCTCTTTTTTTTAACCTCTACACTTTTGAGAAATTTCCTCAGATCCGGGTTCTGCCATCTTCTGCCCTTTCTGTCTCTTAGCCTTTTCTTGTCATCATAAATTATTGGCCAACATTGACAGGGCATTTGCCTAAAATCATAGAACATTTTCTAGAAGAAAGCTGTAAGGTCATGTGGGGCATTGGTTACAAAGTTGGGTTTCATGGACAAGAGCCAGTTAGTTACAAAGCATCTTGTTACAAAATCAGAAAAATAAAGATAATATTGGTGTAATTTTGCTAAATTTCTTAGTCTTAAGTGATGTATACTATATGGTTATTTGGTATTAAAGTAGTCTTCCTTTTATGAAATGATAGTGATAATAAATGATAATTATTGTCCCTACTTGATAAAAGTAGAAGTGTTTAACCCAAAAGTGGATCTCTAATTTTAATTTTCAGATTTATGATTCTATAGATTTAAGAGTCAGGGAGCTACTGATCCAATTTGGCTAATTACCCAAACCATGAATCCCATCAACAGAAATCCTAATAACTGGTAATCCAGCCTTTCCTCAAAACCCTTCATGTGAGTTCTCAGCCTCATGGGCACCCGTTATGAATTTGGGCTCTTCTAATTGTTACAAGTTTTACCCTACATAGCATCTAAGGCTGCTCATCTAATTGCTACTTTTTAATTTTACCTAAAGCCATATATGCTATGTATAATGTAACATTTTCCCAAATGTCTTCTAAAGACCACTGATTCCATGATATATGTTAATAGGCATCACAAAAAGAGGGGGAACCACAGTCAAATTATTTGGGGAAACAGTAATTCAAACAGTAGATTGTTTAATTTCAGTGCTTCACAAGTTCTTTATTGGGCTAATTCATTCAACAAATATTTATCAAGCACCTACTACCTGGCAGGCAGTATTCTATATTCTAATCTATACTGGAGATATTTAAGAGGAAGATACAGTCATCTGAGTTTCCCAAATTTAGATTGTGGAATCTTTTTTCTCTTTCTTGTAGTTGGTGTTATTTGGGGCAGCACTGAAATCTTTAGATAACAGCTATATTCTTCTCCTCCTCTCCTTTTCTTTAAAGTTTCTCATACTGAACCTACTGATTCCTTTAACCCTTACTCTGTTACATGATTTCCAGACCCTTCTGCTCTAACCTGGACATATCTTAGTTTATCTTTGCTTCTGTTGAAAATATGGTAATAACTGAGCACAAAAACTAGGTTTGGTTTGACTGAGTGCAGCATGGGACTGGTGTCTTCTTTTTCTGGCTGTGTATTCTTACAAGGGCAAGAAGAACTTGTTTTTATTTTGTTTTGCTCTGTTTTGTTTTTGCCAGTTTTATCATGTGGTTATTAAATATGAGCTAGAAGTTCATAGTGAGCACACTCTCCTATCAAACATCATCTTATTAGAGCTGGCCCATCAACCTGCCATGTTAAGATATTTTGGGAAATTTGTTTGTTGGACTTTCAAGGAAAACTACCCACTTAAGTCTATTTTAAGTGGGACACATTATTATAGGAATAGCTCTGGAATAATGAGGACAGCTATCTCAGCCACACAGTCAAGCTTGCTGTACTGCAGAAACAGCAGCACAGGAAAGTGTCAGGGGAACACTGGGACAGCTGTACTATTGGGCCGCACAGAATTGAGAATATGGTTCGGGAACTGATGGCCAATTAGTATGCGGTGATACCCTAGTGACTGTCATCTCATTTTCCCCAGGAAAATTTATTGATCTCTCTTCTAGTTCTTTGGCATTACTCTGATTCACCAATGCGTGACTTTCTTTGTGACCTTCTGATTCTGCACCTGCTCCCACTGCCTAAGTCTCACCATATATTTCAAGCTCAAGAGTTGGCCCATTCAATACACTACTCTCTTATGCAATAGTTTTCTCTCTATCAAGCAATCCTTCTACTATGGCAGTTTTAATCTACCATATGGCTCATGTAACAGGTTTGATTTTTTGAGTCTAACTATCTTTGAGCCAATCAGGATAAATTAGCCATAAATAAGACCACAAGAAAACTAAATAGATTAGTAAAGAACAGTGAGTGGATCTTTAAGTGTGGTCCCTCGGCTAACAGAAATCAGCATCACCTGAGAACTTGTTGGAGTCTCCACCCCAAGCCTCCTGAATCAGAAATTCTGGGGATGGGATCCAGCAATCTGTAATTTTTCAAGCCCTCCAGGTAATTCTGATGCATGCTCAAGTTTGAGAACAGATGGTACAAAATTGTTTCTCTGGAATCTAGATTTATAGTGTGACTGCCAAAGATAATGACTTTGGGCATAATTGATGTGCAGAAGATCTTTCTGATAATATTTAACTAACAGTTTCGACTGTTTTTTAAAGTTGTTTTTTGATAGGAGGAGAAGAACATAGCATAAAAGATCATGCTTCTTTTCCTGTTAGCTGTGGCATCCAGGTGATGTAAACTTTGGACCAATTTTTTTGTATACAAGTTAAAAACAGTAAGCCTAATTCCTGATATTTAAAAATTCAAAGAGGGATATGTCCTGCTGGAGACCATTCCTGTCCATTCTGGTTTTCATGGTATTTTTTAATGTAATAGCTTTTTTGAAATAGAATTCATATATCATACAATTCACTCATTTAAAATACACAGTTCAATAACTTTTATTATATTCAGAGTTGTGCAACCATCACGACAATCAGTGGTAGAACATTTCATCACCCCAGAAAGAAACCCCATACCGATTAGCAGTTACTCCCCATTCTCTCCCTTACCTAACTCCTCCTCAGCCCTAGGCAACCACCAACCTACTTTCTGTCTCTATGAATTTGTCTATTCTAGACATTTTATATAAATGGAATCATATAATATGTGGTCTTTTGTCACTGCCTTCTTTCACTTTAGCATAATGTTTTTAAGGCTCATCCATGTTATAGCGTGCATTGTGCTTCATTTCTTTTAACTATTCTAAATCATTCCAAATAATGTTCCATTGCATGGATATATTACATTTTATTTACCCATTCATCAATTGATGAAATACTTGGGTTATTTCCACATTTTGGCTAGTGTAAACAATGCTGCTGTGAATACTGTGCAAGCTTATTTATGGACATTGTTTTCATTTGTCTTGGGTATATGGTTAGGACTGGAATTGCTGGGTCATGTGATAACTCTGTTTTTAATTTCTTGAGGAATTGCCAGACTGTTTTGCAAAGTGGCTATACATCATTTTACTCTCCCACAAGCAGTGTCTGAGTGTTTCAATTTCTCCATATCCTTGTCAGCACTTGTTATTCTCTGTCTGTTGATTATAGACATGGTAATGGGTAGAGTAGTATCTCACTGTGGTTTTCATTTATACCCCCCGATGGTTAATGATGCTGATGTTCAGCATCTTTTCATATGCCAATTGGTGTTTCTTGGGGGAAATACGATTCAGATACTTTAGGAATATTTAGTTCGGTTGTTTGACTTTTCATTATTGAATTATAAAAGTTATATATTCTAGATTCAGGTCCTTATCAGATATAAGATTTCATGAAATTTTTTTGATAAAGGCTTGAAGGACTAAATATGATTTCTGTGTTTGGAAAAAGATTTATGAAACATGGAAAAACATGAATTATCTTTTCAGTAAAGCACACAGTAGCAATGGTCACTGCTAAAATAATTCAACATCAAATTTACCTGTTTTTTATACAGGATATTCAATTGAGGGATTTTGCTTGAAATTTGTTGAGGAGAGAACCAATGCAGAGTTTTGAAGGAAAGAGAGTTTCCATAAAGGGTGGATAGATAAATAATGAAAAGAGTTCAAATAGAATGAGAACTAAATATAAGCTATTAGATGTGGAAATTAGTATCCTGGTTATTGGTGACACAGGAGAACAGTGTCTCTGGAATGATGGGGCAAGAACCGTAATGCACTCAGCTTATGAGTGAGGACGAGAGATGGAAATGGAGACAATATAGACTTGCCACATTAAATTGGAATGTGATGAGCAAGAGTGAGGAGGCTGGTCATGAGGTGGAATCAGGATCAAGGAAGAAGAGGTCTTTAGATTGGAAAGATTTGTGCATGTTTGAGGCAATGGAAAGGAAGTGTGTGGAGAGGGGACAATTGATTGAACATAAAAGAGAAAGTGAGGGCAAAATCTCAGTGAGGTAGGGTGGGGCAGAATAGAAAACACAGGGGAGCAGCACCATAATGGCTGTCAGGCCACCTCTTGAAGCTCCTCAACCATTCTCAGATGCAGGATCCTAACAAACAGGATATATCTTCACTGTTCACATCAGGCCTGTTGATCTGAATGAGATTTCTAACCCTCATCACATCCCCCCTCATAATTTATTTATCTGAAGTTTCTATCAAATCATCAACGTTGATTCATTTATGAAGAAATGTTCGTTATTATAGAATATTCTGTATTATTGAAGTTTTTGCAGAGACATTCTGTTTGAAGCAAGCTTTTAATTCAAAAATTCACCTGATGTCCCTTCAATTCAATAATTCAATGGCCTAAATATACTTCTAGTCATGCCGCAACTCCAGTGGCATATAGATGTGTGGAATTGGTTACCAGTTTTAATCTCTTAGCTCAAGCAAAACTAATAAAACAATAATCTAAACATTTCTCTCTAAACTATGAGCTTCCCTCAGATGATTTTTCCCTTTGTTTTTATAGTTTACATATGAAGCTTCCCTGTTTGTGTTTTCATTATCTGGAGAATAAATGTATGGAAATCAGACTTCTAACTCACCAAAAATCAGGAGACCCAGCTTTAGTCCTAGCTGTGTAGGAACTAGCTCTGTGTCCTTGATCGTGTCACATTTTCTTTGGGGACACTTTGTTTCTGGTAAAATTACAAGATCAAAATGAAATTGAAAGTCCCTCCCAGTTTTGTTAGTTTGTGAGTCTTTATGTAAATTTGGAGTTACTCTTTCTCTCTTTGTTTACTAATCCAGATCCCCAAGTTAAAATAGAAAATACAGCATCCTGACTTAAAGGTATAATGTACCATCACATCTTATATTCATTGCTGATTTCTTCAATTGATTGTAAATCCTCCAAACATATATCCTGACAGTGTTTCCTTCCTGTCCTTGAATTTCTTTATGTATAACTAGAATGTTGATCCAGAGCTCCTTGCTAGGCTGGCCCAGACCCAGGCCTCCTGAGAAGCATTAACACCAATTGCTAGAAGCTTGGCCTCCTTCTCCATGTGAACCAGGATAATAATTTCAGCACTCTCGCCCCACAGCCCAGCCCTGCCAGAGGGTCCCGGCAATCTGGTATTCTCTTCTCTACTCCAAACTCTCCTATCCAGGTCTGTGAACTACAGTGGGTTTTTTGGAGAGTGCTTTCCATACCAAGCCCTGTGCTAGCTGCTCTGTAAATTTTTATACCTGTCCTGAGAGTTGGATAATCACCACTTCATACATGAGGGAACTAAGGATAATTCAGGTTAAATAACTTACCCAAGTAAGTGGAGGGCAATGGGGTGAACCTCTGACAGCTAACATTCAAAGTCTTCCCTCTTAGCTACTCTGTTTTTGTGCATCTGGAGTAGCTCTGGGGAGAAAAAATACTGGGCTCACATGGAAGGAAGAACTTCAATGCTCTTTTCACTTTTTGTTTCCCCTGGATGCTTTGAAAGGGGGGGAGGAGGGAGACTTGAAGAATGTAGGAAAGGAAAGACTGATAACCATATCTCTGGAGAGCATGCTCATTTCATTTCAAGGTGTCTATTTTAATGGAAATCATGTTTTCTCGTTGTTAATAATAAATGATCATAAAAGCAGTTGTCATCCCTTGAGTTGCTTGTGTAATGAGGCAAGAACACTGTTGATCAGTATTTTAATTAGGTTATAGCATGAGAGGCGTTTTTAAATTTCTCTATGTAAAACTTACATGCATTTTACAGAGTTAACATCATTGGTTTCTGTACATCTAAATTTATTTTCAGTACTGTGATAAGCCATGCTGTATTAGTTTGGAAATGTATTACCGATGACAAGCGTTACATCCTCTAGGCAGCTACAAGATTGCATTAAAATGAAGCATGGGTTATAAACCAGCTGTGTGCCTTGTCATTGCATTATGTGAAATACTGCATTGTGAAGAAATTGATGCAATGTTCACAAATCTACCGGGATTATCTTGCACATGGTTGATAACAAAGGGAGCAGACCATTACTTTACTGTACAGAGGTTAGCAGTTCAGCATATATTGAGTGCACACTTTTGGCTAAAAGAGATAAGTAGTTGATCAAGACTGAAACTTGGGCTTCATATAGCTAATAGTCTGGTGGAGGAGACAGATAGATAATTGTGTTTGCAATACCGTTGGAATCTTTATTTGGTTTATCTTATTTACCTAAAGGGCCTGAATCCATAAATCACACAAGCCAAGTCAAAGCTGTTCCTAAGCAGAATTCTTTTATCATGTAGCATTTAAGATAAAAAAAATCACCCATAAAACTATAGAATGGGAGAGAATTGGAATAATAGCAGCTCCTCAGGAAAACACCTAGGGATTATATTTGTCCATAAAGTCAGTATAAATCAGGAGTGTGATGAGCTCCCATACCTATTATAATAGACGGCATTAGTAAAAGTATGGAGCAAGAACAAATGGGCAAGGAAGAAGACTACATCTGCCTGCTGTGATAGGTACGTCACAGGCAGAGGATGGTGTGCACTTCCTACCACATTATGGAAGAGACCAACAAAATGAAGCCTGTCTATTAAAGGTAGATAAAAATAGAACTGCATTTCATAAGGATGTTTTAATTTAAAAGTGTAATTTACCTCTAAGATCAGTTTGGAGTCTGATGATGATGATGATAATGATGATGTCATTAGTGGTAACTAATGCTTATTATATTATCTCATTTCATGTTCTCACAATCCAGTGAGGTAGGCATACTTATTATCACCCATTTTACAGATAATAAAATGGGCACAGAGAGGTTAATGCACCTACCTGATCACACAGGAAGGGGAGGAGTGTGAGCCCATGTCCTTAATGACGTACCATGCTGCATCATATGTAAACAGCTGCCAATCCTTGACAGTACTGTCCCAGGACTGCAATGCTTTGTGTGAGGTGAGAGAGTGATTTATACAGTGCCAGGGTGTGGAATGAGCCAGTGGGTTAAAATTGGCAGACAGATTCCCAAGCCTTATGTGAAGGAATTTTCTAATAAGCAGAAGTGCTCATGAAATGGCAGGAGGAGCTGTTGTAGGTATATGCCCAGATCAGGAGAGGCTTTTTTTTTTTTGATCTGGCCCTAAATGTATTTCTTTCATGCAGAGATGGAAATTTCCAGTTATCTAGATACTAAGAGTTGTCTAAAACTTTTGTTGTTGTTATTGTTGTTTTATTGTCCTTAAATTCTTGACTCAAAACAATATTAAAGAGCATTTTGTTACTTCCGATACTAGTTCCAGTCTTAACTGTATTTTTTTTCAGAGATGGAAATAGAGAGTTTTGTTCAGAACTCAAAGTAAACATCCTGGGGCAGGACCGTGCAATTCCTTCAAAGAAGAAAGGTGTCTAAAAGCTTTTATTACCCTCCCAGGGACAGCAGTGATAGGCTGTGACAATCACCTAACATGAGGCAGGTTAATGACAGATTCCTTTCCATTCTTGAAGAGCAATGTTACAAAAACAAGCTGGCAAAAAGTCTAGGGAGAAAATTCTCACAGATACTTTGCAAATATCATATTTTCCATGTGCTGCAGTCCATATAAACTGTTTTCTGATAAAGATGCACACAGATCTTGGTTCAACTTATGTAAATTCAAAAAAAGGCCACAATTTCCTAGAAATAATTATAACTGACTTTATTGAGCACTTAGTATATGACAAGCAATGTTCCAAGCACTTTACATTTTAATGCACTTAATCTTCACACTATCTTGGGGAGTTAAGAATTACAAAAATCCCCTTTATAGACAAAGTGAATGCATAGAAATAATAGGTGACTGCCCAGGATCACACAGGTGGTGTCTGAGATGTGATTTGAATCCTGCAGCCTCATTCCAGGGCCTACACTCATAATCAAGTCTCTACATGGCCTCATTATCCAGTTTGTTAATCACGAGAGAAGCAAACTCATTCATTGTGTGGTGAGTGCGTGGGGCAGACCTGCAGGTTGGCTCATTTGATACCCACTCTACTCCCATTCTAGCATGTCTTCCTGTACTATAGAGTCTGGAAACTAAAAAAACACCTTTTCAAGACTCTCTTGCAGCTAGAGTTCTACTCGTGCTCTAGGCTCTGCCAAGCAGATTCAGTTTTCTAAGACGTGGAGTGTGTGACAGTGAGGTCAAAAAAAGCAGCAAAGGCATTTGTTTCTTCTGTGGTTGCTAGTCTAGCCTTTGGCATCGTAGCTGCTGAGCAGGGGGAGGCAGCAGCAGCAAGGTTTCCCCTCAAGGTTTCCCCTAGAACGTCTTGTGATACGGTTGGGAACTTCTGTAATGACTTAATTACCCTGTAATAAAATTTTTTCTACTTAAGCTGGCTAGATCACATTCCCTGTGAACAGGAACCCTGATTAATGCGGAGGTCTTCAAGTCTATAAAGGGATCATATCCAAGGGTCTCTGACCTATGTTGTCCCTCCAGTTCTGGAAAGTTGACTGGAGGCAATGCATTCCTCCAATATTAGGAAGTTGGACTAGAAAGTCCATTTCAAGTTTAAAATTGTCTGATTTTTAAGATCAAGGACCAGAATGGGGCAGAGAGGAGATACTTCATACATTTGCTTAAGTTAGTTTTTCAACAGAGGTTATCTCTTCCTTTGCTGAGTTAGCCATCTTGCAAAAAGCAATGCCTTTCTGGGAGATAATGCGTCTCTTACAAAAAATAATGGACACTGCCTTCAGGAATAATAAACCTAAACAATTAAGAAGGGCCTCAAAAAGCATCGCTTGTTATGTTAATCGCCACAATTGTGGAGAAGCAATAATGGAGATTTTTCTTATCTCCCTTTTGCCTTTATTTTTCTCCTCTTGTCCTCCCCCCAAGTCAAGGGGAAGTTGAGAATTGTATTGGGTCTTAAGGGAAGGGTGGATAGGGCAGTGTAGGAGGCATCCCTGGTGGTGAACAATCACTGAGAAGGGCAGAGTGACACTGAGACGGTGAATCTGCAAATTTTGCCGGGTGAAGGGAAGTGCAGAGAAACAGGAGAAGATAAGGTTGGAGAGAGAAGCTTAGAAAGAACTAAGGAGATAGTCTTCTATTGTGTAGCTAGGCTAATGGTTTTTGAGCAGAGTTTTAAAAAGGCTCTTTTAAGAATATTAATATGAAATTGGTAAGTTGGATGACTGAAGATGGGAAAGAGACAGAAGGGAGAATAGTTATGAAGCGGCTTCCATAACCCAGCAATAATAAACACCTGAAAAATAAAACTAGAAATGAAACGTTCAGGAGTTAGTGAAAGGGTACTGGTCCAAGTGAGGAAATCGTTGTGAAGCTGAGTACAAAAAACAGAGCTTTGAAAAATGAGAAAGGTCATCAATGCCATGTCTCAAAGATATAAATAAACTGAAGACATAAAAAACTACTGAATTTGGAGATTAGCCACCCTTGAAGCATCATTTCAAATACAATGTGGGGAGTAGACGACCAATAGCCGGGGATACGGCTGCACACAGGACACTCATTCATTTTAGTTGTTTGTTAGTGGAAGTTTGCCGCTGAAGTAACCAGCACTGAACACCAAAGGCTCTTGGGAATTCCATGGCAACTCCCTCTCTCCATCTAGACGTAATTACATTTTCCAGTCTGTTAGGAGGATCCCAGTGCTACTGTTCTCATGGATCTAGAAAAGGAAGTCGTTCTTTTGAGATTGTTGAATGTTTCTTTGAGGTTATTGATCTAGCTTTTACTTTTGTTTTATTTTTTTTGTGAGGAAGATCAGCCCTGAGCTAACATCCGTTGCCAATCCTCCTCTTTTTGCTGAGGAAGACTGGCCCTGGGCTAACATCCGTGCCCGTCTTCCTCTACTTTATATTGGGACGCCGCCACCGCCGCCACCGCATGGCTGACAGGCGGTGCGTCGGCGGGCGCCCGGGATCCGAACCCGCGAACCCCGGGCTGCCAAGCGCAAACTAAACTGCTGCGCCACTGGGCTGGCGCCTACTTTTGTTTTATTTTAATTATAAATCTTCATATAAAATGAAACTACGAAGGCACTGAATTATTTAGCAGATAATGGAAAATCCCAGGATCATAAGCAGAACCCAAAATAGCTTTTTCTTTTCCCACATGGCACATTTTAAGAATTAAAAAAAGGCATTTAAGGCTAAGGTTGCATCTATCCTAGAATTTAATTTTAATTAGATTGGAGGGCAGATGCCATAGACGAATCATACAAGTGCGCTCAATTTTCCAAGTAATGAGGTTGCTCAGAGAGTGTTCATTATGATCGCAACTTTAGTGTGCGTCATCAGATCAGTGCTAAGCTGGTGACTTCAGGGGCTCTAAATCCATTTGTGATAACACCTTATTTATCTGAAGGTAATTTATTTTGCAATCTTAGTCATCCTAGAACACATTAAGGGCTAGGAATCAAGTTTAAAATTCTCTTACATCCTAAAATAGATACAGCAATGTGTATTGCCCATGCGCTTTCCATGGGGTAACCCCCTCAGGCAAATATTAGTTTTATTGTAGATCCAATATTAGAAAGCTTAGATTGTGGCTTCCCAGACCATAATAAATTAGAAGCAACAAATTGCAAGGGGGAGGAAGAGTTGATGATGGAAACAGAGAGTTCATCAAGAAGTGAAGGCTAGGAGTTTCACTTTAAGAGTGGATGGAGATAAATATCTTTATTTTTCCAGTCTCAGAGAAAACTGCCCAAAGGCCCAGATATAAATAAAATACTTGGCTAACCCTGTAACAAGTGCTGGAACAGTGATGTCCCCACCCCATGGCTGTGCATGTGGGGCAGTTCTTCAAAGACCTGCAGCTCCTGCCCTTAGCCTAGCGCTGCTTTTATGCCATCTGTTACCACCAGCGTTCACAGGACTTGAAGTTCTTTAAATTGAACGTCAGTACCACGGCGTCTAAGAAATTCTACCACGTTACTGTCTTGCACCTTGAGTTTCATAGGTTCCTATAGTTAAAAGGTAAACTGAGGCACATTAAAATTTTCATGAGTTTATGGAGCATAAGTGGATTGGAATCGGGCAGCGCCACGCCAACAGGAGTTGTGGGCAAGGTTTTTATAGAGAAGATGCTGAAGCAAAGCAAAGCAATGATTTGATTGGCTATACCCTAAGGTTGCCTTATTTGGGAAAGCCTCATTGGCTGTTTGTGATTGGTCGTTCTTAAGTTTCACTTTCTTGGATTCCGGTGCATCGATCCTGGCTTAGGTCTTTGTTTGCTTACATAGTAATAGCCTCCTTGTTTAATTCCCTTAACACTACCTTGATAGCTTAGACTAATGAGCTAGGCTGGATAGCTGATGGTGTAAATTTCTTCGGGCTGTGGTGAAAGTCCACTTGCCCAACAGAATCCTTCTGTTCTCTCACTTTGGGAGAGTTTATTCCTGGGACGGCCTGGAAACTCAGATGCCTAAGAGCTAGCTTCTAAAGTCCGTACACAGCTCTTGGGAAATGGGAGTGATTATTAAATGGCCTCGATCTAAAATCAGAGCCCAGTGGCTCTGAAGTGAGTGTTCAGTGTAGACCCCCCTCTTTACTGTCATCCTTTTAATAAGAAATGAAGAATCATAGCAGTCCAGAGCCTTTAGTAAGACAAACAGCTTTCCAAACCTCAAAAACTCCTGAGGGCATTCCTGTGTTACCACACAAAGCAATAAATAATTTTGGTAATGATGACCCTGAGTCATATGAAAAGCTTCTATTATCCAACATAAAATTTAATCAAATAATGCCTGCTATGTGCAAAAAAAACCAAGGAATAATTAAGATCATTTTGGGAAAATGTCCATGAACTATTTTAACACTATATAAGAGGGATAAATTCAGGTTATTTGAAAAGTTAAATTCTGTGAAACATCCCATATACTGCCAGTGCTAGAAATTAAGTATCTCCATATTTGGCTATATTTTCTCATAAGAAAGTGAGGTATTAATTAATAAACTGAACATTATCTACCCACCAATCCTTGGATGTCTGTGTCTATAGAGCCTAAGTAAGTTTTTAATTGATATTTAATCACTCTTGAGTAATTCACTGAATGATCTATATGTTTGGAAAGCTTATAAGAGGCTAATCATCCCCATTTCCCAGTTATTTTTCTACTATAGACCTGATATCAAAATTGAGTTTATCTTCTGAACAGAAGTAAAAGTTCAACTTCACTAAAACTGATATTTCATATTTGATGGTATATGTCTTCAGACACTAACTGGAAGGACAAATCTCTGGGGCATCACTGCCTTTTGGATATAGATTAGCTTCATTTGCTCTTTGCTTTTAAATGTATCTATCATGAATATAAATAGCAATCACAGAATTTGATTGTGTAAATTTCTCCCTTCCTGATTTTTACTTAATTACAATT
The DNA here is from genome assembly GCA_031878705.1 of Tapirus indicus. Lineage (NCBI taxonomy): Eukaryota > Metazoa > Chordata > Mammalia > Perissodactyla > Tapiridae > Tapirus > Tapirus indicus. The sequence goes on along the minus strand of CM062935.1, from coordinate 32,419,142 downwards.
TTTACTTCAGCAGGATTGTTTAGCATGTTTCTTCCTTAATGTCCTAATAAGTAATACACTTTCATGTTTAAAATTTTCTCCATAATAAGAACTAAAGTTTTATATGTTTATGTATTCAACAAATAGTGCATTTCTGTTTTGTGCCAGTACTAGGCACTGAGGATACATTAATGAAAAAAAAACACCAGCCTTTCTGGAACTTACATCCTGGGGGTGCGGGTAGAGTGGGGAGCAATGGCTTATGCTTATATAGTGCTTACTAGGTGCCAAGCACTGTTTGTTATAAACATTTTCCATATATTAATTCAGTTAATCCCTCACAGCAGCCCTAAGAGATAGGAAGTGTTATTATCCCCCATTTTATACAGGAGGAGCCTGAGATACAGGGAGGTTAAGCAGTTTTTCTGTGGTCACACAGCAAGTTAGTATCAGGACAAGGCTTCAAACCCAGGCAGTCTGGCTCCAGTTGTGTAGTTCATAACCATTAAACCTACTGTGTATTTATGTTTCCATTCTGTAGAAATTTGTTTATCATGACAATATGTGCAGAGTAGATAATTCAACGGAAGAATTTACCTATTGAAAAACGAATGGTTAATTTGCTGAGGGTGATAGTAATAAAATTGTTTATCATTTCTCTTCCAGAAGACCTAAATTCTTCTATAAGTCAATGTGTATTGATTGCCCAAATAGAATCACACACAAGACTCTCCAATACAGTTTGCTCTTGTGATTGATTCACTAGAAATTTCAATGACTCGCCTTTTCAAAATCCAGATTTAGTAGCTCCACTTGAGAGTGACTAGTTCATATTCCTTATAATTGTTCCCTTCCTTGTTGACCAAGAAAAAATTGAGAGGAATGTGGACAAAATTGTGAAATTAGCAAAGGTGTTTTTGGTATCTCTGACTTTCCTACTGGGTCCTCTCTGCCTCTTTTGTTTCCTCCTCCTTAGAGACCCCACAATATCTTCTCTTATCTCTGTCTCATGGTGGTTATTTCCCATTTTTACTCTATCCCACTGAGAGTACTTATCATCTATATAGCTCAAAAACTGATCCATTAATGGGCTACCTCATTACATTTTCCCTTATGGGCAACCTGTGTGTATTTTGTCAAGGGACATTTAGAGAGGATGCCTTAATCCTAGGAAATGCCTCTAAGTCACTTGCAGACAGTGGGTAGGACTAAAGGATCTATTTTGTGATCATTTGATCTTTTGGAACCCCTATAAATATTCTCTATAGGAGACTGCCAACTTTGTACCTATGACTCACTCTACTTTTTGTATAAGAAGGGAAAGTCAGTGTTATTAAATCGAAGGTAACATTTTGCTTATGTTTGCCAATAATCTCTTGTTGGGTTTGCCTTTGAAAACAGTGTAGAAATTTAGATGTTATGAGGTCTGAGATTTGCTTTAAAATAACTGGAGTTGAGGAAAGTGAATGGAGGTATAAATAAAACAAGATTGGCCATGAGTTGATAATTATTGAAGATGTGTGATGAATTGATAATTGTTGAGTCATGTGAGTTCATTATATTATTCACCTACTCTTGTATATAATTAAAAGTTTAAAAAAGATGCAGAGATTATATTTGATGAAAAAATAATTTAACATTTTATTCTATATCTGATTCTGCCAGGGTTAATATCCAAAGTGAAAACTGGGACATACATTGCTAAGAGTTTGTGTAGATGGTGTTATGCATATGGTAGTATAAATAAACAATAAACCATTTTCATGAAAATTCCATGACCAAGACATACACTTCTTGTCTTGAGTCATGAGGAAAAAATGTGTTCCTTCTTTAAAATATTTTTTGAGTAATGAATACTGAGATGTAACAAATAAAAACATGTGTTCTACTTAAAATGAAATTTCAGGTCTGTGTCTCTTTAGTTTTTTATTTACCATAACAAATGTTCTTTACCATGGGTTGATTTCCTATGAGGTAGAAGTACATTTGTGCATTCTTTTGATATCTACAAACTTAGAATTTTTTTAAAAACTTAGCATATATTTTTTTAGACCTCTGGTTGTTTTCTTTCTTTTTTATTGTTTTTCCAAATACTAATTTACTTCTGATGGTTAAAGCAATACATCTACAAAAGAGAAAAAATTTAAAAATAGAAAATGTTAAAGAAGGAAAATGTCATCTGCAAATCTGTGATCCAGAAATAGCAATCAAACATTGAGTGTAGTCGTACTTTACACTGTTCTTTAGCACTGCCCCCAAGGTAGGGAGGCATCAGCAGACATGGCTACATGGTGCCCAAAAGGATTCCCAGCCTCACCAGAGTTCCTTGCCCTAAGCATGAAATAGAAGTGACAGAGCTGCAGGACTTGGAAAAGAGCCAGGGCAATGGGCGCTAACCTGCGTGCACCACTCGTAGATTGCAGTGGGCCCTCGGGGTGCTCTGTTGCCAAGTGACATCTCAGGACTTCTGAATAACCGGTGGATGCCTAGCCCCAGGAATGAATGAGAGTGAATTTCCCCCATTGCACAGAGGACTTCTGGCACATAGAAAATTCTTGTCCTGCATATGTGTTTGCTTTATATAACAGACCAGAGGACAATCCCATTCACTGTGGTAGAGGCCAATGGAATAAGATTGGATTGGGGAAAAGGATTCATGAGCTCAGTTTTGAAAATATTGAATTTGAATTGCCTTGAGCACATCTGAGTGAGGATGTCTGGTAGGCAGTTGGAGAAGATAAAAATTGAGCTGCGTTGGTGAAGAAAGGAAGGCTTTTTCCAGGTAAGTTGCAGCATAAGCAAGGTCAACAGAGGAAGAGATGTGAGGAACTGATACTAGAGCTTAAGGATCTATCAAAAGTTCATAGGGGCCTGCCTGGTGGCGTAATGGTTAACTTTGCACACTCTGGTTTGGCGGCCTGGGGTTCACAGGGTCGGATCCCGGGCGTGGAACTATGCACCATTCATGAAGCCATGCTGTGGCGGCATCCCATAAACAAAATAGAGGAAGATGGGCACAGATGTTAGTTCATGGCCAATCTTCCTCACCAAAAAAAAAAAAAAGAAAAAGAAAGTTCACACTGAAGAGTAAAGTAGTAAGGTAGTGCCAAAATATGTAAAAGATATAGCTTATGATTTGCAGTGATGATGTTATGGATTTATCATCATTAAAAAAATGGTAACAGAGGGAACTGCATATTCTTTAACCAAAGAGCTATAGAATGAAATTGTTTAAAATCTTCTTATAACTGAGCCATTACCCTAAGTATATTATAGAAGACAGGGGCAAATAGGAAAGTAATTTCCTGGAAAAGGTAAATATGGCTTGATATTTTTTTACGGGATCGGGTTATCACCCAATAGATGTGCCAATTCAAATAACATTGAATCTAAACAGAAACAGTGGCCTTGCTGTGCACAGCTTCAAAACCGTTTTCCCAGCTTCCTTTAGAACCGTGTTGCTTCCTACAGAGCGGAGCTAGAGGACCTGACACTGTTTCCTCCGCTTTCCTACTTCTCCACTTAACTTGGACATTATTTTCCTTTCTGAGTCACATGTGCCATAGAGTTTCTGTTTCTGTCCTCATATAGTGAGTTGATTGCCCTAAATCTTTTCATTGCTACGGTGCGTACCTATAACTCTAGCTGATCTCACAAATGTATGATAAAGAGGAAATAGAAACAGTATGGGTGAACATTAGCTTATCTATTCTCATTACTAGAGAAATAATTCAAAACAAATTTCTAGTGATAAATTGATAGCACCATCATTGCATATCATAAGCTACTTGAGATAGTTATTCATTATTTAGCTTATTATGGCATACCTGGACCTGGATAATCCCACAATTTAGTTAAGAATCATAATCTAGCCACCAATTTATAGCAATGCTTTGAATTTTTCATTCAAACTACTAATTTGTATAATGAGTAAAAGTATAAATCACATACTACATAATCTATTTTTTTTTTTTTTTTTGGTGAGGAAGACTAGCCCTGAGCTAACATCCATTGCCACTCCTCCTCTGTTTTGCTGAGGAACACTGGCCCTGGGCTAACATCCATGCCCGTCTTCCTCTACTTTATATGGGACGCCACCACAGCATGGCTTGACAAGCGGTGCATCTGTCCGTGTCCAGGATCCGAACCTGCTAAACCCCAGGCGGCTGAAGCGGAATGCACGAACTTAACCACTAGGCCACCTGGCCGGCCCCCTACATAATCTGTTATTAAACATTCTATGTAAAACAGTAGGTAGGAAAAACCATATTAATCTAAATCTTTGAAACTTTATAAACACTTAAATGTTACCAAAATAGCAATCTGGATACTTCTTTATTCTACCTTCCCTCTTCTTGAAGGTGTTCATGAGTAATGAAATGTATGACATAGAGTAGATTAAAAATATTTCAGATTTGTAATCATAAAAATACCTCATAGCTTAGAAATATAGGAACTTTGAAAATGTAACTATTCTAATAAATTTTATATACATATTCTATTATACAGAATTCTATAATTATCTTTATATGTTTTTGCTATCAAATTATACTAAGTACTTGATATAACGGTATGATATATAGTTATTAGGATTTTGTATTCCTGTATATTGTATACTATCAGAAATACAGTAAATTATTAGCCAAGGAAAAAGTAATACTTTCATATTCTTTAGATAATTTTAGTTGTTTCAGTTTAAAAATCCATTTTAAGAAAGAACATGCATTTCAGGAAAATAATACAAAATCATTTTTTTAATAGAATCACTACCTAAAAAAAGCAGATCATAATTACTGTAAAGATTTACTATCTATTGGATGATTAAATAACCAATGACAGGGCATTTTGAGACACAATATTTTATTCTAAGAGTTGAGGAGGAAAGGAACATATTTCTAGCAAGTGACACACAGCCACCCACAAATCATGACAAGTTGTTCTTTTTGAAAGATGAAGTCTTTAAAATTAAAGGACATTTTATTATTTTTTTTTTGTGGGGAAGACCAGCCCTGAGCTAACATCCGTCGCCAATCCTCCCCTTTTTGCTGAGGAAGACTGGCCCTGGGCTAACATCCGTGCCCATCTTCCTCTACTTTATATGGGACGCCGCCACAGCGTGGCTGACAGGCAGTGCGTCGGCGGGCGCCCGGGATCCGAACTCGCGAACCCCGGGCTGCCAAGCACGAACTAAACCGCTGCGCCACCGGGCGGCCCCAAAATTAAAGGACATTTTAAATGGGTAAGTTTTACTGCTATACACCTTTTGGAATGGCAAAAAAATAAAAGATAAAACAATTCTTTATAAAATTAATCATATACTTGACCCTATGACCCTGCAACCTCACCTGTAGATAATTACTCAAGAGAAATTAGAACCAATATTCACAGAAACACCTGTATGAGGGTGTTTATAACAGCTTTTTTCATAATCATTAAAAATTGGAAACAACCTGAATATCTTTCAGCTGGTGAACAGATAAGCCAATGTTATGTAGCCATATGATGGAATACTATTCAGCAATAAAAAAAGAATGAACTGTTGGTATTAGCAAAACCATGGATGAATCATAAATATATTTTAAGTGAAAGAAGCTAGACTGAAGAACTACATATGGTATGATTCCACTTGTTTGACATTCTGGAAAAGGTATAGGGATGGAGAACAGATCAGTTTTGCCAGGATTTTGGGGAATAGACAGTGGTTGAATAAAAGGGGGCACATGAGGGAATTCTTAGGGTGATGGAACTGTTCTATATACTACTCGGGTGGCAGATGTATGACATTATACGTTTATCAGTGTCCACAGAAATGTACATCTCAAATGTGAACTTCACTGTATGCAAGTACATTTTTTGAAAGATTAATCAGGATGTTAAGGGATCCCAGAATAGAATGCAGAGTGACAAATAAAGCTAACTTTTTTACAAACAGGACATAACCTTACTGAAGGTAGTGGGGAAAACATAGTTTACCTAAATAACTTTAGAAAACACTGTTTTGGCTGGAAACTATAAAGCTGGAAACAAAGAGAACTGTGAATGCACACTGCATTCTAGTTTGCCAATTTGTTTCTCACAGGCGTACACAGGACAATTCTGAACTTACTTGATATGGGTGTATGTATACGTAAACTGCAGATAACGGGAGCCAGGTTTATCACTATCAGAGAAATAAGTTACAAATAAGCAAGATGGTGCATTGTCTCTTCAGTAACCTCTTCTCATTTTTTTTTTTTTGGATAATGGATTGCTGGATCATAGGGTAGTTCTATTTTTAATTTTTTGAGAAACCTCCCTATTGTTCTCCATAATGGCTGAACCAGTTTACAATCCCACCAACAGTGCACAAGGAGTCCTTTTTCCCCACATCCCCACCAACACTTGTTATCTCTTGTCTTGATGATAGCCATTCTAGCAGGCGTGGGGTGATATCTCAGTGTGGTTCTGATTTGTATTTCCCTGATGATTACTGACCTTGAGCAACTTTTCATGTACCTGTTGGCCCTTTGTATGTCTTCTTGGGAAAGATGTCTATTTAGTTTCTTTGCCCATTTTTTAATTAGATTGTTTGGGGTTTTGTTGTTGCTGTTGTTACTGAGTTGCAATACAGATCTCTGAGTGTAAGCATAGCTTTGTAAACGTAGTTCTTTTCCCTGTTGATCCATCACTGCTTCACTGGTTCTTATTGTTCCCTTAAAAATTTCTTTGTACATGCACATCTGGGAATTGTTTTTCTCATTTTCTCTAAAATTTCAGTTTAATCCTTCCCCCCCACTAAATAGTCTCATCCAAATTGGAATACTAAATTTTTTACTTTTGTCTCCATTGTCTTTGTTTATTTGCACCTGCTGTAATGATTTTGGTACCCCAAAGGCCACCTGAAAATACTGAAATGTTGTTAAATGGAAGCAACTACCAGTTAGATCTGAAGCCTCCTAAGTAATCCTGAGTCAGTTTCTCCATCTCTGACATGGATATAGTAATTCCATAATTATCCCATTTCACTTCATTGAGTTCGTGTGGAAATTAGATAAAGATAGTAAAGAGGACTTGGCAAATATAAAATACTCTCTCTCTACAATTTTTATTATATTCAGTGATACAGCTGTGACAATAGCAATCTAGCATTTCATCATCATTAATTCATCTAGCTCCCAGCTGTTTACCTGGCTGGGAACAATTGAAATAAAAATGAGTTGTTACAGCTCCTCTTGGGCTTTATAATCCGATGCTATCTACCTCATCCAACATATCACTTTTTACACTTGTAATTCAAAAAAGGGTGCTACAGTGGTTGATGTGACTAGTTAATGAATTTCATTTAAAATAGCATTTCACCATCCCAAGAGAAGACTTTCTGAAGTATAAGACAGACTGTGATTAGAAGCCCTATTTTTCTTCTTTTCCTAGTATTTCATTGGATTCAGGTGATAATGAAAAACGAAAAGAAATCACCTAATTAGAAATGGAATAAAAATGAAATAACTACATTATATCATTTATTCTTAGGACTACAAATGTGATGTCTTACATAATGTAGCCATAAAACACTGAATAGTGGAACAGGGTGTACGTACTGATATGTGTGGGTAATTCCCAACCCTCTGGCTAATACCCAAGCAGAAAGGCGCAATAAAAATGAATGAATCACAATTCTTTTTATAATTATTTCAATTAAGTATAATTTTCCATATCCTAGGTAAGACAAACCTGTTTTGATTATATATTAGTGTAGGAAAGTTTGAGTGTTGCCCTGCTGTGAAATATGAGGTAAATTGCAAATATATTTCCATTAACTAACAGGCATTTTTGACTAACAAAGTCAGAGTATTTTTTTATTTTAAGTATATAGCTAAGTTTGAAATGGAAATATGAATAGGACCTTCATTATTTAATTTTTTATTATTTTTTCTAATATGTGGGTTATCAGGATTTTCAGTTATGACAAAATTTCTTTGGTCAAACATGTCTACTAGTTTCTGACTTGGTCTGCCACCTTTGTGTTTTCTCTCAACATGCTGGAAAGTGCACGTTATCCCTAATAGGATCCTCTATGAGTGAAGTGCCTATTTTTCATATTATTACATTTCAAATAAGATATCACCATTTCTACAGTAACTTTATCTTATTTCAAGAGTAGTTAGGAAATCAACAGGTCTTATGTATGGGAATTTTAGAATGCTGGTATTATTGTTAACAAGAACAAATTCAGAGCTTTTTATTGTCTTTTTAATCATTTTCCTATTACTTAGACCTTGAGATCTGGAGAATAAATAATATCAGTCAGCCATTTACTAAGTTCCTAATAATACGCTAGACACAGTCCAAATGTTATTGTGTCATTTCAGAAATCTTTATGAAAGTTCTGCGAGGCTGGTATTATCCCCGTTTTACTTTTGAGGAAAATTAGGATCAGACTTGTTAAGCCCTTTACTCAAGGTCATACAGGAGGACACAAAGTCAGGGATCACACACAGATTTTTCTAGTTAACAGAACCCAAGAATGTTTACACTATGTCAAAATGTGCTTTTTCATGTCACTTGTAGATTCTTTTAGCCAGGAAATGTGAACAATCAGCAGCAACAGTGGTCTTTCTTCAGAATATAATCTCTCAGAATCTCTAGTAAAATATGAAATCGTTAGGCCCAAGTACAATTTGTAATGTGCTTTATTAGCACAGAAACCAGGGGGAAAGGATACTATGTTTTCCAGCACATTAGATCCACTTTCCAACTAGAATAATTTTAGGCATGGGAGTTAATTTCCTTTACACATGGCTTCCTATTTACATCTCGTTATAGGGTTATAGATACTTTATATGCTTCACTAAAACAGAGAGAAGAATATCTACCTCACAGGATGTTTGTGAAGATTATATTAAATAATCTATGTAAAAGAATTAGAACAGTAGCTACACAGAGAAAGCACTCAGTAGATGTTGGCTATTCTTATTCTGTCAGAATTTTGTTTTGTATATTATTTTGTATGTTTATCACTCAATATATCACCGTGTGTCAGAATTCCTATGCCCTAGTTACCCAAACTGACATATATTATAGAGAGTGTTGCATTTTGTCATCCTTCTCCTTCACAGAGTTTTTTAAATTTCTTGCTCATTTGCCTAATACTTAATGTTTAGAGATTATTTTATTTAACAAACACTTATAAGTATTGACTATATGCCAGAAACTATTCTAAGCATTTTACAAATATTAACCCAGATAATCCTTGCAAAACTCTATGACAGAATATCAGTCAACATTTGTTTAGATCAGTCACAATAAATATTATGGCATAAGGGGTTTATTAAAGGAATTAGATCTTACACAACTGTGGGAGGAGCTGGGGACATAAAGGTCCAGAAGAAGAAATTGGAGGATTAGGGACTTCACCTGTCAATCAATCTGAGAAGCCAGGTATGTCTAGCAACTGAAGTGACAGCATGAAGGGGAGCTCACGGAAAGGTCTTTGGGAAACTGTGGCTTCTTTGTAGCTTCCACCTCTGTGGGTCCTCAGTCAAGTGCCTGCTGGCAGGCCTGAGTCTGCTGTTGGTCAGCAGTGTTACAAGTAGGGAAGAACTGCTGGACAGGGGGTGAGGAAAGGTAGGACAAGCCGGAACCCACCAGGCATCTCTGCAGCTGTCCGTCATTACATCTGACCACGATGGCTTTCAGGATTAAATGACCACTGCTACACTTCCACTCTGAACATCTCCTGCATGCTCCTCTTTTGACGTGAATAACCCAGAACCATACAGGGAAGGAGGTTCTGGGAAATGTAATTCCCACCTTAACCAAATTGACAGAGCACAATCACATGTAGACAGGTGCTATTACTATCCTTGTTTTACAAATGAGGAAATGAGCACAAAGAAGTCAAGTAAGTTGCCCAAGGTCACACAGCTAGTGTGTGGCAGAATCAGGTTTGGACTCAGGCAGTCTGATTCCAGGTTGCAAGCTCTTAACTCCTGTGCTTTGCTGCCTCTGCAGTAAAATAGGGTTCTGTAGAAAATCTCAATGTATTTTTCCTTGTTTCAAGTCTCCTTATTCTGGTTAATCAGGAAAATTTATCACCAGGCAGTTATATAAAACAATGATATGCATCGTGTTCATTCTGTTCTATTTTTGTCAATGCTCCTAACTTCAGTTTTTCTCACAAATAATCTGTTTTGCCCTTTCAAGGCTCACTTTTTTTTAGCTTAGGAAGATTTGCCCTGAGCTAACATTCATGCCAATCTTCCTCTATTTTTCAGTATGTGGGCTGCCAGCGCAGCATGGCTGCTAACAGAGCAGTGTAGGTCTGTGCCCAGGAACCAAACCCTGGCTGCTGAAATGGAGCGCACCAAACTTAACCACCAGGCCACCAGGGCTGGCCCCCTCAAGGCTCACTTTTTTCTGAATCAGTTCTTGAGTGTTAGCCGTCCAATTATTTTGATTGTTTTAAACTCTGTGTCTTTTAGCAGTTGCATATGTTGCACTATTTTAATGATCATTCAGATTTATGTCTTTGTGTATATTCTTACATCATTAATGTGTGCATGTTCCATATGCCCAACATACTGCAACATCTTTACATCAGGAATATTACCAGCTTTTCCTTTATATCACCAACAAAATGTGAAGAGTAGATGCTCAAAAGTACTTTTTATTAAATGCCAAATCTTCCTGTTGTAAATAAAGGAAGTTTCATTTGAATGACTGGAAATCATGTTCATAGTGAATAAAACTACTTTCTATATATGTATGACAAAGCTATCAGTTTCAACTCCATTGGGTTTTATGGCTACCCTCTTAAAATACCCTCAAAAAAGAATGAAACAGAATAAACATTTTTGGAGTGGAAGAATCCCAATATTTCCCCAACATCAACAAAAATATTCCTTTTAAATCAGTTTCCTCATTTTCCAAGAGTATTGAAATAATCACAATAATATTTTTTAAACCTCTGTTTTTATTTAATTAACGTAAATTGGTCTTGTATTTTGATTTTACAGCCAGAGTTGGCAGATCACTTTAGTGACTGAAATATTGAGTTATAACATCCAATTTAGATTAGGAAAATAAATAGGATTTAAATTTGTTATGTTACAAAATGAAATGTCTGTAATAAAATATCTCCATAACAAGGTTCCATTCTGAATCACGCTTAGAGACAGAATATCTAATTTTGATATGTAAATAAAGCATGCTCAAAGGTGTCACAATCCTGTTGAATAGATTTATGACAGATAGGTACAAGTAGATATGTGTTTTGAAGGATTAAATGATCCTTTTTACTTCTTAATTTAATTTAATGGCTTCGTAGCTGCTACTCAAAAGTTTCAATGTATTAGCATGTATTATGATGAATAGTGAATTTAATAAAATGTAAATTAAAGACAGATGGAAAGCAAAACACTTAAAAATAGTTTTACTTGAAACTATTTAGCAAATGAGGGTTTTGATGATTGTTTCTGTTCTTGTCAATAAAGATTAGAAAAAGCCATTCATTATCATAAAAATAAAACCTTACCAAAAATAACGCCTGTGTTCGTTCTATATACTGAGAAATATGACTTAAAGAAATGACTTAAAGATGAATTATTTGAAGGGGAAAGGCAATTTATCTCGTTTTGCCCAAACTGGGCAATGATTTTGTTTTTGATAGTGAGATAAAGTTCCTATTATAGATAGTAATGATAATAAAATAATAACAATGAAAAAAACATTACTGGATGCTTTCTACGTGCCAGGCAATATGCTAACCACTCATAATAACACTATAAGGTAGTTACTCTTATTATCCCCATTTTACAAATAAGACGATTTAGGTTTAGAGAGGTTAATACTACTCAGCTAGTGAATGACAAAGCAGGGATTTGAGCTTTGGTGGCAGATTACCAGAGCTCGAAGTTTGAACTACAATATTGTCCTGCTAGTCTAATAACCCCAATGTAGCAGATTGCAAAAATGGCCAAATCCTTCACTTGTTTCTGTATCCATCCCTGCATCAGGTGACTTTTCATCTTCTTCAATCAAGAAGTGAAGTCTATTTCTCCTTCCCTTGAATCTGACTAGGCCTTGTAACTTGCTTCAGTCAACAGAATCCGGCAGAAGTGACATTGTGCAAGTTCAGAGCCTGGCCTACAAAAGCCCTTGCAAGTTTCCACTCTCATGGAACCCTACCCAGGTAGCATGTGAGCAGTTGTGTGCTAACCTGCTGGAGGATGAGAGAATATGGTCTGGAGCTGGGTCAGCCCAGTTGTCCCAGCCACAGTCACAGAGATGTGAGAGTACAAAAAAGATCAGCAAAGCCAACTTGTACCTGACTGCGGGTGATGAGGGAAGCCAGTTGTGACCAAAAGTACCACCCAGATGAGTCTGGCCTAAATTGTTTATCCACAGAATAATAGTTAAATAAGTGGTTGTTTTTAGTCACTACATTTCAGGGTGGTTTGTTATGCAGCAATAGCTAACTGATCCACCAAAGGAGTTCTTTAATTGAACAAAAGACTAAGTAATAAACATTGTATTAAAGAACTCTATCCTATATATTCATATTCAGTGAACTCCAAAAAACATTCAAAGTATTCTGAAATCCATCTCCCATTCCTCTTAAGGAACTAGTAAGCATCTGTAGTCTGCATGGCTAGAAGAACATGCTTGGGTTCCTTTTCTCTGTATCTTACATTGCGCTCTTCTTATCTTAGGGCCTGCTTGCCTCACTGTTTGCTTTTGCACTTGTATGAGTATGTGGAAAACAGTTGTTACTTATTAACCCCAAGAATAGCTGTTACTTCTGGCTCTCTAGCATAGCTACTGAGTTTATTCAGAAACATGTAACTTAGAAATTTACTTAATAAAAGTTGACTTATTTTTGACTCAAGAAAGAAGCTGTAATGGGTATTCTACATTCTACATTCTGCTTTGCTTATTCTACATTTTAAAAAGTATCCAATTGTGTACATACAAAACCTGCACATGATGCTTATAGCAGCTTTATTCATAATTGCCAAAACTTGGAAGCAACCAAGATGTCCTTCAGTAGGTGAATGGATAAATAAATGGTGGTACATCCAGACAATGGAATATTATTCAGTGCTAAAAACAAATGAGCTATCAAGCCATGAAAAGACATGGAGGAAACTTAAATGCTTATCATTAAGTGAAAGAAGTCAATCTGAAAAAGCTATGTACTGTATGATTCTAACTATGACGTTCTATAAAAGACAAAACTATGGAGACAATAGAAAATTCATTGGTTGCTTGGGGTAAGAGGGGAGGATGAATAGGCAGAGCACAGAGGATTCTTAGGGCAGTGAAGCTATTCCATATGATATTATTAATGGTGGATAGATGTCTTTATACATTTGTCAAAACCCATAGAATGTACAACACCAAGAGTGAACCCTAATGTAAACTAAAGGACTTTGGGTAATAATGATGTTTCAGTGTAGGTTCATCAGTTGTAACACATGTACTACTCTGGTGGGGGATGTTGATAGTAGGGGAGGCTGTGTGTTTGTGGGCTTAAGGGGCATGTGGGAACTCTGTACTTTCTGCTCAGTTTTGCTGTGAACCTGAAACTGTTCTGAAAAATAAAGTCTATTAACAAAAAAAATCTGGGGCCGGTGGCCTAGTGGTTAAGTTCAGCATGCTCTGCTTTGGCTGCTCAGGTTGGGCTCCTGGGTGCAGACCTACACTGCTCCTCTGTCAGTGGCCATGTGTCTTGGCAGCTCACATACAAAAAGAGGAAGATTGGTGGTGGATGTTAGCTTAGGGCAAATCTTCCTTAGCAAAAAGAGACAGCTTGGCAGCGAATGTTAGCTTAGGATGAATCTTCCACAGGAAAAAAAAAAGTATCTGAAGACTATGGTTTAAATACTGAGCTAGACTCTTCCCTCTCTCTTTGTGGAAACATTTCAGGGTTTTGGAAGTATGTTCATATGATATATGTATACATCTGCGACATGACAAGGTTATAACTCTTTGAAAATGATGCAATGCTGAGCGGTTTAATTCACTGTCAATGCAATAATGCTGGGATTTGTCTAAAGGGTGAGCAGTTTCTCCTTTCAATCTGAATAATTTTCCTGAGGGGCATGAAAATTGAGGATGCAATTCTAGTCAGTTTTCAGTACTCAACTTATTAGAACTGCTATTTGATTAGTACCCACTGCAAATCAATATAACATGAAGGGTGTCCATTTTAATAAGTAGAGAGACTACCATAAGAAACAAGGAAGATTTATCAAAGAATTTCTTAATTTGGAGGGGCACTGGAGGTCATCTACTAATTGAACACCTTCGTTTTATAGACATGGGCACTGAAACTCCCAAAAGTTAGGCGATTCCTCAAGATCACATAGATAGTTAGTAATTGAGCCAGTACTGTTATTTATTACATTGTACCGTCTCTCAGAAGTGTAAAGTGTCCAGAATGTGTTACGATGAAGAAAGGAAAGCATGGCAGAGCAACCATACCTGTACAATTTGGAAAATTGATTGGCCCAGGAATGGCTAGTACTGACCCTGAATATTCTCAATGTTGAGATCTCCAATTAAATTTAGTCTTGGGCAAAGGGTTTATTTTAGCCTTCTGAACAAATTCTTCCTCACCCTTGAAAACTCAACTCAAGCATCACATTCTTTGGGAAGCCTTCCCTAATGGTCCCAGGTGCTGTTGACTATGTCCCCACCATACATTGTACTACACATCAGTTACAGCCATGGTTCTCAATGAAGGGGTGATTTTACCTCTCCGGGGACGTACAGCATATGTCTGGAGACATCTTTGATTGACATGACTTGAAGTTGCCACTAGCATCTAGTGGGTAGAGACCAGTGATGCTGCTGAACATTCTGTAATGCATAGGCCAGCCCCTCCACAATGAAGAATTATCTGGCCAAAATGTCAATAGTGTTGTTATTGAGAAATTCTGAATTATAGCATTGTCTTAGGTGCTTGCCAAAACCAGAGATGGTTCTTTCTGGAATAGGCTTACTTTCAGTTCTGTTAAAGTAAGCAATAAGATGGACATCTTGGGACATCGAGAGATACACATTAATTCATAGGGTTTTTTTTTTCACTACTCCTTAATTTTTTAAATCCCAAACTATATTCAACCATATCTAGATATGACTCACATTGATATCAGTTCTTTGTTGGCGAGACTTCTTCTCTTCTTCCTCATTTTCCTCCTCCTCCTCTTCTGGGCCCCCTATTTTGGAAGGTTTTGGACATACACAGTTTTACTCACTGCTTCGAGGGGAGGGCATAGGTTCCATTCCTTTGTCTTCCCTCTTCTGAAGTAGCATATGGGGCTCTGATCAGAGCAAACTGCTATTATCTCACTGGTGGCAAGTTCAGGGAACAGGTCCCTTTCATTCTCTAATGGCAACTTTTTTTTTTTTTGGCTGAGGAAGATTCACCCTGAGATAACATCCACTGCCAATCTTCCTCTTTTTATATGTGGGCCGCCACCATAGCATGGCCACTGACAGACAAGTGGTGTAGGTCTGCTCCTGGGGACCCAACCTGGGCTGCTGAAGTGGAGCATGCCAAACTTAACCATTAGGCCACAGGGCCAGCCCTCTAATGGCAACTTTATTCCAGCAAATTAACTTTACGTATTCTTTAATTTTTGCCACTCTCTGGGCAAGGTGCACAGAGGTTTTAGTATGACTTGGTTGGGAAAACAGATAGCAGTTACAATAGGATAATCCCATTAAGTTTCCCAGAATAAAGAAAAGACCATTTGTTCTATGGTGAGGTGTTTGTGGAGGCTGAGAGGGGGAGCAGGAGGGGAAGTTGGCCTATCAAGAGGGATTTAACCAAGAGATCCTCCAGGAAAAGCTTCTATCACTGGAATGATATTTATTGTGTAATAGATTTATTTCCTCCCCTAGACTGGGAACCTCTTGAGCTTTTCTCCCCAGTGCCCGGTACGCTTCATACATACAATAATGCTTACACTATGACTACACACAGAGGGGGAAATGATCATATGCCACTTTTCCCCAGGATTATTAACTTTTCCAAAATCACTTCTGGGAGTCAATTTTGCAAAAGCAGAGAAATTAGGAGCATCAGTGGGCTTTTGTCAAATAAAAGAAAGATTATTTTACTATTGAACACAACAAAAAGTCTATTCTTTTGGTACAGATATTTTTCTTTGTCTATAACTCTCTAATTCTTAGGAAATGATTATACAGTTTGGCCTGGGAAGGAATAATTAAAATTGAGAAAATGGTTTCTTTCCAAAGAAATTAAGTTTTATCTTATACAAGAAATGCCAGGCTTTTAAATGTACTCAGCCAATGAAATTGTGAAAGTAATGAACACAGAACTTGTAACACTTAGACTAACTTTAAGTAAAGCTCAGAGGAGTTACATTCGTGGAAATTAATTTACAACTCCTAGAGAATATCTAAGAATATTTGCAGTTCAGTCACTAGCTTTATATAGTAGGTTGATACAGTTGCTCCATATGAAAGGCTCAGTTATAGTTGGGCTTAATGATAGAAAAAGAAAATTAGATTGGCTTTCTTTTCTTGGAATATGTAAAATAACTAAATATGGTCTTTAAAAATGAGTTTAGTGAGTCAGATGATTTTTTCATACTTTTTTTTTGGTGAGGAAGATTGGCCCTGAGCTAACACCTGTGCCAGTCTTCCTCCATTTTGTATATGGGATGCCGCCATAGCATGGCTTGATAAGTGGTGTGTGGGTCCCCGCCCAGGATCTGAACCCGTGAACCTTGGGCTGCCAAAGCAGAGCGTGTGAACTTAACCACTACGCCACCAGTCTGGCCCCTATACTTCTTAATCCTGCTTCCTCCTTAGATAATCATCTTGCAAATATTTTACTTTGGAGAGTAAATGGCAAGGTCTCATGCCACTAAATAGCCAAGTGAAGAATTTCTTCCTTGATTTATCGGGATTGATTTTTTTTAAATGCCTATAGGAGATCTCTCACACACACACAAGAATTTTTAAAAAACTACCAATAAATTGTCCAACCAAAAACTGACAATGAATATATACTTGCCTATTATTTCAGTAACAATCTAAGGTCTAGATGACTGGAAAAGTTTTGAGTTCATGTTTACACTTGGCCTCATTAATTTCTCGGAGGAAAAGAATTACTAAACACTCATTTTTCTGTAGACTGAATGATAGTTTTGATACTCTGTAAGCAACTTTCTAGCTTTGATATTTCATTTGTCAGTGAAGAGAATTTGTTAGAGAAGAGAATTAAATGAAGTCGATTTAGCTTGGAAGCTAAAGATCCTGTTACTTTCTTGAGTATCTAATCTAATCCAGTGATTATGCAGTATCTTCTGTATGTGGGGTAGTGGTTTATTCGTATGTGGAGATGTTGCCTATTAGTGACTCATCCTTAGAAGGAAGAAAGATGTGATTCTTTCTTTATTCAATAAATCAATTAATTAGTACAAAATCAACCCAGAACCTTCCTTCAAAAAGAGCCCTAACCTTTCAGAAGGGACCTTGGCTTTTAGAACATTGAATTAATTTCAAAGTAATTCTTGCAAATGGGTGCCGAGCCAAGTGGGGATGCAAGTGTTTATAAACGTAGCAAAGAGATAGTCAAAGCCTCTGACTTGAAAACCTAAGATCTGTCTAAGCTAATACATGATGTAATTCAAAAAATAGAAAATAACTATATAGGTGACTGGTGTAAGCAAAAGAAGAGTTATGGAATGTATATAACAAATTTAAAATGAGTGTCTCAGAGCAAACAGCAATAATTTCTGATTCTAATCTGTACTAAACTCTAAGCTTCTCAGAATTTATCTGTTTCTGTTGCATCTGTGGTTTTATACGTATCCTCCAAAGATGATTCAGTTGTTCAGAAATGCTTATTCATCCACTTATTCGCTCACTTATTCATTTAATAAATCATTATTGAGCATCTACCAGGTACCAGATATGCCAGATGCTGAGATTATAGCAGCAAATAAGACCTACAATGTTTTGGCCCTCATACAATTAATTATATAAATAAGTGTTTAATTATATTTGAGATATAGGAAGGAAAACTAGCTTATGAGATGAGATTGATTTATAGGGAAATTTGACTTAGTGTACAGTAGAGAGAAGATTGCTCTATGAAAATGACACTGAAGCTGAAACCTGCATGTGGGCAAACTTCCTGAGCTGGGAAAGTGCTAATGTCTTCAAGGATGCTAAGAAGTGAGGGAAGAGAGTGACATGACATGAGGCAAAGCCAGACCATGCACAGCATTTTAGGCCAGGTTAAACATGTTGGCCCTTGACCAGTGGACACCCATGATGTCCTACACTGTGAAGGCACTGTGCAGTATATAATTGGCACATGATGGTACATAACTGGCACCATGAAGAATACAGAAGTAAGACATAGTTGGTTCATTCAAAAAGCCTGCAATATCATAAAGGAGATATAAGACTGATGCTTTTTCTCCCATATGAAGTTTCTGGAAAGGAGTGTCCCTTACTCTTCCTTTTATCTGCTGTCCCTAACACAATAGATTTGTGCTCAGTAGGAAATATAGGTTCATTGCACCATTTTTTATAAATATCCAGAATGCAATGATAAGAGTTTGCTTATCCATGGTCTCTGATTTCTGTACAACTCTTTGAATCTTAGAACTTTGGCCAACACTTTTAGTGTCTAAAGATTTTAAGGTTTCAGGCTACTTTTGCCTTTGATTCATTCTGATTAAACTATATGACCTTAGATATAGTGTCACCCAAGGACCCTGCTCCATGTTCAGGACAGTAAAAGTGCTGGGCTTTTAAAAGGCACTTTGCATACAATATATTACTTTAGCAGCATGGGAATCAAACACTTTGGGGCCAAACTGCTTAGGATCCAGTCATGACTGCTACTCACTAGTTTTAATTTTCTTATCCTTAGTTTCTCAGCAATAAAATGGAGAGAAAAGCAGAACCTACTTCACAGGGTTATTATGAGGATTGAATGTGAAAATGCCTATAAAGTTCTTAGTATACTCCGAAAACATATTAATAAACACTCAAAAATGTTACCTGTTTTTTTCTTTATTATTGTTGTTATTAGGTAATTCTCATAATTCCTGTGAGATCCTAGTAATTCTAGCATTTGAACCTTGATTTTTTTTCTGACAACTTTTACTCTTGACTATATCAGGCTGTCCCATGCTTTTTGTGTCTCTCAGGAAATTTCCTCGCCCAGATTCAGTAGCATAAAAATCAATCCCTAAAATCCCAGTAGGCAACCTGTCCTTCAGATGCTAGGATGGGAAAAATGTGGCTCTGGCATCAGAAGTGAGCTACATCTCTTCTCTCTAAAGAAGCTGGAAATATGAAAGCTATTTAAGCTTGGAAACAATTTCCAGGCCTCTTTAAAATTGTCAGCATGCATAGCGGTGTGCAGTTTACAGTCTTAGAATCAAACCGACATTTGGGCGGTGAACAATTCCTACATAAATGTTCTCATCAATTTCCATAACCTAATTTATTTTGCCACAGAAAGTTCCTGAACAAATATTATTATTTTTTAAGGTGAAGTACACAGGGAATCTGGATGTTTTA
The DNA here is from genome assembly GCA_031878705.1 of Tapirus indicus. Lineage (NCBI taxonomy): Eukaryota > Metazoa > Chordata > Mammalia > Perissodactyla > Tapiridae > Tapirus > Tapirus indicus. The sequence goes on along the minus strand of CM062935.1, from coordinate 32,399,606 downwards.
GATCTAAAACTTTGCCCGGAAATAGAATTATGTTAATAATCAAGTTGGGCAATGTGAGCCTCTATTTTTATTGGTCAACTGAGCAGACTGAGCCTTAATTCTTATATGTATTTGGGGTGATTTTTCTTTTCTTTTGGTGTTTCTCTATATTTCCCAAAAGTTTTATAATAAGTATGTATTATTGATATAACCATATAAATCGTTTTCCTTTCAAAAAAGATGTATATTTCATTGGTTGATAATGATGTATATATTTATCTCTTCTATAATCCTATTTATTTTTATTGTCCTATAAAGGGAACACTTATGCTCAACATGTTATAGAAATTCTGTAATAGATGTCAACTTGCCTTATTCTGAAAGCTATTCTTGATAAATAACATATGAGTTTTCATTGCTTGCCAGGGAATGAATCCATTTGGTTGTCTGTGACTGACTTAGAACACTTTTTGGCAAATAACTAAAGAAAAATTTGTTTTAGACGAGGCTCAGCTTTACCTTCATTTAAAGTTTTTTTAAATATATGCCTATTTTTCTAGAGTTGTTTCTGATCTGTTGCATTCACCATATACAAAGCCTGTTTTTTAGTACATTCATTCTATGATAATTTTTGGCTTTGGTTTTGACTTTGATCTAACATTGCTTTTGAATACAAGGTCATCTGATATTAGGCCAAAACATGAATTCAGTGCACATGCAGGTACCTGACCCCAGGAATCCTATTGCACTCTCCTTGCACTCCTCTCGGAATTAACTAACTCTTCCAATACTCACTGTGATTTATTAATGTATGCACTAATATTTTTAGAAAGACATCAGTGTCTATCAAGATTCTTAAGACTCTAAAATCCTTAAAATTTTAAGGTAGCCTAGATATAGTTAGTGATCATTAAACATTGTTAAATTGAATAAGAGCTAATCAAGACAAATTTTTATTAACACTGAAAAGAGTTTTAACAGGTTGGCTGAGGGTCAATAATTAGATTTTATTTTAGTTCCATGCTATCTAGAAAATATTCTTAATTAGATATTTTCTAGTTTGCAAAGCAGACTCAGTTCTCAATGCATATAGTGATTAGCATATTGTGAATAACAAAATAGAAAAAATATAGCTAATCTATATCTACTTTTATGTTTATTTTTTTATTCATTTATTATTTTTTTTGATGAGGAAGATTAGCCCTGAGCTAACATCTGTTGCCAATCTTCCTCTTTTTGCTTGAGGAAGATTGTCCCCCAAGTAACATCTGTGCCAATCTTCCTCTATTTTGTATATGGGATGCTGACACAGCATGGCTTGAAGAGCAGTGTGTAGGTCTGCGCCCAGGATCCCAACCTGCGAACCCCGGGCCACTGAAGCGGACCACATGAACTTAACCACTATGCCACTGGGCCAGCCCCTATATCTACTTTTAATTGAATATCTTATAATAATTTTGTTGTTAGTACTGCACAGTAGGATTTTTTTTTCATTAACCAATAACATTTTTTAGTCCTAAAAAGGAGCTAAGGAGCTATGTTAAATTTCTGAAGTTGATAAACTGATTTATGATATATGGGACTTTGTTTTTTAGCATTGATAGTTTTTTTTGGTGTTCGGTTTTTAAAGATGCTGTCAATGATTTATCACGGATGCAAGGACAAATATTTCCTATGTGACAAGTGCTCAGAGATCATGTATAATTCCCAGGTGACGCAGATGGAGTATTTTCTGTCATATATAATTCAAAGACAGAAGAGATCCTATTGAATTGGAGAAATCAGGGAAAGGGAAGCCAGTGTATATTGATTTTTCTACCACGTGCCAGACACCATGACAGGATCGTTACATGTGGGATCTTATTTAACATGCTCAAGGTCATCAGCAAGTAGAAAAAAAATTAGAGTTCGGAATCAAGTCTATCTCACCCAACCTGATGTTTTTCCCATTCATACCACTTAAATTCTGTAATAGAGTATTTTTGAGATACATTAGGAAAGCTTGGTAAGCTTTGGTCATGTAGAAAGATGGTTTTGGATGAGGTCATTGAGAGGATGTGAACACTGTTTGACCTGGTAGCTGGACCTGGGCAGTTGGAGGCTTCTTGCCCCCTTCCTTGTCCTTGGAATGTGCATCCTGCTTGCCTTCTCCATGCTAGAAGCTGCCGCAAGGAAACAGCCTTGAAATAGTAATGTGTTGTTGGGACTATCTGGACTATCTGGACTATCACGTACACTTACGTGACTGAACCCAGGTAAGACCTCTATGTAAACTTTTAAGATTCTGGCAGGTGGGTGTGGAGATCTACTTATCTTGCAGCCACTCAAGACAAGCCTCATGTGTAAGTTCCCTTGCTTACTAAACCTGCCACCTACCAATCTGAGTTCTCTGCTTCTTTCTTTGGTCTCTCCCTGCCCTCTGTGAATGGGGGCTGGTTTCAGATTTCACTGGGAAGCTCCTGAGGTTGCAGACCAACGATGGGTGGGAGTGGGATGTTAAAAATGGGAAGCAGAAAGAACATTCTAGTCAGAACCCGATGGGTACAGGATGAATATCAGAAAGAGTGTTTGAGAAACAAGAAGTAGCTTAGTTTGACCAAACCAGAAAAACCTTTGGAGGAGTGGTGAGAATACAGACTGGAAAGGAAGGTTAGCAACATATTGTAAAGGACTTTGAAATGCCAAGATAAGGAGTATGGACTTAATTAGGAAGGCAGCAGGGAGCCACTGAAGGTTTTGTGCGGAGAAGCAATATGATTACAGCTGACAGCAGTCTTAATAAGGCTTAATAAATAGTACAGTTTATAACCTTAGGCCAACTGCTGAGCAGAAGCCAAAAGCTGTGCTGCAGAATTAGCAAACCAATTACCGTGCCGGATGATGGCCTGAATTTAATCTGAACCATCCTTTACAGTGGAGTAGAAACTCCTCAAAATGTAAACAAATATCTGAAGTGACAGGTGACAGTCTTCTTGGAACCGACTTCCTTTATTTGACTCCAGGGTGGCACACTGTTAAAATGCCTTAACAGTGCCACGATTTACTTTTCACCATTTTTAAAACCTCTCTTCCTTATAAATATTCAGTGTATTTTTATGGCTTTTCAGCAAGCTTAAAATCTATCGCCATCTGTCTCATTACTTGTAATAATGCTTTGCCATCTTTTATTGGTATGAATATGCTTTGCCAAAAGGGAAGACATCATTATGTTATCTGCAGTTTGATTTAACAGCTGATGTTGACTACAAGACAACATTCAAATTTCAGTTCTAGCAACCAGGATTTTTTCTTTAATTTAGAGAGTAGGTTTCATAAGAACCTATTAATTTCCTTTATCTTTTGATTATTTTGAGAGACTTTTGTGTGTGTGTGTGTGTGCATGCATGTGTGCAAGGGCAAGAAAGAGAGAGAATATGCATATGTGTATGTAGAGAAAGGCCTAGATGTTTATCATATTGCTTCCCTGTGGGGAACAGTTTTTGGCAAACAAAAAAGTTACATAATTAAGTTTTTTATAAAACACATTCTCTTTAATACATTATGGTGATTAGTTCTACTCTCACCCTTACCACTTCCATAGTCAGAAATTTTTGCTCCCTTGTCAGCATTCCAATATTATTTTGAACTGAGGTAATAATACTTATTATATTAGGGTAAGTTTTTTTGCCTTTTTTCCCCCAACTAGATTGTACGTCTCTGGAGTATGTTTACACATTTGGTGCATGGCGCAGCACCTGGTATATCTTTGAATAGTTATTCCATAGCTTTGAAGTTTTCCTTTCTTAGAACAGTCTTTGGCTTTCATTCACTCAACAGATTTTGAGAAACTCCTAAATATTTTGCCAGGTAAACAGAACACAGGCCCCTCTCTTTAAAAACTTATAGTCAAATGATCAGATAATTATAATGTAATCTGTAAGTGTTGTCTTTGGTGTTGGTACAGGGTAGAGGCAACCTTGGGTAAGAAAATGTCTCATTAGAGGAGATGACCTTTTATCTGAGTTGTAATACAATTAAAAAAGGAAAAGCATAAAGATGAGAAAGCTGGAGCGAGGGTTATAACAGAATATATATGGACTTGAGTGTAAGAGAGAATGGCAGGATCAGATTGCTGCTAATTTAGTCTGACCATGAGGAGGACTGGTAATTGATAAAGCTGGAACAGATTATGAGGTATTTTTGTTAACACACAAAATCAGGTGTCACTAAGATTTCTATATTGTATTAAAGCTACAGTTTAAAATTAGTTGGATGCTAAATTCTTGATAAGAGGGTTAATTACTGTGGCTACATATTGCCATTTCTTTGAAAGAAAAGATTATTTGGTTAAAAATGGTAGTTTTATTTTGTCATTTGAGACTTTATAGGCACGTTTAAAATACATATGGAATTAGGGTTCTAATATCTATTTAAGAAGGATAATAATGGCACCTACGTTTAAGGTTGTGAATTTCAGTGAGTTAATGCAAACGAATTGATTACCATAGTGCATGGCAAACGTAAGAACTCAATATGTATTATGTACATTATGTATTATGGAGTCTTGTATTCATGGGAAAGACCCAGTGAGTTGTGAGTACATTTGGGCTGGTAGGAATGCATAAATCTGGCCAGTGCTCCCTTGAAGCCTAATCTTTCTGGTCTGCTATTTTTTAAGTAATGTTTACCACTTAGGCCAAAGTGCTACTTACTTAACTATTTCTTATCTCCAGATTTAAACCCAAAGTAGCAGCTTTTGAAGATTTTTATTTTACTGGATGACGTAGTCATTTGAGGCTGGTAAGACTTGAAAGGGGCCTTAACTCAGGATTTATCAAGTTTTCTCTTAACTTAGGATGTTAATTAACATTATGAAGAAACAAGATTGACACAGGAAGGAAGAGTGTTATAAAAAAGACTTATTGGAATATTATACATCAGATAGATTTCTTTGTGCCTAATGGATCATTTTTAGTGTCTTATACTTAAAATGTTATGTTTTGAGCTGCCAAGTTTCACCTCTGCCTTATACCAGCTGTATGACCTCATCTGAAAAAATGAATTTAATAGTTCCTAGTCATAAGACCATTGGAGGACTATACAGTAATTTACATAATGTACCTAATGTGGTGGCTGTCAGATATAAAATATTCCATTGGTGTTTAGCTACTATTATGCAAATATGACATGATTGTGCAAATAAGACAATTTGTGCTAATAAGAGAGAATACACACTTCTTAAAATTATGGATTGATCACACAGATCTGAGTAAGGTTTACTACAATATATTATTTATAGTCCTATTCTCAGGAACTAATTATTTCTCACTTCAGAGTTGGAGCCTGAGGAAGTTCATTCATTTCAAGCATGATCAGAAAATACCTACCAGTTTAAGTAAATTTCAAATGTGTCTTTGAGGCCAATAAGCTCATTTATCAAAATTTCTGTTACTAATGTAATACAGCTGCTATTTACAAAAGCTATTGCTGTTTACAGAAAAATCTTTTAAGTTTTCTAGTCAGCCAAATTTTGTGATTTTGTGTTGGACCACTAGGAGTTCCAACTTTTACCATATTGTATCAGTATTTTTGTAGTGTCTTTATACCTTTGAAATGTGTATGGTTTAGTCAAGGTCCCAACTGGAAACAGATGGCACACTCAAAATGGGTAATTTGAGGAGAGTTTAATAAAGGGGTGATTTACGAAGGGTTGACCAGAGTGTAGGAAGCCACAAGAGAGAGCACAGTTACCTCGAGGGGCTATGAAGAGCAGTGGTGGTGACTGGGGGCTTTACCACTCCTAGGCATGAAGTGGCCAGGGAGGACAGGACACAGAGGGCTCTGTGGAGAGGGCTGCTTCACTGCAGCTGGGGCCTTCTCTAGGGCTGTAACTACCCACGCAGTATCAAATGGGCAGCTGTGTTAGAGGAACATCTTAAATTTCAACTTTTGACAAAAATGGCAGCTCATTCCCAGACTTACAGAATGTGATTACAAGGAAGTAAAAAAACAAAAGACATTAAATCAATGGGGAGGAGGTTAATTTGGGGCTGTGAATGAAGTCTGCAAATTTGAGATTTTGTAATCTTTAGTTTTTATTTTATTTTATCTTATATTCAATGACTCAATATATCCAATATAATATTAACTGCAAATGAACTACTCAATATATTCAATATATGTAAAAAATAAGATATAAAAGATTCATTTGAAAATGCACTAATACGTTCATTTCCTTTTACCGTCTTTACGTAAATTTCACGTCTCCTCCATCTTATAATGTCTCTTGTCATTTTCTGGCCCTTTGTTATAACAAAATGTCTGACCTTTTAAATGGTGCTAAAGCTCCTTTCTGTTGTTTTGGTGGTTTATTTTTTGGAGTGCTTTAAGATAGATATCAGTAGTGGAGATTAGTAAAACAGCGTACATCCTTGCTATGGAGCACAATGCAGCAGCCATTGAAAATCATGCTGTTAATCTATTTATTTATGGAAGAGGAATAGATGTCCACAATAACTGGAAAAAAAGCAAGTTGCAGAATAGCATATACTTAGATAGGTTGATAGCTAGGTAGGTGCCATTTTAAACATACCTCAAGATATATACGTATGTGTATACGTGTTGTGTGTGTGTATCCACAAAGGTATCTAGAGAGTCACCCAAATGTTGACAGTAGTTATCTTTGGGTGATGGAATTCATAGTCATTTTACTTCATACTTGCTTATACTCATAACCATTGAAAATATAGCATTATTATCAGAAAAATATAATAAGTAAAATATTCCACTTTCCTATATTTACTGTCAGTGACACCACTGATTTCATTGATGTGGTCAAATTTATCTACTTATGTCATTTGTGTGTGACATTTTGGGAAATGGAAGCACAAGAGCTTTGTAAGGAGTGGTTAGCTGTTACTTCAGTCACTCAGAGTGCTTTGGATGAGAAAATATATTTTATCCTGTCAAGCATCTCCATCCCTCAGAACTCACGTTGACTTGAAAGGATGTGTCATTCAGTCTCCTAACACCCTGATGAGGCAGCTCCGTTGCAGGCTATTTCTTATCCTCTATTTGCAGACAGAGAACTTTGAAGAGCCGAGTGGTGTATTGATTGGCTTGATCGAGGTCATATGATGAGTCTGTCAGCAGATCTTCCAAGAACATCTCAGTCCCTGGAGTCTGGATCCAGTCAATAGTCTCTTGGTTCAAAAGCTAACTAGATGACAGATGAGCTCATTATGTGGCTAGAGGCCTGGGAAGCTAAAATCTGTGGAGCCTGTGAGGAGACTTGTTCTCCTGCGTCATGTCCTACTCCCTTTGTGGGGCTGCAGAGGGTCCCCTACCGGGGCAGGCTGGGGCTCACCACATCCCTCGACTCTGCATCTGTCTGGATCACTGCATTGTTCGGGGATAAGCTCTTCGCTGCCCTCTGGTTCTTTGTTTCTTATTTGGACAATAATTCAGTGGATTTTCTTAATAACCTGGACTTTTTATTTGCCAGTCCAACCTCAGTAGTCTGAACTGACAGATTTATTTCATTTTATGGAATGAGATATAACTCAAAATGCTATGGAAATCATTATGTAAATCAGACTTTCCACCTGGATAAACATATACACACTACTCCAACCCTTTTTTAAAGGGTTAAAACTGAGCTCTCAGAAAATCAGTAGCCCAGACTATTTAACTATCTGGAGCAGAAAAGATGGAAAACATTTTTATGTGAAGAGGAGAAAACTCACTTGTGTTTTAAAAACACCTTTAAATATTAATGTGTATGAATTTGGCAGAATGTCTGGAGGAAGAGAAAAAATATATTTGGCAGCATTATGAGAGGAATTTAATATATAAGAAAGCCATACTGAAGCAAAGTTGACGGTTTTAAATTACTTTCCTTTTAAAGATATACACATGATAAAATTGGTTATGAATTGGAGGTCATACATCTTTGTTAATTTGTAGAATTTATGTTCTAATATTTATCTTTACTCTCAGAAGTCATGAAGAATATATTTTTCTTATAAATTTCCTTATATCTGAGAAATGAATACATCATTCCTTATTAGTTTACTGTACTAATAGATATATTTCTAAGTTTACTTACCATAAAGAAGTTATTTTGGGGTTTATGTGCTCAAGTAAATTATCTGTGTTTTAAAATCACTATAAACCATAATATGTGAATCTCTTTTAAAATCACGAACTCCTAAATCTTTGTATTCATTAAAATAATTGTGTCTACTGGTAAATATTTGGTAGTAAAAATATTTTGTGTCTAAGATAGTTTAAAGTAGTAATAAGACACCACAATTGGTATGGCCAGTTAAGGTACTAATATTTGAGGAATGTTCTCAAGTCAAAGAGCCTGTGCTTTATTTTCCCGTGCAACTGTTCTATACACTGAGCATGTGTAGAAAAAGCAACCACTATAGAGTCACTACCTTTATTTTTTCAGTTACCTTAATTGAATACTAATAATTATTAGAAATACTTAAAGTCTCATCAGATTTAGAAGAGAAGAGTGACACCTAGCCAACGAATTCTCTTTCATTTCTAAAGAGATTACCCATCATGAAAGCCCACACTATGACGGGAACTGTTACTAGGGAAGAAAATTGCCAAATGTAAGCAGAGTCAAGATCAGTGGCCTCTGAACTTTTTTGGTGCATACTTATCAATAAAATATGTGCCTCCATACATATACATGTATTTATTAATAAATACAAGCTACTATAATAATATACTCTATACATGATAAAACATTTTCCCCCAAATAGAGTTATTAACATAAACAGAATTTTTAACATCTTTCATACCACTCCCAAATAGATGATTGTGTGAACACCTGGGTGTGTGCCCCACAACACACACACACATACACATACACTTTGGAGAGCATTAGCATAGAATTCTGCTCTTCCTTAGACCTCTTGAAATAATTCTGAGTTGTATAATTGGAAGTTAAAATTGGAAGACTCAGATTTCTTTACTAATTACAAGTGTATCAGTTATTTATTGCCAAAATAATACCGTGTAACAACCTATGCCAAAACATAGTAGTTTAAAACAGTAAGCATTTGTCTTTATTTGTGTGTCTATTGATCAGCTGGGTGGTTCTTCAGGGCTCAGCTGGGCTCACTCTATGTCTGTGGTTAGTTGCAGGGTAGGGAGGTGGTTTTGCTGATCTTGCCTGGGTTCTTTCATGTGGCTAGCTATGGACTGGTCTAAGATTGCCTCAGCTGAGACAACTGGGCTTCTTTCCACATGCTTGTCTATTGTATTCCTTCAGAAGGCTAGAATGGGTATGTTCTCAGCATGATCTCAGAGAAGCAAGATTGGAAGCATGAATGACCTAGTGCTTTTTCAAGCCTCTAGTTCCATCAATTTTGCTTCTATCTTATTGGCCAAATCAAAGCAAGCAGTAGATGAAGCTCAGCATCAGATTGGGAGGGAAACACCAAATTAAAGAGTAAAAGGCATGGATATGAGAGGTCAGTAATTGGGGCCATTCATGCAATCGATCTATGGCAACAAGAAAGTCTCTTTTCCATTAAATATATGCAAACGGACTGATAATTTCCAGATAGCTGTAAGAGTAGCCAGTGCCAATTATACCCCAAAGTTCTAATTATTTGAGTATTTAGGGTAGTTCTCTGATCATAGTGGCTGTAGGTGTTTCATCTTTGTAATTCAGCTCACTGGAAGTTGAAGTTAAATTTTAAAATTGTATTTCCAAAGGGTTTTGTCAACACTGGCTTGGGTAGTCTGGGCTCTTAGGAAACAAGAAAGGTGGAATTGTGGCTGTTGTAATCATGCATCCACTGTGCCACATGTGGGTATTCCAGACTAATTCCACATAGAACATTGTGCAGTAGAGAAAGTGTGCCCCCTTTCATGGAGCACTGCTCTAAAATTAAAGAGGAAATGTGATAAAATTCTATAATTTAAGTTAGAAGTTGATAATTCCACAAAGAAGACACAGTGGTCTGTGTCCTGTAGTATATATTATACACATATATTATTTAAAGAACAAGTACCCCAAAGTGGAAAAAAATAAGAGCACCTTTCTTCAAAAATGAAAAAAAAGTTAATTCTGAATGATAACTTTGTATCTATTTTTGAGATCACAGGTAAATGCCCCAGATTGTTATTATCTTAGAAAAATATTTACTCATTTAAAGCATTATAAAATAGTAAAAAGATTAATAGTAATAATCTTTTTTAAATCACATTTTATAATTTTCTATGTGTTTTCCATATGTATTATTTCAAATAAGGAGCTAAATGACTTCTCAGAGTGCATATTCACCCTTATAGCAATAAGTGCTATTTTAGAGGACTCATTTTGTGCTATTTTAGAGCATTCATTTTGTGCTCACAACTCTGTGAGGTAGCTATGTTTATTACCCCAGTTTTACAGATTTAAAAAACAGACTTAGAAAGGTTAAGTAACCTCTCCAAGGTCACAATTAGGTATAGAGTTAGAACTTGAATCCGTTTCACTCTGACACCAAACGCTATGCTCTATGTTCTTAATCATTACACTGTACTGTACTTAATATTACATGATTTTTAATATTATAGAGACCTTTTAAGAGGTGAATGATCTGAATGGCGCCTACAAAGGAAGTCAAAAATGATCCTTGGTATTGGCCAGGAAAGTCCCCTGGCTAGCCAGCATAAATATCCAGCATTTCCCTAGGATTCTAGATGCCTCTGATTTCCAGAACTCAAAAACAGTCCTATAATTGACCCAGCAGTGACTGTGTTTTCACTGAGCCACCTTCTCGTTGTTATTTGCTCCCACAATGAATCAGTAAGTAGTCTGGGCCCATGGGAGTTTGATTTCTTGTTATAATCGATTAATTTAGCATCTAGTTCAATAAAAATGACCAAAGACAGACATTTCAAGAGGGACCTGGCTCTTATCACTGTAGACTCAGTCTTTGAAAATTATATATGTCACCCTCAAAGTGCACTTCATGAATACCCTCAGATTGAAGAGCTATTCTAAAATGTAGTTACCAGCTATCCTTTGACCATCCTTGCTTTATCAGTAAAGCAATCTCAGGTGTTCAGTTTTGGAACCGTCATTCAAATTCAGTAATTGGGCTTCATTTAAGGAGCCATTTCTGTATTTCTGGAACTATGGGTAGTGTATACTCTAGAAGCAGTTTGAGAATCAGTTGGCTAAATTCTGGCAGGTAAATTAGGTATTTCCAAGACGCTTCTAAATTAAGTTTACTTTAGGAGCCTCTGTTATGCTAATTTACTGCACTGGATCAGTTGTTTATTTAGTGGACTTATACTATTATTTAAAATTTTGGTAAGGCAAAACTAGATTTAAAAAGTAGAGGAAAAATTGACTAGTGTTGGTCTGTGGCAGCATTTTTAACCACAGAAGATGAGGATAAAGTGAAAAGCCGTACATCTCATGAGTTTGCTCCCCTTTCTCTGAGAGATGAATCTCCACCTCCTTACCCTCGGGAGCCTGTATCCAGAGAAAGATAATTCTATCATTTTATCTCAGTTAAAATATATGGAAAAGGTGAAATTCCTTAACCTCCTTTATCAAGCAGTTTTTTAATAAAATAATCATTTCTTTCTAGTAAAAAAAGCTAGTCTTAGTGCTTTCTAGAAGATACATATAAACAAAAGGGAGAATATGTGAATTATCTATAATTCAATCATCCAAGTAAACTTTTAGCTTTTTATGTATACTTTCCCAGGATTTTTCTGTATATTTAAATGGCTTCATACAGTCATAATTTGTCATCTGCTTTTTCCTACTGAAATATATATCGTGAATATTTCCCACGTCATTAAATATTCTTCAATAACGTTATTTTTAATGGCTACCTAGTAAGTGGGGGTAAATGTTCCATTAAATATTTCATTATGTATTTAACCAGTTCTCTTTGTCACACTCAGAGTGTTTCTTATTTTTTAACTTAGGATAATACTACAAGCATACATCTAACAAAATCTTCCAACATCCAAAATCATTTCCTTGGTATAAATTAATAATAGTGGAAATGATGTGCCAAGGAGTGTATAAAATTGGAAGTCTCTAGTGAATTTTGTTGAGTTGTCCTTTTTCAAGGTCTTATCCCCCAAGCAGTTTTATGAGATTCTAATTTCCTTTGATTTTCTCTATCATTGATTACTATAATTTGATTCCTGGGGCCAGCCTCATGGCTGAGTGGTTAAAGTTTCACATGTTCCACTTCAGCGGCGCGGGTTCACTGGTTCAGATGCCAGGCGTGGACCTGCTCCATTCATCAGCCATGCTGTGGAGGCATCCCACATCCCCCAAAAATGGAGGAGGATTGGCACAGATGTTAGCTCAGGGATACTCTTCCTCAAGCCAAAAAGAAACTACCAAGGAGGAAGATTGCCAACGGTTGTTAGCTCAGGGCGAATCTTCCTCACCAAAAAAAGAAAAGAAAAAAAAAAGATTCCTTATTTTTATTCATATTTCTTTTATTACTAGTGAGAAAGAATGAATGATTTTTCTTATGCATTTTAGTATTTATATATTTTCTTTTTGGAAATACAAGTATTTCTTTAAACCATCCCAAGATTGAGTTATTTGTTTAGCCTAATTTGGGCTGACATTTCCTTCATCATTGATCAAAAAAATAATTAGAAGAGTAATTTGGGATTAACTCCTGAAAACTGAGTACAGCAGTTCACTCAGATTTGTAGGTATTTGGCACATTTTTAACTTCAGATGATTTAACTTTTGCGTGTGTGTATGAGGAAGACTTGTCTCTTTGTTCTGAAGAAGACTGGCCCTGGGCTAACATCCGTGCCCGTCTTCCTCTACTTTATATATGGGATGCCACCACAGCATGGGTTGACAAGTGGTGCATCTGTCCACGCCTGGGATCCAAACTTGCGAACCCGGGCCGCCAAAGCAGAGCACGCGAACTTAACTGCTACATCACCAGGCTGGCCCAGATGATTTAACTTTTAATTTTACTTTGATACAATCTTATAAAGAATATTATTACTCTGTACAAATGTATTTTGTGAAAGTGTAAGATTTACCACTGACAATAAAAATAGTTATAATAATTAACATATAATAATAATTATTATTATTATTAACAAAAAAACTAGAGGTAAGTCCCAATCCTTATTGGCCTTGTTTCTTTTTTTTTTGTGAGGAAGACCAGCCCTGAGTTAACATCCCTTGCCAATCCTCCTCTTTTTGCTGAGGAAGACTGACCCTGGGCTAACATCCGTGCCTGTCCTCCTGTACTTTATGGGGGATGCTGCCACGGCATGGCTGAACAAGCAGTGCATCGGCGGGCGCCTGGGATCTGAACCCATGAACCCCAGGCTGTCAAAGCACAAACTAAACCGCTGCGCCACTGGGCCAGCCCCTGGCCTTGTTTCTAGGATGGTAAGAGAGACATTCCATCTGCAGGAATGTGGTTATGTGGACCAGTTTCTCTCTCAGATGTTTTGTTTTTTAGAGTTAATTCTTATCTTGGAACCCATGGCTCCCACTCTAAAAAATGGGCTGAACTGGGGCTGTCCCTGTGGCCTACTGGTTAAGTTCAGTGCACTCCACTTTGGTGGCCCAGGTTTGGTTCCTGGGCGTGGATGTACACCACTCATCGGCAGCCATGCTGTGGTGTCCCACATACAAAATAGAGGAAGATGGGCATAGATGTTAGCTCAGGGCGAATCTTCCTCAAGCAAAAAAACAAAAAAAAAAAAAAGAGGAAGATTGGCAACAGATGTTAGCTCAGGGTGAATCTTCCTCAGCAAAAAAAAAAAAAAAGAGCTGAACAAAGACAGGAAAGCAAAAACAGAACACCTGTGCAGAAGTGTCTTCTTGGTGTCAGACATCACTGCAACTGCCTGAGGGAGTGGAGTCGACACAGGTCTATTTATTTATCCAATAAATATGTGCTAGGTACTGGGCTTATGGGCGTGGCTTCTTATTTTAGGAAGTTAGAGAAGGACTCTCTGATAAAAGAGGAAAGATGAGTGTAAACTTCTTGAAGAGGGAGCATGCAAGGAACACAGTGGGGCTGGAACAGAGTGAACAAAGAGGAGAGGAGTAGGAGGTAGAGAAGAGGTCAAGGGCCAGACCACAAAAGGCCTGAAAGGCAGACTGTAGAACCATGTGCCTGGGACTGCCACTAGTTATCGGTGTGATTATCTCTGTGTCTCAGCTCCTTCATCTATTAAATGGGATAATAATACCTCCCTCTAGTGAGGATCATATGTGGTGATACATTGAAGATGCTTAGAACAGAGCCTGGCACTTTGAGTAGTTGTTGCTATTATTATTTTTTAAATTGCTACCCAGGCCCTGAAGATCTCTAATTTCTGCCATATACATCCTACTTTTCTTCTTTGGTATGTCTTCTGATATTCAGTCTTTTAAAATACTTGATTGAAAGATCATGGCTGAATCTAAAGTAACTTTATGTCTAGAAAATATTCATATTCATAAATATGTTGTTTTCTGTCCTTCAAGAAGTTGGGTTCTAAGTGATGGAGAAAAATTTCAGTGTGGTCTTAGACTTCTTCCAGAGTGTCTCAGTACATGGATGAAAGTGACCTTCTCTGCATAAGGTCACTGAATAATTCTTGACCTATTTCTGCAGGAACCTGATCAATTTAAAAGAATATAGTGATTAAAAGTGAAGACCCTGGAGACAGATTTTGTGGGTCTGAATTTGAGCTTCACCACTTCCTCCGTTGTGTCACCTTGGGCAAGTTTTTAAGACCCTGTGTGTGTCAGTCTCTTTATCTATAAAATTAGGATGATAATGGTACCCATCTCGGAGTACATTTGTGAGGATTAAATAAAAGCTTATGAACATTACTTGCAATGCTGCTTGTAGTAGTAAATAATAAATATTAGATACTATTATCTTATAATCACCATTTTGTGACTTCCATGTAAATAAATAAACTGAAATTGGAATTACTACTTCAGGAAATTTGTCAGAAATGTTTTTGAAATTTTCACCATTTCCTCCTCTTTTGTTATAACTAAGTTAAAATTGTAAGAAATTGCCTCATCAGGTATATCTTCCCATTGATTTTAATTCTGTGATATGCCTCCATGTTTGGTAGATTGATTCGTGACTATAATCATTGAAGGCTGAGCAGAGACTGCAGGACACATTTCCCAGAAGACTTTAACCAACCAGGCTTGCAGCTGTGGGTGATGTGGGTCTCAGATTCAGCTCTCATTCTAGAATCATTTTTAAGAGAATAAAAGACTGGTATATTCTGAAAGGGCTGAGAACCACCACTGCCGGGATCGCCATATGTTGAGGTCAATTGCTTTAACTTGGCAGCTGCTGTTATTGTGATATGATTGTGGCTGCTTTTCCTCTCTTCCTGAAATAGTAGTATAGGAATATTAATTTTCTTAATTCTGCCATTATCTCCAGGGAGAGTACTTGATTATTTGGAGTTATGTGAAGTATATATTCTGACAGACTAATCTAATCCTCTCAGAAAGTGAGAAATCTCTTGGATGAAAGGCTAGTGATAAGTTATTGTGTGATATATCGATATGAAATAAACAATCAGATACCTGGGGGCATTGTAGGCTTAGTTGGGGGACAGGGACTGAAATGTTTCAGTTCCTTAGCTTAGTGATGAAAATATTAGCATCTGTAGCATTCATAGTATATTTGACTGCAAATAACAAAATTTTCTCCAGTGCTGTTTAAAAAGAAATTTCTGTGATGATGGAACTGTTCTGTAATTGCGCTGTTCAGTACTGAGGCACCAAATTTGTTATCTTATTTAATTTTAATTAATTTAAAATTTAAAGCTACAAGTGGCCAGTGGCTACCATATTGGACAACACAGGTCTAAATGATGGCTTAACTAAGTACTAAGTCTATTTTTCTCATGTAAGAAGAAATCTAGAACTAGGAAGTACAGGGATACTGTGGTGTTTAAGGAGAGATGTTTAAGGAAATGAGCTCCTTCAGTGTTCTTTCTCAGCAGCCCCAAGGTTAAACTTTCATCCTCATGGTCACAAGATGACTATATCCTGAGGCATCTTATCTGTATTCAACATGGGAAAAAGGAGGTTGGGTAAAAGGTTAGGCCTTCAACTTAGGAGGCTCTTCTGTGTTACTCACAAAAGACTTTCACCTACCTCTCATTGGCTAGAACTTGTCACATGGCCACCCCTTCCTGCAAGAGAGGCTGGGAGTCCAAGTATTTCTCTTACCAGCTTCTATTGCAGAGAAAGCAGAAGGAGAAGAAGGTTGGAGTGGATAGGGAGTGTACTGGTCTACAGTTTTGCCATAGTAGACATTTGAGTTAGTTATCCTGTGGAATTCCACAGTCATGGGCCTGAAGTGGTCAATATCTTTTTCAAAGATCTAAGTGACAAATTGTAGATGACACTAGACTTGGGCTTCAAGACTGTTTCAGTACTATATTATAGAGTATAGGACTAGAACTGTGAGGTATTGGAATGATGATGAGTACAGAGTATTGCATTTAAGGAAAACTGACTAATGTAAGTGGTCTTTGAAGTATTAGAAGCAACTTAGCATGTTACTTAGGAAATAAAGATGTTAGAGTTAGAAATTCAAAACCAAATGTCAATATGTGTAGGCATCTCATGGTTATGGGATGTGTAAGAGGCATGGTCTGGTGCAATATATGCCCATGGGTCACCCTGGAAGACCTGCCTCCCAACAGTAATCTTATCCTCTCAACCATGAGCAGATATTTAAACCTCCTTTTCACAGAATAGGAACCTGAGGCCTGGAGCAGTTAAGGTACTTGTCTAAAACTTCATCAGCAGTGTGTGGCAGAGTCAGGATTTGGATCCAAAGTTGACCGCAGCAGGACGAAGTCAGGGCTCTGCAGTCACTCAGCCCTGGGCTCACAGTCTGGTTCCTTCACTTACTAACTGTGTGATCTTTCTAGGATCCATGTCTGCTCACATTTGTTCTCCTCCTGGAAATTCATCAACAGTGACCACCTTGTTAGATAAAACTGGCCCCCAGTACCTCACGCTCCACCCTCTATCTCCCAAAGGGGGAGAGCAGGATACCTGCCCAAGACTATAAGCTTCTCAAAAGTTAAGAATTTCTTCTAATTATCTTTTAATCCTGGAGCATGTGGAACATAGCAGAGACTTAAGAAATAATTACTTTATCAAATAATCTGTGATAGAGATCAAATAAATCTCTCATTTTTGGAGGACTGTTAGATTATATATATTTCTCTTCTGTCTGGGATGAATTTTTTTCAGACTGCTTTGGCTTTCTCAGTTTTGCTAAGAAAATATGACTGTGAAATATAGGTAAATTTGTAAATGTCTTCCAGTATTTTATTCAGTATATTTAAAGCTTATACATGTTCAGTGTAAATATTTTCCAGTAATTTCTGTAATAATTTATCTCTTTGCATGGATAGGTATAGAGATTTATGTTCACTTAAAATGGAAACTAAGATTAGAAGAATTTCTATAGCCTATTCTTTGTGTGTGTGGATAGAACTTTAGTGCTTTCATTTACGTAATAGGTTGGTATCTTTTATTTCCTTTGAGCATTTTTCCTTAAGTAATAATCCCTTGTAAAAGGAATGTATTTTTCAAACATCCAAAGGCCCATTGCAAAGAATTGAAAGGAACTTTATGTGTTATATAAACCAATGGACCAGTTTAGTTTGCTTAGTCTTAAAAGGGAACTGATAGGATGAAATTAGCTGGCATTTTAAAGATACAATTGTATACAGCACAGATGGGAATAAAAGTTATGTTTATCCCATACTTTCTTCAAATGTAGATTGTGCTCTTTACCTATCTGACTTCATTTCAGAGCTAAGTGCAGGAACACTTATTACGGTGTTCAAAATACCTTGATTTTAACAGCTGCCTCAGGAAGAAAATTTATTGATTTTATAATCCTAAGAATAAAGACTTCACTTACATAACTCTGTTCTCTTCTAAAAACCTGCTGGGTGTAAACTGATACTCCACCTTTGCCCAAACAAAGCTGCTGCCTATTTTACAGAAATCATAAAATGTGGAGAACTAAGACAGATGCACAGAGTTTAGAGTATCTTAGACTTGATATTTCATTTTATCTTCCTATCATGGTCTTCCAAGTTGTGGAGAAAATAATAGAGCCTTCTTGCAATATCCCACTCTTCTACTGCCAGTGGATTTCAAGGATTTCCTGGACCCTTCTCATCTCAGGGGAAATGGTTTTGAAGTTTCTTTGTTGGTTTCCTGTAAGTCGATAGGAACAAATCCATTTTAGAGGTCCAATTAGGTACTAGACAATCTCTATACATTATTACTATCTTTACAACTGTCTGAGGTAAATCTTATTGCTCCATTTTATAGACTGAGTAATGCATCTCTGAATAGTTAAGTAATTTGCTGTGGTAGATTAAGTTCCTTGCTACTCCTTCCTTTGAGAGGTGGAGTTTAATTCCCCTTTCCTTTAATTTGGGCTGGCTTTATTGACTTGCTTGACCAATAGTATGTGGCAGAAGTGATGTTCTAAGACTTCTGAGGCTAGGTCATAAGAAACCTTACAGCTTCTGCCCACAATTCCAGTGATACTTGTTCCTGGAGCCCTGAAGCATCATAGAACAAGTCCAACTATCCTGAGGCCACCATGTTATAAGGAAGCACAAGATAGGCTAAGCCAGCCGATAGTTATTCTAGCCCCCAGCCTTTGAGCCATCCCAGCTGAAATGCCATATCATGAAACAGAGATGAGCTGTCCCCGGTCTGCCCAGTCCAAATTCCTGACCCAGAAAATTCATGAGATTTAATAATAGTACTAAGATGATGATGATGATGGTGGTAGTGGCGGTGACAAATTTGTTGTTTTAAGCCATAGCAGGTAACTGGAACTCTTGCCAACTTCTAACTCAGGTTTTCTAACTCCAAAGTCTGTGTTCTTAACCTCCCTGTAGTTGTCAGCTGCCCATGTTCCTATGGTGTTTTCTTAAATTTGTGATTTATAATCACAGGAATAAAACTGAATAAGTTAGATTTCTCTTAGAAGAAAACAAAGCTAGAGCCAGCTTAAAATAACTCTGCCCTCATGCTTCATTTTTCTTCATATGCCCTAATCCAAAATGACATTATATGATGTATCTGTTTATTCACCTGTCTGCCTCCTCGCCCAGATATAAACTCCACCAGAGCCGGGCATGAGTAGGCGCTCAAGGAATATTTGCTGAATAAGTGAATGAATCAATGACTCACAGTGAAAACAAAGCATAGATATTACTCTTTCTGTATAGGGTATAATTCTCCTAGAAAAATATGAAAACTAGAATATTACAAAGATAATAAAGCAAATATCTAAGTACCCAAAATCTAGAATTAACAAATGGTAAGATTATACAATGGTCACATCAGAGTTTTTTTTCTTTAAAAGCAAGAAAATATTAGAGGAAAATATTTCCCTATTCCTCTTTCTCCTATCCTAGAGGCAATACTATCAGTGGTCAACATGTATATTCTGGTGCTTTTACCACATATAATTTTATGCACAAATAATATATCTGCTTGGCTCTGCCTTCAAAATAAAGTGTATCACAATTGCAACCCTCTTTCACCTGCTCTTGCTACCTCCCTAGTCCAACTCCTGTCATTTTTTATCAGGATTACAGCATCATCTTCCTAACTGTTCTCTGCTTTCTCTTTCACAGCATCACCTCAACACTCTCCATCTCTTCTCCACCCAGCAGCTAGATTGATCCTTGAAAAACATACATCAGACCATGTAACTCTCTGGGTCTCCTTCGCAACTGGCATAAAATCTAGAATCTGGCGATTTCACCAAGGCCCTGTATGATCCACCCCTCCAACCTCTAGTTCTCCTACTCTGTCCCTTGCTCCCTGCCCTCCAGGCACACGGGACTCCTTGCTATTTAGGGAGCACACCAAGCTCATGTCTCAGCACATTTCCATCTCTGGAATCATTTGCATTTGCTCGGCCTCCCCACCACCCTGCCTCCCATTACCCTTCTGCAGGTCTGTCTCATGTGGCTCCATCAGATCACTGCCTGCATTCAGGTTTTGTTCAAAAGTCATCTTCTGGTGGGGCTGCAGAGACCAATCACTCTATAGTTGAACTGCTGTCACCCTCCCTTACCAGGCTTTATTTTTCTCCATAACATGCACCACTGCCTGACAGAATTTGCATATGTAAGTATGTATGCAGGCATTTATCTATTTGCTGTCTATTCCTTCACTGGATTATAAGCTTTTCTTAGGTTAGGGACCTTCTTTGATTACATCTTTTTTGTGCCTAGAATAATGGCTGACATAAAGTAGGTGCCCCCAAAATGTGTGTTGAATGAAGAAATATAGGAATGTAGAGTTCTATGTTTTTTAAGACTGTATATAAATTATATTATACTGTGTGTATCTGTGGCACCTTGCTTTTCTCAGTCAACATTGTTTTCAAACTATGTCCATGTATATATATCTCTCTCTTTATATAGAGATATATGTAGAGAGAGATATGTATATTTATATATCTCCATTCATCTATCTAGTCCAGACATTTTAAGTGTGGTATATTGTTTCATACATTTTATTTATCCATTTCCCAATTTCTAGACTGTAGTTACTTTTAGTTTTCACTTTTCTAAACAATGCTGATAGAAACATTCTTTTAAACATAATTTCCTTGTTTGTTTTTCTTCATAGATATATAACAAACACTTGTTTTTTTAATTTTTACCTAGCTATTAAATTCATCTATAAAAGTAATTGCACTGAAATTAGTTATTTTGCTTAGAGTATTAGTTTACCATCCACCAGTTGTCCCTATGCAAACTTAAAATTCATTTTAGGAGGGGAAATGATGTATATTTTCTGCTAGTAACTATAATGTAATGTTACCTCTGATTAAAGTATGCCACTTTGGTGTTATATGTGTGCCTGTTTGTGTGGGTGTGTATGGCAATAAGATCATTTGAATTACTTGAATCACTTGAATTACTTGCAGTGGTTTAAGCAACACTAATGTTCCACTAAATCATAGAGAAATGTCTCAGAGAGTTTTATATTTTGCTTGTGAAAGTTTAAGGAAAGCCAATTTTATTACAAAATTGTAGACTTAAACTGAAGTGATGAGAGAAAAACATTGGAAAACTTATTAAAAGGTGTAATACTAAAGCATAATCTAGACAATTTCCAAAAGCAGTGGAGCTTTCTATATGCTTTCAAACAGCATACTTTACTGGTGATATCATGGGTTTTGACTGTGAAGATATGAATGTCACTAAAACAGATAAGAAAAAAATTGCTTTTCTGAAGTGATAATTTTGCCTTGCTCATTGTTAAATAATTCTGGAAAGAAAAATAAAAGGTGAGTTCAATTTACCTTATTTGTCATTTGTAACAATTTGGACAGCAGTTAATCTAAACTTTATTTCTACATTTAAAAAGTTTATCTGTGCTAAGAAAAATTAAAAGTAAATAGTGTTAAAGTTGAATGACAATTATACCTCAGTATACTGGGGAAAAAATGTTGAATGGATGCAGAAAATATGTTCATTCATTCAGCATTTACTGAGTGCCTACTGGGAATCGTGTGCTATTCCTGATGCTGGGATACAATTATGGATAAAATACTTGAGGTCTCTACTTACTTTGAGCTTTCTATTAGCAGGGGAGAGCGAGAATAAACAAGGAAACTAATACTTAAATATAATGGTGGACTGTGAGATGACTAGTGCTGTGAAGCTGATAACACAGGGCAGTGTGACTGAAAGTGAGGGAGGCTGAGGGAGGGTGGACAGAATTGCCTTAGCTATCGCGGCCAGGTGGCGCCTCTGAGGAGGTAACAGTTGAGCTAAGAGGTGAATGAGGCATGAGCCCTGCAGACTTCTAGTGAAAGACTTCCGTGGAAAGTGCAGCAAGTGAATGGTATTGAGGGTGGGAACAAGCTTGCTGTGCTTGGGGAATACAAAGGTCAGTGTGGCTGATGAAGCGAGGGAGAGAGTGGTAAAAGATAAGGTTGGTGGGAGCTAGGGGCCTTGGAAGTTTGGTAAGGACCCAGATTTTATGCTATTTAGATATTCTAGTAAGTCACTGGAAAGGTTCAGTAGGGAAGTGGCATGACCAGATTTATATGTGTGTGTGCGTTATATTATACATATATAACATATATTATTAATATACTAATTATACTATAATTAATAATATTGCAGGGAATGCAAAATCTTACCTCTACCCTGTTGGGATTTTCAGCTAGGCCTAAGAATTAAACTGGCATAAGATAGATTCATAGGCGAAAAGTATATAAGTTTTACATGACGCAGAAGCCCTCATAAGGAAAACAAAGACCCAAAGAAGTGGCAAAACCTAAATACTTTTTTCCTAGGTTGAACAAAGAGAGGTAATTGTGGAAAAGTAACTGAAATATACAGGGAGGCCAAAAGAAGATAAGAATTATTTTAACAAGGTCTCTTTGCACAGAATTCTCTCAGCTTTGACTCCCAGTTGAAGAATGTTTCTTTCCTCATGGTATATGGAGTGCATCTTTCACATGGGAGATTTTTCTCCTGTTTTCAGGAAGAAAATGGGAAATTAAAATGCCCTTCCTGCATCTGCTTTTCTCAAGTACCTCCAGCCGAAAACAATCGCCATACCAAAGTGGCACACCTATAATTAACATAATATGATAATATATAACAGGCATATATGGTAATACATATATAATATATAATATACATATATAATATAATGTGATATGTATATGCTATATATTTATATTTTTTTATGTTATATATTTTAGTGACTTCTGGTTACTACATGGAGTATGGATTGTAAGGGGCCATTACTGGGGGAGGGTAACTACTGAAGAGGAATAGAGGCAGGGTTGCCAGTAGTCTAGAAGAAAAAAATGCATTAGTGGATTAGATAAGGCAGAAGTACTCAACCCAGGCACTTTTTATAATTATTTTTATTTGTTTATTTATTTGTGAGGAAGACCAGCCCTGAGCTAACATCCATTGCCAATCCTCCTCTTTTTTCCTGAGGAAGACTGGCCCTGGGCGAACATCTGTGCCCATCTTCCTCTACTTTATATGGGATGCTGCCACAGCATGGCTTGACAAGCGGTGCGTCTATCCACGCCCGGGATCCGAACCTGCAAACTATGGGCCGCCGAAGCAGAGTGCACGAACTTAACAGCTACCCCATTGGGCCAGCCCCTCAACTCAGGCACTTTTGACATTTGGGCCAGACCGTTCTTTGCTAGGGGGTTGGGAGGACTGTGCTGTGCATTGTAGGATATTTAGCAACATCCCCAGCCTCTTCTCACTGGATGTCAGTAGCATCTCACACTTGCTTGCCCCAGTTGTAATGATCAAAAATACCTCCCTACATTGCCAGATGTCCCTAGGGGAGCAAAATTGGCCCCGATTGAGAACTATTGATAAGTGGATAGTATTGGAAATGGGAAAAAGAAGCCATATTTAATATATTTCCTGGTAGAGCATAAATGACTGGTGGACTGATTAGATTTAGAATATCTAGGAAAAAGAAGTCATTGGTTCTTGTACATGACCCCCAATTACATGTAAATAACAATATTCTCTTTGCAAATGATATTTATCTACTGTTCACCAATGCAGATCCTGAAGGGCTCTTATTGGGAACAACATCCTACTTGCTGGTTTTATTGCTACTTATAGTCTCCTTGAACACAGAAAACTACAAAATTACTTACTAATCTGGGCATGTCAGTTATTCAGTCAGGTCTTCTCTCTAATTACCCCCAGTTGTGAGGATTTGTGATAAACTGAAAGGAAAGTACTGTTCCTGATAAATATCAGTACATCTGCTGAATCATTTATAAAGGCCTGAATTATTCTTGTATGTTTGTGTGACTGTAAGCACATTGGGGCCTTGTAGGTATGACTCTATGTCCCAGATGAAAAGGGAGTATACTCTCTATATGTAGGACATGGAGGGAGCAGAGGTGACCATAAAATTATGGAAAGTGGGTACATTTTGACTCAAGATAGCAGGAAAACTATCTCCTCATTCTTTCAATTTGCTGTTCAATCCTCTGCAGCCATCCTCTCTCACACTGTAGTGTGTGGCTCTATCAAATCCCCCTTCCCTGTCTTCCCTAGGTTCAGCAGCCCCATATATGACAAAAGTTCTTCATGTGACATATTTCCTCACCCTCCAATGCTCTGATCACTCACTACTTTGTAGGATGTGGTTGGGCATATCTGCCTGACCAACCACATCCTATGGCCACCTAAACCTAAGATGAAGCTCCAAAAGTGGTCAGATGGATGAAAAGTAAAATGGAGCTTTATTCTGGATGTTATATCCATTTTCACTATTTAAGATCACATTAGCTTTTCTGAAATCCACATGTCATATTTTTTTTCTCTCCAAGGAAAAATTTAAAATAATCATGACTTTCTGCCCCCAAACTAAAGCAGATACTATTTATAATGCTTTTGCCATATAAATATATTGGAGTTAGTAATTACTGACCACAAACAATAGCTACCATTTCGTGACTGCTGCTCATGTGCCAGGCAGTTAGCTGGGCCCTTGTATAGGTTATTTCTAAGTGGCATGATGCTTCTATCTAATGCATGTTATTACCCCCAGTTTACAGATTTGGAAGCCCATATTGAGAAGTTATGTAGTCTTGCTCAAATTTGCACTGCTGGTGAGTAGCATATCCAGGTTTCACACATAATCTATTTGGCTCAAGAGCCCACATTCTTATCCACCTCACTCTCTGCGCCTTTTAAAATCACAACAGCCACCATTGACCGAGTGTATCCCACTATGTTCTAGGGACTTTTATGTAAATAATCTCCATTACTCCTTACCACAGCTAGTAAAATGGGTGTTTTGTGCCTATTTTATGACTAAAAGAATACAAGTTAAGAGAAGTTGGATAACTCACACTTTTTATTACAATTTCAAATGACAGAAAACCTAGGTATTAATAATTCACGTAAAGTCTAGGGGTAGAACTGGCTTATCTCATGCATAGGCCCAAAGGATATAATCTCCCTCTCTGTGTCTCTTGGCTGTGCTTTCCTTTCTGCCGGTTACCTTCACACAGTTTTCCCTGAATGGCTTCCAGCAGCTGCAGGCTCACATCCTCGCTGCTCACCAGTCCTCGCCGCTCACAGCTGTGCCTCTTTCTCTGCAGTTCCTACACATTTCTGGAATTGAATATCATTTTTCTTGTTTGGCTGGGCCTGAATCACATGCTCCCTCTGGGGCAGGGAAGTGGGGTCAACACAACTCTAACTCCATGGAGAGAAGAAAAGTGGTGCATTGTACCTCCCCATCTGCCCACGAAAAGAAAGGGAGATGACTGTTGGGTGAGCAAAACAAAATACATTGTCCATCATGTGTATCTCTGCTCCAGCAACAGTAAGTGGCATAGTCAGGATTCAAATTCAGATTTATAAGACTCCAAAGCACTTCCTCTTACCCTTTACACCGATCTTCATCTCCAGATAATTGTCTTTAAAAATCCATTGTGAGGGGCTGGCCCAGTGGTGTAGTGGTTAGATTTACGCACTCTGCTTTGGCGGCCCAGAGTTTGCAGGTTCAGATCCCGGGTACAGACCAATGCACTGCTTGTCAAAGCCATGTGGTGGCAGTGTCCCACATAAAATAGAAGAAGATGGGCATGGATGTTAGCCCAGGGCCAATCTTCCTCAGCAAAAAGAGGAGGATTGGCAATGGATGTTAGCTCAGGGTTGATCTTCCTGACCCAAAAAAAAAAAAAAAAAATCCATTTTGAGATAATTTCTCAATCTCTTATACTTCTGTGAAAAAATATGCCATTTTTTAGGAAATGACATTGAAAAGCATCAGCATACTTGTGATATATCCCTTAATAAAATTAACAAATCTATCAATATACAGGGGAATATTATTTCTAGAAGCCAGGAATTCTCTAAACTTTAGGTTTAAAAATGTAATGGTTTAGTGTCTAACTTTATAGCATTTTTTGCATTAAATAAAATGTTTCTCTTCACATCTCCAAAATAAAGGATATTTAGCATAGAAAGGACTTTCTCCTCACCTTGTATTTTAAGGCTGCATTACTATTTTCTGCCTTTTCCACCAATACAAATAGTCTTTACTGGCATTTCAACCATCTTTATTTCAGTATCTTTGACCTCCAACTTTGGGGACGTTACTCTCCCCTTGGGAGAAACTAAGCAGAGGAGTATAAGCAGAAAGAAATAATGTAACCTAGTGGATTAGCACTGGAAGCCAGAATTACGATCCCAATTTGACAATACCTTCCTGGGAATGAGGGATGGCAAATGAGACTCTAGCTTTCTGAGATGATCTCCCACAACTGTTTTATATCATCTCTTTAATGGCTGCATTTTCACACTGAGTGCAGTAGAGCTTTTCAAATTAGCCAGTAAAGCAACATTCATTCATTCATTCATACAAAATGAATGGAGAGTCTATGCCAAGGAACTGTGGTAGGTAAGTTGTCATCCCCTAAAATGCATTGATTGTCTAATATGTACATGACACCGTGCTAGAAGCTGGGGCTTCAAAGATGCATACAAAAGCTCTAAGGGGCTTATAGTCCAGCTAGAGAGATGTGGGCAAGGAGAAAGATAAATATACAAGGCAGTATGCACAATGTGCCATGGGAATAGGACAGACAGATGCTTCAGGCGTTCAACTTCTAATGAGCAGTCAGACCTTTAGGGCCTGCGCACATACCTTGTAATATGGATGAATCTAATTGTATTCATGAATATCAGCATTGAGGTAAATGCAAAAGGGCAAGGTAGGTACATAAGGACTAGAGTGCTGACTGACGATATCCAAATCCAGAGTGGACTAAATAAGGAAGGAAAAGGATTGGGAAACCCACCACAAACCAGAGAAATGATCATATCTTCATATGTTATAATATTGTCCAATATAGGAACCACTAGTTCATATTGACATTGTTGTAAATGAAAACTATACCCTGAATTCGATATGAAAAAAGAATGCAAAATTTGTCATTAATAATTTTTATATTGACCACATGTTGTAATGCTAATATTTTGGCTATACTGGGTAAAATAAAACAATATTAAAAGTAATTTTTAATATGGCTCTAGGAAATTTAAAATTACATATATGGCTTATATTATCTGGCTGTTGGACATAACTGTTCTCCTTCACCAGATTAAGAAATGAGAATGCTTTATGAATCTCAGTTATCACCGGTTCTCAGCTCCAAGTTGTGAGGAAGCTCTAGATTCCTTTATTTCTAAAGTCTGGTCTCTAATTTCAAAATGTATTGGGTGAGAGAACTTAATACTTACTGAGTACCTACTCTTCTCTGGGCTGCCATATGAAGTAGGTTTTATTATCCTCAGTTCAGAGGAGGCTCATTCAGATTAAGTAACTTGTCCTGGGTCCAGAGAGAGCAAATAGCAGAATTCGAACTCAGGACTGTCTCATTTCAAAACAAGTGCTCGATCTTCTACTACGCTGTATGCCCAAGGTACTGCTACTGAATGGGTACTGCCTGAGTACTAGAGTGTCAGGATGTCATTAGTGTGTTTTCATACCCTCACATAGAAAAGAAGACAGTACAGGGACAAAGAGCAAGGGCTTTGGAGTCACCAACTTGGCACCCTAAGCCTGGGTCTGCTGCTTTGTAGCTGGGCAAATTATTTAACTACTCTTGAGTTTCAGTTTTATCATCTGAAAAATGGGGATGACAGTAATGCTGTTCTCACAGGTTTGTTTTAAGTGTTAAATCAAATGATATTTATTAAGTACTTAACAGTGCCCAGCCCACAGTTAGGATTCAATAAATGAGAGTATTATGTTTAAGATACGGGGCCAGAATATACATGTTGGTGCAGCGCCCTGTAACTTGTCTGCTAGGTCGAGAATTAGATTAGCACTGCTCTGATGCCCTTAATTTATTGGCCATGTGACCTTGGGCCAGTTACTTAACTTCTCTGTGCCTCAGTCCCTGCATACATATGAACTGGGTTCAATAAGAGTCCCATCCCCATGTTGTTGGGACGATTAAATGAGATAATGCATGAAAAGTGCTTAGAATCCCACCTGGAGCAAAATAATGGAAAATGATAGTTGCATTGTTGCTTTTGCTATTGTTAATATTCAGAAGACATTTGCTTTTTAAAATTGTATTTATATTTTTGTTTTTTAATTATTTTAGCTTTTTAATTGTTTTTGTTTTATCTAGTTTAATTTGCTTTTCTGACATTTGCTTTTAAATTTAAGAGTTATAAACCACTGTGCTTTCTGAATTCATTTCTTCTAGACTCTTCCCATGTAGCTAAGGCTGTGTGTGCCAGCCTTTAATAGTCACTACCCACCCCACCTCAACTACCTTCTTATTTGCCACCCAAACATTTGTGGATTTTATCTTGCAAACCCCACTGGGAAAGAGAACAGTTCACTTTTTTTTCAGTGTTGAATCCTCAGCACCTAGCGAAGTACCACTCACATAGTAGGTGCTCAATAAATTGGTTAAATGAATGAGAAACCATATAGCCATGCTTATTGGATTAATAATGAAAATAACATTTTAGATATAGTTCTAATTAGGTTCTGCATATATAATTCTCCTATGAATAGTCTTTGAGAATTTGTGAATTTGTAAATTATCCACTGGGTTCTGGATGAGTGAAGTTGCTGGATAAGTGAGGTTTTACTGTGGCTGATATTTGTAAACAGGAAGAAAATTTCCCTTAATTGACCTTTTATTTCATCTTGAATAAAATGGAGAAAATATCTGCTATCTCTGTCATAGAGGAGTTAACAGTGGTGCTTCTCATCAATGGGTCTGCATTGATGAGGTTTGCAAAGTGGACAGCAGTTTTAGAAACTCTAGGGTGTTGTCTAGATTCTTATAGATTTATAATTTATTGGTTTACTCCTACACCTGCACTCACACCCTACTCCCCAAAAGCTATGGTAGAGTAGGGTCTGCTCTGAAGAAAGGAGTGCAGCATTTCCTGGACAGCTGTGCTTGGGGAGGCCATATGGACCACTTCACAATTTGTCCTTAATACTAATAAATGTTACAGAGAAATCAGCTCAATCTCTAATGAAAATGTGATTTTTTTTTTCTTTACATGCTGAAAGCACTGCTGATTCAGTAATGAACAATTATATGGTGTACAGTTAAGAGTAAAAAGGGACTTTCATTTCTTTCTAGTTCTGGGTGATAAAATAACTTGCAACTCATTAAAAGTTGATTGTTAAATTCAGGTGTGCATCTAAAAAATATCAGGCCACTGATGAATAGATTACCATCCACAGTTTCTACTCCCATTTGTTTCTTTTCGAGGAGACATGGGATTTGGTGTGTAGTTATTATCTCTTTGGATATAGGCAATTAAAAGTAATACTGAAAAGAATATTCAGCAGTGGAAATTTTTAATAATAAAATTATAATAAAATCAAAGTTTGTTTCATCTTAGGAAAACATAGTAAAATATAAAGTAGTGCCGAATTGAAATTAAAATGCCTGTATAGCATGTTAAGCTAGATGATCAGTGTTTTTTCACCAATTGATATTCTCAGGTTAAATGTATAAAAATAGCTAATACCCTCCTATTCATAATATTCTTCCAGTGTGACTATTAACCATTGTTTATTTTTATAGTTGAGCTTGAACTTATAAACATCTAAGTATATTCTTTGAGTTTTTAAAAAGGAAAATATCATCTGAAAAATTGAATTCCAAAATTCTTATAGAAAATTTATGTGTATGCATCTTCTCACACCATCTGGACATACTACACAAATGTCAAATTAGGAGAATTTAATATATATCACAGTATTTAAAACAAATAGAAAATACTTTAGATGTGACCTTGGGCAACAGGCATTAAGAATTCAAGGAGAGTTCTTTTTCTGATGTTTCTAAATCCTTTGTCTAATGAGTCTACCAACAGAGCTCTTTATAGGGAATTAAATGGAAACTACTAAAACAGTCCTGATAATATCCACCTGCTTTCCTATTACTAAAGAGCCTTACAGCATAGTGGAGTAGACAAACACGCTAATCTCACCTATTTTATTTCTCAGTATAACTTCATGGACTGGTGACAAGTCTGTAGTCATTCAAGAGGCTTATTTAGGCACTAAACACTCAAGAAGGTGAACCCTGAATCATTATAAGACTAACAAAGAGGTGAAAAGTACCACGAGGCCTAACTGCTAAATTGAGTCTGTCCAAACATTAGCATTTTCGTAGTGCCAGGCAATCTCCCTCCGGGATACTGAGCCTGGCAGTGTAGCCAGTGCCCATAGTTTGGGAACTGCTCATTCTTAACTGGGTCATGTTTCAGGGCAGCACCCCCAGATGGCACCACACCCAGCTTATGCTGCAAGACCAGCCTGATTGCCCTGCCTGGTTCCTATGCACCCTCTCTCCATTTCTGCCAAGGCGTAAGACATCCTTCTTGATTTCCGCCCATGTCCATCATCTTTGCCTTTTTTAGACTTTTTAAACTTTATTTACCTTTACCTTTATTTGCCTTTTAAGTTTACTCTAGATGTCCACTTAACCAGATTTTACCTGAATAAAAATGTTAGGGACAGAAATAAAAGGACACTCATGCCAGTTAGTTCACAGTTTAGCACTATTCAGATTGCAAAGCCTTAGGAAGAATTTCTGCACCTGGCAAGTCATAGTTTACTACTTCTCTTCTCTTAAAGTGCAATAAAATGTAGCTCCTCTTGAAGGAGAGTGGCAAAAATAGATTTTTTTTGTTGGGTCAGGTTAAGTCCTACCTTGCAAGCAAGTTGGCATTAATTTCTCCTGGGGTGGTAGTGCTAGTGAACAGAAGCATTAACAGGACATATTTTTGGCATATTTTCAAATCCTAATGTGTGCAGAGGGAAGCAAGCAGAGACCTTTCATACTAGGCTATGAAATGAAGGTTGTCTTTGTGACAGTTTTCTTCTCCAGTCCAAGCAGATGGATGAGAGTAAAAAATATGAGTGTGATGAGAGGTGGCTCGTCTCCCCTTCACTGTTACCCTCTGGAAATTGGCAAGGTGAACACAACACCCTGTTGTGTTCAAATGTGGTTTCCTAACAGATTGACTTGTAGTCTGAGGACACTGCTCTAATTCACGTCTACTTTTCCTCACAAGTCAACGTGTGGAAATGCCCTGGGGCTAGCCTATTTCATGGCTCCTCTGAATCTGTTAGGGAGCTTCTCCACTTAGAAATTGAATTTTTACAATGATCTCTGGTGGAAGAAATCTAACTAAGTTTTTATTCCCACCCCCAACACATCTTTTAAATGACATATGTTTCATTCTCTCTGCTATTTCTATTTGTTAATGATGCTCCTAGTACCCTGTTTACAGATTTTTAATATCTCCTTATCATCTACATCCCAGATTTTGAAAATATGTTAAAAGTTGTGTTTCTTTAAGGGCATTTTAAACTTTTTGAGGGTAATAATTTGACAGTAACTGAGGTTATCTTCTGTAATGTTTCCTGTGAAATGACTAAATCTACCTTAACTAAGTGTTTTGCTTTTAATATTTAGGGAGAATGTTCTGGTGGTATGAAGGGCTCTATTGAAAGTAATGTACTAAGGTGAGGGAAATGTGATCAAGTGTTCAACAAGTCAGTGTTTGGAGTCCTAAGGGACAGAGTTCCATCCCATCTCTGCCATTTAGTAGGTATTTGACCTTGAGCAAGTTCTGCAACCTTGCTGAATATTCCATTCTTTCTTCTGTTAAATGGAAATATGAATAGTACCTACCTCCCAGACCACTGTGAGACTGATTAAGTAATGCATTTAGGGCACTTATCACAATGCCTAGTACATAGTAAGAACACAATAAATGATGCCGAGAGCGGTGTTGACATCAATATTATTGTGTTCTTTGATGGTTAAAAGACTGATATGGGCATTATCTCTAAATTGCTTCTGTGTTTTTTTTTTTTGTATGCTACAAAGAAATTTCACCTCAGCACTACTTAGCATTTACTAACACCTCTTATTGTATGGTTTAAGTGATAGGCTACAAAGAAAAATACACTTATAGAAGCATCTTTCTCACATACGTAATGGTGTTTAACAACCGCCTTTGTGGTACTCACTGAACGGCATTTTCTTTAGGGGGATAACAGCTTGCTATGTGAAGTTTGGGGTGTCTCTTTTCCTTGGATGCTTTTCCGCATGCCAGCCCCTCCCCCAACAGCCGGCCCAGGTGGAGGTGTGGGCGGAGCTTTCAGGACATCAAGTACCAGGCTCACAGGTAACAGAACGCTCACCAGATACGACTGGGCTCCCACACAGCTATAGGGTTGCCTGCTTGCCTGCACAGAAATGGCGAAGGACAGAAACAGCCCAGGGTAGGTGGGATCTACCATCTGTCATACTTCCTCTGTTATGAAGAAAACGTTTCCTAATTCCATTATCAAATAGATCTCTGATTTCTGTGCAAGTGGGAAATCAAATCTTTGTATTTGGGGGACCAAACAGATGGATTTCTGTTGCTATTTGTTTCCTGATGAAATGGGACCATGAACAAGGCAGGTTGCCAAGGGCACGGGAATTAAAGAAAGGAAAAACCCTTCTGACGTGCTTGACTTGGTGTATCTGTTACCTCTGATCCTTTTCAAAACCATAGGGCTTTGTAATTTTTAAATGGTATTTTTCCTGATTTCACCTCAGCACTACCTATCATTTACTAACACCTCTTATTCTATGGTTTAAATGATTTTAAATGGCATGGGGAAAAAATTGTAGTTTTTATTTTCCATTAAAAGTGTCTTTAGCTGTTATTATATTTCACTATGTTGTATTTAGTTTATTTAAAATCATTTTTAAAATAATTATTTGAAAAAACAAGAGTCATGACAAATTTTGTCTCTATTTTTCTGAGAATAATAGTTTTTCAAGCACTGTATATTTAAAACTAACAATCGTGTAGGTCTAGCAACATAGAATATCTGTTGGATATTCTTGCTGTTCAACTGTTTGTGGGCAGTTGTAGATGCCCATGTGATCTTTCAGAACATTGGATATAGCAGAGGTACAGAAGCTGGCCTCTCACCCCCAAAAGTAAACTACACTCCCTTTACTCACTAATTCTCCTTTTTGTTTTTTACTGTAAGACTGCATTTTCTTTTTCTTTATTTCAGTAAGATGTGGACAACAGCATTGATAGTTTTTAACATCACTCTATAATCAAAATTATCTTATATTATTATATTATTTTACATAATTAAAGCACTTTTTCTTCTGATGTGGAGTTTACAGGTGGGCAGGTGGGAAAAAGCATAATTTTTGAAACTTGAAGTATTTAACCAGATTACTTAATTAGCACTCTGCTGCCTGGTTTGACATTTATAGTTGACCATGAATTTGCATTTTGGAAGCCAGAAAACCACAATTATCTGGAAACTTAATTAAAAATATACAGATTTTTCCTGAATTATACAGATGTTGTAGGGGTTGAAATTACCTAATTAAGAATTAACCTGCTTCACCAGATGTTACCCACTTGATCACTTTTTACTCTTGATTTAATGAGAAAAACTTGAAGTTCTTCTTGCCTTCCTTCCATCAATACTTAAATGAGGAAAAGCATCCAAAGTTCTGAGCCAAAAGCAGGTAGCTACATAGAATATGCTTTAGTCGCAAAACAATAGAGTTATTTGGAAACCTTAGCAAATTATTTCTTTAGAAATAGCTCCAGATATACCACCAATTATACTAGAAGCTAACATTTATTGTTTAATATAGGCCACTATTCTGTGTGCTTTACGTGTAGTAACAGTTTTCACAACCACTCCTGCAAGACTGGTGGTGCTATTATTTCTGTTGTATAGGTTAGGATACCAAGGTATAAAAAGAGTAAATAAGTTTCCCAGCATCACACAACTAAGTAATTGGTGGCAGAGAGTCCACAGTAGCTTGGTAATAGATTTTAAAAAGTTAAAACAAACCTAATCCAAGATTATTTTTTTAAAATTCCATTCACACGTTCTTCATTAGATATATGAAAATTACAAAATATGTGCTTATTGATACAAATAAAACAGTATGAAAATGTACAAAGAAAAAATTATGTCACATCCCCTTTCTAAACCTACTCACCTGGCAGTGGAGAATATCCTTCCACATTTTTCTTCATGCTTAAGGAGCAAGCACATGTATGCTCTCCCACATGCATACATATTTTAAACAAAAATAAAAATATACTGTAAGCAAACAGCTAGGATATACAACTATGTACTGGGGCTTTGGGGAGAAAAAAAATTAAAAAATATATATGCTATAAACATTACTCTGAAATGTGATATTTCACCACATTATCACAGTGGAGTTATAGCTCAGCTTTGCATGGGTGCATAATATTTCATGTGATGAATGAACCATAATTTATTCATGCTGTGATCCATGTCAAGATAAATGAATGATCAATTGCATAGGTGTTTGAAATAGACATCTGACAGAAAGAGTGAGATGAGCCAGGTGCTTTAACCAAAGCTAAGGTCTGATTATGAAGACATTCCTCAATTCTAGTGATTATGTGATTAAAATTATGCCTGCCTACATCCCAAGTGAACATTTCTTAAAATGCTCCCCATCACCTCAAAGACTATAATTGATTTCATTAGGTTTGCCTCTATGTAGAATCTTCAGTTCAGGTTCTTTGAAGCGAACCAGAAGGACTTAGGAGATGTAAAAATTGAAACACGTTGCCTGGGATATTCTCCGTAAGAACATGACTTCCACAGCTGATGCAAAAGCAGTTTACTGGGTACGACAAACCATTATGTCCCATTTCTCCTGTGGCGCCAGTCAGTATTTCATGTAGAATGAAACAGACATCTTTAAGCCACCTCGGTACTGCTTGAGCATAGAATTATTCCTTAAATAATTTTATGGTTCCATTTTGTAGAGCCCTCAAAGAGATTATTTTTCTTTTTTAATTTGAAAACAAAGCAGATCTTCTACAATGATTAGTACTTCCCCTTTGTGCCTCAGAAAAGTAATTTCTCATTTTCTTATTTCTCAAAAACAAGCAGCTCATCAAGTTGTTTCCTTGACGTTTCCTGCCTCTGGAACTGAAGCAAGTTTGCTTATCTGGGGTATTCTGTAAAGCAGCAAACAGTGATATTCAGTACTGTCCCCATCACTACTTGTGAACCAAGAAAGAATGTAACACATTCTTTGTGCTCCTGTGGAACCCTTCAAAGCTAGAGATGTGGAGTCTG
The DNA here is from genome assembly GCA_031878705.1 of Tapirus indicus. Lineage (NCBI taxonomy): Eukaryota > Metazoa > Chordata > Mammalia > Perissodactyla > Tapiridae > Tapirus > Tapirus indicus. Next base: position 32,364,394 of record CM062935.1, on the reverse strand, counting down.
ACTATTCTCATCTGAAATGTGTGAAAGAAATTTTACATTGTGTTCATTCGCTCAGGGTTCAGTCCCAAAAGAATATGCTGTTGAGGTGATGACAAGAATGCAGTCATCTGAGAATGTGAGTTTTAAAGTTGTTGCTCTGAACATTCTATTCTGGGCCATTGGAGTCTAGGGCTACATCTCAGTGCATGATATTGGAAATCTTACAAGTATATATACTGGCTCTAATATGTATTTTATTCATACAGATGAATTCTACTCACTTAGAAACAAAAACTTGTCCAGAAAATACATCATAGTAGTCGTTTTTTAAACACACACTATTCAGAATAAAGGATTTGTTATCATTTTGACATTTTGAGACATTTTGTGTACACGTAATCATTCACGTCAAAGCCAGTTCAGTTTCAAACCAATATATATAATGATTGTTTTTAATTCAGAATAATAGGAAGTTTTTTTCATTTTGCTTTTCAAATGTTGGTTTTGATGATGCTGAAGTATGCTGGTGGGAACATTAATGATTTAAAAATAGCGCAGAGACAGAGCTCTATATAGTATAAAATTTTAATAGTTTTCTGGAAATGTTCATATCTGTTGAGACTAGCAATACAAATTTTAAGTATTGTACACGTCTGTAATTTAGTTCGACATAGATTTCTTTAACTTTTATTTTTTGCAAGGCACTTAACTTTTTGTTATAAGAAGATTAAAAGAATGAATAAAACGTAATCCTTGCTCTCCAGAGTTTATAGGTTAGTGGGTGAAACTGAGAGTTACACATGTAAATAATAAATATGGTATAAGATCAGGAGGACTGCTGCCTGCTCGAACAGTGGGGAGTTAGAAACACATGAGGACATGAGATGATCTGGGGAAAGGTGGAATACTTGACTAGATGCCCACTATGTACTCAGTTCAGGGTCCCAGAGTCTAGCAAATATTTCAAAACATTTCATGTGTGAAACACACAGACCATGGTCTAGCTCCTGACTCCATCTGCATTTGATTTCTTTCTGGTAAGGTCATGTGGGTAGTAAAAGACTCAGGACAAAATAGTAGTTCATTCTTCAATTGTAATTTAAAAATGATACAAGATAGGTGCTGAACTGCACAAATATTCAAAAGAGAAGAGTGATAGTCGCTGAATTTTTTATTCCCCTGCAGTTTCTTAAATTTGTGAAATTCATGTAAATATGAACTTAAACACAGCACTATTTTTAAATCTACTCTATAAACATGACCACAAACCAAAATGTTGATGCTAAATTAACCATTTGTATTATATATTTCTTTAAATACGCTATGCTCAGAAATATGAAAGAGAAACTTTTAATAAACAGGAAAATTTTCCCATATTTTGTTATCTTTACAGAAAAGGATCTTATCACTACTCAATATCTATAGACACCTCTTCTTTCTATTATATCAGAGGGCATCATAGAATAATTCTGAAAACAGGGCCACCCTCTACTTGATATTGGATTTGTAAAGAAACAAAATTTTAAATTGGTCACCAATTTACTACTCCTGGTATTTCACTTTTTAAGAAGCATTTTAAATTAATTGCTGACTTTAATGGGAACATATTAGAAATCTCTTCCCTTGCTTTTTGTTGTTTATTTTGAAACTTGATGAAGAATCTTTTCGGGGTTGTTTTTATTTGTAATCCAATTTAAATAATCCAATTAAAAATTTTCGAAGGCCTATTTAAATAACATAAACTGAAATGTAGGCAATCCTTTAGTGGATCTATAGTGCTCTAGGATGAAATTGAAACCCTTTAATGTGATATAAGGCCCTTTTGGTTATATGCCCCCTTATCTCTCCCCACTGTCGATAGATATATCCATATATTGAAAATTGCTCCAAATTTACTTTGCTCTTTCTCAGCTCTGGTTTTTGCATAGCCTCATCTCTGCCCAGAATGCCCTTGCTTGCATGGTCTACTTTGTGGCTACTTTGTACTACTTAAAGCACCTGGTCAGATGTGACTTCCGCTTGGAGATTGTTCCTATTTTCCAGGCAGTGCAGTCCAATCTGAGCTCTCCCAGAGCCTATCTTCCCCTCTATCACTGCACATAATCACCCCATTGGTGTAATCACATCATCTGCTGATCTCTTCTCCCCTTCACCTGGGAAAACTCACTTCTTTGTGTTGCCAGGGCTTAGCACGGCGCCTGTGCTTTACGCTCAGTGATTGGGTGATTTAAAGCTCAAGTAAGTATATGTACCACTTTGAAAGTGAAAAATCTGTTTGATGATGAAATAGCTCTCAAATGCTATATTGTATTTCCATCAATGTGAAGGCATTTAAAATTGTCTGCTAGTTTCTTTGATCATGAACTATGAGCAGTGGGAATCATGTTGATTAAATCTTTCTCTGCCCGTGGCCATACCTTAGTTCAGGCCCTCGTTATATCTCACACCAACTATTTCAAGATCTTCCTAACTAATCTCCTAACCACCAGTCCCCTTCTCCCTTCTTCCAGCCTGTATATCACTGCTAAAGCTAACTTCCCTCAAAACATATCTGATTGCATCATTCCTATCCTTAAAATAGGGGATTTCCTGTTATAATACATAGTGCAGGCTTTTCAGCCCAGAATTCAAGACTGCAGCCTGGAAGCAGTGTGAGGTCTGGGACATATCACGTTTTGCTCATCATTATACCCCCAGCACCTAGCACAGTGCTTGGCATATCCTCGACTTACAACGCACATGCTGAAGAACCCATTCCATCAAACCTACGATGTCAGTGATCACAAAACACAACGTTATTTTATGTAGCACTAAGGAAAAGCTTCTGCAAATTAAATTATGAAACCATTCTTTCTTTCTTATATCCCTTTACATTTTTGTTTTATTCTTCCCAAAAGACTTTTTAGACTTCAGAAAAAAACAAGGTATTTATTATCTATCACTCTTGTGTATAAATAAAAAGCAAAATAAGTGGGTTAAGTTATTTTTACAACTTTACGACGAAAGCCTGACTTTACTGAATCTCTTTCCGCCTCAGAGTCATTGGTATCCGTGTTTTGTTCCACGTGATCTTGTTCTCTGTTCTATCAGGAGTATTAGTGGTGAAGAGTTTCTTTTTTTTTTTTTTTTTTTTTGGTGAGGAAGACCAGCCCTGAGCTAACAGCCGTTGCTAATCCTCCTCTTTTTGCTGAGGAAGACTGGCCCTGGGCTAACATCGTGCCCATCTTCCTCTACTTTATATGGGACGCCGCCACGGCGTGGCTGACATGCAGTGCGTCGGCGGGCGCCCGGGATCCGAACCGGCGAACCCCGGGCTGCCAAGCGCGGACGAAACCGCTACGCCACCGGGTGGCCCCCAAGAATTTCTTAAAAGAGTCATTTTATTCCAAGCTGCTGACACCCAGTTTGCACCAAGTTTTTGTGTGCATTTATAAGTAACGACAATAGCATAACTATCACCTGCCCAACTGCATCCTGATTTCAGAGGTGTTAAAAGGTTAAAAAAAAATAAAATATATCTCAGAATTGATGAAATAAGTGAATTATGCATGGAATGAATGCACGCTATTATTAATCTGCCCTCAACCTACCCTTCCTCCCTCCTCTCCCCACCACTCAATCCCATACACTCTTTCTCTGAACTATGAGATTTTGTGAATGGGAATAGATTTTTGCAACTCTGTGCTGTTGTCTTCATTCCTATTCATGTTGCCTGAAGTTTACTTCTCTTCTTTATTCTCAAACCAACACGAGCCCTTCATGATCTGGTTTAAATGCCATCTCCAAGCCTGTCTTCCTTACTTCCCCAGATGGACTCAGTTTCTGCCACTTTGGTGCCCTCTGAGCATTTTGTATACACTCATTTTAGCACTGCTCACATTTTTTTTGTGACTGCATGGTCAAGGATAAGGACCAACCATGTGGTGTTTTTCTCTGTACTCTTACTGCTTGCACACAGTTATTTTTCAATAAAATTTTAATAAATATAGTTTGGTCTATCTCATTCCTATATTTGACTATGGAGTGCTATGGAGTGAGAGAACATTGTTCCAAAGTTGTCCTGGGAGGACTTCTGATACTATTCCTTTTTATAACTGGTGCCTTTGGTCAAGCATCATCTCACAAAGGACTTATTATTTTTCTTTAGTTAAAACATGTAAGTTCTGCATTGATGAAGGCCTACCTTTTACAAAACAAGCAAAAATTCAGTAACTCAATATTTGTGTACATTTCATCAAGATTGTACAACCTATTTGATAAACAGTCATTTATATCTTCACAATTTTTACACTAAAATTAACTAGAGATCAGAGCCTGAAAAAGACAACTAAAAGCAATTTTAGAACCTTTAGGAGCCAATTTAAAGTCTCAGTTGTTGAAATATTGTCTATTGATGAAAATATTAGCCAAGGTCAAATACCTGTCCCTTAAAAGTATCTTCACATTTCATTAACAGGTGTAAAAATGAAGAGTCTATGTCCAAATCCCTAATGTTAGACATGAGTCATTCTATTTATAGATGTTAACATAACTCCTAAAGAGATATAGACAAAGGAACAGGTGATGACCCTCTCAAACAGTGTTACTAAAACTATTGTCTGGCCTGACCTGACCTGCATCAGTTCCATTCCTAAATTTCCATTAGGGATTTTTCTTCTGGGCTGTGAATGTCAGTGCTGTTAGGTCCTATAATTCAAAACCTTTGAAAAATATTTTCATCATTAGTTTTTCACTATTAAATTGCTGTAAACTTAATGACATTTCACTCCAGTTTCTGTACATGGGGAGTTAATAACTCTCATTTGAATACAGATAGAGGAAAGAACTAAAAAAGATCATTTTGTATTGATCATCATTCCTTTCCAGAGGAAATGATCTATGATATAGAATTAAACAGAGAGCTTTTAAAACAATTCTGACTCACTGCAAGCACTCAGAGAGATGTGAGTCATCATGGGTCGCTCAGAGGATAGCTGGGAATAGAATCCAGATACTGTCCTTCCATACTATACCCACATCCTACTTCTGACGATTCGTAAGTCTCTTCATTGAGTCATATGATCTTCCTCATATAAAACAGTCTGGCTGTTTCCTGAACAACTTTTCATTAAGGATTTTCTTGGCTGCTTCTATATTCAACAGAAGTAGAATAAGCATTATTTACTGAAAAAAAAAGCATTGGGTTGTTGACACAATAAAAAGGAAACTTGAAAAAATGATCAAATAATTGAATACATCTAGCACTCTTGTGTGGTTTTATTCCTATTGATAAAATAATTATGTTGGAAATTTTTAATAGCATCAATGTAGTTTGAGGAAAAGAGAGAAATTGACTCCATGTCAGTGAGCTATGGTGAGGTTTTTTTCTTCACACCATGATTTCACCTGCCTTTTTTCTTTGCAGCTTGGGTAGCCTCCAGAACATTCATCTATAATAAACTCTGTAACAATAAATTAGGCAGCTGTTTGATTACCTCTGGAGCCTACTTAATCCCTCTACCCCGCCCCTCTTTCAACTGAATTTTTGTCAAAGTCCCATGTCAACCAAGGATGATGTGAATGGAGACTCAGGAATCCAAGAGAGCAAATAAACAAACGTGTGTGTGTGTGTGTGTGTGAGTGTGAGCGTTCTTCCTATAAATTGGAGTTGTAGTTATGGTATGCATTTTACATAAAAGTGCATCAAGTTGACCCCTAATTAAGTGACTAAGACATCTAACTGGCAGGTGTATGATATTTGCACTGTGGAAACTGAAAGGCTGGCGCCTCCCGTTGTCTTGCAGAGCAGAGATTTCAGACTGCCCCTGGGCTGTCACTTTTTGCCTCTTGAGTTTATGCTCCCTGCCCCCCATACACTCTGTGGCCAGGGTTGTTGTAGAGGCATAAAGTTTTTACAATGGAGCCACCAATGGTCTTGCAAAGAAAATACCACTAACTTTGATTAAACATCCTCTGTTGTTCCGTGTTCTCTGAGTCTCAGGCTGTCTAAACTGTGTCCCTACCAAAGAAACACAGAAAAGTAGCTCAGATATTTTGTATTAACTCTGCAAATAAAATATCTGAGGGTGATATCAAATTATTGAGCATACTAAATATGTGTGTGTGTGTGTGTGTGTATAGTTGTGACTTTGGGGGAAAATATTCTCTTTACTGTTTCCTTTGTGAAAAAGAAAATGCATCCCATGTATTCCTAGTTTTATAGAAGTCTATTTAGGTCCCTCTACCATTATTGATGGGCAAACAATTATTACAGTCATTTCTAAACTGTAAATTTAGAAACCTAAGAAGAAGAGTATGAATTCTATCTTTAATAGAGCATTGAGGAATTGTACTTAAAGCATGTTATTATTATGAGTCAAGCTTCTTATAAGGAATTCTACTTAAAAATGAGTTGTTTCTATAGAACTTGAACAATAATCTATATCAATAACAAAACCAGTAATAAATTATGAGGAAAAATATGCCAAGAACATTTAAAATATTTTCTCTACTATCCAAGAGCAAACAGCATTGTATAGATGAACTCTGCTAGTAATTCCCAAACTTACTTGAATTACTTATTTTAGTACTTATCCTAGAGAAACATTCTGAAGTCATGGATCCAGACTCAGCATTCCGTACAGTGACCTCTTAGCAATGCCAGCCATGGACAAGGCAACAGAAATTGTGGCATATGTGACCTCCATTTGATAATCCTATAAATTAGTATTGCAGTTATAATTAGTACCAGATGATAAGAGTATTTAATTTTACTTGGATTATTCCATATACTTTTAAAATGAGATAGCTTCAACGGGATTATAAACTGAGAAAAGTTACTGTGTCCTGTGTCATTTTGTTTTTTTCCATAGGTGCTAGTCCAATGCGGGGTACGTAGTAATTACCCGAATATTTATTGACTTGTTAAAACAATACAATAGAATGACATTCAATTTACCTTTATAGGTTTGTGTAAAATCTCACAGAGAAATACAGTGTTTGGAGCCTGTCTATACAGATTAATATTAAAAAGATGTTTTATATATATTTACATAAATATATAAAATTACATATATAATATAAAATATATAATTGTATATTATATATTGCATAAATATACACATTTATGTAAATTGTGCATATTTATTACATATAAAATGATGTATTATAGTAAATTAATGTGTAAGTGTATATTAAATTAATATGAAATGCATATTAGTTATATATTTTATATTATATATTCTTAAGACATGAAGAAGAATTGAACAAGCAGGATGTTTAGCCTGAAGAAAAGAATACTGGGGGACATACTAGCCAAGCGTGTATATTTGAGAATCTGTTTATCCAAGAGTAGTTAGATTTGTCCTAAAAGGTAAATGAGGGCCAGTGGTTTGAGATTGTGTGGATGGATTTTGGCTCACCATAAGGAAAAATTTTCTCAAATTCAGATCTGGACAGTATAAGAATAATCTCCATTGGAAGATGATGAGTTCCTCTTTGCTAGATGTATTTACATATAAAATAGGAATTTCAGAGGGGAGTCAAGCATTGGGTATATGATTTTAATAGATGGCCTTTACGTTTATTTTAAACCTAAAAATATAGAATTCTTGCTGATTCTAAGTATCTTTATTTGTAAAACGACAATAATAACACCTGCCTTGCCCCTCACAGTTGTTCTGCAGATCAGAATATATAATATATGCAAAGTTCGCAAAAATACGAGAAATAAGTATTTCTACTGCACCAAAGGAAGTTACTCATTAACAAGTGTGAATCAGATCTGACTAATACCACAGTTATTCATTAGCATCTATAAGAAACATCCAAATTAAAACACCTAAAGATGTTACATGAATTTGTATTTTTGAGGCTTATGTTTAGAGAAAAGGGTACTGACTCACTTTAAAGGGACTTGATGGATTTATTTCCCTTTCATATTTATTGTTTAGTTAGTAGTATTAATGTGTTATTTTTCTAATACACAGAAGATCTTGGATAATCTTACAGACAGGTTCTTGTTTGTTGGTTGGTCTATTGGTCTATTTTGTATGTCTCAAACTGAAGCAGTTTTGGAAAAGGATCATAATCTGTTCCAGAAAATTTTACCTCTGCAAATAATTTAGCAGAATTAAAATCATTTCAGAAAAATGAAGTTAGATTTCCATATTCACATTCCTACAATAGTCTTTATTAACCTTTAAAGGACACAAGGTTTGCCTGATTATCATGCTTTAGGCAACATGTAAAAGTGTAAATGAGATATTGTGACGAACATCTTTAATCGCATTTCTGCATTGAATGTGTTAGTTTATTTTTCCACCTCTGACTCAATCATTACCCATTCATGTGCTCTTCAGTTCCTGTGGTGAACTTTAGGAAACCACATTGCTTCTCTGAATGAATAGCAAATGCAATACACGACCTTGGATAAACTATTTAAAAGTCTAATAAGAGGCCGTAAAGAATGAGTCTCAGTCAACGAAAACATTTTCATGGTGGGAACATTTTCTCAGCATCATTGTTTATTTTGTTATTCTAAAGCCAATTAATATATTAGAAAGCAAATGAAATTTACCACTTTTAATAATGTGCCAATATTGGCAGAAATATTTGCTGGAAAGAGCACTGCATCAGGAGTTAGAAGACCGGGCTCTGACATTTGCTAATTTTGTGACGTTGGGTAATGCACTAAATTGTCTGAACTCTGTTTTTCCTGTGTGCTTAAGAGACTTAGAAATGACTGTCTCACCTCATCTTGAGGATTAAATGTGATAATATATAAAAGTACATTTGAATTATTACTGTATGCCATAGTAATAAGGACAACCACCTACATTCTTCCAATAATAATCATACCTAACATTTTTTATAATCTTTCTTGTTTATACTTTTCCTGTCCTTTGTTACTTCCATTTTGTAGATGACAGAGATGCAGCTCAAAGGGTTTGTGATAATTTGTTAATACCAGTAAATGATGAACCCAGAAGTTACTTCCACTCTGCTGCCTCCAGATCCTGTTCTGTTTCTGCTACATTCCACAGAGTACCTGTTTTACAAAGCCCATATTTTACCCACTTTAGGGAAACAGAATAGCAAGTCGAGGAGACTATCAGGAGAAAGTGCTGGGAGAGTGGCTCGTTGTCAGCCTTAATAAGGCTAGGTCCTCTTTACTTAAATGATTCTTCCATGTGGCCTTCAACTACAGTTGGTGATGAGAAGGGATCTAATGGGATGAGGTTGATTGAATCCATTCTCAATTTAATACATAGAGTAAACATTCACTTTTTCTCAGTTAAGTTCGTTATTGATCTAAGACGGTATTTCTCAACATTTTTAATAATTCCCCCTCCCTCCCAGTAAGGAGCATTGTTAGACATTTTTTCTCTAATCTCCTCCTCCTTCCAACTGAATTTTAATGCCACAGATATATTGTATATTTGTTTATGTTCTGTGGCCCTTTTGGAGGTGCCAAACCATTGTGCTAAGATTTTTTTTTGCCCTAAGAACTAATTTTGCATGAAAATGAGAATGCATGGTGGAAGGCTAGGCAGTCTACCTCTGCTTAGAGAAGTGGCATGGAGATTGAGAGTTTAGCAAGGCTGTCAGCCTGCCTAGGTTCAAATCCTAGTTCAGCCACTTCTGAGCTGTGTGACCTTGCTAAATTACTTAATTTATCTTTGTCTCAACTAGCCTATCGGGAAGTAGGGATTATAAGGGCACCAACATCATTGTGTTATTCATCTAAAGTACTTAGGGCAATACTGGCACATAGTAAGAGCTCAATAAATGCTTTATAGCTATATTTTAGAGTCCTGAATTAGGAATAGGAAAACCTGAGTCCTAAGCCTGACTCATCTGAGTAGCGAATAGTTGGTTATTGCTCATAGCCTCAGTTTCTTCATAGGTATATAATTGACTGAATTCAAAACTGCAAGTGCTTCTGCATTGCAGAATGTAATTATAGGCTTCATCTATTTATCTGCACACTTAAGTGAACCTATCTTTTTTTTCTGTTATTTATATATTGATTTCATTTTAACATACTAATTTCTAAAACTCCCTGATTATATTCTCATTGTTCTATCTGATTGTAGCCTATTGAGTTGAACCTAGAATCTTCACAGAAAAGTGCTGTATTCCACAAATGTCTCCTTTGGAATAATAATAGCACTTAATATTTGGCAAAACATTTTCAAGCCTAGTATTGCACTAATCTTCAAAACATCTTGTGATCAAGGTCTTTTTATTCTTATTTTGTAATGAGAAAACTGATAGCATAGTTAATGGAGTAAAATTAAGCTAGGGAGAAAACATCTAAGTTGTGTATTTCTAGACCACACTAATTAATGGATTATATATGTGCATTTCTGAGAAGAGAGGAGGCTTGTCCCTTGTGCGGGTTTTGCACACACAAAAAATGTACAACTTGAAAAAAAAAGATGTAAAGAAGAAACCATTCATTTCTTGACTTCTTGCCTTTTTTTCTTCTTCCAGAGTGGAGGAACTTTTGACATGACAAATGTCAGCCTACTGCAGCCACCCTTAAGAGATGTCTGCCAGCTCCTTGACATTAACACAGTATAAGGGTCAGCGAGGACTGTTGGCAGTCTATCCATTGGCCTTTTTTATTGTTGACTTCACAGTTGCTGAATGGCAGGTCTTCCTTTTACTGCAGCTAGGAGAAATCTCCTTGTGTTATTTTTTTACTAATTCATTTAATCAATAAATATTTATTGGGCATCTAATATATGTCAGGCATGGGGATATTCCTTTACACAGTGACCGTGGATTGTCATCTCTTGTCTGGTCCCTGTCCTGCATCACTGAACATGGGCTTCTTCTTTGTTGTTATGACATCAATCCTCATTTATTCATTCAGTGAGTATTTATTGAGTCGCTACTATATATTAGGCACTAGGGATAAAGTAGTAAAGAAAAAAGATAAAAGTCCTTGCCCTCATGGAGCCCTCATTTGAGAGGAGGGGATAGACAGATAAGCAAGATACTTAAATAAAATATGCAGTATGTTAAATATTTTTCAGTACTAAGGATAAAAATAAAATAGAAAAGGGGGTTAGGAAATGTGGGGTAGGGTGCAATTTTAGATGATTTGGCTGTGTAAAGCCTCACTCTAAAGGTGATGATTGGATCAATATTGAAAGGAAGTGAGGGATCCAGCTGTGGATGTCAGTAGAAGGAAAAATAAGTACAAGGCCAAAAGTGGGAGCATGCCTGATGCATTTGAAGAATATTGAAGAGGAAAATGTGGTTGAAATGAAATTGTCAAGGAGTAGATAGGGCTAAGGGAGAGTAATAGGAGATGAGGTCAGAAAGGCAATAGGAGGCCACACCATGTAGAGCCTTGTAGGTCATTGGGAGGACTTTGGCTTTAACTCTGAGTGAGATGGGAAGCCACTGGAGGGTACTGAGCAGATGAGTGATGTGACCAGATTTACATTTTAGTAGGATCACTTTGACTGCTGTGTTAAGAATGGACTAAAGCAGGGGCCAGCCCCATGGCCTAGTAGTTAAGTTTGGTGTGGTCTGCTTCAGCGACCCAGGTTCAGTTCCCGGGCACGGACCTACACCACGTGTCGAGGCCATGCTGTGGCGGTGACCCACGTACAGAATAGAGGAAGATTATAACACAGATGTTAGCTCAGGGTGAATCTTCTTCAGCAAAAAATAAATAAATAATAATCTTTCATTAAAAAAGAAAAAAAAGAATAGACTAAAGCAGAGCAGAGAGACCAGGTGAGAGAGAATCTTGGCTCAGACCAGAACGGTTGGTGATGGGAGGATGAGGAGTCATCAAATTATGGGTATATTTTGAAAGTACACCCTGCATGACTTGCTATGAACCAGTTGTGGAATGTGAGATGAAGAGAAAAATCAAGAATGATACCAAGGTTTTTGACTTGAGCACCTAGAAGACTAAAACAGTCATTAACAATCTGAGGAACATCATAACCTGTCGGCATCCATTCTCCCACAGATTAAAAATGGACAACTTCACCAACTTGAACGGTGACAGGATACTGTTATAGTACTTTATCCATGAGAGAGTTTGGGGACTTCAGTTCTATTATTGAATATTCCATCAACTAGCCATGTGATATAGGATAAGCCACTTTGTCTAGGTCTCAAATTTACTTGTTCATAAATGGGACTGACTCAGGCATTATTGTCTCTAAGAAGCCTTCTCTAATGTCATTGTCCAAAGAATATTAATCAGTTTCTCCACTGCCCTATTTCTATACCTTGTGTAAGCTGCTGCTATTCCACATATTTATGTTTTGTATGTTGACATATCTGTTGTGCTTACTAGACCATGTGCTTATCAATTGAGGATGGACCTATATCTTATGAATTTTGTACCCTTCACTATAACACAGTTTAGATACATAACTGCTTACTTTACATGGTTTCTGAATTTAATAAAAAAATAAGCATTCATCATTTTTTAATGAAATTGAACCTTCATAGTATAAGCTTGGAATATACTATAGGAATAGGAAGGGAGTATTAATCTTATTGGTTTGAAAAATAGATTGTACCACATTGAACGACATTTTTTAGGGGGACGCTGGCAAGGAAAAGGACCTTTTCTTTCAATGAGTATTCTTTTAACCCAAATAATTTATATTCATCTATAGTGTCATTTGATCATGCTCTTGATTATATTTTGGAAGTTAAAAATTTAATTTAGAAACTACATCATTATCTTTTGATGCTTTCAATTCAATTATTTACATCCTTACAAATGTCATTTATGAGAATGTAACTTACTTCCAATTCAGTTTATATTTATTGGTTTTTTTCCCCAAAGGAAATATATTTTTGTACTAAATATAAAGGAGTGAAGTTAGAGATAGTAGAGTAATGAAGATGGGATGAAGCCCTGCCACTGAGGAAGTCTACAGTTTGCTTCGGATAATCTAGTTAGACTTGGTGATTCAGCTACAACACAGATTTCCTGACTCCCATTCTAGATTGTTCCCAGTGCTGAAGATTCTTCAAGGGCCTCACATAGATAAAGCAGACTACTAAGCTGGTGATTCTGAGTTTAGATTAATGAGAGCTTTTTATGTTATTTTTAAAATTCACTCTAAAGGCAATTCTGAAAGATAAATTCCAAAAATATTTGAAGCAATAACAGCATCATTAGAGTATATTAAAACTACTTTGAAGAAGAAAATACCGTTTTTTTACCATTTTATTTTGAAATAATTTTAGACTTAAAGGAAAGCTGCAAAAAGAGTGAGAGGTTTCCAATGTGCCCTTCAACCAGCTTCCCCTAATGTTCACTTCTTACCGTACCGTAGTTCAATTATTGAAGCCTGGAAATGGGCATATATAGAATTCTATTAAGTAATCTACAGATTCTGTTGGAATTCCATCAGTTTTTTCACTACTGTCTTTCTTCTAGCTCAGGCTCCAATCCAGGATCCCACATTGCATTTTATGTCTTTGTCATATCCCCCAATCTCTGTCAGTGTTTCCTTATCTTCCATGACCTTGCCACTTTTGAAGGGTAATGGCCACTTATTTTGTAGAATGTTTGAATGATGTTTCTTCATGATTGGATTCAGGATATGCAGGAAAATAGTCCGTTGAATATATAAGCTAGGATGCATTTGCTCAAAAAGTAGTAATATGTCATATGTAAACATAAATAATCTTAAAGACCATATTTTGAACAGTATTGGGCTGGTATTTTTTTCACCAATTCAAATCTATTGATGATTTCCCATTCACAATGACTCAGTAAATCAAACAAAAATATTTTGAGAATATGCAATAAAAATATACCGTTAGGTTAGGGGCCGCCCGGTGGCGCAGCGGTTTAGTTCGCGCTTGGCAGCCCGGGGTTCGCGGGTTCGGATCCTGGGCGCCCGCCGACGCACGACGCACTGCCTGTCAGCCATGCATGCGGTGGCGGTGTCCCATATAAAGTAGAGGACGATGGGCACGATGTTAGCCCAGGGCCAGTCTTCCTCAGCAAAAAGAGGAGGATTAGCAACGGATGTTAGCTCAGGGCTGGTCTTCCTCACACATACACAAAAAATATACCGTTAGGTGCCTTGGGAAATACAAAGAAATACACGACATATCCTTTACCTCAAATACTGTACGTACAGGCTAAGGTGACAACATATAGAGAGTTTGTTTACTATTTGAGTTTGTTCACTGTTAAAATGTATATGCACAAAAGATTAAATGAAAAGCATAATAAAACAACTTATTAACAGAAGATTATCATTTAATTTTAAATCATTGAATCAATTAAGACTTTTTTAATGGCTTAAACAAAAAAGAACTTTTTTGGCTCATATAGGCTGAAAAGTCTAGATCTCAGGATCTTCTGGATTCAGGGCTTAAAAAATATCATCAAGACTTGGTTCCTTTCCGTCTCCTGACAATGCCTCCTATTTTGTCAACTTTAGTTTCGGTCCTCATGTGTTAGCAAAATGGCAGCAGTAACTCCTGTCTCTATCTTCTTAAGTTTTAGGGACAATGGTGAAGATGAATCACTTTCCCAGAAATGATAGTGTATATCTTCCTGTATCTTGTTTGGTCTAAGTCACATGCCCATTTCTGAACCAATAATTGTGGCTGAGGGAATACAATGTAAGGATGGGCTTAGGCCTGGATCACATGCCCCACCTCAGGATTTAGATGTAGAGTCAGCTTCACTGGAGGCATGTGACTGAGAGGGGAGAGAAGTTGTTCCTCAGAGGGAAAAAGGAATGCAGTTATGGGAAGGAGGTTAAATGAATGGTAAATGGTAAAAACAGCAGTTATGTACTATAACCCTCAAATATGAATTGCTTTAAATCTAGACATTTCAACATGAGACAAATTTATTGCTCTAATAAAAGAGACATCTGCATCCAAACAGCTTGTTATCCCATGCTTAGGTCATGGAAGAGACTTATGCAATTAAATTACATTAATCTGTCACTCAGTGGGTATGTATTATTTTCTTCTAATGTCAGTATTCACATTTGTCCATCTTCTAAATGTCAGTGTCCAGTGATTTATTTCTCAGGAATTTCTCCCTAATAAGCCAGAGTGGTCAATAGTCTTAGTCTGTATGGTTGTCTGGTCTGGGCTGCAGATGCCTGAATTTTTGAAGTTGTTCTTACCTTTGTACTCTTGTACTCTTGAGTTTTTTGTTTGGTTGAGGTTTTTTTTTTTTTTTTTTTCCTAACAATAAGCCATGTTGCAAACTGCCTAAAACCAGGACAGGCATTGTGTTTTTTCATCATTTTTTTTTTTGCAGCATTACCCAAATTATACATTGCTGGTATGTCAGATAAAATCTGCTTTTCGCTCATTTTCAGTTGACTTTGTTATGAAATGATTTACAGGGAAGGTTATAAAAATTTTGTTTATACCATTTGGAAAACGAGAGAAAACTCTCACGAAATGGGTTAATAAGTGTATCCTTGGTTAGAAGCTCATGTTGGATAAAATGACCGCTCAAGTTTTCTTCCAGCCCTAAGGCAGGATGGAACTTAATGCCACAGCACAAATAAGCTGCTGCCACAACTGGGCACCTGGTAAATGCCTTTTGATCATGGTGATTAAATAAAGGTCAAAGAATATCACTGCATCCTAATGGTAGTCATCACACAACATTAGCCTTTCTCTCGGTGCCTTTGAAAACACTACTTGAAAAGACTATAAAAAATATGTGTTTTGTTTCGGCAGCAAATGCTTTCATTAGGCATCTCAGGGTTTCTTCAGAAAAATAAACAAATGTTAGGGTTCTGAGTACTAGATTGTAGGTTTAAAAGGAAACTAAATGTAACCTTTTGTTATGTAAAATAATAAACTCCTAAGATAACCATAAAGGCTTTCTTTTAACACAAAGTGTATGTCTTTCTATTTTCTAGAAGGCTCTAAAAAGAGCCACATGATATGACCACAAGTCTATAGGAGAAAACAAGGAGACTTTAATAAAGTAGAAGTTAACAGTGTTTATTTTCTGGTGGAAAGTGCAGAGATTTCTAAAGAGGATTACTTCCATTTTTCAGGGGGTAAACTTGAGTAGTATAAAAAATTATTATAATACTTTTAAAACATTGCCTATCAAATTATTCCCATACATATAATGTCTGAGGTCTCATCAGAGGGAGAAGTTTCAATCTTGCCTGTTCAGTACTCTGTTAGATTGATTAGATGAGAAGGCCCCATTTTCCTTTGTATTCTTGTGCCTTTCTTTGCCACTGACATGAGCCTTAGAACTGTCAGTGGAAGGCAGAAAAACTATCCAATTTGAAAGCAAAACTTTGATTGCTTAGCAGTACTATGCTATCCTGAATCCAGTGACAAATATATACCTATTATATTTCCTGTGAGTTTCGGACTGATGTTCCCTTAGGACTGATAACATTATGGACTTATGTAATCTAAAGAACTTTTCTATTTACCTGTTAAATTGGCACCCCCATGGGGCAGGGGGTCACTGTTACTGAAAGTGTGCTTGGAAGGCACAAGCTTTTCAGCACCTGATTGTGGACAGCAGCATACCCTTGGATATGTAGTTTTCAGAGACTAGGAAAGTTTATGGTAATCTAAAGAAGTGAATTTAACAAGATTCCAGTGTAAAGTTTGAGAAGCACTTCTTTAGATTACAATGGTTTGGTATGTGAACTCTGGAGATGGATTACCTGGGATTGATGTACCAGCTCCTACAATTGCAGGCTATGCCAGGGGTAGACAAACTATAGCTGGTCTTCCAAATCTGGCCCACTGCCTGTTTTGTATGGCTTGTGACCTAAGAATGGCTTCTACATTGCTGAAAAGTTAAAAAAAAAAAAAAAAGAATATTTTGTGACACATGATAATTATATGAAATTCAAATTTTTGTGTCCATAAATAAAGTTTTATTAGAACATGGCTACACTCATTTATTTATGTATTGTGTATGGCTGCTTTTTTGCTACATCAACAAAAATCTGTGTAGCTGCAACAAAGACTCTATGGTTTGTAAAGCCGAAAATATTTACTATCTGGACTTTACAGAAAAAAATTTTGCCTACCTCTGAGCTAGGTGATCTTAGTTAAATTACTTAAATTCTCTGTGCCTCAGTTTCTTCATCTGTAAAATAGGGATAATAAGCTAGTACCTGTGTAATAGAATTGTCATGAGAGAATAAAGACGCAGCATAGTGTAATGGTTACAAGCATAGATTCTGAAGCCCAACTGTCTGAGTTTAATCTTAGTCTACCATTTAGTAGCTTTTGGCATAAACTTTCTGTGCCTCAGTTTCTCCATCTGTAAAATGAGGAAAAGATAGTACTAGTACCTATTTCATAGGATTGCTGTAAATTAGCTGAGTTAGCACAGGTGAAGAATATCAAGTAATGTTTAGCGTTACTACTATAATTTTATTACTATTGGTGGTAGTGTTGTGATTGTTTTTACCTACCTCATAGGATTATTTTAAGAATAAAATGAGATAATTCAGGTGAAGTTTAGGACATCTCGCTCAATAAGTGTCAGCCGTTGTTGTTGTTGATTATGCACATTTTCAGCTGTAGTGTGCTGGTGTATCTGTGGTTCTCATGTTGGCTGGAGATTGGAATGCCGTCAGAATAAAAGGGAGTAAGAGGGAAGTGATTTGGAAAGGCCTTCTGTATGATTAATATAACATTTATTCCTATCTTAAATTCATTGGTGATGCTAAAGTAACTAATTAGTAGCAATGTCCTTAAGTGATCTTGTTATATAAATAGGTGAGAACAGTTTATTGTTAGTGTGTGAATTTTATGTAACTAACAATTTTATAAGGATTGAATGTGACAAGTTTCTATCTGAAGTTTGGTTTATATCATTATTTCACAAGCACACCATCCTTAATGGATGAAAAAATAAATAAAATGGCAAGCCTCTAACCAAATTGTCATTAATTCCAAAATACTGGAGTCCAAGTAGATTACTTTTTGCTGTATTATATACATTAGACCACCTCAAATCATCAAAAGTTGATGTTTGGCTAGATTTTATTTTAATTCACACTTGCAAAGCAGAATAAAAGGGCAATAAAAATGTCTCATAGTTGAATTCTTTTGTCTGAACAGTAAGTAAGAAAGTGCTTGGCAGAAAGAGCACCTATTAAAAAAAGATGAGGGGCATCAGTGGTTTGGAGAGATGTTTTTGTTAAGAGACAAACACTGGACTTGGTAAACCCAGTTAAAGAAAAAATATTTTAGGATGGGGGTAGGTGAATTAGCATGAGAAGTTGGTGGGGGGGGGGGTCCCTCATGCCTTTGAGCTAGGCAATAGTTAAATTTAACATAATCTATATGATTAACTCTAAAAATTAATTCGATTATAGGAAAGAACTGTTATATGATTTCCTTCATTGCTTATTTTTTCATTATAAACTCATTATAACTTTTAGCAGTAAGAATAGTTTTCCTACAAGTGAGAGTTAAAAATTAGAATAGATTTCTAAGAAAAGTTGGAGAATGTGTATGTGTATGAGAGTATATGAGTGTGTATACTTTGAAAGTAGGAAATTAAATTCAACTGCATTTAAATAATCTATGATAGTTTAAGTTCCTTATCCAATTCCCTTCCAGTCTTAAACTTTTGACAATTTCTAGATATTCTTCATTGACTACTATAGCAATTCAATGTCCGCCTCTTCAGAAGAAGAGGAAAAAGGGTTACTTTTCTCTAGCTTGATCACTTTTACAACTCCTTCCTAACTTAATATTACACTACCTTTACTATCAGGGCCGCCCGGTGGCGCAGCGGTTTAGTCCGCGCTTGGCAGCCCGGGGTTCGCAAGTTCGGATCCCAGGCGCACACCGACGCACTGCTTGTCAGCCATGCCGTGGTGGCATCCCATATAAAGTAGAGGAAGATGAACACGGATGTTAGCCCAGGGCCAGTCTTCCTCAGCAAAAAGAGGAGGATTGGCGACGGATGTTAGCTCAGGGCTGGTCTTCCTCACACACACACACAAAAAAAATACTATCAATAATTGGTTTTTTTAGTCTAAATATTTAGTGTATACCCTGAATAGTACTGTGTCAGTATCTGTCTTATATTGTCCATTTCTCTAGGACTGTGCTTGTTTAAATTATTTTTGGTAATTGATACCAGCAATATGCCACTGATGATTATGCATGCTACCGTGTTACTGTACCTAATGGAATCATAAATCAAAGTGTTCATTCAATTCCCATTGACATACTCTATGCAATGTCTCATCTACCTATGAGTCTTTATTGCCCTCTACAGTATCACTGTAGATTAGCTCGTCACATTTTCTCAACTGCTTATAGGAAGAAATTACTTAAGCTAAATTCACTTACAGGGCTGCCACATTATGTAATTCCAGGGGACACGATTACGCCATTGCCCCCCCGGGATTGTGTAGTACACAACCTGCCTGGCTGTACACGGCAACTGTGTATTACCTTCAGTGCACAAATATAGAGGAATTCAGTTTTCTGTATTCATGTTTACTATTTAGAGAAAGCCGTTTAATTTATATAAACTAGCTTTTGCTCAAAGATCCAGAATTTAGTTACTTGACCTGTTGCTTTAAATTTAATCCGTATTCACACCTGTTTTATTCTGTAGCCATTCATAGTTATTTCTGAACTGCAAGCAGGAATTGAGAGTATGAAGATTTGGACTTTAGAATTTACTCACAAAATATTAAAGTTTTTAACTTGATTTAAAGAACAAACTTAAGAGACTTTACTGGGAATGTAAATAGTTTTGGCATATTTACAGTGCAGTGTTTTCAGCTGTGAAGCTGGCTAGTTATGTAGGAGGAAGCTGTAGGAGTTGTGATAGTCAGTATATTACAAGCATTTGGCCACTTCTTGGCTTCTCTATATTTTTAGCAACTGTAGTAGCAATGCCTTAAGTTTCTGGAATGTTCCATCTCCCCACAGTAGTTTCCAAAGAACTGATTATTTTTTTCATTAATTCTCAAGCTATATGCAGCAAACAATTGAGAAGGGGTAGGAAGAAGATGAAGAAAAAGAGGAGAAAACCTGAAAGATCAACTTGACTTTGTTAACATTACATGCCAATATGCAGAGCCAGACCAGACCTTTTGCTTCTCTACATTGATATTTCCCAAATTATCTTGCTTCTAAAATTCAAACCTATTATGGCTATTTCACTTTCTGCATTATTTCTCATTTTCTTTTAGTAAAGACCTGATGTAAATAGGTTTTACTTTAATTAGACTTATGGAAAAAAAGTAACTACCATGATGCTTAAAGAAAATAATGCCTTTTTTTCTTAAAATGCTTTTTCTTTTGTACTATTGATGTACTTCGATGGGTTGACTGGATATTCACTGATAATAAACTGTAGAAATATTTCAGCCCCAGACCTTTTAAGTGATGGTATTCTTTAATTCCTCCCTGTTTTTTGTCTTGTTTCTTGAACTAGATAGTGAGCGTTTGGAATGCGTATATGGTGCACATAGTAAGCCCTCAGTAAATACTTGTGATGTAGCACAGCAAAACATGCTCCAACACTGGAGGATGTAGCTGGCTGTGTGTGTTCCCCCTGCTAAGCACTAGCTGTGTAAACTTTGCTGATCCCTTAAGCTCTCTGAGCCTTAGATTGCTAATAGACATACAAAATTCCTGCATTGCCTATCATACAATGGGTTATGTGGATTAAATTATTTAAAGTACATGAAGACTATGTACTAGGACTTTGGGGAGAAAAAAGAAAAAAGGAGGAAGATTGGCAACAGATGTTAGCACAGGGCCAATCTTCCTCAAAAAAGCAATAAGTAAATAAAGTACATGAAGAAATTTAGACCAATAAAGTGCCATACGAATCTAAGAAAGAATAATTGATACTTCTAACTGAATTAAGGTGACAGTTAGTGTTTAAAAGCTTCTTTGCTTCGGGCCACTGAGTGAAATAAATTGGTATCTCTAAATCTTACATAATCATCTCCAGCGCTGTTAGCACAGTTTACCAAGTAAATGAAGATAACAACCAGGCCATGGCTAGAACTAAGCAAAATGATGAGGTAGATGACAGTAGCCTCCCTTTTCTTTGAAAATTTTATATTGTGCTGATCCTGAGACAGGCCAGTGGTTTAGTAAAATGTGTTTAGGTCTCAAACAATTGGGCCATGAATGGGTCTTGGGCAGCCCTGTACTAAAGCTATGTAACATGGTTTTCTGCGACCTCCTTAATTCTACTTGGTATATTTAAACAAGGAGACTTTTAGAAATTTGCATTAAAGACTTCCAACAATAGGGAGAGGCTGGATACCAGAAACATAATATAACCAGATACAGAAAGTTTTGAATACAGTCATGTGTCACTTAATGATGGGGATACATTCTGAGAAATGTGTAGTTAGGTGATTTCATCATTGTGCAAACATTATAGAGTGTTCTAACGGGGAGCAACATTTGACACCCCAAAATGTGTCTCTTTAACATGAGGATTATTTTAGGCAGATTATTTTTAAGAAATGAAAGAGAAGTTTTTCTTGTTACCACCTCCTCAACTGCCTAAAAGAATTCAGATTAAAAAACCTGTCTCAGGAAGGAGCTATTACCTTGGCATAACATGAACTAGGTGGCAGACAGGGAGGAACCTAGAAAAGCCTGTTAGTTAGGCTTTTCTCTTTGTTCTTCTGTTTCTGTGTGGCCAAACACTTGTTTTCCAAATGTTTGCTCCTTTTCACCTGTGAATTGCCATCTTTCACTTTGAAGTCTCTGACTCTCCCCACCTCTAACATCTTCTTTTGTCTTTAGCTGAGAATGATATTTAAGGTGAGGGCTTTGACCATTTTAGCGAGTTACTCAGTTTTCCTGGGTTTCTCCCATGTATACATGTTATTACACTTTTGTTTGTTTTTCTCCTGTTAATCTGTTGCATGCCAACTTAATTCTTAGATCAGCCGGAAGAACCTAGAAGGGTAGAGGAAAATTTTTTCCTCCCCTGTAGTACTGTGCCATCTTAACCTAGATGTTATAGCCTACCACACACCTAGGCTATATGGTTCTAATCTTATGGGACCACCATGGTATATGCAGTCTGCTGTCTGAAACATCATGTGGTGCATGAGTATATTGATGCTTCTTTAAACAAATAATGCTTTATAAGGCAGTATAGCATAGTTCTCCAAAGAACTGTTTTGGTAGCTCTGGTAAGAACATCTGACTAGCTCCTTTCAAAATGATAGCAGGAATGAAATTGAAGAAAAATGTGAAGTGTCTTTGGGCTAGAGAACCAGGAAGGTGAATTCTTAAGATGGGGAAAAGAGTATACCCAAATAGTTTTTGAGAAAGAAAAGTATAAATCATCCTCTACATGGAGCAACTCAATTTTGCTACCTATTACTTAAACATTTTAACCTGTTTTACTTTGAAAAATATATCTAAAGCATAGCCTTGGTGGAGTCATAGTTTTATTTCCATTAAGTCAATATCTGTACCTCAGAATTATAATTAATTTTATCCATTAATGCTTATCTTATTCTGTAGCATCTTCCTACTAAGAGCCATGCATATGAATTATGAGTAGATTAAATAATTCTAATTTTCCTATATGCTTATGATGATATTGGGCTTCCATGAGTAGGATATATAAGGGAAAAATTTTGAGGTATTTTTACCAGAAAATTGGGGATAGGATAATAGACAGGTAAAAATAACATGTACATAACATTCATGGATGCTTTCATTCTCTCATTAAGGAAAGATTTACTGGGTATCAAACCTGAAATAGACACCATGCTGAGTTACATTTTAGTGCATCATGGCCATCTAATGAGGAAAAGATAAGAAAGTTGCCAAAAAAGACAGAATAAGTAACATCAGAGTGCTCTCATGGCTTGTCTATACTACTTCATTTTGGTGGATGGAGTGTTAGTGATGGAGGCTCTGAAGGGCTATTCTATGGGCATGCATGCTGTGAGTCCCCAAATTATCTGGAGGACAAGAACAAGAAGCAGGAATTAAAACCCCCTCTCAAGGGATCCAGCCAAGTAAATCCTTTAGCAATGACTGTCAGATGTTGAGGCAATGTAGGATATTGGAAAGAACAAGAGTTAGAAATCAGAGAAAACTGGGCTCAAGTTCCATCTCTAGCCTCTGTAAGCTCAGTGACATTGAGAAAGTTACATAACTTCCCTGAACTATTTTTCTTTATTTTGAAAGGAGGTTATAAATACCTACTTCCAAAGCTACTTATATAGTTTCCTACAGAGTTCCTGGCCCATGGTAGGCAATTAATAAATATTTATTTCCTCATTACTAGATTGACACATTAATATCAGTGGTATAGCTTGATGAGCATGCAATTCATCAGATATCCATAGACTTAAGTAACAGAGAAAGTACTAAAATCTTCCTCATCTCTCTTACAGCTGGAATTTGTTTTCTTCACTCATTTTGATTTCACTTCAATATGGATCTTCTTTTCCAGGATTCAAAGATTCTTTCAAATGAGCAGTGGCTTTACACATGTTATGATGTGAAAGCATTTAGACCAATTCTTTTAGTAATAAGCAGAATGTGTCTCACTGGATATAGTTTCCTTATGTTTAGTTGTTGGGGTTAAATCAGTTGTTAAATTACTATGATGATAAAATAATCTTCACAGCTAATGAAAATGGACATGTGAAAGTACTTTGAAAACTGTCCAGCAACGTCCTACTTTACTTGGTCATCGACTCCTGTAGGAAAACATGCAGCAACAGTCAGTTCTAACTACTAGGGACTAGGAAATAAAGAAATAAGATTGCTTTCTGACTGGTAAATTATAAAGTAAATGTTATGTCTCAGAGTAGTCAACTGAGAATGATTCACAGGGCAAGATTTGACTTGAGGGTATTGGCATTTCTGTACACAAAAAAAGCAAAATAAAGTGTCACTCAATAGAATTGATAGCAAGGGAAGGAAAAAATGGTGACTTAGTGAGGGAATGCCTGACAGGGCACCTCTAGTCACCATCCAGAAGGGGTGGTGATATGACACCTGAACATGATTTCATTTAGAAACTATGTCCCAATTATGCCATAAGAGTAATCATTAAAATCATCTACTTATCTCCATCCTCATCAGGAAGCTTCTAATTATAATTTGGTTATGAATTATTAGCTTACATGTAGGCCAATGGAATATCTGGTCCACTTGAAAATGTTTCTGATTATAAATTCATGACTTGGTGTTATGATTTTAATGTATTAGTCTCTTGGAAATCTGATTATCTGTAGACTTTATTTCATGGATGAACAATTAAATTTTCATGCCCACAAGATGAGGACTGGACTCTGGGAAATGATGATGTCATCACAATCTAAGGGGGCCAATCTGTCTGGGGACCCAGCCAACCTTCTCCAGACATCTTTGCCAAAAACCTTTCCATTCAAAATGAAGCTGTTCTCTCCTGGAGTCAAATACAGTGACTGAATTTACTTTTATTTTCAAGGGATCAGACCAAAGGATTTGATTTGATTTTAGCCTCTTATTCTGTTTATTAAAAATGTGTACCTTGAAAGTCTGTATGACCTTGAGTTTGGCGATGGCTTTTTAGTTACAACACCAAAGGCACAATCTATTAAAGAAAGAATTGATCAGCTGGACTTCACTAAAATTAAAAATTTCTCCTCTGCAAAAGACACTGTCGGGGCCGGCCCCGTGGTACAGCTGTTTAGTTCGCGCTTGGCAGCCCAGGGTTCGCCGGTTCGGATCCTGGGCGCCCGCCGACTCACTGCTTGTCAGCCATGCTGTGGCGGCATCCCATATAAAGTAGAGGAAGATGGGCACGGATGTTAGCCCAGGGCCAGTCTTCCTCAGCAAAAAGAGGAGGATTAGCAAGGAATGTTAGCTCAGGGCTGGTCTTCCTCACACACACACACACAAAAAGACACTGTTAAAAGAATGAAAAGAAAAGGCCACAAACTGGGAGAAAATATTTGCAAAAGACATATCTGATAAAGGACTGTTATCTGAAGTATGCAAAGAACTCTTAAAACTCAACAATACAAAAATGAACAACTCAATTTAAAAAAAATGGGTCAAAGACCTTAACAGACACCTCACCAAAGAAGATATCCAGGTGGCTATCAATAAGCAAATGAAAAGATGCTCTACATCATGTGTCATCAGGGAAATGCAAATTAAAACCACAATGAGATATCACAACACACCTATTAGAATGGTCAAAATGTAGAACACTGACAACAACAAATGCTGACAAGGATATGGAGCATTAGAACTCTCATTCATTGCTGATGGGAATGCAAAATAGTACAGCCAGTTTGGAAGACATTCTGGTGTTTTCTTACAAAATTAAACATACTATTGCCATATGGTCTAGCAATCACGTTTCTCGTTGTTTACCAAAAGGGGTTGAAAATTGATGTCTACACAGAAACCTACACATTGATGTTTATAGCAGCTTTATTTATAATTGCCAAAACTTGGAAGCAACCAAGATGTCCTTCAGCAGGTGAGTAGATAAACCGTGGTACATGCAGACAATGGAACATTATTCAGCACTTAAAAGAAATAAGCTAACAAGCCATGAAAAGATAAGGAGGAACCTTAAATTCATATTACTAAATGAAAGAAGCCAATCTGTAAAAGGCTCCATACTGTATGATTCCAACTATATGACACTCTGGAAAAGACAAAACTATGAAAACAGTAAAACAATCAGTAGTGGCTAGTGGTTGGGGACTAGGAAGGATTAATAGGCAGAGCATAGAGGATTTTTTAGAGCAGTGAAACTAGTCTCTATGATACTCTAATGGTGGATATATGATACAAAGTCATGGGCAATGCCCTGTAGTCAAATGAAGCTACAATCCTTTAACAGTTGAAAGACTGAACAATTCTATTTACCACAGCATTTCTTGCCAAAATGCAGATGAGAGTAACAGAGGCACTACATTCCCAGCGTGGGGAGGAGACTGACTGGGCTTATCGAGAGGATAATCTGTTTGCTTCCTCCCACAGGGTGTGAGAGATAACCCACAAGAGCGTGGCACCATGGGGTCCCCTGACTGGCATGGAGTGTTCTGATCACCCAATAATAAGAAAAGTAAGGATAGGGATGACTTCAAACAGCAAGGAGGTGTGATGGGACACAGAGGAGGAGGAGAAGAGCCTATGGGAGAGAATGGGAGGGGAGGGAAGGGGCATCAGCCACTTTCCAGAAGAAAGTGGAGGGAGAAGCAGGGTAACAACTGCTGTCAGTTTAGAGGATAATAAGAGGGACATTGAGGGGGGAAAAGACTTTAATTACGTTTGCTCAACATTAAGAGTGCATGATACTTTGTAATTTTCCCAAGAAAGTGAATACAGAGAGGGCTGTCCTAGGAACTCCAAATATATAGAGGCAACCGCCTGCTGCAGGTTTCCATTTGGGCACAGTTTATATGCAACTAGCCTCTCACCTCCAACCCAAGCTCTGCTCAAACTGCTCCTGCTGTGGTGCCCCCCTCTCTGGAAAATGGAGCCATTTAGTTTCCCAAGCCGAAGACCCAGTCATGGTCCTTCCCTGTTCTTATGCCTTCCTATCATGTCCCTTTGGTCTCTATCTTCTTATGGCCCTTTCCTCCATTTCTGTTGCTATTCACTGTGATTTGAGCTCTTAGTATTTTTATTCTAATTTACAGTAATAGCCTCCTTGTCTCTCTAATTCTAGTCTTGCCCCTTGTATTAGATTTCTATTGCTGCTGTAACAAATGAGCACACAAACTTAGTGGTTTAAGACAACACACATTTATTGTTTTACACTTCTCAACATTCGTCTCACTCGGCTAAAATCAAGGTGTGAACAGGGCTGCATTCCAATCTGGAGTCCCTCGGGGAGAATCTGTTTTCTTGACTTTTCTAGTTTCTAGAGGCCATTCGCATTCCTTGGCTTATGTTCTCCTTCCTCTGTGTTCAAAGCCAGCAATCTTTATTCTTCTGTAGTCTTATAGTACTGTTCTACTCTCGTCATGTATCCCCCTGACTCTCCCTGTCTGCCTGCCTCTTCCACTTTTAAGGACACTTGTGATTACTTTGGGCACACCCAGATCCAGGATAATTTCCATATCTGAAGTACTTAATCACATCTGCAAAGTCCCTTTTGTTGTGTAAGGTAGTCTATTTA
This sequence comes from Tapirus indicus, assembly GCA_031878705.1. Taxonomy (NCBI): domain Eukaryota; kingdom Metazoa; phylum Chordata; class Mammalia; order Perissodactyla; family Tapiridae; genus Tapirus; species Tapirus indicus. The sequence continues at coordinate 32,337,303 of CM062935.1, read as the reverse complement.
CAGGTTCAAGATATGAGGACATGGACATCTTTTGGGGCCACATTCTGCCTACCACACTCCTCTAATCTTTTTCCTCACCTCCATAGCATGGTGGTTTAGAGCACTGGCTTTTAATTCTAGCTTTATCAGATTCTACCTGAGTGGCGTTGTACATGTACTGAACCTCTTGGAGCTGAGGGTTTCTCATCTGTAAATGACTTGCATAGAATATAGTACAGTCAACAAATTATAGCTGTTTCTAGTAATAGCATTGTCATCATCTTCCTGATAACTATTTCTTTTATCTCCCCCTACATCCGTAAGCTTCTTTAGCAGAAGACCCATGCCTCATTCATATTATTTGTGTTTGTAGTACCTACATTGGGGCTCCAAGATAAGTACTCAACTCAATAAACATTTTTGAGTTCATTCAATAAATAGCTATTGAACGAATTAATCAGGTAAAAGAAAGCTGTCCACCTATTTCAGACTGTTAGTCTAAGCCACCTATTTTACATGCTTCAAAGAAATGTTACCTTACCACCCCTAATTGCCTTCACCTTCGTGCTCTGTGTTTAGCTAATGTCACTGAAGCTGCACTCCATGTGTCAAATTGGTTTTCTTCTGGCAAATTGTGCATGTATTCATTCACTCAGGTATGACTTTCGAGGCTTCTGAGCCAACTATGGCAAGAATTAAGACATATTAAGGAACCTGATCTTGGGAAAAATTCTCAAATCCTGCCTATCTTTTCTAAATTTGTTTAATCATACAGAATGAATAGAGGAAAAATACTGATAATTTCGTGATTTTTTTTTAAGCAATGCTGTTCTTTCTTTTCTTTCTGCAGTATTTCAGTTACATGTGTAGTAGAATGTATGTTTATATAATAAGTAGCCTGGAACTGTAGGAAATAAGCCTATTTTGTTTGTATTAAGAGTTTTTGAGATTTCTCATTTCATATTTCATTAATATTGCTGTTGTTTAATTTATATGCATAAAGTGAGACTTTTCAATTTGCCTTTATTATCTAGGAAGAAATGGAATTTGTAGATTTCCAGTAGAGTACTGTAGTTGAAGTAATATGCATAATTTCTTATTGAAATGATCAGATAGATGTTATATTATAATAAGTTATATTTACTATGTGATAATAATATCTTAAATGTCAGTATAATTTTTAAGCTAAAAATTCTTGAAGTTCAAGTAAAGAACAACTTTGGGTAATACTGGGTGAATATTCCAAATATTGTAAGGCCTTCCTGAATATTAATTCAGGTTTCTCTCATGCTGTTGTATGACTTGACAGAGTCAGGATGAAGGGTGCAAAAAGATCCCTGAGGGACCCCACCCCAGGGCAGCACCATCACTGGGGTGACTTTGGGCTATTGCCAGAAAAGCTCATCACTGTAAATTCTCCCAAGAGATAGATTTTCTTTAATGACTAAGGATATGTGCAAAAAGTATGCACATTTTATATTAGTGTATCTGACATACTATTTTATATCTTATCTGTAGTAGACACTGGATAAATATTTATTGGTTGCTTGATTTTGACTTTTTCAGGGTTAGTATAGGTATATTTGGAATATTAAATAAATCAGTGATGATGAAGATAATACAAGATGTTATTTAGATATATTAGAAGAATTATTATAACATGGTTATAAAGAAGAATAATTTCAAAAAACATTCTAATTATTAATAATAAAATGTGTTTCATCAAACTATCTTCTGTACTTATGATGTTTAGTTTTATGAAAAATACTTGCCTCTTGTTGACTTAGAATTTATGTACTAAGGTCCTTCTATGCTCTGTGATTTTGAGGAACTAATTTAACCTGAAGGGGAGAAAAAGCATTCTCTACCCTACCCACTCTGGGTCCTTTCTGGCTGGGCTACAAATTAAATTGACATGAGGCTGAGTAGCAGGAGAAAATCAAACAAAGCTTTATAACATGTATACATGGGAGAGACTCGGGGAAACTGAGTATCTCTTGACAGAATGGCAGAGGTTCTCCTCTTAAATAGACAAAAGAAGATTTTGGGGGGTTGGGAGTGTCAGCCATGAGGGATTACAAGAAAAGCACAGTAAACAAAAGTATGCAGATTTAAGTTTTTGCCTTCTGCACTGATAAGATTTTCTAGCCATATAATCATCCTCCCCTTCTTCCTGGTACAGAGAGGGAGATACCTTTACAAATGGAGATTTCCCTTACAAATGTAAATGTCTGGTAAACAGAACTTTGATAAGAATGGGCCCAGCAAAGACCCTCCCAGTCTATGGATACCCAGAGTTATCCACAGTGACAGCCTGTCCAGGGGACAGGCCTTCCATCCCAAATCCCTTCAGACTGTTAGTGGGGGTGGGGAAGATCAAAGCCTCCTTCAGTCAAGGTAAAGAGACAAATCTTAAGGTGGCCAATTCTGATCCCCCACAAACCTCTCCTACAAGATATTTTTCTCACCTATCAAACAACTTTTCTTCCTATAACTAAGGTGACCATATGATTTGAGTCCAAATTGAAACACTTGAGAGAGAATAAGGACACCATTAATGATTATACCAGGACAATTGGCTTAAACTGGACTGTCCCAGGCTAATGGGATGTGTGATCACTCTACCCATAGCCCTGTTTTCATTAAATACGGCAAATACTTATTGAGTGCTATTATGTGCAAGACATGCTTCTAACGAAAGATACATAAAAAGGAATACATTTCCCTTTCACCAGCCTTCTCCTTCACCACCAACCAGCAGTCTTCTGCTTTGATGTATTTTATTTATTTTCATTTGCACAATGTATTACCTGACTTAAAATATTTGAAAACTGCTGAAGGAGTGGAGCAGAAGAATAAGTTCAGTGTCGTGAGGGAGATTTACAATGATGTGAGGTACAGAGGTTAAAGAAAGCATATTCTATGGAAGGTAGGAGGATACAGTGTTTAAAATGGGGTGCTCCTCTTTAAGATGAGCCTGAAGGGATGGTTAGAAGGACTAAAGGTGGAAATGTTCAGTGGGAAGTACCCTGAGGCAGTCTCTCTGGCTGAGAGGGAGGTTCATATTCTGTCACCTTGGCTTGAAGAAGGCACAGGGGAAGGATAAATCAGATTTGGCAAGTTGCACCTGTATGTGGGAGGGCTGTGGGAGCTAATGCCATATGGCATTATGGGCTTTGTAAGCTGACCTGAGGAATGTGTACTTAGTGGGATTTGTTTTTTATTAAACAAATGATGGTCCCCGGGCCCTTTGCTTCTCCTGGGTGTCATCTCTGCCTTTACACTGACTGGTATATCTCAATCTGGGGTTATTATTCATTTTTCTCCATTCCTTTCTGCTTTCCTCATGCATGTGCTCAATATATGAGCTCCTGATTTCTACTGATTCTAAATAGAACAGCAACAGACTTTCTTTTGGCTACGTACCCTCTGGAGGAGTTACCTCTTTGCTCAATCTTGCTTAGATAACTGGCCTTTCTTTTCTTTTCCTTCCTGCCTCCAATTTATTATTGCTATCTTTCATGAGTTTTTTTCCCCATATTTTAGTTGGTATTTTATTTCAGTTAATAGAACTTCTGAAATCAGTATGTGTGTGTAGACAAACACATTCACTGGCATGCACACACACAGAGATCAATGTGAGTACACTGTTTTTACTTGAACCACACTTTTCCCCCATTTTAACTAATCTAAATAGAATACATATTTTAACTTAATATCTCCAATTAATGTGATGATGTATCTTTTCTTCCCAACCCCCCCAAAAAAGCTCTATGAAATCCGTGACATTTTCGAAGTGTGAAAATATTGCTAGTGTGAAATTTTCACTTTTCAAGTCTGTGAAAGAGAGCAGAGGTGTGTTGAATTCCATGTCACACTGTTTTCTGTGCCCCCAGCCATCGAGGAGCAGCAGTGTGGTGGTGAGAAGCGCCAGCTCCAGAGACACGTGCTCTGACTGTGCATGACCTTGGGCAAGGAAGTCAGCCTCTATGCCCGTTCCTTACCTGTAAGATGAGAATGAGAAGGACATGTTTTCCAGGATCAATTAGGATGATTTATATGAATATTTAGATCAATACTTAGCACATTCTAAGGTATCTAGGTGGTCACCTTTATTATGTTGCCTCCAGATTTAGCAATGAAAAAGCAAATTTAAAAAGTGAAAAATGGTATAAAATACTATCTGGTTATATTTTATGAGACAGGCCAGAGATCCTCAGACATTCTGGGTTCACTCTTATCTTGGGCTTTTTTTCATGAGGTCCCTAGGCTAAAATAAATACCTAACAGTTTGCTGTTAATTAGGTCCAACAACTGAAAGGTAGCCATTTGTATGGCTATCCCCCGCCCCTGCTCCCTGCACGCCGCTGTGAGTCTGCTGTGGCCCCGGAAGTGCCTTGGGGCACAGTTTGAATATGATGAAGGTACTTATTTATTCAGCTGTCTGCTACTATTTAATAAACCTTCCTCAAGTTGCTAGTTCCTCCTCTTGAAAACTTTGATGTGTTTAGATAGAGCTCCTCAGAAAGCCCCCAGAGGAAAACTTCAAAAAGAAAGCTGGGATGTCAAGTAAAGTGTTGCTGTGTGTCAGAAAGCCTCAGAGAATCTAAAGCAAAATGGGAAGAAAACAAGAGACTCAGTTCTCCAGCGTGTTCACTCTGTCAATTACACTGGCTCTTAAACCCTGGGAATCCCTGCTTTTCTGTCTCTCTGAGGCTCCTCTGCAGGTGCACCAAGCAGAAACTACCTGAAGGTTACCTGCACAATGATGTGTGTAAGGAATGCCTAATGTTTACTATTCCTCCCTATAGGCTCTGGAAACGGGCAGCAATACAGCATTGTCCACTTACTGTCTTCCAGATCTTTCAGTGTGTTGTAAGTTGCTGCCCACAGGTACCTGCACTGGTGTAAAGAGCTAAGTCTTTGGGAAAAGGAAGCACAGCCTTACTAGACCTGTAAGCTCCCAGGCCAATTAACCCCTTGAGTATTATATGTTGTATATTAATGCTTACCACATTGTGTGGTCAGTGCTGTAACAAAACTTCGCTAGTCCAGAATCCTAAACAGTAAAGACACGTTTCTGAAGAGCTGAAGGGTAGATAGAGACATGAGTGTTTACATGTGAACTGATGGTAGAAAGAATTTTTTTTCTAAAATGCATCATAAATTTTTCTATAGTCCGGAAAGCTATAGTTATGTATACTGAAGTAGCTGGAGTGGACCTTTGGGCTAAGTGACTTGTTACATTGAACTAGTGTTAAAAACAAATCTTTCTAAGATGCATTATAAATCGTTCTGCATCCTTAAATGTTGTAGCTATCGATACAGGTGTGGTTGGTGGGGACCCTGTGGGTTAAGCAGTGTTGCCACTGCATTACAGTTCAGGGAAAAGCCACTTCAGCCTGCAGGACTGTCCAGCTTCACACCCATTTCATAGTACGCCGCCTCCATCGGGTTCAGATGTGCCTCTGCCACGTCCTTACCACTGTGTATTCCCCGCCCATGTCCCTCTCCTTAGAGTGCACTCCTTCCTTCTCCTCTCTCCCCACTGCTCACGCTCTTTGTCGCCACCATATCCATATCTTCTGGGACTCTGTACCATGTGAATGTTCTGTCCTCCCTTCCTGGGATGTCAGTGTCTTTCTGACCTGTGCTTCTTTCTTCAGGGGGTTTAAGGTCTGCTGATGGAATACTAAGGCCATTTTTTTCTTACAGTCTATGTTAATGTTTACAGTCATTATAGGAGAGGAAATTGAAAGAAAAATGAAAGTGAGAATGAAGGTCAATTAGTATCACATAAGTTACTGGAAGTCTGCTTTTTCTACCTTTTATAAAATTTCTACCTTTTATAAAATGAAGAGATTATGCTACATATCCTGGGGTAGGATAGAAGAAAGAAGAGTTCTTTTGAGAACACCTACAGGAAAAAGAATTTTCCCAAGACAGGAGAGAATTCAGTCTGAGTTGAGAAGATGCTGCTTGCAGGTATTATTCATTTTTTCTACACCATGGTCCCCTTCAGTAGTTTGGTGAGAATTACAGAGGAAGCCTACTATATTGAAATACAGTTATCAAAATACCTTTTAAAATTGAGTTATAGTTATATATGTGTTTATTTATGAATGCATAAAATAATAAATTCTAGTATCATATCTAATAATTACCTTAATTTGGATATGGTGATGAGCCCACATTTTTAGCTATAAAGTTATATAAAAAATCTCTTCTTTTTATTCATGATAGACTTACAGGTATTGCTAATACTATTGTGGTTTATTGCCTACATTTATGATAGAAAGAAATGCCAAATTTTCACTTCGAGGTTAATAAAAATAAAGACATAATCATTTTCCCTTCCAATTCTGTGGACGCCTTGGCCATGGACCCCAGGTTCAGAAGAAGGGCTTGTGCATCACTCGGAGGTGAGCGTATCCTTCAGGATAGTCTAGGTCAGTAGTTCTCACAACGTCTTGTCTCTGAACCAGTAGCATCAGCATCACCTGGGAACTTGTTAGGAATACAAATCCTCAGGTCCTACTCCAGTCCTACTGAATCAGAAACTCTGGGAACAGCGTCAAGCAATCTATGGTTTAACAAGCCCTCCAGGTGATTCTGATGCATGCTCAAGTTTGAGAAACGCTAGGCTCAATTATACTTTAAGAACAAACCAGCCACAAATCTCAGTATCGTAAAACAACATGGTTTGTTTTTCATTCAAGCTTCATTTCCATCTGGTTAGCATGGGCTCATTTTGCTCTGTGTCTCCTAAGTTGGGTTCCTGGTTCACAGAACAGCCATCATCTCCAACGTTGCTAGTACTCTGGCAGAGGAGAAGGAGAAATGGAAAGTCTCACACTGGTGATTAATGGACCAGAAGTGACACACACCATTTCTACTAACAACTAATCTGCCACAACTAGTCACATGGCTCTACCCAATGTTTGGGGGGACAGGAAATGCCTGGAAGCCAGGGAGCTAGTGATGACTAACACATTAAGATGCAGCAAGACCTCAGAGAGGATGACCCACTAATACTCCTGGGGAGACTACCACAGCCAATGATTCCCATGTTTGCAGCAGGCAGAGAAATAGCAGAATCACAGGCCCTGCAGGATCCGTGAAGCTGGAGCAGTGAGAGGACCAATTTGGACGAATGTGTTCAACGCAGTTTGACAAAGGTAGACCAGTGTAGACCAATGACTGGGGGTGGGCCAAGGGAGTGGGCATTTCCTTTTGCTTTGGTGATGCTTAAGACCCTGGGATTTTTGCACAACTCTGGGCAAGGCAGAAAAGTACTAAAGTGACTGAGGTTGACTTTCCTGCCACAGGATGCTCAGGGTTAGATTTAAGTTTATTTAAATAAAAGTGATATTTCTGACACTGCTGAGATTGTAGAGTAAGCTTCATATCCATGAGAGCTGTTATCTGTGTTAACTGCACTAGTTCACTTAATGCAAGACATTTTAGAGAGAAATTTCTTAAATGCTTTTGATGATGATAAAATAAACTCTTTGGATACTTCAGCACTGACTGAATTGACATATTGACTTAAAAAAGCTTCAGACCTATAATCTTTCTAAATTCATTTGGGACTCAGTTAATGGAGCAATATGAGTCATTGGTGCTTAATCATTTCTTTGTAATTGTGACAGGTAATTCTTTTTCATCTATTACAAAATCTTAACACACATTCAGCTGGCATTTTTCTATAATAGTCTCTGCCTGCCTTGCTTTTATGTCAAAATGAAGGGAAAACGTAAGCCATGTAATGATGACAAAGTAGTCACAGTTGAACTACTTGAACTAATAAAAGTTGAACTACTACAGTCTTGTAAAAAAGCCTGGCTCCTCTGGTGAAGGTTTTATTACTTGACCTTCTTGGAAATATCTACTGGAGTCTTAACCACTATGCCACCATAAATGTGTATTCGATGAAGATTGAAATCTGCAATTAAAATACTACACTTGTATTTTAGTGACCCTAATAGTTTTTTCAATTGCATTGTAATGTGCCAGGAGCTGATTAAACCACTCCCCCTAGGGAGAAAAAGCTTCTGTAGTATTTATGTGGTCAAAATGTATATATTTTTTCCTTTTTTATTTTTCGATGTCTTTACTGAATGTCAGAGAGTGCAATCAGACATAATGTTGGTAGGGAATGTTTCACCTTCTCACTGTGAAATATGTGTATTTTAATGTCTTTCTACTTTGTGGCCCTATTTTCCCCATTCTTACTGTGAATGTGTATTTCCCAGGAAAACTCATTTACAGGATTAGTTAGTATACTTTTAACTGAGTTGAAATGTCCTGGCTCATCTCTGATTTTTGTACATATGACTTGTCTTCTCATTGTCATTCCCTGCTAGAAATTTGCTGATAATTGTCCTTAAGCAATAGCCACCAACATTTCTTATGGAGACTCCTGGAAATTGGCTTATATTGTCTGGTATGAATTCCATTTTGCAAAATTATGTTAAAATTTAGTGTTTTAGAAAATGGTGCAATTATATGACCATGAGGTTTTACATTTCTTAAGATGTGATTTTCTCAGATGTGTTTTTGAGGTTTACTGCTTAGATAATAAATCCACACATGGAGTATTCCTGTAAACATATCTCAGTATGCTCTGTCTTATAAACAAAATCAATCGAGAGTATTCAGATAAAAAATATGGAGTGAATATGCTATCTACAGAAAGAGTAAAAATTTTGTTTACTAATAAATAAGTTTCATGAGACAGTTTGCAGCCCATTTGTTTTAGCTTGAGTCAAATCTTTATGTGAAATCCAAAATCCTTTAAATCAGAGCAAGGACCATGAGAATGCAAGTTCTTTAAGGCAAACTTTAATTCAAGGCTGTTGTTTTAAATCTTGATTGCATCTCTATTTTCCATTCTATTCATATTTTAAGCTGTGCGTATGTGTAAATTACATGATGCATCTTGGAACTTACTGTAGTATTGTCACTTAGAAAACTTTTTCAAAAATGCTTGCAGATGATTTTTTTTCTAAGAGAGTTTCCTTTGCCATTAGATCACCTCATTATCTCGCATGGCAAGAAACCAGCTGATGCAGGTTTTACTTCTTTGGCTTAAGAATGGACAGATATTTAAAAAGTGTAGTGTCCTATTTTCTTTAACAACTATAATTTTGGCCAGGAGGTGATTACCAGAATAACTGCTTGTTAATTACTACTTTTACTTTGGGCTAATATTTGTTCTCATGAAAAATATGACTATTTCTGGCGGTCTTTATTGAAGACCAGTCAGTGAGGGTCATCCTAAATCAGGAAAAAAAAGCTGTGCACAGTTAATGTAAAATATATTCATTTTAATTTCTTCCCCTTCTGTGGCCCAAACCATGCTTTGTGTAGCATGGTTTTGCTTTTTTATTCTATGTTGTTAGCAGTGGAGTAACAAAATAGATTCTACTCTATATGTCTAGAGCGTTTTTTCCCCAAAACCTATAAGATACTTTGCTTCCACTATGTAGGAAAGATGAAAACACTCAACGGACCTGTCAGTGTCTCCAAAATTGCCACTGCCATTAATCAACTGAGTGCATGATAAAAACTATGAACAAATTTCCCAGTTTTCCCCCTTCTTCCTTGATTCTTGAATAGCAAGTAGAATCTTATTCTACTCATGTTGGGATACAAAGGAAACAGAAATATAATTAGTTGATGTGTGTAGTGAGATAAAGCAATATTTGGGTTTGGACTCCAGCAGTTCCCTTGAAGTTAAATAGGAGAATATGTGGTAGAAAAATAATGGTTCTTCCCCTAAAACTCTGACCTTCTTGTCACTGTCTCAGCAGTGACTTGCAGTTTCAAATCATTATCTGAATACTAAAGCAGTATTTTTGTCGCCTGAGATGTTGAGAAGTGAATGCTAAATATGTAGTCACTGAGCTTTGATTTGCTTACTGTTACAAAACCCAATGACCCAGGAATCATAAGTGACTTCTGCTGTCACGCTGCTGGCTGTAGTGCTCTATGGATTTTTGTGGTGCAGACTACTTAACTTAGCTCCTGAGAAATTACCAAAGAGATTAAAAAAAAAGTACAGTCATCAAAGAAAAACACAGCAGATACTATACATGAAATGCTACATTTAAGATGTCAGCCTTTTCCCTGCATATTTAAAAATTGCTGTGGGGAAATTGTCATTTTTAAATGATGGGAAGCATATAACATTTCCTTCTAGTTAAAAATTTCTGCAGGTAAATTGTAATTTTTAAATGATAGAAAGTATATAGCATTTTCTTCTTAGTTAATGCAGAATGAATTATTTGAATGTGTAACAAAATTCCTGTACCATCTAAAATTCTGTTCAAAGCACTGGTGATCTGTCAGTGATCAAGGCAGGGAAGCTTCCAGCTCTCACATCATTAATGAAGGGGTTAGGGATCACAGGTAGTTCACAAGAAAATATATCAATGATAAGTGGTCTGAAGAAAATAGAAATAAAATAGGGTGATGGAGGGAGCTGACAACTTTAGGTTGGATGATCAAGGAAGGTCTTTCTGTAAAGGGACTTTAGAGTTGAGACCTCGATGACAAGGAACCGGACATGTGACGTTCTAGGGAAGGTGCATTTCAAGCAGAGGGAAGTTGTAGTACAAGAGCTTTGAGGCTCCTACAATTTCTAGAACAGAATGGAAAGTGTGGACAGAACAGAGAGAATGAGGAGGAGTGGAGAGATGCGGCCAATGAAGTAGGCCTGGGGCCAGGTTATGTAGGATCCTGCAGGATATGGTAAGTGGTTTGAAATCTATTCTCAGTGAAGATGAAAAGACATTGGAGGGACTGACTTGATTGGAATTATGTTTTTAAAAGAGCTGTTTGCTCTTTGTGTGGAAAATGAATTGAATAAGAGGAAAGAATTGAAGCAATAGGGGGAGGCCACAATGGCAATCAAAGAAGGAATAATGGCGGGTTAGCCTAGAGTGATGGCCAGAATACTCTTCTCAGGCGTTCCAATTACCCTTGCTCTGAAATGCCCCCTACCTCTGCAGAATAAAAATCCTGTCCATTAAACACTTCCTACTGCAATACAAAACGGGAAGGCTAGCATGCTTCCTCCACAGCTGTTTCCCATCCCAGAGCTTGGGACTCTCGGTATCCTTTTCTCCACATGGGGATTATTTTGAACCATCCAGGTGGTTTTGATAAAATTGTATACCTGTAGAATATTATTCTTAAGCTCCGATAATAACCCTATAGACACAAAGATTAACTTAAACTGACTAAGGAAAATTCAACTGCCAGATGGTTAAGACAAATATTTATACTCTGTAGTACTTCGGGGTGGAGCTGTGACTTGCAAGATATGATTTACTGACCAATAACAAAGACTTCATGAAGCTGGACTATTATCATTCTAGAAATCTTTCCTTATACAGGATTCCTAGGTGCCAAAGCATCATTTTTAAAAAGCTCTGCTTTGGGAAATCAACTTGGAGGATCATCTCAGACAATACAGGCAGGCCCAGCTTCCTGAGTGTGCAACTTGTGCAGCTGCACAGGGCCTCTGCTTAAAAGGGCTATACACTTGGTTTAATGCTTTGCTGTCACTATCTTGAATTCCTAATAATTTTTTAACTTGGAGCCGTGCATTTTCATTTTGCACTGGGCACCACAAATTTTGTAGCTGGTCCTGAATACAGGGCTTGGAAAATTGTATGAAAATCTGTCCCTCTGCTATAAGCCGTAGAGAGGTAGAGGCGGCAGTGGAGCGGATTTGAATAAAGGGATTCTCTGCAAAGCAAATGCATTGCCTGTAGCATCTGAGATCATCTAGTCCAGTGGTTCTCAAGTGCCAGTGTGCAGTCCCTGCCTACCTGTTTTTTATCTATCCATGGCAAAATAAGAGCATGAATGATGATGCCCTCAGTTTTTTTGTAAAGCTAAATTTACTCCACTCAACGGTCTGCTCTTTATTCTGAAATTAAATTCATCTTGCCATTTTTGGTTTAACATATCTTTTGTTTTGCAGCATTTTGGCAATAGGTAGCAGCTTTTTCTTTGGTTTTAAAGCACTTCTGTAAAATAAAACTTGACCACCTCGTCTCAGCTCAGTGCTTCTTGACAAAAACAAAACAAGAACACTTCCATCCCATCCCTGCCTTCTGCTTACTTTTGCCTTTTTTCCAATCTCAACTTCACTTTCCTTTATTCTGATTATCCCCCAAAGCAGTGACTCACAGTTCACAAATACTTGAACCTAATTTCTTACAGTTGAGTAAAAAGTAATCAGAAATAAATCCATGTGAATATTAGAAATTCTTGTAGGCAAATTCAAAGTTGGGGAGGGATTACCCTCTTGAAACCAGACTATGTATTTTCTATAGTTTTGTTTTATATATCCATCCCCTTTTATGTCCTGACAGCAATCATTTTCTTTTCGTCTTTGTATCCCCAGCACTTAGCATAGTGCATGAAACTCAATAAGCCTTCAATGAATCTATAAAAAGTGAATGAAAACAATATATATAAATGACTTTTAACTAGAAATGTCCCTGAAATGGAGGGATGTCTCCATTCTGTCACTACCTTCTTTGGCAGTTCCAACCCTTCCTTAGCTAGAGAGCTAGGACTTTAAGAAAGGTTAGTAAAGGTGTATTACCTCTATTACATGAAGTTAAAATAACATGAAGTTAAAATTAGACATTTTCTCTGTTTCAGCTGGAACTGAGAAGTCACCTGTTACTCTCACTTTTCAAAATGAGGTGTGAGACCACCAAGTTAAGATTTGAAAAGCTAATGGTCAGGAACTGATTTTGTGACCCTTAGCTGGCAGTCTTCCTCCAGCCAGTATAACAGTTTGGAGATTAGAACAGGATTTTCAGAGAGAGCTGCTAATGTTCTGGGAATCCTGTCCTATCCCAGCCCTAAAAAAAGGGGTGAGGGATACTTTTACCTCACCTCAGATCTGTGTGTGGGAACTTTATTGGGACAACCCAGAGAGCTTGGGTAAAACAATGGGTTAGGGTTTGACTCAACCCTGAGAAATCAAAAAGAGTAGGGACTATAGCTGCCTGGAGAATCTGACAAGGGGATACAAAGAGTTGCTACAACTTGGGTGTGCCAAAACCTACAGGGCAAAGGATTCTTGCTTCTTGTTGGCAAGATGTGGCCATACTAAAGGTACCTGGCCTGAAAGAGTCTTAGATCTTGTCCAAGAGGGCTGCCGGGAGAGGGAGGTAATCCCAGTAGAAAGAACATGCTGGTGTACACGGGGGCTGGAGAAGGAGCGATTAGTGACTGGTGGGAAGAGTTGCATTCACCCAAAAAGAGGAAACTGCAGATGAGAGATCTCCAGTGGGAAGTGGACTACAAAGAACCCTTAAAATACCCTACCCGACAGGAGGAAGAGTTCGCTGCAAACACCTAACAAAATGCAGAGTGCTGATGCCAGCAAGTAAGGCCACTGGGGTCTAGTACGGTGCCTTGAACCTAGAAAGGAATTGCCAGATATTTGGTGAACACAAAGATGTGTGACCTAGCTAGGCAAATATTGCAGGGAAGAGTACCACCATTGTACAGATGAGAATGATGAAGTTCAGGCGAAACATCTTAGGTCAACTTTTATACCTAGTAATGGCCAAATATAGTCTGGAACACTGTTCTGAAAAGGAGCCCAGAACAGCACTGTACTGCCATTATCAAGTTTGTGATACAGAGCAACTAGGTGTTCATAAGAAGGCTTCAAGGCAGTCTTTCCTGTGGTGTTTGTGTGTACCAGGTTATTCCGTTTCTCCTTAGGTGAAGTCAAACCTTTAATGGTGGTTACTATGTGCCTGGCAGGATACAGGGCACTAGTGGTTCAATATGAGTAAGACAGTCCCTGACCTCAAGCAGCTTATGGTGTCCAGATAAAAGGCAATCATTGGTCATTTATGTAACATAGAGCATGAGTTCAAGAAATATTGGTTCCATTACTACCGCTGTAAAATTAAGTGATTGAACTCGGATTCCCTATAGATTTAAAAGTCCTCCAATCTACAATTAAATGTGGTTTGCTACTTTTTTCCATCATCAGATTTTATTTCATATTCTTTAATGATGCTTGACTGAATATACTGTTTTAAATAAAGAGTTATGGAGGAATTTCTATCAGTCCTTAATGAGATTAGAAATGAACATGTAGATGGATATATTTTTTTTCCACTGCCTCTTTTTTCCTGGCTTTGTTAATGTGTAATATTTTGCTTCTCCGCATTTAGTCTCCATTTCGTTTTTCTCCTAATGTAATTTGCCACCTGCAGAAGTACAAGGCCTGGAAAATGCAGGAGTGAAATGCCCATTAGCACAATACCACTATATCAGCACATGTTTAAAAGGGTCTTCTAACCCAGGACTATTTCTTAGACCATGCATTCAGCCATGATTTTCAGCTTTCTAAACTGGTTCAGGTCATAGATCAGGAGACAGCTCTCCTTTCACATAACTGTTATGAATATTATGGTTTTCTAACCAAAGACATGTGACAGTAATTTCTTGAGAAAGATTTGGAACATTGTGACTGAGCCAAGCTAAGAATGAAAGAAGATGGAAAAATAAACATAACCTCATGCCCTGTAAGTCTTCTGAGTAAAGACATGTGTGGAGTCTATGTAGAGGGATAATTTATTCATTGATTCACTGATTCATGCATGTAGTAAATATTTTTGGTGTGCACGTAATGTGCAAGGCACTGTGTTAGGTCCCTGAAGGAAGTGTGTTTCCAGCCCCACCAGAGTGAATAGTGAAGGGAGAGAGACAGAACAGAGAAAAGTGAACATGGACAGATGTATCATTGGACTTCATGATAAAAACTAAGAGAAGCAGATAAGCAGTGTGCTAAAGAATAACCTGGGGTTGAGTGGGGGTGGGGGACAGGAGATGAGAGACACCCTACTTAGAATTATGGAGGATGGTTTCTCTGAGAAGACTTAAAAAATGAGAAGCAGCCAGCAACTCAAAGAGCATTCCAGTCAGAGGGAATAGCATGTGCAAAGGCCCCAAGGATGGAAAGAGCTTGACATGTTTGAGAACCTGGAAGGATACCAAGGTGACTAGAGCATGAGCAAGAAGAAGAGTAGCTCCAGATGAAGAGAAGCCCAAGATGAAGTAGGACATGGAGACATGCAGGGCCTTATGGACCATGGAAAGAAGTTTAGAAATTCATTTGACTACAGTAGGAAGCCATTTAATTCTTTGAAGTAGGAGAATGACCTCTCTCCTTTATGCTTATAAATGCTTGTTATGGCTGCTATAAGAAGAATAGGTAGCAGGAGAGAAAAGTCTAACTGGGGGGACCAAGGTGGAGGCTTTGGTAATAATCCAGAGGAGCGATGACTAGGGAGGTATTAGTGGAGATGGAGAGAAGTAGAGAAACTTAAGATATAATTTGAAGGCAGAATAGAGAGAATTTGTTGATGAATTAAAAGTGGAGGGTGTTGCAAAGGAAAGGATCAAATGTAACTTCCAAGTTTCTGGCTTGCATAACTGCGTGGTTGGTGGTGTCATTTAAAGAGACAGAGAAAACAGGAACAAAGGTTGGGGATGAGTTTAGGAATCGAGAATTTGTTTAGGGACATATTAAGTTTAACATGTGCCACAGGTAATGGATAATGCCAAGTTGCTAGATGTATATTTGTTCTGGGGAAAGTTTGGGGTGGAGGTAAAAATATGGGAGTTTTCAACATCTAAATATTTCATCCGAAGGGAATGGATGAGAACAATTAGGAAGATAGTGAAAATAGAGCAGATGGAGGCCCAACTCCATTAGGTCCCTGGATATTCCAAAATTTAGGGTTGAATAGGAAAAAAAGGACTCTTCAGGGAATAGTGGAAAAAGGAATATTAGAAGAATTGTGTGTCGGGGAATCTAAGCTAGAATGTTTCAAGATAGACGGACTGTAAACAAGAGTTGAATGCTCATATAGACGCATATGCATCATGCTGAATATTTACATGAGTGATGTTATATTATCCTTTTAATAACCCTCTGAGGTAAGGACTATTGTTAAACCCATTTTACAAATGATCAAACTGTAGAGAGATTAAGTCATTTGCCCAAGATCCCATAATAAGCCAAGTTTGACACCCAGGCATTCTAACTCTAGAGTCCATGACCTTAACTTCTGTGCTATCCACCTCCATAAATACATGCTGCAACTGAAAGGTCAAGAGAAATGAATATCTAAAAGTCACTTTTGAATTTGACCACGTGAAGTGATTGAAAACCTAA
Organism: Tapirus indicus; assembly: GCA_031878705.1. Taxonomy (NCBI): domain Eukaryota; kingdom Metazoa; phylum Chordata; class Mammalia; order Perissodactyla; family Tapiridae; genus Tapirus; species Tapirus indicus. The sequence continues at coordinate 32,321,090 of CM062935.1, read as the reverse complement.
ATGAGTTGTTTTGTGAAAGTGGTAGGTGCAAAGCTGCATTGGAGGGCGTTGCCCAGTGAAGGGGAGGTGAAGCTGTGTGCTGTGAAGGAAAGAAGAGAAATCAAGAAATGGAATGGTAGCCTTCGAGAGAATGGGACTTGAAGAGGTGGGAGTTGTTAGCACCTGGTTGAATGCAGGTGGCAATGGTTTAGCGAAGAGGGAGAGATTAATGACCAGGATGGGAAGCAGATAACCTGGGAGTAAAGTCTTGAGACTGAACATTTTCTCCCTTTCCTGCAGCCTTTCCTTTGTTTGTAAATAGAAATTCCTTGTTTTCTGAAGGATTTAGAGGAGGGTTTTGGCTCTCTATGCCTCTGCCTCCCCAGAGGAAGAAGAGTGTCTTCTCAGACTGTGAAAAGTACTGTGGATGTGTGGCCCAGCCTGCTCTGCCTTTTCTCTTTGGGATCTGCTACCCACAGCACGCCCGCGGTGTTCGCTCCACTCCTGCTGCCCATAGGGCAGCTCACCAGGACACAGCTTCTCCAAACTGCCAGCTTGCGATGGGGTCCCTGACTCCTGTATCTGTTCCTCAACTGGTTTAGGACTTAGAGAGGGAAGAGAGTGGTTAGTACGTTAAAACTTCGGGTATAGAGAGAGGATGCAGGTGGATTCAGAGAACATGTGGAAAGATTGGCTTTAACAAGAGAAGGACCACATTCTCTTCTGTAGTAGGAAAAAAAAAAGATTTGAAATAATGGGGAAAGGTACATGTAGATTTATATAGTTGCCATTGGAAAAAAGACTGATTTCTTTAATATAATTTTAAATGTTGTATAGTATGTTCATCTGAAGGAAGTCTAAAATCCGATTTTGTTGTACTGGGGGCATTACATGGCCTTCATGTGTTAAACTACTATCATCCGAACAGAAGAAACTATGACAGATTTCCCAGTGATTCTGAAATTGGGAAAGAGGATGTGGCATGCCCTATCTTGGGTAGGTAATCAGATTCTAAATAGGGCAGTCTTCAAAAAAATCATTTTCAATCAATAATATACAAACAATAATTCAATCTTACATTTAAAAACCACAAAGCATTATTTTCATTTGAAAACATTTAGGATTACTTAAGCATTTTTTATATTCAGTAGAATGATTTAGTTTAAAGAGGTTAAGCAGCAATGGATTAACCAGAGTGATATTTTCCATCAAGTTCCTGAATTAATATGTAAATAAGAGACCTATATTTTTCTATATCTTCTTTTCCTGTTTCGCATGGCTTCATTTGGGGAAATTAAGATGGGAGATTGTTGTGCTACATTGACATTTTAGCTATAAACCATTGGGCTTTGGCCCAGATTATTATTACCTGCAGAAGCTTTCTTGATTAAGTTTGGAGTTGCCTTATGTTGTGCACAAGCAAAACTACATTTTAATCAGCTAATCCATATGCTTTACACAGTTTGTAATAGGCCCTGTTAAAAATAGATTCCTTTAATCAGCAACGTTGGATAGAAGCCTAAAGTCTTAAAATAGTCTTATTTATTCTGATTCCTTCTTCCTAAGATGAATAAACAGAATTCAGTTGATGTGGCACTAGCATGTTACAAATCATTTCATCAAATTAAATTTCATCTCTGTGAGTTTTTGCAGAAGACTGTTTAACGTTTATAAGAATTTGACTTCCAAATCCTTCAGCCCTAATCTCTGGATTTGCATAATGTGTTTCTACTTTTCAGGATTTTCCAGTTGAAAGACTTTGAAGTTCCAAGGCAAAAACTGAAATAAATTGGAAATTTGTGTAATTTCAAAGTGAATGCTTGCAATGTATGGTATAATTGGAAAGCGCATGGAAGGGAAAACATAAAAATGTTACCACTATCAACTTAGTGCTTTGAAACTTCATAGTAAAAAGATAATATGCAAGATTCTTGAGTGCTCCAAAAACATAAAGTAGATATTTCTTTTTTTTTTTCGTGGGGAAGACCAGCCCTGAGCTAACATCTGTTGCCAATCCTCCCCTTTTTGCTGAGGAAGACTGGCCCTGGGCTAACATCCATGCCCATCTTCCTCCACTTTATATGGGACGCCGCCACGGCAGGGCTGACGAGCAGTGCGTCTGCTGGCGCCCGGGATCCGAACCCGCGAACCCCGGGCTGCCAAGCGCGGACTAAACCACTGCGCCACCGGGCGGCCCCCTAAACTAGATATTTCTAATCAATACAATTAGAATGTTCTATCTTTAAGTTGCTTAAAAGCAGCAGATCCTGAACTTGAACCTGGATCTTTGATTCCAGAGTCCTTGCTCTTTTACTCCTCCATGCTGCCACTGAAAGTTTTTGCATAAAGATGTAAATTTATCAAACCTACAGAGTGTTTCTTCAGAAATTACCAAACTACATTTAGTAAATAAAGAATTGAAATATTGTTCAGATTGACCACAGTATTGATAATGGAGATGAAGTAATTTCCTTTTTCTATCCAAGCTCAAAAACACATAGTGTAAGAAAAAGGCTATGTTTTATGAATGTATTAAATTGATTGTTATATCTGCTACCAAACTGTCCAAGGTCTTACTCTTTTAATTTATATGCTTATATGTAAACTTACTTGTATTTTTGTATTATTTCTTGTGTTTTTGTCCCATGATGAAATCATTCATTCATTCAACAATTTATTTAGTGAGTGCCTACTGTGTGCCAAGAACTATGCTAAGTCCTAGGAATAAACTGGTGAACAGACTAGAATTTCTATGAATGTAGGAATTAGGTTGATCTGGTGGTAAGGACTCCTAATAGAAAATGCCTCTTTCCTACCTCTTTTCTCTGGGCTGATGTAAGCATAAGGATATAAATAAACCAGCTGGCAAACTTGGAGGACTTGGATGTCTTTTTCGTGAAAGGTCAGTAAGAAATACTCACCTTTTATGTTAGGGTTTATTAAACTCTGGAGAGGCAGTTTGGTTGGGCATTTAATTTCCAGTATTTTTAGCGTAAAATTAGATATAGTAGCAATGAATTCATGTATGCTTCTATATGATTCATATTATGTACACTGGCCTTGCCCTTCACAGAGGGCATTTAGTTGCATTTAACAAGAGAATTTCTAGCAAACCGTTCCTACATATCATTGTACCTGTGACTTAATTCTTGATTTCTCTGAATTTCCCAGATAGAAAAGCATAAATTTCTTAGGATGAATATAGGACTAGAAACATGTCTTATTATAACAAGGTATCTAGTTTTGGTGTTCCATTAACTATTCCAGTGCCAATTTGCACTCCCAGAGGATACTTCTGTTCAAACATTTTGTATTGGTTTGGAATTGTAAAAGAAGGTTGTATAATTCCTGATTTGACATTAATGAGATTTTCTGTCTCAATCCTTGTGTTTGAGGGTACAAAGAACAGTATGGCCACAGGAATTATAGAGCAGCCTATTATTTGCATATTCTGTATCCCAGGGGGTTGTTTTCTTTTTTTAATGCCTAGGTTTCCAATCTGTCATTTCTTCTGGTTGGACTTCTCAATGTGCTTGTTTTTTGCTGATTTTGTGGTTTGTTTTTAGCTGCTGATTTTTAGTTAGACTGTACAGGAGGGGTAACAAAAGACCTTAATTTTGCAATGTGAAAATTTTTTAGGCATTTGCTCTCAAAAGCTTTTTGAGTGACTTGAGATTTTTGCAGCAGCCACAGTATCCAACTTGGAAAAATATGCATTCTCAGCAGCTTTACTACTTTAAAAAAATATCCTTACACTAGCTCTTTTAGGAAGCAAGGAGACAGCTTTGCTAACAGTAATGAGTTGTGCAAACCACAGATGGTCTTCTTGCTGGAAATGACTGGAAAAGACCACAAGTGTTGGGTCTTTGGGGCACAGCTATTCACATGCATCCATGTATATATGTGTGCATGTACATTTGTGTAAGTATGCAACAAATGAATGGGGCAAAGGGTGAATTTGTATAGCTACTACTGGTACTCTAGATTTCTATGGAATTTTGAAAATTACTTTCACATAAATTAACACATTTTATACTCATAATAACTCTTCTGGGCAGAGTAGGCAGACAGCATGAATATCATCGTTATGGGTAAGAAAATAGAAGCCTGGAAAGTCCAGGTCCTTGCCCAAAGTCACATGCCTGGTAAGTGTCAGGGCTGAAATTTATCTCTATCTCCTAATTCCAAAGTGTGGCCTTTTGGTCAAAATGTCTTGGTTGGATTCCAGCTTTCCCAATTTCTAGCTCTAGCACTTACTCTAAACCTCAGTTAACCCTCTATGAATAGGAAATATGATACCTACCTCATATGTTTGTTGTGATCAATAAATGAAATAGTGTGTATAATATGTGGCCTTGTACCCTGTACATTGTAAACACTCAATGACTGTTTATATTTATTGTGTTTTTGTCTAAAGCAAAAACTGATATAGTACTTATTATGTGCCAAGTATTCTAAATGCTTTTATAAATATCAATTTAATCCTCATGTTAATTTTATGATGTAGGTATTATTAATACTTTAATTTTACATAAAATGGAGAAAACCTGAGGCAAGGAGAGGTTAAGAAAATTGCCTGAGGTTACACAGCTAGTAAATGCCAGATTAAGGATACAATTCCAGGGAATCTGGCCCCCCGTGTCCATAGTCTTAACCACTCTGGTATTATTATCGAGGTACACAGTCAAATAAATGAAAATGTGGCTTTTACCTACTAATGTTATACCACCTTAAATATTGTGACCTAGGGAATATTCCCCTTATACTATAGTAGATTTTCTCAACTGTTGCTACTGTTGCCCAGGGCATCCTAAGACTATACTAAGTGGATAGTAGAAGGTTCATTTTTCCAGATAGCTACAGAACTCAGGAATATATACAATTAGTTATAATGCAGGTACAATTTGAAGTCCACTTGATGGAAGAGGCAATTCCAGTTAAGAACTCAAACTAAATGAAAACTTGTTTTTCTTATGCACTTAAGTCATATTAGCATTTAGTTTAGGCTTAAGGTAGAATTCTGTCATACAGTCTTTAGATTAAATCACAAAACTTTTAAAAGATGCAGAGCACGATAGACAAAGAAAGATGAAAAGTATTGCTTTGATAGAAGGGTGGAGATAGTTAGAAGATGAAAACCCTACAATGTGATAGGAAGAGGGGAGGTAAGACCAAAGGAGTATGATAAGTAATAAATAATAGTAATAAAGGACTAACGGTGAAGAAGCTTACAGAGGCTTCTCCATGGTGAAAGCTGTTGACATGGAGTATCTGTGTGTGTTTATATGGTTACATTAGTAGAGAAACACTTCTGGGTTGTTACCATGGGTGCCCAGGGAATTAGGATTGGGTACTGATGTGAGTTGTTACCATGGGTGCCCAGGGAATTAGGATTGGGTACTGATGTGAGTGGAGTAAGTGTTGCCAGAAAACCAGGATGGTGTCACCATAGCTGAATCAATGAACACAATGACAAGGGATTGAGGAAGAGAAAAAAGTTTAATTTTGCTAGCAAGATGAGGCTGTGGTGGGCTTGTGCCCCAAAGTCCACAGACCTCCTGAGGCACCAGGAGCTGGGGTTTTTAAAAGAAAATCTATGGGCAGGAATGTGCTGTCTACATGACTTTAACCATCTGGTGAGAGAAAATTTATGCCAGTCCCAGACGTTCTGGTGCTGGGCTGGTTGTTATCCCTATAGCAGGAGATTTAGGGCTCCATTGATAGTCTTCCAGGGCCGCCTGAAATCGGGCCTGGGGAGAAGAAAGAAACTGCTGCCAATTAACAGTTACAAAGTTTACAAGGTTTTAGATAGGGGAGGGGGAGCTGTGGCCTTGTAGTTCAGCATCCCCCCATCAGCCTGCGTTTAATGATGATAAGAGAAGCTGCAGGTGTCAGCCTCCATCATGGATGGTGGATCTCGGTGTCAGGAAGCCGGGGAGTTGGGGAAGCTTCAGCTTCAGCTGCTTGATATTCTCTGGACATCAGTGTCCCTGTAACAAGACTTCAATAGACCCTTAACTAACCAAACTTCAGTGAGCCCCGCCCCAACATAAGGCCACTGGGGCTGTAACAATTTGTTACTTCTATTTGCCTAGTGAAGTTCAGGGATACAAAAGTTTAAAACAGCATATCTACATGTGAATGTAACTTAGAGGAGCTGGGACAGGGAATGAGTGCTTCTGGTTTTAACACATATATGCTGGGTTCAACATAGGGGAACTGATATCAGGGCCAGCATCATAAGGAGAAAGAACTGACCCAGATCTTTGGGAGAAGTCTTCTGTGGTGGGCAACGTAAAGTCACGTTCAGTCACTATTGGTGCAAGCCCTGGGCTTTAGGATGTCCATTAACTCATTTGAGCCACAAGATTCATGTATTCTACTGAAACAGTTCTACAGAAAATGAGTGGAAGATTCCTTATGTTTCTAATAAAGTAGAAATAAGTTATGCAAGAATAAAATTTAGCTGATTACTATGAGAGTAATTCTGTTAAAATTGGTTGGTATTGGAAGTTTCCTGCCACTTCATTTTTTTCTCTAGTTCCTGTGACTTCACATTTCATCATCGACTTCTCCTGCTTCTTGGAGAACTAGTTGAAATTGGCATGAACCCTATTTTTACGGAGTAGGAAAGTCAAAAGCCTTCCTTTCCAATTCTTGTCCTTATTTCCTCATGGTTCCCTGGTCTTCACCTCTGCTTATGAGTTTAAGTCAACCCCACACAACTATCCAGTGGATTCAGTTGTTTTCCAAAAGATCTGGGGACTCCCACAAGAGAAATATCACATTGCCACCACACAAAGAACTCCCATTTAGCTTGTGCTCTTGTTATCTTCCACTCCTTCCCCCACACCACACTCCACTATAGGTGAAACCCCCTGCAAAATGCAGTGCAGTCCCTATAGATTCAATATTTCTCTAAAGTAGTGCCACAGGGAAGGATTCTGAGAAGCTGATATAATTTCCTCAACATCCCTTGGAAATTTCAAGGAGAAAATTATGTCATCCTTCGCATCCTCATATACAGAGATTGGAACTTGAATTTACTGAAAGCATCCTGTGTGGATGCCATGCTGGGCACTTTCACATAGGATGTCTACTTAATCCTTGAACCTTTCTGAGTGTGTTTTATCGTCATTTTATAGATAAGGAAGCTGAGTCTCAGAAAAGTGTCCAACTTTGTTACCATGCTGAAAGAAGGTATTGGAATACATGTGAGGAAGAGTAGGAATAGTTCTTTTCTCCTCAAAAACAGAGGAATAAGAAAAGGCAAAGATTATAAAACAGCAGACAGTCTGCCTATCCGGACCATGCCACGAGGGAGACTCCTTTTCCTCATTTCTTTTTCTCCATCGAAGACATTGACACTCTGTTTCCTTTGGAATTGCAAAGCACATCAAAGAAAGATTCTTTTGGTGCCCCTTAAGAGATTATTTTTGTCTCCATTTCTAATGTTTCATTTAATATCAATGGGTATTTTATCTCATGTACACCTACATATTCCATTATGCTATTTGCATTTATTTAACACATTTAATTAAGGACATTATTAAAAATTTAGAAAGACTTCCCCTTTCATGAAATTTGGAAATTGAAGGTAGCATTTAGCAGGTTTCCTTGTCAATCACAGTAGTCATTTTTAGAATCTTTAAGGCAGTAATTCAGTTACCCACACAGTTCTGCTTTCTAAGAACTTACAAATGGAAGTCTTTCCTTAAGCAAGTCAGCAAACCTACTAGCAATGTTCCAGACTCCAGTAACAACGGTGAGAACAGGACATCCTTCAAGTCTTGATTGGGAAGAGTGTCTGGTGAGGAGGGGCAGGAAGAACAGGGAAAATACCATAGGACTAGTTTCTACCTGTCTGGCCTTTGGAGCCCAGACCTATGTCCTTTGCTCATTGCAAAGAGGCTACAGAAAGGACGTGTGGGACCTTTAGACATTTTGAAGTGACGTAGAGCTTCATCAAGTCTAGTGTCTAGCACTGTGTCAAATATAAGCCGTCCTTGCTGATATCCTCCAGTATGAGACTTTCATTTAGTATCTGATCAATTCTAAAACAGGCCAAAATAAAATATAAACAATTCCTGGTGATGAAATAATCTATGTAAATTTGAGATAAAACATCACATTTACATTTTGAAAATAATCTTTGCTGAGAACTAGAGAGCAATTGGCTGTCTGTAAAATTGAGCACCTTTCCTTTAAATCTCTACTCCCCTGAACTCCCCTCAAAAAAGTTGCCTTAATTTTGAAATGCAGTTTATAGGATGAACTATAGAAAATTGACATTTTTGTAGATGAAAAATGGTCAAATATTGGTGATTTCACAGAGTTGACAGGGCTCAATATAAAATTTTTAGTGTCGTCTAAGGGTGCTTTTCTGGAAAGCTGTGGTGGGACAAATTAACTTTGTTGCCTTGGTGACGAGCAGCTTATTTCTTAACTTACTCTTGTTATTAACCTAAATGCCTTCTTAGTTGCCTGCAGTATTCCCATAACATTTAGCTCCAGTCTACAAACTCCAGACTAAAACAAGAACAGTGTTATTGGGAAGACCAAGGCATTAATAAAAAAGATAACCCTGTGCAAAGTAAATCCACGTTTCCTCAAGTATGTCACTAGGTGATTTTTGGTGGCTACTCCTTGAAGGACACTGCATGCAGCTTGCTTAACTTTGAGATATAGCCTTTACATACATTTCAACAAAGCAGCCATAGTGATTCTTTTAAAATTCTTTTAAACAAAGAAAGGATCCTTCTTTAGATTCACTCTACTCTGGTCATCTTTGGGAGGCTAGCAGTCAATAATATCATTCTGTTTCTTTTTCTGTTACCTTTTTATGGCAAGTAGCCATTCAGTAACCACATATAAGTTTCATTATAAATGAATAAGTGAAAAAGTCAATTTCTTATGGAAACTTTTTATTGACATATCACATATACCCAGAAAACTGCCAAAATCATAGGTCATTAGATTTTCACAAAGCAAATACATCCTGGTACCCAGAATCCAGATCAGGAAACAAAATGTTTCTAGAATCTCAGCAACCCTTTCATGTCTCCATCACCACCATAACTCCCCAACAGTTTACCCACACTTTTAATATCATAGATAGTTTTGCTTCTATTTGAACTTTATGTGAATGGAATCATACAGCATGTGCTCTTTTGTACCTGGCTTCTTTTGCCCAGCATTATTTTTGTGAAAACCATCCATGTTGTTGCAAGTAGTTGTAGTACGTTCGTTTCCGTTGCTGTATAAATTTCCATTTTATAAGTATTACACAATTCACTTACCCATTTCTACCATTGGTAGAGATTTGGGTTCTTTTTGATATTTGTGCATTACAAATAGAGCTTCTATGAACATTCTTGACTGTGTCTTTGGATGAACATATCTATGTTTGTGTACAGTATATCCTAGGAATAGAATCAGTGAGCCAAAGATGCATGTCTTCAGTGAAGCAGATATTGACAGACGTTTGTCCAAAGTGCTCATACCAGTTTACCTTCCCACCAGCAGTGTCGGAGAATTCCAGTTGCTCCTCATCACCATGCTTAATATCATGTCTTTTACACTTTAGCAATTCTGAGAGGTGTGTTATGCGTGCAATGTGGTCTTAATTTGCATTTCTCACGACTAACACTGTTGAGCACTTTTTAATACATTTGTTGGCAATTTGGATAAAGCAAGTCAATTGCCATGAATATTAAGTAGGTAATATAGGTGATATGTGGATGGGGAGAAATCATATAGGTGATAATGAAATTACCAAACTTTAGTAAACACTGCCTTCATTAATGAATCTTTTACTAACTGACACATTCTATTCCTTTAACAAAGCTTCTGCTCTGATAAATTCAATTTAATAGAAGCTTACTGAGAGTTAATGATGAATAACCTCCTCTGTGGAATGATGTGAGGCTACCAACGTCCATATCATAGGAAGCTTCCCAGAGGAGGCCACATTTAAGCTGAATCTAAAGACATGAGCAGGATCTGACAGTGGGCCAAGAAATGGAAGCTAATGTACTGGAAAGGCCTAAATAAAGCCTGGAGGTGTGAAGATAGATGAATCTTTTAGGAAATTGCAAATGTTCAGGCGTGATGACCATAACTGCTAAAGAAAACTGCCAACTTGTTTTCTACAAGGAATTAAGACTCGAAAAAGGACACGACGTTAGCCTTGGGAAGTTCCAAGGGCCAAGAGTAAGCTGGGCTTAGGGTTCAATTACGTTACAAATATCAAGTTGTGTAGCTTGAAGTATTTAATTTCATTTCACTCATATCATTTACCAATGATTTTCACACCAAAAAAACCATTCTCATGCATGAGTGGGGGAAATGCTTTATGAATAGCTTTTTGCTTTCCCTGTTAGGGCTGATGTCCTCTCTCTAAAAGGTAGATGTGAGCAATACATTTATTGTCACTGAGAGTTTCTGGAGAAATAATGTAAACTCTATAGTTTTCACAACTAAGATGCCATTAGATTAAACAAAAAAGCACTGGCCGCCTCTAGTTACCCAAATAATCATTTCATTATCTTTTTCTGGGTTACAATTATTTATTTCTAACTAGTGTTCTACTATAGCATTAAAAATACTCCTTTCAGAACTAGAAGCAGTTGCCAAATACATTGTCTTTGTCTGACACCACATTTTAGTTTACTATTAGAAAAATTAAAAGTTTTTTATCACCTTACATTTTAATTTATTTTAATGAAACCTTTCAAAATGATCAGGCAGAAGGTTTTTTTTTTTTCCAACTAGCTTCAAAAATATTTGAAGAATTTAAAATGCTGTAGGGAAGGTCTATAATTTCTCAATAAACCTTGTTCTATTTCAGGGCCAAATATAACTCAGTTGTTGGAAAAAAATTATGATGGAGATAAACAGGAAACAACGGTCTCTCGAGTCCGTAATCACAGTGTGTGGTATTATTTCCCTGTAGGTTGAAGAAAAAGTCCCAGTCGGTGGATATTACTGCTCCAGGGTTCAACCCTTTGGCTGGGGCAGGAAAGCAAATGCCACAAGCCAGTAAGCCCCCCGCACCCAAGACGCCCATCATTGAAGAAGAACAGAACAATGCAGCTAATTCCCAGAAGCATCCTTCCCGGAGGAGTGAACTGCAGAGGTTCTACACCATTGGTGAGCACCGGATGTTTTATGCATGTAAATAGATGAAGTCCATCTAAATAGCATGTGAAGGTGTGGGTCTGCAGTTAAATGCCCCCTTGTTTATATAACTTGCATATTTTTCTGATGGTTTATATGGACATTTTCTTATATGGTCTGAACATAGAGATGGAAAGATACTGAAAACCTTTAGCAAAGTTAAATAAGAGAGCAGGCTTGAGGACCTTCTGTATCCTAGCCTAAGGGGAGTAAATTATATATGTTTTATAGTTTTTCAGTTTTTCAGCTTATGTGCTACTGTTTTCATTTTCGCCATTCTCCAGTCAGCACCGTTTTTTGCTTTTGTTCTTTTCATCTTCCCTCCAGGCTCTCCAGTTTCTGACCCTGTTCTGTCAGCTTGTTAAGGCAGTGGTTGATGTCAGCCTGTAACTAACGAAGTGACTAAGAAAATAGAAAGTTTTTACACTCTGAGGGAGGACACATTGCATTGTAGGTCTGTTTTGGCCTTGCCCATTACGTACTTCACTTTGGAGAGGCTGGAGAGATGGAGAGATCGCACATCCAGAACCCATGTATGAGAGAGAGCTGGCATTATCTCCCTTTTTCCCAGATAGAACAGTATCCTGTAATTTTAAACTTTAACATTTAATTGGAGTGTTGCAGGTTGTCAATCAAAATGAGTTGCATTACCAACTTTTATGTACCAATATTTGTCCATCATGTCTTTGGCCTTGCTTTTTAACTAACAATAACAATTTTCAGTGTCTTAGGTCTATTTCAGACAAAAGTTGCTCAACATATCATATATGGTAGAGGATGATGCATCGTGGAGATAAATCTCTCCAGGAAGAGGATGTGATGCTTTGGTCTTGCATATTATTTCATTTTGGAGAGATCTGGTCATATCCAAAAGCCTTAATAGTAGAGACTGTGGCATAATGGGTTTACCGAAGTTCCATCAAAGGGGTCATGTTTTATTTGGTATCCACCACCCCCACCACTCCAATATGGGATGTTTAAAATTTTTTTCTCAGATATTTTAGTGTCCCTATCTAGAAATGATAATCAGGAGAGTAGAATTCTAGTTCTGATTCCCACACTAATTTTCCATATGACTTTGTCAAGTCATTTTCCTCTGTCTTTGAGTTAAATTACTTCCTTCAAGCTTAAAGAGCCGCCTCCTTGTAGGTCTAGTAGTACTTCAGGATTTGGCCACTAAAACCACATTTTCCCTTTCTGCCATTTTATGTCTTCTTCCGGTATCTACTCCCAGGTTTCCTCTTTCCAGGTTAAGATGTTCAAGTCTTCTTTTCATCAGGCAACAAGCATGGTGTCTTTAAGGATGTCAATAGTCAACTAACAAGAGTTGATATAAGACAGTGTAGACAGGTGCATATTTCCATTTCTAAAACTTATAATAGCGAGTTCTAAAAATCAATCAATTGGAAGAGCCCATAAAGTTGACATAACTGCCCCTTCATTTTCCAGTGTCCTCTCTTCCCACCCTTCAACATGTCTACTACCTGCTTTTCTGATTTATTAACTGGTTAAGAAGACTCAGTATTTTGCCTTCAGAAAATAAAGTTTATCGTACAAACTCAATGTTCCTTAAAGATAATAAAATGGGAGAGAAACACTGACCAGCTTGACCACAGTAAATAAAAAGCTTAGCCTAGAAAATTGAAGTCTAAGTGGTAAGTGTGGATTGCAGAAAGATGAACTAGAAGTTATTTTAAATAGCTCTACTACTAGTGAATTTTTAATTATTGTGTTTGAAACAATTTGACCCATAATCAATGTCAATGGCATGTCTATTATGTTAAAATAGACACCTGAATTCTCAACTTACTGTGTTCATGTAACCCTTCTACTAATTTGGACCTGGAAACATTATTTTCAAGATTGAAATATTAACAACCATGTAATTGCCTGCATTGAAAGATCAATTCACAAAACAAGTCTACTTCAGTATTCCTTAGTGAAAGTATTGGTAATAAACAACAATTAAAATTACTACTCTTGGTAATTCCATATACCAGGTATAAATTAGCTCCTTTTTTCTATCTCATTTCATCCTCACAACAACTCTGAGAGATAGGTGTTATACTCTCTGTTTTTATATATGAAGGCTAGAACCTTAGAGAAATTAAAGAAGGAGCCATGAGCCAGAGATCCCAGACTCTACAAGTGAAATTAATCTCTTGTGACATTTTAGGGTTAGCCTTCTCTGTCACTCAGGATAACATCCCTCTTTGCACAGAGGTGAACTAGAGTAGTTTCTATGAGTAATATAGTGGAGTAAGATTTTTACTGAAATTCTAAGATAATCTCACTTAAGGAAACCATGCCAACTAACCCATCCACCAGCCAATATGCCCTTTCATTGAAAAATATCTTTCAATGTCTCAATTTATGGTTTGCACTACTGGCAAAACCTGGGAGCCCTCTTGTGGCCAAGTAGAGTACTACATTTAAATTTAGCAATGAAGTGCCCCGCTATATTTAACTGAAACATTATATTTAAATTCAAGCAATGGTTCTGGGGATTAAAGAATTTTCAAATGAAAAATAAAGAACTAGAAAATTTTGGAGTTATTTATATGTCTCTTAGTGGGTAATGAGTGGCTGCAGTAGCTTTTCTAGAAACTTCTTTTGATCTCACAGCTATTATCCTTCGTGGACCTATATATAGGATCTGCTTCCTGTTGACAGAACTCTAGGAAAGAGAAATTATAGCCTCCTTGTATAGATAATAGATTCAGGTTCTTAATTGTTCCTAACACAGAAACATATTAAACCTAATATAGCAGCAAAAAAAAAGTAATAAATGTAAACTCATTACTTTTTATAAGAGAATAACCCATCTTACAAGAAGTATAATAAAATTTCATTGATTTGGAATAAGTAGGGGAAAAGCTGTTCTCTATTTATGGGAAATATATGAATCTTCAGATATATTAAAAGGATAATAATCACTCTCAGGACTGCGGCTAAGGAAAGAGCTTTTTCTACCCTGCTTCTGTCACTAGCTGTATAATCTTGCAGTTATTTACCATCATTTGACTTTAATTTTCTCATCTGTACAGTGAAAGATTTAGACAAAATCAGTGTCTTTCTGAGTATTTTTTTCTCTCTCGCTTTTTTTTTGTGTGTGGGGAAGACCAGCCCTGAGCTAACACCCATTGCTAATCCTCCTCTTTTTGCTGAGGAAGACTGGCCCTGGGCTAACATCCGTGTCCATCTTCCTCTACCTTATATGGGATGCTGCCACGGCATGGCTGACAAGCAGTGCGTCCGCCAGCACCCAGGATCCGAACTCGCAAACCTAGGGCTGCCAAAGTGCGAACTAAACCTTTGTGCCACCAGGTGGCCCCTTTTCTCTCTTTTTATCATCACAACTGAGCATATGAAGTACTGTATAAGTTTTTGATTGCTATGAAACAAATACCAGAGACTTAGCTATTTAAAATGACACCCATTTATCAGCTTACAGTTATGTAGGTCAGAAGTCTACAAGCTGGGTTCTCTGCTCAGGGTATCACGAGACTAAAATCAAGGTGCTGGCTGGGCTGAGTTCCCATCTGGAGGATCAACTGGGGAAGGAAATGCTTCCAAGCTCATTCTTCTTGTCAGCAGAATTCAGCTCCTTGCAGTTGGAGAAACTGAGGTCCCCATTTCCTTGCTGGCTGTCAGCTGGGGCCATTCTCTTTCCTTGCCATGTGGCCCCCTCCTTCTTCAAGCCAGTACCTGTGTGTCAATTCCTTCTCATTTGAATCTCACTTCCTCTCCTGGGGCTGGCCAAGAAAGCTCTCTGCTTTTAAAGGACTCTTGTAATTAGGTCAGGCCCACCCAGATGATCTTCCTGTTTTAAAGTCAACATCACCTAATCATGAGAGTAATGTCCATCATAGTCACAGTCCTGGGCATTATGCAAGTGCGTACATCAGGGGAGTGAGGAATCTTGGGGACCAACTTAGAATCCTGCCTAACACATTTCACACCACTTACCCAGTGTATACACACTCAACTACCAACACAACTCAAACAAAATTTCCTAAAAGCATTTCCCTTACTCTCTATTTTGATCATTTTTATTCTATCCTATGTCGTTTTTCAAATGCAATCTCAACTCCCTAAGTTGACTGCATAGTCCATTAATGAGTTGTGACCTGTAGTTTGAAAAATCACTGGACTAGATATTTGAAGTCCTTCAGTTACTTAAAATTCTATTATTCTTTTAAAATAAAAGTATTAATTGGAACTAGAATAATGCCACATTAAATTAGTGGACAAGGGGCCGGCTCGGTGGCGCAGCGGTTTCGTCTGCGCTTGGCAGCCCGGGGTTCGCGGGTTCGGATCCCGGGCGCCCGCCGATGCACTGCCTGTCAGCCATGCCGTGGCGGCGTCCCATATAAAGTAGAGGAAGATAGGCACGATGTTAGCCCAGGGCCAGTCTTCCTCAGCAAAAAGAGGAGGATTAGCAACAGATGTTAGCTCAGGGCTGGTCTTCCTCACCAAAAAAAAAAAAAAAAATAATAAATAAATAAATAAATAAATAAATAAATTAGTGGACAAGCTCTAAAAGGTAAATAGATGCAAATAGAATAGTTTCCAATTTTCACTACTCTGATTTCTGTTCGTGCTCAATAAAACTACTTGAGTTTGACAATGTATGTAAGAAACCTATATCCTTCAAAACCATAGTACTTACTTAAAAATAGAAGATGAAACCAAATACTAGTAGACTCAGATATTTGTAATGTTTCATTTATTTGCTACCTTTAATTCAGAGAACTACATGTAAGGAATTCTGAAAGAACTGTGAATTAGGCATAGAGGTGGTGAAGACTGTGTGCACAGGATCCAGAAACGACCCATTGCTCCCTAAGGTCGACCTGTACAATTCCATGCAGTATTTGTTCCTTGATTCAGATTCTAGAGCTGGAGTTTGTACGTCTCTTCTGTAACTATTAGTAAAAGGTGCTGATGTCTTTCCATTCTGAGGATTTTCCCTTGACAGTTAGAAAGAGGGGCAACTCTTGATGGATGTCCCGACAGAGTCATTCCGTGAAACACCAAATGCTGATTAGTCCGTGATCAGTCCCTGCTGTGTGCAAGCCTCCTAGGAGATGCTGCTCAGAATAGAAAGAAAAGTAAACCCGAGAGCCGTGCTTTCAAGGTGGTCCTCATATGGGTGGGGGAAGGGAGTGCCTGGTTAAAACAGCACATCAGTGAGTGGAATACAGGACAGATGCCCTTAATGCCCTGGGGCTGGGGGATGAGTGGGGAGCGGCAGAGGGCAGGGGAGGCTCACTCAAAGCCTGTGGAATCCAAAAGGTGGAGAATCGCATCAGATGGTAAAGACACTCAGAGGCTCTTCACTGGCTCCATAGATCGAGTCACCCTTTACCACCCTCCTCGCTTATAAGCTCCCTTGGCATCTGGCACTTTCCTTTCCTCCTTATCTTCCTCTGTTGGCGTCTCTGTCTCCACACCTGGTCTCTATTCCTGTGGTGGGAAATGGTGCCGTTCATTTCGCTAATCCCAGTGCTTAGTACGGTTGAGGCACATAGTTAAGTGCTAAATAAACATTGGGGGTGAGGAGGGGGAGGAGGAAAGGGGTGCTGGTGGAGGTTGTGGTGATGAACCCTCCCCTCTCACTGGGGGAGGAGAGGAGGAAATCTGCTGAGAGTTCAGTTTAAGGAGGAAAGAGCTCTGGAGGCTTCTAGGCTTTGGAGAGGGATCTGAAAACTGCTGTGGAGAACAGTGGGTAAGAGAACACAACCTTTACGTCTGTGAGAAAGCAAAAACGGTTAGAGTTAGCAAAGCCCTGTTTTATTACTTATGCTATTTAAATGCTCTCTGCAAGTTCATGGAGAAAGCAGAAAAGGTGGATCTTAGCCTGGTTCCTCGCTCAGCAGGGCTTCCAAACAGGTCCAATAAGGCGGCTCCTTTGCTAACAGGTATCTGAATAATACCTCTGGAACTTTTCTTCAGTTGAGATCTCTCCCACTTAGGTCCTCACCTTGACATGTGAACTGACAGGCTGCTCACTCCTTATAATCTCCTGTTTGTCCCCATGGGTCAGTCTCAACCTTCTCTCCTTCTGTCTATATTAACCTTACTGTACCACCTTCTCTCTGTAAGACACTGTCGATGATAAACCAGTCAATGTTCTTTACACAGTAATTTCCAGTTATATTCAGATGAATGAAGTCTGGGTTTATTGGGATATGTATAACTCAAACTTTTCCACATATGAAAATATGTTCTTCACTTATAAATCTGTTCATTTGTTAATTCAGTAAATATTTATTGAATGCCTACTATGTGACGAGCCTTGTTCAAATGCTGCTAATACAAGAGTAAACAAGACCAAGTCCAGGCCTTCAGGTGCTTATATGCTGGTGGGAAGACAGGCCATAAATGAACAATTGGATATTTAAAACCTTGTCAAATAATGATAAGTTTTTAAAGAAAAATAAAACAGGTTAAGGGGGAAAGGTGATAGAAAAGTTACTCTGTAAACTATGTTTACATCTTATGCAATTTTTCTAAACACCCTAGCAGATGAATTATACAGTTCTAACTGAGAAATCAATTAGGCTGGTTTCAATTATGGGACATTCGATGTATTAATAATAGATTTTTTTCAAAGAGTTGTTTTTTGCTTTCCTTGGCATAGAATTAGTTTAAGAAAAGACTAATGGGATTGCTATGGGCAGCATGAAGAAGAAAATGACTGAGGGGAAATTTAGTGATCCTCAAGCTTCCCAGCATTGTTTTAAAGAGGAGGTGCCCAGATGGTCTTCATTTCTACCAGGAAAAGAATAAGGCATGTGGATTAAGCTGTGGCAGAGAATGCTGAAGTTAAATATCAGGGAATGTAACAAATTTTGGTATACTTCACTAGGAAGTTTGGTTTTTGTTTGTTTAAGTACAGCTGTATCTCTAGAGTGGTTTCCACATCAACTTGCCTAGAGGGAAAAGTGGTAACATCAGCTCCCAAAGATCCTAAATGATTTTGATCAATGTCAGAAGGGCAGGAAGCCTCCTTTTTTTTTGTTCACTTGGGGTGGATCAATGGTGAGAAACTTGGCCTCTGGAATCTGATGTCTAAGTTGAGATCCCCGTCCCCCTGCTAGTTATGTGACCATAAACAAGGTGCTTAGAATCTCAAAGCTCAGTGTTTTCACGTATAAAACGAAATAAAATAGTTCCTTACCGAAGGGGCTGTTGTGAGGAGTAAACGAAGTGGCCTATGTAAAGTGCTTATAATAGTGCCCAGAACTTGGAATTTCTCCATAAATAGTGAGCTTGTTGTTGTTGTTGTGCATTAAAGATGCAACATAAATGAGGGATCATGATCCCTGCCCTTCTGGAACTTATGGGAAGCAGGCCTCCTGTCTTGATCCTTGTGGATCTGATCACTTTCCACTGCTTAAAACCCTGCAGTGGTTCCTCATTCCCGAGACGGGGTCCTTACTCTATAGATCTTTCATGTTCTGCCCCTGCTTATTCTCCATCTTAATCTCAGACCCCAGCCCTACACTCCAGCCAGGCCAGACTCCTTGTGGTTTCTCAAAAGTATCCCTCTGTATGATGTATCATGGGCTTTAGGTAAGTGTTTCCTTCTTCTTGAATAGTGTTAGGATTCAATCCAAACTTCCCTCGTTCTTGGCCACACCTTCCCCAAATATGATCAACATGAATAAATTTCAAAGTATTTTAACATCCACATTGTCAGTTTTTTAGGTGATTAACAAATACTTGTGGAATTCAATAAATGCTTAGAACATTCCCAAAGGGTAAGTGGAAGATATGGTATGGCCACCATGTAGTAGTCTGTGGAATTAAGTCTCTGAAAGTGGAATGACTTATTCATGATTACACTGTAAATAGTGGCGAAGGAAAGAATCTAAGTAGACTGATGACTCACGGTAAACAGCTCATCCTCTGCATCTTTACAGGTCAAGTTCTCTTTTCAAAAACAAAAATGAAATTAGGTCATTG
Source organism: Tapirus indicus (assembly GCA_031878705.1). Lineage (NCBI taxonomy): Eukaryota > Metazoa > Chordata > Mammalia > Perissodactyla > Tapiridae > Tapirus > Tapirus indicus. Next base: position 32,301,959 of record CM062935.1, on the reverse strand, counting down.
ACAGAGATGTCAGTGAGTGGCTTCCCAAGTGCTAGTCCATACCATTGATGGTGAAACAGGTCCATTAAAAAAGAATACTAGTTTTTCATGCAATTACATTTATTCAGTTAAGGTAACTGTCTTTTCCTTCTTTTCTTTCTTCCTCCCTCCTTCCCTCCTTTTCTCTCATCTTCCCTCTTTCCTTCCTTCTTTATTCCTTTCTTTCATCCTTCTTTGTGTTAAAATGGACTGTCCTTTGTGAAAAGATGGCATAGTATATGTATTGATTTGGTACACTTTTTCCAATAAGATTTGTTCTTTTTAAATCTTCTTGCTTGTCAAAATTAAGTTGGGAAGTGTCCCCAAAATATTCTTTTGAAATTTTACTGGTTTGTGAAATTGTAAAATCTGAAATCCAATGATCTTATCTTTTGCCCGCCTTCAGGACAGAATGCCTTCCACATTCCAAGCTTAATGAAGCACAGTTAAATATAAATTTGTATCTTACTAACCCCAGGCTGCTTACATATTGAAAAGAGAGCCTGCAGAATTAGGAGTTCCCTGGGAATTCTTTTGAGTAGTTGGCAAAGTTAAAACAGTAATAACTAGTTTGGAAACTCTAAAAAGAGAAAAGCAAGACACACGTTTAACTGCTTTTTAATTGCAGTACACCAGGCATTTTAAAATATCGTCACATAACTTGTATGCCTCTCATTTTGAAGCCAGACTTTTTAATTATAAGAATAAAAAAGATCAACTCTAATGTGAAAATACTGTAACAGGACAGAAAAGAGAAAGGAAAAGACTAATCTTGCTGGAAGCAACACATTCTGCAGCCTGAAACTAGGTCACCACTGAACCAGAACCTTCTCTCCAAGCTAGAAGATTCTTCATGTAAAAGCGAGAAGTCTCTGTGATTTAATCAGCAGAACCATCGTGGCATGTAGGTCACTGTCGATAAGCACATAAACTAAAATGGGTAACTGCTCTGAGGGTTTAAATTATGTTCTTGAGAAAAATGACTTTGTTTTGAAGTTTGTTCTGACAGTTTGATGACTAGATTTTTTGGGTCATAAGAACGTTTAAGGAAAATTTTTCCATTGCTGAGGTTCCTTGTTATACACAGAATCTGGATTTCCCTAAATGGACTTGGGCTTTTCACAAATTCTGAAGACCAGCTCATGTGTCAAAGCACTATTTCTTTTCTTTTTTATGCACATTGCGTAAGAGTGTGCAATTTTTATGAAGATTGTGAATTTAGAGATATTGAGAATCTAAGTTGAATTTTTTGTTCATTTGTGGGATAAGCAGACCTTGGGATTCAATATATGAGTTTGTGTCTGTATTGAGGGGTATTTAATTGGATTTTTATTTCCTTTCATTTGTTTGTTTATTCTACTTTAAAACCCACTTTAAAATCTGAGGCCTAGGAAAACCCACAGGCAGAAACTCTTTTTCAACTCTGGAATAAATATGAAGCTTTATTTCTTCCTAGAGAAATTAGATATTTTTTACTGAACATTTATATAGTTTTAATTAAACTTTACTAAGCAGCAGTAGGTATACCCAGAAGGAAAAAAAAAATATGTTTGTTTGATATCCCTGTAGATTGGTGGTGCTTATAATGTGCTAGATAAGCTCGCCTACTCTAATTTTACAAGGTTAACACCATATTTTGTACATTTGCCTCATTCTTTTTGCCCTTAATTCTGTGATTGTTCTCTGTCAGAAGTAATCAACCCAGGATCAAGAAACACAGCTTAATCATGGCTGTGATAAATGGATTAAGAAATGTCAATAACCCCGAGGTTTCCCTGAGCAACTTGAGTTGGTGTGGTGTGTGAGTTTCAGCATAATAGTCTTATAACTTATTAAAAACAAATTATACCTGTCAATTTATATAATGATTTCTAAACAGCCTAATTAAACCTATACTGGTTAAAATTGTGGAGTAATTAAAATGGACATTGTTTCATGGTTGAGAAATAATCATGATCTTGTTTGAAATTTGCTAAATTCCTATTAAAATAAGTCCTTCAGCACTGTCAGCCATCAAAACTTGCCCTTTCCACCCACCAACACTTGAAAGAACATTCTGTTTCACTGAACCATGGCTAGGGGAAGAAAATTACAGATTATTAAGAAAGACCTACTTTATTTTAAATATTTAGTGATAGAATTAACAGTGATGTGAACAGTGAAGTATGTCCAAATTTCCCTAGTATTTCCGTTTTTTGAAGAGTATGAATTTAAAGATTTTCTAGGATCTTACACACATTCAGAAATAAAACTATTGGTATCTTCTGATTCTTTTGAAAGTTGGCTTTTCTTCCCACTGCATATCTAAAGATATTTCTTGACACATAAAAAACTGTAGGATTTATGCTCCTCAATGAAATGTTGACCATGTTTACAATTCTAATCTAAAGAATATTACTTAGAAGAATGTAAAAATAGTTAAAAGCTACACACAGTTGGGGGAGGGAGGAAGCTTCTATTTCTGCAGAGGTTTTGAAACTACTTTGACTACAGTTAATTACTTCGAATAACCCAACTGGAGATTATAAATGTTTCAGTGACCATTCGTAATAGATTCATGATAAATCATATACACATCTATATGCAGTGAAGCTTTTAGTGAGCTTTTTTAAAACTTCACTAATTCAAACTTTGTGATCATCGGGACAAACTGTGAGATAAAAAGCCTTTGTGTTAGTACAATCTATGACTAAATAGCAATATGGATTTATAATGGAAACATGATTTCAGGATACAGAAAATATTACGTTCAGCAAATTAGCTTAACAGCTTTTTTAGTAAGTAAAAATACCTACTAAGAGAAATTAATGAGCTGGTTTTAAAGTAATGTTATCTATTAGTTAACCTATTTCATGTTACCGTGTATGTTTGAAAATAATAAAGTTGAATACCTTCAAAATATTATATGAATAAGTCTTTAGTAATTTAGATGGATGTTGTCTGGGGAGGAAGCCCATATTGTCTGCGTAATCACGGCCAACAAACCTTAGCATCCCATTTCCTCTGGTCATTTATTTGGTAAGCCTCTTTCATAAACTGGAATCTTAAGTCTTCTGGTATATTCTGTATTATAGAAAGAACTGATATGCACTGGATTTTAAAGAATACTGTTATAAGTATTAGAAACATTATGCATTGAGTATATGGAGGATAGCCTGTCATCAGAGAAATAAGTAAGACTTGAAGCAGTGCCTGCTTACCTTCTGCATTACAATATTTTCTATTTGCAAGGATTTGCACTCAAGGATACTTGGACTTTATTTTGTTGCTTAAAATTTAATACACCTATAGGAAGGACGTTGATTTCCTCTTGTAGATTTCTGAGCCATGAGAGGCAAAAATTAACATCAATAGCATATTGGAGAAAAATATCATGGGTCCCTACAGGGAGTTGAACTTTGTGACTATGTTTATTGAGTGTCTCATAGACTGATTCAAAAGAATTTCCTTTCCAATTAGGTAGTCTCAGTGTCCTTAAGGTCTTTTTCAAGTGAGTCAAGATCTAGCAAAAGCAGCAGAGTAATATTTACTCTTAAGTAAAGAACAGGGTATCTGGTATGCTATTTGGGGCTACAGAGTTTCACTTTGTGCTTGAAATAGTTCTCTCAATTTACAGATCTTTTGTGATATGAGAAACATTTTTGTAAATAAACATAGGGTGAGTGGGATGGGATGGAGTTAGCCAAAATGATGCACTTAAATAAGAAAAAGAGGAATATAAATAATGATTCCTTCTTTCCTTGCTTTCACATTTATTTTTCACCTCCACCCTTATATAAACTTATCTGAACCTCAGGTTTTAAGAGGTTCAGTTTTAAGAATGCATATACATTCATTTAAAAAATGGTTGTCTGACCATCACTGACAATTGCTAACAGTTGGAGTTGAGACTTGAGAAGGATGAGAGGCCAGGTAGTGGGAGTCTTGTGTGCTATTTGGACTTAATCTTGACATCTTGGTAACTGTTGAAGGGTTTTGCCTAAGGGACTGCCTTGATAAGGTTGCTTTATAGAGCAATGTTTCAAGCATCATATGGAGAATGGGTTGGGTATATATATGCCTAGAGAAAGAAGAATCTTTTAGACATATATTGTAAGGGCTAAAAAGATAGGTTGTTTAATGTTAAAGAGCTTTGGCTCTGGAATTACATAGGCCTGGGTTTGGATTCTATCTTGGCCATTTTGAGTAGCTCTGTGACCTTGGACAAGTCACTTAACCTCTTTGAACTTCCGATTTTCATTTGGGAAGTGAGAATATTACCCTGTACCACTTAGGTTTGTAGTAAGGTTTATATGAGATAACGTGTACAAACTGGAGTAAGCACACAGTAAATGTTAAGTAAAAAACAAAGTATCAAAATAATATTAATGAAGAGTGACAAGAGCCTAAACTAAGGCAGAGGCAATATGACAAGAGAGAATTACAGAGAGATAATGGACATAAATCTAGAGGAATTGGTGACCAGCTGGAAAAGAAGAAGATTTTCTAGTTGGTGCTAATGATTTCAGGTTTTAAATACTTGAAACAATGATAGTTAATATTTTTCAATTAAGAAGATATATCGTGTTTTGTAAACAAAATGAATATTTCTATGGGTCAGAAAAGGGATAAAAGTATATAGCAATAAATGACTATTGAAGCCATAGGCCTTTTGAGCTCTGGTCCAGAAATTGTCAGGGGCAGCCAAGCACTCAACTCCAGCAGGATGAATGGGATTAAAAGGACACCATGAACTGTCACAGCAAAGAAGAGCCCAAGAGGACATGACAACTAAATGTAATGTGGTATCCTGGAGGGGATTCTGGAACAGAAAAAAGACGTTAGGTAAAATATAAGGAAATCTGGATAAAATATGGACTTTAGTTAATAGTAATGTATCAGTATTTCCTCATTAATTGTAACAAATGTATCATATTATTATAAGATGTTAATAATAGGGGAAACTGGGTGTGGGGTATATGAGAGCTCTTTGTACTATAGTAGCAATTTTTCCATATCTAAAAACTGTTCTCAAATAGAAAAGTTGTTAAAAAAAAAAAAAGAAAAAACGGGATACCATGCATGGTGGGAGAACGGAGCCCTACTCTCTTCTTTGAACTTAGACCTGAGCCTTAAAGGAGGCTGGAAAAAGCTGTGGTCACTGCCCACCCAGGACTGTGGCTCATAGTGAGCTTCAGAGGCCAGAAGAAACAGAAAGGCTCGCAGGCTGGACCTAGGAGACCAGACCCATCCAATTCCTATCTGAATCTATTTTCTCCCCACTAGCAGCACGGGACGTGAGCCACCAATATAAGACCTTTTTCTGGAATGGAAGTCTCAGGGGACAAATAGAGCTAAGAGCAAAATGGCTAGATGGAACGAGAAGATACTAGAGAGAGAGAGAGAAGGAAAAATGTGAAACCTCAAAGCTCCCTCTCAAGAGAAGCCTGAAACTAAAATTTAAGTACACGAGGAAAGCTAATTCTGAGAAAGTCAACAAAGTCAACAGTTGGGTGAGGAATTCACTCTTGATAAAATGTGAAAAAAACTTTTTTTATCTCTTAAAATGACTTTATGTTTTGTTTGAGGCTTCTAGGATACCTATTGAGTTTCTGATTTGACCATCTGGGTGAATGGGATTACCATTTACAGAGATGGAAAATACTCCAGGGATAGTTTTTGAAATGGGATGTTGAGTTCAACTGAGGGTCAGCTGAACTTAAGCTACCTATGGAAACAGGCATTTGGATCTGCAGTTCTGGTGCTCAGGAGATAGGTTTAGAACGAAGATATCAATCCAAATCAGCATGTAGGTATAGAGGAGTTTCTTAAGAAGAGTGAGGAAAGGGAGAAGAAGAGTCCTACTTGAAATTTAAGGGGTAAGATGAGACTAATAGTCTGCAAAGGAAACTAAGAAAGAATGATCAGTGGCACAGGAGGCAATCTTTGTTGTTTCCTCCAGCTCTATAATCCAATAAATTTGTCCATTGTTGGCCTCTAGTTGTATAGGAAAAAAAATGAAACTATTCATCCATATGACCAAAAGGGCAAAGAAGATCATTATGATAGGGACTTAACATCCTAGGATTAGAGAGTAAAGGTGTTCATGAAAGCTGTGTTGGAGGTGGGGTAGGGAGGGATATGCTCTGTCAGAGAGAGAGGGAGCAGCAGCTTCTCTTTGGTGCCTTTCTTTGGTCATCACCTATGATTTAAGTACAGTAGAGTAATAAAATCTGTCAAGAAAAATGGGATGAACTAGGATTGATGTCTAAGTATCACATCAGAAAACTTTTGATGTTAAAGGCAAATGATTTTTATCTGATTTAGAGAAAAGTCAATGCATCTGAAAACATCTTTTTCCAGTATTGAATCAATATTCCTGAGTCTCTCCTCTTAGTATAAATCACAGTTATGATTCATTCTGTTGTTTTAAACCCTATTTATTGCAGAGTCATACCATGTCACACGGTCTGAGACCTTTCTCCTACGTTATTTTGGGACTTGTAGGAAACTTATGGATGAGCAGCAGACAACAACAAATAACTCAGGGTCTAAAGGCAGTCCCATGATACACCACCTGAACAGAGGAAAGGCTTGGTCTTAACTTTTCTTCAGCATGACTCAGAGGGGAAAGTTTTAAAGACTTACAACTATCCTAAAGAATCACTTCCTGAATTTTAATGTGCACTGAAGAATCTTATAAATATCCAGATGCTGACTCAGCAGGCCTGGGTTGGGGTCCACAATTTTGCATTTGTAACAGGATTCCAGGTAATACTGATGCTGCTGGTCTATGAATAGCAAGGCTAGTCTAAAGAGCCCGAAGGCCTTCTTCACTTGGCAACACATATAAAATATGTTCAATATTTGGACCCAAGTTATCATCCTGGATCAAAACATTATCATTAAGAATTGTGTTCCAGGGGGGCCGCCCGGTGGCGCAGCGGTTTAGTCTGCGCGTGGCAGCCCGGGGTTCGCGAGTTCAGATCCCGGTCGCCCGCCGACGCACTGCCTGTCAGCCATGCCGTGGTGGTGTCCCATATAAAGTAGAGGAAAGACGGGCACGGATGTTAGCTCAGGGCCAGTCTTCCTCGGCAAAAAAGGGGAGGACTGGAGCAGATGTTAGCTCAGGGCTGGTCTTCCCCACAAAAAAAAAAACAAACAAAAAAAAGAATTGTGTTCCAGGGCCAGTTTGGTGGCATAGTGGTTAAGTTCATGCACTCTGCTTTGGTGGCCCGGGGTTTGCAGGTTTGGATTCTGGGCATGGACCTACACACTGTTCATCAAGCCATGCTGTGGTGGTATCCCACATACAAAATAGAGGAAGAGTGGCACAGATGTTAGCTCAGGGACAATCTTCCTCACCAAAAAAAAAAAAAAAAAAAGAAAGAAAGAGAAAAAGAATTGTGTTCCTCTCTCAAAACAAACTACTTAATTCCCAACCCTTAATACCTATGATGTAAGAAACTTTCAGAGTAAGAATAAGAATGTAGATGTTATCTCATACACACATATGTATAGTTTTCATACTATAAAATACACAAATTACCATAAAGTAGTAATAGATACTATTGTTTTATTAAGATTGGAGCATTTGAGACATGTTAGCAGTTGCTGAATTTGATTTGTCAAGGATGTTAGCTATGACATATGGTGTAGTTTAGTGCAGAGCAGTAGAATTACATAGGTTCTGACCCAAAAGACGTGTTAAAATTCCCCTACCTATGACTCCTGAACTTTCAGCAGTTTATACAAATCATGAAATTCTGGCTGTGATTGGATTTCCTAAGGAAACTGATGGAAAGCCTAAGTTCCTTGTCCTGGTTGAATTGGCAGAAATAGGGAGAATACACATGGACATGTGGGATAGAGACTCTTAGCTGACATTAGTCAGACACCTAATCATTAATAGTGGAAAGAGGGGAATTGAAAATCAGATGACTTTGAAACTATTCCTACTTTTTTAAACCACAAAAGTCTTTTTTTTTTGGAGAAAGATTGGTCCTGAGCTAACATCTGTTGCCAATCTTCCTCTTTTTTTCTCCTCAAAGCCTCAGTACATAGTTGTATATCCTAGTTGTAGGTCCTGCTAATTCTTCTATGTGGGACACCACCTCAGCATGGCCTGATGAGTGGTGAGTAGGTCCACGCCCAGGATCCAAAATGATGAACCCCAGGCCCCCGAAGCAGAACGTGTGAACTTGACCGCTATGCCACCGGGCCTCCCTGAAACTATTCCTACTTTTACTCCTAACCAAATATGTGGTTCTGGACCTGGGTCACTTATCCTCCCAGGATTCTAACTCTCACATCTGGTAAATTAGGGAATTTGATATCCTCGTGATCATGAAGACTCCTTTGAGCCTCTAATTCTTGGATTTTAACATTTTTAACTGAGGTGCATTTTATTACTGTTCTATTCAAGTGAAATTATTTTGAGCATTGATTTTTGGCACAACACCTCTCTAAGTCCAGTTCAAAATAACATTTGTTTCTAAAAACATGTTCAATTACTTGTACCATCTTCTTTCTGCCACTTTTAGTATTCTTTCACTAAATGAGTATTTAAGTATTCTTTCATTAATTCTTTCATTTTGTTGTTCCAAAACTAGGCTAGGATCTTTTTCCAAAATGTGCAAGTTACAGGTTGGACCTGCTTATTTCTTGTTCATAATTCCAACCATTCATCATGATTGGTCTTTTTGCAGTCTCTGAAACGTCTTTATTTAATACAGTTATATTGCTCCATTAAAATGAGCAACCTTTGTAATAATTAATTCCCTTTATAGAAAAGAATGTTTTCTCAGTGGCTGTGTCCTTTGTTTTGATTTCATGACTCCAGATAGTTCTGACAAACTCAGCAATTGTGAGTAGCATAAAAATAGGCATTTTGAATGTAGTGAACAGCAGTTCAAGTTAAGCATGCAAAAATGTACGTGGAGCTCAGTTCTTCAAAGTGGGGAGGAGGAAGGAGGAAAGAATCAACAGGTATAACCACATGTTTGTGCTGGACACTATGCATTATCATTTAATTTAATCATCCTGAAAATCTTGTATTAGTAAGTTTTTTTAGTCCTCATATTACAAAAGAAGTTCAGAGATATCCCATGGCTTACCCAAGGTCAACCGGCTGGTAAGGAGTAGAACAAGAATTTAAATCCACATCTGACTCCAAAAGCTATCTTCTTTCCATTAAATTTCACTTTCTCCAAGCCTTGTGTCATATTCTTTTGTGGCAACTTGTTTCTCAATGAGATAATGGCTGTATAATCTCTGTATAAACTGTAAAGTGCTATACAACTGTGACTTATTGTTGCTGTGATTGATAAAACTGGATAAGTCATTTAAAGTTCCTAAGGAACAATAATAAATAATTGATATTCGCAATGATACACTTAGTCTTGCTCATGTAATTTTACTTCTCATATGTGTATTTGAAGTGGCATTTTATAATTAATGCATTGTTCCCACTGAAGCACTAAACATGCCCTTTTCATATTTTCTCAATGAAAGCAGAATGTTGGCAATATTTGGCTTAGGACTTGTTACAGAGAGAGAGAGTGTGTGTGTGTGTAGGTCATTTAGGGAAAACTAAACAAGACTTCTATAATTTGCTTGTTTTATGCTCCAGTAAATTATAAACTGATAAAATTACAATAATTTTTTACAGGAACCAAAATTAACTAAGCATATTGCTAAAAAATGGTAAATTAATTTAAAATGTCATGTAGTGGGATCAGGTATGAATTCCTTAAGAATGAGTCATGTCAGACAAACCTTTTCTTTTTACATCGAAGACTTAAGGATTAGGAAAATATCATAGAGAAAATATCTTAATTTCAGCAGAACCATGTGACAAATTTCTTATGATGGTCAGTTAAAAACAACGGGAAATAGGGGGGTCGGCCCAGTGGTTTAGTGGTTGGGTTCACGTGCTCCACTTTGGCGGCCCAGGGTTTGCTGGTTTGGATCCTTGGCATGGACCTGGACACCGCTCATCAGGTCATGCTGTGGCAGGGTCCCAGATATAAAATAGAGGAAGACTGCCACAGATGTTAGCTTGGGGACAATCTTCCTCAGCAGAAAGAGGAGGATTGGCAACAGATGTTAGCTCAGGGCCAATCTTCTTCACCAAAAAAAAAAAGCAGAGGGAAATAAACACGAGATGATTCTTTGGATACTCCTAGTTTTGAGAATAACTAATAATGAAGTGTCAGCTTGGAGAGTGGTTCCTAGTACTGGGCCACAAAGCCTGAATTTAGGACTGTGTCTCATTCAGATTTCACCAATGTCTTTGACCCACACAGATAAGATATAGATTGACGCAAAGCTGAGTGAGATCAAAATGTGACAGGATAAGTTCACTTTAAATAATTGAGTCAAATTGAAAAATTAACATTTACGGATTTGGGACTTTGTTTTTTCTTCTTTTTCTAATTTCTTTAGGTGTAATGTTAGATTGATTATTTGAGATTTTTCTTGCTTCTTAGGGTAGGCCTGTATTACTATTAACTTCCTTCTTAGTATCTCTTTTTGCTGTATCCCAGAGATTTTGGTAAGTTGTATTTTCATATTCATTTGTCTCCAGGTAGTTTTTAATTTCTCCTTTGATTTCTTCATTAACCCAGTAGTTGTTCAGTAACATTGGTTTAATCTCCCCTTATTTGTGACTTTTCCAGTTTTCTTCTTGTAGTTGATTTCTAGTTTTATACCATTGTGGTTGGAAAAGATGCTTGATATTATTTCAGTCTTCTTAAATTTATTGAGACTTGTTTTGTGGCCTAATATGTGATCTAGCCTGGAGAAGGTTCCATATGTATTCAAAAATAATGTGTATTCTGCAGTTTTTGAATGGAATGTTCTGTATATATCTTTTAAGGCCATTTGGTCTAATGTGTCATTTAAGGTCAATGTTTTCTTATTGATCTTCTGTCTGGATGATCTATCCATTGATGTGAGTAGGGTATTCAAGTCCCCTACTATTATTGTGTTAACTCTCTGTTTCTCCTTTTATATCTGTTAATACTTGCTTTATATATTTAGGTGCTCCTATGTTGGCTGCATAGATATTTATAATTGTTATATCCTCTTGTTGGATTATTCCCTTTATCATTATGTAGTGCCCTTCTTTGTCTCTTGTTACAGTTTTTGGGTTTGTGTGTATGTGTGTGTGTGTAAGGAAGATTAGCCCTGAGCTAACATCCGTTGCCAATCCTCCTCTTCTTGCTGAGGAAGATTGGCCCTGGGCTAACATCTGTGCTCGTCTTCCTCTACTTTATATGAGATGCCACCACAGCATGGCTTGACAAGCAGTGCATTGGTCTGTGCCTGGGATCTGACCTGCGAACTCCAGGCTGCCGAAGCGGAGCATGCGAACTTAACCTCTACACTACCTGGCTGGCCCCACGGTTTTTGTTTTAAAGTCTATTTTGTCTGAATAAGTATTGCTACCCCAGCTTCCTTTTTCATTTCCATTTGCATGGAATATATTTTTCCATTCCCTCACTTTCAGTCTGTGAGTGTCTTTAGATATGAAGTATGTCTGTTACGTGAAGCATATATATGGGTCTTGGTTTTTTGTGTGTGTGTGTGTGAGGAAGACTAGCCCTGAGCTAACAACTGTTGCCAATCCTGCTCTTTTTGTTGAGGAAGATTGGCTCTGGGCTAACATCCATGCGCATCTTCCTCTACTTTATATGGGATGCTGCCACGGCATGGCTTGACAAGTGATGTGTTGGTATGTGCCCAGGATCTGAACCTGCGAACCCCGGGCTGCCAAAGTGGAGCATGCAAACTTAACCACTATGCCACCGGGGCGGCCCCAGGGTCTTGTTTTTTTTAATCCATTCGGTCACCCTATATCTTTTGATTGGAGACTTGAGTCCATTACATTTAAGGTAATTGTTGATAAGTACTTACTTATTGACTTTTTGTTACTTTTTTCCTGGATGTTTTTGTAGTTCTTCTCTGTTCCTTTCTTCTCCTCTTGTTCTCTTCTTTTGTGATTTGATACTTTCCTTAGTGTTGTATTTGGGTTTCTTTCTTTTTATTTTTTGTGTATTAATTATAGGTTTTTGTTTTGTGGTTACCATGATGTTCATATATAATAATCTTTGATTATAACAATCTATACTAGGTTGATGGTCTCTTAAGTTTGACCTCATACTAAAAGCCCTACATTTTTACTCCCCTCCCCCACATTTTGTGTTTTTGACGTCATATTTTACCTCTTTTTATTTTATGTATTCTTTACCCTCTTATTGTAGATATAGGTGACTTTAGTACTTTCATGTTTTGACCTTCATACTAACTTTATAGGTAGTTGATTCACTGCCTTTACCGTATATTTGCCTTTAACAGTGATATTTTTTCTGTGATAATTTTCTTATTTCTGTTTGTGGCCTTTTCTTTTCCACTTAAAGAAGTCCCTTTAACATTTCTCGAAGGCCAATTTAGTGGTGATGAATTCTTTTGTTTTCTTGTCTGGAAAACTATCTCTGCTTCCGTTCTGAATGATAACCTTGCTGGGTAGAGTATTCTTGGTTGCAGGTTTTTGCCTTTGAGCACTTTGAATTATCGTGCCACTCTGTTCTAGCCTGTAAGGTTTCTGCTGAAAAGTCAGCTGATAGCCTTATGGGGTTTCCCTTGTATGTAACTTGTTTTTCTCTTGCAGTTTTTAGGATTCTCTCTTTCTCTTTAATTCTTGACATTTTAATTATATTGTGTCCTGGTGTGGGTCTCTTTGGTTTATCTTGTTTGGTGCTCTCTGTGCTTCCTGTACCTGGATGTGTTTCCTTCCCTGGGTTAGGGAAGTTTTCAGCTATTATTCCTTCACATAAGTTCTCTGCCCCTCTGTCTCTCTCTTCTCCTTCTAGAATACCTATAATGCGAATGTTGCTGTCTTGTCCCAGATGTCCTTAGACTGTCCTCATTCCTTTTAATTCTTTTTTCTGTTCAGTTTAGGTGATTTTCTCTCTAATTTGTTCTTTTTTGTTGTCTACTTGGCTGTTGATTCCCTCTAGTGAATTTTTCATTTCCATATTATATTCTTCAGTTCTGATTGGTTCTTTTTTATATTGTCTAGTTGTTGAAGTTCTCACTGTGTTCATCTATTCTTCTCCCCAGTTTAGTGAGCATCCTTATGACCATCAGTTTTTACTCTTTGTCAGGTAGGTTGTTTATTTCTGTTTCATTTAGTTCTTTTTCTGAGGTTTTGTCTTGTTTTTTTATTTGGAATATATTCCTTTGTCTCATCGTTTTGCCTACTTCTCTGTGCTTATTTCTATGTATTAGGTAGGTCAGCTACATCTTGCTATCTTGGAAATGTGGCCTTATGTGGGAGATGTCTTAAGGGGTCCAGCAGTGTGCTTCACTTTTATCACCCATGCCAGATGCTCCAGGGGTGTCCCCTGTGTGTACTGCAAGTGCCCTTCTCTTGTGGTCAGGCCACAGATAGGCTGGGCTGGCCCCCTGTGTGGCTGGGTTTGCAGCCCAGTGGCATGAATGTTGCTAGCTTACTCTTGGGTGTGTCCCCCCTGCCCAGTGTGAGCTGGCTGTGTGGCCTGGGGGAGGGGGACGTGCAATTGCCTCAGGTGTGCTGGTAAGCAGGGCAGGCCTCCAGAAGAGCAGCACACAACTGTTTCAGGTGCATTGGTGTGCAGGGAAGGTCCCTGGGGCAGCTGCCTGCACTACCTGGCTGCTCTGGATTGCCTTGTGTGCTCTGGTAGGTGGGGCAGGCCCCTGCACTACTAATAGACTAGAGAGAGGATTCCATATGGCACTGCCAGTTTCTGTGTCAGCACTGTTGAACTAGGTCACAAAAATGGCTGCCACTGGTGTCTCAGTCCCTGGGGGGGGGGGCTCAAGCCACTCCCTGCTTCTCTGGGACATGCACTGAGCTTAGAAATTTGAAATTTATTCAATTTAATTAGTTCAAACTACGTGTGGTCATTCCTTTGTTTTTATACCCATTTTTTTTAACATCCCCACCTGAGCTACAGTTTATCTTTGGTTTTCTTCTAGATTTTATGTTGAAGAATTATTTCATTTTTGAGTACACAAATGTAGGGATGAGGAGTTGGCTAATTAATCCCATGAGAGGAGATATTGAACATTATATACACATCAAACAAAAGAGAAGACAGAAAAAGAACTTTGGAGAAATTGTGTAATTCTTAGCCACAAGTGCCTTTTTTTTTTAAATTTATGCAAAGCTACTGCTCTCATTAGACAGGTGAGTTGATTTTTCAGACACAAATAGGTGGATTTCTCCCTATGGATATTTATTGGTGAACTGATACTATATATCAGCTAAGGTTTGCTTAGGAAAACAAAAATCACTCTAGGTATTTGAGCAAGAAAGGACTTAATACAAGGAATTATCTGCCTACAAAGCTATGGAAAAGCCTGGGAGTAAAGGTCAGAGAGAACTACTGCTGGTTTTCAAAAAACCCAGAAGTGCAAATATGGCAGGAAGTGGGTGCCAGTGCTCTCATCTGCCTGCAGCACTGAAATGAATGGTTTGCAGAGACATGTGAGAAGCCTCTGGAAACCTCACATTGCCATCTGCCCATAAGTCTACCTTTGCCACTAATGAAGGGAAGTAAAGTCTTCTTATCTTCTCCTTTCCAAATCTTTATGAGTACCTCTCACTGATGGAATCTAAATGGAACTATTAGTAACAGAAGAATATAGAAAAATCTAGTTTTCAGGCTTCTAGCCCTTTGGGTCATTGTACGTAACAGGTCAGGGGTGGGACTGCATCCGTATCCATACAATAAAGAACACACTGGTCAACTTGTATCAGTCTTAGGTGGAATTGTATATTTTCCCCAAAGCACGGGATTGAGTAATGTTGAATGAGTTAGAATTCTAAATGTTTACATATCCATTCTTATCTTGCCTCTTAATTGCAGAGAGGACATGCTTTTTCCTCCATTTACGAGATGATATTCTTGTCAAAGTATGTAATCCAAAGAGAGACAGATATGTGCAACACACAGGTAATAAGGAAGTTACCTAGTAACGAACAATATGTGAAACTTTCAGCTTTCCTTTGCCTTTTATGAGCATTTTTGTTAGCAAATCTGGTCACATTAAAGGTGAAGCAAGCAGGAACATATTTCAATATTTTCAGTTTATCTTGTTTTAGAAGATAAAAGTTTAACCCCATCATGGAAGTGCTCTTAAAGGTATATCTGATTTGTTTTCAACTGATGACAGCAATTAAGCTTATACATACAATATTACTAGTGGAAGGAGCCTCAGACGAAATACCACTGCTCTTCTTGGGGTGTCAGAGTCTTTTTGACAGACATAAAATTATGCAAAAGTATTCTATGTTCCCTCGCAAATAAAAATAATAGAAAAAAAATTGTAATGCTGCAACTCATCATCACAGGAGATAATAGCATCTCTCTGAAAGTTTTATATGAAAGATTTTATGGTTGTGCTGGGACGATTTGTAAAGTTTGAAACAAGGTTGTTCTAGATTGGCTCTAAATTATCTCTCATTATTTAATTACTTTTTTATAACTATCCTGTTATGAGAGAAAAACTTTCAAGATGGCTAGTACACTTACATATACTGTGTAATTTCACCATTTCGATTTTGATTAGTTTGAGTTTATCACTGCAAAAGTGATTATTTAGAAACAAGTCAATATTGCCCATCTCTTACCACTGTTATTTAACATTTTTCTGGAAGCTTTAGATCAGCCTTTCTCAACTTCGGCACTAATGCCCTTTTGGGCCAAATAATTCTTTGTTGTGGGAGGCTGCCTTGTGCATTGTAGGATGTTTAGCGGCATCTGTGACCTCTACCCGCTAGATACCAGTAGCACCACCTCCAGTTGTGACAACCAAAAACATCCCCAGACTTATCCCCTGGGGAAAAATCACCTCTGGTTGAGAAGCACTCTTCTAGGCAATGCAATATAATACAAAATAGAAATTAGAAACAGGGCTACTGAAGGAGAGACGACATTATCATTTCAGATAATACGATTGTCTACTTGGTAAAACCAAGAAGTTCAATTGAAAAGTTATTTGAACAAAAGACTTTAATAAAGCAGTCAAAGCAACATAAATATACAAAATTAATAACCATCAATAACAAGTTAGAAAATGTAATTTAGAGGTCTCTTTTATAATGGGCAGCAAAAACAAAACAAAAAACTAGGAAAAACACAAGCAAGAAATGTGTCGACATTATAAAAAAGAGTGAAAATCATTTTGCTCTTCCAGATACTAAAGCATACCTTAAACCTATAATAATCAAAACAATGGTACATCAATGCACTAACTCACATAAAGACCAGTAGAACAGAATAAATGGCCTCAAAACTGACCTAATTTACATTAAAAAATTGGTTTTGAAAGGCAGCATCACAAATCAGAAGGTAAAGGAAGGAAATTGTATTTCATGATGCTGGTAAAATTGGTTAACCATTTGAAAGAAAAATGTTAAATCCTTTACACTTTACATTTCAACAAAATAGATGTTGAGTCTTCTGTGCCATTTTGTAAGTTCTCATTCTACCCAGGGACCCGTTCTTTCTCCTGCTCCAGGCTAGTTGACACTCAGCCCTGGCTTACCTGAGCTGTTCCCTCCTCTGACCTCTGCTCTCTGTTAGAGTCTCCTCTTATATAAGTCCACACCAGGATATGCTCAGCTTTTATTATGAATGTCTGCTTACTTGGCTCTCTTCTCTGATAAGCAGTACACTCTTTCAGGAGACTTCTTTCGCTGCATTTCCAGGCTCTAGCACAGTGAATTTGTTTTTTTGTAAAGTATACTTATAAAGGAGTCATTAATTTTTTTAAAATTGTGATAAAATACACATAACATAAAATTTACCATTTTAACCATTTTTAACTGTACAGCTCAGTGGCATTCATTACCTCATATTATGTGCAATCATCACCCCCATCCATCTCCAAAACGCTTGGCATCTTGTAAAACTGAAACTCTGTACCAGTTGAACAGTAACTCCCCATTCCCCATCTTCCCCAGCCCCTGACAACCACCACTACCGTCTCTCTCTTTTTTTGACTACTCTAGGTGCCTCATATCCATGGAATCATACAGTATTTGTCTTTTTGTGACTGTCTTATTTCACTTAGCATAATGTCTTCAAGGTTTAGCCATGTTGTAGCATTTGTCAGAATGTCCTTCCTTTTTTTTTTTTTTGTGGGGAAGACCAGCCCTGAGCTAACATCTGTTGCCAATCTTCCCCTTTTTGCTGAGGAAGACTGGCCCTGGGCTAACATCCGTGCCCATCTTCCTCCACTTTATGTGGGACGCCGCCACGGCATGGCTGACAGGCAGTGCGTCGGCGGGCGCCCGGGATCCAAACTCATGAACCCTGGGCTGCCAAGCGCGGACTAAACCGCTGCGCCACCAGGCGGCCCCAAAATGTCCTTCCTTTTTAAGGCTGAAGAATATTCTATTTTGTGAATATCCCAAATTTTGTTTATCCATTCATCTGTTGATGGACACTTGGGTTGCTTTCACATTTTGGCTATTGTGAATAATGCTGTTATAAACGTGTGTATAGATATTTGTTTGTGTCCCTGCTTTAGATTATTTTGAGTATATACCCAGAAGTAGAATTGCTGGATCATATGATAATTCTATTTTTAATTTTTTGAGGAAACTTGATACTGTTTTTCATAGAAGCTGCTATGACTTTACATTCTCACCGTCAATGCACAAAAGTTCCAATTTCTCCGCATCCTCTGCCAACCCTTGTTTTTATCTGTTTGTTTTTTTATAAAAGTCATCCTAACGGGTTTGAAGTGATATGAATCATTCATTTTTATATCTTAGCAATTGTCTAATTTGACCCACTCATTTTTCCATAAGCAAACCCAGAGTCAGAGAATTCATGGGACTAACTCCAGGTTAAGTGGCTACTTGACATGTTTCCTGACTCCTGGTCCAATGCTCCTCCCATCAAGCCATCATGTTCCTCTGGTCACTCAAGTAGACAAAAAGAGGAACAGAAACTTTCCATTTTAATTTCACCTTTGCCTCTCTCTTGCTTTATGGCTAAACGTTTTCTAATCTTGTTATAAAAAAGAGAGAGAACAGGAAAATTATGAGACTACAGAGGAAACAACTATAAAAATGTGCCTACAGGTAACAGTACTGTATTGTGCACTTAAAATTTTGCTAAGAGGGTAGATGTCATGGTAAATGTTCTTACCATAATAAAAAAAATGTTATATGAAAAGTTGAATAAGAAACATAAACAAATATTATTTTCTCCACAAACCAGTAAAGAAGTTTGAATTAAAAAGTAATTTACACTCTGTCTCAACAATGAATGGATAACCAGCTGAAGTAGTTTTAATTTATTAGTATAAAGTAGTTTTCAGGAAGTTACCATGTTTAAAAGAGAGCTGAATGTATTAGTGGGTTGTATATTGCCTATTGCTTTGTCATTTTCTATTATTATGACGAGATTTAGATTTGATTTTTAGAGTTCTCAAAATATTTGGGGATTCAGAGGTAATATAGTCTGTGAATATTATAAAATGTGCCATTTTCTGGTAGCCTAAAACCAGCTGCAGAAAAAGAACTGCTTGTCTAAACATCCAATCACAGAATCCTTCCCCCTCACTGGAATTCATCACAACACGAAAATAACCCCGGCACATTCATAACTATATTAAAGCAGCATAAAGCATCAGCCCTAATGCCAGCGAAGATTACACCTGCATCAGTCATAATCACTGGAAAAAACCAGCAGCAATGATGTAAATCTAAGCTGTGGGCTTCCATCCTCCAGGGAATTGGAATAGCCTACGTGGAAACAATGCTCCTCAAAGCAAAGGAAATGGTGTTGTCCCAAATCTGACTGCAGAGCTCCCAGAGCACCCTGGATTTTCCCACTATAAAACCTATCAAACATTTTTGAAGTGACTTTTATCCTGAGCTAGACCCTGATCTCCAGGAAGGCAGGAGTCATGCATGGCTGCTTGCTTCATCACTGTTTCCCCAGCCCTTTGCTCAGGGTCAGACACACAGGGACACTCAGAGAACATCTGTGGACTTAGTGAGTCAATGTTGAATGTTAGCAAATATGTATGAGCACAACTGGGAAAGTTCTAATTTTTTAAACTCTGAAGTTTTATTTCTGGACACAACACCAAGGGTTCTTTCTTACTATTGTCCCATTATATCTGCCTTGAAAATGGTGTGATCACTTAGGTGAAAACCTAAAGGTATAAATGATAAGGGTCAACTATCATTATCCACATGGGTGATGCTCCTGTGTCCTGTTACAAGTCAGTCCTCACTGCTGTACCTCCTGCCTTTGGGAAGAACACAGTTTAGCAGAGGTCATCCTGAATAAAAATAACTGGTATTTCTGAATTCTTACTATTTGCCTGGCATTGTGCTAATAAGCTTTTCTTAGATATGTAATTTAATCCTTACAAGAATGCTATGAGGTAGATGTTGTCATCATTCCTATACCACATATGAGAAAACTGTGGCTTAAATTGCTTAAATATCTATCTACCCAAAGGCACAGTGCTACTGAGGAGTAGAACTTGGAAACCTACGGTGTTAGTCCTGGGTTCTATTGGTAATATGACAGTCTCAGACTGCTCTCTCTCTCTCTAAGCAGAGGATTCCAGTGCAGAAAGATGCTGTAGTCACAGCTCTGAATACACTCGGTGTTCACTGTAGACAAAGAGCAAGAGCCAAAATCACAGTATATGTTTACACAACAGCATTCCATATACCTCATTAGTAAGACTTCCAGAAGCCTCACCCATCTGGATGTCCCTCATGTGGAAATAAATCCACCTGTCTAGACCACTTGATAAGCCAAACTAAGTGAAGATTAGCAAGCAGTGCAGAAAACAGCTGTCACAATGTTTAAACACTCAATTGTTTCTTTATTCTAGAATGGTCCTCTTTTCTAACCCTCAGCTAATTAATAGCCTATTAATGTTCTCAGACTTAATTCAAATGCTACCTCTCCCAGTCCCCAAATGAACTTTTCTTTTCTCTGTGCTCCCATTCTGTTATACCTTTGTTTACTTGTGTATTTAATTGGATTAATAGAATTCAAATAGTTTACCATCAAGAGCAGTTACATTTTAAAATAAGTACGTAAATTATCTGGAAAATTCACTCATCCCAGAGCACTATATTTATTTTAGGAAATAGTTAAACATAGTATCCAACCAACAGCCAGCTATGTACGGTTCAATAATTGCTGTGATTAAGGAATATTTCTTGTTGAAATGAGCAAAATTCAGTTGAAGCATAACAATTAACAAAGGAAATGAGCCACAGAAAAACCACTCTTGAAGTCCTCTTCCATTCAAACACTTTGGGTATAAGTACAAAAATATAAAAACTTTTAATTAGTTATTTGCTTTAGCATTTGGTTCACTTTTTTTTGCCATGTAGGCTAAAATGAAATGCCCATCAGCAATTTGAATTCTGGACGTTGTTTGTGTTAACAGCTCAGTGTAGAAGCTGAGGCCACGTCTAAGTTAATTGTCTTAGGAGTGGGAGGGACTTTTTGATGATGTTCCTTTGTTTTTATGCCAGCTAATTTTTTTTAAGTAGATTTGATTTAAAAGGAAGGGTTCAATAAATAATTCTTTGTATTAGGCGAATCACGCATACTAGGGGGAATAGTTGTATTCGGAGAACAAGGAGGATTTGTATATCATTTGAGATGCTAAAGCTTTACTTTTGGTGAAAGGACTGCTGCCACGCTTTGTGCGTGCCGCTAGCAAAGTGCGTGGCTGAGCTCCATGTTGGCGGAAGAGTTGCAGCTGAGATGAGAAACCGGAGAAACTGGATGGGGCTTTCTTTCCTGAATCTATTCTAAATAGTCCCATTTCTGTTTATCAAGCAAGTAAATTTTGTGTCCCCCAGTCTCTCTATGAATGTTATGTGTGGGCAGCTATGTTTTCTATTCTTAGGCAGTGTAAATATGTGGATTTCAGCCCTGAACTATCGTTACATTTAAAAATCAAAGTTGAGTTCAGTATATTCAGGCCTCCTAGAAATCCATAGTGACGTCAGAGGTGTTAAATATCGTTTTCCTGATAGATAGCATTTTGTAAATTTAGCTGTTAATTGGCCAGATATATTTGTGAAAACCCACAAAGCAGAAGTGCCTACAGTACCTAGCATGTAGTAAACACTCAATAAAAAATGTTAAGCCTAAATGCCAGTTATTCATACTTACATCATCTGTTTTCAATATCCCAGAATGTTTTTTCCTGTTATCCTCTCTATAACATCGAAATCCCAAGATCCATCAAGTTACCATTGATTGCTGAAGACACCATAATCTCCTCTATGCCAATGGTTTTCAAACTTGGTTGCATATCGGAATCGTCTAGGGAGTTTTAAAATATATTGATGCTCATAATAAGACACAACATTATGTGCTCCCAATATGATGTACTGAGTGGAGCTACAATATCACCTCTGTAGTATTCTTCGCAAAAATGCATAACCCAGTTGAATCACGAGAAAACATCAGACAGATCCAGTCGAAGGGCATTCTACAAAATGACTGACCAGCACTCTTCAACATGGTTAATTTTATGTTATGTGAATTTCACCTCCATTTTCGTGATCTAATGTGGGATCCTGGATTAGACTCTGAACCACAAAATGGACATTAGTAGGAAAACTGGTAATATTGTAATAAGACTTTTAGATTAGTTATTCTATCAGTATAACTATTCTATCAGTATTAATTTTCTGATTTTGATCATTGCACCGTGGTTATGTAAGATGTTAATATTACAGGAAGCTGGGTGATGGTTATATGATAATCCTCTGTACTATTATTGCAATTTTACTGTAAATCTACAATTATTTAAATAATAAAAAGTTAAAAAACTTTTTTAAAAAATGACTTATGTCACCCCCAGATGTTCTGATTTAACTTGTCTGGGTCAAGACCTAGGCACCAGGACTTTAAAAATCTCCTCAGGTGATTCTGAGGGACAGAATGTTAAGAACCAGTGATCTAAGACATGGGTACTTGAACTTGGCTGTCCATTAGAATCACCTGGGAAGATTTTTAAAAATCCCAATGCTCAATCCTTACCCTGGATTAAATCAGAATATCTGAGGTTTGGGCCAAGGCATTGATATTTTTAAAAAGCTCTTCAGGTAATTCTACGTAAAACATAGAAAAAATAGTTGAAAACTGCTGCTATAAGCCAATATTGCCAAATGTTCATGATCATAAGCATATCCTGGAATGTTCCACGATCATGACAATGGTCATGAGCATTTTAATGTAGAAGTCCCCACTCCAAACCTACTGAATCGATATTCGGAGGAGAGGAGTATTTTTAACATTCATCCAAGGTGAAGTTTGTAACCAGAAAAGTTTGGGAAACATTACAAGCTATCTAGAAATACTGAAGTTGGTCCAGATTCTGGCAGTGAAGGCTGAGGCCCTATTGAGAGACCTTTCCTTATGGTAGCAGCAGGAAAAAGAAGAGTATAAGCAAAGGACTTCAGAGGAGATCCATGGATGATAAATCTACCAACTTCGATGGAATGTAAGTTTGGTCATTATTTATTCAATAGTGATTTACTAGGGATAGATAATGCACAGTCAAGCCCCTGACCTCACAAAACTTGTGTTCCAGTAGTTGAGGAACCCCAACGATGAACAAGTAAATTTATAAATAAACGTGATAATTTCAGATAAATTACACTAAAAAATAATTTTAAAACAGTCCACATGTCCATCAACAGATGCATGGGTAAACAAATTGTGGTATATACATGCAATGAAATATTATTCAGCCACAGAAAGGAATGAAGTACTGATACATGCTATAATGTGGGTGAACTTGAAAATCTTATGTTAAGTGAAATAAGCCAGACACAAAAGGTCACATTTTGCATGGTGTCATTTATATGAAATGTACAGGAAAGATAAATCCATAGAGACAGAACACAGATTGATGGTTGCCAGGGGCTGGGGAGGGTGAAATGGGGAGCGATTGCTTAATAGGTACAATGTTTCCTTTTAGGGTAATGAAAATATTTTGGAACTAGATAGAGGTTGGTTGTACAACATTGTGAATGAACTAAATGCCACTGAATTGTTTACTTTAAAATGGTTAATTTTATGTTATGTGAATTTCATCTCAATAAAAAAATAATTTTTAAAAATTCAATACGGCAACATCATAGGGAGGGGTAGATGTTGAGTGGGTACCTCAGATTGGGCCATCAGAGAAAGCATCTCCAAAGAAGTTATTTTTGAATTAAAACTTAAGTGATAAGAAGCCAGTCATATAAACATCAAGGATAGAGAATACCAAATCCCATATCCCAGGGAATAACAAGTGTAAAGGCCCCAAGGTGGGAATGAGCTATACATATTGTAGGAAAGGAAATAAGGCGAGCACAGTGAGGGAGGAGAAAATAGATGAAGTTATTAGGGAAGGTTGGGGCGGGTCACATTAGAGCTTATAGACCACAGTAAGGAGTTTAAACAGCCATCATTTGAACTTAATTATATATTTTTTAAGTTAGTGTGTGTGAATAATGGATTGTCGGAGACAAGGTTGAAAGTAGAAAGCCCAGCTCAGATGCTATTTCAGTGTAGCACTTGGGTTAGAGTGATGGTCACAGAGAGAGAGAAAAGTGAATGGGTTCGGAATCTTTTTGCAGGTCTTGTTGATAGAGTAGATGCAGAAATGAGAAGGCAGGGAAGAGGAACAGGCCGGGGGTTGGAGGTACCTAAGCACAAGTTTTCCCATTTCAGATAGGGGTGAATTTTCAGACAGGAGGGAAATTTTGAAGGAGAATGCTTGTGATTAGCACCTCTCAAGCTCCAAAGTGTCTTGGTGGCCCTAGAGAATTCTGTGCTTTATCTTGGTGATCAATGTCAAAGGTAACTTTGGAGATCCCTTATTAGATGCTGAAGCTGAGCACGTTTCAATTATTAGTCATTACTGGCTTTGTTCTAGGGTAACTTTGATCAGTGTCTCATTTAATTAACATATATTTTTTTTCTTTTTGGCCTACCTATGTCCCTGGAGCCATGTGGGAATTAGTAATCAAGTTGAATATTTAACACAAAGATTCTTTATGTGCTTTGAATTCTCATGCACAAACACAGGGGTCAGAGTAGAAATAAATAACTCAGCCAATATCAGTGCACGTCTGTAGACAGCACTCAGACAAGGTCCACTGGGGGCCATCTCCCTGCCTCTTGCAGACCCTCAGAGGGTTCAGTTTGTGAGCACCTGCCTCTTCGTTAAGAGCTCATTAGACAACACCCCTGCAGGGAGAGTGCTGACCCCTTCCTTGAATTGCAGCTCTTCCCTCTCTCTTCCGTCTCTGATCTTCAATGATTGATGGTCTGCAGATCCTTGAGGAGGAAAAGCCTGGCAAACGGTTCCACATTAGGTCTGCACTGGAAGAGGGAAGGCCACGTGGTTCCCACCTTGTTTTTCTCACCCATACTCTTTCAACAGCAATACTTTTCATTGAGGAAGTAACATATAGTTTCCCTTCTGGGATTGTCTCCTGCAAGGTAACCTTATTTTTAAAAGCATTTGGTAAGAAGCACAGCTATAACTACACTTCTCTAAGTTGTCATTTTATAGCAATTGCAAATCAGGGATCTTTACAAAGGACGAACATAACTCCTCCAGTCTTATTAAAATATATTTGTTCTTACCATTGATGCTTCAAGTGAAAATAAATTTGACATCTTATTTGAAAACATTCAAGTTTTCCATATCCAGTAGAAATAATTTTCCAGTCTCTTTCCTTTGAAAAACAACCAGGACCATGCTGATAAATATGGAATAATTGTCAGAAAGTGATCTAAGCTGACACTTTTCCACTCCTTGTATAGAAAAAATGAATTCTGCCTGGACCAACTATGTATTAAATTAATAGAGTATGTCAAGATTCATTCCTTTATCTGTTTAGTCAAAACAATTTGCCAATATGTATTTTTTTAATATCCCCATGACTTGAAAAAATAGTTTATAGATAGATAGATAGAGATCCATTCTTGGCTTGTCTAATAATGATATGTTGTGAGTTAAATAAACTCTGAGAACGAAACATACTGAGTAAATTTCCTTTTCCAGAACAGTGGCTAATAATGTAATGCACTAGAACTGGGATTTGCCACCGAGTAGCTGATGCCCTGAAAAAATTAATTTCCCTCGTAAAAGTGAGCATTTTACTTGAAGAGTATGTTTTACTTAAGCAGTTTTTTGGTGGCATCAGGTCTAGTGTGGATGCATTTATATGCATTGTGTGTAAAATGAATATGCTGGTTATAATTAATAAGTCTCAGGCTGTTTTCTCAAATGGTGGTAGGAGGCTCTTTTCTAAGCTTTCAGTTAAGTGTGAACTGAAGCCTCTCTAGTCTCTGCTTCTGATCGGCTTAATAAAACACCGTAGGACAAATTCTGACCTTAACCACATGCTCTGGTTTGAAATAAAGCTTTGCCACAGAGAAACGGTTGATGATGGAAATATTGATAAAGTTGGGGACCAGTAGGATCCATGGCATGCTACAGACTAATAATATATTTAAATGTTACATTTGTTCATCTAACAGGATATTGAATAGAGACTGATATGGTTCTAAATTATTTACTTTGACCTAAGTTTCTACAAATTCCTCAGCTTACTGGTATGGTTCATGTACAGATAACCTTTCTCTTTGGGAATATTTATATTGATGTACCATTCCTAAGACTGGATTATTACACCATGGAGTGGAAAAAATTATTTTTCTATGATCTGGGAACTCCCTCAGACTAGGGTTCGAGCTACCTGCTATGTTGGAAAAGTACATGTGCACAGTCTTCTAGGAAGATGAAATTAGCCATAGTACGAAGCTGTCCACATATCTATTATAACCCCAGACTTTTCCTCTGAGGGAAATTTGCAATGTCCATTTAGAAAGTAAGCTCTATTCAGCTGTAGCATCACAAAAAACAGAGAACAGTGGAAGTTCTCCCAGTTTGGCTGGAGATTGTAATGAGAAAAAGTGTTTGGGGAAATTTTAACAGATTCAGCAGGGTGAAATTCCCCAAAAGATAGCAACTCTCTAAGCCTTGCAGCAGAACGTGTATTCTTTTCAACATCAACAGTATCTGAGAACTCTACAAAACAAAGCTTTAGGCGTGACCCTTGCCTCGGCACGCCAGAGCTATCTTGGTAGTAAAATTTGTGAAGTGGAGAGAAGAGTGAAAGTAGGCTGGGGAAGTGAGAAGAAGCCGATTGGGCCCCCAATCTTCCCGGCCCTCGTTACTTGACTGTGGGCACAGTCTGGAAGGCTGGTGAGTGAGGAGGCATGGCAAACCTGTTTTTTTTTTTTTTAATCACTAGGGTTGACATTTTATTGGTGTTATAAGTGTTGATATTTTATTTATACAAACCTGTTTTGTATTGTGCTTTCATTTAAGACTCTGAATTTAGGCAATTCCAGGAAGAAAGACAAACCCAGGCCTAGCAGTGTTGAAAAATACAACCTTTTACATTTAAGACTATGTCATTGTCTCAGCATCAGGAGCAGGAGAGCCCCGGGATGAGCATGGGTGTTGGTATCATAAAACAGAATCTGTGTTCAAATGCTGGTTCTGCCTTTATAGTCTGTGTGAGCTGGGCGGAATACTTAATGTCTCTCCCCTCATTTACTTCATCTGTAAAACAGGGTAATAGACGTACCTAATTTATAGATTCTTGTAATTAAACGAGATCATGCATAAACAGCCTAGCATAATAGGATGTCAAATGTCCTTGAAAAACAAAAGACACAAAAGGAATTGAAAACTGACTTCAGCAAAATCTGAACAGACGCCTCTTGTTATGCAAGATGACCATCTAATACCAGGCCTGTGTTTTACATCATCTTTCCTCACTGATTATGTAATCTCTCTGCTGGTGTTGCTTCACAGTCACTTTCCTGTGTGTATATGCTTCACTTCTAAATGTTCTTTCTAACTCACTGTGTTTCCTAACAGCTAGTCTGAGCTTTCCTTCCATAGCCCCAGGCCGTGGCTTCCTGTTCTCTCATCTGAAACTAGCAATTCCCTTTCCTCATTAATTTTGTAACCTTGAAGCTGTTTAAGCAGCCTGAGCAAATACCCACCTGCAGTTTTCTCCTTTCCTAAACTCATGAATCGAATTCTTTCCCTTTCTTCTCACATGTACACGTAAACTTGAATTCCTTTGTCTCTTTTGTTTGCTCTAATTGTAGTTAATGAAACGTTTTTCCACGCTGAACCCTTCCAATTAATTAATTAAGATTTTTTTTCTTTTTCTAATGAAGGAGACATAACCCATTACGTGCAAAGCTGATCAGTAGGATTTAAAGAAACTTTCTCTTTATGGTACTTAAAACTGTTTTAATTTCTTGCTGTCCTTAATAAGGTAGCTGAAGCATGGGAAATAATTTCATACATAGCTGTAAGGTAGTGCTGTGTTTTAAATGAAATTTTAACTGCATAAAGCATACAATTAAGGGTTATGTTACCCACAGAGGCTATTGTTCTGGCCTAGATTTATTCTTTTTTGTTTTTCAGAAGCAATTTTAGAGAATTTTATTTAACTGACAATTTATCACCAACATCTAACATTTATAGTTTGCTGCATTTGGATAAGCATATTAGGCAGAAAATGTAAATTAAATACTATGAAAGTTTACATTTAATGAAACATGATCTTAATAGGATATGTATATATAAATTTAGTGGTTTTGTTGCATTGTTAGAAAATGAGATTATGAAAGATACAAAAAAACCCAATAGATATTATTTCTGTTTATTTTATAATCAGTATGCTCTCTTTTACTATTATGACTTTGAATTTTCATTCTGTCCAACAGGTTTCAAAGAATAGTTTATTACATGCCTTAATAAAACACTTAAAATATTTACAAATTCAAAATAGATGTTTCATAACTGAAAAAAGTTCACCTGAGAATTCATTATAACATTGCCATTTGTTTGATGTTTTTCCAAGTTGTTAATGTGGCTGAGTGTCCACACGCAACCTGTATTATCTACTGCTTCAAATATATTTAATTCCTTATTTAAAATTGGTTGAGCATTAAGCTATAGCACATTATGTTATAAAATTTACAGACGAGGAACCAAGATTTATATCCATATTTGTTTTGAATATAACAATTTAACAAATTATTTGCTACAGCTGTAGAATTCAAATAATGAAAAAAATCTTAAGGTAATGTTATTGTACTGAGTTAAACATAACAGCTTTTTAAAAATCATCAGGCATTGAGAAGGCCAATTCATAAAATAAAGAACAATGATCATGTAAATGATACCGAACCTCTTTTTTTTTTTTTTTGGTAAGGAAGACCAGCCCTGAGCTAACATCCGTTGCTAATCCTCCTCTTTTTGCTGAGGAAGACTGGCCCTGGGCTAACATCGTGCCCATCTTCCTCTACTTTATATGGGACGCCGCCACAGCGTGGCTGACATGCGGTGTGTCGGCGGGCGCCCGGGATCCGGGCCAGCGAACCCCGGGCTGCCAAGCGCGGACTAAACCGCTGCGCCACCGGGCGGCCCTTGATACTGAACCTCTTAATCTCAAATTCGTTTGCCTGATGCCGAGCAAGCCAAACACTGAGATGTCGGTGCTTGGAGATAGAGAAAGATTTATTCGAATTGGCCAAAACGAGTAGGTAGGAGCCTGGGTTCACTCATATCCACCTCCCCCAAGAACAGAAATCAGGGGGGATTTATAGAGCTTGGCAGGAGGGGCTTCAGGGAAACAAAGGGGTCTCTCCCGATGAGCCCCTGGGCAGTCTAACTTCTGGCTTCAACAGCTGCTGAGGGCGGGCCATCCGCTGACTTGACTGCAGCCTCGCCGAGGGCATTCTCTTTCTCCTGCAAAACAAGCTCACAATCCTCTGGAAAATAAGCTCACAAATCCGAGACCCCTGAGTCACCCCTCAAGTTATACAGGAAAAAACAGCAAATTGATTTAATATCTACAGTGCCCCTCAGATACCGGCTTCATAAATATGCAATATAGAAACTAAAAACAACCTTTCCAAAATTCTGCATGAAGGAAAAGATAATAGACACATAATCCTGTCATTTGTCTTTGGCAGTCTCAAAAAAAAATTTCTTAGAAAAAATTTCTTTAGGAGTTAATGTTAAAATAAATGTATAATGCCATGCAGTATATAGAAAACTTCCCCACTTTTGGCCAAAAGACAAAGATAAATTTTTTTTAACTCTCTGTCCCTCTGTATTACAACTTGAAAATGATGTAGGTATGTTAGTGTAGTTACTTGTGTTACATGTTGGCTATTAAAAGGAATGCTATATTTTACGAAATATTATACTTGGCAAATAATCAGAATATCACTAAAATAAACCCTTAATACTAAACTGTTTATATGTAGAGAGAAATTTAAACCAAGTGTCTTAAAGATCATATTTAAACTCTAGAGACAACTAGGTTTTATCATAAAAAAGTAAGTAACCTTTCAAAGCAGTTATTTACAGTAGCAATTAAAGCAAAAGATTATTTGACATTTGCACGTACACAAACTGATAGGACAAACAGTTGAGTGTACACTGAGGTGGGAAATCAAGGATTCCATTGGTTTGTATAAGATTTTACATTTTGTAAACCAGAAAAGGGTTTATATTACTTTATATTTTGAAGTTAAAATTTAAAATTGCAAGTATCAAAGAAATAGCTACATGGGGATACACACACACACACACACACACACACATACACACACACTCACACACACAGTTCTTTTGTAGTATGGGATGGATTATCATAGATTTATCCTTCTCCCTGACAAATTTTTGAGTGTACTTATAAAAGCCTCTAGGAAATAAACAAGTCCAACTAGTTTTCTTTTACAACAACTAAGTCAATAACAGAGATAACATACAAACCACTGAAAATATACTAGCAATATCTTCCCCACCCAACAAAAAGGGTAACATTTGACAAATTATTCTGAAATATTAAGTCTGGTCTGTACTCTCATGGCAAATTCTACTTGCTTCAGATTCATTCCTACGCAATAAATGGCTGTCTGCCACATTAGTTACACATGGCCTAGGTTTATTCTAAATGATGACACCGACTGACAGCCAACTCAAGTGGTTAACATTTCCTGGACATGTTTATCTGAGCTACAGAATTAGCAGAAAACAGTTCTCAGTAAAACTACTGTTTGTGGAATTCTACTTATTTATTGAGACTACCTTATTGCGCGACAGCTCCCAAGAAAAGAAAGAAGCACATATTTCCCCTAGGTTGTTGAATTCATTGCATAGGATCCTTTGACGATGAAAAGGAATATTGGGACTCAGCATTTATTCTCCATCTCTGCAGGCAACTAAGGATAGGCTAAGCCAAAATGCAGCAAGAACAAGCCTGTACAGTCATCAAAAAGAGCTACTGTCCTCTACAGTGGTCAAATGCCATTCATGTTAGTGACAGAATCTTTTGTCACTTGGTCTTTTGTTTTGTTTTCATTTTTCAGAGAAAATTCTCCATCTTAACAAAGGAGGAAAAATCAATAAGGAATAATTTAAATGTAACTAACTCAGAAACTGAATTGAAAATTGAAGACACATCAGCAAACTACAGTATATTACATGTTACTGCAGATGTTAACTTCAATGATTTGAAATCAGATGTAACTGGCTTTAAATTCTAGTTTTACCACTGATTAGATTTTAACTTTGAAGAAGTCATTTCACCTCTCTAAATTTCCATTTCCTCATGTGTGGAGTGAGAATAACTATCACTTCGTAGAGTTACTGTGAGAATTGCCTGAGTGATGGGCTCCTAATTCTGTGGCATGTGCTTGGGAAAAGCTTCCTTCCTGAACAGGCTACTCTGGGAAGTAAATGCACATAGCCCTTTTGTATCAGTTAGCTACTGATGCGTAACAAACCAATCCCAAAACCAGTAGCTTAAAACTGTAACCATTTATGGAGCTCACAGTTCTTTGAGTCGGCAATGTAGGTAAGGCTTAGCTGGGTGATTCTTTAGGTTTCTCCTGGGCTCCCTCATGTTTCTCATGCTTCTACAGTTTACAATCAAAATAATCAGTTTATGAATGTTTATATATTTACCCCTATTCAGGGGTGATATGAAAAATATTTAGCAACCAGTTTGGCAGAGGCTTGGACCAATCCAGTCCAATTACAGGGCTGGATTACCAGCCTGGATGCCCCCTGCCAGGTGATTGTCAATCCTGTAGTTCCTGGATCATCAGTTAGTCTGAGAGGCCAAATGGAGGAGCCTAGACAGTGAGGGAGAGGGCCATCTAGGAGACTGGGACAGTAGCTGTATATCAGCCAATACAAATGTATTTCTGACACAAACTGGCTGAATGTTAGCCCTGTCCCATCCATGTTATAATCTTCTTCCTGTCTAGGTTATCCCAAGTATTTTCATATCTTATCATTATTATACTTCATCCTGCAACTAGCACTGGGGCCCCCTACATCTTAGCACCAAGGATACTGCTTACATCTATGTGTCTCTCCATCCCACCTCTCCCAAATTCCAATAAATTCATATCAAGAAAAAAAGTAAGTTATACAAATACTTCTTAGGAATAGGGCAACAATTCTTAATTGGAGAAAAGATGGCAATAATGGGTAGTTTGAAAAAACATATTAAGTATTTCAATATTATAACAAGCATATTTGTCAAGTAGGACAAAAAAACATCATTTTTTCCATAATAGAAAATAAAAGTGAAGTTGGTAGAGATTTGCCCAAACACAAAATTCTCAAATGGGAAGAGACATACCTCTCATTTCAAAAAGCATCGTGGATTTAAAACATTGAGAAACATAAAACTAGAGGTAATATGGAGAAAGGCAGAATCTCTGGGAGTCCGTATTTTAAACAGACAGTTTTTACTGGCAATAAAGTTGGAAAACCATTGGCTATAGATTGTCTGCTGTACTGAGTAAATGCAGTTGTAAAAGGCAGGACCTGAGTAATAAAGAGAGGGATGTCCGCTTGCTAAGGCAAGTTCAAGATATCCGCTGGTTACAGAATTCTGCCCCATAAGCTGGTTAGGGTCTTTCCTCTGAGCTGTTTTTGCATATCCCCACCCTTAAGCTGTCCTGATAGCACTGACGCTCCCAAGTGACTCATTTTACTCCTAGATGTAAGGAGTTGTGTAAAGCTGGCCAGGATTGCTCACAGCAGGCATCCAAAGATAATCTTTGTCCTGATCCTTGATTCCCTGAGCCCTGTAGGGGCTCTCCTGAATGTCCTGGAAGTCCCATCTCCTGGGTGGGGGTGTCAGCCTGAATGGCTTGGGCTTCATTCTGATCATGTTAAAGTCACTGGCTACTTGCTGAGGACCAGTGTAGATCCCACCCTCTGATCAAACCACTCTCCTTCAGCCCATCTCATTTTTATTCAATATACTACAAGCTTGATTTAAGAACTTGTATGTCGTACCTCTTCTGAGATTATTTTGTTTTCACACTCTCAGTATCTCATTGGATGAAAGGAAGAAGGGGCAAGAGGGAACTTTGTCTTTTATAAAGGCTTGCTGTGCAGATAGAGATATCTGGGATGTTGAATTTATTTAGATTCAAGACAGGTGGAACAAACACTTCAGGTAAGTTCCTCAGGTTTTAAAAAGATTCCTCATGGCTTTTCCAGATGCTCTGCAGTTTCATCAGCACCGTTTGCTTTATACAGATGCTGCCTCAAAAAGGAGAGATACTTAGTTTGATGCTATGGCTTATGTTCTGTGCTTGTTTTAGTAAGGAATGAGTTCAAATATATTTTTTAGCCTCATCTGTTTACAATTGTTTGCTATGAGCAGACTGCCAGATCATTACCCAAATAAGGAGTTATTTCTCTGGAAGTGACCTGCCAAAATTCATTGTAATACCAAATACAAATGCTATTAAAGTGAGGACTGTTTGGAAGATCATGTTGGTCTGTCAAAATAGTAAATACATTGCATAATTGGAAAGCTGTGTCTATTATGCATGCCTTCAAAACAAAGTATTCAGGAAGAGTTGATAAAGATAATGAAAACTAAATAATTTTTAAAAATAATTTCTGTGGCTCTCTGTTCCAGTTGTTAATAAATACAGAATATCTTCAATTAAAATGTAAATGGAATTCATTGCATGGAGCTATCTATCTGGACGATATGTGATCATTGAATAATTTGCCAATAGCCACTGAACAAGGGCCAAAAGAAAATAGAATTATTGCTTAATGATTCAAATTATGATATTTTATGATCATTTCTCTCTAGTGCTGGGGGAATGTGACTCTAGACAAGTTTCTCAGCCTCCCAGAGTTTCTGTGTTCCCATCTGTAGTATGCGGAAATTGAAACACATGATCTACAAGATCCTTTCCTGATCTAAAGTTCTGTGACCTTTTAGGTCATTGACTTTATTACATCTTGTTTTCTTTTGCCCTGCTAACCAGGTTGATGAGAGAAGGACTGATTTTGGACCCAGATATGAATTCAAATCTTGTTTCCTTACTTCCTAGCTGTGTGAACATGAACAAGATAACCTTTTCTGAGATTCCTCATGTGTAACAAATGGAGAACACCCATCTCATGGAATTATGATAAGTAAATAAAGCAGTATTTAAAATTCCAAGTACACTTATAACTCAGTCAGGTTCTTAATAAATTGCATTCCTTTTATTATCCTGCGTCATTTTAGAAATCTCAAATCTGCCTTTTCAATGAATCTTCTGGCCTCTGGCCCCTACAGAAAAAGTTATAATCCTGGAGACTGTACTAGAGGGATGTTAAAATATAGAACTGCAACAGATAAGATATAAAAGATAATTTTTTTCCTCCTCAATTGTCTTGATAAAAAGAACGATGGCGTCTATTGAAAACAGTTGTCCTGCCTGATGTTTCTTTGTCTTTGAGGTCTAACGTTGGCCTTATTTTTTGTAAATGAAATATATCTGAATCATGAGAAAGTGGCTTGCATCCTGTATGATAGAAAACCTTTTCTCATTGCTCCTTTTCACCAATTTTTCATTGTTGCTGGCTGGCTGTTACATATCCCAATTTTTTTGTTCTTTTTTTTCAATTTTTTAGTTAAAAATAACTTATTTGTTCATTATACAAAATACTAGAAAATATAAACAAATAGAAGAAATGTAGCATAAACATACTCTCCAGAGAGAACAACTTTATATAATTTGTCAGATTTTCTAACTACATGTAAACTATGTATACCCATTAACAAAACGGGTTGATACTGTATTGTTCTAAGGTAAGTACCAGAATATGTGCTCTGCAAGGGCTGGGATGTGCTTTGATTTGTTCACTGCTATTGTTCCAGCATCGAGAACATGCTGATCACAGAGTACCTACTCAATACTCTTTTTAACTTAGTACATCCTATATACCTTTCTGTGTCAGTAGGTGTACTTCTGCAGCATCATTTTCAATGATTATAGTATTCTACAGTATAGATATGTTACAGCTTACTCAGTTGATCCTCTACCATTGGACTTGTCAGGTTTTCTGTTTGTTCATTTTTGCCTGTAATAGTATTTTAATCAACATGTGTGCAAATCAACCTATGTCCTTCTTCTTCTTTATGACTTTGTTAGGATAAATTCATAAAAGTGGAATCACCAAGTTCAAAAAATCTACTCATAATTTAGAGAATGATTATGTATTGCCAAATTGCTCTCCAAAAGATTATGTCAATTCAGAATCCACTCAACAGAGATTGACTGTTTCCCTGCACTCTCACAGATTGTTAGGTATTATGTTGAAAAAAAAAATTAAAAACCAGTTTAAAGAGCAGATCATTGCATACTAAGTGTTGAAAATATCCATTTCTGCATGCTACATTACCAGCCCGGGTCATCTTTCCAAACTCTTTTTCTGAGGTATAAGATCCTATAACCCAGTGAGGGTAAAATCTTGCTAAAACAATGTCAAGAGAGTTCTGTCTTGTTTGTTTCACTAATTTGGTTAATTTAGGAGAAATGACAGGAAAGTTCCATTGGCGTTCACATCAGTACTCTCACTTTGACATCCTACCATTCTACATTAAAATCATTTTCAGTAAATCGTATTTCACATTTTTATAGTTTGACAGTGTCCATTTAAATTAATCCCAAACTGTTATGAAACCCAGAAACACTGTAAAATCTTGTGAAATATTTGTAGCCTGTTCAGTGTTCTCTCTCCCCTTCTGGAATCAAATGTAAAATGTCTGTGTGGGAACTGTTTTTCCAAGGTAAATAGATTATTATTTATATATCTAGGTGCAAATGCTTTGAAATAACCAGAACACCTTGCAGCTGAATGTGGCCTTACATGATTTTCACAGCCACTGCATTCTTGTCAGTGTGCTGTCATGGTGTGGCTTTGATGGGTTGATCTGAGTCTGATCCCCTGCCATGATTGTTGCTCACATTTTATCATCCACTCTCATGTGAACAATACATCTGACAATATCCAGTTATGCTTCCTTGTGTTCTCGACTTCGACAGTCAGGAAAATTATTAATTCTGCTTCCACTGTGTCTGCACCTCCAGACTTGAGATTTTTTTCCCCCCTTGAAGATATTTCTAGAATACATATTTCTGGAAGTCCGGAGCTAATGGCTTTCTGTTCTTTATTGCATAGAGCTCAATTTGATATGATCAATTAATGATTACCAGGAGCTTTAGCCATGATTTTGCTATTTAAAAAGTAGCTCAAAGAGGGATAGTTGCCTATGTGAGCAATTTGGAAAGAGGCTGAGTGATAATGTGGAGATTTAGAGGAAGGGAGTGAGAATTGAAAAAGAGTTAAACAGGATGTTGAGAGCAAAAGTGAGAAACTTGAACTTCAATGCATACTAGAAAGAGATGATATAAAAGTAGACAAAGAGGCTGGCCTCCACATGCAGGGGAAGGAGATTATTATAGAAAAGAAAGTTGCCAAAAAAATCAAAGAAGAAATTACAGTAGGAAAGCAGAAGAATGTCCAAGAATCATGATTTAACAGTAGAGATAGATTTGAATTGTGGGACTTTGGCTAGCTTAGAGAGATGGGGAAGAAATCTGAAAATGGCTCTTTGATGAAGAATCATTTGAGGCATGTGGTGCCTACTGAGGATAAAGATGGAGGGAAAATAGTTACTAGTTGTCTTCAAATTAGCACATTCATGTTTTTCTCTTTTTAAGAGTTAGTGATGTCTGCTCTGTTTTGGAGACATTGAAGTTATCTCTAAATAGTCTGGAAAATTCTCAATTTTTCCAAAACAAAATTTTAATTCTTCAAATGTTATACAAATTTAGAGAGGCAGACGTTCGCCAGTGTTTCAAAAACTCACATATTAAATGATGTCTTCCTTGGCCTGTTTTTATCTGTTTGGAATTTATTACTCATCTAAAGCAATCTAGTGTAATAGAAAGAGACTGAACTTTTGAGATTCAAGTCCCAGCTGGATTAACTGCTATGTGACCTGGGGGTCTGATCTTCTCTGAGCCATTTTCTGTATCTATTAATGGAGACCCTCAATTTTGAGAATTAAATAAAATAGCATACAGTAAATGCCTGACTCAAAGTAGACAGAGAATTTATATAGATTTCTTTCCCACCACCCTCCTATGTAATGTGGGAAAGGTCTGCAGAGGTTTATGAAAGTAAACATACTGTAAATGGTGTAATTAAGTTCAAAAAACAAGGACCATCTTGAAGAGAGGGGATTGCCATTAATAGGAATATGAAATGAAATTAATGTTGGAGTTAAACCCTCGATTTGTCTCAATTTCTTGCTGTCTCTATCAGGATGCTTTTGGTTATAAGCAACAGCAAACCTATCTCAAATTGATTCCAACAATAAAAGAAATTCATAGACACACATGACTGAAATCCAGAGGTAAGCTAACTTGAGATCAGGCTTGATCTAGCTACCTAAATGATGTGAGAAGGACCCATTTTTATGCTCTCTCCATTTCTTGACTCTGCTTCTTTAGTGAGAACTCCATTCTATGAAAGCTTTCTCCCTTGTGGTCCCAAGCTGGCTAACTGTTCACATTCAGGTTTCTTTGTGATTAAGAGGTCTGAGGTGAAGTTACTGGTTAAGTTCTCATATTCTGCTTCGGCGGCCTGGGGTTCGCTGGTTTAGATCCTGGGCGCGGACCTACTCACTGCTCATCAAGCCTTGCTGAGGCGGCATCCCACATAGAAGAACTAGACTGACGTACCACTAGGATATACAACTATGTACTGGGGCTTTGGGAAGAAAAAAGAAAGAGGAAGTTTGGTAACAGAGGTTAGCTCAGGGCGAATCTTCCTCAAACAAAAAAAAAGAAGAAGAACCTTAGACGGCTTGTGAGACATCTGGTTTCAAGTAGCGTGTCACTCTGCACTCTCAAATAGCTATATTAATTGGCCTATAGAATGGGTTATTTAAAATTAGCTATTTAAATGTTGGGGAATGGCTACTAAATATAGTGATTTTAGTTTTGGTGTAACTAATGGTGAACTAATCTTCTAAGAGTGATTAACTAAATCCAGCTGCTTCTGCTAGATAGAAGCAGCAATAGTTAGGATACTAATTTGACTGCTTTATAAAGGCCAAAAGATTTTATTTTCGTCCCATACAATAGTCTAAGGGTAAGGAGTCCTGGGCAGGCTTTTTAGTGTCAAGGGTAGAAACTCCTTCTAGTTCCTCTGGCATCCTTAATATTCATCTCCCATCTCTTGGTCCAAAAAAGGCTTCTGTAGTGTCCACTTCAACATCTTCATTTCAGCCAGTGAAAAGAGGGGAAAAGGAAAGATGGACACAGAACTTTCCCTTTAGGAGCATGACCCAAAAGTTGGCACATTACTTGTGTTCATTTCTCATTGGCCAAAATTGAGTTGCATGGCCACACTTCGAACCAAGGAAGGCTGGGAGATAAAATCTTTTGCTGGACAGCCTAGTGCCCAAGTAAACCCTCTATCTCTGTAGAAGATGAGTGCAGATATTAGGGAGAAAACTAGCAGCCTCTGGCATGGATCTTCTGAAGAAAAGCAGCTGCATAACTTCTTATTGACCAAAGCTAAGGAGCATATGTCCAATTCTCTCAATTAGTGTACCAGGTTATCCAAATATAAACTTTCGTGGACAGAATATAAGATTCCTTTACATGAAAATAATGTTTCTACTGCAGTTACCATGGGTTATAGAATCCAGCATTTAAAAAAATTGTAACATGCACTGTTTATTTCTGATTTTTTACAATGCACATTTTTGAAAGTTTGGAAAACACAGAAAAATGTAAAGAAGTTAACAGTCAACCATAATTCCGTTAGCCAGAGGTAACCATTGTTAAGAATTTGATGCATTTCCTTTATGGCTTTTTTTCATGAGAGTTTTTTTTTTTAATTTACATAATAGGGCACAGTTTTGCCTTTTTTTCTTTGCTGAGGAAGAGTCACCCTGAGCTAACATCTGCTGTGAGTCTTCCTCTTTTTGTATGTGAGCTGCCACCACAGTGTGGCCACTGACACATGAATGGTGTAGGTCCACACCCGGGAAATGGACGCGGGCCTCTGAAGTGGAGCACACCAAACTTAACCGCTAGGCCATGGGGGCTGTCCCCCATTTTGCACTTTTAACATGAAAATATATAATTTTCTTGCATCATTAAAATGTGATACTAAATATCAATCTTTTTATGTTTGTATTAATTTAACCTATAGAAGTACCAGAATTTATTCAACATGTTGCTAATAACTGCTTAGAGTTTTCAGTTTTGTTGGTATTAGCAATGCTACTATGAACATCTTTATGCATAAATTTTTGTCTGCATTTTAAATTATGAGAATAGAGTCTTAAAAATGTAATTGAATCAAAGGGGAAGAAACCGTTGAAGGCTCTAGATCTATATCGCTAAATCACTTTCCAAAAAGGATGTTGAAAATTTATGCAGCTAGTTCTACTAGTCTCTTTTATATCACCCTCAAGTAAATTAGTCTCACTTGAAAAAGGACATTTGCAGACCCTGATGACTGCCGGACCTGAGTATGGTTTCACATGCACCAGTGATGTTTTCACATCTACATTAAATTCTGTTATTTTGGTCATTTATTCATCCTGTTTTGATGGAAACATAAACTACCATGGGCCCGACTGTGTTAGTCACTAAAGCAAGTACAGACTGAAAGGATGCCATCTCATTTAATGACACCTACATGTAATGACATATGTTTAATGACACTGACAATTTATTCAGCCAAGAATCTTGAAGAATATGTTTGAAAAAAAAGGGAGCAGGTATTGAATTGCTAAAATAAATGGCACCTCATTTATGTGCCAAAGCTCATGGAATTTTCTCAGAGGAGAGATTTCAAATTCTCATTTCAAAGCACATTAACTGTGAATTTAGATAAAATCTTAACACATTTGAATATATGATTTGCAAGTCCATGGCAGATTAAAAACAGCTAATTAGAAAAGAGCAGCAGACACATTAACAACAAATATTGGTAGCTGAGAGATCAGCAAAGAGGAGAGAGACAGATTTTGTTTATAACACACACACACATCAGCAACAACCACCACCTGAAATTCTGGTTTTAAAATTATAACATTTTTATAACAATGCTGTTTAACCAAATTATGGCTCATCTATTCAAAGAATATTAAAAAGTCCTTATATATTAATTTTGCAAGAAGTTTTAATATCACAGGAAAAAAAATTTATATTAAAAAAAACTGGGGACTGCCTTGTAGCGTAGTGATTAAGTTCATACGCTCCATGGCCCAGGGTGCAGCCCGGGGTTTGCAAGTTCAGATCCCAGGTGTGGACCTATGCACCGCTCATCAGGCCATGCTGTGGTGGCATCCCACATACAAAATAAAGGAAGATGGGCACATCTTCCTCAGCAAAAAGAAAAAGATCGGCAATGGATGTTAGCTCAGGGCTGATCTTCCTCAACAACAACAAAAAAAAACGGATATAACTTTGCACATAGAATTTGACCACAAATATGATTTAAAAAATTGACGAGACATCTAAATGCACTAAAATATTAATTATGATTTTCTTGGGCTGGTAAGATTTTTTTTCTTCTACTTGTTCTGTGTCTTCTAAATTTTATAAAATGTATATTTATTACTATAATAGAGAATTAATTTATGTTATTTTCAATAATCTGAAAGTTTTAAGAATAGAAATTATTATTTTTGTGCATGTTAGCAACATATGGAATTATACAATAATTTGTGCCTATACTGGTAGCCAAGTTAACAAAAAAAGATCAAATTTGGTTCCACATGCTCTATTGCAGAAGATCTGGAAAAAGTATAATCTGTTTTCAAAAAATTTTTATCCAGAGTAAGAATAAATTAGCAGTATTTGTAACATATAAGGTGGAAACCAGCAGAGATGCAAAACACATAATTAGGGATGATTTTAAAAAATCAGTATTTGGACAGTAGCCTGTTGGGGATGTCTCTTGGGTGCTCTTTAAATTATTTGTTCTGTAAAGTAATGATCATAATGATTTATCATACATTATGACATTAGAAAGGAAATTGTTCAGTTAGGCAAGTCAGGCGTCATTATATATTTAGACAGAGTGCTCATGCTATTTAAATAATATTGCAGACATTTTATAAATTAAAACAACCTATCAGGCCAGTAGAACTGCAACAATTTAAACCAGTAAAGTATTTAAAAATTTTTTGTATACACTCATCTTGCATGTAGGAATGAAATGTTTATGTAAATTATTTTTGTAGCATTTCTTCAGTGTAAATTTTTTTCTTTGTATGTTGTGGTAATAACTTTTCACTCTCACCCAGAAGAACTCATAGTACTTTTCAGAAAATTATTAAATGTATGAAATGTTTCCTTTAATATGAAATTAACCTGTAGATTTTCTAAACTAATCACACAATTAAGTTACATGATTTTCTTTATTAAATGATGTTACATTAAGCATATTTCTATGTGTACCAGTTTTTAAGTTATTATCTCTCAGATCCAAATCCACCCTTCTTGGCTCAACTTTGTGAGACTGAGGTTGGGTCTCCCTGAACCACGTTTCTGCTTTGCCAGCTGCTACCTGTTAGGCTCTGCCCATAGTGGGCACCAGAGGGAGACTACAAGGCTGGAAGGGAGAAGGCACTGCCTGCTGCCTGCTGTTCCTGTATTTATGTAGCTACCCTTCCTCACTTTGGTAACGAGGATTCGTCACTAGCAACTCTTCTCCA
Source organism: Tapirus indicus (assembly GCA_031878705.1). NCBI lineage: Eukaryota > Metazoa > Chordata > Mammalia > Perissodactyla > Tapiridae > Tapirus > Tapirus indicus. Next base: position 32,260,729 of record CM062935.1, on the reverse strand, counting down.
CATTTCTGTGTTAATAATTCCAACCACTTCTTTCTGCTGCCCAGCCCTAGAGTTAGTAGCTGCTGCTTGCAGTAGCTATCTTTGTGAAAACTTAGTGTCATCAACTTTATGCCTAAACTGTTCTTTATATTCTCTTCTGTCTCCTGGCTACACTGGCTGATACAGCATAATTTCCTAAAGCAGAAATATTAGGATTGATAAAGTAATTTTCCTACTAGTTAATGTTATAAGTTAACATGGATACATAATATGGTGACTCTGATAGAAGCTATCTGAACTTTGTCTCCTTTGCAAAGAAAGAGTTCATATAGAGGATATACGCAGTTCTGTATGATTCAGGGATACAAATCATAGTTTTTCTCATGCATCAGCATAGCTTTCTTATCAACATTTTAAGGAATTAAAAATTTACTATATATTCTCTACGTACGTGCATGTGTATCTATACAGTGGTCCTCCCTTATCTGTGGTTTGCCTTCTGTAGTTTCGCTTACCTACAGTCAATTGTGTTCCAAAAATATTAAATGGAAAATGCCAGAAAGAAACAATTCTTAAGTTTTAAAGTGTGCCCCATTCTGAGTAGCATGATGAAACCTCACACTGCCCCACTTTGTCCTGCTTGGGATGTGAATCATCTCTTTGTCCAGTGTATCAGCGCTGTGGGTACTGCTCGCCCATTAGTCACTTAATAGCCTTCTAGATTATCAGATCGACTGTTGTGATACCTATTGTATTACAGTGCTTGTGTTTAAGTAACCTTTATTTTACTTAATAATGGCCCCAAAGCGCAAGAGTAGTGATGCTGGCAATTCGGATGTGCCAAAGAGAAGCCGGAAAGTGCTTCCTTTAAGTGAAAAGGTGAAAGTTCTCAGTTAATAAGGAAAGAAAAAAAATTGTATGCTGAGGTTGCTAAGATCTACGGTAACTTTTATTACAGTATATTGTTATAATTGTTCTATATTAGTTGTTGTTAATCTCTTACTGTACCTAATTTATAAATTAAACTTTATCATAGGTACGTATGTATAGGAAAAACATAGCATATACATGGTTCAGTACTATCCTTGGTTTCAGGCATCCACTGGGGGTTTTGGAATGTATCCCCCATGAATAAGGGGGAACTATTGTGTGTATGTGTGTGTGTGTGTATATATCTATGTCTATATAATTGTATTTGTATATATATATATACACATAAATATGCATAATTGTATATACACTTTGTATATATGTGTATATGTAATTGTATATATGTATATGTGTAAATATACATAATTGTAAAAATGTGACAGAAAGATAGGAAAGAAAAATACTTGTAAATTGAATGTGGTTGTATAACAGATCGGTTGTTAATTTATGACAGATTAATTTCATTGTCCCACTTCCATCTGAGTTCTGGACTCTGAGTACTAAATTCATTAGTTAGCAAAATACTTAGCACACCTGGTTACTTATTCATCAGCTCAGTGGTATTTACATGATCTTTGCATTGTTCTTATCAACAAGGTGGTCCCATCTTCCCATTTACTCTCTACCTGTTCCTGCTATCATCTGAACTCAACCACTGCTGTGGTGGCACATTTGGCCTTAGTTACCACCTAGATAATCTTCTCAACTTTCTTCTTGCATAGAAAGAAAATATGCCAAACTGTCCTGAAATAATGCTACCTCCTTTATTGCTGACCTGGACTGACCTCTTATAGCTCCTGGAATTCTTGACTCCCTCCTCCTTCACCTGTCTCTAGATACAACTATTTTGATTCCAGAATTTTTGAGCTCACTCTGGGTTCCTTGCTTGCCCTAGACCACATTTCTGGCTTACTGCTTGTCTTTTGCTTATTTATGACTGTGGTTGATTATACAGTAACCATATGAAACTCATCCCTTCCTGTCTGACATCCTGTAATTGCTATTCCTGGACGCTAGAAAGTCCTCAAACTTCTTATTCTCCTGTGTCCTTTCATCGTACCTAAGGCCAGGGTTAGCCCGAGCCTCATTGCTTCCCAGGCCTACCAGCCTCTAGCTAAGTAAAATGAGCAGAAAAGCCTAAACCAAAGTGGGAGAAGTAGGTGACTATTTGTTCATCTCTGCTTATCTCTGAGTATCCAGGGAAGGATGTCATAAAGCCTTGTGGCTGAGTTTGCTGGCTTGGAGTCAGATGGACTGAGCTCAAATCTTGGTTCAACCATTTACTAGTTGTGTGACCTTAGGCAAGTTTCTTTACCTCTCTATACTTCAGTTTTCTTAAGTATAACATGAATAGAACATATCTGCCTCAAAATTATTGTAAAGATTAAGTGAAATAATCTATGTAAATTGCTTAGAATTATCTAGCACAAATAAAGCACTCAAACGTTAGCCATCGTTTTTATTATCCCTTCAGTCATACTTGATGACTTTGTTGTTATCTAAAATTGAATATCATGTTTAAATGACTGTTTTCCTGACTCAGAACATTATGGGAGGATTATTAACGTAGCTTCCCTTACACAACTATTGAACCCTCCATCTATTTCCATAAATGAAAAAGGGAGAAAAATCACTACTAATTAAATCATTTAGAATCTTATTTCATTCTATGTTTGAAAGGCCCAAAGATTGTAGGAATCTCGAAGAAGCTGTGACCAGAGTGAAAAATCTTAGAACAGCCTGTTCCAAAGCCAAGTTGCTGGGCTAAGCAATTAACAGTCTAGCTGAGTTTGTACTTTGGGTTCGTGTATGAGACAAAGATAACATTTTCACCCATGAAAGTGAGCCTGCATGTAATTGGCTAACACTTTTTTGCCCTAGACAAAGACTCTACAATGAACAGTTACTAATAATATACATCCTCTCTCTCTCTCTCTCTATATATATATATAGTTGATTCTTAGTCTAATCATATACTTTAATTATCAAATAACTGTGAAGAACTTATTACTTACATTTGTATAGCGTTATAGTTTACAGTTTTTTTGTAAGCATGATTACAATTGATCACATCTAACTTACTTTCAGGTTTTTAAAAGAAGTTAATCTAATTTTCCATATGAAGATACTGACCCCAAAATGTAAAGTTTACATGTGTCCAATATAACATAGTTAAATTGTTGACTACATAGTAGTCAACAGCATACCTACCCCTCATGTCGTTATTCCAAGTGTATATTCTTTCCATTACTTCAAGGTAATGCCAACACTCTCTTGCTACTTCACAAGATGTCATAGAGTTTGAAGGTAACAATGGTAAAAATGAATATCATTAATATTTCAGTATTTAATACCTTAATATTTGAAGGAACCAAGTCATTTACAAGTTCAAAGTAATTATGGAACCTGAGCTTGGAGACTCACTAAAACAGCTCTATTTATTTTTCCACTCAGAGTATTGAGGAGAAAAATCTCTAGCTTCAAATATATCTCCCCCCAAAAAAGTAGTTTTAAGGATAGTCAAGATTTCAGTGTTTATTACGTGCCAGGCACTGCAGTAAGCATTTACATGCTTCATGCGATGTACAGCTCATGAGAACCCCACACAGTAATGACAACTTTTTCAGTATACAGATGAGAGAGAGAAAACTTAAAGCTTAGAGAGGTTAAGGAATTTGTCCAAAGTCACACAGTCTCTAAGTAGGAGTCAGGATTCAAACTCAGATAGACTGAGTTCTGAGCCCGTATTCGTAATTGCAATGCTATATGTTTTTGATTTTATGTAATTTAGCCATTTATGAGCTGTTCATTTCTTTGATTAAGTGAAGTCTGGGGTAGTAATGATTGGTTAAAACTCCAACAAAGTTTCACTTGTCTCCTGGCAGCAGCCCAGGTGCTATTGTTATCATCCTAGGCTCACAGCAGAAGCATGTGCATTCTGACTGACCACACACTCCAGCCAGCTGCATAAAATCATTATGCATGATTTAGGTTGGAAAACTTATACTGATGACCAGCATTCTCCTCCTGTATGATTGACTGTCAGCTGTGACTTTAAATGCACAGAATGATAGACAGAGAATAATTTAAATAAGGATGCTTCCTAACATTATATCTTATTTTTTTTTACCATCTTAACCATTTCATTTTCAAGCTTATAATTCAGTTGTTGTTTGTTGTTAGTGCCGCAGAGTTGATTCCGTCTCCTAGTGACCCCGAGTACAACAAAGCGGAACTCTGCCTGCTGTTTTTGCCTCATCCTCTCATCTTCTGGTGCTATATCAGACAATGTTCCACTGCTATTCATAGGGTTTTCATGGCCAATTTTTTTGAGAAGTGGGTGGTCAGGTCCTGCTTCCTAGTCTGTCTTAGTCTGCAAGATTCACTAAAACCTGTCCACCATGGGTGACCCTGCTGGTATTAGCAGTGCCAATGGCATAGCTTTCACCATCACAGCAACATACAGGCACCACAGTATGACAACCGACAGACAGTGGTGTGGTTCCCCGACTGGGAAACGAACCCAGGCTGCAGCAGTGAGAGTGCCAAATCTTAACAACCAGACCACCAGGGCTGGCTGTATGGTTCAATAGTGTTAAGTATATTCACATTGTTGTGAAACAGATATCCAGAACTTTTTCATTTTGCATATCTGAAACTCTATTCCCATAAAACTTACATTTTCCCTTTTCCTCTTATCCCTAACCCTTGGTAATAACCATTCTACTTTCTGTTTCTATGAATTTGACTGCTTTAGATACCTCACATGACTGGAATCATACAGTATTTGTCTTTTTGTGACTGGCTTATTTCACTTAGCATAAAGTTCTAAAGGTTCGTCTATATTGTATCATGTGACAAGATTTCCTTCCTTTTTAAGGCTGTATAATATTCCATTGTGTGCGCATGCACGTGCGTGTGTGTGTATATACATAAATATATAAAACCACATTTTGTTTATCCATTCATCTATTGATGGACTTTTAGGTTGCTTCCAACTCTTGGCTATTGTGAATAGTGCTTCTATGAACATGGGTGTACAAATATCTCTTTGAGACCTGGCTTTCAATTCTTTTGGATATATATCCAGAAGTAGTATTGCCGGATCCTATAGTTGTTCTATTTTTAATTTCTTGAGAAAACTTCATACTGTTTTCTGTAGCGGTTGCACCATTTTACAGTCCTACCTACAATGCGCTGGAGTTCTAATTTCTCTTCATCCTCTCCAACACTTGTTACTGTCTGTAAAACATTATATCTTTTTCATTTTTTTTTGATTAAGCAACATATTTTTTTATTCCAGAAAATGTAATATTCCCGAAGCTAATACTTTGTGAGGAACAATATAGGGCCAACATATTTAAATGTTCTCCAGCCATCTAAATGTGTTTAATTTCAGAAGCTAAATATTTCCCAGAACATTCCTTGAGTGAATGAATAACTTGCTCTTTTGAACTTAAAACACATATTTGTTTCTTCATTCTTTTGGCTACCACTGTCTTACCCAGCTCTAAAAGCTTCTTAAAATTAGTCAGTCAAAGGGAGACAAGTGGGAAGGTGTAGACTTCTCACGTCAGTAGTCTGCTAAAAATGGAGGAAAAAAATGGTGCTATTCAAAGACACTCTGTACTTAGAGATTAGAATTCAAAATGGAAATAAACCCAGGGAAATAGCAAGAATATTTGAAAGAGAACTCATCAACCCACCTGCAGAAGATTGAATTCCAAGCAAATATGCCCAGTATCCATGAAGCTGAGAAGTAAGTTTCTGAAATCATGCCTTCTATTTTTCAATTTCTCGTTTGCTTGAAATGTTAATCATTACTTGGAGAAAGCAGACTCCTGCTGTTGAAGCATGGAAATTAACCAAATGGTAGAATCTTATGCAAGTAGCAGTGGATTTGGATATTTGTATAGTGGCCCTTTTATGGAATAAGTACCAGAAATCGCCAACCTTTGACTTCAAGGAAAGAGCACTAGTTATGTTATCTGTCTGTAATATTTTGATTCTGTGGTATGAGCTTAAAAAAAAACTCTTTAAAACATTTATTTTATTTCTATTAATATTGTTTGATTTTTCTTTGTATTTCTTATTTTGTTAGTAGAAATTTCTAGAAGCAAATATCTTTTCACTCTAAAATGAGAACAGGTGAACAAAATGAAATTATAATACATTTAATGTCACATTTATTCACTATAAGATAACAGTATTTAGAGTCTTCAAAGAATTGCTAATATGGAAAAAAAATCAGAAAATTTAACATTTTCCAGCCAGTACCTGAAAAATTTTCTAATGCTATCAAATAATTTATGAAAATAATTGATAAAAAAGACAGCAAGACAGATTTCTTTTTAATGAATAGAAAAACAAATATTGATCTAAACAAGGGTGGGTTGGAGAGAAATAAAAATAACAAAGACCTATTAGATAAGGCAAGATTATGTGGAAGTATAAGAGTAAAAGTTAATAATAAGCTAAAAACAAGGCACTTATTCTGTGTGACAGCTAAAAATAGCAAACCTGGGGACAATGAAATTTTCTTTCTCATATTTATTCTGTTATGGTTATCTAGCATGATAAACAAAACAGAAATGTCCTTGCCATTGTGGAACTTACTGTAATTCCTTCTTAGTGGAAGTATTCAACAATGGAGAATACTTTTATTTTTAAATAAAAGAGAGTCTTTTACAACATTTCAACTTAGCCTTTGCTAATCTTAAAAAACAAATTTCTTATTGACTTTATGAGTAAAGCTAACAAAGTTAGAGGGAAAACATTTTTTTATAAAGTAGAGGAAAAAAACGTATGAAGCAACAGCAGTGTTGTATTTCCTGTGTTTAGAAAATACCTGCTAAAATTTATCATTTGACCAGCAGGCTTATTTTATGAAGGAATCACTAATTTATAAACAGTGCAGCTTTGGAGAAGTTTATGGACTTAGTCACAAAGTGGCCATGAAATAGGATATTTCTTAGAGAAAATTGGGATAAAAGAGAGAAAAATGGAGACTTTGACTTTTCAGAGGCCTTTTTAGTAATAGTTGGAGGTGATAGGTAATGTCCAGCCACGGTTATAACAGTATTTTATTTCTTTCTAGTCTGGCAATGTCTTTTGCCAATGAAATAACAAGGGAGCACCATTTTCTGGTGGACACTAATAACAGAACCAACGAGCTATTTGACTTGAAACAATACTTGTTTCGAATAGTGGATATGCTTCTTCTGTGGAGTTCTATAGAATTATACCAGAGGATGTCTATCTACATACAGTTACTCCAAACTGTCAATCCCTCAGATGTCCTCTGGGGTTTCCTTTCATTCCCTAGGTGTCCCTCTTGCGTGAGACTCCTTTTCAAACAATTCCAGGGAATTAGCTACCATGGCATCTTGGTAGTTACCTACCATGGCATCTGGTTTCCAGAAAATAGACTGCTTTGCTCTGCCATTGGTAGAAGTGAAGCTCAACACTTACAGAGCCTCCTTCTTTCTTTGGCCAGCCAGTTACAGCCACGTTCTCTAATTGGTCCCCTTGAAGACTCAGTTGCTTGACATGAGAAGGAAGCTTTCCCTAGCCCTCTCCCCAGACTGTATGGGGGTGAGGGTGAAAGCACAATATACTGACCACTTTCTCCAAAGAATTTCTCTCTGGGCACCTTCCATATTAACCATTTGATACCTTTTAGGTATGTGATGGGCTAATACTGGCCAAAGCAATGTTACGGTTTCTTAGCATCACTTTTAGGATATGGAGATATTTGGTACCTACTCCACAGTTTTCAGCCTTGGAGTCCTCAGCCAAAACTGAAACAAAGTTCCATTTCCATATCTTCTACACTTCTATGCCATGATATAGTTATGCTATTTTTTACTTTATTCCCATCAATTAGATTTTTAAAAAAACCACTATTGCGGTATAGTTGACATACAAAAAACTGCATATTTAATGTCTACAGCTTGATGAGTTTGGCAATAAGTATATAGCTGTGAAACCATCACCACAGTCTATGCCATAAACATCCATCACCTCCAAAAGTTTTCTCCCACCCTCTTTACTTATCTATTTTTTATAAGAACACTTAAAATAAGATTTACCCTCTTAGAAATTTTTTTTAGTATACAATACACCATTGTTAACTATAGGCATTGTGTTGACCAATAGATCCCCAGGACATATTCATCTTGCATAACTGAAACATTGTACCCTTTGACTAATACCTTCCCACAGCCCCTAGTAACCACCATTCTACTCTCTGCTTCTATGACTTTGACTATTTTAAATTCCTCATATAAGTGGGATCATGTAGTATTTTTTCCTCTGTATCTGGCTTCTTTCACATGGCATAATGTCCTCCAAGTTCATCAGTTAGGTTTTAACTTGGAGGAGGGGTTGTCTTTTGTGAAAAAGACAATTTAAAGTTATTTCTGTTTAATATATAACTTTTATAAATTGAATATTAATTAGAAACCATAGTTTTCCCCGTAAGATTTAAGCACATTTTATAAGAATAGATTTTTTTGTGTAAAAATATAGTTACTTGATTCTGTTAACTCCTAAATTTAGCAGATTAAGTTCCCCCTGAAATTTACTCGTTAAATAAACTTCTTTAAACATTTCAGACTACACTTATAAATGATTTTTAGGAAATCATGGTTTTTATATGATTTTTAATAAACACTGTAAATGCAAAATTGGGCAAATTTAAAATGTAATAAGCCAATACTTTCTAAGCGCTTAAACAACTCCTATAAAACTAATAAATAAAACCTATAAATGTAGTAAATTACATTCTTCTAAGTGTTTCAAACATTTTAAAATTATGTCTGGAGGTGAGACTTCTAGTTAAAGATGGCAGATTAATTACAACCATTAAAGTCTGTTACTTTTCGACACTCAGCTAAAATGACAGTAAAGTGATGTTTTTTAAAGGAGACATAGGGCAAAAGGACAAAAAACAAAAGAGGAAATAATGGCAACAGTATTTTGGAAACTGGAAAACAGATGGCTTAGGAGATCCAAGAAAGCTAAGGCCAGCAGTGAGAAAAGCTGAGAAGCACCAAATTTACAATGCAGAACTCCCAAAAGGTGGTTGGTGATAGTGAGTTTTCAGAAAGTAGAAATAAAGGTGGGATTGAAAAGTCTGTTTACAAAGTGGATTGACCCGGGAGAAAAGACCCAAAGTTACTGACATTAAAAATTCTTCTGGGAATCAGCTCCACCAGAGGATCTTACAGTAAAGACTGCAGCTGATAAGCCTCACTGCCCATCAGCTTTTTTAGTGCCCTACTCTTGAATAGGAAAGCTAATTTAAGCACTCTTAAATTAAGAAAGCTTCCAATATCAGAATATTGACCAAACCAAACACACAGAAAAAAAAATTTTTTGAAAGGAACAGAAAAAAGGAAAAACTTCTAAAAATATCATTAATATTTGCAATAGGATAAAATATTTCGTATCCCTGAAACTAGAATAGGGTGATACAAAAAGGAATATTCCAAAAACAAAAAATAACAGCTCTAAGAGATTAAAGATATGGTTACATAAATGAAAAACTCAGTAAAAGCTTTGAAGAAAAATTTCCCAAAAGTAGGACAATAGAATAAAGGGAGAAAAATAAATAGGGAAATTAGAGGGCAAGTTGTGGAAGTCCATCATCCAAATAGGAGTTCCCGAAAGAGATATGAGAGAAAAAATAGAGCAGAGAAAAGTCAGACAGATAACTCAAGAAAATCTCCTAGAACTGAAGGACATGAGTTTCCAAACTGAAAGATCCCAGTACCAAGAACAATGAATAAAAATAGACCCTCACTTAGACATGTTATCATGAAACTTTAGAAAACTAGTGACAAAGAAAAGATCCTCAGATTTTCAAGAGGACATATTTATTCAGTGGATCAGGAAGCAGAATGGTATAGAACTTCTCTACAGCAACACTAGAAGCTACAAGACTATGGAGTGTGCCTTCAAAATTCTAATGGTAAATTATTTCCTACCAAAAGTTTTACTAAAATTATAAATAATATGTAAAAGTATAATTAAGCCATTTTCTTACATGCACATTTTAAAAATTTCCCTCTCATGCCCCCTTTCTTGCGTGCTCCATCTATATAAGAAAGTACAACAAGAAAGAAAAAGCTGTGGAATCCAGGAAGCAGGAGATATCCATAAGTGAGAAGTGAAGGGGATCCCCTGAAGGGCAATTCCAGTAACGTAGCTGTCCTAGATAGCAACAGCCCAGCCTGGAGCAGGTCAGAATGGAAAAAGTTCAAGATTGGCCCTGGAAGTGGAGAAAGGAAGGGTTTGGAGGCACTGCTTTATTTTATAAGAAGCCCAGGAGAACTAACAATTGGCTTCTTTAGTTCGTGTGGAACTTCGATAAAAATTAAAACTGATTTTATAAAGAAACAAAACATAATCAAATCATCATGTTGATTAGAAAATTCATATCCTCTATAAACCCAACTTGAGCAATATTCATTTCTTCATCATCTCTGCACTTTTCTTGTATACTTTCCTGTTGTTAAAAGTTACTCATTCAACCAAGGAGACTGTTATCACCATTTCCAGTCTGCTACAGCAACTACGGTCATTGATTTGGATTGTGGATGGTGATTCTTGGGCTTCTCAGTGCTACTTCTAGGAACACTCTATCCACATACAGGTTAACAAGTCAAGTTCCTTCTTTTAATGGAACTTTTCAAACCCACGCCTTTTCTTACAACCTAATGAATCACATGTTCCCTTACTCATTTTTTTCCTAACGCCTTAGGCAACTTTTGTCTGAACTAATTTACTAGGCTATATACCCATTGCTGGATTACAAGTTATCTTTTCTGCCTGATTGAATTTACTACTTTTTAAAAAAAATTTTACATTATCTCATTATCCACCATTCTACGTACTATAGTAACTCAGTTCCTCACGGAGCTTATATGTCAGTAGAGAAAGGCAAAAAAAAGAATGAACATAGTAAATAAGTAAGTTGTATAGTAATTTAAGTGATGAGTGCTAATGAGTAAAGAAAATGTCGAGCCAGGTAGGGGATATCAGGAGTGCCAGGTAAGGGGTGTGTTGCAATTTTCTTTAATGGTAGTAAGAGTAAGCCTTATTGAGTAGATGGCAAAGATAAGCAAAGACTTTTAGGAGGTGAAGTGTTAGCAATGCAGATACCTAGCGAAATAGAATTCCAGGAAGAAGGAAAGAAAGGCCATGAGGCAGGACTTGCTTTAGGAGTGTGATTGGAATGAAATGAACAAGGGAAGAATGAATGGGAGAGGAGTTTGGAGAGACATTGAAGTCCAGATCATATGACACCCTAGAAGCTTTTATTCTGGATTATAGGGCTATAGCTCTTACTTAGAGTGAAATGAAGAGTGATGAGTGATTTTGAGCAAAGAAGTGACGAGATCTGACTTAACATTTTGAAAGACTCATTCTAACTGGAATGTAGAGAATAGACTGTTGGACCAGCAAGAGTGGATGCGGAGGGACCAGTTAGGAGGTTATTGCTGTGATTCAGGTGAGAAATGATGGTAATTTAGACCAAGATGGTAGTGATGGAGGTAGTGAGAAGTGGTCACATTCTGTTTGTATTTTGAACATAGAGCCAACAGATTTTCCTGATGGATAGGATGTGGGGTGTGAGAAAGTGGAGAGAAGGTAAAAGAAGACAATATGAGGAGTCAGGTATTCCTCCAAGATTTTTGGTCTGAGCAAATGAGTGAATTTTCCCTCATGTAAAGGGGGGAAGATGAAGGTGGAGCAGGTTTGCAGAGAATTCATGAGCTTATTTCTGAACATGTTAAGTTTGAGATCTTAATTAGGCATCCAAGTGGAGAATAGCAAGTTGGCCATATGAATCTGGAGTTTGGGGGGAAAAAAAACCTGTGGTGGAAATATTAATTTGGGAGTTTTCAACATTTGGATGATAACAAAAACCATGGATGAGCTCACCAAAAGAGTAAGCATCGACAGATGACCAAGAACTGAGACCTAGGTGTCTCCAGTGTTAAGGAGAAGATCTGGCAAAAGAGACGAAAGGAGCAAGCAGTGCAGTAGGAGGAAACCCAGGGGACTGTGATGTCCTGGAAACCAACGAAGAAAGAGAATAGAGGAGAAGGTAGAGGTCAGTGTGTTGAATGAGAACTGAGATGACCATTGGTTTTGTCAAGGTGGAGGTCATTGATAACTTTAACAACAGTGCAGTGGTGTGCCTGCAAGCCCAATTGAGTGGATTTAAGAGAGCATGGGAAGAGAGGAATTAGAAATGGCAAATATAGAAAATTTCAAGGAGTTTTTCAGGATAGTCGAGCAGCAGAAGAAAGTGCTCATCCATGGAGTATATTGGGTCAAGGGAAGGCTTTTTTAAGAAGGGAGAAATAACACCATGTTTTTATGTGGACGAGAATAATCCAGTAGGGGGAAAAATTTGACAATGTAGAAGAGAGTGTAAAGTTTCAGAAGGTTTGGCTTTGAATAGGTAAGAGAGGAGGGGGATAAATGAGCTTAAAATAGGAGCAGACGAGAGGGTGAGCTGGTGGGTGCAGACGCTGGTAGGTGGATCAGTGTAGTACTGAGAGTCTGGAAGTCCTCCGCTAAGTGCTTCACTTTCCTCAGTAAATTAGGTAGCAAGATCATCAACCAAAAATACAGATGGAGGAAGAGTTTACTAGGGCCATTAGGAAAGAAGAAATGGCATGAAATCATCCAGGAGAGTGGGAGTGAATAACTAGGAAAATATAGTACAAACGCCAGGCAGCACTATAGGTCCACTTGAAGGTCACAGTCATAACTCTCTCTGGGAAGCCTGCTTATCATGACCGTGTAGTTATATTTGAAAATACAAAGGAACTTTAGTTATGGTTGTTCTTTTGCATGGACTTGGAATAAAGACTGTTCTTAAAGAGTATGCTAAGTTTCTCATAGAAGTCCAAATAGGTTGATGTGTAATCCTCAGTGGGTGCACATATGTGGCCGCTACTGTGCGTACATAAACTCTACAACCTGACTTTTCTTCTTCCTCTCTTCTTGAAACCGCTCCACATCCCCTTCCCACATGTTTTCCCGTTCTTATTGGCATGTATTTCCCTTTCTTATGGCTTTTCTAGGTGGAAATGTTAATATTTGAACTGAGTATTCCCATTAATTTTGAGTTGGGGAAAAGGGAAAAAAACAAAACAAGAAAGGTACTAAAATGCCTGAGAATAGAGAAGGGAAAGATACAGATTTAGATAAGAAATTACTCAGAATGATAGGCCCATGAGGATAAGGCCAGCTGAATCATGTTCTAAATATAAACAACCGAGAAAAAGAAAGCAGGATGATGGTGTGGAAATTCAGTCTCCCTCACAAGGGCTCCCAGACTGTCTTGAGTTCACTTTTGGTGGGTCTGCCAGATATTGGGTTAACTGAATGCTGAACCTCTTATTTAATAATCTAATTTTTCAAGCAAGGAGGAAAACATTCCTTGCTCCTTAGTTTCATTTATTTGCAAGAAATTCATAGAGTCTCTCATTTATTTTTAAACCAAGCAATTTCTTATAATATGACATAATAGTTAAAAGCTTCCTATCAGGGCTTGTATATCTCAGCTGCATGATTTTAGGCAGATTACTTAATCTCCCACTGTTTGATGTCTTCATATCTAACTCCTGGGGTTGGTCTGAGAATTAAATAGTATTATTATAGATAAGTTACCTTTTACTACTTATCCCCAACGTTCCCAAGGTCATACAGCAAGTAAACAGTGGAACTGGAAATATCACTACCACCACCACCACAATCCTTAAATCCGATTCTTGTGGATCCCAGGACTGACTGCTTCCCACTTGGAAATAAAATCAGAAGGCAGGAATGAGTTTTCCTTGATCCTTGAATTGAAAGCTCCATTTTTACAGAAAGAAAAGACAGTTCACACATCATTTCTCTGAAGGTGTCAGTTCTCTCCTTGTCTCACAGGATGTAATGCCTTGATGGAATATTTAAATACAAGTTACTTAGTTAAAGGGAAATGAGAGGACACGTGGGCCTTAGAGCTGCAGATGCATTTTCGACACACTGCTGCCCCCTGCTGCCTGATACGTAATTTTAATTTTTCACACCTCCTACCTTATAAAATTAACAACTCTGTAACCCGTATTGTAGAATCACACTAAAGAGGAAACTGAGGCCCCGAAAGTGACCAAGGTGACACGGATGGTGGAAGATTCAGGATGAGACTACTGAAAGGTCACTTCTTCCTGCTCTGCCATGTTGTCTCTCTCCTATTAAATTGAAAGTCAACATTATTTATCGGGTGCCTACTATGGGCCCAGGACTGTTAGAAGCACTCAAGATGGAGAAGTTAAAACCAAGATCTCTGCATGATAGCACTCGTGTTCTTGTGTGAGTAAATAGCCAATAAATCAGAAAAGTATCAATAAATAGAATAAAGTTATGATAGTTCCATTAAGTAGTAATGGTGGTAACTAACATTGATGGGACCGTATGAGAACAAAACATAAAAGGCGCTGTTCAAAGTGCTTTCTGTGACTTGCTTCATTTGATTCCCACAGCAACTCTCAGGTGGCTACTTCACTTTACAGATGAAGACACTGAGGCAGAGCCAGAATGACCCTAAGAGGTGGAACCAAGATTTGAAACAAAATCACTTCTGACTCCAGGAATGTTAGGGACAGGCTTCTCTGGGGAGGTGACACTGAAAGGAAGAGGAGAAGCCAAGCTTTTGATGCTCTAGGGGGAAGCAAGCTGGGCAGAAGGAACATGTGCAAAGGCCCAGAAGTGGAAGTGAGTTTGGAATGTCAAGGTGGCTGTGGTGAGGGGCATGCAGGGAGAGTAACAGAGGCCAAGTCATGCTAAGGAGCTTGGATTTTATTCTAAATTACAAGAGGAAGCTATTTGAGAATTTTAATCAGAAGAGTAACCTTATACCTGATATAAGGAGCTCCCTCTGGACGTTGGAAGGAAAATAGGTTGTAGGAGGACAAGAGTTGGTAAAGGGCAACTAGTTAGGGGAGTGGTAACTTCGGTCTCACCTGGACCTCCTCTTCTGGAAGCCTCACATTCTTAGTTCTCCTACCCTTTTTCTCACCAGAGCCTTCAGCCTGGTTGCTTTCTGATGTTCTCTGGTTTGTCGATGTCCCCCTCACGTGGTGACTCCTCTAAATCTCACCTCACAGTGGAACAGTAACCTCTCTTAATCACGTGTCAAGCCATCAAATGCAGCTGGAGGCCCCCTCTGCTTTTCTGCCTCATATGACCCCTTTGGGGTGGGGTTGGATTTGTGGCCAGCTGAATTGCCGTGTCTTTAGCTGGATCCTTACAGAATCTAGAATCTCACATCATGTAGTTAGCAATAGATTTCTTTTGATACCTCTTTTTAGAAAAATATGAAGACCAACTCTCATGTTTCTAAGTATAAAGCCCTTTTTTTATTCCTAAGCTTTCTTCCCAGCAATAAGAATAGGGCATGTTTATTTTTAAATACTTCTGATTTGCCTTGAGTTGAAAAATTTCCTCCCTGCCCAGACTTTGAGTAAATTGTTCTAAAACTTCTTACCTGCTTTATATCAACTTTATCTGGAATCAATACTTTATGAGAGAACAAAACCCCTTTGTTCCATGAATGCAGCAGCAGTACTATAGTGGAATGATAAAGAATCTTGAACCTTGTTTCTGTAAGTTGTGTATATCAATGAAAGCCATTAGGCCAATCAGAATTAAGCTTTTTGTTATTTCAGTGAAAAAAATATATATTATCTGTAGCAGAAAGGAAGTATGTTTAGCTGGTGGTAACAGAGACCCGACTACAGTATTTAGACAAATTAAGCCTTTATACTCATGCAAAATGACCAGAGTTGGACAGCTCAGGTTCCGTAAAGTCATCCGGCTCTGTCTTTCTGTTCTGCCATCCTTCCGTCTTTAACGTGGCTGCGCATGCTCCAGCCATCAGGCCTCCTGAATATCTTTATCTGAATGTCCTTCGGGCCCCTCTAGCTCAACTGTCCCTGGAAACCTATTTCTACCTTTTTCACACGTTTGTTTCTAGCACCACCGATCTGCTTTAAAACCTATATTATTGGGGGGGCCAGCCCAGTGGCGCAGCAGTTTAGTCCGCGCTTGGCAGCCCGGGGTTCGCAGGTTGGGATCCCAGGCGCCCGCCGACGCACTGCCTGTCAGCCATTCCGTGGCGGCGTCCCATATAAAGTAGAGGAAGATGGGCAGGGATGTTAGCTCAGGGCCGGTCTTCCTCACCAAAAAAAAAAAAAAAAAACCTATATTATCAACACTCTGTCTCCTGAACAGCCGGTTACTAAGTTTAAAATATTCTTCCTCTGAAATGGTGGTTGGATTAGCTTTCTCTTTTCCATCTTCACTGCTGCTTCAGGTCGTCATTGTCTCTCACCTGAACATTGCAGTAGTCTTTCTATCCTGTTTCTCCATTTCCATTCATTTTACTGGCTATTGCCAAAACATGGCTCTGAATTTCCAAATGAGAAGGACACTGATGTTAAGGGACTTTTGGAATCGTAAAGGGACTTGACTCCAGCTCTCTCATTTATTGGCCTACACAGCCATGGGAACATTAACTTCTCTAAGCTCAGCTTCCTATTTGTAAAATGGAGATAATAACAGTCTACATTTGGTAGGATTGTCATGAGAGTTAAATGAAATAATGCATGCCAAGAGCTTAGCAAAATGCCTGGCACACAGTAAGTATTATATAACTGTTAGCTTTTTATCTTTATCACTAGCTCCTGCTCAAGAACACTTGAGATAATGGCTACTGAATTAAAAGTACAATTCTCAGCTTGGCCTTCAGTGCCTTCTGCATCATGGACCCAATGTACTGTTAACGCCTTACCACCCTTTTCCACTGTTTATATAAGCATTACATAAACCCTAGCAATACTGAACCACATCATGTTTCCTAAATGTGTCCCCACCTTCCTCTCCCCTGTTCCTTTTCCCAGTGTTTTCCTCTATCTAGAATCCCTCCATTGAGCCCTCTTCTCCTTTCCATTGCAACCTCTCTTTTAAGATTTCTTTTGTGAAGCTTTTCCTGATTCCTCAGTGGCATAATAATTCCATTCTTTGAACTCTGTAGCATTCCAAGCATAGCTGCCTGTGTTAATCTCTATCCTGGGATATTCATTAAGTGCTTGCCTCACTGACTGTTAGATTCTAATCTTGGGATCAAGGACTAGGACTTGCAGAGCCACCACTTGCTTAGCCATCCACTAAGAAGAGTTCTTTTTTGTCTGATTCACATAAAGTTGCCATGTAGAGTAGTGGGCCCAGAATTAATTTCACTCATCTTTGCATCCCAAACGCCATGTAGACTTAGAACGAGAGCATATACATACTAGGTACTTGATCGACCTGGTTTAATTGATTCTGATTTAACCAAGTCCAGTTGTAGAAAATAAGACCACAAACTCAAGGCTTAGAGTCTGCTGTGGTCATTTGCGCAGGCTGTATGCAGAAAGGAATGAATTTGAGGGTCCTACCAAGCCCCTCAGGGCAAGTAAAATGTAAGTGTCTATTAGACTGTTGAGGCTTAAGTTTTTTTCTCTAGTTGACAGTTTATAGGACATGTGGCCCTGTCTATTTTGAGGGCTGGTTTCTTTGTTCCCAACAATGTAAATCCTTAACAGGGGCATCTCGGCACCAATGTTGCTGAGAACAGTCTCATCATCTTTTAAATTAATTCAAAATTAATTCATCATCTAGTTCATCTGGCAGTTTGTAAAAGTGGTCCTGAAACCAGCAAAGCTGGGGGTCCTCTTTGTTACACACAAGAATGGAGGAATGATGTTAGTCCCTCACAGAAACCTTGGAAACCTCTTCCACCTCCCCACCCCTAACTACTGCTTGTTTATTTCATTTTAAGAACTTTACTATTTATTTGAGTTCTAGCTCCTTTTTGGAGATTGGAAATTCTCATCTGTCTTTCTGCCTTCAGTGTGAATGAGTTCAAAATCTCTACTAAGAGCAAGTTTTGTTAAAGAGACCAAAAATCATTGGCACCTAAAATATAAGAGAATGCTAGTCAGGGGTGATAGGAGGCATGGAATTTGGAGCGCAAGGACACTGGTAAAAATGGACTGATTCACAGTGCTGCTGGGAGTCAGAACGGACCCATGGAACACAAACAGCAGAATGGGCACAAATGAACCAGAACTGGCCCCTCCTCCGTCAAAAGGTGCTCAGTCTTTACACAGTCCCCTGTGCCAGCAGGGGCGAGTGCTACAGGGGAGGGAAAGTGGCCAGCGGGAGATTGTGGAACTGGAAAGCACCTGCCTGGTCAAACAGGCAGCTCCTGTTTAGCGCCAGTAAGCCGTTCTTAACTCAATTGTGCTCTGCAGAAATGCCTGCCCACTGCTGCCAGATTTTTCAATGAGGTTGGCATTCTGGGTTTTTATGAAAAGCCTCCTGTTCTTTAAGTGTTGGCAATTATTTCAAAAGAGTTTTTTGGAAGTTATAGGCAAAATCACACTCTTCTGTGTGGGGGCAGATGTGGACTGTGGACCACCAGTTTGCAACCCTTGTTTTAAAATGGTAATAGACTCCTGGTCCCTGGACTCTGAAAAAGGATCATAAACAGAACTCACTTTTTGCTTTGTTAACAACCAGTCACATTATTACGTTCTCTGTTCAAACAGAGGCATCATTTCCCCTTAAGAATGCCAGAACTGTACCTTCTGGGGGAAAAAAGTAAGAAAGACAGCATTTGTCTTGTTGTTGGTCTTGTTTTGGTCACTTCTACCAGCATGCAGTAATGGTGGAAGTGGCCTTTTCCTCCTTGCTGGTAAATGAGCCCACAGGCTTAATAGGAACGAGGCATATCCAATACAGATGGCAAATAAGAGTCCTAGAGCAGTATACAAATTCTCTATAACTTGCTGAAATCAGAATTCAGTATACATAAGTTATTTTTGGAAATGGGGTCTGTGGCATATCTAGCTATAGGCTGCTAAGAGATCCAGGTCAGAGGAGACTAGTTAATAGGAACCCTTGTAAAAGAAAGTGTTGAATAAGCCTTTAGATTTTTGAAAATGCCTTCCAAACATTTTTTCTTCTTAATTGTGTAATTTCAATTCACCATATATTATTTTAAAAATATAAATTTTAGCAAAAATTTCTACTGAACTTTCCATCCATCTAGTTATTCATTCAATTAGTTCAGTAAATATTTGTTGAGTATCTACTAGTGCCAAGCACCCGTCTAAGTACAAGGGATCCATCAGTTAACAAAACAGATAAGATCCCTGCCCTCCGGGAGCTTGTATACCAGAACTAGTAAATAATCAATTTCCTGGTATGTTAGAAGGAAGGAAGTGCAATGGGAAAAGTCAAAGTAAAGCAGGCTAAGAGGGACTGGGGATGGGGGTGTGCACATTGTATTTTTAAATACGAGAGTCAGAGTGGCCTCATGTGACTTTTAAGCAATGACCTGCAGAAGGGAGGTCAGTGTTTTTTTATTGAGTTCCCCACTCTGGGTTTTTGTTTTTGTTTTTGGTTTTTTTCCCATTTATCAAAGCAGTATAAGCTGAGTGGTGATGAACTGGTAGATGGTATGAATACATATCATTAAAGCAAAGTAAGGAAGACTGATTTAATACAAACAATTCTACAAAATAAACCTCTTAAAGAGTATCTATTTTTGGTACTTTGTATTTTTCCAGTGAGGGAAGGGAATAATATTACAGCATATTTCTATAAAGCTTTATAGTTTACAAAGTTCTCATACATTTTTATTTGATGTTCATTATAACCCATTGAGGCAGATGGAATTATTTCCCTTTTTTTAGGTGACAAAGTGAAGCTTAGAGATTGGCTTAAGTTATGTACCTTTCAGTGGTCCCTCACTGCCCCCCTCTGATTCCTCATTCCCCACACCTCTGATACTCATTCACAAGGCCCTTCATGATCTAGTCTCTGCTTACCTTTCTACGCCATCTCTTGCCAATTTCCCTTTCACTGTCTACACTCCAACTATACTGAGCTACTTCCTTTTCCCCATTTGCTAAGCTCTCTCTTGCCTCTGGACCTTTGCACATGCTGTTCTCTGTCACCTCCTCTAGCCACCCTCAAAAGATTCTCCTGGTCTCTACTTGGGCATCACTTCCTCTGGTGAGCCTTCCCTTATTGCACCAAAGCTGAAATCAATGCCCCCTAGTCCTGTGTTTCCCCAGCATGCTAGGTTTGTCCTTATCATAGTACTAACTGCTCCTTCTGTAATTGCTTGTGTCCTTGTTTGTGAGCTCCTGGAGGGCAGAGACTGTGTTCTCTCCCTCACCGTATCTCCAGGGCTTAGCACAGTTTCTGGCCCATATGGGTCTTTTCATCTGATAAATAAAAAACTTGGTTAATCAGTTGTTCAGACTACATAGGAAGTTGCAGTTGTAGAACCTCCCAATCAAAATCTTCGAAGTCCAGGGCCTTCCATAGCTTTCTCCTGGTCATTGTAATTTGTCTCCACACTTCCCCTTCAGAGCCCTACGTTATGATCCCCAGCCCTCCTCTAAACCTTTTTATCTTGTTGTGGGGTAGTCTTGCAGCTTGGATATGGTGAAATCAGTAATCTGACTAGATCAGACTTTCTCCACCTCTTTTCAGGTTTTTTCTTGACATTCTAGCATGATAGCTTAGTCACTTTATACATGCTTCTTCTGCAAGCTTAATGCCTCATAAGGTATCTCCTTCTGGCTCACTGCTTCTGCCAACAACTTCAGTTACTTTCTGCCAGGTGCTTCCTGTCCACGTCATAGCTCTCTCACTACAGAAGACAAAGTAACTCTTTCTCTGGGCCTCTCTAGAACCCTCCAGTTTTGATAATTACCTACCAGTGTCTGGCAGTTTCTCAGTCCTCTTCCCACTGTCCTCTGTTCACTCCATGGAAACAAAGCCAGTTTGCTCAGTGGAGTTTGATTCCTACTTTCAGAGTTACCTGGTGCTTCATCTTCTGTTTGCTAAGCATAGATCTGGCATATGGTTGGAAAGTGTCCACAACTGTCTTCTTCATCTGGATAGCTGTGACTTCCTTGGTCAGAACAATTAGCAGTAAATGTCATTAACTCAAAGGGAGCTAGTAGAGATCATTGGCACCATAGTCCAGTTCACCTGCCATATATAAGTTTGGCTCAGGATGTACCAACATTGCCCGGTTATTTTCATCTTTCACTCACAGTAGAAATAGAACTTTGGGAACCTCTTATCCTTGATCACCTCTTCCAGGTGTAATAGTGGCAGTATGCTGGCTCCAGTGGGGAGAAAAATACACTAGATTATCTTAATTTGAAAATTTCTTTGTTGATACATAAGGTTTCCTTTGGGCCTTCAAGTAGACAAAGCCCTCTGACCCACACTGTCTCATTTGGTTCTCAAAACCCATGAGGCCTATTTTACAGATGAGGCATAAGAGGCTTAGAAAAGTCAAGTGATCTTTCAAGCCTAGAGTCACACAGAAGTAGCAGAACCAGGACATCAGGCCAGGTGCTTCTTCTGTTGAATCATACCACCTCTCACTAGCTTTTGTTTGTGTACAATCTGTGCCCTTACAGAATTTGTCCTCTTTTTAATGCCAGGGACATTGCATGGGCCTAGAGCCTGTGCAGGAGAGAGTTTCTTCATCCATTACTCTTGCTTAGTCTTTTGCTTCATTATGAGTTCTTAAAGAGTGATACGCATTCTGATGTGGGCATAAATTATTTAAATCCTCATATATAAGCTTAGAAAAACTCTCAATTAACCAGAAGGTGCAGATAATTTTGCTTAACTGAGTTTTCAAAACAACAAATGCAATTCAGAGAAATATAATGGAAAGGAGCAATTTCCAACTACTATTCTGTGCCTTAGTTTTCTTCTATAGAATTTTAACTATTTGAAATGCAGCTAAGGAAAGAAATAAAGCATAACTTTTTGTTAACAAAGCAACAACTACAAGTGCCCAAAATATGTAAATATTCAATCTAACCATAAATAAATTTTGGACCAAAGAAAAAGATTATCATAAATGATGGTGTTAGTGATTCACAGATGTGTATGCTGTGTGTCTGAGTCCTTAACTGTATGTACTTTTTAATCTCCTAATTTTAGAGCACTTTCTAAAAATAATCAGATATCCAGGCAAGTCTGCTTTTCTGCAAGTCTGTGATATTTACAGTTCACAAAGCAGTTATTATTAATGTGTGAAATTGCATCCTTGGCAACACAAATGTATCTCATGAAACCAAAAATTATTCCTGAATATCTGAGGTTATATTTTAACTTTGACTTATATTTAATATTTTGGGTTAGGTGAACCAAAAGCTTGCAAAATTCAAAAGACAACTATTTTAAGCTACATTTTACATAGCTGTATAGTAATTCCAACTAATGCCTTTTAATATTTTTGGAAAGCATAAAAATATCTATTAAAGCAATACTCTTGAGCAGTACTGTTGCTAATTTTGATGTACTTATTCAAATTCACATAATCCAGGTGAAATACATTCAGGATGAAATTTTAGTATAAATTTTGCCCTTGAATATAGTCTTTGGAAATTTAATCTCACAACTGTGGGATATCTTGCCCTCAGAAATTAACAGGAGGCACCTCATATTTTAAGTAAATGTAACTGCCTTAAATTGAGCCTGATTTTGTGAAGAGTGTATCATTGCCTGCCAAATGCTATATTTGGATTAGTATCAATTATGGATCAGTCATGGATTATGGATCACTAATGGCTAAGTGACTGGGGTCGTATTCGATCAAGCTTACAATATGACTTCTGAAGTTCACGCATCCTCCAGCGTTGCCACTAGTTTCAGCTATTCCTCAAGATAACTTTTGCCTGCGACCTGTGTTCTTGTACTTAACCTACCTGATCCCTGTGTGGCTTAGGAAGGCACAGGTGTGAACACTTCTTTGCATAAGCACACACAGGTATGAGTAACCTTGCCTGTCTTGCAAGGAGCCATGGGGGTGAGACAGCTCAGCAGACTCTGTGGGATCACAAGGCCTCTGGTAGTGTATCCTGAGGTCTCCCATGTGACCCCATAACAGAGGAGAATCTAAGGATTATTAGAGACAGCTTTATAACGTCCCCCACACCTAAGGCTTTGGGGGATTGTGAACAAAGCATCTTAACAATAACTAATACTGAAAGAGCAGTTTATTTCCACCATTAGAGGTTGATGTTAGTGAGATGCCAAGGGTATCTTTGGATTTAGACTTATCAATAAAGACTTATCAAATAAAGACTTATCAATTCACCAAAATGAAAACCTGTACTCTGTGAGGCCTCAGGGGTACTGGTGTGCAAGACCACCATCCCAGTGCTTCATGGTGTGTTCAGATGTGGTAAATTAAAGCCACTATTAGGCAACTATTACAAAGTCTCACATGCAACCTCCTGAAATAGTTGAAACACAACCTATGAAAAGAAAATTTCAGTTATCACTTTGATTACTTGCTCTGTAACCAAAATGTAGATGATGATATATTCTCTTGGCTCAAAAAAGTTGACCAATACAACAAAAATTTAAAACATTCAAGCCTGTTATTCAGTATTCAAGTAATGTTACTCTAGAAGAAATATATAAATCTAGATTTAATACCATTTAAAAGGTATTTAGGCAATTAAAGTTTGTGGGCAAGATAGGCTTCAAGTACAAGTAAATAACATAAATTAATAATACCTTAAATTTTTGGTTAATGAACCAAATAGTCTTGTTTTATCCTTTTCTCCAATTATAGGTGATGGACTATTTCTGTAATAACAAGAAGCTAAGTTGTTTGTTCTATGACTATTCAGTGGCCCAAGTACTAATTGGCTAAATGGCACTGTGGCCTTAAAACTATTAACATCATTTCTTAATGATAAAACTAAGTTTTCAGGTATTCATTGATTACTCTTAGGCTCACGTCCATTAAATAAATGCCAAGTGCAGGTTTGTTTTTATTTATTTATTTATTTTTAGTATAGGTTATTAATCTGAGAGGGTTAGAGTAAAATTTATTGTATTGTACTAAAAAGTATTATTTTTCTCATGTCCTCAGTTTTAAAAAGTATTCTCTTCCACATTTCATTTGATAAAACTTGGGAAATTGTCACAAAAATTGTCTTTTGTTTTAGAGAAAATTATGAACAAATGAGAAAAAGGGGGCTTTGAGGACAAGTTCAATGTCTTCACTTAGTAGGCCTTATTTCATTTAAGGAGGCTAGCTGAAAGGCAGATTAGAGGATAGTGTTACCTCCTTCTCATGCATGATGAATACTTTTCTTTCTTCCCAGTTGCTGTTTATTACTGAAAGGAGAAAATGTCAGCATCCCCTTTATCGTATACTAGTTCAGTATCTCGAACAGTAAAAATTGGTGGTAGAACACAAATTCAGTCCACCACAGTGGTGTAAAATGTGTACTGATAAAATCAAATATAATTGTAACTCAATGGTCTGAAATCAAAAAGAACATTGAGCCTGAATTCAGTATTTACATGATTAGAGAGACTTCTTACTTTATATATCTTCCTTCAAATATCAGAACTGGGTCATATTTATTCTTCAACCAGGAACAAAAAGAGATTCTTTAATTTTCTTTTGGTCCACAGATGTATTGATTTGTTATCAAGTTTCTTACTCGGAAAGGTTAAGTTAATATTTTGATAACAGATAAAATCTTCAAAGTGAGCCACAAGCTTAAGCAATAAGAGTTAGATTCTGTAGGCTAGAATGTCAAGGATAAAGAGTAGAGAAAGAATTTGCAAGTCATACAGTGATAATTATTCTTAGTGTAAAGTTTCTATCTGTCCATCCCAACAACTCTCTTAATATGTCACCTTGTCCTTTATAGTCAGGTGTTGAAAGAAACCTTAGAGAGTCCAAGAGTAGCAAACCCAAATGCTTGTTCAGGGCTAAGCAGCTACTATACATGAGTATATCCATCATTTGCAAATAATATAAGTGATGGAAACCATGGGAATTCAAGAGCATATGCCCTATCTAAAGATATGCAAACTAATTTAAAAGTCAATGTTGTGCCTTCCGAACAAACCCATCTACAAAACAAATGTGGCCTATGGATCCCCTGAATCCTTACGATTTAGCCCAATCTAGACAGCAGTTTCTTCCAACCTCTTATCCAAGGCTCAGATCCCTTCTCAAACATTCCTGCCGAGTGGCTGTTCACTTCTGTTGGAACAATTCCAGTGGCAAGAACTCATCAACTTTTGAAGCTGTCAAGTGTTTTGTCAATCATATCATTGATGGTAGTCTCTTTTGTGCTTTAGGGTAATAACAACAATGATTTGTGAACTTTAACTGTAAAGTGCTCTGACCAACAAGAGTCCGATAGGCCTCTCTGTTTTGTGATTGTTACTTGAGAGTCTATCACTGTCAAGGGTTCCAACTCTTTGCTCCATGGATGATACAGTCAGTTCCTTGACTGCAAAAAGTGTCCTCATATTTAACTGTATTATTTCAAGTTTACTTATATGGCTCACGTCATGTAGGCTGATCTTAGAAAGGCCCATTTACCACTAGCATTTGTTCATCCCATTACCTATTTACTAAGCAACTTCTTGGTGCTAGGCACTGAGCTAGGTACTGGTATACAATGGAGAAAAAGACATAAAGGACTCTGCCTTCCTTAATCTTACCTTGTAGTCAGGGAAATGGGCGAAAAGCAAGATAAGTAAAAATTTCTTTGAAGGAAATAGAGGCTGGAGAGGCAGGCAGGAGCCAGATCATGAAGGGACTTCTAGGTCACTGAGAGTTTAGAGTTTTCTAAGAACATGATGAGAAGCCTCTGAAAGATTTTAAGTAGAAGAATGACACGATCTTAGACCAGTTTGTAGAGGGAGAATGTTAACACATAATCAGTGTAGAAAATTCAGAAAATGCAAAAAGTATTAAGAATACAATATGTCAGACAAGATACCATCTTCCAGAGACAAGTATGGAATGGGATGGGAGGTATGGTAGACAGAATTCTAGCTGTCTTAGTCACTTCAAGCTGGTATAACAGAATACCACAGGCTGGATGGCTTAAACAACAAACATTTATTTCTCACAGTTGCGGAAGCTGAGAATTCCAAGATCAAGGTGCCAGCAGGTCTGGTGTGTGATGAAGGCACACTTCCTGGTTTGCAGAGGGCTGTCTTTTTGTTGTATTCTTACCTGGCTGAGAGAGAGAGCTCTGGTCCTTTCATCTGCTTATAAGGATACTGATACCATCATGGGCACTCTACCCTCATGACCTAATCTAACCCTAATGACCTCCTAAAAGCCCTACCTCCTTACACCATCCCATTGGGCTTAGAGTTTCAATATGTGAATTCTGGGGAGACACAAACATGCAGTCCATCACAGCTCACAAGATTTTCAGCCCCTTGTATACCTTCCTTGTATTATATTTTCCCCCTGAGCAAGGGCAGGAATATGAATATGAATGTGAAGACATATCACTCCCACGATTAGGTTATGTTATATGGCAAAGGTGAAGGGATTTTTGGAATTGTAATTAAGGTCCTTAATCAGTTGATTTTAAGTTATTCCAGAGGGAGATTATCTTGAGTGGCCTGACCTAATCAAATGAGCCCTTTGAAAGATGATCTAGAGATCCGAGACAGAAGAAGTCAGAGAGATTCAGAGCAGCAGATATGCTTTCCTCTTGGCTCTAAGAAGCAAACTGCTGTGTGGAAAGGACCATGGGGCAGGGAACAGTGGGTGACCTCTAGCTGCTGAAGGGTTCAGTCCTACAACTGCAAGGAAGTGAATTCTGCCAACAACCGATGAACTTGAAAGAGGCTCCGGTGAGATGGCAGCCGTAGCCAACACCTTAATTTCAGCCTGCTGAGACCTTGAACAGAGAATCCAGCAAAGCTCTGCCTAGACTCCTGACCCAAAAAACCTGGGTAATAATTTGTGGGTTAAGAAATTTGTGTTTTTTTAAGCCACTCAATTCAGGGTAGTTTGTTACACAGCAGTAGCAAACCAATGCAAAGGGAATGACGTGATCTTCTCTGTGACCAAACTGATTGAAGAGGGACAAGAGTCACCATTTAGAGAGTCACTGTCATGGTCTAAGCAATAGAAAGTGGTGGCTTGGAGTAGGATGCTGGCAGTAGAGACAGAAAGAAGTAGATCGATTTTAAATAAATTTAGTAGTGAAACAGGGCTTGCTGATAAGTAGGATTAGGAGAGTGAAAGAAAAGAAATAATCAGGAATGATTCTTAGGATTTTGGCATGAGCAAATGAGTGGATGGTGGTGCTATTCACTAAATATTGAAAGAATAGAGGAGGGATATCTTGGCCTGCAGGGTGGGGCCAGAAGATGATGTTCAGTTTTAGAAACATTATATTTCACCAATTCAGTAGTTATATACATTTGTATGTATGTGTATACACACACACACACACACGTGTATATATATACACATACATGTGCGCGTACAGCCATGCACCACATAATGACATTTCAGTCAACGACAGATCGCATATGCGACGGTGGTTTCAGAACATTAGCACCATATAGCCTAGGTGTGTAGTAGGCTATACCATGGAGGATTGTGTAAGTATACTCTATGATGTTCGCACAATGACAAAATTGCCTAATGACACGTTTCTCAGAACGTATCCTGTCTTTAAGTGACACGTGGCTGTATATGTGTGTGTGTGTGTATAATATGATTATTTGTCTTAAAATTAGGATGATTGTACAGTTCATTTTACTTTTTCTCCAATTACCAGTAAAAACATGAATTTTAATGATTGCATAATATTCCACTGGATGCTATTCTTGAGTATTGAACTGGTTCCTTATTCCCCTATTGTTGTACGGATAAACTGTTTTTGTTTTTTCACTTTAATGAATGATATCCTAGTGACTATTTTGATACTATGCTTCTCATTATTTAGAGTAAATCACTAGAATGGAGGTACTGAGTCTGAAGGGTATGAACATTCTTAAGACTTTTTTAATTCAAATTAAATCACCTTCCAGAAAGGTGGGGCGAGTTTACATTCCCTCCAATAGTATATGAGAAAGCTAGTTGACCTCACTTTCACCAGAGTATTAGTACTTTAAAAGCATCTTTGCCAATTTAAAGGTGAAAACAATCTCATTTCTCTATCAATTTATCATAGCCTGTGTATCTTGAAGGTATGCTTCAGTCTTTTGTTTTGTTCTTTCCTGCCTGGCCTGACCTTTCTCGCTGTATTCCAACTGCATGTGACTGGAGTCAGGTCTTTTGCTACTAAGCACCGCAAGGAGATAGAAAGATGCCATTAAATCAAGCATCCTCTATGAAAACGTAGGCATTTTCTCTGATATACTTCCCCAAATTATATCTAGAATCAGAAAGCCTTGATACTGTCCCCATCCTCAAATTCACTTTCCTCCAAAAACATAGTCGGTAAAGTACTTTTTATAAAGTTTGCCTATATAAAAGAAATTTAGCTCTCCATCCCCCACCCCAGTGTAGGCTCTGACCCTATGTTTGTGTTTCAGTAACTCGTCAAGATATTCTGCTAAGTAAAGTGCCATCCACTCAGGATCCCTACCCTCACCTTTACAAAGGACTGGCTGCAGATTTGAAATTACAGTTGTTTCTTTAGTATCTCCTGAATCAAATTCTCCCTCCCCCAACAGTCTCAGCAAACCCTATGTATTAGTCGGGGTTCTCCAGAGAAACAGAACCAATAAGATATAGATATATATAGATATAGATATAATTTCCTTGTTATATATTTTATTTATATATAAATTTTACTATATACAAATATTTATTTGTTATATGTTTATATATAAATAATAATATAAAATATATATAATCTATCAGATTTATCTATCTAGAGAGATTTATTTTAAAGAATTGGCTCATATGATTGTGGGAGCTGGCATGTCCAGAATCTGTGAGCCAAGCTGGCAGGCTGGAAATGCAAGTAAGAGTTGATGCTGCAGTCTTTAGTCCTAATTCTGCAGGATAGGCCAAGCAAGCTGAAAACTCAGGCAGGGTTTCTGTGTTGCAATCTTGAGACCTAATTCCTTTTTCTTCAGGAAACCTCCGTCTTTTCTTTTAAGGCCTTCAACTGATTGGATGAGGCCCATCCACATTGTGGAGGGTAATTTGCTTTACTTAAAGTCCACTGATTTAGATGTTAATAACATCTAAAAAATACCTTCACAGCAACATCTAGACTGGTGTTTGACTAAACAATTGGGCATATCACCCAGCCACGTTGACACGTAAAATTAACCATCCCACTCTAGATATTTGAGTTCCTGTTATGTACAGACACAAACATGCTTCCAACCTCACTGTGCTTAAACATCAGTTGAAAATCCTGTATGTCATTAAAATAGCCCATACTTTCAGAAAGATCTACCTACCCATTATGCCACCAACCCCTGTATGCAGTACCATCAGATTTACAGAAGTGGAGTGAGGGCTAAGACCCCCAATGGCAGCTTTGACACAATTGTGTTAGGGATAAGGAAGAAAAATATATAAATTTTCCAGCAAATGTTTCATGCTCTTTCAATGGTAGTGTTCTTTCTAGTGAAGGCTATCTGAGTCACAAGACATTAAAACTGGTCCAATGACATTCAAAAAAAAGGGATGGTAATGATTGGGCAAGCAGCAACATCCACAGTCCGGGCTTCGTGGAGAAAGGACTCCTTCCTAGAAAGGCAGGAGCCAACGTTGGCGCTCTCTCTCTGCTTCCCCAAGGTCTTTGACTTCCACCTTTGTCTGCAAGTCTTTTCCATTCTCTTGTGTATAGTCTGGTTTCTCTCTTTATCCATTAGCTTGCACATAGCTTTTGTTGTTATGACTTCAATTAGGCTCTAACTCTACATGGTCTTTGAACTCCAAAATTCATCTCTTAGTTCCAATTTGAAAGACTGTCCAATTGTCCAGATTCTCTGCTCATGGAAGAGCAGCCCTTGAGTCAGGTGTCAAGTGAGATCTCATCATCCAGTCAGCTCAAGGAAAGGGTCCTGGAGAACCATATCCCAAGATGGGCCTACCTCTTCAACAGTGAGAAAATGTAGACTTGAATGACATGTCTACCACTTGTAGCTGCAGTGGAATTCCATCACCTTGAACTTATCCAGGGACTTTAGACCCAAACCTCATATAAAGAATAGAAATGTGCCTTCATTATTGTCATCTAAACCTCACAATAAATAAATCTACCAAAATTATATAGCTTAATATGGATAACAGAACTAAAAAGCAGAATATACCAATAAGCAAACAGAGACACTTTGTAATTCCCCATCCGTACTCCACTCACCACCAGTGTTTCATAGTTATCTTAAAGGCAATATGGTTTGAGTATCCAAATATCTGCATATGGACCTTCCTTTTGTTCTTCCTTACAACATTCTTTAATGTGGTTAAGAATTTTTCTTCATGTGGTGGTATATACACAAAACCATGCATACCATATGTATGGGTGATTTAATGACTTTTTCAATCATAAATTTGACAATACATGTTTTTCAGTTCTTCCCTGTTGTCTTCAAAATTAACCCCGTGTAAGCTGGTACTCCGTGTGGTAACATTATCATTGATCATTCCAAGTGGAATATAACTCTTCTGATTAGTATTAGTTTGGTTAATTATATCATATTGCTAACGTAGATGTTAGAACAGGAAGGGATCTTACTAAGTTTAATTTAGAAGACTTATCTAAGGTTTGTGCAGCTAATTAGTTTTAGAGTCAAAATATTTGGACTCCTATTCTTGTTCTTTCTCTCCCAAATTTATTGTCTACCTATAAGGATGTTCTGTTCCACACTCATGGACTGCTGAGTTATTTGAAAAACATAGGCCGTTAATAGCCAAGAGCTGCAGAACAGGTAAACAAGGCTATATCAGGACAAGGCCATTGCTATTAATGGAGAGAGAGTGCAAAACTTGTTCCCTATGTTCATGGTTTAGTACCGTCTTTTAATAGGGAGCACAAAATGTGTAATTTGTAGGACAAATCTGCATATTTAGGTGAATTTTACAAACAACACTTAGATGCCAACATCTTTTCCCTTTCTGTCGTATACAGTATTATTGATATCCTCCAAATTAAATATGATATTGGTTTTTAGCTTTTTGTAAAATTCTGTAGGTATTGCTCTTATGAAGACTTGCGGCACTAAACATCACTGCTTTTCAACTCTTCCATTTGTTTTCTGTGGACAGATGCACAAATGTATGCAGTAACAAAACTCAGTTGCTTTACTAAAGTGTTGGGTTGCATGATTTTAAACGTGGGGCAAAAAGGAGACCTGAAGAGTTTTATTGAATGAAACTGTTTCCTGCCCTTCCAGTACACAGCTGACTAACAAATGGTTGTACAGCTGTTGGCAATAACATAGAAGACATGCCTATCTTTTGATAATTATTACATAAGTTTTTCTTGTTTGTTTTCATAGATTCGTTTCCAAAATGTTTATGTAATATGCCTGAAGGTTATACCAAGAAGGAAGCATTTCAGAAATGATTTAAGCTGCTTATGTATGTGAAAAGCATGTGCATGCGTGTGTGTGAGTGTGGTGCCTGTGCACACTCGTATGCATATGTTTCACACATCTCTTTCCACAAAGGATTGGAGGTAGCACAGGATGTCATTCTGGGTAAAAAGCCACATCAGATTACAATCAGTTAATAGGTCAGATGCTACATGATGCTCTCCTCAGCTTAGGTTTCTTGGAATCTTACAACTTGAAGGAGGTGAGATCCTGGAACTTTTAATTTGCACTAGGGCAAATCATCCCTTTGTGCTGAAGGGGTGTGGGGAAAAAAGATTTCACTGGGAAAGGCAAGCTTTTAGAAGAGTTTACTGTATAATTCCTAAAGATAAAAAATCTCTAATATTTTACACTTGAAAACTAAATTTTTTAAAAATTATTTATCAAAATTAAAACTATAGGAATTGAAACACAAGGATAGGGTATGGCTGACTTTCGGCATTGCTGATCTGGTCTCTGTCTGAGGTCTATTGATACAGGTCGGATGTTCTTCCTTCTTCTCGAGCAAGACAGCCTAGGCTTGCCTAATAACCTGCTTTAATTGAGCCAACCACCTTTTGTAGGGGAGGAGCCAGGACAGAAATAGCTAGGATTTAATGTGGTGAACAAGGGCATTCTAAAAACCTCAAGTCGGATATCGCCTACTTCTTATTTAGGTTGAAACAGCATAAATACTAAGCTTCAAGGAATGGCAATTCGTCATTTGCGACAAGGCCCTTTTCCCATTCCTGGCTGAAATCAACTGATACAAAGTAACTAGTCATCCTAACAAGAAGACAATCGTATTGTTTTTATTAGGTGTGATAGTAATCCATTCTTTTCTCAGTATACCATGATGTAGGTATCTTTGATGAGTAGAACTATGTTAAGGAATTTTCTAAGAAAGATGATGATGACACGCTTCCTCTCTAGATATTTTGGAAGAATTTGGAGGGGGAGAAAATAGTGATTAAGAGCGTGGGCTTTGGTATCAGACCAGGATATGACTTCTCTAAGCCTCCATTTTTATTTTTTGTAAAATGGGGATAATAAAGGTACTGCCTCAGGTATGGTATGTAAAGTAGTTACCAGATGTATTAGTTTCTTGTTGGAATTGTAACAAATTAACCAACAGTGAGTGGCTTCAAATAACACAAATGTATTATCTTATGGTTCTGGTGGTCTTAAATCCAGAATGCATGTTACTGGGCTCAAGTCAATATGTGGGTAGGGCTGCATTGCCTTCTGGAAGCTCTAGGGGAGGATCCCTTTTCTTGCCTTTTCTAGTTTCTAGAGGCTTTTAGAGGTTTCTAGCTACAACCCTTGGCTCGTGGCTCCCTGCCATCATCAAAGCCAGCAATGGCCAGTCAAGTCTTTCTCATATTGCATCACTCAGACCCTGACTTTCTTGTCTCCATCTTCTATTTAGGAGGATCCTTGTGATTACATTAGGCCCACCAGGATAATTTCCCATCTCAAGGCCAACTGCTGAGCAACCTTAATTCCATGTACAATTTTCATTCCCCTTTGCCACATAAGGTGGCATTCACAGGTTCCAGGGATTAGAACAAGGACACTTTGGGGGTCATTATTCTGTGTACCACACCAGAGGACTCACCACTAAGTAACCACACAGGGAATGTTAGTTTTTGCGATTCTTAATCTAGAAAAAAGAAAGAAACCCTCTCTGAATGGTTTTTTTGTGTAAGTAAGAAAATGCCAACTGACCAATGTCCCAGAAACCAGATGAGTGTGGAGCCCTTTCACACTGCATTTCAACACCTTTTACAAACAGTAGTTTTGGCACTCTGCCTTTAAAGCTGAAAAATAAAGAACAGGGTTGTTAAGTCTGACCTAAATACACATGGTCTATAGCTTTCCTGTTCTTTTCTCTCTCTACGTTTCTTCTTTCTTGAGGATAGTTTCTGCTATAGTATTAACTCACCTATATGTAGCAGACTTTCCCAAAGTGGAACTTGAGTGCTAACCTATCAAGCCTAAAGCACCACACATCCAGCTTGAGCTGGGCAACTCCCCCCTAATATTCCATGTGTCCCTGAAAACATCTCCAGAATTCAAGTGACCATTTTTGACTCAAGACATCCCTTCCTCCCTGCTTGTTGCAAGGGCAGCACCACTCCTTCTGTCACACAGATGTGAATATTGTTTGACCTGCCCTCTTGGACTCCCTAACACTCTCACAAGTCCTCTCAAGTAGTTTTCTTCACTGGTGCTGTTCAAGTTCAAGCTTTTTGTGCCCTTGTCTAGGCTACAGGCATAGCCTCCTAGCTGTCTACTGCTTTTCTTCCTTCGCTGATTTGTGCCATCACCCCCAGGAAGTCGCAGGTCCCTTCTTTCCATCTCTTCTGCCTTAAATTGGTCCTTCTGCTTTGTAAGAAACCTGTCTTGGTCAGCACGCTGAAGGGCTCAGGGAATTATTTTTGAGCACCTACATATGGCAGACATTTCACATACATGATCTCATTTAATCCTAATTTTTTGATGCCCTGGCAGGTGAATGTTATTTCTCCTTTTTTTCCAGTGAGGCAACTGGGGGATAGAGAGCTTTATATAATTCAGCCAAAGCTACACAGTAAGTGGCAGAGAGAGAATTCAGACTTAGCTGTGTCTGATTTCAAAGCCTCTAATTTTACCGTGACACTGGAGTCCCACCATTTGAGTTTGTTTTTAAGGTATTGGTTTTGTGAAGGCTTGCTTGAGTTCATGTACTTTAGGGACAAATCTTGCAGTAGCCTCATAACAAACATGTCACGGTTTGGTCATCTTGCTGGTGGTTTCTGTGGGCAGCTATGTGTACTATTTTTTATCAAAGATCTAGGACTTGTCAAATCTATGCCTTTGATGTGGTTTGCAGATTAATCCAGGTACATTTCTCATATCTAAAAAAAAAGAGTGGTGGTGAGGGAAAGAAGTCCTTTGTCCATGTGTGTGTGGTTTTGAGCCACATTAAATTAGGGCTCTTGTGAAAGTAAATAATCCTGACAAATCTGGTTCTTTTCTATTAGAGATCAACTCTCAGTACTCAGTGACAAGCTAAAACATGCTTTTCATCTTTGACCAAACACCCACAAAGGAAACCAGTTTAGCAACTTTGTAAGTGGGTGCGAAAGGATTCCTATAAATAAAGCCTCCCTTTGTGCGGCTGTGGCCATGTTAGGTTTGGAATGCCGATGGTTTTTATCATCCTACTCTGAACTGTTACTGACAACCTAGTGCATTTAGCTCTAGCTGATGCTTTGATGCGTTGCATTTTTTAGAATTCTCATGTTGGTACTTCTCAAAGATGACCTTAATCATGAAGTCTACTTTATTGAACAGACTTTGTCCCTTCTCCACCACGACTCCTCCCTCATCCTTTCCTGATCGGTTACTTTCCTCAAGAGAGAAAAGAATAATATCCCTCAAACTAAGTGATCTTAATAATAGAGTGAATGCTCTCTGGGGCCTTAAGCTTTATTGCTCATAAAAATATCAAAGTAAATACTATACAGAGGAGGTCAGTTTGGGCAACCCTTTTATTTGCATGGTGGCTTTGCCCTTGTGTAGATGATAGAACCCATAGAATTTAAAAAAGCTGCAAGAAATGAACTTCAGTAATATAAGAAAATATCCTTTCAAATCTTATTACTTCTTTTATGGGAAGGAAAATGAAAAGAAAATCAACTGCTAAATATGGTTCTTAGATTTTTCTGTAATGGTGAAAGCTCACATAGCAGAAGAAATAGAGCTTAACTTGAGAAATAAAAATGCTATCTCGAGTCATTATCGGGTCACTAGTCAAAATTGGAATGCAGACAACAGATCATATAAAAGTATGATGTCAATGTGAAATTGACTAAAGTTGAAAACTACACTGTGGTTATGTAAAAGAATATCCATATTCATAGGAAGAATACACTTAAGTATTTAGGGGCAAAGGGCCATGATGCATGTAACTTACCCTCAAATGATTCAGCAAATACATATATTATGTGTGTGTATATATATCAGAGGGAGAGAGAGAGCACAAATGTAAAACAGTTGGGATAATACATTAACAATGGTTGAATCTTGGTAAAGAATATGTAAGAATAGGTTCATCCTAAGTTATATTAATTCATATCTATGGGCAGGTGATGCTTGAATCTAAATTTCTAGCTGAGAAGATTATCATAAATTATAGACCCATAAATCCAACTGTTTACTAGATATACCCACTAGGATATTCCACAGGTATTTCAAAATCAACCTTTCCACAATTGGCCTTTAAACCTGAATTTCCCTCAGTGTTCTCTGGTACCAAACTAGTTTCTTGCCTCTACTTCCCCAACCATGTCTCCTCAACCAATACAGTTACAATCACTCAGGAAATGCTAACTATTCTACCCTATAAAGTCTCTTCAATTGATCCACCTCTTTCAGTCCCTACCGCCGTTATTCAGCTTCATATATCACATGGATTATAACCATCACCTCCTAAGTGGTCTCTTGCATTCAGGATGTTTCCCCCTCCAGTTCCTCTCCTGTATTACAGCTAATTTGTAAAGTTCAAATCTGATCTTGTTAATGCTCTGCTTA
Organism: Tapirus indicus; assembly: GCA_031878705.1. Lineage (NCBI taxonomy): Eukaryota > Metazoa > Chordata > Mammalia > Perissodactyla > Tapiridae > Tapirus > Tapirus indicus. The sequence goes on along the minus strand of CM062935.1, from coordinate 32,224,747 downwards.
GAAGCCTAAGTGTCTCCCTATTGCCCTCAGATTAAAATCCAAATCCTCAGTATAATTTACAAGGCATGTGAAGGCCCTGGTTTTTGTTTATTTTTCTGATCTCGTATCTCTCCTCTCTCTGCCCTAATTTATTTTGTCCTCTCCCATACCATGCTTCAGTCACACTGGACTTGTTTCAGTTGAAGCTTCCTGGCTGCCAGGCCTTTGCCCACACTGGTCTCTCTGCCTTGAGCACTTTCCCCTGCTTCCAACTACTTTTTCAACACAAAATTCTTTTTGCCTCACTTATTCTTCCTTAAATAAAGGATGATGTTCCTCTAGGAAAAGTTCATGATACCCTGAATCAAATCAAATCAATGATTTGAAGCAAATTTAAAATGAAATAACAATAGGATTATTTTGAAAATATTTTTGAAACTAGCATAAGGCATGTACACATTCATTTACTCAATAAGGTTTTCCACAAATACTCCTTGAACACCTCTTTATATGCCCAGAAACTTCTGGTTGGGTCATTGAACAGATATTTATTGATTTCCCACAGTGTTCCAGATACTGTTTTCGATGTGGGGACTATAGCAATGAACATTCTAGAGCTTAAATTCTAGTAGGGGTGACCATTCACAAATATATAAGTGTATAATATCAGTTAATGATAAGTGCCAGGAAGAAAAAAATAAGTAAGGAGGTGCTTCCCTGGGTACTGTAGTCAGGGAAGATCTCTCCAAGGAAGAGGTATATGAACAGGGACATAAAATAAAAGGACAGAGCAAGGTCAGGTCAATGTCAGGGGAAGAGCATTCTAGAAAAGGGGAACTACAAGTGCAAAGGCCTTAGGACAGGAGCATGCTTGGTGTTTCAAGGAAGAGCAAAGAGGCCTGTGTGTCAAACTCAGTGAACAAGAGGGCAATGACAGAAAGGAGTTCTCAGGGCCAGATCCTGTGATAGTGAGCAATGAACCCACTCTGTCAGGTCTCATTTAGTCTGGGTATTGATTTCAATGTCATCATGATTTTGTACTTGAACTGAGAACACAAGCTAGACTGCATTTTGTGGGGAAGAAGGGATATTGGGGACCAAAGACAATGGGAGGAGAGCTTCTCGAGTTCAAAGATGTTTCCCTGAGAATTAATGAGCCAGAATTGGATAAACCCTGGAGAATTAGAAGGCTGATGTCAGAAAGGTAGCAGCAGGGGGAGCAAAGCCTTTGTCCCACATAAACTAGCAGTGCTGGTCAGACAGCCTGGACATCCCAGTCTCTTCCGTTTGCCCTTTCCCATCCCTATTCTTTCCTGACTGTTCCACAATTAACTTAGCCAAAATCTTGGTTCTTTTCCAGTCGTAAGATGGTGATGGAGAGTACTTATGCTTTTGAATTATAGCAGTGATTTTTGTCAGGAAGTGTAACACATTTAAAAAAAAATAAAATAAAAACTGGAATTCATTATTTTATATCAGTTTTCAGCCACATGGTCTAAATAGACCAAATGTAGTATAATTTTAATTTATATACCTCTACATGGTAAAAACAAAAAATAAAAAGTCATTCTATTTTTCAAGAGAACTGACTTGTTTTTGGATTGACCTACATGACTTAAAAGATCTTGAATTATTTTCTAAAATGATATCTATTTCATTTTCTTCTCTTATTATTCAGTCTCTAATCATTTCTTCATTTTTCTCTTTCATTTTTTCTACTTGACCTTTGTTGTTTCCCTTTCTCTATGTCCCTAATCTTAAAGCTTGTCTCCCTTTTGTTGAAAAATATTTTTTTTCTGATAAGCATACTCTTTCAAGTTTGTGTGAAATAAATATGAATAACTAATGATAGAAGAGAAACTGGAGAGGAAAATCATATGGAAATGAAAACAGTATATAAAAGGCATATAATTCATATCCAGGGAAATTTTATAATTAATCCTTATAACAATTTATACAGTAAAAAGTTAAAAATATACACTATTAGGCAGTCTCCAGAGCACCATTGATTGTTGTAAATATTTTAATCAAACAGTAACTTTAACATAATTCTTTCAGGGTATAATAATTTTCGTATACTGTATAATTTATGTGTGTGACCATTCATTTTCTTTGATAGACTTTATTGTAGGAGCTTGAAATCAAGCTTAAAACTCTTTTGTCATTATCATCTGAGTTTTTTTCTTTGTTTCCTTTCTGCATCTCTTCTCTTATGACAAAATCAGATAGTTAAGAAAAGCTTTCATCATAATACATTTCTATATTATAAAGAAAGTTGTATTAACATGACTCATCTTGACATGGCAGGCAACATGTGAAATATCTACACATATTTTATAGCTCTCTGTTCATAATGACAATTTAACAAACTAGCATTTATTGAGTACTTATTACATGCTATGTGCTGTTATAAGTACCTTGTATGTATTAAATCCTTTGATCATCCTAGCAGCCCTATGAGGGAGGAAGTATTAAAATCCTCGTTTCACAGATGAGAAGACTGAGAGGCAGAGAGGTTAATAATTTACCTCGGGCCTCATGGCTGGGAAGTAGAGGAACAGAGCTTGGAACCCAGGCAGACTGGCTCCAGAGTCTTAACTCTTCATCGCTCTGCAATACTTACATTAGCTGATACAGCCCAGAGAAAGCAGGAGGCAAGCTGAGTAGATTGCTGAGAAATGTAATAGGAGGAAAGAACAGAATGGAAAACGTGGGACATTTTTCCCTACTCAATATGAGACATTTTTCCAAAGGGAAAAACACAGAACTTTAAGAGACTTCTTTTCTTTAGTCAGAAAGTATATTCACAAGGAGAAAGAGAGAAGAAAATAAAAAAGGCTGCGTGTATCAAATGGCTGAATCACCACTGTAACTCCAGTCTTAGCACAGGCTTGCCTCAAACACATGGGTGCTCAGGAAACAGCAGTAATTTTTGTTACATGCTACCTGACCTGGTTTAGTGAAGGCTCTTTAATGCAAGCTAAATTTACAGGAATTTTGTGAGGTATTTATTTTCCATGAAGCCTCACACACTTGAAATAGCCTATATATATCCAATGATAATTGCTACTGTAAGCAGTTCAAAATTTCTTTTAAGAATTGCTCTTAAATACCCTCTCTGTTCAAAAAGAAAATTAGTTTTACTTGATGCATAGCCTTTCTCATAGAGAAGCTGGATGTTTTCTCTGGACCAAGGAAGACTGCCTTTCCTTGCGTCCATCCCCTGGAGAACCTTGTTTCAGAACTGACATCATTTATCACTCAGCATCTTGACCACATTTGTTTCCCCGCTGGGCACTTCACATGAGAGGAAAAGTGTTCTTTTTGGTCCTCTGCAGAGTGCCTTTTGATAAGTGTATATGCTACAAGTAAAATTCTCATCTCAGGTTAAGACTGTATCCTTGGCATTGTAATGTGATATTAGCTAAGTACTTTTATAATCCTACCTGCCAACAATTAATATCTATAAATAGGAAGATCACATGATTCCAAAATTACCCAACTCATGGTAAGACTTTTTTTATCATAAATTTTTCTTTAACAAAGGGTCTTATCTCTTCCATCTTCAAAAAACAGTTCAGTTTGAACAAGCTCAAATTATGTAATCAAGCAGATTTATCCATCTCATAAAAATAAATCAACAAACATGGACATTTGAAAGCACATTATCATAGTCAACAATAATGTATTGTACACTTAAAACTTTTTAAGAGGATAGATCTCACATTAAGTGTTTTTACCACAATAAAATTGAAAAAATACTTTCAAAAAAATAAAATAAAATAAAGCACATTATCATAAAGTGGTCAGTCTACATCATGTGATAACAGATATAATGTAAGGAAAATAAATCAAGAAGTAAACAAGGAAAATAAATAGAAAACTAAACTAGAAAAAGAATCTAGAATAAAAGCTAGAGGAGATATAGAATCAGTGGCATTCCTGACCACAGCATTAAAAATATTTTTAAATCAGAGTTTCTTAGCAGCCTGGATCCCAAAAGTGATAGACAGCTAAGAGGAAGCAATGCCCAGGAGCCAGTATTATTCATTGGAAACTATGTTCATCAAATGCCTAATGGACAGTTATAAGAACAATTAAAAGATTGATTTGATCTTACAAAACCTTGAAAGAACTACACTTAGCTGACAAGTGATTCAAGTTTAGTTCCTATCAGATTCTTAATGAGAGCAAATAAGGAAAAGTAAATGACAAAATATTGGGAAATATGTATTTTGTGTAGCTATGGCACATATATAGATATATATATTTGCTTATATAGGTACCTGTCATATGACCAATCCACAAGTGTGTTTGATATCAGTGTGTGTAGGTGTCTTACGCATATTCAAACGCAATGCAAATATAGATAGCATTACTGTCTATGTAAGATATAAATATGTACAGTAGTCCTCCCTTATCTGCTCTTTCACTTTCCATGGTTTCAGTTACCCATGGTCAACCATGGTCTGAAAATATTAAATTGGAAAATTCCAGAAATAAACAATTCTTAAGTTTTAAATTGTGCGCCATTCTGAGTAGCATGATGAAATGTCACACCATCCTGCTTTGTCCTGCTCGGGACGTGAATCATCCCTTTGCCCAGGTATCCACCCTGTATACACTACCCGCCCCTTAGTCACTTAGTAGCCATCTCGGTTATGAGATTGACTGTCACAGTATCACAGTGCTTGTGTTCAAGGAACCTCAGAGTGCAAGAGTGGTGATGCTGGCAATTCGGATGCGCCAAAGAGAAGCCTTAAAGTGCCTCCTTTCGGTGAGAAGGTGAAAGTTCTCAACTTAATAAGGAAAGAAAAACATTGTATGCTGAGGTTGCTAGGATCTACAGAAACTTTTTTATGGTATACTGTTAACAGTTGTTCTATTTTATTATTAGTTATGGTTGTTTATCTCTTACTGTACCTAATTTATAAATTAAACTTTGTCATAGGTATGTGTGTATAGAAAAAAACATAGTATATATAGGGTTCAACACTATCTGTGGTTTCAGGCATCCACTGGGGGTCTTGGGACATATCCCCAGTGAATAAGGGGAGGACTGCTGTAAAAGCCCCCCTTTTGCATTTTCTGCAGATGATGAAAACCATGTATTTATGTATTTTCTAGGGTATTTTGTGTGTGTTTCTTCTTCTAAAATGAAGTCTTGCTTAAAAAAAGAGCCAATTCATTCCTGCTTTCTACCTGCTGCTGTTGTTTCCTGGGAGTTTGCAGCTATGCTAAATTATTTGAAGGTGAACATCAGATCATCGTTAAAACAATTCTGCCCTCTCCTTTTGCTCACCATATAGAGCTGCAAGAAAACATTCTGTCATTAGTTTTCTGTACATACCTAACTCAGCAAAACTTTCAGAATAAGCAACATCTCCCAGGGTGGTTGTGTGCATAACATGAGAATATTAGTTGAAGCACTTTGTAAATGATAAAGCATTGTCCCTATGTAAGGCAGGGCTATCATCAGCATTACTTTAATATAGTAGAATGGTATCTAGGATTGGAATAAGCCTGTCCTGTCATTAAGAAAAGGAATGGAAATTAATATCTATTAAACACCTACTTACAGCATAGTGCCAGGAAGTTTACTAGCAGTTTTATATAGGTTATCTTATTTATTTAATAGCATTCATAGGGAATACTGCTGGGACTCTTAAAGGAACCAAAGAGTTTATAGTAGATACAAACAGAGCTCTGTGGAGAAGATTAGATGTCATAAATTTTCCCTTGAGAATGAATCATAATGCCAGTTTATACCATTTTCCTCTAAAAACATTTTGGCTTGATCAGGTACTTTACTAGTAAATGAGTAGCTTATGATGGAGCTGTCAGAACTTGGCAAAGGCTATAAATTCTGTATTGCATGCAAAATCTTGGTATTTTTACTATTACATAGAGTGCCATTGTTATGAACTGGTGGTAACGTGAACTCCGTTTTCTTTATAATCATTGTCAGTTCATTACAATGTACCAACTCTGCACACAGTTTTCAGAGACTTGTATATCCTTTTAACTTGCCCTGAAGCCTGCCTGTTTTGGCATCCAGTAGTGCTTGGACTTGCAAAGATCATTACCTACAGAGTTGACATTTTCTCTACCCAGTAATTGTGATGCCTACCTCCCAAATAAAATACAATATTATAATACCTGTGTATCTCAGTGAGCCGCCATTGCAGGGTTTCATAAAAATGTGATGACAGGGGAGAAGAAAAGGGAAACACCCACCAGAATCTTCTCCAGGATTCTGAAGTTTAAGGACATAAGCAGGGAGTCAGAGTCAGGCTGTAGATGCTGCCATTTGCTTCCATAGCTCTAAAAAGGAACATGGTTTAGGAGGGGGCCGGGTGGGAAGAAGAGAGTTATTATGACTCTTATCCATTCAATTACTGAGTGTTCAGCACCATAATGGGTGTTGTGGTGGACTCTCTCCTTATCCCAATAGGGAAAAAATACAGGAAGAAATACTGTAATGCAAAGTAGAGTGTACCGTATCATGACCATGCAGTTGGGGGTTGTAAGGGGAAAATATCAAACTTACATTTGGACAGTGAACTGGTAGCATTTAAATGTCTGTAAAGGTACAAAACACCAACCAGGTTAGTACCCAGCTTATCAAATCCACTGCCTGTCAGTGCTATTAGGACTAAATAATAGAGATTTGTTACAGGCGGCCATGCCATTGATTTACTTTACAATAAGAAACCATACAGAAGTTAGATATTGAGCTCTGTTATCTCACTCCATGATAGACCTTATAGGGTCAACCTAGTAATATATTATGCAGAGCATGCTGGCACTGTTTCCAAAATATTCAGTGAGCCAAGAGCAAGTTCACACTCACAAGGCTGGTACAGTGGGTTTCCGTGTGCAGAAACAGAAACCTTTGAATCTCTCACATTGCCACCAGGGGTCAGGGACCAGGCGGGAGGCAAGGGCACTCTCCCAGGGAGGAAGTGTTGTGTTACCCGGGGAAGTACATGAACCAAATTCCCCGTCCTCTCTTCCTGAGAGCAGCATATTGCTGGCTGAGTAGGATTTGAAGGGAGGACCTCAGAAATGTTCTGCCCACGTAAAGGTATGTGTAAGTGCTTTCAGCTTTAAATGAGTCATTTTGGAAAGTCAGATAAGGCTGACTTTGTTATTTTCAAAATCCAGATGAGCTATATGGATCTCTTGGCTGCTGCTTCCAGAAAGGGAATGTTTGTTTGGGGAGGTCGAGAGGAAGGTAAACTCTGTTGAAATACTAAATCTAAATATGGGATCTAAAAAACACTTTCTGTGCATGTACATTATTATATAGACAAATTTGTTGTGGGTGCTGTAGATGCTGCTGGTGACTGTGATCCTTTAAGGAGGTGCTCCTGAATCTAGAAATAGATTCAGACATAATGATTTTGAGTCTGTTTTCATGTCCAGTGGCAATTTATAACAAGTCATTAGTGCCTTTTTTTTCATTCATTCACAGGAAATCATTTGTCAGTAAGGTTTTCATATTGCCTTACTTTGCCCTTAACTGCAAAATTGTGCACAACTAGAGTAATGATAGTGGTTAAGTCACATGCTCATGCTTTTATCACTACTGTACTCTGGGTTTCAAAGACTGGTGATATGTTTCATTAGGCTCTCCTAATCATCATCTTAAATGTATTTGTTTTCCTTTAGCATTTTATTCCTTTAAGTTCTCTAGGCTCTAGAGGAATGAGCAGAGAAATAGATAGGAGGTTTTTGCCTTTTTTTTTTAAGTTTTGTTCAAACAAGTCAAAATAACATTATCATTGATGGATTGACCTGTACTTTTAAATGGAAGGAATAAAGACATAAAAAGATCTGAGGCGTGTAAGTAACCTCTTTGATTTTTAATGGCATGTAGCAGATGGAATTCATTATTGACTTTTAAAAATGAAATTGCTCTGCATTATTATTTATTTATAGTTTTGCCTTTCAAAAGAAGTAATTACCATTGTTAGGTTAGTTTTTCCTCAGTCACAACCAACTATGTGACAGCATCAGAGTGTATAATATAGTTTACCACTTAGTCATGAAACCTAATGATGTTGCAGGATATTATCCCTTTCAAATTAGTAATAAATTTATAAGCATATTGAATAGCTAAAAGGTTATCTTTTCTTTTTACTTGGGTAATTTCAGAAGCAATTATTTCACATTATAGGGCAATTTGTTTATGAAAAGCTCATTGCAGAAACAAAAATGTTTTTAATTGGAAATAATCGAATTTCATTTTTCCAGTTCAGCACACAGATGTTGCTATGATATTCATAATATATGCAAAATACCCAAGTGAAATATTTAGATGGTTGGTTTCAGCCCAAACAACTTTTTAATTTTAATCACAAATTCTAAAACTTTTAAATTTTCAAGGTTGATAACCAGTTATAACAAAATTTAATTTCCAAGCAATGCCCAATATTTAATCATTACATTTAGTTCGAATTTGAGAGGTATTAATTTTGTCTAGTTTTCAATCTTCATGATTTAAAAAATATGCAAGAATGGAAAAATCTTCAGTATTAGATATGAAGCTATAGATGTTATGAAAAATGTATGAAATCCTTTTTCAAAGCTGACGTTTTAAAGTGTCATTTCATATACAGAACAGCAATTATATTTTATATGATCAGGAGATCTGGTGAGGACAGGATTCAGACCACTGTTGAATTTCATTGAAGCTCCTAGCTAAATTAGATCCTTCTTTCCATTCTTCCTACCTCTTCTCCAAGTCATCCTCCCCTCCCCCAAGCTGCTTCCTCCTCTCTCCTCTTCTGTCAGCTCCTCCCCTGTCAGTTCCTCCCTCCTATACCACATGCTCTCCTGACCCTTGCACATGCAGACATCTTTTTGCACAAGTGGATCTGTTTTCTTCAACGGTGGTCATCATTGTGAAACTGAAGGGTAGCAATTAATATTTCATATGTAGCACTTAGGCTTCTTCACCTAGATTATGCATTTACTTCTTTGTACCCATCCATAGGCACTTAATATATGCTTATTGATTGTCTAGTAAGGTTGTATTATGACTGATTTTGAGAATTTTTCATACCCTCTGCAGTTACCAGTACTATATTTCCTTGATTCTAAGATCTACCTTTTTTCACATTTTAACTTTTTAAAATCTGAAAGTATCTTATGATCAATGGTGTATCATAGCTTAATTGGCAGGGTTTTGTTTTTCTTTTTTCTTTCTTAGTGATGCATCTTATAATCAATTCTGTTTTAGATTTGATGAAATATAGCAGTAAAAAATATAAATAAATCTACTACTTGTATAAGACACTAAAGGCTGTGCATTACACATTCAAACTTTGTGAGAGTATTCTTTTTGGGTTATGTGGCTTTTCCATAGCCAATGTTGGTCTCTCCTCACTGCCTTCCTCCATTCTGATGCCCTGCACTGTGGTTTCACCTGTTCTTGAACTGTCTTGACTGAAGCCCTCTGGAAAATACTCAGAGAATTTTATTAGTAATTTAATTACTAATATTTAACTGTAATGAAATGGAAAGAGTTTTTTAAACTAAACACTGGGTTCAAGTTATGGTTCTGCTCCTTAAAACTATGTGTACTTAGTGATCCAATAATTATTCTCAAAGCTTCAAATTATACATCTAAACAATGGAAATAATATGAAGAATTTCTTTATCACAGGATTATTAGGACAATTTTTTAAAAACTATTGAACCAGTAAAAATATTGAATATGAACTGTATATGAGAGTACTTTATAAACCATGAAGTATTGTTCAGTTATAAATTTTAAGCATCAACATTAAACAAAGCATTATTAGACAAGCTTATGTGTGAGTGGAAAGTTGGGGAGAGGAAAGAAGGAGAAATTATATAATTTGTCCCAAACTAAAGAGTGGGTTCTGCATTTTAATTCTCAGTGGAGATGATGATGTGACCCATTAACTCACTGTCTGAATTTCAAGGAGAACTGTGAAATCTATCTTCAGAGAACTTCCAACTATCAGAGTCCTAGCTATTTTGAATCCCAGTGCTGAATGCGTGCCAATCTCTGAGAGCTTGTGTCCTTTATTGAATTAGCAGAACCGCAGCCCACAGCACCTCCGTGGTATTAAAAATATAAGAGGTTACGTAGATTCTCCAATTCCTTTCCTATCTTTGTTCCTTCCATTTAAGAGACAAATTGATCTGTAAATTACAGTAAGGTTTTGGCTTTAGAAAAAACAACATAAGGACCTTTAACAGTGGATTTTGGAATCATTGTATGACAAAGAGTTTTGTCTAACTCCTCGCTTTCAGAGGAAAACGTGGTGGGAGCGGGCAGAGTAGGGGGGTGGTTGCCAGTGATTAGTGTTCTTTCTGGGTTTGTTTGTTTTAGTTGCTGGTCGAAACAACCAAGCCTTACTTTATGGTCTATTTGTTGGGTCTCCAGTGTTATTTATGTACTGGGCCCTGTTATACATAAAGACTTAAACTGAAATAGTCTTGCAAATGAACATTTTAATAGAGCACATGAACATTTTAATAGAGCCTTAGCTCCCACAGAAAGACAGTTACAGGTAGAAAAAATTACTAGAAGTCATAATAGTAATTATGGAAGGGCCTCACTCCCTAGTCCCAGATATTCATGAAGGGGAAATGATATAAAATTAATTGAATCAAATGGGATCATAGTTATTTCCATAGCCAGGACACTTTTATTGCCATAAGGAAGAGCTGACATATTTTCAGCTTAAAATTTGCTAATGAAAAATGAATTCCATAGAAGAACATAGGGACCATTGTATAGAAACCAAGAGCACTTTAAAAAAAAAACTGGTTAGGACATTTGTAGGTATTTGAGCATTCTATAGTACTTATCTTTTATTGTATTGGCTTTCATAGTTTCAAGAACATAAAATAACAATAAAAAACTAATATTATTGCTCTTTCTTCAAAACACAGGGTACTTCAATGGTACTTAAAATAGTACTGTTAAATGTAAATTCCATTGCTATAGTGAGTGTAAAACACAAAGATTATTTTTTTAAAAGGTAACATGTTTTGTGTATGTGTTGTTTTTGAGCATAGAAATACGTTCAAGAGGAAGGAATAAAGAAAAGAAAGAGGTGCTATATTAAAGGCATGTTGCAGGTGAAAAGGGGAATTGAATGAGAGGGAATTTGGTCAATACTTGAAAATCCTGTTTCTCTCCTATGCTATGTCTGCCAACGGAGAGTTATTCAGTATCTCATTTCAGTCACATTATTTCCGAAGACCAAAAGCTGTAACTCTAACATGAACATTTTCACATTTAATAATATATTGGGGTTTTAGATTTTTTTCCATCTCAATTTATTAGTAGTAACAGCAAACACATAGGACTGACTTGGTATTAAGCACTATTCTTAGTGCTTACATATATTAACTCATTCACATGTTAACACATTTTAGCATAACAATATTAATCATACATTAAGCTATATTAGCATTTCAGTTCATGGAAGTACCATTTTTCTAGTTATTCAGGCCAGAAACATTGGTGTAATTCTAGGCTCTTCTTTTTCCTCTCCCACTCTGTATCTTATCAGCCCAGAGATCCTGTTGGCTCTGTTCTCAAAGTAAATCCAGAATCTGCCCAGCTCTTATCACCTGCACTGCTTCCTCCTAGGTCTGGACACCATCATCTTCCAACTGCAATAGAAGTCCTAACTGCAATAGAAGCATTGCCTCCTCACTGGTCTCCTTGCCTCTGCCCTGGCTTTCTACCACCTCCTCCTCCTTCCCCCCCCCAACCACAACCAGTCAGCTTTCAGTAAGGCAGCTGGAGGAATATGGTTAAAACATGGATCTCATTGTGTCACTCTTGTGCCCCAACCCCTTCAAGGGCTCCTGTCTCTCTCAGAGTGAAAGCCAAGCTGAAGTCCTCGTCATGGCACATAGGACCCTACTTGATCACCCCCCCACACACACCTATTGCCTACAATTCCCTACAGTTCCCTCCTTGTTCATTCTACTCTAACTACACTGGCCTTTTTACTATCTCTGGAACCCACCAGACATGCTTCTTTCTCAAGGCTTTGCAGTTACTGTTCTCTCTGCCTTGGAGGCTTCTCCCATAGATATTGACATGGCCAGCTCCCTCACTTTCTTCAGTCTTTATTTAGAAGTTGACTTTTCAGTGTGACCTTCCTTGGCTACCTTATCTGAAACTTCAAATCCTGCCAGCCTCTCAATGATTCCTATCTCTCTTCTCTGCTTTTCTCCCCCTGCTTGTCACTAACACATATATGTGTGTTTTTATTTATCTTGCAAACTGGAATGCAAACTTTATGGAGAAGGAACTTTTTGTCTTTTTTTTCCCCCCATACTCTGTACCTGCTACTAAGAGCAGGGCCTGGTACATAATATGTCCTCAATAAGTATTTGCTGAATATATCCTCTGATCAACCCTGTTCAGTAGGTATAGTTATTACTCACATTTTACAAATGAGGAAGTTAAAGCACAGAAAGATTAAGAAATTTGCCTAAAGTCAAACAAGGTAAGCAAGTGTCAGAGCCAGGATTCAAACCTTAAGACCCTGGCTGCAAAGTCTCTGTTCAAACCACTCCACGACTGGCTTCCTTATTAGGTGACTGAGTAAATTAACTGGAAGAATAGACTGCATATAGAAGCATCTGTTCTCTGGGATTTTCTTCAATATGCTTTCCTTCCAGTTAAATGGAAAATTGAGAGTTGTCTGGCTTAGCACAGTCAGACATAACAAAGCCTCTTTCCTCTGTTACTTTTTGAATTTTTTTCCTAAAAAGAAGAAATGAGTTTTTTTTAATATAGAAAAAAAAATGACCCTAATTCCACCTACTATCCCACTATTTGAATCGTTGGCTTCAAATAGTAATAATAAAGTAACATATATGCAATGGTAAAAAAGTTAACACTATGGAAAAATATGAAATGAAAACATTTATTGAATGCCTGCTATGTTCTGTGATAAGTAAGCACTGAGACTACGTATTTGGTAATACAACTAGAATCTAGTAAGAGAGGGAGATACATATGTAGACAATTATAATTATACATTTCTTTAAGGGCCACAGTGGGTTATATACAATTATGAATTGGAATTTAGAAGAAGAAGCACCAAATAGAGATCTGCTGACAGCTGAAAGCAGGGCCTCCAAGAGTGAGTTGCAGGGCAGGTATGTAAATAGCAGATGGAAATGTATTAAATGTCTTAAGAGTGACGAAGCACTTTCTGAAAGAGGGGATTGGAGAATGCCAACAGTAAACGTGACATATCACAATTTCGTTTTAGATGATGAGACTAAGTGAGGGAGAGTATTTTTAAGTAACACTTCATATGCTATAGAATAGAAATTACGGGCAAATCAGTTATCTGAAGGATGTGTAAATACATATTGAATTTAACTTGAAAAAGGAGATCGTTACTTATCCAAATACACCATATGGAAAATTGTCAATTTCGTGTCTCCCAGGCTACCTCAATCTATTTTTTTCATAGGATTCAGGTTACAGGGTACTGACAAACAAGAACAAGAAATTCTGTTTTCCAAACTGTTATTTTTGCTAACCTATTAGGCCAGCTCCAGCTTCCTGCATTTAATGGCAAAGCCAAAAAAAAAAAAGCCCTTTATCCTGAGTCTGTTTAGTGATTTTCATCCTTACATGTGTTTGCTTACCCCAACTGGTTCTTCTAGAAAGTCAGGTTTCCAACTGCTCATTTCTCTGATTTGACAAGGTCACTATGAACTTCCTATCATCCAAAGTGTTGGCAGTCCAATCTAGCTTAGTGACAGACTGCTTGGTCACTCAGGTCCCCTAGAGAGGGCACTGTGCCCTTACATTGTGGAAATTCCATCCATAAACAAGTAAAAAAGAAATAAGATTTTAGATAATAAATGTTAAGAAGAAAACAATGAAGTAATGTGATCACATGAGACCAGAGTTGGGGGTACAGTGATGCAATTAGCTTCAATAATGATGTGGGACATCTCCAAGAAGGTATCATTCGAGTTCAAACCCAAATGAGGAGAAGCCATACAAGGATCCAGAAGAATAGCTAACTAGGTAGAGAGTGCAAAGGTCAGGAAGTGAAAACAAATTTAGTTTTTTCAAAGAACAAAGAGAATACCAGTAGCACTGGACAGAGTGGTAATAGTACAAGATGAGGTCTCAGAGTTAAGCCAGTGACTTGATGTAGAGTCATAACTAACCTACATTTATGCCTACGAGCACTGGAATTGTTCTTCCTTAAGTGTGTCTCAGTTGTAAATCTATTTCTAATAGAGAATAACTTGAATTTGCTCTGCACTGCATAACTTATAAAAACCTTCAACATACATTCTCATTTTACTTAAAGTTACATAACATCCCCATGAAATAGGCAGGGCTCACATGATTTCCATTTTACAGATAAGGAAACCATGGTATATAAATGTTACGTAACTTGCTTAAAGAGGCCTACAAAGCACCCCTCCCATCCATTCTGATTCCCCATGCTTCATAAAAATTGTCAAAAAGTGAAAACTCTTTTAGGCTAGATTTGCAATGAACTTGGGGCTTTGGTATAACTAAGGGCTCACCATTGCTGAATAAAGAAAAACAGAAGAGTTGCTACAATGAATAAAAGAGGAAGTAACCTCAGTTTGCTCTGGCCACATCATTGAATCTATTAGATGGCTGGTTTATGCATCATAGGATGTTCCTTGTCGGATTAAAGTTTTAAATAATTCACTCTGGAACATGAATTTGACGAGAACAGAACAGGTTAGTCCAGGGAGAGAGGCTGACAACCTGAACTGGGGCAGTGATAGTTTAGGTCTCCTAGCCTCAGCCACCTTAGTCGCCAAGGTATTTCTGCACTATATGGTCAGTAATGTTTTCCTACTTGTTGAAATGTCACATGTGACCCTTAAAAATTTTTAAAAATGAGCTCTATTCTTATATTTTTAATATGCTTACTTTAATATAAAAGGATATTAGATTATTTTATTTTAGGAATTACAGTTATATTTAATGCATACCTTTTCCTCTTCTATATGCTTGAAATTTGCTCTTTTAATCTCATATGTTTTTAAATACTAACCTGTCTATAATTTCAGGATTTAAAAAAATTCTTTTCTATCATGAAGTACTATGAGGCTCTGGTCAAGGTTTTATTTGTTGTGTATGCGTGTGTGTGTGTGTGTGTGTATTTTGTAGCATATATTCTTAGAAGGAAAAAGGAAACAATTTAAAAATGAAAAAACAGTCTAGACATATTAGAAATATCTCAGGGTTGAGGCTTTCAAGCTCTCTTATTAGAAGCAAGTCAGGGTTATGCAGTTAACCACATGTTCTCCCTTTTTTAAAAAAAATTAAGTTATTATGTAGAGGTATGATATTTACTGTCTCTTTTTACCTTTTGTAGCTTTTGATGATTAAATTAAGGTATTTTTGGAAATCATTTTTTTTAAAGCTAGCCTTTCTTGTTTCTTGTTTAGTATATTTATATTTTCAGTTGTATTTCTACAAATGTCATTCTCTATATAACATGGCCTTGGTTGAAGTTTGGGTGGTTTTCTCTTTTAATTCAATCCTCTTTCATATTTTTAAATTAATTTACTTATTTTTGCTTTGGTCTTCTGGCCTCTTAATACCTTCTCTGTCTGGATGATTAAATCTTGGTTGTCAATTTTTTTACTTTAAAAGTATCTCTTTTTTTTAGTTTTTTTAAAACTCATACACAATTATTAAATTTGAGACAAGTGTTTAAGAATGTCTTTTTTGGGGGCTGCTCTGGCGGCGTAGTGGTTAAGTTTGCATGCTCTGCTTCAGTGGCCCAGGGTTCGCAGTTTCGGATCCCGAGCGCAGACCTGCACACTGCTCATAAAGTCATGCTGTGGTGGCATCCCACATATAAAGTAGAGGAGGCTGGGCGCAGATGTTAGCTCGGGGCCAATCTTCCTCACCAAAAAAAAAGAAGAAAAAGAAGAATGTCTTTTTTTCTCCACTTTTTCTTTAAAATCTCAAAGCTGATTTCCTGATTTAACATTGTAGATCCTTGTAATAATCAAAAAAACACCGTCACCACCAATTCTTAAACTTGAGGAATTCTTAACTTGGTTATTATTCAGTAATGTTGTGATCCTTTTTCTCAAGCACATTAAATAATTTAATACTTTATAATTTCAAAAATTCTTCAGAACATTTACAGTTTCTAATTTTTATCATATAAATATTTCAAACCAATTTTTAAAAATATGTGATAATTAACATATTTTAGATGCAACATGATTTTTAATGTGCTCAATAACTTTTTTAAAGGGCTAGCACACAGTTTTTCTTTTCTCATTTTAAAATTGCAAATCCTGAAAAATATAAAATGTTCAGACCCTTGTTCTCCTGTGTCTTGACTCTTTTCTCCAGATAGTTACCTCTCACTGCAGCAACGACATGTATCTTGAAGTACACGTACATATTATGCAAACAACTGAAATCAAGGCAGCTCTGATAAAACATGTCTTATTAAGCAAAATTGGATCTAAGCACATGCAGAAAGGGAAGACTTCAGGATAGAAAAGGTGGTATTTCAAAAGAAAGCTTGGTTTTTCATGCATTTCTTGGGGTATATATTCAGATGCCTGTACATAAGCAAGAGAGTAGTCCTTCTGAATTATCTAGCTTCTGGTATTTTTGAGAGAAGAGTAGCCTTCAATATGTTTTAAAATTCCTTTGCAATCCTTGCTCTTTTAAAGTATGCATTTTACTATTGAGAATATCCAGCAAAATATGGAAAGGGACTACTGTTTTATGGTGGAAACATTAAATGCTGGAATAAGGAAAATTGGCATTCTGGAATAGAAAAAGAGGAAACACTAGGTGTGTGGTGTAAATTAAAAATATAATGAGATATTCTATATTTGTGTTTTATGTCAACTCTACTATTATGTATGATTTACTACTCTTGAATCGATGTGGTGGATTCATGATGATGACATCATCAACATCTGAAGATGACAAAAATGATAAAGGTATCAAACTACCCAAATGCTTTTAGGGCATCTGTTTTCTACTTCTCCCCTGCCGCCAAGAAACAATCATACTGATATTTAGTTCTTTCAATTCCAGTAGGGAGGTTACTTGGTGCCTTTTCAGAGATGATTAAAACTTCATGCCACTTAGCAACAAAGAAAACCAATCTGAAAAGACCACCGATACTGGTGCAATTCATAGCTGAAAGCATTAAGCATTCAGGCAAGTCCTAAGGCTTTTGCCGTGAGAGGATGTAGGAAGAGATGGAGGTTGGGGGGACAGAGGATCTGCCAGCAGATGAAGGTCTGAAGTGCTGCTGTTAGGATTGCCCATACCTACTATTACTCAGAGCATTTACTATGGAGAATTTCTAACTGGACTTCTGTCCGTTCTTCTTTCTCCCTGCCCTTCCAAGCCATTATCCATAGTCATCTTAATGATCTTTCTGAAACATAGAACTCATTAGTTTTCTCTTTTAAAAATCCTCAAAGATTTCCCACTGCCTGCTACATGTAGTCCCAAACTCCTTATCAGGGTACTCCCAGTCTTTCCTGGTTTGGGACTATCTTCCTAGTATCCCCCATGCTCTATATCCTTGTCACGTAGACCTGATGTTAGGAATCCTGGTCCACTGGATTGTTGCACGAGTTTAGTGAGGAAATGTATATAGAGTACTTAATAATAACTGGTATTTATTGAACCTCTACCATCTTACCAGTTGCCAAGGACTAGGCTGGGGCTTATGTGTATTCTCTCCTTTAATCTTCATACAGCCCCGTGAGGTGTAGATACTTTTATAATCTCCATTTTCTAAATGAGGAAACAGACTTGGAGAGGTCAGGCAAATTCCTCAAGGTCACACCTATAGGCAGAAATGGAGTTGTAATTTTATCTGTCCAACTCCAAAACTGATGCTTTTGTATACTTCACTGCTGCCTGGTACATTTTCTGGGGTACAATTTAGTTTGATTAAATATTCATTTAAAAAACCCGTTACTATAAAACTTACAGTATCTGGAAACTGACCTTTTTTCTTGCCTCCATTGCCCACCAAGGTTAACTGATATACCACTTCTTCCACTCTTTCTAGATGCCCAGTCTCCTCTATGCCGTCCTTTTTCATCTTCACACTCCCCACACTGTAATGGAATAATTTGTTTAAAAATTGAATGCCTCTGATCTCTTGGCAGTTCCTCAGTGCACGCACCACATCTTCATTGTCTTTGTATCCTCAAAGCTTAGTATCGTGTGCAGCACTCACCAATGTGTAGAACAAATAAAGGAGTGAAGCAAGCTCTGAAGAGAATTTTGAAATATGTGGGACTTTCCCCTTTCTCAGAAGTGAGGAATTCCTCCTTCCATTTAGTGTGTAACTGCGCTAACCCTCCACGTAACACTCAACCAGATCTTGATGAAAGAGCAAATCAGACTTACAGAGGTAGGAAGGGGTGAAGACAGGACAAAACCACCCTCTTTGTCTTCATTCCTCTTTTCCCTTCAAAAAACTGATTTTCCTACCAAATGAGAAAGAGGCAGACTTGAAGGAGAGAAGACAACATTTAGAAATAGTGAAAAAAAATTAAAATTCTTGTGAAAAAATACTAGGTATGCCTCATGACAAGTCAGCTAAGACTCAAGTGTTAGGCTTTCCCCCCCCCCCCGATCCTTTTTACATTTTCCAAACAGTTATGCCTGCATTCACAGCATTTCTCAGTGAATTAAGAAACACTCCTAAATTCTAACATCTGAGAACTTAAGGGAGATCAACTGATGGGCACATGGTCACTGAGTGAGTCAGTGCAAGTTCCAGGAATAGAGTTTGAATATTCTGGCTTCTACTCTAGGGTTCTCTTCATGCAACTACTGCCATGTTCCTTCAAGAATTTGGGAAAAATAGAGGACGGTACAGTTGGCAAAATAAATCATTGTCATTGCCAGTGCTCATATTCTATTTTTCCATATTTAATAGAATAATGATTTCAAATTCATAAATGCATATGTTCTGTTGGTTAGTATGTAATATTATGTCAAGAATACAAACACAGAAACACTTCTGGAATTTATATTATCCCGTCAAATGTAGAGAGCCCACAAATGTCAGCACAAAAACATTTCTTAAATTATAAAATAAATCAAATAAATATTCATTGACTATTATTATTCTGTATGAAAAAGAGAGCAAACATTATTTTAATAAACTGCTTTTTTTGTTAGCTTGTTTGTCAGAATCCTCCATCCCTGAGTGAGATTCAACTACTGTAAGGTCTAAAGCAGATTTGGGTCCCTGGGGGAAAATAATAATAATAATGTGAAACAAAATAACAGTCAATGTGATCTGTTTATAGTATGATATATCTACAAATTATAATCCTTTAAGAGAGTGAAACCCCTGCCTCTGTTTGAATTTGTAGGTGAGCCTTAAAATCTCACCCATTTGACCTCTCTTGCCTCCTCTTTGTACAGGGAAATTGTGGCTTACCTTTCTCTGCAGAGATAACAGTCAGCTAATACCTGGGTTTAGGTCCTTGCACTGCTACCTGCCTGGTGTGCAACAGTAGACAAGTCATTGAATCTCCTTCAATTTTGTTTCTTTATCTGCAACACAGGGATAATGTTACTCTCTTTCCCCACAAAGTTGTTGCAAAGATTAATGACATGTGCAAACATGGGCTTAAATCATAGAATCTTGAAACTGAAAAGGACCTTCCCAATATAGAATCTACCTCACCAATTTTCAGCCAAGAAAACTGAGGCACAGGAATGGTAACTGCTGGGCCCAAGACCATGTGGCCAGTGAGTCATACGTCTGAGGTAGAAACCAGGTCTTTTGGTGAGTATGCTTTGTTTTTGTTGTACTAGGTAGGCACAACAGAACATGTAAGGAATATAAAGATATGATAGAATGATCTGAAAGAGGAAGTAGGTTTTTTATAACAAGTAACATGACAGCAGATAAGAAAAGAGGAAGGTACAAGGAAGAATATTTATTAGAGGGTTTATAGCATGCCAAGCACATGTTAAAAAGGGAAAATCTTTTAATTACCCAGATTTGTATTACATAACTAAAATATCTACTAAGTATATTTTTAAAATATATAGGACTATCAAAACACATTCCCTGCTTTCTCTGTTTCTAGCACTCTTCTAGTTCTAGGACTCTTCTACTTCTAGGAGCTGCTAGCTCCTAACAGTGAGCACCAAGTCCCTGTTTTGTGCTTTGTTTCCACCTGTGCTGGCTGAGGGGAGAGGGTGCAGTGAGGAATTTAAGGGGCTGAGTTGGGGGGAGGGAGGTGGGAATGGAGTAGCTACTTCAATTAGATGGGCAGTACCATTGAAGTCTCTCACTCACAAATGACTCTTCAGTGCTTTCCAATCTTCGAGGTTCAACTGGATTTACGAGTTTCTCTTACACAACGCAAATACCTTCTTAAAATGATATTTACATCCCCATAAATTACTTCAATGACTAATTCTACATTTCTCCTCTCATCACATCAGCTCTGATTGGTGGTAGGGAGGTAGAAGAAAGTGTAACTGAGAGCTTAAAGCACTTTAGGAAAGCAGGCCTAGATAGGAGTTGAATAGTAGATGCCAAAGGGTATTGAGTGCCAAGAGGCAAAAGAAGCTCATAAAAAAAAAAAAAAGATTGGTGAGAAATACCAAAAACAGCCTTTGGCTACTTTGCTTTTTTTGCTTAGGGCTATGGAGGTAACCAATTAAAATCCAAGATGTGATACTACCCCTGTTTCCATATGTGCTAGGAATAGGAACAAGTCAAATTTGTAGTCTAGAATTAGCAGACAGCATAATCTAGAGCAGACGATGGAAAGATGATAGAGCTGTAAACTGAGAATCTAAATTCAAGTTCCTACTCTAATGGTGAGGAATTGCATTTGTCTGTGAGTAAAGACTCCTGATTACAGTCACCTAAACACATAAAGCTTTATTTTTCTCTTGTAGAAAGAAGTCCAGAAGTTGTCAATCACTGGTATAGGTTCAGGATGTCAAGGCTGGGGTCTCTTTAAAATTTTCTTAAACTTTTCCTCATGGTTCTAAGAGGGCTACTCTTGCTCCTGCCATCACCTCCATCTTCCAGACTGGAGAATGGTGGAGGCAGGAAGGAGTGGCACCTGTATCAGTGAAGCAAAAACTTTCCCAGAAACCTGTAGCAGAGTTCAGCTTATGTCTCCATGTCCAGAACTGTGTCACAGGCTACCTAGGAAAAGAATGTGAAAAATTAGCTTTTCTGCTAAATATATTGTCATTCCAAATAGACTCAGGAGGATATGAGGTAGTTAGCAGTCTCTTCCTACAATCACTAAGTAAATGTACAACCTCAGGAAACTTATTTGCACTGCCTGTATCTCATTTTCTTATCTATAAAATGATTATCATGAATATCTGCTCTATCTTAACTCCTTGGTTCCGCCCACTCCATTGATTAGGGGAAATAGGGTTTTTAGCACATTAAAAAGCTAAAATTAGTATGTGAATATAAGGTAGCTTTATTAAGAAGGTAACTGAAAGGAAGGGTTATGCGTATTAGAAGGAGACTGTAATGCATACTTTTCCACTTCTCTGATCATCAATGAGAGTAAAATAAGCATAAATTATCTAAAAGTCTATGTAGGGCACTTTAAAAATATAGGAATAGGTAATAAAAACTTAACCTTAAAATATACTAATTGCAAATTATTCTTACAGTCCGTGAGCTGTGTGAACTCTTGCCATTTGACCAGTCATAGTGCAACCCAAGTGTGGTCTCAGAACATATTGAAAGTTGGGTCAGATATGTCTGTTATGGGACAAGACAGTGAAAATACTTCTATCTGGAAATCCCTAATGTGGATAGCTAGTTAGGAAAAGATTTTTTTTTTCCCAAACCAAGGGGTGGAGATGGGGGACTAAATTTTGAAAGTAAACCAAATCGTGTAACACTGATCATTTTTTTGTATTTAAGATTACAAGAACTTCAGGCTTTTCTGGTGAAAAAAACATTTATCCTTTGTCAGACTGACAATGTTCTACATTGAAATGTATTTTCCAATATAATAATGTGTTAAAATTTTTGTTTCAAGACTATTACTATGTAATCAAAGTTAGAATTAAAGTTAAAAGTCAGAAATCAGCTAGCTAATATCTTGAAGCCATCCATACAATAACATTCTCTTATAGATCCAGATTCAGAAATAGCCAAATAGTCTGTTAATTAAAGATATCAGGAACAGCAGAACTAATTATAGCAACACTAACTAATTGAAACAACCTGTCTCTTAAGAGCTAGGATGGACATAAGATTGTAGAGTAGATATTTCATGCAAAGATTTGAGATCACTAACTATCCAGAGGTTTTCTTTTGTTTTTAACCTACTGGATTGTTTTCTTTCATTCAGTAGCTATTGTATGACCATGGGATACAGTAGATAGGAGTAGAGAACAGTAAGCCTCTTGCTTGTTCATGGATCACAGCTGCACCAATATTCAGTAAACAAACAGGACAGTTAAATGGGAATTGCTGGAAATAATCTGTAGCATTATGCTCAAGAAAAGATTAAACCAGTTCTCTTTGGAGGATTTTCTTCTGGCCTTTTGCTGTAAGAAGTGAGACCTGACCTCAAGTGTGAAGCCTGGAAAAATACACCACGGGGTCAGCAGAGCAATGGAGATGCTTCTGAATCAAGGGAAATGGTTTTCAGGCCTGGAAATCATCAGAGGAGAAAATACTGATTAAATATCTCAAATACTGATTCAATAGTGAAAGGTAGGGAAGATCAGATTGTGAGTGGTAAGAGACGAGGGGCAGAAAGGAGAACTGGGAGACTATGAAAGCATTTGAATTCTTTTAGACTAGAGCCTATACATACGGAGTTACAACTGTAGTCTTCTAAAATCTCACAACTATTTTACACTAATTCTTTTTTGTGTGTGAGAAAGATTAGCCCTGAGCTAACATCTGTTGCCAATCCCCCTTGTTTTCGCTGAGGAAGATTGGCCCTGGGCTAACATCCATGCCTATCTTCCTCTACTTTATATGGGACACCGCCACAGCATAGCTTGACAACTGGTGTGTCAGTCTGCGCCTGGGATCTGAACCCATGAACTTCGGACCACTGAAGCAGAGCGCGCAAACTTAACCACTACACCACTGGGCCGGCCCCTATAGTGATTCTTGATAGCGTTATGTGAAGATGTTAACCAACCATTGTTTTACATGCATATGGATGGAACATAAAATTAAGAAGGCAAATAAAGTGTCTTCAGAAATATTCACCCTTGAACTGTTTATGCATCTCATTTTGCATTTATCTATTAGTCTTTTTTGGGGTGCAAAAAAATCTATTCAAATATCTTTGTGGCTTTAATTTTTAGGTAGTTATAAATTGAATTGCAAAAGGTAGAATATTTTATGGATGCCAGTCTAGATTCAGAGCACTTAGTGAACATGTAATATATTTTCATTGTGTTCTGTTAGTATTTATTCATTTAATTTATTCAAAGTATACTTATTAAATAGCTACTGTGTGCTAGTAATAAACTAGATCATGTCATAAAAGATCATACTCAGGCTACTAAAGATTTGATCCTACTAAAAACATGTAAATATTCAATGATTTTCCACACAGATTTATTTGGGAACATGTTACTGAAATAGTGATTTAATTGCCAATGGAAAAAAAGCCTTTCAGTAAATCTTTAGTCCTCTGTTCTGAGGAAATTACTATGTCTGCTATTTATTTATTTATTTGTGAGGGCTAACATCCATTGCCAATCTTCCTCTTTTTGCTGAGGAAGATTGGCCCTGAGCTGACATCTGTGCCCATCTTCCTCCATTTTGTATATGGAATGCCACCACAGCATGGGTTGATGAGCAGTGTGTAGGTCCAGACCCGGGATCTGAACCTGCAAACCCCAGACCACCAAAGGAGAGCACACAAACGTAACCACTTCACCACCCGGCTGGCCCTGCTGCTATTTATTTTAACACCTTATATACTACTTTAACCCATATCAGGATACAGTGAAAAAATATGCTAAATCCTTGCAGTTTGGAAACAAATAAAATCAGAGGCACTGAGAATATTTTAGTTCATATCCTAGATAAGACGACAGAAAATATCTATGCTCATTGAGAAAATATTATTGATATGTTCCCTAAACCTAAATACAGATTGGGAAGGTAGAATTTTTCCTAGGACATTTAGATCTTGCAAATGTTAAGAACGAAGAAAGATATAATATGACCCAATTAGAGCTGCCCTTCAGATTTTAATAAAAGTTTTGGGGAGAAAAAATAGTGTTGTTTATGCTTAATGTGAAAACAGATATTACCTTCAAGTGATATTCCATAAGTACATACCTAGCTTTGCAGTGTCATCCATTATCGGAGTGATTGCTTCCATAACACATTTTCTGTGTCTTTTATCTTTATATGGATGAATTTTGGAAAACTGCAATGGCCTAAAATCTGAATAGGTTTATAAAATGCCGCTTTGTTTCTGGGTAGTCTTATTCCATCTTATTACTTTTTATGTTTGGCTTTTAATCAGTAGTTTCAGGCTAAATGCAATAAAATGTCTGGAAATAAAACAAGTTGTTAAATGAAATGTCCTATTATCTGATAATACATGAGTTGTCCTTGTTGGCTAATGCTTATTCTGTATTGGTCTTGATTCTCGTTCAGGTGTTACGTATAGCCAAAGAAAAACATGGGGGCACTCTTTATACAACACTCTCATTTTTTTCATTTAAATCTTTGCTGCTTTTTATTAAGTTAGATGTGATTATGTACTCTACCATATGATTTCTAGTTATTCTTTACTTGCATCACATGTAAATACTGTGATTCCAAAACACTGCATAATAGTAAAATTATGGTAATATTACTACTCTTATGTTACCATATGGCTGTCTTGCAAGTAACTCGTCAAAAGTAATTGTCTTTCAAAATATTCCCTTCAATTATTTTACTTGGTCCTACTACTCTTTGCCAATTCTACCTTCTTATCTTAACTCTCCATATCATTAAACTAAGAGAGTACGTCTCTGAAACAAATATATTCGTAGTCTCATGGGAAAGACATTTGAGAAAATCAAGCTCGAAAGGAAAAGAAAAAAGAGCAAAGTGTAGAACAGTGTTGGACGCATTGCCTAATTTACTTTTGGCCCTGATGATCTGGGCCAGCACTTGCTTGTTATGAAAGATGACTTGAAGTTGCTCTATGCTGGTGGAATTTATTATAAGGAAAGGAATAATTTACAAGTCATGGCTTCAACTTACAGTTGCAGACTCTATGTCCCTGTAAATCATTTGCTATGTTCATATAGTCAGTCATAAAATAATTCATAATGTACTGTGCTGTTTTGGATTGTAGTAGGCTTCTTTCCCTAGCTTCTTATCAAGTATCTCAAGTGGATATTACAAAACTAAGGGAGCTTGTTCATTCCACTTGAGATGGTTGATTTGAAACCATTAAATATTTTACAATTTTATTACCTAAATTTCTATTATGAACTACCAAGAACTAATACTCTTTGAAAGGCTTACTTGGATGACGTGATATAAGATTAAAAAACTGTCTTTATTTGTAGGCTTTATAAGCCATGATAATCTGAAAGAGAAATTAAAACATGAAAAGGAAATCCTCCAGACCTACCATATGCTCCCTGTTAGGGTCCACCCTAGTTCTGTGGTTTGCACTGTACAAAAGAAGAGAAAAGCTAGAGCTGATTTATAGGAGAGCCTAAAATGAACAAAGAGCTGCAAAGCCAGTTTTAAGAATTAGAAGAAAGGTCCCAGAAACTAAAATATTTTAACTTGGAGTAAAAAGATTACAAAATCAATAATAATAGCTTGCATTTATTGAACACTTCCATGAACCATTCTTCACAGTTACTTCATAAGATAGGTACTATTTTATCCTTTTTACAGATGAGAAAACTGTGGCTTGGGGGAAATTAACTTATCCAAGGTCATATAGGTAGTAAGTGAGGGAGGCAGACTTTGAATCGCAGAAATCTGACTCTAGAGCCAGCTCTTTAACATGACGGTCACCATAAACCATATGCTATTCATACAGATTGAATAGTTATTTGAATCACTGAACACTCCTTAAGATATTCTTATCAAAAAAGATGAGCTTGAATCTATTCAAGTTTTTAGCGCTAACATTCTTTACAGAAAGTAAGGGTAATGGAAGAGGAACAAGTTAAATAATATCACGTGGAAACAGACATGATAATCCAGACCATGAGACAGCCCAAGATCACTGACCTGTTTCTGCAACAAGCCAATGGCATGCAAAAAACAAACAAAACCCAGCGGGGCCTTTGCTAGGATCTTACTGCTCCAAGTGTGGTCGATTTTGAGTCCAGCAACACTGGTAACACCTGGGAGATCGTTAGACATGTGGTATCTCAGGTCCTGCCCCAGACCCTACTGAATCTCAAGATCCCTAAGTGATTCATTTGCATGTTAGAGTTTGAGAAGCACTGCTCTAGATGGCTAGAGATTTAACCAATTGTAATATGTAGACCTTGTTTGGATCATGATTCAAGAAGCCAACTGCAAAAAGACATTTTTACCTATTGGGGAGTTTGGGCATGGACTAGGTCTTGGATTCTACAAAGGAATGAGTGCTAATTTCATTAGATGTGATAATGGCATCTAATGGTTAATAATGAATGTCCGAATCTTTTAAAATTTAGACATGTAGGGGCCGCCCGGTGGCGCAGCGGTTTAGTCCGCGCTTGGCAGCCCGGGGTTTGCGAGTTCGGATCCTGGGCGCCCGCCGATGCACTGCTTGTCAGCCATGCCGAGGCGGTGTCCCATGTAAAGTAGAGGAAGATGGGCACGGATGTTAGCCCAGGGCCAGTCTTCCTCAGCAAAAAGAGGAGGATTAGCAACGGATGTTAGCTCAGGGCTGGTCTTCCTCACACAAAAAAAATAAATAAAAAAAAATTTAGACATGTATCCTGAAGCATGCAAGGACGAAATAATGTATCTGGAATTTGCTTTAAAATGTTTTGGCAATGAAAATAACAATAAGTGATACAAATGTGGCAAAATCATGAAAATTACTGAATCTGTATAGGTCATTCTACTCTTCTGTCAACTTTGAATATGTTAGAATTATTCATAATTTTTTTAAATAACAAAAGAAATGGGCTTATGCCCCAGAAATTTTAGAAATAACTAAAAGAAAGAACTTTCTCATAGTAAGAGGAGTTAATCATTTAACAGGATGCCAGAGAATCTTTCTCTAAAGGATTTTAAAAATTGAACAAATTCATTGGTCTGGGTGCAGTTTTAGATAGAATCCTGGCAAAAGCCAGAAGACTTAAAAAATTTGTCAAGCTCCCTTTCTCACAAATGATTCTATGGTAGATGTTAGACTTTGTGACTACTTTGGGTCATTGATCTTATATTTAAGACCTTAGTTGTGTTAAAAGAAAAAGCGGTGAAGATGCCTGTATCCCAGCCCTGTATTTCCTCTTCTCGTGGCACACTTCACTGGCAGTTCACTTTAATGGTTCACTGATGGAATGCTGAGCTACCTACTCATCCCAATCAAGGATTTAATAGAGAGTCCTGTACTGATCTCATTCTCTTGAGAGCCTGTGCTTGTAAATGCAGACTAAGGCCTTTTGATGTTATGTGATCAATAGGAAACCCTTTAAGCTGGTGTGTATTTGTCATATAGAAAGGCATTCCTTTCAACATCACATAAACCCTTAATGTACTTACCCACTGCAAAGCATATCATTTTTTGTTTCTGGAAAAGGGGGCAAAAGAGAATTCCACAAGCTATTAAAAAGAAAAACCGAACGCTTCTGCAGCTTATTAAGTGGCAGTATTTGTGGCAATATGTTTTCTATTTTCTGGCTCCTTCCTATAGAAACCTGAGAATGGTTCTCAAAGACTAAATAATAAACTCAGCCAACATCCCCAGAGGTAGACATTATACTGTTTACGAAGAACAACCCCTGTCTGACTGGTTTAGTAGGTGACTCCTGTTTACAGAGTGACTCAGTGGACGAGGAAGAATTTGCTTCCAGAAACATTCTCATTTTAACCACAAGTAATTTTTCTTATATGGTGCTATATTTTGGTCTGTTAGTTTGGATTTTGTGGAATAATCCAGAGCATCTAAGATTTTCCTTTAGACAAATAAGTATTAGGAGGAATAAATGAGTGATAGGACAGTGGAGGTTTTGGTTCTGACTCTGAGTCAGGGAGTTGCTGACACTCAGGTGCTGCTCCTTACACTTCTCTAATTTAGGTTATGGCCTGAGAGTCTCCCTATTTTTAGGAAGCTGCATTGTTAGACGTGTGTGATTTTCAATTTTGTAGACACTTAAGTTGTTTTCTCTCCTTCCATATTCTTCCTAGTAGATGCCCAGTGACATACTCTCTCTCTGTTCACTCCACAAGAGCAGTCTCTGCATAAAATTCTTTGTATTGCTCATTAGCCCTCAGTCAGTACAAACAAAACCTGGCAGTTAGTCAAATCGTGATCTTTTGGCATTCTGCAACATGTTTCATACACCCCACTACCCCTCTGCTTGTTTGTTCTGCTATAGCACAATATTATAATCTTTGGCTCAAGAATTGTAATTAGAATAATTTGTTGTTTTTCCTAAACTAATCTTGCTACTGTTAAAATTGTTTATTACAAAATATAAATAGTGGGGGGGGTAGTATTAGTTGGGATATTTGAAATTTTCAAGTTTAAGGCAGATCTTTCAGTGTAACAATTTGGTTAGGACTGGGTAAAGATCATGCTATGATAGTTTAGAATTGATAGAATAAGACAAGAATGTTGGGGCAGGGGATTCAAAGAGTTCTGGTATGTAAACTCTTGGTTAATGCTTTCTATTGAAGAGTTGATATGTCATTCAGGATGTTTCTGGAATGAATCAGAAGACAGAGGGAGTAAAGTCATACTAATGTAGACAGTCAGCTGTACTGATAGTCTCAGGGACAGACACATAAGCAAATAATTAGTGTGGTAAGATAAGCATAACTGAGAGAGTCACAGAGCCCTTTGGGAGCAAGTATATAAAAATCTTATAACCTCCCTGCCATCTGCCACTGCCAGGAATTCCAAGATTGTGAATGTCCTCCTTTGGTTTATCTTTGGTATATCATGGAAAAAGCATTATATTTATGAAGGCAATGTTCCTCCTTGTTTCTGTTTCTTTCTCTGTTTATACTATTAACATCCCCAGGCCAGACATGCATACTTCCACATATATATCTTATAAACAGTCAATATCAAATTTTGGAGGAGTGGAAAGAATTCATATTTATTAAGGACCTACTATATGACATACAATGCAAGCATGTGTGTGTGTATATATTTCAATTAACTGTATTTTAGATTTTTGTGATAATTATGATCATCCCATTGTTAATGCCGTTAATCCTTATCAGGACCTTAAGGATAAGTGGGCCTCTAAATAGACCTCTTTTTCTATTATTCAAAACGCATGGTCCCTTCTTTTTGGGACAGATAAGCAGTGAGTATGATGATTTTAAAGCACAAGTAATCCTCTATTTAAAAATGATAGAAATAAGAATATATTTTTGAAAGCCTGAATAGCAAGTGATCTTTACTTTGGGATGTAACACAAGCCCTAACCTTTGGTGGCATAAAATTGACACCTGTTACCTTGCAAATCAACTTTTAGAAACACCCTAAAGTTAGTGTATTAAAGCTACGTCTGAGAAAGACAAATTAAATCTTTTGAAATTCAAATTATGGCACATGATTCAATGTTTAAACTCAAATTCTTGAAGAAATAGTTAAAACTGTTTGCACCAAATAGCCCCTATCTTTGATCACAATACTTGAAAGAATATCCAGCATGCTTTTTACACATTCCAACATCAAACTAGAAAATATGCATATTATAAAGTAAATTTACTTAGTTTTATTCATGACAAGCTAACATGCATGTTCTATAAAATCAGCAAGGTAAAATTCATTTCAATATTCTTTTACTAAAGTTTTGAGAAAACATGGGCAAGGTAGTATAATTTTAGAAGTTATTCAATACGGGCCATCATGCTAATGGCATTCACAACATACAGATTTGCTAGCTAAAGAAGCCTCATTCTATTAGCAATAAAATATTTTGGATGCAGCTATCTTCTCCTTTTGCCATATGGGCTTTTATCACACCTTTCTTTCAGCCCCAGATTTCTCTGTGCTAATTACAGCTAAATCAAATTGGTACAAAGAGGACTTCAGAGAGTAGGCTGTCTTAATTGGGACCGCATAGATTTTGAAGCTATAAGTGAAAATGTGGGGCTGAAAAGAAAGTACAGAAAGATATGTTAGGAAGTGGCAATAGCCTGCCCCACATCTTCTCTGCAATGAAATGGAGAGGTATCAGGATCAACAGAAGCATGCTCTCTCCATGCACAACATACTAAAGTGCAGATGTAAGAGAATACTAAGTATTATTTTAGCTAGACACGGGATGAAATAAGGCTTTCTGAAGACAGATTATAAAGGTTGCCAGAAGTGTGATGGGGTTATGGGAGTACTTAATCTTTTCCAGCATCTACTAGATCTGGCTTTCTCAACCTGGGTACTATTGACATTTGAAGCTGGATAATTCTTTGTCGTGGGGGCTGTCCTGAGCATTGTAGGATCTTAGGCAGCATTCTTGACCTCAACCATGCCAGTAGCACACCCTCAGTTTGGCTACCAAAAATATCTCCAGACATTGCTAAATATTTCCTGGGGGAAGGGTTGCCAGATTTAGCAAGTAAAAATAGAGGACGCCCAGGTAAATTTGAATTTCTGATAAAGAGCAAATAACTTTTGGGTATAAGTATGTTCCAAACAACATTTGGTACAGACTTGTACTAAAAAATTATTTGTTGTTTATCTGAAATTCAAGATTAACTGGGAGTCCTATATTTTATCTAGGAACCCTACTGGGAGGCAAAATTGCCCATGATTTAAAACCCCTGTGCTGTAGGTATCAGTAAGTCAAGAGCAAATATCTGAGAGACTCTTGACTGACCCGATTCACAATGTTGCTTCCCTTAACCTCTCTGACCCCAGTAACCTTGTTTGCACAGGGGGGCTCATTAATCTCCCTCGCAGTGTGGTTGTGAGATCTAAAGGAAATAGTGTATGAAAAATGCTTAGTACGATGCCTAGCATAGTAAGTGATTGGTATGTATTTACTATTACTATCTAATGATCCCTCACAAGATGGTGTCATAATATTTATTGGTCTCTGGACTTGTTTTTACTAACAAGAAACACTGTATTATGGCAACAACAGGAGCCTTGCAGTGATTCTCAATCTTGGCTGCACACTGAAATCACCCGGGGAGTGTCCTCCCTAATGTCTGTATCCTCACTCTGAGAGAGCTGGATTTTATTGATCAGGAGTGTGGCCTAAGCATTGGGATTTTCAGAAGCTTCACAGGAATCCTAAAATGTGTAGCCAAGGCTGAGAACCACTCTTTCAGAAAAAAGTATCAGGTAATTGGTACTCCTTAATAATGAAGGGAGGGAGTGAGCTTGGCTTAATTACTTCTGATTCTTGAGTTGTAGAAAAGTGGGTTGGGATCAAATTTAAAGAAAAGATGGACATGATTTCACTCATTCATTCAACAAATATAATATCTGAGTGCCCACTCTGTGCTAGGCCATGTTCTAAGCAGTGAAGGGAGTCCCTCTCCTTGTTGAATGCTAGTAGGGAGAGACAGACAATAACAAATAAGACATTTTAATCTAATTTCAAAGACTAGAACTAAGGCCTACATGAGAGATGGTAGCATTCCAAAGAATCAAAGTCATGAATAATCTTAATAAGAAAGCAAAATGGTGAGAAACCAGAATGACTTGACCAGTTGAACTTAGCTCTTAGAATAGATATATGTAGGAAGGCCATATTACCAAGGATGGCATAAAACTGTAAAAAAGAGTGTCAGAAAGGCCAAAACACAAAGTGAGGTTTTAGAAACTCTCAAGAAACTGGCTAACTAGGATCATTGTGTGAAAAGGGAAGTCCTAGAATAAAGGAGAACAAGAAGGAAGTGTGAAGCTCTCTTTTTGAGGAACATGTGCATTGTTTAACAGACTGTTAAAAGGCAGAACAAGTGTAATGCCTGTTTTGCTTTATTTTTCTCAGTTAAGGAGAATTAGCTACTAGAAAGTACAGAACAAAAACTGAAATGGAAATTTGTAGGCTAAGGTAGGTGAGGATATAGTGAAAGACCACTCATATCCACTTGACGTGAATTGTAACCTCTTGGTCCAGAAAACTGAGTTATCAGGATATTTTCATATGTGGTCACAGAATCTTTGGTAGTGATATTATAGGAATGATAGTTTATTTGTGACAATTACACTCCCTTTTATAACAAACAAACCTCAGAATGTATATGACGGCTTAAATACAACAGTTTATTTCTTGTTTCAGTCCGAAATTGGTATTCCTGAGTAGTGGGTGGCTCTCCTCTAAGGGTAGATTTAGACAGCCAGGTTCCTTCTATCTCATGGCTCTGCCATCTTTAATAAATGGCTTCTCAGGTCCCCATGCAGTATGCTTCCAGGCAGTGGAAAGGAAAAGACCATGGAGGGTCACCAATGGGATGCTCTTGTGAGCCAGGCCTGGAAGTAGCACACATCACTTTTGCAATCCTTCCATTGGCTAGAAGTCAGTCATTTGGGCACCCTGGATTGAAAAGAAAGCTGGGAAATGTAGTGTACCCAGGAAGAAGAATAATCAGGTTTGGTGACAGCTAATGAGTCTCTACTTGGATAATAAGAGATCCGCCAGCAAACTGTAGTTAGACGAGTAATTCAAATGTCAAAAAATGGGGTTGAAATGGAGTTGAAGGATGTAGAAACAACATAGGCTTGAAACCACTTGGGAGGGGAAAAACAGTGATCACTTGGAGTCTGTACCTCATCTTTCTGCATATTAGAAAGGCATTTAACAAATGCATGACATTGTTGATAAATGAGAACTGGGTGGTGGTATCATTTAGTGGATTCATACTTCTTCAGATAACTGTGTCCAATGAGCGGTAATCACTGTTAACCAGGAAGGCAGTCTCTTGTACTATGCCCTGTGACTCTCCTTGCCCATGTCTCATTAAATGTTTTTATGGACAACTTAAATAGAGACAAATCTGTGGCTGACTCAGTGAAAGAGATATTGAATGATACTGTGGAAGAAAGAATCAAGAGTAGTTTCAAAATGATCTCGGCAATCTAGAACATAGGTCAGCAGAATTTTTCTGAAAACAGCAAGGGAGTAAATATTTTAGGTTTGGGGGCCATAAGGTGTCTGTCACAACTCGTCATCTCTGCTGTTGTAGCCCCAAAGCAGCCATAGACAATATGTTAATGAACGGGTGTGGCTGTGTTGCAGTAAAACTGAATTTACAAAAACAGGTGTCAGGCCAGATTTGATCCATGGGCCATACTTTGTTGAACTCTGATCTAGAAGTGTAGGCTAAAATCTGAAGGCAATAAATCTAAATTTGTTGATTTAAGGCCAAAGAACAATAGGCTGTACATATGTGATATCCTTTCTAATCACAGTAGAGCTATAAGATAGGCATTATTTGCTCTTATTTTACAAATAAGAAAGCTAAATCTCAAAAATAAATCGTTTGATTTCACATCTGGAAAACACTTTATGGGACATTATGCCACTTCAACAAATGTTTGGGTGAATTGAGAGTCACAATTAATTGCTTAAGTCAAGAATGGAGCACTTTATGTGGCAGCACTTCCTATAGGAAAGCCCTGGATTCTTCTGGCTGTGTTCTTATCCAAGTGTGTGACCTTGACAGACTCACTTGACTTCTTTGAGCCTTGCCTAACAAATCAATAAAAATAAGAGGCTCAACTAAATAAACACCAAGGCTGCTATCAGGCCTAATGGGTTGCTATTAATATATTAAGGGCATCATGTGAAAGAGAATTGAGACTTACTCATTGTAGCCCTAAAAGCAATTCTTTTCAAACTTTTTCTAATATACTTTTACATAAAACCAACACATAAAACATAAAAATGGCATTTTATGAGCATACTTTTTTTTTAAGGAGGAACATGAAACACTTTTTAGCTATGAAGAAGGCCATTTTTTTTTTTGAGGAAGATTGGCCCTGAGCTAACATCTGTTGCCAATTTTCCTCCCCAAAGCCCCATTAGATAGTTGTATGTCATAGTTGTACATCCTGCTAGTTGCTCTATGTGGGATGCCGCCTCAGCATGGCTTGATGAGCGGTGCGTAGGTCTGTGCCCAGGATCTGAACCCGTGAACCCCGGGCCACAAAAGCAGAGCATGAGAACTTAACCGCTACACCACTGGGCCGGCCCCTGCATACATGTGTTTTACAAGTTCAAATTTATAATATTTTCTGATTATAAAGACATATATTGAGAGAATTAGGCTGATATGACTGAAACTAAAATTTTAAACTGGGAGTGGTGGATGATTGATGGATTCTTTTTAGCATCAGCACCTCAGCATTCTACTATTGTGTTTGGTTATTTGTTTGCTTGCTTTTGGTTGTATAATGTCAAGAAAATCCTTATTCACATACATAGTTTAACTGATAAAAAGATTAATAGTTTTGCAGTCTCAGAATACGCATTAGAATATAGAAATGGCAAGAGAGGCCTGAAAAACAAAATGCATTAACTTGACAACATAAATCAGGTTCTTTAGTACATTAATTTGGCATATATGACAAAAATAAATGTAAATTAAGCATTTGCAAAACCCTTGTATCAGTCAAGGTAGGCTAAGCTTATGCTATGGTGCCAAATGAACCTCAAACCTCGGTGGCTTGCAGTAATAAGTGTTTATTTCTTGCTAATATTACATGTCCAACTCAGGTTCAGCTTGGGGGGAGGAGCTCTGATGCATATAGTTCTCAGGGATCCAGGTTGTTGGAGATGGCTCCACCATCTCGTAGCTGGACCATCTGGAACAGGTAGTATCCTTGGTTGCTGAGGCAGGGGCAGAGGCACCTGGTGTGCAAAACATTGGCTGTTTTAAACAGAGGCTGTTCTTTACACATGTACACATAAGTCACTTCTGCTCAGTGTTTGCCAAAACTAGTCTCGTGGCCCTGTTTCAGAAGTTAATGTGTGATTCACATGAACTAAATATGCAAAACCACTTGGAAGAACTATAAAGGAACAGATCTCAAACATAGCTCATAACTGAAAAATACAGGTTTCTCAGCCACACTCTACAACCCTGGAATCAGGATCTCTGGGGTACGGTTGGGAAATTTGCCTTTTTAAAAATGTTCCACAGCTGATTCTCATTATCAATAGGGAGGTATTGCTGTGAACAAGGGATGTTTTTAAAGTAGAGAAACGGCAACAATTAGATCTGTGGATTTAAGATTACCCTGGCTGCAGTGTTGGAGATGGATTAAAGAGGGGAGAAACTAGAAGCTGGGGGATTTCATATCACACAACATATAGGGTTTACTGAGCAAACATAAATGCATGTGCTTATGTATCATGCAGTGTGTTAGCAGGACCAGCTCAATCTGAGAGCCCAACAATTTTGTTGTAAATTTCTCTGTATATGTTAAGAATCTCCTCCCCATTCCTTCCTTTCTTGACTCCCAGGATACCAGTAGGGCAGGCACAAAGTGGCTGCCAACCAGTCCTTGTTCACTTAATTCCATAAATGTTTTGCATGCCACTGCTGTTGATGGTGTTGGTTGTAGAGCCAGCTTAGCACTCACAGGAGTCCCTGGATAGGGAGTAGGGAGTGGGGTAGGGGGGTGTGCCCTATTTCTCTCCTGAGAAGTAGCTGGAAGTAGTCATTCCTTCATGCCTGTTAGGGCAGCACAGAATCTGTTTATATTGCTGTGTCTGCTGCCTTCTGTGAAGACTGAGAGTTAAGAGTAGATCTGTAGTGGGAGAAAATGACCAGTACATGATTCTTTTGAAAATTAAACTTATCTGATCAGTGCTGGATCATTTGAGGATTGATCATCCAGGTTTGGGTTTCTCTTCCTATATGCTGCCTGGAGATTGGCTGATTCACCTGGCATTATTAGCATTTCTTTCAAATGGTGTTTGGGATGGGGAGGTGGGGAGTCAGGGAACTCCCAGACACTTTGGAAAGAGGAGTAGATTCTCTTCCTTTCAAATATTATGCTCAGCATTTATCAGTTTGCTGCTCATGTACCATGGTTGAAACAAGTGGAATATTGATAAGAACTTGGCATTGCTGCCAGCACTTTCTTTAGGAGACATGGATGGACTTGTAAGCAGGTTCTCTTTTTATTGCCATGCTTCATTTTGTCTTGTATTGTAGAGCCCAGGGTTCAGTCTCCCCACCCTGCAACAGGAGGAAAAAAAAAAAAACAGAAACAAAACTACTTAATTACCAGCTATATATTGAAACTGGAAACTGGCATTTTGGCATAAAAGTAATAACTAGCAACAGGCTTCAGTTTCTCCCAAATTATTTTGCTCTTTCTTTTCCTTTTTGCATTTACATTTTTCTAATACCTTTTAAAAAAAATACAGAGCAAAGATACGGAAATTATTTCTAATATATTCTAACCTAAAACCTCTCCAAAAATATAACTAAATATTATATTACTTAAAAATATTTAATATTAATACCTAAAATTAATATATTAAAATAAAGCATTTAATATACTACACATCCAGATGTTTCAGTTATCAGCTTCTTTTAGATTAAGAACATGAAATATCAAAATTCTACTCAATAAACACAAGTAAGAAGTTGCAGCAACATGTGAACCTAATATAGAATTAAGAGAGAAATGGAACAAGGGTGGAGAGGAAGAGTCCAGAAACATAAAGAGACAGAGGGTAGACTGCTTCATGGCTATGCATGCAGTCCCATCTGTAGAAACACACACTCTACTACAACCCCACACGGAGTACAGGCAAAGAAAGAAACCCACCCTAGAAAGAGAATATGCATGTTTGTCTTCACAGCATAACACTCCTCTATGGGAATTTTGATTAGCTATTGATCCTAAAGACCTTTCAAGCCTTGTTAAGGTTTCACAACTTTGGGCATAAATGGTAATATCTCTTCGCACTTGTTCAGTGAGCTACGTGAAACTGATCCAAAGTCAGAAGTTGCCACATTCCAGGTATGGAGTATTTGGGGCTGTAATTATATAGCTATAATAATAATCTTTGATAGGCTATATAAATAGTCCTGAAAAAATGCTATGGTAAGTTGATGTGGGTTATTGTGATCTAAATTTCAATTATAATTCTCAATGATGATATCCCTGGATCCTTGCTTGTCTTGATTACTTATATATGTTATTTCTGACAAATGTGGTAGTTAACA
The DNA here is from genome assembly GCA_031878705.1 of Tapirus indicus. Lineage (NCBI taxonomy): Eukaryota > Metazoa > Chordata > Mammalia > Perissodactyla > Tapiridae > Tapirus > Tapirus indicus. The sequence continues at coordinate 32,187,407 of CM062935.1, read as the reverse complement.
CTTTTTAGAGTTTTCAAATTGAGAAAAAGTTACTTGCTTTTAGTAGGGTTTGAAATTATTATATCCAGGGTTGGCAACTACTAGAGGGGAACTTGTTTCAATCAATATTAAGCTCTTTCTCAGTCTATTGAAAGGCCATATTAAATCTTTATTAAATACTCTTCAGTGCTTTGATCATGGTTGTATCCTAACAAGAACCTATACTCTTCCTCTCTGTGGCAATTTTGAAACAGGTGAGAGTCCCATATGATAAAGAGTTTGAATGTAAGTGTAACCCTTTTAGTGGAGAAACAAGCACTAAGGCTTTGGATAAAGAAAGGGTTATTGTCAAAGATAACTAATTTGGCTATCTACCAAGTTAGGCTTTAGGTTTACTGACAGAGCCAGATATACTAAGTGAATAACAGATTCATTCCTTTGTTTCTTAACACTTACAAAACCTCTTTGCTTAGTGTCAGTGCAGTTTATTGATTCTATCAGTGATTCTGCTTATCACATCAGAAATTTGAGTGCTGACATATCTATTCCATAAAATAGTTGCCAGGTAGATATCACATGATTTCCATGAATTGACAAACTTGTCCTTGAAAAATGAAAGCAAGATAAAGACTTCCCCAAACAAACAAAAGCTGAGGGAGTTCATCACCATTAGACTTGCCTTATAAAAATGCTAAGGAGTTCTTCAAGCTGAAATGAAAGGATGCTAATTAGTAACATAGAAATGTATGAAAATATAAAACACACTGGTAAAGGTAAGTATAGAGTCAAATTCAGAATACTCTAATACTGTAATATGGTGGTGTGATTAACTCTAGTAAAAAGATAAACATTAAAAATAACTATGGTTACAATAATTTGTTAATGGATACACAATATAAAAAGAGGTAAATTGTGATATCAAAAATATAAAATGAGGGAGGTAATAAAAGGGTAGAGTATATGCTATTGAAATTATCAGCTTAAAACAGACTGTAATGTTTTATGTAAAACTCATGGTAACCATAAAGCAAAAACCTACAGTAGATGCTCAAAAGATTAAGAGAAGGGAACCAAAGCATACCACTATAGAAAATCATCAATTTAGGAATGAAGGACAGACAAGGAAGACAGTAAGAGAGGAAGAAAGGAACAAAGGAACTACATAACAGCCAGAAAACATTAAGATGGCATTAGTAAGTCCTTACTTACCAAGTCCTTACCTACTACTTTAAATGTAAATGGATTAAATTCTCTCATCGAAAGGCACAGAGTGGCTGAATGGATAAAAAAATAACAAGACTCAATTATATGCTGCCCACAAGAGACTCACTTAAGGTTTAAGAACACATATAGGCTAAAAGTGAAGGGATGCAAAAGGATATTCCATGCAAATGGAAACCAAAAGAGAGCAAGGGTCTGTTATACTTACAGCAGACAAAATAGACTTTAAGTCAAATGCTATAACAAGAGACAAAAAAGGTCATTATAAAATGATAAATGTGTCAATCCATGAAGAAAATATAACAGTCATAAATAAAGATGCACCCAACATTGCAGCACATACATACATTAAGAAAATACTAACAGATCTGAAGGGAGAAATAGACAATACATTAATAGTAGGTGAATTCAGTACCCCACTTTCAGCAATGGAGGGATCAGCCAGATAGAAAATCAATTAGGAAACTGGTTTTGAACTATACTTTAGACCAAATGGACCTAACAGATGTATACAGAACATTCTATCTAAAAGCAGCAGAATACACATTTTTCTCAAGCACACATGGCACATTCTCCAGGACAGATCATATATTAGGTCACAAAACAAGTCTCAGCAAATTTTAAAAGGTTGAAATTATACAAAGTATCTTTCCCAACCACAGTGGTATGAAACTAGAAATAAATAACAAGAAGAAAACTGGAAAATTCACAAATATGTGGAAATTAACACACTCTTAAACCAACGGGTCAAAGAAGAAATCAAAAGGGAAGTCAAAACGTTTCTTGAAACAAATGAAAATGGAAATACAACATACCAAAACTTATTGGATAAACCAAAATCAGTACTAGGAGGGAACTTTATAGTGGTAAACTCATACATTAAGAAAAAGAAAGATCTCAAATAAACAACCTAACTTTATACCTCAATAAACTAGAAAAAGAAGAACTAACTCAGCCCAAAGTTAGCAGAAGGAAGGAGATAAAGATCAGAGCGGATAAATGAAATAAAGACCAGAAAAACAATAGAAAAGATCAATGAAACTAAGAGTTGGTTTTTTGAAAAAGATAAACAAAATTGACAAAACTTCAGGTGGACTCAGAAAAAAAGAGTGAAGACTTCAATAAATAAAATCAGAAATCAAAGAAGAGACATTACAGCTGATAACACACAATTATAAAAGTTCATAAGAGACAACTCTGAACAAATATATGCCAACAAATCAGATAACCTAGGAGAAATGGATAAATTCCTAGAAAAATACAACCTACTAAAACTGAATCATGAATAAATAGAAAATCTGAACAGACCAATAATGAGTAAGGAGATTGATCAGTAATCAAAAACATTCCAAAAAAGAAAAAGCCTGGACCAGATGGGTTTATTGGTGAATTCTACCAAACATTTAAAGAATTAACACCAATCCTTCTCAAACTCTTCCAAAAAAATGAAGAGGAGGGAACATTCCCAAACTTATTTTATAAGGCCAGTGTTACCCTAATACCAAAGCCAGATAAGGACTCTACAAGAAAAGAAAACTACAGAACAATACCTCTGATGAATATAGAAGCAAAAATTCTTAACAAAACACTAGCAAACTGAATTCCACAGCACATTAAAAGGATCATACACTATGATCAAGTGGGATTTATTCCTGAGATGGAAGAATGGTTCAACATATGCAAATCAATGTGTTATACACATTAATAGAATGAAAGATAAAAATCATATCATCATCTCAATAGATGCAGAAAAAGCATTTGACAAAATTCAGTATCCTTCCATGACAGAAACTCCAATAAATCGGGTATAGAAAGATTGTATCTCAACATAATAAAAGCCATATATAGGTCGAGCCCGCAGCTAACATAACACTCAACAGTGAAAGGTTGAAAGCTTTTCCTCTAAGTTCAAGAAGAAGACAAGGTTGCCCACTGTCACCACTCCTATTCAACATAGTACTGGAAGTTCTAGTCAGAGCATTTAGGCAAGACAAAGAAATAAAAGGCATCCAAATCAGAAAGGAAGAAGTAAAATTGTCTCTGTTTGCACATGATATGATTTTGTACATAGAAAATCCTAAGGACTCCATTAAAGTACTATTAGAACTAATGAATTTCGTAAAGTTGCAGGATACAAATCAACATAGAAAATCAGTTGCATTCATGTACACTAACAATGAACTATCTGAAAAAGAAATAAAGAAAACAATCCCATTTACAATAGCATCAAAAACAATAAAATGCTTAGGAATAAATTTAACCAAGGAGGTGAAAGATCTCTACTCTAAAAACTACAACATCTTGGTCAAAGAAATCGAAGAAGATACAAGTAAATGGAAAGGTATCCTGTGTTCATGGATTGGAAGAATTAATATTGTTAAAATGTCCACACTACCCAAAGTTTTCTTACATATTCAGTGCAATCCCTATCAAAATTCCAATGGCATTTTTCACAGAAATAGAAAAAACAATCCTAAAATTCACATAGAGCTGCAAAAGACCCCAAATAGTCACAGCAATTCTGAGAAAGAAGAACAAAGCTGTATGCATCACACTTCCTGATTTCAAACTATATTATGAAGTTATAGTAATCAAAACAATATAGTACTGGCATAAAAATAGACACATAGACCAATGGAACAGGGTCAACAGCCCGGAAATAAACCATGCATATACTATCAATTGATATTTGACAAGGGAGCCAAGAATATTAAATGGGGAAAGGATAGTCTCTTTAATAAATGGTGTTGGGAAAACTGGATATTCACATGCAAAAGAATGAAATTGGACCTCTATCTTACACCATACACAAAAATTAACACAAAGCAGATTAAAGACCTGAAACTGTAAAACTCCCAGAAGAAAACATAGGGAAAAAGCTTGACGTTGGCCTTGGCGATGATTTTTGGGATATGACACCAAAAACACAGCAACAAAAGCAAAAATAGACCAGTGGGATTACATCAAACTAAAAAGCTTTTGCACAGCAAAAGAAACAATCAACAAAATGAAAAGCCAACCTAAGGAATGGGAGAAAATATTTGAAAACCATTTATCTGATAAGGGATTAATATCCAAAATATAAGGAACTTATAAAACTCAATAGCAAAAATACAACAATCTAATTAAAAAATGGGCAGATGACCTCAATAGACATTTTTCCAAAGAAGACATACAGATAGCCAACAGGTACATCAAAAGATGCTCAACATTCCTAATCATCAGGGAAATACAAATCAAACCACAATGAGATATCACCTCACACCTGTTAGAATGGCTATCATCAATAAGACAAAAGATAACAAGTGTTGGTGAGGATGTGGACAAAAGGGAACCCTGTGCACTGTTAGTGGGAATATAAATTGGTATAGCCACTGTGGAAAACAGTACAGAAAATTAAAAATACAACTACCACATGATCCAGCAATCCCACTTCTGTCTATATATCCAAAGGAAATGAAATCACTATCTCAAAGAGATATCTGCACCCCCATGTTCACTGCAGCATTATTCACAATAGCCAAGACATGGTAACAACCTAAATGCCCAGCATTGGATGAATGTATAAAGAAGATGTGGTATAAATATGCAATGGAATATTATTCAGCCATAAAAAAGGAAATCCTGCCGTTTGCAACAACATGGGTTGAACTTGAGGGCATTATGCTAAGTGAAATAAATCAGACAAAGAAAGATAAATACTGTATGATCTCACTTACATATGGAAAGCTGAACTCATAGAAACAGAAAGTAGAATAGTGGTTGCTAAGGCCTAGGGGTTGGAGAAAATGATGAGATGTTGCTCAAATGGTACAAACTTACAATTATAAAATGAGTAAGTTCTGGGGATCTAATGTACAGCATGGTGACTATAGTTAGCAATACTCTATTATATACTTGAAAGCTGCCAAGAGAGTAAATCTTAAATGTTCTCACCACAAAAAAAGTGATTATGTGAGTTGATAGAGGTGTTAACTAACCTTATTGTGGTAATCATTGCACAATATATACTTGTATCAAATCATCATGTTGTATATGTTAAACTTACACTATGTTATATATAAATTTAAAAAAACAGCAGTTGCACTCCTAGGTATATACCAAGGGAAATGAAAACATATGTCCACAAAAATATTTGTACATAGATATTCATAACAACATTATTCCTGATAGTGCAATCCAAATGTCCATCAACTGATGAATGGATAAATAAAAGTGACACAGCCATACAATGGAATATTATTTGTCAATAAAAAGGAATGAAGTACTAATACATGCTACAACATGAATAAGCCTCAGAAACATTAGGCTAAGAAAAGAGGCCAGATACCAAAGACCAGGTATTATATGATTCCTTTTATATGAAATACCTATAAAAGGCAAATCCATAGAGACAGAAAGTAGATTAGTGGTTGCCTACACCTGGGGGTGGGAATGGGGAGTGCCTGCAGGTGGGTAAGAGGTTTCTTTTTGGGGTCACAGAAATATTCAAAAATTAGATTTTAGTGATAGTTTAACAAATGTATAAATAAACTAACAACCATTGAATTGTATACTTGAAACAGGGGAATTACATGGTTTGTAAATCATATGTCAAAAAGGTATTTTTAAAATGAGGCAAAGGGTTGCTGGAGAGGCAGGCACAGTATATAAGGAGACTTTCCTTTTTTAAGGATGGGAGGGATTTATGTGGATGATACAGGTAGGATAAGGGGGAAGGAACCAGAGTAGAGAGAGAGAAAAGTAATACAACAGGAATAATAAGGTTGGCAAGTCATAGACAACATAAACCAGACTAAGATCAAGAATTAATTTGGAGAGGCCTGGACAGGAATAAGGACTTCCTTCCTTGCAGCAAAATGTGGAGATGAGCTTGTTGTAGATTGACAAGAAAAAGGGAAGAAAAGTGAGAGTGTTCATAGTGATGGCCTCTAGATTTTCTGGGTCATGTAGAAGGCAAAGTAACATGTTCGAGTGATGAATTTGGTAACTTCAGGAGAGTGGTGACAGTTCAGCATCAGATGTGAAGAATAAAAAAGCTGATTATATGAGTAAAAGGATTTTGGAGACATTGGGGCTTAGCTGAGTTTAAATCAAAATTTGTAAAGCACTCAATCATCAAGGTTTTACATTTTTCTCCAGCAGCTCTAGCTTTCCATGAAATAGAAGCAGAAAAAATTGATGGGTTAACTGCCTGTAAACCTGTATTTGAACTGGTAGAGTACTGGTTCCTGCTAAGGTTGGATGTAAAAATGCAGATTTATCAGGTATAAAAAACTCAAACAGTAATTTTGATATGTTTATCACAGACTAAATGGCAAATTTCAAGATGTAAAACATCTTAGAAAAAGAATTTCAATTTAGTTAATCAGAATTAGACTTATGTCATTGAAATTCGACTTTTAAAGCTTACTGAGCCTCTCTGAGATCTTAGAAGTGGTGCTAAGCATGGTAATACTTCCTTATCAAATAGAAATCTCAGAAAAACCAGGAGCCACTTACCATTTTATCAAATGGGTCCATAGGAGGTGCAGAAGGAAGTCTGGAGCAGTTGTCCTTTCTCACAAACACTGTGAACTACACTCTGGGGTACAGCCCAAATGTTCTATATTTTTAACCAGGTATAAAGATGATGTTGATGTTAGAATGGTGAAGTTTGTCCAACCTAGTAAGAATTTAAGCTGAAAATGTGATGATGGGAAAAAGATCAAACAATTTAAAAAGTATGGGGGGAGGGGGAAATCTTCAATGGTTTGCAAAAAGCTTAAGTTCCTGAAAGATTTTCTGGACTCCATTATTTGGTATGATTAGCTCTTCAACTTCCTAAGTAATTCAAACCTTTCCTTCAAATACATTAATAAATTTGTAATTCCAATAAAGAGGGTTTATTTATTTAATGCGTGGGAAAACCTAAAAGAGCTATAAGCAGGTGTGAATTGAAAGCAAGAGAATAACCAGATCTCACAGGAAACGAAATTGGGTAGTAAATGTCTGTCAGAAGTCACTGCTCTTTCTTGGCCTAAGAGAGCATAAGGTTGCATACTAAGGTCCTTCATTACCTTGCCTTACAGGACAGATTTATGGGATGTCAGACTCTAACAGCAGCTCATAATGCTACAGGAACTTAAAAGGCGACTATTAATGCTTTGTTTTACGAATATAGTCTCATAATGCTTCCTAAGAAGCATGTTATCTGGGTTGGTTTTATTTTAACTATGACTGCATTTTTACCTTAAAACTAACTTTCTTTCCTTCCTCGCCCACCCCCCCGCCCCCCAAAATTACAAGCTAAAAAAGTTTCATGTGGATTGTACCCCTCCCCCTAACGCGCGCGCATACACACACACACAACTTTTTGACACTGCCCTCCTAGGCCCCCAAACTCTCTGCAACTCCAGCAAAGCCTCCCTTAGGCCACTTTTAGTCTCGGCTCGGCCTCCTACCCTTTCCCCAGCAGTCTTGAAACTCAGGTCGGGTCCGGGCGGGGTGGGGCAGGACGGGGCAGGCCTGCTCCATTGGAGGGGGACGGGGGGGGAGCAGATAGGGCCGGTCCGGCTTACTTAAAAGCTGCCAGCTTTTCGACGCTGCTTCTGTTCCAGGAAGAAATGCTCATACTTTACAAGCTAAGTTTTGCCTGAGTTGGTGTCTGGAAGCAACAGGAAAAACTTTTCAAAACTTTTGTCCGGCTTGTGCTCCCCCGACGCGTAGTTTCCCGATGGTCTGCCCCTGGGCCAAGCCAGGGGCGCCCCCTCCCCCTCCCCGCCTCCTGTGAGGCGCGCGGAGCCGCCGCCCCCGTGGAGGGTCTGACGGCCTGACAGGCGGGCCGGCGGGCGCTCGCGGAGTGGCCGCCGCCGCGGAAACCGTCGGCCTCCTCGGGCCCTGCCCCGCGGCCTGCCCCGCCGCAGCATGGACTACCTGACCACGTTCACGGGGAAGAGCGGGCGCCTTCTGCGGGGCACGGCCAGCCGCCTGTGGGGGTTCGGGGGTGGCGGCGAAGCCCGGCAGGTGCGCTTCGAGGATTACCTGAGGGAGCCCGCCCAGGGGGACCCCGGCTGCGGGTCCCCGCCCCACCGGCCCCCGGCGCCGTCCAGCCCGGAGGGACCCGGTGAGCCCAGCCTTCCTTCGCCTCCCGCGCGGCCGACCGGGCTGAGGGCTGGGGGGAGGCGGCGGTCTGGGCGCGGGGCGGGCGGGGGGTGCGCCGCCGGGCGTTGGCAGCTGGGCCTGGGCCGGGGTGGCGGGCGCGGGTGAGGAGGGCAGGACGCGTCCTCCTCTGGGGACGGAAGACTTTCTGGTGGCTGCGGCGGAGCTCTTCCTGCTCTGCCCTTCCTGCTTTCGTCCCCTGGACTGGACTTTCTTTATCCCGCCAAGTGTTTCAAGGGTATGATCCCTTCCTTTTGCGCTCCCCCTGGGAGGCGAATATTGAACCAGTTGTGACGCCCCTGTTTTTCGTCTGTGACATTATTAAGAACGCTGTGCCTGGTTTGTTTTGGGTTTGGGTCAATGCTTTTATTAGGTATTTACCAACTGTTAGGATCCACTTCAGCACTTAGTACTACTTTGGAAAAGAAAATGCTTAACTGACACCGGAACCTAGTTGATTTTTGTATCATGTACTTTGAAAGGCTGCACGTTGTCTTGAGGTGGCAGAAGCTAGAAACTTTTTTCTCAGTTACCATTTATACTGTTATGTTAGTTTTCTTTTATCCTAGTGGCTTTGTACCATTCTTTGGGAAAAAAATCAGCCATAATGGCGTTAGATTGCTAATTTATGGAAAAGTGCTTGCTGAAGAGGTATTAGTATAATTATGGTAACTTATCCGGTGTCGGTGGCTTTCTCTAATAAGTGGCAGACCTCTCCTAGTCATTTATATTTTGTTTTATTTTTGTTGCTTGTATTGCTTTTTGGTGTTAGGAAAGTAAATTTATGAGTATTAGAGAGTTTAGAAAATAAAGAAAAATAGAGAGAATCTAAAATCTGTCCATAGTCTCACGTCCTGACAAGCAGTGAAACAGTAAGAGCATCTATTGATCTGTGTGTATAGGTGTGTAATTTAAGCTTTGAAGAAACTTGAATATTAAAATCTGATTTAGCGTGGCACCTTTTAATAATTTTTCTACTTTACATAAAATATCTTTACAATTCCTGTTTATGAAATTAGAAAATGAAAAAGGGAGATACTTTGTTTCTGCTTTAAAGGACATTAACCAGATGCTCAATCTTCTTAAAGGTGGGACCAGGGATGAGTACTGGCACTTTGAAGTGTTGTTGGAAAAAGGGATTTTTTTTTAATGAGTCTTCAGTTGCCTAATTGAAAACGATTGATATGTGACCAGCCTCTAGATAGATGGAGAATTCAGAAATATGTGGTGTAACTTAATCAGGAAGGAATATGATCAGTATTTTAACAAATATGCTCAAACATATACATCCAATTCATTTATTCAAAAGCATTTATTGAGCCACTGTTGTATCTGACACTCTCCTTCAGAGTTGCAGCTTCAAAATACTATACAAATTCCTCTTTTGTTGAAGCTACCTTGTGAATTCATGGCACATTCTTTCATATTCATGGTGCCCCCAAGTCTCTGACGCAAGTTAGAGAGGCTTTGTGATGTCACAGTTATGACCGTGGGCAGGTGGGCAGGTACATCCTAGCATTAACTGGCTGAAAGAACTTGTACAAGTTACTTAATGTCTTTGGGCCTATATTTTCTTGTCTGTAAATGAGGTTGATTGGATGATCCCAAAGTTTCTCAGTTCTAGAACTCTTTTTTATTTGCAAGAGAACTAGTGAAAATGATGGGTGCTAAGCTAGAAAATAGCATTTAGGGGTAAAAGCGTAGGTCTATGAAGTTGTGCTTACAGGGTTCTGGAGGTAATTCAAGAAATAAGTGCCCCAGCAATAATTTGATCACCCCCTGCCATTCTTAGAATAAATATAGCTTCCTAAATTGATTCCTTTGAGAGGTAACATGTATATATACAGGTAAAAAATAAATGGTTCTTTATTAATTTCTAGCCAGCCTTTGCTTAACAGGAGAACTCTATTTGCAGTTGCTTACCAGATGAGTTTTGACTATAGGGTTTCTCTGCATTTGTGTCCTTCAGAGTGAATATCTGTCAGTCAGTTCAAAGGATTTCTTCTGCCCTTTCTGCTTGTGACTATGCTTATTTCAGATTTTTATAACAGCTGCTTAAGTTTCCTGTTACCCTTCCTTCAGTTCTTTAGAATGTCCTATGTATTGTAGCAGTATTTCTGTACAGACACTTCCACACTTGTAGATTGGCTGCACTCCAGGACCCCATTTGTTGTTAGTGATCTTGCCCCTCTCCATTTCATGTTCAGTAATGATGTTGATAATATGGTTTTACCATTGACAGATTTAAGGATGAACCGCATAAAGCTTTGGTGAAATGTTTCTGATTTTACTCTTTATAAACAAATCACTTACTGGACTGTTAGTTTACTGATGCCTTTACTTCTCTCCAAGGTGGCTGCTTTTGCTCTTACCAGCTTTTAGTGTTCACTGACTGCAACATTATAGTCCCCTCAGGAAAACCGTAGTTAGGACTTAGGCACATTAAGGAGCTTATCACACCATTGCTCTAGTTAATAACAATTAACAGAGGAAACATCCTATGATACAATTCTTTTTCCTGCTTTAGAGTAAATTATGATTTGATTCAAACAATTTTTTTGGACCTTGAGTATAGCTCTTGTTCGGGAGTTTGACCATAATAAGCCTATATTGTGTAGCTTTTAAAAGTATTTACTTTACTAGATCATATGGTAATAAATGTAAATAAATACATTTAGCAAGTTTAGAGTCTCAACTTACTTACTATAGTATAGTTTTTTTTCATAAACTGCCCTGTTATGTCAACTCTGTTTTCTCACTTGGTGATAGTATACTTTAAACACATCTCAGTCCTATTTAAATTTTCTTTTCATTTACTTTTAGCAGTTAAAACAGGATCTTTCAGGGGGAAATGGCAACAAGAAAAATAGCTGCTAAGAAGATTTTCTGTGGGGCAGGCACTAGCAAATGTTTTTATTTACTCCTAATAATAACTCTGTAAGCTAGGTACTATTATTATCCCATTTTCCTGATGAAGAAACTGAGCCAGACAAATCAGGGATGTAGAATCCATTTGAGTGCTACCTTCACGTTTATGAGTTATGGCCCTGTCGGACAGGAAAAAAAATAATTTGAGAAGAATGCAGAATTCTATCATGTATGATGTTAAAGTTAAAACAAGTTAAATTAGGTAAAAGATAGGATGGATTGTCATTGAAATTTCTTTAGAATTATGAAGTTATTAAAATGAGCTGAAAATGCAAAATTCAATGAAGGTGTTGGAAAAGTTCAATGTCTTTTAGGTTGGAAATTTCAAGTGCATATTATCTGGAAGAGTTAGATGGTCGTTTATCTTTAAAGTAGTCTATGAGGAAAGGCCAAGTGCCTCTGAAGGATTTGAAGTACCAGATGTTACAGTAACTGTTAAAAAAACAGCTCACAGTGCTGGTCAGTGATGGAGGAAGATAACCCTAGATGTCTGCAGTCTTAGTCTCATTTCCTAAGGTGGGAGGTAGGAGGGGGAGAAGAATCTCTTCTTGATAAACAACCTCAACCTGCTCTGTTGGTAACTCCAACTAAGTTGGTGTTGATAATATTGTTTCCTTAGCCCAGTGGTTCTCAAGCATGAGGTAGATTTGCCTATTTAAGAATTGCTGCTCATCTTACAGGATAGCTGGACTGAAGTCTGTCGTATTATCTGTGTTTTAGGACAAAACTGCCTCTGAGTAGTAGAGGCTACAATAAAGCAGTGATTCTCAAACTTTAGTGTGCCTCAGGATCACCTGAAAGTCTTCTTAAAACAAAAATGTTGGAGCCCTCCCTCAGAGTTTCTGATTCAGTACTTCTAGATTGGGCCCCATAATTTGCATTTCTAACAGTTTCTCAAGTAATGCTGATGATGCTTGTCTGGGGACCACACTTTGAGAATCACTACTTTCCTTAGTGGATAAGTCTTTTATCCATGGTAAGGTGAGAAGTATATAGAAATGATGAAATTTATTAAATGCTTAGCTTTAATATTTTTATATTAAGTTTAGGAATAATCAATATATTTGATCTTTAAAATATTTGATATAGTTCAGAGAATTAGGCCTACTAGAGTACATACAAATTAGTCTTGTGAATCTAATTTAAAATGAATACTTGTGTAATTGTTTTTTGACTTGTGATTTTAAGTTCATAGGTGAAAGTATTTGGCTAAATTTAGAAACTGTTGGACTGTTTAAGAGAACTTAAAACTCTATATTTAAAACTTTATTGTAATATATTTACTAGAGTTAACCTCTTAGAAAGGTTTACTTGTTAGAGGCAATTAAAGTGTTTAAAATAAGAATTTAGTAAATTTATAAATGCAGTTTAGTGTATGTGAGAGAATTTAGCCACCTAAGTTTATAAATAGGATTATTTAAGGATATTTAGTTTGTTTTCTATATGAGTTGATTAACTATCAAAAGCACCTTAGAAAGTGTGTTAAAATTGACTAGATTTATAAATAGAATGCACTTTATAGTTGAAGGCTTAAGAGAAAACTAGGTTTTTATATTTGTACTTCAATAAATCAAACATTAATTAAAAGGTAAAGTAACTGCAAATAGTTTTTTCTGTGTATAAAGCCTCCCTTCATGGCCACCAGCAAACTTAACCTTAAGAGACTTTTGATATATTTTGTTGAATGAATGAATGGTGGTAGTACAAAAAAGGGGCATGGTTTAAGGTCAAATTCACATATTACAGAAAGGCCAAAAATTTGCCTTGGTTTCCTAGCAATCAGTGAAAAAAGGGAAATGTGATCAGACATAAATCACAGTGTTCCTGAGGTAAAGATAAACCCGTTGCTTAGGCAGGCAAGAAAAACACAACTATTCCAGATAGTGAGAATAAAAAGGAAGAATTCTCATGGAACTGTAATATAGCAAGAAGTATCCTTACCATCTTTATAGTAGAAACAGATTCTGATTTCAAAAAGCTGTTTTTTTAACACCATTCTTTAATGTAGTTCAATGGTGTAACAACAAAATGCAAGTTAGTAAAAGCAGTTCTGTGCAGGGCCAAAGCAATTAATCCCAATACGCTGTTATCTCATGGTGTGTCTTAACTGATGGGTAGGTGCTAGATTATAAACTGTAGATTTTAGATCATACAGTTGAGACTCTAGATTTTAGATTTTCTAGAGCAGTGCTACTCAGCAGAATTTTCTTCAGTGACAGAAGTGTTCTATATTTGTGTTGTGTAGTATGGTAGCCACTAGGCAAACGTGGCTATTTAACACTTGAAATGTGACTAGTGAGGAACTGAATTGAGGAATCTGGATTCTAGATTCTATATCTGCATTGTCCAATATGCTAGCAACTAGGCATTAATTTAAATTAATTTGTTTAAGTGAAATTAAAAATTCAGTTTTCAGCCTCACTACTTACATTTCAAGTATGCACTAGCTAGAAGGCTAGTGACTACCATGTTAGACAATGCAGATATAAAGCATCTCTGTCATTGCAGAAAGTTTCATTGAACAGCATTGTTCTAGAACAATGGGTCTCACCACTGGCTGCACATTAGAAATCCCTGGGTAGATTTTTAAAAATTCTGATGCCAAAGCATTACTCTAAGCATCAGATCTCTAAGATCTGACAATAAAGAGTAGGTCATAAATCAAAATCTTTAAGTTCAACCAGTTTTAAGTTCCTCAAGTGGTTCTAATGTGTAGGTAGGGTTAAAAACCACTGACTGTTTTCCTTAATAATGTTTCTCTCAATCAATCAATCAAATCAGAGTCTTGATGAGTTGAGTGGGTTTTTGCTTTTTAACTTTACAAGTGTTGTGGACGTGCACCTGTTTTAGGGTTTGGGTTAAGAAAAGAGATACATGTTTAAATAGTATGCCAGCCTCTGGATAGGATTGAGACCTTAAGAAAACTCAGCTGACAATGAAAAGTTCCTGAAAATAGGGCATGTTTATATGCTTGAGAGAGAAATGCTGAAGATAGAATCTTGGTATATTTGCTTCCAGTCTTTTATAAGAAATTTTTTTTGTTTGGTAAAACTGATACATGGTAACTATGAAGAAGTCGTACGTTGCAAAGATTAAAGTCTAAAAGCCACCTCCAATCTGACCATCCAGAGACATCATTAATATTAGGGTAGGCATTATTGTCAAGATCTAATCTCTCTCTGTGTATACACATGTAGAAGGATGGATGAATGGTTAGAAGGAAGGAATGACTGAAAGATAATATTTGTTTGCCATATGAAAGTATTTCCCTAAAAGATGTGTCTAGTCAAGTTAAGCAGATACTGAAAAAATATTAAGAGGTTGGTATTATTGTTACATTCTTGCTTTAGTTTTAGGTGGGATGTATTTAATTCTTTGAGATGACATTAGCAGTTTCATCTCCCATGTTTCTTCTCCCCACCTTCTAATATTTACTTATTATATTATTTTTACATTTTCTGTACTAGTAACACTCACAGTTTTTCAACTACATTTTATAACTTTTATTGTTCCGTATTCCCCACTGGTCCTTTTGACATGTCCTCCTCTTTCCTGGAGTTTTTATTTAGATACAGTTGGCATAATTTCAGTCTTGTGGCATTGAATAATGTTTCAGTAAAGAAGCCTTAAACAAGCTAGACTGTTTTCTTTTTTCCCTAGTATGTAGGTGATTTGCTTTTTATGCCTGAATTCCTGGAGAACTCTTCTTTTATTTTTCAAGCACTGTAATTTAACCAGAGAGCAGAAACGAGAATAAACAGATTTGTGTGCACACGTATGTGTATGTGTAATACTCTTTTAGGAATTACATCTTTCCTCTAGGATCCATGTTGATGGAGCAACCACTATATAGAACAGCCCTGGTCTTGAGTTAGAGGGAAAAAGAGCTCAGAAGTAGAGTATTGGGTGTTAACACTTCTACCTGGAAGATTCATCAGTTCTGTTCATGTTTCATTGGGCAAAGCAAGTCACATGGCCATGTCTGACATCAGTGGGATAGTAGAGATTATTTTTTATTCCTCCCCAGGGAGGAATACAGGATACTTAGTAATATAATAGTCTATCACAATGATTACTTTAGAAAACAATTGTATTAGTTTGACAGAGATTTGAAAATTGCTGGTGTTATTGTCATGATTAGGAGTTGTATATGAAAGAATTTCTTCTGTCAGTTATTCAGTCTGCAAGTTTGATCCCTTCAAAAGCTCTATTCAATGCTTCTCAAATTTATTGTACATGCAAATCAGTCATGAATCAGTGGTTCCGAAATGAAGCCTGAGATTCTGCATTCACAGTAAGCTCCCAGGTGATGCCAATGCTCCTGGTCCTTGGAATACAAATTTAAACAGCAAGGCTCTATAGCACTTTATATCATGGACCTTTTTACTTAGAAGGAAGCCACCAAAAATTTCCTTGACTGTATAGTAGAAAGGGGCACTAAAGGGGAACAGCTAATGGGTAAGAGACCAGTAGGAGTGTGAGATGTTACCAAATAAAAGGAAGGATGAACATTGAGAAGGAATTAGTTGGATGTTTCACAAAGACCAAATAAAATTGAAAAAGCCCATCAAATTTTCCACTTAGCTTATTCTCCTTTGCCAAGGCAGGTTTAGTGAACTGGGAAGAGAGAAGCCATTGCAGTGCATTGTGGAATCAGTAGGAGGTGATGGAGTCAAGATGGGGAAAGGAGACTCTTATTTCCAAAAGTTCAACTATGAAAAGAAGTAAAAAGATAGGGTGATATCTAGAGGAGGATGCTTACAAAGTTGAAGAAAAATTGAGGGATTTTTTGGTTTGATTATGGATAAGGAGTCAATAGCAAGTGAAAGGTTGAAAATGCAGGCATTTTATTACCACTGTAGAGGAAATCAGTTAATTAGAAAAGCTTTTATCAGCATCTTTTTTATTTTATTTTATTATTTTTTAATGTGAGGAAGACCAGCTCTGAGCTAACATCCATTGCCAGTCCTCCTCCTTTTGCTGAGGAAGACTGGCCCTGGGCTAACATCCGTGCCCATCTTCCTCTACTTTATATGGGACGCTGCCACGGCATGGCTGACAAGCAGTGCGTCGGCGGGGGTCCGGGATCCGAACCCGCGAACCCTGGGCTGCCAAAGCATGACCTAAACCGCTGCGCCACCGGGCCGGCCCCAGCATCTTTTTTATTTTAGAAGATGCTTTTCAAGTTTTAAAATCTATATTTTGTGTTTGAAAATATTGACTCCCGGCTTAATATTTTTAAGTCATGAAACTTATCAGTAGCTACTATCAAAATTATAATATTCAGTTATAAAAGGGGTCTTTTGGTATATTAAAAGTGGATCTGATACTATTTTCGTTGTTGTTTTCCAGGCTTGCTTTCTTCCTCCAATTTGCCTTTCCCATTCTACTACCAACATGATTTTTAATTTAAAGTTTCGATACTGCTTTGTCAATTCTCTGCTTAAGAATCCTTTAGGACTTCTGAGTCTGGTAATAGCAAGCTAGGTAATTCAAACTGTCCTGCTGAGAACAATTTAAAAAGCTGGGCTGGAACAAAATAGAACGAATTCTATTGAAGGTATCAGAAAGCTAACTGATATGACTAGATTAGGATCTGAGTGAGGACAGAGGCCCAAGGAAGAACAGCTCCAATTTAGGGTTGCTTTTTCCCTGGGCGATGTGTTGATTCCAGAAGCAGCATCTGAGAGATGAAAAGGTGCTTTTGACAACTATGAATATAAGGGGACAGGGACAGAGTACAAGACCCACCACAAGGCAGGGGTGAACTCTTCTCACTTAGTACCCCAAAGTGCTGTACCTTAGGGTTAGCTAGGCTCTTGTGGGATGATAGCTCAGCTTCAGATCATCATTCCTGTAACTTCATTAACAAGATCTGGTATTGCTGGTAGTACTCAGGTGTTTGGCAGAAGCAAACGTTAATCCGTTGTGGAGAAATACAGATTCTGACAATTCTATGTATCAAATTCTGTCTACAGATAATTTTGCAAATTTGGTATCCAGCACACAAAATATAATTAGGCACATGACAAGACATTGGAAACAATAGAGAACAGAAACAGATCCACAGGAACTCTGGATATTGTAGTTATCAGATTTAAAATAGATGTGTCGACAGTTTTGTAGAAGGATACCATAAAAAAAGAAAAATGGGTATTCTAGAACTAATGTAATCCTCCAAATTAGGACCTTTGTGGATGGATTTAACAGCACATTATTCTCCAGAAGAGGGAATTAGTGAGTTGAAAGATAGGTCAGAAGAAAATATCCAGAATAAAGAGATAGGGACAACAGAATGGAAAATATAGGAGGTAAGCTTAATACAAGATACAATGAGAAGTTCTAATGTATGTATATTTGAGTCCCCAAAGGAAAGGAGGGAGAGAATGGGGCAGAAATATTTAATGAGAGAATGAATGAAAACTTCCAAACTGAGGAAGTACTTTAATTCACAGATTCAAGCATCCCTACAAACTCCTGGTGGAATCAATATAGATCCCACCAAAGATGAAAAATCTTAAAAACAATTGAAACAAATAGTCAGTGATGTAGCAATAAGACTGGCAGTTGATTTCCCAACAGAAACAGTGGAAACTAAAAGGCAGGGGAAAATAACCTGCCAACCTGGAATTCTCTTCCCTGTGAAATTAACCAGAGATGCAATAAAATGGTAAATTTGAGGGTAAAACTAAGTGAATGTTTACTGTCTAGAAAAATAATAAAGTCTTATAGTGTTTTTGTACACATATATGTAATTGAAGTATGTGGTAATTGCATATAAGTCTTGGGAGTTTTGCTTTGCTTTGTCCAGGAAGAGGATAAAAGTGCTAGTTGATATTAGACTGTGGTAAGTCGGTAATTCAGACTGTAATCTCTGGGATGACCACTAGCAGAATCATTAAAGACTGTATAACTTCCAAATTAATGAGAGAAAACAGAAAATTAATAAATAATACTCCAAAAGAAGGCAAGAAAGGAGAATAATGGAACAGGCAAGCAAATAGAAAATAGAACAAATAGGCAAATAAAAAGGCCCTGCTTTAAAGACATATCTAACGCAAAAGCATAAAGAAAGATTGAAAGTACGTAGAAAGAAAAAGCAAACACTAATGGAAAGAAAGTTGGTATAATTACGTTAATATCAGACAGAGCACACTTTAAAGCAAAAAATGTTCTGAGGAAAGATTCAGTTTACCAGGAAGATATAACAGTTCTTACTTTGTATGAACCTAATATGGTCTCAAAATGTAGAAAGCAAGGTAGAGAGACTTATAAGGAACCAAATAACCCACAATCATAGTGGGGGGTTTCAACAACATCTATCAGTAATTTACAGAATAAGCATACAAAAGCAAACCAATATGGATATAGAAGATTTGAACCTGAGGGATATGGAGACAGATGTGTGTACGTGTATGCATACACACACATGCATATAGACACACATATAACACTTCCCCACAGTACAGAATACACATTCTTTTCAAGCACATATGGAGCATTTACTAAGTTTACATATCATCATAAAGGGAGTTTAAACAAATTTGAAAGGTTTGATCTTCTTGAGAGTATTTTCTTTCACCACAGTGTAATTAAGCTCAAAATCAGTAACCAAAAGATAAATTTTAAAAATTGTCATAGGTTGGCAAATTAGGCAATATTCTCTAAATTGCAAAAGAAGAAATTAGAGTAGAATCATAATAGTTTTGACTGAATTATTAAAACACAAAGTGTCAAAACTTGTAGGTCTCAGTTTAGATGGGAATTTATTGCTTTAGATTATTACATGTATTAAGTTTCTGCTTCTGATAATGATGGAGTAAAATCTAACTCCCTTGTCTTTCCACTATAGCAAGATAATTGTATTACCAAAAATGTGGCGTAGTTTCCTCCATTGTAAAATGGAGATAATAATGATACCTGCTTTATAGGGTTGATGAATTCGGTGAGGTAGTAAATGTGAAGTACTTAGAACAGTGCCTGGCATGTACTAGGCTCTTGGTAAATGTTAATTATTGTTTTGATTATTAAATAAATCACAACTACGTATATATTTCTAAACTGTGATAACTTTTACAAGGAAGAAGAATAGGACCTCTCGTCTTCGTACTCTCAATCTAGATTCGTATTTGCTGGCAACTGTCTTTGAAAGGGTATTATAAAGCTAGTAAGAGACTGGACTAGGTAACAACTGTGATCACTTTCAACTCTCAAATATTGTGATTATATGCTTGTATTTTCATATTGATAGAAGAGAATGATCAGTTTATTTCAGTGTGCTCTGGTCCTTATGTGTATGAATAAATGTTTTAATATTGGTTATTAAAATATAGAACCATTTTCATAATAGATAAAAGTATTACAAAATATTTTGTAATTTTAAGTTATTAAAGTGAATATTTTCAGTTTGTTTCAAACTTTCAACTGTAGAAAGCTGGTATATTAGTTTTCTAGCTTTGAACTTCACTCTGGTGAACTCTTAAAAATGGTAGAGCAATTGCAAACTTCATTGTGATTAAATGTTTAATGAACTCTTTAAACACAGATTGAAAAACTACTTTTAGGCAAAGTAAGTGTAGACTAATGGTTATTCCTGAAATCAATTAAGGAGGGATGTATTTTATTAGTTAAAAGTAGTCTATAATTGTATTTTGCATTACTTAAGTTTAAATTGCAAAGTGAGGAAAGTGGTTTTGGCTCCCTCTGCTGTTTATGAAATAGCAGAACTAAATTGCCATTTAAAACTTTATTTTAAAATAGTTTTAATGTTTTATCATAAGAAAATCAATTTAAATATATGCTATTCAATGGAGAAAGTGATAAGCAAATTTAATATTCCTTTCCATAAGAATTGTACCATTTTGCATTCCCACCATAAATGTAGAAGAATGCCTCTTTTGTACAGCCAAACAATATGTAGTCAAGCTTTTGAATTTTTACCAATCTGATAGGTAAGATGGTATCTGAGTGTAGTTTAAATTTTCATTTCTCTAATTATGAGTTAGACTGAAGATATTTTTATATGTTTAAGGACCATTTTTACATCCTCTTGTGAATTGTCTGATCATAGCTTTTGCCTATTTTCCTAAGTTTTCATCTTTTTTTCCCCTTAGTTTGTAAGAGTTCCTTAAATATTTAGGATATAAAAGTAGGATATTTATATGGTTTTTCCCCTAGAGTTGTAATGGATGAACAATAATTCTTGTTCTACTTTTCTTTATGGAAAAATTAATGACAGTTTATAAGAATTGCGGTAGTTCTAGGTACAGTCAAATTGTTGCTTCAGAACATTAGTTCATTTAAATTGGATGCTTGCCATGTGTCAAGCCCTTTGCTTAGGCACTGAGGAGGCATTGTGAAAAGAAGCAAGCATGATGTTTCGTGGGTTACAGTTTAGTGGATGAGATTTAAAAAAGAAACTTAAAACTGTCGAAGATGCTACGAAGGAGACATAAAGATACTATGTGATTAATTACAGAGACTTGGGTTAGCCTGGGTGATCAGGATTGTTTTAGGACAGCTGTTTTAAGCATTGCAGAGTCAACTGACTTTTTTGGGGATTCAAACTTGATTATTAATATTATTTTTATTATTATTAGTGCTTCATTAGAACCATTCACCCAACTGAGCTAATTAGGTCCATATAAACAAACTATAGTATGGTCAAAATGTTAATTAAGATTACATAGGAGGAGAACAATGAAATAGATATTTTCTAGATTATTTGGGTTTAGGTAGAACTAAGGTTTCTTTGAAAACTGTCGTTTTAATCTTGTAAAACGTTGAGAGTGAATATAGCATTTTACTATGTTTACTGTCATTCTCAGTTTTAGTTTAGTTTTTTTTGTGTGTGAGGAAGATTGTCTCTGAGGTAACATCCGTGCCAATCTTCCTCTATTTTGTTATGGGCTGCCACCACAGCATGGCTTGATGAGTGGTGCATAGGTCCATGCCTGGGATCCGAACCTGCGAACCCTGGGCTGCCAAAGCAGAGCGCACCAACTTAACCACCATGCCACTGGGCCAGCCCCAATTTTAGTTTTTTAGAGATTGATTTTAATCATTTTAAACTGTTTAAATAGGAGTGGTATTTTTTCAATTCAGTGCAATTATTGTTACGTGAACTATAGCTGAGAAGGCTAACACTAATGCAGAATTTAAATTGAAACAGTTACCACAATCTTAATGATAATGACATGTTCAAGTGAAATGTCATGGTAAGCAAGTAAAAAATAGTTGGCACTTTATTTGAGATGAAATGCACAAAAGTATGTTTATATATGAAAGCATATCTTAATTTACTTCGTGGTATATAAATAGGGAATCTAATAATTTAAAATAATTCCATAGAGAAGATTCTGTCTTGAACTACGTTTGTAGAAATAGAGATAGTTTCTCCTGTGAAGACTGCTGATACATTCAGACTTGGTTTGGTTAATAATAATATATATCTTCAAATGTAGTTTATTATAATTGGGTTAGATATGTTGAAAGAAATAATCCATAATTTAGTTTTTAATAACTTCCTTTCTGCTGACAGTTACTTATATTTTGAATTGACTTCCACTTATTGTAGTGTTTCATACTGGTCAGTTCCTAAAGCAAGCAGGGAGGAAGTACATTTCCTTTTTTTGAGAGTTGGTTGTATTTTAGAGCAGACAGTCCCAGGGAACAAACTGTGTTACTAGTGAATCCAGTAGATATCTGCCCAGTCAGCTCTATTTAGCAGTTGTTGACGTTACTCTGAAAGGAAAATGAATTTAATGGGAGTTTTACCTCATTTTTTTTCAGACACTGGCCAAAAGAAGACCCTAGACAAGAAAGATGGGAGACGAATGTCTTTTCAGAAACCTAAAGGGACTATTGAGTATACTGTAAGTTGTTTGCTTTTAAAAAAGCCGATTTATCTTTGCAGTAGTCTTATTTAAGATATTCTTTGCTTATACTATAAATAAGACAAAGGTTATTGCTTGCCTTATTTTAAAAATCTGTACCTTACTTTTGATAACTATTTTATTAATAATAATACTTAAGTTCTTAATTATATTTTAGGATTCTTTTTTCTTAAAGAAAAATTTTATTGAGTGTGATACAAAGATAGTTATTCCAGCAAATTTAATTTAATATAGATGATAATTTACTGGGAGTCAAAGTTCCTGTGCTACAATAATTTTTATTAGGTCAGGCTTTTAGGAAAGTATTTACTTTTTTAGACATGATCTTCATTATATTCCCAGCAGTGCTAATGATAACGAAAGTGGCATACAAACTACTTAATAAGTGGATATTAATATTCCAGAATAACCTCTCACATTAGATTATTTGCACTGATTTATAGCTAAGTTTATTTAGCTCTGAAAATGAAACTTTTTCCTATGTTCTGTCCTCAAATCTCCCTGCAGTCATCTTTTCACGTTTCTGGTTACTAGGAAAAATTAAAATAAGAAATCGACTTTAGTCTGCAGCGTACTGCTTCTTTTAATAAATGTATATATATTTTAATAAATGTATATATTTTTTGTTTAGATAATGTTAACATGTTGCAGATGCTATGAAGGAGACATAAAGATGCTATGTGATTAGCTTAGTTTTTTTAGCTGAGCTTAATTTTGTGTTATTATTTTGTGTTTTTCTAATGTTTTTATAATATAACTGTGTTTAAGAAGAAAGTAGCAATTTTAAACAGTTTATGCATTCGTGTCATCATGAAACAGTCTTGGTTTGAATCTTGATTATTTTCTATGAATCCTTAAAATGAACAAATTTTCAAAACCTTGAGTTACACTTTATTTTCATATAGTGTGTAATTGACAATTTGAGATTTTAAGTATTTTGAAAAGGTTAGGAACCACATAATTTAGGGTAGAATAATATTTACTACTATCAAAAGAATCTCTTCTTAAAGTGTATTATAAACTTAAATTCACTGTGCTTGTACCTTCTCTACATGATTGAGAAATTGAGAAAATAAGTTCAAACAGTAAAATATTTGGTAATATAATTTGATGTTTTCATTCATGTTTATTATTAAGGCATAAGATTATAGGCATGAGGCTTGAGATGTTATCTAATCATGTTGTCACCTGATTGTGAAGAATTGTAAAAGTTTAGTTGGTTTTGCATTCAGGAGCTTGCCATTTTTTATTGTAATTCGATAAAACTTGTATTATCTGTAGCAAAATTAAATTCAAATTAAAGACTATTATTTTCGGGGGAAGGTTAATTGAAACTTTATTTTTTTTTCTTAATGTTATAAATGACCTCTGGGAAATAAACAAGTATTGACCAAAAAGGTTATCAGACATCCTCTAGTGGGTCTTTGTTTAGACTTTATTTTTTTAATCCTTTGTTATATTCCCTATGCCAAATCCTAAAAGAAACAAACAAATGTATGTCTAAAACCGAATAAGATATTATTGTTTTATATTCTATTCTTATTATAATTTGTAAAATTTCCATATAAAATATTTATATGAAATGATTTTTGTGTTTAGGAGAATATATTTCCCTGTATTTCTCTTAAAATAAAACTTTTATGATCACAGTGTACTCTCAAAATTTGTTTATTCTAAAATATTTATGATGTAGCTTAAATGTATTTCCAGAGCACCTAAATATGGTATAAATTAGCTTGTACTTTAGGTAGCTTTAAAGTTAAAATCATATGTTATGTATACATACGTGTATATATAGGAACAGACACATACTGTTTTTTTTGTTGTTGTTGTTTTTGTTTTTTTGTTTTTTTGTGTGAGGAAGACCAGCCCTGAGCTAACATCCGTCCAATCCTCCTCTTTTTGCTGAGGAAGACTGGCCCTGGGCTAACATCGTGCCCATCTTCCTCTACTTTATATGGGACGCCACCACGGCGTGGCTGACAGGCAGTGCATCGGCGGGCGCCCGGGATCCGAACCTGTGAACCCCGGGCTGCCAAGCGCGGACTAAACCGCTGCGCCACCGGGTGGCCCCAGACACATACTATTTTTAATTGTAAAATCACTTTTAGTAGGAATTAAAAGTAGACCTTGAAAATACTATGCCTTATCATTTTCTGCTTAGTTAATTTAATATCCCTATACTTTTCTACTGAAAGAGCTTTCTCTAACGTGACTAATGATTTTTTAATTAGCAAACCCAGTGGCCTTTTCTGTGTTCTTGTTTACTGCTCATTGTTCCTTCTTTCTGGTTTTACTTTCCTTTTTCTTAAGGTCCTTTAATAGTTCTCTCAGTGAGGATCTGTGAATGGATAATGAGGCAATTTCCCCGAAAGTCTTCATTGCACCCTCATTCCTGGTAGTTGAGCTGTCTATAAATTATTAGGTTGACAGTTACTTTCTGTCAGCACTTTGAATATGGTAATCCATTGTCTTATGTCCCTCTGTTGCCTTTTTATTTTTGTTCATTTTTAGGCAGTCTTTATTTTTTTTTAGATTGTTTTTGAAGTTTCCTCCTTGTCTTTACAGTTCTGCAGTACCACTATAATAAGTCTAGATTCAGACAAATTTTTATCTTGCTTATATTGTTTCTTCAGTCTAGGAATCATGTCATTCATAAATTCTGGAAAATTGTTAGCCATTATTTCTTTGATTATATCCTCTCCTCCTTTCTCTGTTTATTTTTGAAACTAATTGTACTGCATTTTGCTATCATTATGATTAATTGCTCTGGTATTATTGCTATCATTTTGGCTGTATCCTCCATCTCCTTTGTTGGCCCTTCCACTCTTCTTGATTCCAAATGTAAGTGTTCTCTTGTTTCTTTTCACTTTTCCATTTACATTCTATTACTTGGAGAGCTTAAGAACTTTATAAATTATGTGGAGTGAGACCCGTTTTCTATTCCTACCTCTCTAGATGCATAAATTTCCTGCTATCACTTCATATTTAACAAGTTATAGCAAACCTCTTAACAGTTTTTCCTCCATCCTTGCCCAGTGCTTGATTTTCTTATTTTCATTTCCCTTCAAGTCTGTTATTCATCCATGTTAGAATTTTTGGATTCAGCATCACTTTGTTCATTAACATTTGCTCCCCTGACCTACTACTACTACCATCATCACAACTTCATTCAATCCATGAGTGTTTTCTCTTGAGTCTTACTTGAAAATCTTAATCTCTTTCTTTACATTTTATTACCTTAAACCTGATCTACTGCAGTAGTATTACCTTGGTTTTTCTGCATCCATTCTCTTGTCTCGTTAATCCTAGACCCATTGCCAATAGTCTAAGACGCCACTAGGGCCACGCAACTTCCTTGCTTTATAGCTATTGGTGGTTTTTTTTTTTTTAACCTTCATCACATCATCAAATAGGGTCATTGTGAGGATAAAATGTGTGCTAATTAATATCAAAGTACCTTGTAAACTTACCAGTGTTACTGCAAAATAAGGTTTGTTTACAGAGGGCTTTTACATATATTATCTCAAAAAGGTAGGTGGTATATCATCTAATTGCTTAGATGGGGAAGTTGCACAGAAGGAAGGAAGCAGAACTGGATTATTAACCCATGTATTTGGCATAAGGTTCGTTTTACAAAACCATTAAAAAAAATATATATATATATATATATATTTTTTACACCCACATACATATCTACTTTTTCTGAATTTTAAATTCTTCTATAGCCTAATTCTCAATGCCCTTTCAATCTCATCCTTTTTTGAGATTTAACTCTAGTTTCTCACCTTCCTAAAACTGTAAATTCATGAGTATACTCTGGATGGTTTAGGAGGAAGAGACAGTATCCCACAAATGCGTTTTGTACTTTTCTGTCTCTTAACATGACAGTTCTATTCTCTTCACTTTGAATGTTTTTTTCCTTCTCTCTACTTCTCAAATTCCTACCCTTTCTTCAAAATCTAGCTTTAAATCTTTTCTAGGAAGTCTCTCCTGGACAATTTGGAACAAATATGGTGCTCTTTCCATACTCAGAACTTTGTTCTTTTACTTAAATTGCTTTTCATATTTTATATAATTCTTTTGTCCTTTTTTTCCCAACTAGATTGTAAATCCCATGTGCACTAAAACCACTTAGTTGCACTTAATTTTATTCTCTACAGAGCTGTCATTATGTCTTATGTATCGAGGACTCCAAAGGAATATATTGACTGATCAAATGACTTTTTCTTTCAGGATAATTGGCAAAATCCCATAACTTAAGATTTCTGTAAATATAACCATTAAAATATACTAATCATTTAGAAACTGATTGCTCAACTTTAGTTCAAATACGTTTTCTAATTTTTACATTTAAATGGCAGAATATATACATAAAGATCATTAGAAATAGCATTTTAAGTTTGATCCAGGCTTACTTTCATAAAATTGTGTGTTTCTAGAAGTTACATCTGTTTTAGAAACTATTTAAAAGAATAGTGTGTTGTTTTAAAGCCTTTGTAAAATAAAAATCACTTGTTTGTGTTTTGTGAATTACATTTTGTATTTTGAAATTGCTTGAAGTAGAGGCCCATGTGTAATTGTGATGTCTTGTGATAAAGCATATACTCTGTATCATAATATGTTGAGACCATTTGCTAACAAAACACAGAATTTCTCAAGTTATTTTATCTCCAAAGATGAAAATACCACTTAATCAAATGTAAATTGGTCCATAGACATATTAATGACCATTAAACCTCATAGTTTAGATTTTCTGTTTTAATAGATTAAAATAATTTATTTTTTCTTTTAAACAGGTTGAATCAAGGGACTCTTTGAATAGTATAGCCCTGAAATTTGATACAACGCCCAACGAACTTGTTCAATTAAATAAGTTATTCTCCCGAGCAGTTGTTACTGGACAGGTATCTTTTTTTAATGCATTGGTGTTTAGAAGCATTAAGTAGCAAGACAGAAAGTATCCATTGCAATATAGTTAATAATATAGAAAACTTAAGAAGAATAATTTTCTGCATGCTTTGAACAAATCATATTGGCTCTAGAAGAGAAAATTAACTGTCACCTATATCCATATGAATTTTTCTTAATAAATATTGAAAAGAATTGTGAATTGTCTTTTCAAATATAGTATTAAAGAGCTGTTTAAAATATTCAAAGCAGTACATGTACATGATAAAAAATTCATTTTTAAAGGTAAGTTATCCTATCTCAGACTTACAGTTTCCTTTTCCAGAAGCAACCACAGTGACTGATTTGTATGCCCTTGCACAAATATTGTAGCCTTTTTTTTAAATTTAACTTTGATTTTTGGAAAGTGTTCTACTTAAGCACGGCTCGATCTCAGACTTTTTCATGTGTGTATAGTTTGCACTGTATTGATATATATTATATATTAGGCACAGTAAGCTTCAGACTGTTTCTACTCTTTTGCTATTGTAAACACTGCTGTAGGGAACACTCTTGTACATATCTCTTTTTCTTTGTATGTGGGTATTTCTACAGAGTAAAGTCCTAGAAGTAAAATTGCTGATTTAAAGGATATGTGCATTGTAGATTTTGGTAGCTGTTGCCAAATTGTCCTTTAAGAGGAACACCCATAATATATGAGAATTATTGTTTCCCCACCCTATCCCCGACAGTATGTATTCTCCAACTTGTCTAAGTTGAATTTAAATATCTTTTTTTTTACTTTGTTAGAATTTTTATGGTAATAAATATTCTTTTCATCTGAAGATTTTTATTTTTTCTATTTATTGCTGAAGGTCATTGTCAATGGTATTTGCTTATAGGACACCGTCTGTTTAATATTTCAGTTTTACTGAATCTTTGTTTGAATGTTTTCTTATAGGTTTTATATGTTCCTGATCCTGAATATGTCTCCAGTGTTGAGAGTTCTCCATCTCTAAGCCCCATAAGTCCTCTGTCACCGACATCGTCTGAGGCTGAATTTGATAAGACCACTGTACGTGTCCCTACTTTTGTTCAAAGTTAGCTTTGAAGAAATCTCACTATATATGTATATATCATCATGGTTTTTTTATCCTACTTTGACTATGGTTAGAATGAAATTTTACCCTTTTGTTATTTAAGTTTGTAAATCCCAGTTTTTAAAGTGAAACATTCTTATTAAACCAGACAGCTTAAATTGACTTACTGTTGGTGGTGTTGGTGATCCAAAGATATTCGTCAACTCTCTCTTATAAATACCATATAATAATTTAACTAAGATTATCTGACAAACTTGAAAGTATCATGATGGGAAGTCCATGTTCAATATGATTTTTGTTTCAGTTTCTCTGAATATTTATATAGTACTTAGAACTCCTGAGTTCATTTTAACACACTGCCTTTAAAAAAATAATTTATCATCATCTTAGTCATTCTTCTGAGTAATTAATCGTGGATTAATTTACCTAGCATTTGTAAGGAATAAATGTTCTATATAAGTTGCATTTTACAAATGATTTTCAAAGAACCAAACTTTATTTAATAATTTGGATTAAAATCTTGTTGAAAGAAGTTATATTTTTTGTGCCTTTTCTATGTAAATTAATAATCTTAATTTCCCATTTTCATAATGACCTAACAGTTATGTTTACATGTAAAAGGCTATTCCTCCATTAAATGGCCAAACTCCTGTGGGAGATTCTTCTGTGTTGTTCTGCTGATTTTAGGAGACATCCTTTTTTTCTCTGCCCCAATTTGCACTCAAAGTTTAGGATACCAGATAGCACACTGGTAAGAAAACACAAATTATGTATGTTAATTTGCCTCCAAATTATTAGGCATTATTAGTTTCTAAGCTCTAGTATTAGACTTGTTTCACTTCTTTAATGGAATAAAGTACATGATATTATTAATAACTGTTTTTCTTCTTGCCCAGGGACTTTCTTCTGTATGTTTGTGTGTATGTGTGTGTGTGTGAGAGAGAGAGAAGTGGGGTCTTTTTCAAATGTTTATTTGTTGGGTATCTTACTTGTATAAATCTGACAACACTGTACTTTAGAAAGCAATCACATGAAAGGAATGTTTCGTTTATCCTCATCCTTGATGAGAATTGAAGTCAGGTTCTGATGATAGGTATTACTGGACCAGATGATGCAAGAATACCTTTTTGAAGATGGCTGTGCCGTTTTCTATTTGACTTACAAAGAGATGTACTCATAAGGGGGCAATGACAAAGGAAAGCACTATAGCCTTAGGTTAATTTAGCTGTGTTTCATACCATAAAGCAGAATTGAAGCTAGACTGTAGCATCTAGCCTGACTAGAAACCTGTGGGACCCTTTCTGTCCCTCAGCTTTAATCCAAATCTGCCTACCAACTGGCTTTATTGAAACACATAAGATCAAAGAGAAGAGAATGCCGAAGCTCAAGGGAGCAACAAGGCCAGGCCTCCTCCTGCATGAAAATGCTGTCTTCACTTTTGCCATATTGATGAAAGAGAAGGAGAGAATAATAAAGCCACATGAATGACATTTTAACTTGCAGTGACTCAGTTGCTGTCAGAGATGGCCCAGAAAGTATTCTTTAATATGACCAGTCATATGAATAAATTCTTTCTCCCTGAGATGCATCCAGGAAAGAGGAAAGAAATGTAAGAGTTCTTGAAGTTCCCTCTCCTCGAATGATAGCCATCACCGGCTTTCTGATTGTGGACAATAGTTAGAAATAATTCTTTTGAGCAGTAGTTTTATAAACTTTAGTTGCATTTTTTTTTTTACCTAGAAATATATTCATTACTGGACTCCAAGATAATATCCCTATATAACTCTCTACATATCTCAAGTGCTCATATCTCTGTATTGCAATTATTGGATTTATGTCTTCCATTCTACATATAGGTCCCTTATAAGCAAGAATCTTATGTTTAATTAGATATAATTCATATTTTTATTAATTGAAATAATGTTTATTAATATTGTTATTATATGTTTTTCCCAAAAGTTGTCAAAGTTTATATTTCTCTTAATCACTGATAGGTTTCCTGAATGTTCAGCTTTGTAGTGGCTTACCTATGAGGCTAAAATGTTATGTTTGTGACTTTTTTGCATAAAGGATCTCAGTGGTTTTTTTGTCGTTTATTTTCACATAGTAATATTGTCTTTGAGAACTTCCGGGGTCTAACAATTTTTTCCCTTTTTTTCTTCACATATTAATGAAGAAACATAGAAAGAGATAGAACCAAAGTGAGAGTAGATAAATGATAAATTGCTCAAATTTACTCTGTGTCAGTTATAATTCTAAGCACTTTAAAATTATTATCATTTATTCCTAACCTGAAACTTATGAGATAAGCACTGGGCCTGGCTGTCTTTGTTTTCCCCTCTAGATTCATTCTACACCCTTCTTTATCCTCCTTTGGGCAGTAGACTACATTAATGGGCTCCCTTGACCTTTTGCTTCTGTTGGTTTTCGTCTTTCAAGAGCATTGGCAGAAGATAAGAGGAAACAGGAGGGAGGGGCATATTTATTCTCCTAGCTCCCTCCCTACGAGGTCACCCCAGAGTGGCTACATTCTTCAACATCTCATCTCTTGCCAGACAATCCTTTCCACACAGCCCTCTCTGTCTTAGGTTTAGGCATCTGTTTCTCCGCCTTACCTCCTTAGGTAATGAAGCCTCTGTTGTTGTTTGCCCTGGATTTTCATATACACTGCATACCTTTGTACATAGTTCTGTTATTAAATTCTCCTAAAATCACTCAGTTTGATGTGTTTCTTCCAGTACATAACCAATACAGTATTTATTTTACGGATGAGGAAACTGAGGGAAAGAGGTTAAGTAATTTGTGTCTAAGGTCTTGCAATTAGCTAGTAGTTGAGTTAGGATTCCAACCCAGGTAGTCTGGGTCCAGAGCCCATGTTGTTTATTACCACTTTATAGCTGGAGATTGATAATTCAGAAACTACTATTGCTCAATAAATAATTAGACCCAAAGAGATAAGTAATATTTAATCAGTATAAGTGAGTGTAGTAATAGCTGCCACTTTGCACTATCATCTTTTTGTAAGATTCTTTAAATCTAACATCCTTTTATAAATATAGAACCCTTTGGTGTGTGTGTGTGTGTGTTTTTTTACCTCCTTTGGTTTCTCCTCTCTGCACCTTAAATTTACTCATACTAATGTCATTTTAGGCTAAAGCTACTAGTGTGATATATTCAGGATGAAATTCAGAGGAGAAATGTTTAAAATAATGTGGAAAAATGAAATAATTTTAAATAGTTTTTATTTATGCTTATATTAATATACTCCACTGAAGGGTGGGATATGCAGATAGTTGTATTCTCTTTAATGTAAAACACCCTTTAGTATTCTCTATCTAAGAAATCTAAAAGGTAATGAGAAAAGTAGAGTACTTAGAACAATTGGTGGTAAGAAATACATGGTGGTAAGAAAATATAATTTTGAAAAAAATACTATTAAGAGATTCTATGGAAGGCCAAGAAGGTCTGAGAGGAGGAAAACATAAAATAGCAATAGAACTTGGGCACACTAAAAGCATCTCCTTAAGCATAGGCTGCGATCATACTGCTACAGCTACTATTATACTTAAGAAGTGCTTACTATGCACTTATTAATGAGGAAACTAAGGCATAGAGAGGAGAATGAATAATTTACACAAGATCACATAGTTAATGAGTGATAGCACTGAGGTTTAAACTCTGATAGTCTAAGTCCAGAGTTTGCACTGTGTTCTTAACCACTTTCTGAACTGCCTAATTGATGAAATGGTGAGGCCTAGGAGTACAGATTCTCGGTGACTGAGACATATGATCTAAAATTAAAATATATGTCACAAACTGTAGAAAGTAGAAAGTTTGTAATAACTATGGAAGTAATGTAGGAAATTTTTGCTTGACCAAAGCAAAAATAAAAGTATAGCAGATAATTCAGAAGTATTATTTAAAATGATTAAAAGGTGAACAAAAGTATTGCTTTTCCTTTATTCCTCTACTCCCAATATTTAAGATTCTCTGGACTTTTTAATATGTTTTTCTCTTTCCATAACTTAAAAAATTATTAGTTGCCTGTATTAGTTTCCTAGGGCTGCCATAACAAAGCATCACAAAATGGCTGGGTTTAAACCAGAAATTTATCTCACAGTTCTGGAGGCCAGAAATCTGGAATCAAGCTGCTGGCAGGGCCATGCTCCTTGTGGGGGAGAATCCTTCCTTGCCTCTTCTAGCATTTGGTGTTTGCCCACAGTCCTTGGCATTTCTTGACTTGCTAGATCACTCCAGTTTCTGACTTTGTAGTCTCATGGCTGTCTTCTCCCTGTGGGTCTGTGTCTTCACCTGGTGGTCTCCTCTTCATTTAAGGAAACCAGTTATATTGGATTAAGGGTCCACCCTACTCGTCCTGTATGACTTCAGCTTAACTAATTTCGTCTGTAAAAACCCTTTTTCCAAATAAGGTCACATTCTGAGGTAATGGGGGTTAGGACTTCAGCATATCTTCTTAAGTGACACCACCCATAACATTGCCTGTTAAAAAATTACAAAAAAATTACGGAATTTATTTTATAGAATTTTAATTTATATTATAGAATTTCATCTCCCTTATTTCTAAGAAAAAGGGAACTTTAGAAGATTTTCTGACTCTAGTCAAATAAGATTTTTTTAAAAGACATTTAGTGAGTATTTTGACTTATAGTTGGCAAGATACATAGACGAGTGAAGCTAATTTAGAGGTTTGGGGAGCTTGGGAATATTTGTGGAATCTAGTAAAATAAGCCACCCCTCTATTTTAATACTACTAATCACATAATTCATTGACATCTTCAAGTGATATACCTGTATACTTGAAAACAAACAGTAATTACAAGTAAGCAGACATGCAAGAAGTTAAAATTTAGTTAGAAATATCAAGATAGTTTGAAGAGGTTACATATTGCATACACTTCAAGAATTGTTCTCACATATACCATCCTTCAACTAGTCACAAACGTGCCTCTTTCCCATCTTCCCTACCTCCCCTCCCCTCTTCCTCTCTCTCTAAAAATGTGTATATAATATTATATATTTAAACTTAAAATAAGTTTAAACTCACTGAAATATGTAAAAAATATATTTCACCTGTTAAATATAATAAATACATAATTATAGTTTTAATTTTCATGCTTTCAAACAAAAATTTTAATATTTAAATATATCTGCTTTATAAGAAACATAAGCTTATATATTACATATTATAATAAAGTTAAATAACTGTAACTATCATATATATATAAATAACATAAATTATATTTCATCTATATATAGAGATGCTATATATAGCACCAAAGCTAAATTATATCATCTATATATTATGTAATTTAGCTTTGGTGCTTTTTAAACTTAATTTAAATATTAGCAATTTATTAGGGAATTATAATTTTTTAATATGTACCTTTTCAATGATATTATAATCATACCTTGGTATTGTCAGAACACAATTTAATGGTTAATATTTGGAAAAATAGAACTTTAGAGTAGAACTTTGTATTTATATAGATTTTAGGAATGCAGTTCTTTATTTAGAAGAAATCCCTATATTTGTAACATCACAAATAAGAAATGGTTAAATTATTGGGTGAGAGTTTTCTTCTAGGTTCTGAATGGGAGCATCCATCATTTCCATAATTAGAATTTAAAAATTGATCCCACTCTGCTTTTTTTTGATTTTTTTTTCTTTTGAGGAAGATTGGCCCTGAGCTAACATCTGTTGCCAGTCTTCCTCTTTTTCTTTTTTTTCTCTCCAAGCCCCAGTACATAGTTGTGTATCCCAGTTGTAGTTCCTTCCAGCTCTTCTATGTGGGACGCCGCCTCAGTGTGGCCTGATGAATGGTGAGCAGGTCCGTGCCCAGGATCCGAACCTGCGAACCCTGAGCTGCCAGAGTGGAATGCGTCAACCCAACTGCTGTGCCACCAGGCTGGCCCCGAACTTTACTTTTTAACCTAGTTGCTGAAAAGCTCAGTCAGATCCAAAGCCCCAAGTACAACACTTAAAATTTTATTTTAGTTTTTCTTCACTCTGATATTTTTATTTTTTATTTTTATTTTATTCTGAGAGTTGGTTTTGAGATTCTTGGTCTTAAAAAGTGAAATTTAAATAAATTCTGGGAGAGAGATGGTTAAACATGATAATTTATAGGAGGTAAATGGCACCCATCATATCTATTGGATTGAATGAAAAAAACATAATATATATTGCTTTAAAAGTAAACATTTTTTTTAAATTATGTATGTTATATGAAATAAATACACATGTTGGTGTTTCTGCCCCTTTATGGTTTTTCCTTCTCAAACTTACTATGCCTTACCTATGTGTTATCAGAGAACATTTGTACATATTTTCAGTCACAAAGGGGCAAAAGTTCAATAAAGCCCAGGCAAGATGGGACATGGAGAGTTTGGAGTTGCTAATTAGTTTATGGTAATGATTTATAATAATATACAAATCATATTGTATAACATTTAATCATATTGTACAAAAAAAGATGACCATAAGTCAACCTTTTTGGGTCATTTGTCCTAGCAATGCTTTGCTTTTGCACATTTGAACACTTGGGGCAATAATTGAGACTTGATAGTTAGACGTTCATACTTCTGTATTTTTAAGGACCTTTCCGTCCCTAGTGACTAAAACAAAATTGCACAAAGAAGCTTCAGAAAGCACTCAAATGAGCTTCAAAATCACTGCATTAAGAATCAGAATCTATAAAATACCAGTGAAAACCAGCTACACAGAGATACTGATACTTTGGATAATGTATATGTATGTAAGTTATAATGAGATCTGATTACGATTCCTCTGAACAACTTTGATCTTTTTTAAAAGAATGTATTCTTTGTGCTATACTTTTAACAATTGCTAAACTAATCTCATGTATTCTTTTTGATAGGATTACATTGACAAATCAGGATTGCTATACATACTGAGTTGTAGAATTTGAGACTTTGAGGGAACCTCAGAGATCATGTTGTTCAATGAGGTATATCTTCATTTACAGGAAGCATTGGACATTGAACCTTAACATAGTTTTTGTGAATAATACCATTACATAGTAGGTAATGTTGTCAACTGGATTTGACTGGTAACTGAACAGTTATACACAAACTTTGTTGACAACTTTGTGCCACTTTGCAGGACGCCTTCTTATGGCCCTGCATTGGGTTTTTTTTTCCTTCTGCACATTTATTAGTCGTTTAGAAGAATATTTGAAAGGGAGGGTATATACTATTGTAGTTAAGCTCACCAGTTCATGTGTTGGCAACATGGGTTTGCATCTCAGCTTCATCTGACTCATTGGGCTAGTTACTGAACATAGATAGCTAAGCATAAGTTTCCTTAAAAATTAAGGCAATAGTATATACTTAATATGACTGATTTGAAAATGAAAGGAAATGGTCCATATAACACATAAATGTAACCAAGTATTCATAAATATCCATTTATATTTTATTAATATCACTTATTTAATTATCTGTGCTAAATGAATTTATATATGATGCAAAACTCTTAGATACAGTAACTACCAGAGACAACAGGATGAGAGTAAAGTTATTAATTAATTTGCATAATAAAATGAAAAGATTGGGGAACTTTGTTAATAAATATTAATGATTAAATTGTCATGCAACTGTTAAAATCTAATTCCATTTTAGGTTTTGTAAAAATGTAATCACAGTATATTAAATATAGTTGTTTTGCAGTATTTTACACTGGTCTATCCTTCTTTCAAAAAATATCTGTTGAGTATCTGCCCATGTGCTAGGGATTCATCCCTATGTTTTAGGAGGGGTATATGAAATTTAGAAAGGAAGTATAAACTTTCTTTCCTCATGGAGGTTTTAAGGAATTAGATCCATTTATTGGAGTAGAAAAAGTTATGTTAAAATTTGATAGCTCTTTTCAAATATCTCAAAGTCTATGAGAATGAAGAGGAGGCAGCCTTCTTTATTATTTCAACAGGCCAAATAAGAACTATTAAGTATTAGTTACAAAGTGGCACATTGTAGTTCAAAGCTCTGAAGAACCTTGCTGCTATGAAAACTGTTCTACAAGGCATTGTGCATTACTCATAAGATATGAAATGCCTCTGTGGAAGTATTTATTATTTTATTGAGGTCACACTGGTTTATAACATTGTGTAATTTCAGGTGTATGTTATTATATATCAGTTTCTGTATAGACTGCATTGTGTTCACCACCAATAGTCTAGTTTTTATCTGTCACCATACATATGTGCACCTTTACCCCTTTTGCCCTCTCCCTACACCCTTACCCTCTGGCAACCACGAACCTGTTCTCTTTATCTATGTGTTTGTTTATTTTATCTTCCACATATGGGTGAAATCATACGGTATTTGTCTTTGTCTAACTTATTTAGCTTAGCATAATACCCTCAAGGTCCATCCATGTTGTCACAAATGGCATGATTTTGTCTTTTTTTGTGGCTGAGTAGTATTCCATCATTTGTCTATACCACATCTTTATCCATTCATCTGTTTATGGGTACTTGGGGTGCTTCCAAGTCTTGGCTGTTGTGAGTAATGCTGCGATGAACAGAGGGGTGCATATATCTTTTTGAATTAGTGTTTTCATGTTTGAATGAATACCCAAAAGTTCCCTTTTCTCCACATCCTCTCCAACACTTATTATTTATTGTATTTTTAATAATAGTCGTTCCGATGGGTGTGATCTGATATCTCATTGCAGTTTGATTTGTATTTTCCTAATAATTAGTAATGTTGAACATCTTTTCATGTGCCTCTTGGCCATCTGTATATCTTTGGAAAAATGTCTGTTCATATCCTCTGCCCATTTTTTTGATTGGGTTCATTTTTTTGTTTTTGAATTATGGAGGTATTTAGAACAAAGATTAAAAGGCATCTGTCTAACCGTCCCACATTGTACAAAATATTGAACTTTGGGGGGAACTATAAGGGGTCTATAAACTTGGATAGTAAAATTTTTTTATGATATCTAACATTCTTTTAAGTTAGGAATATAAGCAACAAACTGTGGAGTAGCACCAAGCTTACCTGTGACTTTGTCCCCAGTAGAACTCACAAATATTTTCAAATTACTTTAGAGTTGTTGTAGATATCACAAAATGTTATTTATGGCAATCTCTTTCAAAATTATAATTTTGAAAGTCACCACTAGATCTTGTTAATGTATTATTAAAGAAGTATATATATATGTACACACACACACATATTGTAACTTTATCTCCAATTTAAAGTATATATATGTATAGCTCTAATTTTTAAAAAATGTTTTGATAATTGTATTTCAATATAATTTTTCTTTGTAATTCTATATTTTATTTTAAATATTCAAAAAAACTTTCTGAGAAGGATCCATTCCCTGCAAGAACGATCCATGGCACCAAAGAAGTTAAGAAGTTGTGATCCAACTAATTAAGACTTTGTAGAATGGTATTGATAAGCTCATTGTAGCTTGAGGTTTTAAAAGGTTCTTCCAGTGAATGCTTCTGCTGAATTCCTAGGTATCACAGACAAGCACTCCACCTTTCTCTGCTCGCAACACGTGAGGGATGTATTAAATAATCTTATCAGGACCAGTGGTTTAATTCAGGAGCAACTGAACGTGTGTGTGTTATGTGTATGTGTAGGGTGGGGGTACAAGAGAGAGAGTTTTCAACATTCTCCAGATGACTTATATGTATAAATTATTATGTATGTATATATTTATCCCCATTAAAAAAATCTTTGAAAATGTAAGTTTAAGCTGTGTTAGAGATCTTTAATGAACGTGAAATACAGGTGTTTAGTGCTATTCTTTCCTGTATGTTTTTACATAAGAATATTTTGGGCTGACCTCCAGAATGTGGTCAGAAGGAAGAATACTTATTGGGGAAAGCTATTCATTTGGCCTTAATAATGTGCTTATTTTTAATTAGTTCTCTGAAATGCCTTTCTTTTTTTTTTAAGAATCCTGATGTAGTCCACCCGAAAGAAGCAACTCCCTCTTCTACTTTTACTGGTATTCGACCTGCACGAGTTGTATCTTCAACTTCTGAAGAGGAGGAAGCATTTACTGAGAAATTTCTTAAAATTAATTGCAAATATATAACCAGGGGCAAGGTAATGAATAATGCTTTAGAAAAAACTTGTAATCGTGCTTTACTTGTTTCTAAAATATGACAGTTTGAGATTTACATTTTAAGTCATCAGCATCAGCAAATGCCCGAATATTAAAAATTGGTAGAACTACTAGTTTGGGTTAGTGTGGACCTTGCTGCTAACTAACTTATAATCTGGTGGTCTGTTGCAGTTGTTAAAGGCAATGGGATATAAATAGATTTACTCCCATAAGGTACAGCTAATTTGCTGTTGGCAGCAATTTCTAAAAGCTGATATAAAGTGACCATTACTGGGCACTGTTTGGAGTGCTAACTCTTAACAAACTTAGTATAACACACAAATAGGAAGATAACTACTATTTATTGAGTACCTACTATATGCCAGAAACTATATGAGGCATTTTAATTTTTTATCACCTCAAAATAACCCTGTGAAATAGGTGGTCCTAGTTCTTCACAGAAAAAAAAAAAACTTTCAGGAAAGGTTAATAAGTACAATGTTTCTCATTCGTGGCCAGAATTCAAACCCAGTTTGAATCTATGTTTTATCTGCCACACCTTGCTGCTTTTCTAAGCGAAGAACTTCTAGCTTACAAAGGGAATATAGTAACACAGAATTAGAAAATAAACTCCACATATTGCTTAGAGAGTAACTATAGCACAATACCAACTTTAGAAGTCACACATGAGAACCATTACTTTATAGTCGTAATTCATAAATTATGAGTATTTGAAATACAGGTGTTTAGTGCTATAAATTGCCCCCTGTGTTACTGGTTTAACTGCATCCATGATCTTGAAATGTTGTATTTTCATTTTCATTCAGTTCAAAATACTTTCTCTTTATTTTTTTCTTTGGCTCATGGAATATTTAGCAGTATTTTAGTTAGTTTCCAAATATTTGGGGATTTCCTAGATGTCTTTCTGTTACTGATTTCTGATGTTATTCCATGTGATTAGAGAACATACTGAAGGCTCAATTTATTAAGACTTGTTTTATGGTTTAGAATGTGGTATATCTCTATGAATATTACATTGAAAAAATGTGTATTCTGCTGTTGTTGGGAAGAATATTCCATAAATGTCAAGTAAGTTGAGTTGATAGTGGTGTTCTTCTGTATCCCCACTGATTTTCTGTCTATTTGTTCTATCATTTATTGACCTCTCTATAATTGTGAATTTGTCTATTTCTCTTTTCATTTCAATCAGTTTTTGTTTCGTATATTTTGAAACTCTGCTATTAAGTGTAAAAATGTTTAGGATTTTTATATTCTCTTGATGAATTGACTTGTTTTATTATGAAAGATCTTCTTTATTTTTGGTACTATTCTTTGCTATGAAATCTACTTTGGTGGATACTGATGTAGTCACTTCAGCTTCCTTTTGATTAGTGTTAACATGGTTTATCATTTCCATTCTTTTACTTTTAGCTTGTGTCTTTATATTTCAAGTGGGTTTCCATAGTTTATATTAGAATTCACTCTTTGAGTTGTACATTCTATGGGCTTTGACAAGTGTCTAATGACATGTATCCACCGTTACAGTGTGATACAGAATAGTTTTCATTGCCCTAAAAATCCTCTGTGCATTGCCTATTCATCTGTCCCTCCCCCTGAACCCCTGGAAACTACTGGACTTCTTACTGTCTCTACAGTTTTGCCTTTTTCAGAGTGTCATATAGTTAGAATCATAGAGTATGATTGTATGATTTCAGATGGGCTTCTTTCACTTAACAATATACATTTAAGAGTCCTCCGTGTCTTTCATGGCTTGATAGCTCATTTCTTTTTATCTTTGAATGGTATTTCATTGTGTGGATGTACTACAGTTTACTCATTCACCTACTGAAGGAAATCTTGGTTGCTTTCAAGTTTGGACACTTATGGATACAGCTGCTATAAACATTTGTGTGCAGGTTTTGTATAGATGTCAGTTTTTACCTCATTTGGGTAAATACTGAGGAGTGCAATTGCTAGATCATATGGTAAAATGATGTTTAGCTTTGTAAGAAACTACCAAAATGTCTTCCAAAGTGGCTGTATCATTTTGCATTCCTACCAGCAATCAATGAGAGTTGCTATTGCTCCACATCCTCTCCAGTGTTCCCTGTTGTCAGTGTTTTAGATTTTAGCCATGCTAATTGGTCTTTAGTGACAACTCCTTGTTTTAATTTGCATTTCCCTAATGACTTATGATATTGAGCACCTTTTCATATGCTTATTTGCTATCTATATGTCTTGGCATTTTCTTTATTTTTGAGAGATATTTTCACTGGGCATAGAATTTTAGGTTTACAGGGTTTTCTTTTTCTTTCAGAACTTTAAAGGTGTTTCTTTCAGAACCCCAGTTTTCTAGCTTGCACTGTTTCTGAAGAGAGGTCGTCTATTATTTTTATGTTTGGTATTGTGTACAAAATGTATATTTTTCTTTGGTTGCTTTTAAGGTTGTCTCTTTATCACTGATTTTGAGCAATTTGATTATGATGTGCCTTGGTATATTTTTCATATTTGTTTTGCTTAGGGTTCATTCGGTTTCTTGGATCTTTGTGTTTATAGTTTTCATCAAATTTGGAAAATTTTTGGCCATGTTTCTTCAAATATTTTTTCCCTCTCATCCTCTCCTCTTTTTTGGGAACTTTATTCGTATTTTAGGCTGTTTGACATTGTGTCTCATAGCTCACTGATACTCTATTCTTCCTTTTTCTTTCCCTCTTTTTATTTTGAATAATTTCAATTGCTGTATCTTTAAGTTCACAATTTCTTTTGGCCTTGTCTAATCTGCTATTAATTCCATCCAGTGTATTTTTCATCTCTAGGAGTTCAAACTAGGTCTCTTATATCTTCCGTGTCCCTTTTTACCATGTATAATCTTTCTTCTATATTCGTGAATATATAGAATATAGTTACAATAATTATTTTAATGTCTTTTTTTACCAATTCTTTTCTCTCTCTCACTCGTGGGTTTGTTTCTGTTAATTGATTTTTCTCATTGTTGAGTCACTTTTTCCTGTTTCTTTG
Source organism: Tapirus indicus (assembly GCA_031878705.1). Lineage (NCBI taxonomy): Eukaryota > Metazoa > Chordata > Mammalia > Perissodactyla > Tapiridae > Tapirus > Tapirus indicus. Next base: position 32,146,128 of record CM062935.1, on the reverse strand, counting down.
CATGCCTGGTAATTTTCAATTGGATATCAGATGTTATGAATTTTTATCTTGTTGGGTGCTGAATATTTTTGTATTTCTATACATATTCTTGCACTTTTTTCTGTGACACAGTTGTTCCTTGGAAACAGCTTGATCCTATCATGGCTTGTTTTTAAGTTTTCTTAGAAAGGACTAGAGCAGCTTTAAATCTATAGCTACTTTTCTCCCTTTCTGAGACAATATCCTTTTGAGTATTCTGAGACCCTGTAAATTACAAGGATTTTTGCTCTGGCTGGTGAGAACACAAACTATTCCTGACTCTCTGGACTCCAGGGATTGTTTCCACTGCTTCTTTTGAATGCTTCTTTTCTCATCCTTGGATAGCTGCCATACCTATAGGTGGTAATCAGTACTCAGCCAGAAGTTTGAAAAAGGAGCCTCTGCAGATTTCCAAAGCTTTGTCAGTGGGAAGTGCTCATCTCTCTTTTCTTGTCTCTGCCTGTGGCCTGGAAACTCTCTCCACTTAGTATGCTGGGGCATTTGTAGAGCTCATCTTTTTGTTTCCCCTTATTCAGGTATCACTGCCCAGCATTCCAGTATTTGAAAACAGTTATTTCATGTATTTTGTGTGTGTTTGGTTTAGTAGTTTTAGGCAGAATTAGTTCTTGGCTAGAAGCAGAATTTCAGTTGTTAGTATTTGAATAAACATTTTATTTAAGGACCAAAGCAAAAAAAAAAAAATTCATTGGCAGGGTTAGGAATGGCCTACAGCCTGTGTTCTTGGAATATAATCTCTTGGTGAAGGCTGACTCTGTTTATTCCAATGAATGGAAGAAAGTAAGCAGGAAAAGATGATTTCTCATACAAGTCATCTTTTCTTTTTTCTAGTTCCTACAAGTTGATTGTAGTAAAGGTTATTTATATAAATATCATGGAAATTTATCAACAATAATTATAATGGTCAAATTACTGTGGACTTAAGATTGGGAAAAAATCAGTAGTGCAAGCTTTTCTCTCTGCTGGGTTGAGTTCTCAAATCATAGTCTTTTATTTACTAGTATTTACAGAAATATTGTAATGTAAGTGGTAACTTTCCTTTTACAGATAGACCTTTTTTCCTAATAGAAATAATGTCTCCTTAGAAGTTAGTCAGGTAATTGCACTTAAGGAATTAGAAGTTATTAATACTAAAGAGAAATCTGTGCTTAAAGTTTCTGAAGGTCATGGATTAAGAAGATTCTTTAATTGGAAACCTCTTACAATATGCTTTTCTGTTAATATGTCTGGATTTATAAAACAGTATTAAAAAAGAATGAAATGCAAATGCTTTAGTATGAATTTATGATATCAGACTTGGTCTTGGTCAAATGAGTTTGAGAAGTTAACTTTCTCAAGAGATTTTTGTGAACTTTATGTTGAAGTAATGTTTCTCGTGGCCAACTGTTTTGATTTATGGAGAATGACGTCTGACAGAATGCCTCAAAGAGCCCCAGCTAGAGGCAGAGGGAAAGAATCTTGAAGAGTACATCTGTGTATCCTTTCAAGAGTAGCAAATAAGGGTAAATTCCTGGAAAGTAACATTAGCACGTTGATCAGTCCAGTGTTAAGATGTAGGGCTTCAAGCCCCTTCCAATCCAAAAAGTAGAAGCACAGTTTTGAAGAGCTTTTCAAATGATTTCTATAGTTTCACTACGAAGATTATAGTATTAGTGTGTATAGTGACTTAAAGCATTGACATTACACTGGGCCTTTTCTATCATACATACCTAGTAATCATTGTCTTTGTGAAAATCCTCTAAAGTGAAAAATAATATGTAACATTATGCCAGTGAACCAAATATTATATCATCATTGAAAACTCAGGTGAAATTTGTGAAATCAAGAATGACCTGAAGTCTTTCAGAGAAGCTGGGGTTTGCTTTCCTTAGTCCTTCCTGATCACTTGGTTTCATTCCCTTTCTTTATTTTGAAAAATAAAGAAGGTGAGATAGAGGAAAGTATTAAAGATTGGAAATCTTTAAGGTTTTTTTTACATTGTATATACTTACTCTTGATAATCTATTTCTTGGATTATGCCTGGCAATGTAAATATCCCTACAACATACTTTACTATCTCTCATTAAATTGAGTTGGCACGTGATGCAGAAATACAAACTGATGTATGTGACTCTATTTAAAATGTTGATCAAAAGACGATTAGGCTATGGTTTATATAAAGTTACTCCTTCTTTGAGTGGTTCATGGTCTGAACTAAAAGAAATGCTATTCAGAGTTTCAGATTGATTCCCTTTCCCCCACCAAAATGCACACACATACATATTCTCTTTAATATTGCGTGCAGTTACTGTAAAAGATAAGCATGTTTTATTATCTTGAACATCTGCCATAGCTTTTTTCCCACTTGTGATTTGTTGACCATTTCTAGTAGGATTTTCTTTTTTCACTTGATCATATTTAAAGGTAGTGTTTGTCATAATTTAAACTTTATATTCTTAAAGTTAAGCGAGGTAAATTCATAGAGCTGAATGAATATGGATTTGGAAGGAGGGTATGATACTAAATCAACCAGGATTTAAGTTTTTTCTTTTCCTTAATAGCTTCAGGAAAAAGACAACTTTGAAGTAACCATTTGGTTTATTTTCAGAATTCTGTCTGGCTCTTCATTTATACACTTACAGAATATAGTGGAATGGGAGTTTAAAACTGGTGTTAAGGAATAGTTAGCACTTGAGTTGGAGTGATTATAGTTTGTGACTCAAATGTGGAGGGATTATAGTAAAAAGCATGGACTACCTGAATTTTGAATCTTGGTTCTACCACATATTAGTTAGCTATTTATTTACTATTTAGGACAAGTTGCTTAGCCTCTTGCAACCTTAATTTCCCCATCTATTTACTGATCTCAGAGCTATGACTGTGAAGATCAAATGAACAATAATGTATATAAAGCATGATACATACAAAACATTCAATAAATATTAGCTAATATTAGTAGAATCAGCTTCCTATGGATTTTAGTTTGCTCATTTATAAAATGAGAGGGTTTGACTCTTCATATTTGTATCACTCTTGGTATAAATGTATTTAAAACTTAATAGCTTTTCATAATTAAATTAAAAATGGTTACTGGGTACCTTAGAGGTCACCTAATCTACCTAATTTTACAGATGAAGAAACTGATGCCCAGAGGCTTAGCTTGCCTAAGGTCACATAACTGGGTAGTAGCAGAGTCAAGTGAAATGGTTTATTTTTAAAGATGTTTTAAAGAAATTATACTATTTTCCTTTTATAATTAATTGAATTATCAACACATTATTTATTAAACCTGCATCGTGTACATGAAATTATATTTGGTATTTTTAGTGAGGGAACAACACAGGAAGCAGTACAAATTAATGTAAAACATGACTTATGCCTTGCAGGACTTTATAATCCCTTCTTACATTACTGAAGTTACCTTGCTGATATAACTCAGTATTTTACTGAGGCTGCAAAGTTTAGTTCCTGACTTGTTCATTTGAGGGTGAATATGATATTCTTTGTATTTTACCTCTGCTAAAAAGGAGAATTTACTGGGAAAATTTGGCTTTTACTAAAAACATTTTCATGAGAATGCCATGGTGCTTGAATGTACTACTTTTATACATAGTAGGTGGCCTAACATCAGAAGAAAATTAGTAAAAATAGCTAGAATGCATCTTGAAAATTTAAACTTTGAAGATTAAATGTTATTTTCTTTTTTCATCTTAGGGCACAGTCAGTGGTGTGCTGCTAGTTACACCAAATAATATAATGTTTGATCCACATAAAACTGACCCCTTGGTTCAAGAGAATGGCTGTGAGGAATATGGCATCATGTGTCCAATGGAAGAGGTGATGTCAGCTGCAATGTACAAAGAAATTTTGGATAGCAAAATAAAGGAATCCTTACCCATGTAAGAGTGGTTTTATACGCTTTTGCAGTTTTATTGCATCTAGATAGTTGGCCCTGGTCTCATATAAAGTATTTTTTATTATTTTTGTTATAGCTGCTTTTCATTTTATCAATAAGGAAACAAAACTATATGTAGTATTGAAAAGTTTATTCTTAATGCATCTAGAATAGTTAGGAATCATTTTAGATTTATGTCTGTATATTTGGTCAGAGAACTGGATATTTAAAAGTAACCTATAGTACTCATTTAATGCAATGTTTACCAGCCCTTTTTATTCAAATACAGCATTCACAATTCTAAATCATTACTATGAGCAATTTAAGGTAATATAAGTGACGAAGGATGGCTGTCAAATTTTCCTTAGAAGAGCCTGAAAAGTCGGGTGTGGGATTTGGGGCCACGTGAGCAAAGACCTGACGTTGCTATAGCCAGAGCAACTTTGTTTTTTATTTATTGATTTGTACGTTTGCATTGTTCTCCCTCAGGAAATTATAAAATAGAGGGCAGAAGACCCACAAATTGCACAAATATAAAGAGTTAACCTTGGAATTACTTGGTCAAGGGATTTGTGTGATTTAGATAACATAGGTGTGAGATTACAGGTCAGCACAGCCTTTGAAAGTAATGTGCTTGACCAAAGGAATGACCAGAGAGAAAAAGGAGGAATAATAAATGAAAAGAGAAGATAAAAGATAGGTATACAAAGAGGGGAGGAAGAAGTAGAAAAGAAGAAAATTGATATGCAATAGAATAAAACTCCTTCATTCCTCCATACGTGACTTGGTCAGCAGTTTAAAAACTGGCTTCACTTTAACTATACTGAAATTTATATCCCTGTATTAGCACACAGGGATGATGATGGCTGTTTTAAAATTTATCCTGTGGACAAAACTACTTAAAGAGGAGAACAAAAGCGAATTATTTTTGTTTCTGTGGCAGACTACATGAGTTGTTAGGATACTTGTGGTGGAATAAAATCCCTTATTCAAAGTCTCCATTATAACTTCCACCCAGTGGATATTATTTTGGCTTGATCAGCTCATCTTTAGAAGTGCAGATAATTCCTAGGATATCCTTTACTGTTAATTATTTTTATAGATCATCATCTCAGTTTCAGCAGATAAGGATTATTGGGGTGGGTAGAGGGATGAGACAAAGGAAGGATAAGATTAAAAGAGAAACAAGATTATATATTTGTGTATATGTTGTTAGTCATTGGTGAGATTGTTGTCCTGCTTTTCCATTTGTATCATGATATTTGGGGATTCTCTTAGCCAAATCATCCGTAACTATTCTACAGGGTTGCTTTAGGGCTCCTCTTGCAAATCACTGTTTTATCATTCAGAATGTCACCTGGAAAGACCATACATTTATCTAAACATTTAAAAAAATTCCTCCAAAAGCAAATATCTTTCCATCCTGCCTTATGAATTGATTAAAAACAATATTTGGCAACAAATCAGCTAAATAAAGCAAGTGGTTTTGCAGAGTAATGTCATGTATGGCAAAAATGAAGTATAAGATTTGATTGGTTTTCTTCTGTCTTATACTGTTTGGGAAGCTGATTTCAAAGGTATTATTCTGGAACTATATTGAACAGTAACAGCATCATTGATATAAATAAATATTTATTCTTTCAGCATATTAACTCCAAAGGTTATAGCACTTATCTAAATATGTATCCTGTTAGTTTTGTTAACTTTATCTCTTGCCTAAGGGTCTTATTAAATGTACAGATACACTTTCTCAAAACTTTTGCCAAATTCCAAGACCCTGTATATGCAGTTTGAGTGGATCACCAGTAGATGACACTCTTACATATTTAGTAGCACCAATGGATGCTTGTGTTTCTTAAGAAGAATCACATGCAAGGGAGGCAGAGATATGAATTGGACTTCAATTACTTAATACTTAAAAAAATTTTTAACTATCCTAGTTATAAAAACGAGAAATACTCATAGAAAATTTGAAAAATACCAAAAAGTAGAATAAGAGGAGAAGAGTTACTCAGTTTCATCATCCAGAGACAGCCAATTATTTTTGTGTCAACTTACTTTCCAGTCTTTTCTATTCTCAAACTTGCATACATGTTAATACTTTTTTCACTAAGAAATCATGTGATTTCCATTTATCACAAACTACTTGAAACTATTTTAAATTGCTGACTTGTATTTCATGCTATAGATGTTTGCATTACTTCCTTCTAGAACTTAAACTAGCTAACTTTTGGACATTAGTGCTTAATATACAAATGTGATTAAACATGAAATCTGGATGAAATTATGAACCCGTCAGCTGTCTAATATCTAAACCCTTTAGAACAAGTTCTCTTAGAATTGTTATTAAGAGTAATTGCTGGTACCCTAAAGAATTCCTCTAAGTACTTTTGCCTCAATTCTATTCAGGTTGGTTTTCAGCTTTGTATTTAGCCATATATTTTAGTTTAATCTCTATTTAAATGTCAGTAAGCACTGTGTCTATGTGTACGTGTGTGTAATATCAATCAATATATATTTACTTTCAGACATTTAAAATTTTAACCAAAATTTTGTCTAAGCTTATTTTCCATATTCCATCAATGGATAAATTTTAGTTTAGAATTGTAACTTCACCCACACCTTAACATCAACTTCTCTTCAGGTAGATTAATTCAGGAAATCTTACATTGACTTTTCCCAGATCTTAAGCAATTGATGCAAAAGTTTGACTTAATTACTTGGTCTATATGAATAAATCAAATTTTTGATATACTGTTAAGAGATGTATGCTGCATCCTTTTAAAAAAGCCTTTTTGATATTTGACTTAATATCAAATTAAGTGGTGTTTGTGGAAAATAAAATACTACAATTTAAAAAGTCTAATAACTTTTAATCTTGTTTACTGACAGAGAGATAGATCAGTTATCAGGAAGGTACTCCTGCCATTTAAAGAAAATGACGAGAAGTAATACTGATGAAATAGACTCAAGAATCCGCGATGCCGGTAATGACAGTGCCAGCACTGCTCCTAGAAGTACGGAGGAGTCTCTTTCTGAAGACGTGTTCACAGAATCAGAACTCTCTCCTATACGAGAAGAGCTTGTCTCTTCAGATGAGCAGCGACAAGATAAATCATCTGGTGCGTCATCAGAATCTGTGCAAACTGTCAGTCAGAGTGGAGTAGAATGTTTGACAGTCATATCAGAGTCCACTAGTACTCCTGATCACTTAAAGTCTGATTCTGGACAGTCTACAAATGAAATTGGGACTCTTTCTCTTAAAACTGATTTAAATAACCTTGAAATGACCACTAAGAAAGGAGATCAGGCTACAGATAATTTGCAAGAAATATCAGATTCTAAAGAAGAAAGCACAAGTATGAAAGGTAATGCAGACCAAGATTTTCTTTTTAATGAGAATTCACTACACCAAGAAGAGGGTGAAAAAGAAAGTATGCCGTGTGGTGAAGCAACAGAATTTAAACAAAAGCAAACTGTCAGCAAAAGAAAACAAGGAAAGGAACAAAATCAGGACTCAGAGACAGAGGTAGAAGAGCTACGGAAACTCTGGAAAACCCATACGATGCAACAAACTAAACAGCAAAGGGAAAATATTCAACAGGTGTCACAAAAAGAAATTAAGCATAAAATAGCAACTGCTGATATCGAAGGTAAGTGTTAAGGAATACATAAAGTAAGTTCATCTTATTGCATATTGTCTCCCTCTTTCCTCACTGATTCAAAAGCTGCTGTATCTTAGACCACTCTGAAGGATAATCTAGTCGTGCTTGACTGATGTTTCTCTGAGGACACCTATATAGTGTCTGGTTTCCATTGTCTTTTCTTATCCCATGGTGGATTGTACACATAATAAGCATCTTTTCCACTATGTTTAAATATTCCTGACACAAGATTTCTACATTTTCTCTTGTTAGTTCTTGGTATGTTACCTTATTAAAATGTCCTTTTTTCATTGCATATATAATATCCTAATTATTTGTGATTGCCAAAGTTGTAATCCTATCTCTTTTTAAAAGTGCAATTGGACATAAAAATCTGTTTCTAAAATTCTTCCAAGTATCCAGAAGTTCTGTCATTGTCTGAAATGTTTTCCTTTAAAAAGCAGGAAATTTATTTATTTCTAAAATACAGTGCTTCTGCTTAATACAATGTGGGTTAAATGGGGTGTGGCTCAGGTAGCTTAGCTAACATTTCTTATATTCTATTGGAATATTGATTCCAGGTTAATCCAACTTACATATGAACTTTAATTTTTTAGATTCAAAAGTGTTTTTATTGTTAAAATGTATATAAAATAAAATTTACCATTTTAAGTGTAGAATTTAATGGCATTAAGTGTATTGACATTGTTGTGCAACCATCACCACCATCCATTTTCAGAACTTTTTCACCTTCTCAAACTGAAACTCTGCACCCATTAAACAATAATTCCCATTCTCTCCTACTCCCAAGCCCTGGCAGCCACCATTCTACTTTTTGTCTCTTATGAATTTTTGTCTCTACTCTAGGCACCTCATATAAGTGGAATCATACAATATATGTCCTTTTGTGTGTGGCTTATTTCCCTTAGCATAATGCCTTTAAGTTTCATCTATGTTGTAGCATGTGTCAGAATTTCCTTCCTTTTTAAAGCTGATTAATATTCCTTTATACATACCACATTTTCTTTATCTTTTCATTCATTAATGGACATTTGGATTGTTTCCACCTTTTGGCTGTTGTGTATAATGCTGCTCTGAATGGTGATGTACAAATATCTTTTCCAGTCCCTCCTGTCAGTTTTTTTGGATATATACCCAGAAGTGGATTTGCTGGATCCTATGGTAATTCAATGCTTAATTTTTTGAGGAACTACCAAACTGTTTTTCATGTAGGCTGCACCATTTTGCATTCTCACCAGCAGTGCACACAGGTTTCATTCAGTTTTTAAAATACTGAATTTTCTCTGCATCATGTAATTAAGATATCCTCAATAACTAAGGATTATACTCGGTAGGTGTTAGGGAATTCATTTACTCAAGGCAAGTTCTATAAAAGATTGAATATTTCTTCTTTTGTAATATTTTTTTTTTCAGAGCTAATGAGTGTTCATTAAAGAACATCTGATGAATATAGGAGGTTTTTAGGAAATTTATAAAAATTACCTGGAATTCATCACCTAGAGATGATCGTTGTTAACATTTGATATACTTGTCTTTGATGTGTATGCGTATATATATGTATACACACATATATATACAATTTTGATATTATTTGTATGTATCTCTACATATGTATTCATTTTTTATATAAAATTGGGATTATATTGTGTGTAGTGTTGTATCCTGCTCTTTTCACTTAACATTATGTGTCGCAAACATTTTCCCATGTCATTGTAGTTCTTTGAAAACATGGTTTTTAACGGCCCTGTAAGTTGACCATTTACATGTTGTCAAGACGTTGAGTTGTTATTAACAATTCACATTGTGAAGATATTTCCTATCTTTAATGTAAAGAATATTGGTGTGAATATCTTTATTTGATATCTTTGCATCTGATGATTGCCTTATGTTTCTAAATCTTTGTCAAAGATAAAATAAGGAGTTCTGATTAACCCAACAATGTGGTAGACGACTTTTGTTTTAGTAGGTTTATCGGAGTGTGAGGTTTGATGAGGGGGAGGTTCTGTTATGACAAAATACTAAAAGGAGAAAAATTGGTTAATATGTTTACATAGATATTCCTGGATTGTTACCATTTGGTTTCTTCCTTTTGGGGGCAAGGAGGAGGGGAGGATGAAAATTAGTTTTAAGTAACTTGACATTCTATAATAGGTAAATGTTCAAAGTTTCTGATCTTTAATGACTTTATAATATAAAAACTGTTTAACAAATATAAAACTGTGGAATATAATTGTGGAGAGAATGGTAAAAGTTCACTCTTTTAACCAGATGCAAATACTGGGGCTCAGATAAATTATGCACCTTGCACAATATCACACAGAAAAAAGCTGTGACTAGTATCCACATCTCCTGACTATAACTAAGTACTTTTTCTTCCACAGCATGTCACCTTCGTAAGCTTATCAGTGTCAAAATTCCAGAATTCAACCATACTGTCAGACCCTCAATATACCTTATGTCAGCATCTCTGGTTGGAAGAGTTAGAGATAATTCAAGCTTAATAAACTCTCCAGAGGGCTGAATCTGGTGTACTGTTGGTTGTTTCATCACACCTTCATATGTATGTAAAAATTCCAGAAACTTTTTAATTAAATTATTGTCTGTAACAACCTTATTAAAAGTAAACCTTTAAAAATTTTACTGACTTATTTAGATGTTATTCTACAAGGCTGATAAAGAATGTGCAGAGAGTTATATATATATATATATATATATATATATATATATATATGTATATAAAATTACTTTAGTATGGTTGTTACAAAAAAATTTAACAGGAGTTCCTGAAGCTTTCACATTTTTGCCTGATAACCTGTAGACGTAATTTCAGTTCATTACTTGGCTTGCTGTACCTGTCACTTTATCTTTGATGGAAAAAAATACAAGTTACTTAAAGAGAATTCTCCTAAGTGAGTAGTAGCAGTAAAATGAAGTTTTATTCTATAGTTATTTGTCCAGAGTTTGGAGGTGAACATTACTTAATCTAAATTATTTAAGCATGGTGTATGAGAACTCAATAAACACTCTGTGTCTCAATTCTAGGTTCTGCACTTTTAAAAGAAAAGAGAAGGCATCGATTACATAAATTCCTATGTCTCAGAGTTGGAAAACCAATGAGGAAAACATTCGTATCTCAAGCAAGTGCAACAATGCAACAGTATGCACAGAGAGATAAGAAACATGAATATTGGTTTGCTGTGCCACAAGAAAGGTAAAAAAGCAAACAACAAAAACCTGAAAACATTATTGAGATTCCTTGAATTAAAATTTTGTATATCACTTAACACCAGTGGCAAAGTACTTTTGAAACAAATAGTTTATGATTAAAACCTGACATTAAGTCTATTCAAAATCATTTAGCTCCTATTTTATACTCTTTAATTTACTGCATTTTTAATTATATTTCCCTTTGTGGTTTAATGCAAAAAATGTGAATGTGTACCTAGTTTTAGTAGTAAAGAAACTCACTTAAAATGTCTTAAAGCAAAAACGTTCATGAAAATATTAACTGGTATGGCCCCTACTTCAAGGTAGGTAATGATGTGTAATTCCTTTTTTTAAATTTCCTTAAATACTTACTGAATGCCTGCTATATACATAGCACTAAATTAGCTACTAACAGGACGTGGTCTTCAAACTATTTTTTTGTACCCCCTACACAAGCAATTGTATAGAATGTTTTTTGCCCTCACTATATTGTAAATATTGACATTTTAAGTTAAAGCTGTTTCATTGATCTTTTAAATATATCCAGTAGAATCTAAATATCATAATTTATGGATAATCTACCATTATCCATTCGAAAACTACTTGAATGTGCTCTTCTTTAACATTTAGAATTTGCATCATTACTTTTTTTTTCTCTTTGAACTTGTATTTCCATCACACCTCCTCATATTTTTATTCCCTATTATATTTCTTTGCAACAAATTATGTATACTTACACATTTATGTATGTGTGTATGTGTATTCTGAAATTACATTTATTTTAAAATTTTCAGTGACTATTGTCAAAATAAGAAAGGGTTTAAGGTCTACCCTACTTGCAGGCTAACAAGTTGCTCTGCCTCATTTTCATGCATGCTGGCAGAAAACACAAGAGTAGCAACAATAGCAGTAGTTAGAGTATCCGCATTTGTGAGTTCTTTGAGCCTCACTTCCGCAGTGTGGTGTGAAGAAGGCCAGGTGACAACTCCACATGCCTTGAGTTATGTTCCAGAAGAGGAACCATAAGTTTAGGGAACCTAAACCTTTTATAATATACAGTAATCATGGTTACCTTTTGCTCCAGAGTAAGATACTATTTCTACCTTCTAAGACTATACTATGCTATGTTTCCTGTGCTGACACTTGAAAAGATAGTGCTGAACAGAGGTACTCAATGCCTCTGCTCACAAGATATGCAGAAATCCAAGAGAAAATTGTCTATCAACTACATTATTCCAAATGTTACTTAAATCCAGAAGAAAATTTTATTTTTATCATTACAATTATTACTAATACACAGTTGATCAAAGCAAAATAAATTAGAAATTATAATTATTACACATAAATGTAAAATATTATAGGAAATGTCTTAATAAGTTAGATAGGACTTTCTCCCAGTTAGTTTATATCCATTGATGAATATTATTTATTGAAAGGACTAATTAGGATTTAGCCCCTCAATTCTGGCTCTTCACTTTTTTTATAAGTACTGAGAAGCTTTGTTCACAAAAAAAGTATATGAAACTGAGAAGAATTTTATTGTAAGAATGTCACTCAGTTGTTTAAGCATATTTTTATTTATATACTAAAAATTATTTAATCATCTTTCATCAAAATTATTTTTAGTGATCATCAGTGAACAACTGCATTAAAACTCCCTCAGTTTTATGGAAATCAGTGAATTAGAAACCCCCCAATATGCAAAAGGACTTACTGCCTAGTCTTTAGAATCGTTCCTAACTTTGGGCAGCCTGGAAGTTTTCATACTTTTAAGGCATGTACCATTGTAAAATTTTGGATAGGTGAGGCTATGCCCTTTTTTAAAATAAAGTAGAAAAAGTGCTTTAGTGAAAGCAGAGAACGGGATATCTGTAAGGTATCTCGATCACACTCTTCTCAGGCAGATTAGTATGAATGAAGAGTAACATATGGGAGTAGAAGATAAAGAAATTGATTCCCTTAGAACTATCTTAAGTGTCTGTGTTCCTCTTAGAAAGTCTATATGTTGCTCTGAAGACTACTGCTTTCAGGGATATAATGATGAAATTCTTCTCCCTCCCCCTCACACTCAAATATACGGTACAATGTGTGCATTCAACAAGATGTGATTACAGTATTTAAAAATATGGTATGATTTGTATAACTCACAAATAACTGAAAGGCACAGAGCTAGATATTCAGATTTGCCAGTGATATTGAGATGACTACAATGAAAAATTTAACTATGTCTTAGTTAAAACTGACGTAAGGATTTCATTTTTTTTCATTACTGTTGGCTTTATTTTAGGTTTTACATGAAATTTTCTATTTTAATATTGTCCTTGCACCTTGGCTAATGTTCATTAAAAATTAGTTTTATTAGGATTTTTAACTTTATTGTATACGTGTAATTTATGAAAATTGCTTTTTTGGTAGAGACAAATTATCTGAAAGATGAAAGTTAATACCCTTTTAATATGTTAGATGCCACATAAGAAATGACACTTTAAAAAAAATCATTAAATTAGAAACATAATTTCCAGAACCAGTGTTATTGATTGGTATATGTTAGTTAAGAATTTTGTAATGAATTTTCAATTATTTGTGCTAATTAAAGGCAACAAAACATAGATATTTGAAATGTGTGTTTGACCCTCAAATATTTTATCAGAGATTTAATTATCTTTTGTAACAACAGGCTTTACTATAGTAAACACATTGAAAAGGGAACAAGAGATTTAAAAGATTAGATCATCTATCCCTGAACCAATAATACACTGTGTGTTCCTGGTATCATTTAAAAGTTAAACACATTAAATTTCTATTAACTTGGAAAAATGCTGAATAGTGTTCAGCTTTCAAAATAAGCAATTAGTAAATTGTTTACTTGTGTTTTAGATAATTAGATCATTTTGTGATTGAGGTCAAAATTATGGGTTTGGTTTCCCTTCCCATCACTAGTTTCTTTAAAGACAAAAAAACATTACCATGGATAGCATCTGAGCTCGTCAAAAGCATGCTGAGGAAAATCTTAATACAGTTTTCTCAGAACAACTTGACAGAACACAGCCAAATAAATTTTTTTAAGTTAATGTCTTTCTGGTAGTGGACTTTGTTATCTTTTTAAATAAAGCCTCATATATATTTTGTGTGTATTTTAAGTTTTTGAGTTTTGTTGAGATATTTAACAAATATAATTTTGTAATTCTAGCTAACAGCATGGAATACTAGGTCTATTATTGATGGTCACTTGTTCCAACAGGACAGACCACTTATATGCCTTCTTCATTCAGTGGAGTCCAGAAATATATGCAGAAGATACTGGTGAATATACCAGAGAACCTGGATTTATAGTAGTAAAAAAGATTGAAGAATCTGAAACAAATGAGGATTCTACTAATGAAGCAGCAGCCAGAGAATGGGAGGTAAGGAGAAAAATGTGAAGATTTCATTCATCTTTTCACTTTGTATAAATTTAAAGCTTTATGATAGAACAGGCAAACTACAGGTGATGTTTGTACGAAGGAGTAATTTTTTAGAGGTTCACTGTCCATGTATGTATGTGTTTATTGAATAAATCTGATTAGTAACTTTGGTTTATTACTATTTTTCATTTTCCTTTTGCTTTAAAATACTAGAGAAGCAACCTATCAGCAATAAAATGACTTCTATTGAGTGTATTTTAAAATCATATTAATTGCTCTTAATACTAATTTTCATAAGACATTTTTTTCGGATCTGATTCATTTCAGTATTATCTCCTGCATGGAGGAGGTAGAGCAGTCATTTAACATATCCATACAAATCAGCACTCCTTTCTAAGTCCATACCCAAGCATTATCTTGACGTGAATTTAGCAATAATGCTAGGGAAATAAGCTGATGCTAATTTTACAAAGTAGTAAAAATTTTATGTTAAATTTACTAAACTTGTCTCAGTGGCCAAATTAACACTAACTAACTTTTTGTAACCCCTTTTAGATACATCCTTTAATATTGCATATCATGTTTTATATGCTGTGTCTTGTGGGATTGATAGGGTGACAGTATCTAGTTTTTCTGTTCTTGTGGTTGCTTGGATTAATTTCTTCTTGATGCATTAGAAAATATAGAGCAGATGCTAAAATGTGATAATAATGGAATCAAATTTCATTACCCATTTGGTGTTAATGTTCGTGGTTGTTTTTGTGATATGAGTTTATTGTGCATGTACCTACCATGTATAGTGATTGAAGGTATACATGGCATGTCTTTTGTTTAAAATGCAAACTTGATTTTGAATGTGTCTTAAGTCCATTCTGTGCAGTATATACACATCAGTTTCTGCTGTAACTCAAAATAATTGAGGGAAACAGGTAACATATTGAGCATTTATGTTGGGTTCTTTTAATACTTTAACCAACATTATTAATCTTCATTACTACCAGCTTTATTTGCAATAGCCTCAAACTGGAAACAACCTGAATGTCAATCAGCAAGAGAATGGATAAATACATTTTGGAATATTCATAAAATTCCAAATAATATAGCAATAAAAAAGATCTACTGGTACAGGCAACAGCATGAATGAATCTCACAGATAATATGTTTAAGAAAAGAAACCAAGCTAGACATAAGAGTATATACTGTATAATTTCATTTACATGAAGTTCAGAAGGGCAAAACTAGTCAAAAGTCCATCAGACTGCCTGTTTCTGGGGGTTGAGGGGTTGGTTGGCTAGGGGCAGGAGGGAGCTTTATAGAATCCTGGAGATGTTCTATGTTTTATTCTGGGTTATGGTTACATGGGTGTTGACATATGTAAAGTAATCTTCTGTGTATTTAAAATTAGCTTTAGGAGGCTTTTAAAATAGTCCAGGTGATCAGATGTGTACCTGTATTAAGGTAGCAACAGTTGAAGATAGTGGAGGGAGATGAAATAAAGTTTTTTAAAAAGGTATTACCTAGCTAATAAGGCAGGATTTAGTGACTACTAGGTAGCAGTGATGTTTCTGACTTGGGTGGCAAGGTGGATGGCAATATATTCAATCAAGTAAGGGAATTGGGAGTTTTCTCTCCATTGGGATTAGAGCACTTAACTTTGGAAATAATGGACTATTATTATTGATTGAATGTTGATAATTTTGATTCAAAGGAACTGCTTCAGTTCTTGTGGAAGACCCTGTTGGTTATAATTTCTAAAGAAAAAATAAATGTTTTCCCACTTGTTTTCAACCAGAATTGATTCAAATAAAAAGAAAATGAAAGAGAAAAGAATTTAATTTTAGAAACTTTTTGCTGCATTGTGTAGAAACAGTACTGCACTGTCCAATATGGTAGCCATGCCACATGTGGCTGTTGAGTATTTGAAATGTGGCTAATTCAACTAAGGAACTGAATTTTTAATTTTATTTAATTTAAATTTAAAAAACATATTTTTTTAAAAACTAATTCGATAATTTAAATATGTTTGGTACAACTTGGATATATAAATCTACTTTTTCAATTATAAATTTCATAAAATCTAAATATGATCTAAATAAATCTAAATAAGATTACGTATTTCCTACAAAAATTTAGTGTCTGAATTGAGATGTTCTGTAGTGTAAAATATGCTAATTTCTATAGATACAGTAGCCACTAGCCACAGGTAGCTGTTCAGCAGTTGAAATATGGCTAGTCCGAATTGAGATATTCTGTAAATATGAAATATACACTGGACTTTAAAAATTTAGAATTGAAAGAAAAAATGTAAAGTATAATTAATTTCATATTGAGTATATTGAATTGATAATATTTTGGACATAGGTTAAATAAAATATATTAAAAGTTAACTAGTAAATTTATAATTGCAAATGTCTTGCATTGTATTTCTCTTGTACAGTACTGGTCTCCTGCCTTATGGTTTCTAAGTGACTCAGAAGTATTTTTTTCATCCAAAGTCCATTGTTTACCTTAGGGTTCACTCTTGATGTTGTACATTCTGAGTTTGAACAAATATATAATGACATAAAAAGTATTTTAAATGTTTAAATGATGCTTTAGAAAAGGAATTTGGCTAGAGCACTTATATAAAATAAGAGTACTTCAAAATGTGAAGGAATGTTTTGGGGTTTTTTCCACCTACAGATGGAGAATAGGTGACTTAGAATTTAGGATGAATTTATTATGGCAACCAACTTGAGCATTAATCTGTTTGATTAAAACTATCTGGTCTACTCACTTTTACTCTGCTTCAGTGGAGATCTTTATTATCCTGATTGTTCTTTAGGCAGAAACATATTGCTGACTAGAAGTGTATACATTAGGGAAACTTTTGCATATGGTAAACTTACTTTCATTTGCACTTCTCTTCTATTTGCCTCCTGTCCCTCTGCCTATATAAGTGCCATGACGGCAGGGTTTTGTCAGTTTCAAACACTACTGTATCCTCAGAGCTAAGAACAGTGCAGGCATATAATTCATTCTCAATAAATATTTATTAGATTAGTGAATAAATTTCGGCATAGATTAACATGGGATATAAAACTTTTACTCATCTTTCAAAATTGATCCATATCCTAAAATAAGCTCTTATGTCAGTTGTGGTAAATATTTTGTCATAAAGCCGTAGACACTGAAAGTTGGAATTAACCAACAGTCCAGCCTCTTATTTTACACTATTCTTGGTTCTGCCTTAACATATTCAGTGATAAGGAGTTGAGTACCTCAAAAGGCAGTACTTTTCATTTTAGGACAACTCTGTTAGAAAGTTTTTTCTTACAGTGAATTTAAAGAAACATACCTTTGTGTAAGGTTAATCCATTTGTCTTTGTTCTTCCTACCAGTACAGTCAATAACAGCAAAATTTTCTATATACTATGATAAGCTGAAAATATTTATCTTCCTTTTTAATCTTCTTCCAAGATTATTTTCCGTGCTATTTCCACTGTTTAATTTTAACTCTTTCTAGATCCTGCACTATTCTCATCATTACCCTAAAATGTTTCAAGACATTTATAACCATGGCACTCCAAATTACAGAAATACGCACTTGAGATAGCAAGAAAAATTCTGTGATATTTAAAACAATTTCAGTTCAAAATATGCAAATTGAAAGTCAACCCTATTGAAGATAATTAGAAAAGGCTGGAATTTAAGAATTAGAAATGATGAGAAAATGAAGGAAGAAAGAAAAGCAGTACTAGAGATTTGTGCAGTAAATTCCAGAGAGAGGTGAGAGGAACAGAAATCTGTGAATACTAAGAAAGAGAAAAGTAAGCCAAATTTTAAGGTCATCAGGAGTAATAGCCCCTAATGATACATCAGAACTGAAATTCCTGAATGTTGGGAGAGAGAATTTGAGAAATACTGTACATACAGCTCAAAATACGTAAGACATTGCTATTCTTTAATGTATGCTCTTTATTGTTCTAGGTTAGTCAATATAAATATAGTTAATATATCAGCTTACCTCAACCATGTTTTTTTTAACCATAATATCTTAAGTTTCTTAATTATGAATTCTTCTGCTATTGGGAATTTAATAATCTTACCTTGCAGCTGAAAAGGAACTACTTATTGTAAAGTCTTTTCCTCTGATTTCTGCCAGTATCCAGTGACAGGAAGTCAACAGAGCATGTGTAGTGAGGATAATGTTTTATGTGGTGCTTTGCAGTTTTGTGAGAAATGTTCCTTTTGGTTTTTGTTTGGGATTGTTTGTATGGATTTTCACCGAAAAGGGGAGTGTTCTACTGGCATTTCAACAAAGTGTCAGGAAAGCCCCGAGGTAAAGGTGGGGAAAGATGCCTGTTGACACCTACTGTTTCCTGATGATAGTGCTTTGATTTGATAAATATACAAAAGTAGAGCTTAACGGGCTGGCCCAGTGGCGCAGAGCTTGGCAGCCCGGGGTTTGCGAGTTCGGATCCCGGGCGCCTGCTGATGCACCGCTTGTCAGCCATGCTGTGGTGGCGTCCCATATAAAGTGGAGGAAGATGGGCACGGATGTTAGCCCAGGGCCAGTCTTCCTCAGCAAAAAGAGGAAGATTAGCAACAGATGTTAGCTCAGGGCTGGTCTTCCTCACCAAAAAAAAAAAAAAAAACTAGAGCTTAATAGTATAATGAATTTGCGTGTACCTCAGCTTTATCAACTTATTTCAACTATAATCCCTCATTTTTCTCAGTTCACATTTTTTCAGATGTCATAAAAATGTTTAAAATACGTGTAATATGAATATATTTTTACACTGTTATTTGAAACAGTATCCAGTTAAGGTCCAAATGTTTCAATTAGTTAAAACGTCTCTTAAATCTCTGTAAATGTAGGTTCTCCCTCCATTTCTTTGCTTTGCTTTCTTTCCTTGTAATTTTAGTTTTTAAGAAATCAGATTTTTCTTGTAGAATGTTCCATAGTCTGGATTTTGCTGATCGCATCCCCACAGTGTTAACATGTTCTTCTACCTTGAATTTCCTATAAATTAACAGTTAGATCTAGAGCAATCCATTTAATCATAGACTGTCATCTTTATTTTACAGATAATTTCTCTAAGCTTGTTCTCATTTGGCTAAAATCCTCATGGTAGTAAACCATAGTGGTTAATCTGTAATTCAGAGCCTATACTCTTTCACCACACCAAATTCTCAACCTTGGCAGAACCTTTGAATCATTCAGGAGAGCTCTCAAAAATCTTACTGCTCAGTTACCTCAGACCAATTAAATTAGAATAATTATGAGTGGGACCCAGTTATCAGTATTCTTTAAAGCTCCTCAGGCAATTACATTGCACTGTAGAGGTGGAAAAACCACTATACTATTCTATGCCACAACTTCAGGTGTTGCATTAAACATATACAGTGCTAAGACTGTAGAAGATTCTTTCAGACTATATTGATCATTATATAGTTTAATTTTCAAGTCTCCGTCATGCAAGTTACATTGTATAAAATATTTTTCAAAATATTCCTCTTATTTTGAGTGTTATATCTGCACACCAAAAACATAAATTTGGTTCACTGTGGAAGAAGGTTTCTTTAACAATTTTATGCCTTGATTTTTAAAAACATGTTTTCTTATCAATAGCAGCCATGCTGAGACAATTACTTCAGGCATAGCTCCCTTACATACCGAAGAACTCCTATCATGTTGTATACTCAGTCATTACAACAGGAAATATACTGGGCTATAAGTCATTGCTCTGCGCCTCTTGAACTTTTCCATCAAATACCCTTTAAAATTTGATGTACTTGACAAGTACCCAAGTCCAATGATATTATAGTCTAAAGCAGTGGCCATCACAATAACCCTGAAGTATTTTTGAAGCCTGTTTTACGATTCATTTGAATTTTGCATCCATCTTGATTTATCTGATGTAATATAAAAAGAATTTTTTTAATTCCTTATCGTGAAGTAAAAATGATGCTACAATAGCACAAGTCAATTTTATTCTGTCACCAGGTACCATGGCACATTACTCCCCGCCTTGGGCTCTATCATCCTCAACCCCAAGTACCAGCTTCAAGGGGCTCTCTACTAGAATCCTTTGAAAGTTTTAGGTTTCAAGGTGTGGCGTGTGTTAGGTATGCCAATCATGCTGCTTGATGACACAGACTTCAAAAGTGGAGCTTTTTAAGCTAAAATTGCTTATTATCCCACTTCCTCTGAGTTGACTTCCACTCCTTTTGGGATAAGAGCTAGGAGAAAAAGTTTTCCATTTTTTTCATCTCTAGAGGTAATCTTAGCCCAGTTGTAATTCAGATCTCTCATGCCCCAGACTTACTAATTAAAACATCTGGTGCCCCTAGGATAATAAAAAAACTAAGAAATTGACCTTATTAAATTAGCTTTAATTGATTTATTTAGAAGTTCACCTCCCAAGTTTAATCTTGATTAAATTTAAAAATATGAGTTTACTAAGATTATATGGCAATAGATTATACGACATATTAGCATTTTTCATTTTTAAAAGTAATGTTTGGTAGTAGAAGAAAATTGCTCTGGTTTACTCCACACTTCTCACTCTTGCTAAAATACTGATAAAAATATATTCCATTTGCTTTTTGGTTTCTGAGCTGACTTGTTTATTTGTAGGTGCTTGACACTACATTTTTTCAAACAATCAAAGCTTAGATTATTCATTTAAATATAAGAGTAAATGTAAATATGTTGGCTACTTATTACATAAATCTGTGCAAGGTTTTATAATTACTCAAAATATTTTAGAATGTGCTTTCTGGCTTAGATAATTTTTTTAAATCATTTATAGACTCTTCCCATTTTGACATTAATTTCTAGTGTTCTCCATTTTAATTATATAAATTTATAATATTTAACCTAATCTTAGCATTTTAGGCCATAAAGTGTATCATATTATGTCCTTATTGGCTTTGGTTTTCCACCAGTATGTGGTGATCATCATGTGGAATCAGTTCTGTTTTTTTGTGGGGTTTTTTGGCGAGGAAGATTCACCCTGAGCTAACATCTGTTGCCAATCTTCCTCTTTTTTTGCTTGAGGAAGATTAGCCCTGCGCTAACATCCATGCTAGTCTTCCTCCATTTTGTATATTGGTCGCCATCACAGTATGGCTGATCAGTGGTGTTGGTCCACACCCAGGATCCAGACTCGTGAACCCGGGCTGCCAAAGTGGAGTACACTGAACTTAACCACTGTGCCACAGGGCCGGCCCCAGTTCTGTTTTCTTAACTGTCATCAATTAAGTAGAGTTATTGCCTTGGTTGTTTATTAGGTTTCTCAGAGAAGACTTTTCCAACAGTTTGGTATTGCTGCAACTTCTAAAAAGCACTAGTATCAGGAGGCTTCAGTTGTTTGGTTAATATTTTATTTCTTAAGATGCCAGATAATGAGTATCCTGGTGTTCATTTTATTAAACATTCCTCATCTCTTTTCAGCCTAGCCTGCAAAATTTATACAGAATTGGTTTTGTTCAAAATGAAAGTAGTGTTATGTCTAAGTCTCTACCTAGAGGTCACATTTCTCAGATAAAGGCAATTAAAGAAAAGTATACTTTTTTTTACATTGATTGAATCACATAGTATTACAAATCTTAACTGCAAAAGAAATTCAATAAATCCGAAAAAGGTAAAAATCGAAAGCATTAAAAACAATTAGAATTTGAGTTAATACAAATTGTCTTATATAATATTTCTATATTGAGTATTTCTTTTTTGTGTGTGTGTGTGAGGAAGAGTAGCCCTTAGCCAACATCCACTGCCAATCCCCCTCTTTTTTTTTTGCTGAGGAATACCAGCCCTGAGCTAACATCTGTGTGCATCCTCCTCTACTTTATGTGGGATGCCTGCCACAGCATGGCTTCATAAGCAATGTGTAGGTCTGCGCCCAGGATCTGAACCTGCGAACCCTGGGCTGCCCCGCCACAGCAGAACACGTGAACTTAACCACTATGCCACCGGGCTGGCCCCCTATACTGAGTATGTCTTAAACCACTTTATTGAGGTCTGACTGAGATACAAAAAGCTGTGCATATTTAATATGTACAACTTGATGAGTTTGGAGACAAGTATACATCTATGAAACCATCACCACAAACTATGCTATAAACATATCCATCATCTTCAAAAGTTTCTTCTCACTCTCTTTATTATTATAATTTTGTAATCAGAACACTTAGCAAATTTTCAGGTATACAATACAGTATTATTATAGGCACTCTGCTGTAGAGTAGATTTCTAGTTCTAGACTATTCATATATTTTCTCTTTATTAGCATTTGGCACCCAGGAATCAAGCCTAATATGGTCTGTTTTGATTATTAATAATGTTAACTTAGATGTTATCTACCTCAGGAAAGCTTTGAACCAATGCTTTGCTTTCCCTGTTAATATTCTTCCTCAGTTACTAGCCAAAAGTTATGGGCCATAAAATTTCCACTGAAAATCCAAAATATTATTTAATATGGATAGTGAGAAGATGTAACATGGAAGAATGACAGACTTGTTTATGATTTTAAATATTACTTCTAAAATATTGCTTTAAACGTTGAGTAGGGTAGATTATATATTATTGCTTCTAGTACACCACTCCTAATTCAGAGGAAATCAGATATGAGGTAATTCAATAATTTCAACCCCAATAAAGAAAGAGCAAAAAAGATTATTAAGTTGAATACTTGAATTATGAGAACAGATTATATTCAACCTTTAAACTGGTTATGTTTTTAAAAGTGCTTCATTTTATACTCTGTCATCTTACACTAATGATAAATTGATATCTGTTTCAAGCCCTGGGATGTCTAGACAAATTTAGATGATCTAGCCTTATGTTTTCTAAACACTAAGAAAAAAAGAAAGGGCAAGAAGGAGATTTACTAGCTCATTTTATGTCTGCTAGATATTGTGTTTATTAATTAGGAAGCATTTGGCTTCAGGAAACAGAAAACCACACTCAAAATAGCTTAAACCAGTTGTTTTTCTTTTGTTTTTCAGTTGAAGTATAATTGACATTTAGTTTCAGATGTACAACATAATCATTCGGTATTTGTATATATTGTGAATGATCTACCACAATAAGTCTAGTTAACGTTAGTCACCATACATATTAAGAAAAATTTTTTTCTCCTGTGATGAGGACTTTTAAGATCTACTCTCTCAGCAACTTTCAAATATGCAATACAGTATTATTAACTATAGTCACCATGCTGTACATTACATACCCTGGACTTATTTATTTTATAACTAGAAGTTTGTACCTTTTGACCGTTAACCCATTTTGCCCACCCCCAAATTCCCACCTCTGGCACCCGTCAATCTGTTCTCTGTATCTATGAGCTTGTTTTTGTTGTTTTAAATTCCACATACAAGTGAAATCATATGGTGTTTGTCTTTCTCTAACTTATTTCACTTAGCATAATGCCCTCAAGGTCTATCCATGTTACCACATCTTCTTTAGCCATTCATCTATCAGTGGACACTTAGGTTGTTTCCACCCTATTGGAAATAATGTAGAATCTTGGCTATTGTAATGTTAGCTATCGTAAATAATGCTGCAGTGAATATGGGGATGCATATATCTTTTCGAATCAGTGTTTTTGTTTTCTTTGGGTAAATACCCACAAGTGGAATTGCTGGATCATATGGTAGTGCTATTTTTAATTTTTTGAGGAATCTCCGTACTGTTTTCCATAGTGGCTGTACCAATTTACATTCTCACTAGTATTGCACAAGGGTTCCTTTTATCCACATTCTCTCAACTTATTTCCTGTCTTTTTGATAATAGACATTCTAATAGGTGTGATGTGATATCTCATTGTGGTTTAGTTGTTTTTCAAATCATGATCCTTAGAACAGCAGCAGCAGCATCTTGGAATTTGTTAAAAATTCACATTCTCATACCCCAGTCCAGTCTGCTTGATCAGAAACTGGTTTTGGAGCCCAGCATTCTGTTTTAACAAACTCTCCAGGTGATTCTGATGCAGGCTAAAATTTGAGACCCATTGGTTTAGATCTGTAAACACCCATCCTGTCCAGGCATGGAGCCAACCTTCTCAGAAACACATGGCTGAAAAGATACCTAAGCAAAATGAAAGTTGTATTTGGAAGAAGATGTGGGGATGGATGTTGAGTAGACAACCAACAAAATAGGCTATTCTATGCTTGGTGTGTGTGTATTTTAAAAAATCTTATTTAAAATGCATTTTGGTACACATATATTTTTAATTTTAGAAAATCTGACTGGAAGTAATGGTAAGTTTTTTAAATGACACTCCACAACCACCAACTTATGTAATGTTATTGATGTGTATAGGGAGAGTACAGTGATTGGGGTGGGGTGACCACAGTGCACTATATGTATAATAGGACTTTGTGTATAGTAAGGCCGGTATGGAAATGGTTATAGGGTGCCTATGAGGGACTGTGAGACAGAGATCTTAGGGTAGGTGTGGGGCTGGTGAGGAGATGAGGGGGTGGCTGGTGTGTGTGGGAAGAAAGATGTTCAGTGTGGGGTGTGCTGTGTCCTGTACATGCACATGCTAGAATGTGGAGGTGTGGGTATAGTGCAGTCGTGTGTACTAGAAAGGTGTTGTGTGTGTTTAAAGGGTGGCATTGTGTGTACACAGCTTTGTATGTACACATAACAAGGTAAAGGGGTAGAAGTAGGTTTAGCTTAAAATGGAAGAGATATTCAGGTGTACTATTATGGCATTGATATTCTAGTTAAAATTGAGCTCTAGATAATTTTAAAGCCATAATAATGTTTAATCTTAAAAATTCACCTCTTTGGTTATATTCAGCAGACTACTGGTTAGTGAAGTATATATAAGCATGGAAAATATAAGTACCTTTTCAAGAAATTAGATGCTAGGAAATGCAGTTTAACAATGGACTGTGTAACAGGCAAAGGAATCTTCAGGTCACTTTGAATATTTGTATAGGATTTATTTCTAGTAGATTGGCTTTGTTCTTACATAGTCATTCTATAAAATATGAGGGTTGAAGGGTCCTCAAAGGATGTCTTATTGTTTAAAAAATGTTCTCATAAAAGATGAAATGTTATGGGATTCTTATAAATAAAGAACAGAATTTATGACTGTATGAGCAAACAACAAAATGTTAATTGAAATAATTTGTGTACTTTGGGAGGGACTCTGGAAATTGTACTAATTACTTTTTTATGACTAAGATATTTTTAGTATATTTCTTAGTGAACTGGTGTTTGGAAATACATGCTCTGTGTCTTTAAACTTTTGAGCCCTTTCTTTGCACATTTGGGTACAGTGCAACCAAACTTAAACATGGGAAACCCTCTCTTCCCTCCCTAGCTTTACGGTCTCCACTCAGGACTAGCTTTGCGATGGATACTACTTGCTGATTAGCTCTCTGTCTTGTCAATCAAATCTTTGTCTCTAGCAAATTGTTTTGTCACTGTAGTAGGGTTCTTGTGCTGGCTGGAAATTTATCTTTGACAGAGGAAGAATGATTTTTAAAACAGTTCTTACCAGGTTTGATGTAACTTAATTTGCCCTGGAAAGGAAATGTCTCGTCTCTGGTATGGGAAAAAAGGGAGAAGACATCAACCAATTAATCATAAATATACTCTGGTAAATCTTAGTCAATGATTTCAATTTCTATATTTACTAGTCTTTTTATGGTGACATTATGCAAAATTATACAATTTCTGCAAGTTTAAGCATAGAGAATATTTATAGAATACAAAATTGTATGATAACAGAAGAGTACCTTTAAATTATTTCTGCTAATCCTAAATGTCTTCAAAAAAGGAAATGAATAAGGGGCTGTAATTTTGTTTTGTAAAAATGTTTTGGTTTTCATATTCCACATCAACAGAAAGTTACCAAATCTTTATTGCTGCCTTAATTTTTTATTTAAGCTTAACTTCGTAGGAAAATATTCAGAATTTTTTTCTTACTTAAAAATGAATTGAGTAGAACAATCAGAGTGAATTAACTTTAATTTTTCTTGACTGGATCCCAAACGAGGTACATTTATAATATTGTGTATTAAGACTATTATTTTAGCAATCTGAGAAAAGGCTTTTTTAAGCTATCCTCAAAGTTTCAAGCAGAGCTACCTAATACAACACTTTAAAAGATATTCTAGTAAAGAAAAATCTCAGTCAACTTACTATTTGACAAATCCTAGTTATTTTCCAGTATAAATATATGCATTATTTGTTAGAAAATGCATTGCTGATTGTTCTTCCTGTGGTAATTCAAGATTATATCTTGCTTATGAATATTAATTTTATTTTTACTGTAATTGTAGGTGATTTAAATAAGGCTAGATATATAGTTAGAACCAGGAGTGACTTTGGAAGATGCCCCTAAAGCATCTTGCCGCCCTTAAATGTTAAGCATGTAAAAATATCATAATGATTTCAATGATACGATTTTTAATTGGACTTGAGAATACTTTGTTACATCTTTTTATTTTTAAGTTGAATAATTTCAAGATTTTGTTTATATTTGCACAGAGGAGTTTAGGCATCGGAAATGACTGAATTGGTTAAAATTGTGATCAGATTTATCAGAATAGCCAGTTAACACAGCTTTTTTTTTAAACTAAGAACAGTAAAGCTAATCATGTATTTTTTGATTTGCAGTTTGAATAAATGTTTATCATTAGTTTGCTAAGACTTTAATACAGTTTAATGTATTACAAATGCAGGCAAAATAAATTGTGAATGTTTTGAATTTTATAGGTCATCATAATGTGCATCATACACTTACCACACTCACCAATTCCTGTTCAACCTTATAGGAAGCTGTTAGGTGATTTTGTCAGATAACAAGAGCATGCTTCTCACTGGTCGTCAGCTCTGCCCATACATATAGTTTATATTATTTCATTTAACCTTCGTAATAACCTTGCAAAGTCAGTAGTATTACTCCCAATTTTAATGATGAGGAAACAGGTATGGAGTGGTTACTGAACTAAGCTGTCATGGAGCACAGAGACAACTTGACCCTAGAACATTCTTTACCTCACCAGGATGCCTTTAAGAGTTTTCTAAAATGATACAATACAGTATGATGTATTTTGATGTGTAGACAAGCTCAGGACCCAGTTTTCCAGCTGTTTTCCTTGCTTTAGAGTAGCTATCCTAGGAGCTGTAGGGCAGGAGAAAGGCTTAAGAAACTAAGGATTAATAGGATAGCAGTTCTTGTACTTGTTTTGTAGATTGAGATTCCCTGTAAAATTTTGCCTGAAAAGGGGCTCTTCTTTAAAGAGCTCTGCTTTAAAAGTGAAAATAGAGAATGATTCCTCTACGAGACTAACAAATATTTTAGAACAAATAAAATTTCTCGTATTTGGACTTCGTATTTTGTAGCTTTTTACAATTCTTCCTATCTTTACTCAGCTGATCAGTAGAATGGTATCAATAGACCTAAGTGATAAACTGTCTTAGAGCTAGTACTAGTACAGCCATGTATTTATGTAAGCCAGGACAATTTTCTAAATACTCGTGTATGTAGTAGTATATTTGACCTTACAGTAATCCTGTGTGTTAACCAGAGATAGATTATTTTTATTTTATAAATGAGTTAATTTAAGGCTCAAAGACATTAACTAATAACTAATACATAGAATATGCTCCAAAATATGTGGAATGAAGTTAAAAGTTTGCCAGTTAGCTTCAATGAGAACCGTATTGATCAAGCATGCTTAATTTTCTTTGTTTTTTCTTTATATTTTTAAGGCTATTTTAGAGTTTATTCTGACAAACAACATAAACTTTATTCTCTAATCATTTGCTTGAAGCTATTTATGTATTTGATATACCCATATACTATATCCTGCCTTTTTAGTGTCTGTCAGTAAATTGTAATTTGCTTGGAAGTTATAAGCATATTTTATAATAAGGATTTAGGTTAATCAGATTAAAGTCAGAAATTATTAAATAGCAACATTGTTGTGTCTCTATCAATACTTCACCAGTCTAGTCACCTTTTTTTAAATTTAGGCCCTCATATATGACAAGATGGATTTTTTTCTGTTTTATTTTTTTTGTATTTTAGGCTTTCATGTATGAAAATACAGGAGAAAAGTTCCTATGATGAATTATTTTACATCTGTGCAAGAATTAGCTCACAGGTAGAATTTTAAGAACTAATTTAAATGTAAAAATCTTTCCAGTGACCTCAGATCAAGATAATAATTATAATAATGATAAAAATAATTACTTCTACTAATACTTTGTATTTCTTATTATACTGTATATTATTCTAAACACTTAACATGAGTTATTTAATCCTCAACCTGTGAAATATTGCTACTGTTATCTCCGTTTTACAAACCAGAGACATAAAGCAGTCATACTACAGTCAGTAAGGGTCGGAGCTGTGGTTTGAATCCAGGCGTTCTGGCTCTGGCCTGTGCCCTTAAATTCTTTGCTATACTTATTCTCAGAATCTTCAGAATATAATTAGGGGAAGGGAATTAACATTTGTTTTGTACATTTAATGTATCAGTATCTATTTTATGTATGTGTTACAAATATTATCCTTTATTCCTTATAAAGTGCTTAAAGTATGATTATTATTTCCATTTGAAAGACCAGAATTGGAGAGATTGAAGGTGGTTACTCAAGTTCACAAAACCAATATAAAGCAGAATTGGAATTGAGACAGAGGTCTAAACCCAAACCCAGTGTTCTTTCTGCTATACTGTGTTGCCTACCTGTAGTACATATTCACAGGAAATTTTTTAACTACTATTTATATATGCCTTATTGTATGTAAAACCTCTTCTGCTTTCTAGTTACAACCTAATTGGAAAGAGAACATACACATATATTCAATGTAGAATATTTTTATTTATTTGACTTGGTAGTTGAAAAGCATGTTTATTTCATATGCAGGTTATGAGGCATAATAAAATGAATATCTATGATGCCACTACCTAACTTCAGAACTACATTACCAGTGCAGTTACATCGGCCTATGTGTTCTTTCTCTATCTCATCTCATGTCTCCTCCAAATGGGTAACCACCTCCCTGAATTTTGTGTACCGTTTCCCTTTTTTTTTTAATTCATAACAAATTGTAATTTTTTAGAGCAGTTTTAGGTTTACAGAAAAATTGAATGGAAAGTACAAAGAGTTCCCATATACCCCTTTCCCCCCCAAACACAGTACCCCTATTATTCACATCTTTTATTAGTGTGGTACATTTATTACAACTTGTGAACTAGTGTTATACATTATTATCACCTAAATTCTATAGTTTACATTAGGATTTTTTTCTTTGTGTTGGACATTCTATGAAATGACTTGTGTATACTGCTACAGGACGATACAGTATAGTTTCACTGCCCTAAAATTCCCTGCGTTCTGTCTATTCACCCCTCCTTCCGTCCACCTAAACACCCAGTAACCACTAATCTTTTTTACTGTTTCTATAGTTTTGCCTTTTTCCAGAGTATCATATAGTTGGAATCATACAGTATATAGCCTTTTCATATTGGCTTACTTTTTTAAATTGATGTCTTAATAGTTTATAACATTGTGAAATTTTTGTTGTACATTATTTGTCAGTCACCATATAAATGCTTTCCTTCACTCCTTGTACCCACCACCCCCCTCCCCCACTTTGCCCCTGGTAACCACCAAACAGTTCTATCTGTGTGTTAGTTTCTATTCCACATATGAGTGAAATCATGCAGTGTTTGTCTTTCTCTCTCTGGCTTATTTCACTTAACCTAGTACTCTCCAGGTCCATCCATGTTGTTGCAAATGGGACAATTTTGTCTTTGTCTATGGCTGAGTAGTGTTCCATTGTATATATATATATATATATATATATACCACATCTTCTTTATCCACTCATCCATCAAGGGACACTTGGGTTGCTTCCATTTTTTGGCTATAGTGAATAATGCTGGAATAAACATAGGGTTACATAAGCCTCTTTGGATTGTTGATTTCAGGTTCATTGGATAGATACCCAATAGTGGGATAGCTGGATCATAAGGTATTTCTATTTTTAATTTTTTGAGGAATCTCTATATAGTTTTCCATAGAGGTTGCACCAGTTTGCATTCCCACCAGCAGTGGATTAGGGATCTTGTTTCTCCACAACCTTTCCAGTATTTGTTGTTTTTTGTCTTGGTGATTATGGCCCAATTAATGGGTGTAAGGTGATATCTTAGTGTAGTTTTGATTTGCATTTCCCTGATGATTAGTGATGTTGAAGATCTTTCATGTGCCTGTTGACCATCCGTATATCTTCCTTGGGAAAATGTCTCTTCATATCCTCTGCCCATTTTTTGATTGGGTTGTTTGTTTTTTGTTGTTCCATTGTGTGAGTTCTTTACATATTATGGAGATTAACCCCTTGTCAGGTATATGATTTGCAAATAATTTCTTCCAGCTAGTGGGTTGTCTATTCATTTTGACCCTGGTTTCATTTGCCTTGTAGAAGCTCTTAAATCTGATGAAGTCCCACTTGTTTATTTTTTCTTTTGTTTCCTTTGTCTGAGTAGACATGGAATCCAAACAGATCCCTTTATGACCAGTGTCAACTAGAGTACTGCCTGTATTATCTTCCAGGAGTTTTATAGTTTCAGGTCTCACTTTCAGGTCTTTGATCCATTTTGAGTTAATTTTTGTGTATGGTGGTAGAAAATGGTCTGCTTTCATTCTTTTGCATGTGGCTGTCCAATTTTACCAGCACCATTTATTGAAGAGACTTTCCTTTCTCCATCGTACGTACTTAGCTCCTTTGTCGAAGATTGGTTGTCCATAGGTGTTTGGTTTTATTTCTGGGCTTTTAATTCTGTTCCATAGATCTGTGTGTCTGTTTTTGTACCAGTACCATACTGTTTTGATTATTATAGCTTTGTAGTATGTTTTGAAGTCAGGGATTGTGATGCCTCCAGCCTTTTCTTTTCAGGATTGCTTTAGCTATTTGGGGTCTTTGTTGCCCCATATGAATTTTAGTATTCTTTATTCTATTTCCGTGAAGAATATCATTGGGATTCTGATTGGGGTTGCATTGAATCTGTAGATTGCTTTAGGTAGTATGGACATTTTAACTATGGTTATTCTTCCAATCCATGTGCATGGGATATATTTCCATTTCTTTATGTCTTCATCAATTTCTTTCAATAGTGTCTTATAGTTTTCATTATATAGGTCTTTCACCTCCTTGCTTAAATTTCTTCCCAGATATTTTATTTTTTTTGTTGCAATTGTAAGTGGAATTGTCTTTTTGAGTTCTCTTTCTGTTTGTTCTTGGCATATAGAAATGCAACTGATTTTTGTAAGTTGATTCTATACCCTGCGACTTTCTCTAGTTTTTGATTATTTCTAGTTTTCCAATGGATTCTTTGGGGTTTTCTATATATAAGATCATGGCATCTGCAAATAGTGAAAGATTCACTTCTTCGTTTTCTATTTGGAGTCCTTTTATTCCTTTTTCTTGCCTAGTTGCTCTGGCCAAAACCTCTGGTACTATGTTGAGTAAGAGTGATGAGAGTGGGCACCCTTGTCTTGTTCCTGTTCTCTGAAGAATTGCTTTCAGTTTTTCCCCATTGAGTATGATGTTGGGTGTGGGTTTGTCATCTACGGCCTTTATTATGTTAAGGTATTTTCCTTCTATATCCATTTTGTTGAGAGTTTTTATCATAAATGGATGTTGATCTTGTCAAATACCTTCTCTGCATCAACTAAGATTATCATGTGGTTTTTATTCTTCATTTTGTTAATGTGGTATATCATGTTTATTGATTTGCAGATGTTGAACCATCCCTGTGTCCCAGGAGTAAATCCTACTTAGTCATAGTGTATGATCTTTTTGATGTATTCCTGTATTCAGTTTGCCAATATTTTGTTGAGGATTTTTGCATCTGTGTTCAATAGCGATATTGGCCTGTAGTTTTCCTTTTTTGTATTGTCCTTGTCTGGCTTTGGTGTCAGGGTGATGTTGGCCTTGTAGAATGCGTTAGGAAGTGTTCCATCTTCTGCTATTTTTTGAAAAGTTTGGGAAGGATAGGTATTAAGTCTTCTTTGAATATTTGGTGAAATTCTCTGGAGAAGCCGTCTGGTCCTGGACTTTTATTTTTTGGGAGGTTTTTGATTACTGTTTCAATCTCTTTACTTGTGATTGGTCTATTCAGATTCTCTATTTCTTCTTGATTCAGTTTTGATAGGTTGTATGAGTCTAGGAATTTATCCATTTCTTCTAGATTGTTCAATTTGTTGGCATATAGTTTTTCATAGTATTCTCTTATAATCCTTTGT
The DNA here is from genome assembly GCA_031878705.1 of Tapirus indicus. Classification (NCBI taxonomy): domain Eukaryota; kingdom Metazoa; phylum Chordata; class Mammalia; order Perissodactyla; family Tapiridae; genus Tapirus; species Tapirus indicus. The sequence goes on along the minus strand of CM062935.1, from coordinate 32,113,674 downwards.
ATTTCTGTGGTATCTACTGTAATCTCTCCTCTTTTATTTCTAATTTTATTTATTTGAGGCTTCTCTTGTTTCTTAGTAAGTCTAGCTAAGGGTTTGTCAATTTTGTTTATCTTCTCAAAGAACCATCTCTTTATTTCCTTGATCCTTTCCACTGCTTTTTTGGTTTCCATTTCATTTGTTTCTGCTCTGATTTTTGTTATTTTCCTCCTTCTGCTGATTTGGGGCTTTGTCTGTTCTTCTATTTCTAATTCTGTTAGGTGTAGTTTAAGGTTATTTATTTGGGATTTTTCTTGTTTGTTAAAGTGGGCCTGTATTGCTATGAGTTTCCTTCTCAGGACTGCTTTTGCTGCATATCATATGAGTTGGTATGGTGTATTTTCATTTTCGTTTGTCTCCACATATTTTTTGATTTCTCCTTTAATCTCACCAATGACCCATTGATTATTCAGTAGCTTGTTGTTTAGTCTCCACATCTTTGTCACTTTCCCAGCTTTTTCCTTATAGTTGATTTCTAGTTTCATAGCCTTATGGTTGGAAAAGATGCTTGTTATGATTTCAGTCTTCTTAAATTTATAGAGGCTTGCCTTGTTTCCCAACATATGGTCTATCCTTGAGAATGTTCCATGTGCACTTGAGAAGAATGTGTAATCTGCTGTTTTTGGGTGGAGTGCTCTGTATATATCTATTAAGTCCATCTTGTCTAGCTTTTTGTTTAAGTCCACTATTTCCTTATTGACTTTTTGTCTGGAATGATTTATCCATTGATGTGAGTGGGGTGTTAAGGTCCCCTACTATTATTGTGTTGTTGTTAATATCTCCTTTTAGGTTTGTTAATAGTTGCTTTATGTACTTTGGTGCTCCTGTGTTGGGTGCATATATATTTATAAGTGATATGTCTTTTTGGTGGGGTGTCCCTTTTATCATTATATATTGCCCCTCTTTGTCTCTCATTACCCATTTTATCTTGTAGTCTACTTCGTCTGATATAAGTTTGGTCACACCTGCTTTTTTTTGTTTGCCGTTAGCTTGGTGTATTGTCTTCCATCCTTTTACTCTGACCTTGTGTTTGTCTTTAGAGCTGAGATGTGTTTCCTGGAGGCAGCGTGTTGTTGGCTCTTGTTTTTTAATCCATGCTACCACTCTGTGTCTTTTGATTGGAGAATTCAATTCATTTACATTTAGAGTGATTATTGATATATGAGGGCTTAGTGTTGCTACTTTATTGTTCATTTCCCAAATCTTTTGCATTTGCTTTGTTTCTTGTCTCATGTGATTCAGACTACCAATTCAGTTTGGTAGTTCTGTATGATGGTTTTCTTAGTGTTCTCTTTATTTATTGTATGTGTCTCTGCTCTGAATATTAGTTTAGTGGTTACCATGAGGTTCGTATACAAAATCTCATAGATGAGATAGCCCATTTTCTGGTGTCCTCTTACATCCTTTGTCTAAGTTGATTCTGTCCCTTTCCTCTTCCTCTTCTAATTTTTTTTTGTGACAACTTATTCCATCTTGTATTATGATTTTGTGTTTATAGTGATAAGGTTATGTTTATTTTTGGTATTTTCCTTCCCTTGATCTTTGATGTTATAATTATTTGCTAATCTGTTCTGGTAGAAAGCTGCAATTTATCTGATTTTTGTCTATTTTCTCCTTGCTCAAAGCTTTGTATCCCCTTTCTCTTATTTTTTCAGGCATGAGGGCCTTCTTGAGCATTTCTTGCAGTGGGGGGTCTTATGGCAATGAACTCCCTTAGCTTTTGTTTATCTGGAATAGTTATTATTTCTCCATCATATCTGAAGGATATTTTCACTGGATAGAGTATTCTTGGCTGAAAGTTATCATCTTTCAGAATTTTGAATATATCATTCCACTCTCTCCTAGCCTGTAGAGTTTCTGATGAAAAATCTGCTGAGATCCTGATTGGAATTCCTTTGTACGTTATCTTCTTTTCTCTTGCTGCCTTTAATATTTTTTCTTTGTCATTAACTTCTGCCAGCTTTACTACTGTATGCCTTGGGGATGGCCTTTTTTTGCTGATATATTTAGGAGATCTATTGATTTCATTCACTTGTATTTCTAGCTCTTTCCCCAGGTTTGGGAAGTTCTTGACTATTATTTCTTTGAACAAGCTTTCTCCTCCTTTTTCCCTCTCTTCTCCCTCTAGGATACCTGTAATCCTTAAGTTGCATTTCTTAATTGAGTTGGATATTTATCGGGGAATTTCTTCATTTCTTTTTAGTCTTAGTTCTGTCTCCTCCTCCATCTGAAGCCTTTCTACATTCCTATTCTCAATAATACTAATTCTTTCCTCCAGATTATCAGCTCTGTTCTTTAAAGATACCAGAGTTTCCTTTGTCTCCTCCATTGTGTTTTTCATCTGCAACAATTCTAATTGGTTTTTCTTTATGGTTTCAATCTCCTTTGTGAAGAAGCTCCTAATTTCCTTGAATTGTCTGTCCGTATTTTCTTGTAATTTCTTGAGCTTTTTTATGATAGCTATTTTGAATTGTCTGTCGTTTAGGTTATAAATTTCTGTGCCTTCCGGGTTGATTTCTGGATGCTTGTCATTTTCCTTCTAGCCTGGAGATTTAATGTATTTTTGCATTGTGCTTGAGGTTGTGTTTTTATTTTTCCTCATCCTGAAGATGTCTGGGCATAGATTCCACTTGCCGCCACTAGGTGGGGGTCAATAACTGTGGGCCCTGAAACCACTAAGATGTGTGGGCGTTCTGCCCAGTCTGAAGCACGGCTGGGCTGATGCATGGCTTGTCTGCAGCTCCACGGGGAGGGAGTGTCACACGCCAGCCACCAGACTGGATTTCCGTGGGGGTGGAGTGTTGTGTGCTGCCGCCAGGCCACAGTACCACTGGGCTGGATCTCTGCAGGGGCAGAGTGTCGCATGCCAGCTGCCAGGCCGATACTCCATGGGGGCGGAGTGTCATGTACCAGCCACTGGGCTGGATCTCTGCTGGGTTGGGTTGCTGAGCACCTGTGCCTGGCTGAGCACTTCTGGGCTTAGGCACCAAACTGGGGATGCTGAGAGTGGCTGAGCCAAGGCGCTGAGCCTGGGTGCTGAGTGCGGCGGAGCTGGGATGCTGAAGGAGGGGGAGGGGCACTCACTTTCACTTCGCTGGTCCCAGGTGCTTCTTGTTCTTCCCTCGCTATCTGCTCTCCTGGAGTGTTAGTTTGGCAAGTACACCCCTGCAACTGTTTAGTTCCTTCTGTGTGGGGATTTGGAGAGCGAAGGTTTTCCTGCAGAAGGCCGCCCCTCCACCTCCTCTCTGAGAGCCGCACAGTCTCAGTCTCAGGGCCGCTGTCATTGGGGAAGGATGGGAGCTTTCCTAATCTTCTTCCACTTCCCCTAGGGTTTCCAGCACCTCTGCCATCAGATGCATGGGTCTCTTAGACATCCTATGTGTAGTTTGAAAGACCTCCCTTGATGTATGGATGAGCTTTTTGTTGTTTCTTAGTGGGGGAAAGTTTAGGGGAAAAGCTCACACGGCCGTGATGCTGACGTCATTCCTTTGCTTCTTTCATTTAGTTAGATGCATTTAATTTTCTTCCCTGCCTTTACATGGCTTGATAGCTCATTTCTTTTTAGTGCTGACTTTTTAATATTCTGTTGTCTGGATGTACCACAGTTTGTTTATCCATTCACCTATTGAAGGACATCTTGGTTACTTCCAAGTTTTGACACTTAGAATAAAAAGCTGTTATATACATTCATGTGCAGATTTTGTGTGGACATAAATTTTCAGCTTATTTGAGTAAATACCAAGGATTGTGATGCTGGATCATATGAAAAGAGTATGTTTAGTTTTGTAAGAAACTGCCAAACTAGTTTCCAAAGTGGCTGTACCGTTTTGCACTATACCAACAATGAATGAGAGTTCCTGTTGCTCTACATCCTCACCAGCATTTGATGTTGTTAGTGCTTTGGATTTTACCCATTCTAGATAGGTATGTAGTGATATCCCATTCTTATTCTAATTTGTATTTCCCTTATGACATATAATATCGGGCATCTTTTTGTATTCTTATTTGCCATCTGTATATCTTCTTGGTTGAGGTGTCTGTTCAGATCTTTAGTTCATGTCTTAACATTGTTTATTTTGTTATTGTTGGGTTTTAGAGTTCTTCATATATTTTGGATAACATGTTTATCAGATAGTATTTTGCAAAGATTTTCTCCTAGTCTGTGGCTTATTTCTTCATTCTCTTGACAGTGTCTCTCACAGAGCAGATGTTTCTTATTTTAATTAAATCCAAGGTTTAATTTTTTTTCGTGGATCGTGCTTTTGGTGTTCTATCTAAAAATGCATCTTCAATCCTAAGGTTACTTAGGTTTTTTTCCTGTATTATCTTCTATGAGTTTTATAGTTTTGTGTTTTACATTTGGGTCTATGATCCATTTTGATTTAATTTTTTTGAAAAGTATAAGGACTTTGTCTAAATTGACGTTTTGCATGTGCATGTCCAATTGTTTCAACACTGTTTGGTAAAAGACCATCCATTCTCCACTGAATTATCTTTGCTTCCTTGTCAAAAATCAGTTGGCTGTATTTGTGAGTCTTTTCCTGGGGCTCTGTTCCGTTCTGTTGATCTCTGTCTGTTCTTTTGCCAATATTACACTGTCTTGATTACTATAGCTTTATATTAAGTCTTGAAATTGAGTAGTGTCAATCCTCTAATTTTGTTCTTTTCCTTCATTTTTGTGTTGGCATTGGGATCTTTCCATATAAATTTTAAATAATCAGTTTACCCATATCCACAAAATAACTTGGGTGGAGTTTTTATTGGAATTGTGTCAAATAGTAGACCAAGTTGGGAAGACCTGATATCTTGACAGTATTGTCTTCCTGTTTACATCTATGAACATGGGATATCTCTCCATTTTTTAAAATCTTCTTTGATTTCTTTCTTCAGAATTTGGATTTTTCTTTATGTAGATCTTGTATATATTTTGTTAGATTTGTACCTAAGTATTTCATTTTTTGGTACTACTATAAATGGTAGTACCAAATTTCAAATACTATTTTTCATTGCTGATATATAGGAAGGCAGTTGACTTTTGTGTATTAACCTTGTATCCTGCAGACCTACTGTAATTACTTATTAATTCCAATACTTTTTGGCTGTTTCCTTAGAATTTTCTATATAGACAATCATGTCATCTGCTAAGACAGTTTTATTTCATCCTTCCCAATCTGTATACCTTTTATTTCCTTTTCTTGTCTTACATCATTAGCTGAGACTTCCAGTACAGTGTTGAATAGGAATAGCAAAAGGGGGCATCTTTACTTTCCTCCATAGCTTAGTGGGAAAGTATTTTGTTTCTCACCATTATCTCTGATGGTAACTGTAGGATTTTTTTTGTAGATGTCCTTTATCAAGTTGAAGGAGTTCCCCTCTATTTCTAGTTTGCTGAATTTTTATCATGAATGAGTGTTGGATTTTGACTCGTACTTTTGCTGCATCTATTGATATAATCATATGATTTTTCTTCTTTAGCCTATTGATGTGATAGATTACATCAGTTGAATTTCAAATGTTGAAATACCTTGCAAATGCCTTGCATACCTGGAATCAATCCCACTTGGTCATTGTATATAATTCTTTTTATACATTGTTGGATTAAATTTGCTATTTTGTGAAGCTTTTTGTGTGTATGTTCATACGAGATATTGATCTGTAGTTTTCCTTTCTTATAATGTCTTTATTTGCTTTTTTTTTTTTTTTATTAGGATAGTGCTGGCCTCATAGAATGAGCTGGGAAGTGTTTCCTTTGCTTCTATTTTTTTGGAAGAGATTGTAGAGAATTAGTATAATTTCTTCCTTAAATGTTTGATAGAACTCACCAGTTAATCCATCTGGATTCACTCCAAATGCTCCAGAGCTAGAAATCATAGCCACTTTTGGTTTCTTTGTAAGTACAGAGTCAGCTACCCTAGTGTATGCGTTGTTGCTTTGCAAAAGTCAAAATAGTAATAATGGCCAAAAGAGAAATCTGTTCACTTTTTCCTTTTTTCTATTCTCATGTCTTTTGTAGCTTTCAACGAGTTTGCATAGCTTTTCATAGAGTTACCTTGATGTTTACTGGTAGCTAATTCATTTTAGTTGGCTAAGAACTGGGCCTGGTACTTTCTGTTTTGTAAAATCATTAATTTTTTTAATAGATATAGGCCTATTCACATTATCTGTTTCTTATGTGAGTTTTAGTGGTTTGTGTCTTTCAAGGAATTGGTTCATTTCATCTAAGTTATCAAATTTGTGGGTATAGAGTTGTTTATAATATTCCTTTATTATCCTTAATGTCCATGGATCAATAGTGATGGCCCCTCTTCATTTCTGATATAATTCATTTGTGTCTTCTCTGTCTTATTTTAGTTAGCCTGGCTAGAGGTTTAGCAATTTTATTGATTTTTTTCAAAGAACTGGCTTTTGGTTTCATTAATTTTTCTCTATTGATTTTCTGTTTTCAATTTCATTGATTTCTGCTCTAATATTTTTATTTTTCTTCTAATCTACTTAATTCAGATTTAATTTGCTCTTCTTTTTCTAGTTTCCTAAGATGGAAGCTTAAATTATTGATTTTAGATTTCTTTTTTTCTTATATATATATTCAATGCTGTAAATTTCCCTCTAATCCCTGTTTTCACTGCATCCCCAAATTTTGATAAGTTGTATTTTTATTTTCATTTTGTTTAAAATATTTAAAATTTCTCCCAGGACTTTTTTTTTTTGCTGAGAAAGATTCACCCTGAGCTAACATCTGTTGCCAATCTTCCTCTTTTTGGCTTGAGGAAAATTTGCCTTGAGCTAACATCTGTGCCAGTCTTCCTCTGTTTTGTACGTGGGTCACCACCACAGCATGGCCACCAACGAGTGGTATAGGTCTGCGCCTGGGAACTGAACCCAGGCCACCGAAGTGGAGCGTGCCAAACTTAACCACTAGGCCCTGGGGCCAACTGTCCTAGGACTTTTTTGACCATGCAGTAATTAGAAGTGTGTTGTTTGAAAGTATTTTGGGAATTTCCCACCGTTTCTCTGTTATTGATTTCTAGTTTAATTTCTTTGTGGTCTGAGGACATACTTTTTATGATTTCTATTTGTTAAGGTATGTTTTATGGTCCAAAATATGGTCTAAGTGAATGTTCCCTGTGAGCTTCAGAAGAACATATATTCTGCTGTTGTTAGGTACAGTATTCTATACATGTCAATTAGATCCAATTAATGGAGTGTACTCTTCAGTTCAGCTGTGTGTGTCCTTGCTGATTTTCTGCCTGTTGGATTTGTGAATTACTGATAGAGGAGTTTTAAAGTCTCCAGCTGTAATAGTGGATTTATATATTTCAAGATTATGTAATGAGTCTTCTTTTCCCCTGATATACTGTGGAGAAAACAAGATTATTCCCTTTCTATGAGATTCACTTCTTACATTTATTGTTCCGGGAAGCTAATACAATATATACATATTGTCATTTAATGGTTTTGAGTAGTTAATAGGTCTCTTTTCAAATAAACGACAGTGAATGTATCTGCCTTCTCATGAAAATCTATGAAAGTCATCTGCAAATATACTTACTAGGAAGTAATTTTAATTATAGAAGACTTATTCAAATCAAAACTTTGATAATGTGTTCTATTTTGAATTCATTCTGGATTTAAATCTTTTTTTTCCTCTATCAATTCTACTTTTCAGTTATCTAATTTATGATTCTCTATTTGCTCCTTTTATACCTCATTTATTATAGTTCCATGAAGTGTTATTTTGAAAGCAATAGTTTTAATTTAAGGCAAAAAGGAGCAAAGTTTAACATAATACAGGTCTTGTTTTATAATAAAAACTGTTGTATATGATGAAATATAGAACAGAAGATTATGTCATTTCAAGGATGCTGTTGTATGCCCTTTTTGTTAGCTACAACTCAGACTTAGATTTCCTCCTTGTTTAACATATTTTTGGATACCAAAGTAAGCATAAATTGCATTGATTAGATAATATTTTTCTTTCTACCCCATCTCCCTTTGCTAAGGAATAAAAGTAAGGAATAAGTAAGGAAAAAAATGGCACATTCACAGATAATCCACCAGACTTTTGTTAGTCTGCAAGGCAGTTGGGGAAAGGGAGGTTTTTGGTTTGTTTATAGGGTATTCTCAGGGGGAAATACTGGAACATCCTGGAAGGAGGCCTATTAGACCAAAGTATTGGTTTTTGTGTCTAGGAGAGGAGTGTGTTCTTATTCATGGTATTGACAGCAACTATAAGTTTTCTCTGTTTTCAGTTTTTATTCTGTTTTGGTTGTTGTTAGCCCCTTTGTAATAGAGATGGGTGGATTTAATCCTGCCTTTATGTTTGTAATTCTGTGAAAACAAATGCTTAGGAAAACACTTTCTCTGTGTGAGAGTCCTTTGTCAAAAACTGAAAAGATCAAGAGTAGAACTTAATTCTGCAGAGGGTAGTCATAGCACTTAGTTCCTACAGATGGGATTTAGCAGTACCGTATATGCAAACCACTTCATTCCTCAAGAAATGACTTTTTAGGCAGATAGGGAATACACTTTAAATTGGAAGGTCTTGATTTCCTCCACTGTGTACTGTTAATAATTGGCAGTGTGATGTAGGACATTTTGTAGAAATGTGTCCACTTTCTACTTAGGTTTAATCTTTTGGGTAAAGTAATAAATTCTGTATGTAGAGTATGATTTACGAAGGGGGTAAAAATTAACTTAAGACTAATTCCAGTTTTATCATATATGCTGGGAATCTGCATGTCTTTATTCACTTATTTTGAGAGCAGAAAGTATATTTTTATACTCATTTGATTTCAAGTCCTTTTTCTTTATTAATTCACAGACTCTTTTGACAGTTTTGTGTGTCTTCATTCATCACAGCATGAGTAAATATTTTAAAATAGGGTTAAGGAAGTGGTGAGTTTATAAGTCCCAGAAAAGAATACAGCTTTTTACAAAAAGTATGAATGAGAAGATAGATTTATGACATTAAATGAACTATGACTTTACAAAATGTTATAAGCTTATACTTATGATGGCAGTTCATGGTTCCCTCACTGATAACTCCTGCTCTCAGTGATGTTGCTACAATTAGATTATAACTGATCCCTTTTGTGAGCATAATTCAGTTTCACTTCCATCCAAGAAGTGTGTTTACTATGGTAAAAGAAGGAGCTTTAAAAAATAAGTATAAGATCAGGGTTAACTAGAGGGATAGAAGGAATGCAGAGGAGTATGTAAGTCATATAATTTGAAAATTCTTGACTAGGAGACTCTTGATTAGACTGAATGCCATGGGAAAAAGAAAGAAAAATATAACTGGCTGTTAAATATTTTGTGGAGATGTTTTTTTGCTGGCCCTAGAAAAGCAAGGTCGTGATGTTTTATTTTCGGTACCTAATTTTTTGTTTCATCTTTGTTGAGAATTCTCTTGTTCATAATTGAAAGGTCTTTAATATTTTTATCTAATACTGAAATGTAAAATTAATTTCAGAATAGTCGTTGAAAGTATACAAAATAGTTGAGCTCTCAAAACTGAAATATTTTAATATCAAAAATAAGGAGGCTCTTTAGACATTATTCTTTAGTCCTTAGGGTAATTGGTGAAAAATAATCAAGTAAAAGTAGTGTTAATAGTGGTAACTCTTGGGGCCAGCCCCGTGGTGTAGTGGTTAAGTTTGGCATGCTCCACTTCGGTGGCCCAGGTTCGCAGGTTCCAGATCCCAGGTGCAGGTACACCACTTGTAAGCCATGCTATGGCAGCACCCCACATACAAAATAGAGGAAGACTGGCACAGATGTTAGTTAGCTCAGGACTAATCTCCCTCAGGCAAAAAAGGAGGAAGATTGGCAACAGGTGTTAGTTCAGGGTGAATCTTCTTCAGCAAAAAAATAATAACAATTTTAGTTCTCATTTACTGTGTGCTGGCCTCCATACTCAATCTTTTGTATGTGTTCCATTTTCTTATTTTATCTGCATAAAAACCCTATTTGGTACTCTTATTATTTCCATTGTTTTATGAAGAAAGAGATAAAGGCGGGGTCAAACCCAGATCCACCTGATCCCCCAGAGTTGGAGATCATAACCACTTTGGGTTTCTTTGTAAGTAGAGAGTCAGCTATCATATTACATGCATTTTTGCTTTGCAAAAGTCAACATAATAATGGCCAGAATGGAAATCTGTCCAGTTTCTTTTTCTTTTTTCTATTCTCATGTCTTTCCTAGCTTTCAACAGGTTTACATAGCTCTTTATAGAGTTACCTTGATGTTTCCTCGTGACTCCTTCATTTTAGTTGCCTACAACAAGAGCCTTTTAAAACCTAGGTTAGAAGTCTGAACTCTTTATGGGCCCATTGGTTTAACTGCATTTTGTGGCCAGAACCTCTACACATAACTAATTGATCACCAGAGGAATTTGTCATAGCTCGGGAGAATCAGCACATGTTTCTGGCACCACCTGAGTTCACTCTATTATGGTTACTGTTTTGGGAATTATGTCAAGGTCTGAAAAAGCTGTAGCCGTTGTGTCAACTTGAGGAAACTTGTCTGTTTCTGTGGGCTTTTTGTAATATTGTTTATCTGTCATATATGGCTTTCAAATTTAGCACTATGCAAGAGACTTGTCTAGGCAATTATAGAAGATAAAGAAATTCCCTTAGGAATTTAGAACGTAGGAAGGTCATTAGGTTTTAGCCACAAATAACTGCTGTAGTTTGATCAGAAAGAAGTAATATAGAGGAGAGGCAAAAACTGAAAAGAGACATTTAAAAAAGACTGAGGTAGACGTGCCTGAGAAGGTATTGTTGATTAGACATGCTTTTGAGAATCTAATTATCTACTTTCTAGAGCTTATTTTTCTTATTGCCTTAGGTTTTAAAGTGTACTTCATATCCTTTTCTTGCTTCCTCCCCTCCTTTTTTCTGATACAAATCATATAGCATGGGTATGTTTGTCACCTTTGCTTAGAAGAAATTCTTCCGGCATTGCCATTAGGATCTGATATTTGAGCTAAACTTTGATTTGGCGTGGAGAGTTGAAATTACCATTTTCTTTGTAAACTGCAAGCCATTTAGATTTTAGATGTTATCTTTGTTGTTAGCAAAGCGTGTTATGTTTTGTATAGTGTTTCCTTTGTAAACATCTGTAATTCTATTTACTCAATCAAATTCTGTCTCTGTGAAACAATCCATAAAATGAACCTTATATTGTGAGCTAGGTGGATGTAGTGGTTAACTCACTGATGTGTATTTCACTGTAGTTTGATATATAAACCTCTTGGATTTTCAGCATGGAGTGGGGGGAAAAATCCTGATTACAGTTCTCTTTCCCCACTTAAATTTCTCTTAAGTTTTTTTGTTTGTTTGTTTTGTTTTGGCTATCTTTCTCAACTGTCAGTGGAATTATTGTCTTCCTGTCTCCATATTCAGGTAGTGTCAGTGGCTGAGTATCACCGCAGGATCGATGCTCTAAATACTGAAGAACTGCGCACACTCTGCAGACGTCTCCAGGTGCCCCCTTCAGTGGTTTAAACCCCTCCAGAGATTGAATACTCCTCGTTTTTAGTGTCTTTCGTCAGGGCAAATCTCATTTTTGAAGGATTTGTTTTGACTGTAGCACTAAAATAATCCATCAGAAAATTCCTTTTTGTATTAAAGAGTACATTATTGCCTTGAAGAGCCGCAGGATTATCTTTTCTGTCTTCTTTTCAGTTGAAAAATATTCGGAGGAATTTTCTGTCACTTTGAACTGTTCTCAGTACTGTGTGTTTCTTAGAGCAATGAGGAGTTTTCCTTTAATTTATTTTGGAAGAATGTCTTTGGTTTGAGATTGAATCTTTACTAAACAGAATCTGAAAGATGTGGTACTATGGGAAAGTTTTAATGGATAGCAAGGCATAAATATTTTCTCTTCTTTAAGGGTATTTCAGTTGAATCAACCTCACATCAAGTATCTTAATGAGATAAATTGTTTTTGTTCTTGAGGTATTCCTGGTTGGTATTAGAAATACTTCGTAATAGTATAGGTTGGGCACCAGAATTAGATAAATTATTTAAAATTCTGTGAAATAATATTTGTGATTTTTTTAGAAACAAGAAAGCAATACAATCAAATTTATTTTTCAGTTTTGTGTATTGTTGTGTGTTTTCCTCTTCTTAATAAGATATGCTTTCACGGCTTTGCTAGAACTACTGAATTATTTTCTTTTCTTTTAATGCTTCTTGTGCTGCCTTGGATTTTTTTTTAACCTTTCACATCATCAAAATAAGGGTAAAACATGATGATGATGTGAAAAAATTAAAATAGTTTAGTTTCTCATCAAAAAACAATATAGTTCTAGAACATGTATTGGTTGAAAAAATATGCTGTTTAGATTTGGTAAGAAATCTATTAAAGGAACAAAGTAATTGAGCAGAATTTATTCCTGCATGGAATCACAGTCACCGAACATTGCTGCATTTTAGTTATCTGCTACAATAGAATGCTATTTTCCAATTTAAAAGTTTTATTGATAATAGGTATGTTTCATATCTTTTATTTTCTAATGTTAATTGTGTTTTATATATTAAAATAAAATTAATATGACAAAGTGTGTGCCAACAAAATAGATTGTATAGGAGTTTATTTTGAGTTAATCAACATTTTTATCATTTTAAGAATATCAATGAGATCATTTCCATCAAGCAAAAGCATATATTCTTTTTAATGCATCAAACTGATCTAATTTAAAAAATAGATTTGTGAACTAATTAACTTTTAAATTTATTGTTTGGTCCAACTAGATAAAAAAGTATTTAGAAAATAAAGATAATGAAGACATTTTTTAAAATAATGGTAACTTTTTCATTGAAGCAAATAAATCCACATTCACACCCAAACACCCCAATGAAAATTTATATTTTATTGTACTATTCTTTAAATTAAAATTTTGGCACTCAGGAAGTTTTCTTAATTATTTTTGGCAAATTTTACATTCAGCATGAAAAAAATCCCATATATTTATAATAGCACAATAAAAAGCAAACTAGCTAGCTCACTTTTGCCCTTCCACAGCAGAATTAAAGTTTGCATGCAACTGTCTTCTTTTACACAGAAATATGGGGGTTTATCATTCATTACCTGTCCTTCCTCATGTAGTAGATGAGAAAAATATCTGCTTATAGTCAAAAAATCTTTTTCTACACTGAATATGTCATTGTTATTAGATGGAGCATCTTTTGCCTTCCAAAATCCTAAATTAAAGCTGTAGCCACCTTTTCTAAGATGCAAAGTTTGATTTCTCTCAAAAGCTGAAATTTTTGAAAGCATGTTGCAATTTTATATTAATATGCTGCTGCTGTTTTACTTATTTAGATTACTACAAGGGAAGACATAAATTCAAAGCAGCTTGCTCCAGTGAAAGCAGACCTGGATTCTGAATCTTTTCGACCAAACCTAAGTGATCCCAGTGAACTCTTACTGCCAGATCAAATTGAAAAGGTATGACATACTCACGTATGTATGTTTCTGAGTGTGTGCCCATGAGAGTAAAACAGCCTCTTTGCAGTTGTTTTGAAAACTAAAGAAGCAGGGTTACTGCTACTAGTCTTCCTCTCCCATGAAGAAGAAGTAAACAAAATATAGCAACTAGTGTAATAGAAGGTATTGGGAGATTTGGGTAAGCAGAATATTAAAATAAATAACAATAGCAATTTAGGTGAGACACTACAATAGCCAATATTTATTTAGTTTCTTATTGTGTGCTAGTTACTTGCTTTATGTGAATTATCTCGTATAGTTGTTACAACACCTGTAGGAGTTGGATATGCTTATTGTGTGCATTTTATAAGCAAAGAAACTTAGGCCTAGAGAGGTTAGTAATGTGTTCAAAGTCAAACAGCTATAAAGTATTAAAGCTTGATTTCTAACTCTGATAAGTCTGACTCTAGAGCCCATTATTTGAAAGGTTATTAATAATCAAGCTAACAGTCCATTCAGTATTTTTGTTAATTTGATACAAAGGACACAAACAATAAGTGATCCATGTTTCTTATCTCTGTTCTAATCTGTTTCTTGTTTGGCATGTTTCTTTTCCTAGTGGACAGTTAATATTTCATGCTGAGAAATGTAGTTACTCTTCAGCCATCTCAGTATCTTTGAGAATGATAAATAATTTCTACTGTTATTTTTGTAGCCTTTTATTAAATTCCAACTGGCATTAGTACCCTACAAATTGATAATAAGCTATCAACTAAATGTTAACATTTTATTTTTTAAAGCTTACCAAGCATCTTCCACCAAGGACAATTGGCTATCCGTGGACCCTTGTTTATGGTACTGGGAAGCATGGCACAAGCTTGAAGACTCTTTATCGAACAATGACAGGTTTAGACACCCCAGTGCTGATGGTGATTAAAGACAGTGATGGGCAGGTATGAAAAGCTACATAGATACCTTACCCTTTAAGAGAATACAGTAACTTTTAGCATATTCTTTTGATAAAAATTGTTTTGATTAGTACATTTTATTAAGTTTAACTGACAATTATTGAATACTTTCAATATGAAAGGCAATGCTGAGTGAGAAGATAGATATGAGCATGAATAATTAAAGAGTTCCTGCCTTCAAAGGGTTGATAGTCTGGTAGAAAAGAACATTGAAGTATACCAGTGCCTCTAATGCCAAGCAAAATATCCCAAGTGTAGTAACAACCTAGAAGAAGCCAAAGAGTGTTTAGAGTAAGAATTGTTCATATCTATTTGGGGGAGAAAAGGATGTGGTTCACAGCAAGGATGGAAGTGGACAGAGTCTTGAAGCATGGGTAAAGTTTTGAAAGTTAAAGATAATTATGTGAGGATGATACTAAGAGCAAAACCACAAATAAGCTAGAGAAACATTGGGTTGTTCCTGAAACAGCAAATTCAGGTTGATTTTCAGCATTGGAGAGTATTGAGAGGGTGAAATAGCAATATTAATTTAAAAAACAAAACAAAGCACTACAAAACTAACACCTTTAGCGTGCTTATTCTGCACACGTGACTAATCACTTTATATGCATTATCTTATTTAATCATCAAAGCCCTGTGAGATTGATACTTTAATTAGCTCTGCTTTAAAGGTGAGTTAACTGACTTAAAGAATTTAATCAACTTTCCCAAGGTTATACACCCAATAAAAAGTATTTGCAGCAATGAAAATGAATGAACAACTGCTACATGCCATAGCACGGATAAGTGTCACAAAGATAATATTGAGTGAAAAATGAGACACTAAAGAGTAACTTCCTTATGATTCCTTGTATAGTAAGTTCATAAATGGGCAAAACAAATCTATGTTTATTGTCAGGCTAGTGGCTTATTTTGGGGAAGTGGGGATGGTAGTGCAGAGGAGGCACGAGGAGAGCTTCTGGAGTGCTGGTAATGTTCTGTTTCTTGGTCTGAATGAAGGGTTAAATGGATCTTTGCTTTGTGATAATTCCAAATTGAGCTGTACATTTATATTTTATAGATAGACCTGTCAATAAGAAAGTCTATTTTAAAAATTAAGACTATAAAAATAGAATGTCAGGAGACACAGTGACTGTAGACATCATCTGTCAGACTCTCTACATTCCCATTTGTAATGTGGAAACTTAGACCCAGAGCATTGAAATGACTTGTCCAGGTCTCTTATTCACTATTGTTTTTTAGGGTATCTACTGTGTGTCTTGAACTAAGTTCATGGCATTATAGGACCAAAAGATTCAGATCCAAGGCCTACCCTCATTGAATTTACTGTCTATTTTATATTCTTTTTTTTTTTTTTTTTGAGTTTACTCTCTAAGAAAAAAATAGTATACCTTTTTAATACAGTCACATGTCGCTTAATGACAGGGATACGTTCTGAGAAATGCTTTGTTAGGCAGTTTCATCGTTGTGTGAACATCATAGAGTATACTTACACAAACCTAGGTGGTATAGCCTACTGCACACCAAGGCTTCATGGTACTCATCTCATGGACCACCACCATATATGCAGTCCATCACTGACCAAGATGTTATATGCATTGCATGACTGTAGTAGAATGTTTACCTGTACTAAAGGGATTTTGCTTCCCTAAGTGCTATAATCCCACAGCATCATGTTATCCTTATTGTACATACATTTTGCATATAAGTCCTCCTGAAATATGTGAACCACTTTTTAAGATTGTCTAATTGTTATAATAAGCATCTTTTTAGATTTCAAACCTAGGAAAATTCTGTTTTTTCCCTCTTGAGAAACTGATACGTTTTGTACTTGACAGTAATATGGATTATATAGCAACTGACCATGTTTCCCTTTTAAGAACAAGCAGATAAAACTATACTAGATTTCTATTTTTTTTGCATTTTACTTAAACATATATAATGGGATAATGCTTAATGAAACAAATTAATATTCATGTCATTGAACATGCCTCTTTTTATCCTTAGGTTTTTGGTGCATTAGCATCTGAGCCATTTAAAGTGAGTGATGGCTTTTATGGTACTGGAGAGACCTTTGTCTTTACATTCTGTCCAGAGTTTGAGGTAAGGATGGTTATTCCAGTATTCAGTTTATAAAGAGATGGCATAATGAAAAGAATGTGCCCTTTGGAGTCATGCACACTTGCATTTGACTCTCATCTCTGCCTTATACTAACTGATAAGTTAGCACTGTTTTGACCATTTTGAACTTCAGCTTTCTTGTGAATAGAATGAGGATCATAAAATGTAACAGGGTTGTTTAAAAATTAAATGAGAATCATATACATACAACACTTGGCATGGTGCCAGACTCACATCATGTGCTTAATAAGGATTATACATCATTATTACTATTCTGTTTATGAATTGTCATTGTGAAATCCCTACAAACTTTTAGTGACTAAGTTTAATGATATAAGTAAGTCTTGAAAACTTAAAAAATAAATTAGTTTAAATGAAAAGTGATTAGCTGAGTCCTTTTTCTTTATTGTGGCTTAACTAACTTGAATTGAATACATTCTAATGGCAATAAGATCTAAAGTGTAAAGGTATACATGAATTTTAGTGAATGTTTGACTCTGTTTAAAACATTGAATGCAATCGCAGCATCTCAGGTACGTTAAGTTTCAGCATGTCAAACCTGTCCTAAGAGATGAAATTATAATCTTGAAAAATGGAATCAACACAGTTGGTTAAAAAAAGACAGAGAGTGGTCTTTAGGAACAGTTTCTATAATGAACAAAATAGGAAGGATTTGATAACACAGAAGCAGCTCTCTTAACAAACTAACCGGCTCACTAGATTAACCAGTGCTTTTCATTCTCTCCATAAAACATATCAGCTGATGCCTGTAGCTAACTCGAAGCTTGTTAACAGTTTTTTTAACCTTCAATTGTACTTATTCTCAAAATTTTTATGCTATTTCTACCTGATAGCTGTAATGATGTAATTAATCAAATGTTATATAACTGTGAAAAAGTGAGTGTTAAAGTTTATTTTATTGAAAACTATAATGAATACTTTGGAAAAACTTGATAAAGGTGAAGTGCTAGCAGTTGCTATTGTATTAGGTTTAGGTACAACTCCCATAAAAGTTTAGAAAAAAAATTTTTTTAAATATTAGTATCTAGAAGTTTTTCCTTTGGATTTCTCAAGTGTTTTTATGTTCTCGCTGCTCTTTAAAGAAGTTGAAACTGGAAATCATAAACGTGTGTTATGGACTTAAATCAGAATGATGATAGGCAAATCCATACCCGAAGAAAAGATCTTGGCCCTATATCAAAATCTTATCAAATTAATGTGCAATTATGTTTAATGTTAAAATAAAAGTTAATAGCATCTATATCAGTTTTTTAAACTGATTTTTTACTTCAACTTTTTCATTAACCATCCAACTCTTGCTGTCTATATAGTCAGAACAGAGACGTGTGTGTGAAGAGATGATAAGATTTGAGGAATTGGATTTGAAGGTTATGTTGCAGTAGGGCAGGTGCTTTCACGTTTACTCACACAAACACTAAAACCCAAAGCACCAGATCCTTCTGCCCAAACTTTTACTGTTCTTGTTATTATTCTTCTCACTATCAATTTAGGCTTTGTTAACTATTTGGGGTTTAGGAAAACTAACTCTGTATAGTGACCATTTTCGTCTACATATTTAAAGCTTTTGTTCATTTGTGTAGGTCTTTAAGTGGACAGGAGATAATATGTTTTTCATCAAAGGAGACATGGATTCACTAGCTTTTGGAGGTGGAGGGTAAGTCTCTTGAACATTTTACCATGGAATTTTTAAAGAAATCAAAAAAATTCATTTGTGTTATTTATAAAATCAGTTATCTCTGGAAAGTTTTAACATTAGAATCCTAATTTGTATATTATGACTAAGAAAGTATAATATATCTGCAAGAAGATGCTTAGGTGTAGTATTTGAAACTGTTGGTTGAGTATTTGTTTTATTTGTTTTAAGCTACTGTTGAGTTGGTTCCCTTTGGATTAAAACCCTCCTTTTCTTTAGAGTATAGTGACTCCTTGGTATTTGATAGAGAAATATACTAATACCTTAGAACTTCTCAAATTTTCAAAAAACCACGGTGATATGTTATTTCTCCCAAGGTATGAAAAAAGTCCCACTGTTTTCATGTAGTTTTACCCAGGAGATTATTTGGATTGATATTTTAGACAATAGTAGAAGTTTGTTTTCCTGCAAAATATTTCAATGACCTCCCAAGTTTTCAGGGTTGGTTTTCTTGTTTGTTTTGTTTTTAGCAGTATGAGTCAGTCAGTAATTTGATTTGATTCTTTTGGCATAGCAAGCACTTTGAGAAACTTTCTTATTATTTGTTTCTTATATCTTAACTTCATTTAGACTTTATGGTGTTTGGAGGTAGCTTGCTCTGCTATCTCCTAGTCTAGACTTCTCAAATAGTGCTTAGCAAACATCAACTCCTTCCTTTGTTATTTCTCTCTGTCCTTCAGGATCAGACATAAAGTATGCTAAATAATTCCCAAACTTATAAAAGTGTTATTTGTTTCTCACGGTTGAGGATATATAGTAATAATTCATTCAGACCGCAAAATCTTGTTAGCCTGTGAGAATATTCGTCATCCTGAGTGATTCTAACAAATTCTCTTACAACTTCTCTGTAGACAGGTGTTTGGAAGACATGATTTCAGTGATTAAAAAATAACCATGGTTATTATAGCCTTCTCTGAAGGACATAACTAGGTAACTACAAACCATGTTATTTTTGGTTGTTGGAATCAGCATATAATGTTTATATGTTCCAATTACACTTTTTTTTGGTGGGAAGGAGGTAGTCATTCAGCCCTACCCCAAATGATAGTTTTACATGTGAGTCAATTAGTTCTCCAGGAAGGCCTCAGATCCAAAGTGGCTTATAATTTCAAGCTGTTAAGGGTGACTTGAGTCTTTGAAAATAACATACACACTGTCATTAGATGTCTTCTGGAACTTGATTTTGATTATACATGATTCCAGCAAGCCAAACTAACCATTGGGTCATTTGATAACAAATTAAGACGAGTTTAGTCTTTGAGGTAGGAGAGTACAGGCTCAGAAAACGGGAACTACAGGGATTTGATATTCCAGAATTGCAAACAGGACCCCCCAGAAAAATCAGAGTCATGATATTTTTATATCATTTTATGATGAACTGAAAGTAGGCTTTGGAGTCAGATAGACTTGATTCACATTCCAGCTTCACTATATATGTGGAACCTTGAGCAAACTCAAGTCTAAAGTTTTCTCAGCTGTGACTTGGAGATTGAACCCTTAACATTAACCCTACATTTTCTTTTAGATGATATGGAGTTTTCATGCGTCTGAGAAATTCATGTTAAATATATTAAAACCATACAGCAAAGAGAAACCTATAAGATCAGGGAAAGAATAACAGAGTAGCGCCTGTCTCAAGAGCTAATTCTATATGAAATTAATTTTAGAGGATTCATTTTATTCCTTGATCTGTATATTAAGTGATTTTATAATGGGATCTGAACAAAACAAAATTGCCTTGTGCTAGTGTGGAAAGGAGCAGGGAAGAGTTTGGAAAAATTAATGGTCTTAGAGTTGTTGGATTTTGAAATGTCTCATTGAAATGATTATTTTACAACCTCTGCAATTATTATTTTACAACTTAAGGCATAAGTATTAAGAGATTATTGTTAAAACTGTTTTCTTTTGTGTATTGCAGAGGAGAATTTGCCCTTTGGCTTGATGGAGATCTTTACCATGGAAGAAGCCATTCTTGTAAAACATTTGGGAATCATACCCTTTCGAAGAAGGAAGACTTCTTTATCCAAGACATTGAAATCTGGGCTTTTGAATAAATAGAATGCTCTCTGTCTTAGCAGAATAATGGCCCAAACCTGACATGGACAAGTGTTGTTGGGAAAGTTCAAGAAGCAATACAATGTAACATGTCACTCGTGCTTTAAAATTAGTCGGTATCACCATTTATTACAGCTATAATTTTGGAATTTATTTTTTAAATCATGTTTATATCCCAGAGTTTTTTAGGTTTAGACCATGGCATGGGTCCACGCAGTATAACAGCTTGAGTTTTGTCAGAATTTTGGCAGCATTTAGCTCATAGTGACCACCTCATCTACAATCCATGTTATCTCAGTCTCCTAATAGAATGGTGCTCTTTTGTTGAACCCATTTTGCTTTATTATTTTTAAAACTATATTGATTGTTTTACTAGAACAGTCTAATTGGGGCACTGAGGGAATGAAGACTAGATACTGCTGTATCTGTGAGGTTGGCACAGGTGACCTTTGGACCTGCTCAACATATTCTTATGAAGGAAAAAATACATGCCAAAATAACGCATACTTCATAGACCACTGAGTTCTAGTTTTAGTTTACACTACAGCATTCTCTTTATTAATTTTGCAGGTATACTTAGTTTCATTTTAATAAAAATGAAACTTGAGAATTCTGGTTGTAATAGACCACAACGCATGTGATTTGCAGGTTTGGGCATATGCTTTTATCATTGAATTATCTGATAAAGAGTTATAAAATGACAAAGGAGAATGAGAACTTGATTCTACCGAATTTAATATATCAAGGAAGAAAATATACTATTTGCATATTTGTAGCTTAGCAGGGCATTATAAGTATAAAAACTATGAAACAGATGCATATTTCTTCAACATATTGTGTCAGGTATACTGTTTTATAGTTCTGTTGTTTTAGCCTTGTTGCACACCAACTCCCAAAATATAAGTTCCTTTTCAAAAGGAAAAAAAACTTGTGATTTTTTTTTGAGTGGTATATATTATTAATTACCATTAGCATTTGCTGTTATAAAAGGGCAGTGATTATAGTAGACAATATTGTAACTCAGTAGACTTGTTGAATATGCAAACTTACTGTCAAGTGACCTCAAAAGAAAAAAAAGGAAAGCTAGAATATACTAGTAGTTCTTATCCTCTTTTGTAGGAAACCAATAATAAGCCATTGTGGCAATAATTCATCAGTTAATTTCAAAGCTTCATGTTATGCACACAAACACAAAAAATCCTGCTGTTATACATGTGACAGTGACCTTGTGCTGAAATTTCAGCTATTCCAGATAAACATTGTATATTATCTTGTAAATTAATGTTTAAAGGTAGTTTTGTTCTTATAGAAAGTGTTGATTGCCAGGTTGCTTATAGCACTTTAAATTATTCTAAAAATGAAATATAAGCCAAATATGTTGGCTAAAGTAGTTTTAGTTGTATAGCACTTGAATATATTTAGACCTTTTGAGAATTTAGATAATTATCTAAAGAAAGCATAATGCTAATGGAAAAGAAAATCTGTTGTTATATTTAATATGCTATTGCTGAATATGTATAGAAATGCAGGGCGTCATTTCCTTGTCTATATAAAGCTCTCTCATTATAAGTTAGTAACAGTATATAGATTAAATGTTTACAATATAATAGGGAATTGTAAATAAGTACATCAGTTTTTGTCCCCTTTGGTCTTCCACAGCAGTATTATTGTCTTTGTGGAGTTGACTCATCATAAAAAAAAAAAAAAAAATCCTGTATTGGATTTCAATTACAATAAGGTTATAGCGGTGTATACCAAATAAAATTAAATATATAAATACAAATTTGAGGTTGGATTTATTGAGTAATCAAGTTATTTTCATATCTAGGAAATCTTTGATTAACCATACTACTATCTTTGATGTGTAAAAAAATGCTTCTAGTAGCCTTGGCAGTGGTGACGGTGATGGTGGTGGTAGTGGTGATCGTGATAATAGTGATGGAAGGATTCATTCAGGTAGAGGGAGCACCACAGTTTAGAAAATGGGGAAGGGAGAAGGCACTTGACACATGAAGAAGTGCAAGTCATTTGATACTTTTCAATTATGTTGTTTTCTTTTTTTGATGGGAGTGCATAGCAAGGTAAGACTAATGTCATGAAGAGCTTTGTTGTATGCAATGCCAAGAAATTTAGATATTTTTTTAATCTCATAGGAGCAATTAAGAAAATTTGGAGGAATGACATGATCAAATTTGTACTTTCAGAAGATCTCTGTGAAAAACAGTAGACAGAAGGACTAGAGACAAGAGGAACAAAAAGCCTGTTGTAAAGTCCAGAGAAAAAATGATGAGGCCTGAATAAGAATAGTAGCAAGGGTGACAGGAAGGAGACATCGATTTGAAAGAGATGTAGGAATTAGAATTAACAAGATTTGGTTATTAATTGGATGTCAGAAAGAGTTAGGGCTAGCTCTCGTGTTTTTCACTTAGGAAGTGAGTGTATTATTTATCGAGATGGGTGATGTGCAAAAAGAGAAACAAGTAGGAGATGGGGTAATTAGATTAGTTATGGACCTTGTTATAGTATGATGTGAGAAACTGGAGAACAGATTGCGGGGTGGGATTTAATATTCTGTTCTGATAGGTAAAAAGATTTTTAAATCAACAACATACAGGTGGATGTTGAAGCCGTAACCTGTGAATGAAATGTCGTTGGAGATTGTAGACTGATTAAAAAGAGAGAATTTTTGAGATAGATTTTTGGGCTATAGTAATATTAAGTGACAGGAAGAAGAAAAGGCTCTAAGCTTTCATCTCAAGAAGCTAGAACAACAACAACAAATTAAACCTAATGAGAATAGTAGGTCAGACAAAATAAAGATATGAGCAGAAGTCAATAAAATTTAAAACAAGTATACAAAACAGAAAATCTGAGAATAATAAAATTATAAACCTCTAGCAAGATCAAGAAAAAGAAAGCCAAACTACCATTGTTAAGAATGTAAAAGAAGACATCACTACAGACCCTGTAGACCTTAGAGATAGGATATTGTGAAGAACTTTGCATCAATAAACTTGACAATGTAGGTGAAATGGAAAAACGTTTCAGAAAACAAAATTTACTAAACCCGACTCAAAAAAAAAGTTTTTTATTACAGAAATTGAATCTGTTAATTTAAAAAAAAAGCTTTCCCACAAAAAACTCAGGCCCATATGGTTCCACTGAGTAATTTTTTTAAAGTAAAATACAAAAATTTAATTTTTAAAAATTTTTTAGGGAAAAAAAGTGTCAGTCTTAGATGAACTCTTCCAGGATACTGAGAAAAGGGAAAACCTCTGATATTGCTTTTTGAGGCTAGCATGACCTTGATACCAAATCTTTACAATCTTTACAAAAAAGTAAAATTACAGAATGGTCTCATATGAACATAGGTACAAAATTCTACATAAAATAATCACAAATCAAATGCAGCAATGTATGACAGAGTAATATATTATAACCATATAGGCTTTATTCCAGGAAAGCTAGAGTAGTTAACATTTTTTAATGATGCCATTAACCACATTTACAGGAAAAAAAAATTTCATGATCATCTCTATAGAAGCAAAAGCAGCATTTAATTTCAATGCCCATTTATGTGTAAAACTCTTAGCAAACTAGCAAAGAAGGAATCTTCCTGCTTTCTGATAAAAGAAAGGAATCTGATAAAAACTATTCTTGAAAAAGTACAAGGAAGCATCATCTTTAATGGTGAATTATTGAAAGTTTTCTCCCAGAGATAACCCAATAATGATAATTACTGTCACCACTTATATTCAACATTGTTTTGGAAGTTCCAACCACTGCAATAAAGCAAGGGAAAAAAAAGTCATAAATGAGGATTGGGAATGAAGAACATTAAATGTCATTTGTATGTGATATGATTGTGGACAGAGAAAATTACAAAAGGATAAAATTTTTGGAATTGATTTAGCATGGTCGGTAAATACAAATTCAGTATAAAGAACACAAACCTTTCATTTTTTTATGTACAACCAACAATTAGAAAATGAAGCTTAAAATATTACCATTTGTAATACCATTGAAAATGTTGGTTATATGACAAAAAGAAAAAGATCTAAGTAGGAAGGATATGCCATATTCATGATTGGAAGACAATATCAAAAGATGTCAGTTCTCTCAAATTAATCTGTATCGGCAGTGAAAATCTCAGCCAGATTTATTTTTGTGGAAATTAAGCTGATTCTATAATTTATATGGAAATGTAAAGACAAAGAATAGCTAAGGCAACCTTGAAGAATGAGGCTGTGCCCTTAAATACCAGATACTGTGATTTATTAAAAAGCTGAGTAAGATAATGTGGTATTGGTCAAAGGATATACAAAGGAATGGATCAAAATTGAGAGTTCAGAAATGAACTGATTTTTTCAAAGATGGCACTGCTGCTCAGTGGAGAGGATGGTCTTTTCAGTAAATGGTGCTAGGTTAATTGGATGTCTGTATGGAATAAAAAATCTTGGCTCATCTCACACCACATAGAAAAATTAATTACAGATCTAAATGTGAAAGGTAAAACAAGAAAGTTACTAGTTTTAAAACTATAGGAGAGTATCTTCATTATCCTAGGATGCGCATACGTTTCTTAAATGGGATACGAAAGCACTAACTATAAAGGAAAAGTGATAAATTATACTACATTAACACTTTAAAAGCTCTTATCAAAAGACATCATTAAAAGTGAAAGGGCAACCAACAGAATGGAAGGTTTTTGTAATATACAGATCTAATGAAGGTCTCAGATGATACACAATATATAAATGACTACAAATCAAAAAAGCTCAACAAAAAGCAGAAGACTTTGGCAATTCCTAAGAGTATTAAAATTGCCAATGAAGGCTATTTTAAAAGGGAATGTAGAGTGGAATAACTTTGGAAATCTTTTCTTGGCAGTACCTGCTAAAGCTAGGCCTTTGACCAGCGAACTTAATTCCTTGGTATGCACCCAACAGTAATGTGTGTATTTGTTTACGAAGAGATATGTGCTAGAATGTTTACAGAACTATTTGCTTTCATTCTCCTCCCCACCATCTCCCTCCTCCCTCCACACACTCACCCACTCACCTATTATTTTACTGAATCTAATTCCATTACATTTTACAAATTTGCATGCATCTCTTAAGAACAAGAATATCCTTTTATATAACCACAGTACAATAATCAAATTCAGGAAATTTAATATAATACAACAAGATTTAATATGCAATCCATTTTTGAATCTCACCAGTAGTCTTAATAATACCCCTTTTAAAAAAATTATTGAGGTCATGTTGGCTTATAACATCATGTAAATTTTAGGTGTATATTATTATGTCAGTTTCTATATAGACTGCATTGTGTTCATCAGCAATAGTCTAGTTTTTTCCATCACCGTATATATATACCACTGTACCCCTTTTGCCCTTCCCCCACCCCCTTCCCCTCTGGTAACCACTAATCTCCTTATCCATGTGTTTGTTTTTCTTTCACATATGAGTGAAACCATATGGTGTTTGTCTTTCTCTTTCAGGCTTATTTCACTTGGCATAATACCCTCAAGGTCCATCCATGTTGTTGGAAATGGCACAATTTTGTCCTTTTCTATGGCTGAATAATATTCCATTGTATATATATATTTAACTACATCTTTATCCATTCATTGTTGATGGGCACTTGGGTTGCTTCTATGTCTTGGCTGTTGTGAATAATGCTGCAATGAACATAGGATTGCATAAATCTCTTTGAATTGTTGATTTCATGTTCTTTGGATAAATGCCCAGTAGTGGGATAGCTGGATCATAAGGTATTTCTATTTTTAACTTTTTGAGAAATCTCCATACTGCTTTCCATAGTGGCTGCACCAGTTTGCCTTCCCACCAGCAGTGTATGAAGGTTCCGTTTTCTCTACATCCTCTCCAATATTTGTTATTTCTTGTCTTGTTAATTATAGCCATTCTGACAGGTATAAGGTGATATCTCACTGTAGTTTTGATTTGCATTTCCCTAATAATTAGTGATGTTGAACATATTTTCATGTGCCTGTTGGCAATCTGTATATCTTCTTTGGAAAAATGTCTGTTTATATCCTCTGCTCACTTTTTGTTCAGGTTTTTTTTGTTGTTGTTGAGTTGTATGAGTACTTTATGTATCTTGGAATTTAATCCCTTGTCAGATGTATGATTTGCAAATATTTTCTCCCAGTTGGTGGGTTGTCTTTTTGTTTTGGTTCATGGTTTCCTTTGCCTTGCAGAAGGTTTTTAGTCTGATATAGTCCTGTTTGTTTATTTTCTCTTTTGTTTCCCTTGCCTGAGTAGACATGGTATTCAAAAAGATACTGCTAAGACTGATGTCAAAGAGTGTACTGCTTATATTTTCTTCTAGGAGTTTTATGGCTTCAGGTCTTACCTTCAAGTCTTTAATCCATTGAGTTAATTTTCGTGTATGGCGTAAGATAATGGTCTATGTTCATTCTTTTGCACATGGCTGTCCAGTTTTCCCAACACCATTTATAGAAGAGACTTTCCTTTCAACATAGTACTGGAAGTTTTGGCCAGACCAATTAGGCAAAAAAAAGAAAGAAAAGGAATCCAAATTGGAAAGGAAGAAGTAAAATTCTCACTGTTTGCAGATGACTTGATTCTCTATATAGAAAACCCTAAAGAGTCCACCCGAAAACTATTAGAAATAATCAACAACTACAGCAAAGTTGCAGGATACAAAATTAACATAAAAAGTCAGTTGTATTTCTATACACTAAAAAAACTAACAGAAAGAGAAGAATACAATCCCATTTACAATCGCAACAAAAGGAATAAAATATCTGGGAATAAATTTAACCAAGGAGGTGAAAGACCTGTACACTGAAAACTATAAGACATTATTGAAAGAAATCAAAGATGACATAAAGAAATGGAAAGATATTCCATACTCATAGACTGGAAGAATAAACATGGTTACAATGTTTGTATTACCTGAAGCAATCTATAGATTCAATGCAATTCCAATCAGAATCCCAATGACATTCTTCACAGAAATGGAACAAAGAATCCTAAAATTTATATGGAACAACAAAAGACCCTGAATAGTCAAAGCAATCTGGAGAAAAAAGAACAAAGCCGGAGGTATCACAATCCCTGACTTCAAAATATACTACAAAGCTATGTAAGCAACACCATGTTTCTCCACTGCTATCATTTTTTCCCTTTGTAATTAATAAGGAATGTGTAGGGAGGTACTTTGATACCATGGATATTCTATTCACCAAATTTTCATAGTGTTTTGATATTCATTGAGGATTCTTGGCTAAATTACTAAGATAGTTGCAATATGATGATTTTTCTAACTCTTTCATTCCCAGCACATTTATTAGTTGGCGTTTACTATAAGGAAGAGATTTCCTTTCTCCACCATTTAAGAATATATATTATCAGTATGGACTTTTGGTTTCTTTTCTTTTAATTGAAAGTGTTATATAATCCATTTCTATGTCTAGATTTAAATAGTGGGAACTCTGTCAAGCTAACTTCTGTGCATTTCTCCATTTCCTTGAGCACTTGCCTCTGTGCAACAAGATGTCCCAGACATGTCAGTACAGGCATACCTCGGAGATATTGCGAGTTCGGTTTCAGACCACCACAATAAAGCGAATATCACAGTAAAGCAAGTCACACAATTTTTTTCATTTTCCAATGGATATAAAAGTTATGTTCACACTATAGTGTAGTATATTGTGTGTAATAGCATTATGTCTAAAAAAAATAACCAATGTATGTGCCTTAATTAAAAAATACTTCATTGCTAAAACATGCTAACCATCATCTCAGCCTTCAGTGAGTCATAACGTTTTTGCTGGTGGAGGATCTTGCCTTGATTTTGATGCCTGCTGACTGATCAGGATGGTGGTTACTGAAGGTTGGGGTGGTATCCTAAAAGAAGACAACAATGAAGTTTGGTGCATTAAGACTGTTCCTTTCACCAATGATTTCTCTGTAGCATGTGATGCTGTTTGATAGCATTTTACCCAGAGTAGAATTTCTTTCAAAGTTGGAGTCAATCCTCTCAAATCCTGCCACTGCTTTATCAACTAAGTTTGTATAATAGTCTAAATCCTTTCTTGTCATTTCAACAATCTTACGACATCTTTACTAGGAGTAGATTCCATCTCAAAAAAATCACTTTCTTTGCTCATGCATATGAAGCAACTCCTCATCTGTTAAAAGTTTTATCATGAGGTTGCAGCAATTCAGTCACATCTTCAGGCTCCACTTCTAGTTCTCTTGCTATTTCCACCAGATCTGCAGTTACTTCCTCCACTGAAATCTTGAACCCTTCAAAGTCATCCATGAGGGTTGGAACCAACTTCTTCCAAACTCTCATTAATGTTGGTATTTGGTCCTCTTCCCATGAATCATGAATGTTCTTAATGGCTTCTAAAATGGTGAATCCTTTCCAAAAATTTTTCAGTTTACTTTGCCCAGATAGAGCAGAGGAAGTACTATGGCAGCTATAGCCTCATGAAATGTATTTCTTAAATACTAAAACTTAAAAGTCAAAATTACTCTTTGATCCATGGGCTGCAGAATGGATTTGTGTTAGCAGGCACAAAAACAACGTTGATCTTGTACATCTCCATTGGAGCTCTTGGGTGACCAGGTGCATTGTAAATGAGCAGTAATATTCTGAAAGGAATCTTTTTTTCTGAGCAGTAGTTCTCAACAGTGGGCTTAAAATATTTAGTGAATCATATTATAAACAGATGTGCTGTCACCCAGGCTTTGTTCTTCCATTTACAGAGCACAAGCAGAGTAGATTTAGCATAATTCTTAGGGAATCTAGGATTTTTGAAATGGTAAGTGAGCACTGGCTTCAACGTAAAGTCACCAGCCGCATTAGCCCCTAACAAGAGAGTCAGCCTGTCCTTTGAAGCTTTGGAGCTTTGGAGCTGGACATTGTCTTCCTTCTAGCTATTAAAGTCTTAGATGGCATCTTCCAATAGAAAGCTGTTTCGTTTACAATAAAAATCTGTTGTTCAGTGTAGTCACTTTCATTAATTATTTTAGCTAGATCTTCTGGATAACTGGCTACAGCTTCTATATCAGCACTTGCTGCTTCATCTTGCACTTTTATGTTATGGAGACGGCTGCTTTCTTAAACCTCATGAACCAACCTCCGCTAGCTTCAGACTTTTTCTTCTGCAGCTTCCTCACCTTTCTCAGCCTTCATAGAATTGAAGAGAGTTAGCCCTTGCTCTGGATTAGGCTTTGGCTTAGGGGGATGTTGTGACTGGTTTGATATTCTATCCAGACCACCAAAACTTTCTCCATGTCAGCAGTAAGTCTATTTCACTTTTTTATCATTTGTGTGTTTACTGGGGTAGCACTTTTAATTTCTTTCAGAACTTTTCCTTTGCATTCACAACTTGGTTAACTGGTGCACGAGGCCCAGCTCTAGGCCTATCTCAGCTTTGGACATGCCTTCCTCACTAAGCTTATTCATTTCTAGCTTTTGATTTAAAGTGAGCAACATGTGACCCTTCCTTTCACTTGAACCATTGTAGGGTTATTAATTGGCCTAATTTCAATATCGTTATGTCTCAGGGAATAGGGAGGCCCAAGGAGGAGAGAGATGGGATACGGCAATCAGTGGAGCAGTCAGAACACACAACATTTATCGATTAAGTTCACCATCCTATACGGATGTGGCTTGTGGCGCCCCAAAACACTTACAATAGTAATATCAAAGATTACTGATCACAGATCACCATAAGATATACAATAATAATGAAAAAGTCTGAAATATTTTGAGAATATATTACAACACGTGACACAGAGACACAGCAAATGCTGTTGAAAAAGTGGCACCGATAGACTTACTCCACCAAGTGTTGCCACAAACTTCAATTTGTAAGAAAGGCAACATCTGCAAAGTGTAATAAAGGGAAGCACAATAAAATGAGGTATGCCTGTACTTTCTGTAACTCAATCCTAGAATCAGCCACTTCTCCAAGTAGACATGTTTCCTTTTAAGGAGAATTGTATTCAGAAATTTGGATGTTAGATGTGCTTGTTGCTACCGGGGTGGCATTGCTTCTAGGGCCTTTCAGGAGACAGAGAGAGGAAATAAATACATCATGAATGCACACTGATACCTCTAATGCCAATCTAACATTACAGAATTCTTCCTTATCTTCCCTCATTCCATGTTTGTATCGCTCTTTTCCCACAGTGAGGACATGAGTATATTACTCATTTGCTTAATCTGACAATATACACATTATAGTTTCAGAATTGCTACACCCATACCCTCACAAACAGCAAATGAAGTAGAATTTAATATTCCTTTGCAGTTCTTTCTTATCTTTAGACTGAAAGTATTTAATCAAAGTATTGTAGTCAAGAGTTAGATACATTTCATTTTTCCCCCTGTGTGGTTATTTTAATCATTTGAAATAGAATTAGGTTCATTACTTTTGTTTGTATTCAATTTTAGCTTTTTATCTGTCTTCATTTATTTAATTTTACTTTTTGTATATGTAAGATATTTAAAAGGTTCCAAAGGTCAAAACTCTACAGAACTCTCTTCTGTCTGTTTCAACCCATTTACACCCATCCCTATAGGAAGTCAATTTCATTATTTCTGGTTATCCTCTATTTTCAAAATATAAATTAAATCTATAAACGTGTACACATAAATAATCCAGTGAGTGTATAAAGTCCAGTGTTTGTATATACACACACATATATGTACACTGAATATAACTCCCTTTCAGTTCTTAAAGATTTTTTTTTAGAACTGCACTCATTGTGTGGATGTATCATACTTTATTCAACCATTTTTCTATTTGTATTAGGTTCTTTGCAGTTTTTACAATGAAAAATAATGCACGATGCATTATGCATATGTATTTTCTTATTGTTTGAGTTTTATCTTGAGGGGAAACTTTAGGAGTGGAATTTCTTAGTCAAAAAGTAAATGCAGAGCCAGCCCTCTTGGTCTAGTGGTTAAAGTTCAGCGCTCTCACCGCTTCAGCTGCCCAGGTTCATTTCCTGGTCGCAGAACCACACCACCCATCTGTCAGTTGCCATGCTGTGGTGGTGGCTCACATACAAGAACTAGAAGGATTTATATCTAGGATATACAACCATGCACTGGTGCTTTGGGAAGAAAAAACATAAATGAAATGTAATTTTGTTAGATATCGGCATGCCCCCAAGATCTGGACACACAACGTTATCAGATAATCTTTGTTGGGATGATAGTAAACCACAGCACTCTGAAAACCTCTAGGCTAAGAGGTCATACAGTGCATTTGTAAATTAAATAATTCAACAGACATTAACTCTGTCTTTACTGTGTACAAAGGAAATGTCCTTAGGTACTGGAGATGGAAATGAATATTCCAGGAATACTAAGGAGACATTTGCTTTAAGAGACCACTTTAGCATGGGCCAGATGGTCTCTTGCTCCTCTTATAATCCCTGAAGAGAGTGACTTAATAAAGTACAGCAATTCTTCCCCAAGTGTAAATTCCCATTGACACAAAATTCTAGTTTATACAGAATTATTTCCATATCATGAGAAACAGCACCTGATAACCTGTTGGGAGTATTAAAAAAAGAAGGAACTTGAGTTTGGTAAGGGAAAGGAAAGGAAAAAGCAGAAGGCAAACTAAGAATATAGGTGCAGCCTCATTTCCTAACACAGTGTGGGAAGAAAGAAAACCCAAGCACAGAACTTCCCTCCTGTTGGTGTAAGTGGGCAGAGTGATAAGAAGGTGAACTTTGGAATCAGGAAGTCATAAAACTTCAGGTTATGAAAGTTGAAAGGCATCAAACATTGGGAGGTGCAGACAAAAGGGGTAAAAAAGTACATTTCAACAGCTCGACACTCTAAACATCTTTTTGAAAGTTTGGAGAAGGAAAATCCTAAGGATTTGGAAACCAATTGTACAGTATCCATTATTGGGAATCTAGAATTACCAATGGTAAACTGCTATTGATAGTATATTTATTTCAAGTATAATTATTTCATATATTACAGTAGTCCCCCCCTTATCTGCAGGGGATACATCCCAAGACCCCCAGTGGATGTCTGGTATTACCAGAGATTAACAAAATAACTAGTAAGAAAATAGAACAATTATAACAACATACTGTAGTAAAAGTTAGCAACCTCAGCATACAATGTTTTTTCTTATTAAGTCAAGAACTTTCATCTTTTAAAGGAAGCACATTATGGCTTCTCTTTGGCATCCAAATTGCCAGCATCACTACTCTTGCACCATGGGGCCATTATTAAGTAAAATAAGGGTTACTTGAACACAAGTGCTGCAATACCAAGACTTTTGATCTGATCACCGAGATGGCTACCAAGGGACTAATGGGCAGGTGGCATATACAGCATGAATACGCTGGCCAAAGGAATCATTCACATCCTGTGAGGGACAGAGTGGAACGGTGCAAGATTTTGTCTCGCTACTCAGAATGGTGTGCGATTAACAACTTATGAATTGTTTATTTCTGAAATTTTCCATTTAATATTTTCAGACTGTAGTTGACCACAGGTAACTGAAACCACAGAAAGCGAAACTGGATAAGGGGGGGACTCCTGTACTTTGGTGACTATAAAACCATCGATGAGGACTTTAATTAGCTTGTCTGCCACCTGAGTTCTGCTGATCTTTTTTTGTCTAAAAGCCCTAAGTTTTTCAGCTATGGATTTTCCTACCATGGAGTTTTTACAATAAAAATCTGTCACATAGCAGGCCTTTTCCTCCAAGGAAACTAGCTTTCTGATTTTACAGCCACAGCTAATTCAGAAGAGTGTCAGTTAATGTAAGCTCTCTGAGAAGACCTTTTAACTCCCTCCTCAAATTCAAACAAATTGAATAATCTCCATCAGTGCCTGCATAAACTGTTATTGTCCAGAGTTGAATATGAGGAAACTCTTTTGAAGCCTTGGTCTAACTATTCTACCGATACTATAAGTAACCCAAATTTCACTCTCTAATTTTGTTGAATTTCAAACACAAGAAGGTGGTATTGTGCAATATAACCTAAAAATAGTAAGAGAAAAACAGGAACAAAAAATCTAAGAAATATCTTTTATTCTTGTGCCATGTCTTTAAATTTTGACAAAGGTTTCACTGTTGTGATAGAAGTGTACATCTTATACGAAATTCTACTTAGAAATATTGGTCATTAATTTGTAATTTAATAAATCTATTATGGAAACAAAAACAAAATGAAATGTATAAACTTTCTTCTTTAAGAAGATATTGGAACTTTCAGTTTGAAAGAGAATCATACATGAAAACAAAGATAATTCCTATACTAATTCGTACTTTATATTGAACCTAACACCTAACAATTATGAGTGTCTGTTATTTTGAGGTATCATAATTTGACATTAATTTCTGTGTTTAATACCAAAATGCTATGATATCATTTAGTAACTTTCACTGAATTCGGTAAGAATTGTAATCTCGCATTTTATTCAGTTTGGTTTTAGAATTATATAAGGCACATTAAGAGAAAAATGACAGGACTAATATTGCTGTTTTATTATTGCTGACTTTCAGATATTTTATAAAGTTTGTTTAGGGCATGAGGAAAATGAAAATGCCTCAAATCTGTTTCGAATTTACCAATGATTCTATCAGATTATTCTACACTGAACATTCTCCTTCCACATAGAATTTCTACTTCACTGTATAGTGACATAAATGTAAGCAGCATGACTCAGTAAGGTTTTGAGAAAAAATAAACTTCTCCAAGAAGTCCTACAAAGGCAGGTAAATCTGAGTCTCTCACCTCTGTTTTACTTTCATATTGAAGGTGAACATAACCACCTTCTCCATTGGCTCTAAGACCACCAGCGATAGCTATTTTGATGTGATTTGTGCAATTCACACAGAAGGACGGCTAACCTCTATTGGAAACCTATTAAGTTCCAAGCCCACAGAGAAATTTCAGCGATTTCAACATTTTATTTGAAAACTTCACTTTTTGTTTATGTGCCTATTTTCTAAGTATGCTATGATAAAAACAAATCTACAAAGTCAAGCTTTTTAGAAAATTTTAAGTTTTGTGAAACTTAATGGAATTCTTTTTTTTCCTAAAAAATGACACAGCATTATATGTTCTGTTCGGCTGATATTTACCTAAAGTCAGCATTCTTCGTAGATGTAATAATTGTTTAATTAAAGGTCTGTAATAATTTCTGCAATGAATAGGCAAATTTTTTGCCTAAAAGAATAAGTGGAATTTCAAATATTTATACTACTATTGTATACTAATAGCACTCTATGCGCTTTCTGAAATGCTTTGTGTGTGCTTTCTCAAAATCTTCAAACTTCCTCAGAAATAGAATGCCAAAAAGTCATTTATGTAAAAATCATTTAATATTTACTAAGTTATTACAGAGAAGTTTGCAGTTTAATTTTTACTATATTAGCATTTCGCATTAAGACAATAGTGGGTCAAGTCTGGCTTTTGCTGTTGAAGGTTCATTTGAGTAGAGTAATCACAACATGGTCATCTCGGCCTTGCCACAGCATTTCTCCTTCGAAGTCAACCAGTCCGTGCTTCCTGGCACGCATGAGAATGCCCACTACTTTATCTGAGATACGAATATATCTATCAAAGAGATCTCCAAAAGTAACCTGGACCTTGCCGTCTCGTCTGTGGGGAGCCATGGTGCGGATAATGAAGCACATGTCCATAATTTCCCTGTAGATGTGCTCCTCAGCTCGCTTGGCCCTTTCGGCGGTTTTGGTTCCCTCCTTGGGACGGCCATAGCCTTCATCTCCTTTGTGTAGGCGGGTGGACATGGCCAGCTGATAATCGAATTCTTCACTGAAAGGATTGAGCTTCTGGGATTGGATGTGCTCATCAGCCCACTGTTGCCATCTCCCTTTCAGGTTGTTCACTGGGCTGTATTTCCGCTGAGCCTTGCAGCTGAGTTTCTCTGTAAACCTGTTCGCCCTAAAGGAGAGAGAGGGAGAAGAATAAAGATATTGATATTTTAAAACCCAAGAGTTGCTTTCTCTTTGTGCTTCCTATATGTATGCATCATAATGTGTCTATAACCTTTTTCATTTTAAATGAAATATAAACACAACACAGAAAAAATAAAAATGAAAGAAGAAAACTCCTACACAGTCCCGCCATTGTTCTTGGTTTGGTGTATGTTCTTCAGATTATTTTCTCAGTGAATCAGATTATTTTCTCAGTGAATAACAGTAATGTTTTAAGCACCATAAAATAATATGAAACTCTGTTTCAAGAAAAAGGCCTCCTTACACAAATATAATGCAAATATGTGTACCTTAAAGTTGCATGTTAATAACATTTCAGAACTGGAATCAATGAGTATATTAAGAGAATCCACTTTCTATAGGACTTCAGTTACTTCCTCAAAATAAGGCTTACACCAGCACACATACAGTGTAACATTTACTCATGTATAGATTTTCATGTGTGGATTTTTAATGACAGTGTATTGAAACTAGTATCAATGATATGTACCACAAAATTTGAAATATCAAGTTGTATAGCTAGAAGACACTATCTTCTATCTATAGTAATAGATAACAATAGTAGCTAGCAATAGTAACATTTATTGAGTACTTTGTGCTAGCATTCTTCTAAACACCTTTCATGAATATCCCCACAATAATTCTGTGAGAGAGGTACTACTATTCTCACTTTACAAATGATGAAACCAAAGCCAGAGGGGTAAGTAACTTGCTTAAAGTCACAAAACAGTTAAGTGATAGAGTTGGGATTTGAACCAAAGTTGAGCTGCCTCCAGAGCCTATGCATAACCACCCTGAAATACTGCCCTAAACTAGTGGCAGAGGCAGGATTCAAACACAAACTATCTGAGGCTAGTGTCAATGCTCTTTCCACCGTGCAGAGGTGCTGCTCAGCACGCGGGTACAGTGTCTACCAAATGGATGAGGTATGTGTCGAATGTATGTGTTTGTCCTTGCAATTTGAAATGAATTTTCTTGTTAAAAACAAAAACGAAAAAACATTGGAAAGAGTAGACCAATGATGTCATGAAGGTGCAGGCCTGATTTTAAAATGGGCAAAATTTGTATTTGAAAGACTTCCCTGTCAGTTTGTATCTACAATCCCTAGGTCTCTTTGCCTTCACATGTAAAACACGAACCCTTGGACTATCTAAGAGTCAGAGATTTGTACTGCTCATCCTCACAAGTGGCCCACCCTTCCTTCTGCCCTCCACCAAGTGGCCTCATGCCTGGAAGCATTGGGATTGGAGACGGAGAGCAGGGCTGAAATTGCTTATGTGAGGGGCATGCCTGAACTAAGAAGCCCTTCCTATCCCAACTCTCACAATTCGTTAATTCAAAACCCAGGTGTGGGTCAGATGTGAGTCTTCTTCACTATCCAAACTTTCTTCCTGAAATCTGGTTATCCAAATGCAGGAAAGGAACAGAGAGAGATAGGGAGGCATACATACTTGCATTAGCATTGTTTTCAAAAGAGGAGTGACATCCACTAGATGGCGAACTTTCATTAATTCCCATGCTTTGTGTTTCGAAAAGTCCTACACTTGCTACACTGTTGCACTATTACAACAGAATTCAAACTAGGAATATACTGCTACATATTACACTATTATTTGTAGCCCCGTGGACAAATGTGTATGACAAAGTTAATCGGGAAAAAGCAGCATACAAAAACTGTATTCACAATTATTATAATTTAAGAAAAATCATATACGTATGGAAAAGTGCTAGGAATTACACTGCACTGAAGTGGAATGGATTTCTCTCAGCCCTGCTGGTCCTCATCATCACCTGCCTCTCCAGAGACCGTCCGGATTCAGCTGCCCAGAGTATGGGCTGCTTGATCTCGTTATCAAAGGAGAGCAAACACCTTGTCCCCTTGCAACCATGGCAATCAGTGGCAGGCATAGTCTTCAACCACAAGTCTAAGGGCATCTCAGCAAAACCACAGCTCATGCCAGATTTGATGCGGGGCATTCTGCTGGAGAAGAGACTTGAAACATCTCAGAAAAAAGTGAAAAGAATAGCATGACTCTTTAACTCACGTTTTATCTCCTGAGCACCAACTGTACTTCTCTCCTATAGTGTTAAACATAATGCAACCTCCCTTTAAGGAGCTTCTAGGCACTTTGACAATCCTTCCATCCTTTATTAAAGGATTTATGACACCTACTGTGTGCCAGACTCTTTTAGGTACTTACTGGATATTCAATCCTGAAAAAAAACCCAGCAAATAACCACTAAGAGACATTCATGAAAATAATCAGAGTAATGCAAATTTGAGAATATACTACAATTCCAACTATGTAAAATGTGTATGCACCAGGCTGAAGAAATCAATAGCGTGTGTACAATTGAAAATAATTATGTTGGCACTGGATGACAGTTGATTTTTTTCCTTTTATTCCAAATTCTCTTTCATGTTGGTATTATATTGATTTTATAATTTAGAGAAAGTAAAAGATAGGAAAATATTCAAATTAGCCTCCAGAGGTAATTTGTTTAAACTGTACATTATAGGGGTTTCTGCTTCTTTGATATAGATTTTTTTTCCTTCTAATTTTAATTAGGAACTTAGATTCCCTGAGTATTGAAACTGCATGTCATTTGGGATAAGGGTTGGGGTTGGTGAGGTAATGAAGCTACAAAGAAGAGAAACATTCGTATCTTCTAAAATAAGCACCTTCTAAATCTTAATGTCCATTTTTTATATCGTCAAATTGTATTTCCCAAAAATAGGAGGGAAGGAAAGTAAAGGAATTGGTTCTATAAGCAAGAATTAGAAAACAGACAAGGTAATTAAAAAAAAAAATTACTAGGAGGAAATATACCTTATTGAGTATTTAATTTTCTCTATCTTGTAACTGTTTTGTATTTTCAATTTTTAAAAAGTCTGAAAGTATCCGGTTTAAATCAGGATTAGGTTATACCCTAAGTTAGTATCTTCTTGGGCAACGAATATGAGACAATATACCAGTTTATCCTGTTTTTTAAAATTTTCAAGTAAAAATGTGAATAGTAGTTTAGATTGAGCTTTAGAAATACAATCTAGTATAAATTCATAGAAAACAAAGCAATGTTCAAAGACCAACATCACACTCATATTTTAGGATACTAATATTTAATCCAGACCCACCTTCTTAGTTTCTTCATTATTAGTAAACACATTTTCTATAGTCAATCAACAAATATTTCCCTCTCCTGTTATGTGCGAGGTAACTAATTCTATTAGACATTACAAGCGTTCTATCCTGGAAAGTTTAGGTTCACTCACTGAAATAAATTCTGAAATTTATTTCTTATCTTTAAAAATTACATCAGTTTGAGTGTTGCTTTCTTATGTGAACAGGGCTCTTTAGCAATATGATGAGAACATGTAAACCAATGTATCATAATTTTATCATTTTGGAGTAATAATTATATAGGTAAATTATTAAATATGATTAAAACTCACAGGAAATAAAAGTTCTGAAAAGTATATTTTCAGAACCTCACCGAGTTCATCGGCACTGGAAGCATTCTCTTTGGTAAACGGCCTTCATCTGGAACACCAGTTTCAAAATGTCATAAGGCCTAAAGGTCGACTTTTCTGGTCTAAGTCTTGGAACTGTATGAAGAAAGTGGAGATCTGCTCTCGTGGCCCCACCCCACAGACTCTTCTAGAGGGAGCATTTCTCCTCATTGCCCAGTAACATTTCTCTGTCAGTAAAGCAAAGAACTTCCGCCACCCTTTCCAATTTCTCAGGGAAGTGCTAGGGAGACTGCTTCTCTGTGCTTTGGTTAGCTTGCTCTTTACCGGAGGAGTGTAGCCAGTTTGATTAATGGGAGCATGACCTCCACAGCATCATATATATCAGAAACAGGGTGACTGCATTCAAAAGGCGGGGTCAACATCTCTGATCGACAGTTGTGCTTTCTGTTCCATTATCAACCAGGTTTGAGAGCCAGGCCTGTGATTCTCTTTGCGGGTTGGTCACTGCCCTCAGAGTCCAGGAAAGAGTTCCAAGCTCTAGAATTGGGAGCAAATAGTAGAAAGGCATACTTTTGCCTCCATTTATAACAAAGTCTTCACTATAGTTATACCAAAACCCTAGACTTTGGAAGTTATTAGGATTCCATTAATTAAGCTGACTCTTTGATCTCCATTTTATTCCTTGAGCCTCTTCTCTACTGAGAGAATCAGTCTGGAGTAGTGGTTAAGGACACAGGCTCTGGCATCAGCCTTCCCAACATCATCACTTACTAGCTCTCTGGTTTGGATATGTTTCTTAATGTCTCTGTGTGTCAGTTCCCTTGTTTATAAAATGGCACCCTCATGCTCAACTACTATTATTTTTACTGACTAGAACTTGGAGGAGAGGATGGATGAGCGATTGACACTTTAATATTTCACCATTCCTGTATGGGGCAGCGATGCAATTTCCTCTGTCTAAAGGAGCTGGACTGAACAAGTCATATAGCTACACAATTAAAAGACTAAATATTTTAAAAATAAAATATAAAATATAAATCATTTTCATAGTAAAACCCCAGTTAGCAAGACCACTATTGGTCAAGAATGTCTCTACTTTTTATCAAACCTGATGTTTGTATTATCCATGAAACATCTTAACTACCAAGAAAATTCCCATTTTTTCTACTTAAACATTCATGATACATAATATTCCTCCTATTGGCAAATATGGGGAAAGAATGGTGTTTGGGACTAAAAATAAGTGACAACCCCTTTCATATAGGCTTACTCAGTAATGCCGTGTTAATTTCTCAAGCAACATTTAAGAGTCCCATCAGGCAAAAAGTCCCAATAGGCTTCTGCTGGAGCTTCCTGAGCACAGCTAGGATTACCGCTGACATTGAGCCACTGGTGCTGTGTATGACATTCTGGTACCCTATG
Organism: Tapirus indicus; assembly: GCA_031878705.1. Lineage (NCBI taxonomy): Eukaryota > Metazoa > Chordata > Mammalia > Perissodactyla > Tapiridae > Tapirus > Tapirus indicus. The sequence continues at coordinate 32,073,438 of CM062935.1, read as the reverse complement.
TATTCTAAGACTGAGTGAAAGGAACCAAAGAAGGAAAGAAGTGATTTAATTCCCACTTTCCCCTGGCCAACCCTGAGAGCCAAGCTCCTAGCATCTTGAAGGGTTGCGGTCACCAGGGCTGGGTCCCTGCATTATAATGGGTACAACCTATTAAGTAGCTCCTCTGGGTCCACTGCTTTACATAATTAATATCAAAATAACTCTATGAATTATCATATCTATTTTTTAGATGAGGACAAAGAGACTTATGATTCGCCAAAGTAACCATGATTCAAATCTAATTGTCTCTCATTCAAAGCTTATGTACCTCTCCATCACTCTAAGGTGTCCAGGTGTATGCCTGATTTCAAGAACTGTGAGAAGTTTCCCGAATGCAAGTCTCAACTTCCAGGTGAGACAGTTTAGAGTAGTGGTTTACAGCCAGAATGCCTGGGTTCAAATCCCATGGGCCATACAATCTTATACAAATACCCTAATATTTCTTTGTCTCATGTTCCCGCCTATCAGATGTGGATAATGATTATACATACCCCATGAGAATGTTGTGAGGATTAAATAAATAAACGATAAAAGTGCTTAGACAAGTGCCAAAGAAGAGTGCATGCACTGGAGATTGTACCCAGCTGTCATCTCTCTACCTCTGGCCAATTCAAAATGTGCTGACAGGAAGACATTTTGTGCCATCCTTAGTCTTTATTCTGTTAGGTTCTATTTGTCCATTTCTGGCGCACACACAGACACCCCAAAATACACAAGGCCAGAATTTACACGATGGTAAATTGTTCGGGTAGAATTGTTATTTCTGACTATGAATTCCTATATTAATGCAAGTAGAGCACAAATCCAGATCTCTGAACACATCCTCCAGGTCTGCGTGCAAGCGAGCACACGTCTAGTTTCAAATCACTGCATGTGGAGACAGGCATGTGTCAGCTCTGCCACTAACTTGCTGGGTAAACTTCCCCTTTGAGCTTCAGGGCTCTCATCCCTAAAATGGGATAACACCTATTTCATAGGATTGTGAGAGTTAAAAGGACAAAGCATGTAAGATGCCTACAGCGCACACTAAATGCATGAGGGATTGTTATCATTATCTGTTTGCCATTTCAGGTTTTTTTTGAAAGCTTGCAATCATATAGCTGTTCTAATTCATTCAAAACACCTTTAAAGTCACAAACTGTAAGCTCTTTTTCAGATGAGGTAACAATTTTGTTTTTTACTTTCTGATTATTCCATAAAACTTCAAAAGTACACCTAACTGTTCCCAGAGGGAGCCATAAGCATTCGTCACATCAGAGATTGTTCCCATATTTTGATGTCCTGCAGTCGTGGAGTGAGACATCCTGATTGTCTATTATGTACAGGTGGAGTTACTGTCTTGAAATAAAGCATGCATTTCTCGTCTGAATAAATGTATTACTTTGAGTCTCTGTGTGTATTTGTGTGTGTGTATGTGTGTATTTAACATCTAAATGTTTTAGGACTGTGGTACTTTAATTACCTAGCTTTAATAGCATTTCTGTCTTTGTTTACAACCAGGGCAAACTTTTTCTGAAAATTTGAAAAATTGCTAAATAAAAGAATCTATATGAGTAATAATAGCTTTCATATATTGAGCATATTTGGCAGGCACTATGCTAAGTGCTTGGCAGTTTTAATCTCATTTACTTCTACCAATACAATAGAATTTATCCCAAAAGGTTAATGTTGCCATCATTTTATGGAGGAGGAAATGGGCTTAGAAAAATAACCAGTTTTGTGTGTGTGTGGTGAGAACATATAAGATCTACTCTCTTAGCAATTTTCAAGTATATGTTATACAGGATTGTTAAGTATAGTCGGGGCACAGCTGGAATTTGAACTTAGGTCTGTCTGACTTCAGAGCCTGATCTCGAGTTAGCAGCCTCCTATCTGTTTAGGGTCATAGAGATCTGAGTTCCATGGATGCTAGTTGGGTACATGTGTCTCCTGATAATATTCTAGACTGATCTGGAACCAGGAAAAGGTTTCCCCAATCAGTCCACCACCACCAAGCACTATTCTCTGCAGAGAAATAAGCCAATGTGTTACTCATTATAGAAGTGATTTAAAAAATTTACCCAGAGCAGACAACCCCCTCTGGTGGCTTCATCTTTGTTGAAGCTAAAACCTGTGTTCAGTTCAAAACACAAAGGAGAAACAAAATAGCGCAGGCCCTTAACCCCAAGGTCCATGTCTGAGATGGCACTGCCCTTTTAGCCCTGGATCATGCCTTCCCCACAGGACCACACTGCCTGCCCAATCCGAGATTCTCCCTCTAACCTTGGTAGTACTTCCCTGCTCTCTAGGTTCCCAGAGCTGGCTGGGGCTCAATAGTGGTATAAGAAGCTGAAGTCTGCATTCACTTACTGGGAAGGCAAGGGGCGTTTGATTCTGACAGTGGCCACCTGCTCTCCATCCTGCTCCGGCCTCTCCTCAGTCTCCCCTCCGTAGCCGCTGTCCTCTGTGTCTATGCTGTCGCTCCTCCACTTGGGCTCATCCTGTTCCATCTCTTTCCAGCCTTTGGTCAGCTCAGATACCAGGTTGGCACATTTTCTCCTCCGCGTCGGGGAGCCATGGCTGTGGAGGATTCTGTCAATGTCGTCCTCTGGCTGCCCAGGTTCAGGCACGCTGCCATCATTCTCGTATCTGTGGCTGAGGTGGCTCAGATCCCCTCCTCTCTCATAAGCCTTGCTGACAACTGTTTTGGTCACCTCTTTCCTTTTGATAGGAGAGACTTCAGTGGCTTCCTCTAAGCTTTGTCCATCTCCCTGTTCCTCTGGCTTTTGGGAGGGAGACTTTGGGGTGCTCTGAGTTTTCTGGCGGGGAGTGGCGTATATCACTGGTCTAGGAGCTTGGGGTTCATCCTGGGTCTTTCCCGGCAGCCAGCCTGTGGGCTCCTGGGCCTGCCTGGTGCTGTTCTCATTTGCCCACTGCTGCCAACCTCGGGCCAAGTTGATAACCAGGGTGGCTGTGCGTACCTTCCGGAGGGCACTCTTGGCTGGCCCCTCCTCTCTTGCCTTTTCTCCCGGAGCCATGCTACCTCTGTCTTCTTTGCTGATAGCCTGGGCACTGGCTGAAGCAAGTGTGGACCAGTGGAGTGCCTGGGACTTAAATAGAAGCAGGGCATGGGGTGGGAAGAGAGTTTGGTGATGGTGGAAACTATGTCAAGCATTTCTTGCCAAGATGTGGTGCTTTCCCCCTGACAGTGTTCTTTTTTTAAACCCCGATGGCTCCAGTTTCATCACAGCAGAGGGACATCTCTGCTGGTAAAGGACAGTGATATGCTCACTCTTTTTCTTCTCCAAGTGCCAGAGTGAAAATTACTAGATCTGGTCATGTGTTCAGTCTTATGCTTTTCTTGACCTTAAAATATGGTCCTACCATTTATAGGAGCAGAAAATAAGAGTACAAATTGTGCTAGGAACATTATAGACTTGTTCTCATTTAAACCTCAACAGCCCTCAATATAGTTCTTAATTAGTCCATTTTATAGCTGAGTACATTGAAATCTAACTTCCTATAGCTAATAATATCTGAAATTCCAACCCAGATCTGTCTGATTCAAAGCTTGGGCCTTTTTTCATTCTAGTTATCAAAGATCTTAAGTTGCCTTTTTCTTTTGTCTTCAACTCTATTCAATGTAGACCTTAGAAGTGACCTCATCTAGCCTTCATTTTCCAGATGAGAAAATCAAGGCACAGATAAGGGGGAAAACAAAAGCTAGGTTTTCTAGTCCCAGGTTTGAATTATTGAATAGACAAGTCATATTAATGTACAAGATGATGGTCAAAAGTTTGGTCCAATTGTTCTTAAAAATCTTTAAGACCTATGCACTCATTGAATTTCATAGATTATTTTTACAATAAATCTTTTCAAATATTTTGTTTAAAAAAGAACATTTAAAGACAAAATAAGTGAATTCCATTAGAAGCAATCCCCACCTGACATTTTGTTTTTAATTACACAACCTTTCTGAGCAGGCCTTTAGGTTCATGCAGAAAAACTACTCTTTCAATTCTCAGAACAAAGACTAAAATATAATTTTTAAAGAAGGAGTGAAATGATAGGTCATTTGGACAGAAAAAAAAAACCCCATCTGTGAAGTATACTAAACCAGATAAAAATGCTCGGGGCTCAGCACTGAATAATTTCTTAAAATAAGACAAATAGAATTTTTTTTCAGACGTTAATTAGTTCTATAGACTTTAAAACTGTATCCTTTCCTCCAATCTTGACATGCAGTTAACTGTACTGATTGAAAATTGCTGGCTAAGAGCATAAAAAAAGGCATCAAAGTTAATGACTTCTGATGGTGATACAAATTTATTTTGAAAAAAAAATATGTTGATGTCAGTTTTTCCTCATGTATGTCATTTACCTCTTAGGATTAAAACAATTTTGGAGATGATTTAATATTCTATCTAGAAATCTGTCAGATGTGTTTTCAGAGTTCAACAGCATCTGATAATGTTAACTGAGGTCCAATAATGCGGAAACAAAATCCCTCTTGATTGATTAAGAGGAAATTGGATTACAAAAAAAGATTTAAATCTGAGTCTGAAATTTCTGGCATTCCTTCTTGGACTATAGATAGACTGCAGACTCCTGTCCGATTGCCCTTGTTCCACTTGGAAAACCTTGGGAAGAAATGGGGCTCCTCAGAGACACCCATAAGCTTAAACTGGGATCAGGCTAATTTATAACTTTCAAAGGGATTTTTCTGCTTCCCTGCCCACACCTGCTCCACATTCAATTCTGATAGAAGGAGATGAAATGGAGACAGCAAAATGTTATTAGTCTTTCAGGTATTAAGAGGATTGCAGTCAGCTGCCTGGGGCTTGGGGCTGTCAGCAGACAATCTTGGCAGAAAACAGAGGCAGCTCCTAAAAGAATCTGGTCATTCCTTCTGAGATTTCGCTTCCATGGCAACTGTGGTCCTCCATTCATACTTCTCCAGAAGAGAGTATGAAATCCTTCTCCTCCTCACGCCCACTTTGGGGCACTCCTTCCCTAAAGCAAGGTCAGTATGCTACGTACCGTGCATCTTTTGATTACTATAGAAATGTTATATCTTCTTTCTCAACCTAGATCTAGATTCTCAGGAGCTCAGTATTCTGCTTTAATAGAAGGTATAAAAGAAATGAAAATAAAGCCTCAAAGACAAAGATATAGTGAAATAAGTAGTAGTTTACAATGCGAGTTTCCTACGAAAACATGAGATTAGAAAATGTAGGTGAAGATGCAGACCCGATTAATGAAGTAATTACCATTTAAGAAATTTGTCATAACTTTGAAAAAGTGTTGAAAAAAATTAGTTATTATTTGATCATATGGACAATACTAAGGAGGGGAGGGAGTTGTATTTATATGTATCTCTGCATGATACACTTAGAAGTCAGGTAGAGCCAACCTCATAAGCAGCTATAGAATCTTACTAAAGAGACTTGAGAAACCTACACTTGCTCAAAGCTCATATGAAGCAATAATTCCATTGATCCTTTTTACATAACTCTTTATTTAGTTTCAGAAAAGTGGTCATGAAAAGACTTGAATGGAGAGCAAGAACAGCTTCTGACTTCAATTGAATTTACTTTGCTCAATGCTTGTGGAATGGCACTATGGTAGACAACGTGGGAGAGGGTATAAAGCTGAACAAAACAGAACCTACTTTCAAGGTTTTCCCAATCTAGCTAGGAGAAGACATGCATACAATGGCCTTTAATCCCTTGGGGAGAGCTACAACTATAAAGCTTTATGGGATCATTGAGCAAAGGGTGACTGATTTTATTGGAAGGACTTCACAGATACGGTAATCCTTTATCTGATCCTTAAAAGTTAAGGAGAACTTTACCAGGTGGAGAAAGGGCACCTAATCTGAAGAAATAACATGAACAAAGTTACAAAGGCATGAAAATCCATGGTACATGTAGAGGCCTTCCAGTGGCCCAGAGTAGAGATCACGAACTCAAATGCCTACAGGGTCATGCAGGTCACTTTAGTGCATGAGATGAGTTGACTTGGGGAAACAACATGGGGTGGTGAGGACTGTGGGCAATTGGTGAAATAATGTTTCAAGAGAAATAAGAACTCTGGATTTTTACATGAACTCTACCAATTCTTTAAATGGTGACAGTTAATATACACACACTCATTCACACACAATAGTACGGGGTGAACCAACATAGTGTGGCATGTCTTTGGGCCAGATTCTGCTTGTGGGCACCTAGTTTATGACCTTTGGAGAAGAGCATACTGTGTTTATGGGGTAAGGACAAGACACCAGGGAGCAGTAGGCCAGACTTTGAAGAAGTAAGTTGGAGCTACGTTGTGAGGAACACTTTGCTAAGGAATCAGTGTTTTATTATGTGGGACTCACTGCAACACTGGAGGACTTTAAGCCTTGATGTGATATCAAATATGCATTACCAAATGATCACATCTAGAGCCAGCGAAGTGGGGTTTGGATTTGAATAAGATCAGACTAGAATAGGGAGCCTGTTTAGAGGAGTTACTAAAATAATCTTGGAAAGAACCAAATGAGGGTCTGAAAGAAGAGAGAAAGACTTGGGTAACATCAAAAGAACATAGGGACCAACTAGTTGCCATGGGTGATGGGTGTCAGGGATGATCAAGAGGTTTTGATTTAAGTGACAGGTGTTAGGAGGTGACATTAGCTGGTAAAGGACAGGAGGAGAGGATTTGTGGTGAGAAGGAAAAGTTTCCATCTTGAGCTGAGGATGCTCTGGGGCATGCACGTGGATAGTGAGGGGAAACAGGAGCAGGGACCCAGCGGTCAGAAAGAACTGGATGAAAACACAGGCTCTGCTGGTTAGCAGGGTGACCTAGGCCATGTTATTTAATTTCCCTAAGATGCAGTTTCTTCATCTGTGAAGTATTATCAGAGCAGCTACTCACAGGGCCAGTGTAAGGATTAAATGAGTTAACACATGTAAAGTACTTAGCACCAGGCCTGGTACATGCAAGCTCTTGATAAGTGGTTTTTGTTATTAACATCTCGATGTTGAGTCATGGAGTTAGAGAGTTAAAGCTCCTTAAATTCTGTTTGACCAAGGACAGGATGGATACCAGAACTGGGGCAGGGTGAGTCTTTAGGTGGGAGGGTCAAATGAGGTCACTTGTAAGGACTTGAGCTGCAAGGGAAAACTTATTTATAGTGTTTTATTTTAAGATAATTTATAGCGAGGCTTTTAAAACAGTGTCGAAAGGGTTTCCTTCAGCCCGTTGAGGTTCAGATGAGGTCTCGGTTACTTGGTAGTGATAACCAAAGAATTGAGCACAGACTCTTTCCCGGAACCTCCTGGAATATAGAGCTCAGTGGTTTGCAATCATTGAGGATCACATTAGGATCTTAAATCTAGTTAGGCTTACCTGTGGAGCTTTCAAAAGTACAGATGATGGGGCCGGCCCGGTGGTGTAGTGGTTAATTTCACATGCTCTGCTTTGACGGCTTGGGGTTTGCAGTTTCAGATCCCGGGCGCAGACCTACACACAGCTTATCAAGCCATGCTGTGGTGGTGTCCCACATATAAAGTAGAGGAAGATGGGCACAAACGTTAGCCCAGGGCCAGTCTTCCTCAGCAAAAAAGAGGAGGATTGGCAACAGATGTTAGCTCAGGGCTTATCTTCCTCACAAAAAAAAAAAAGAAAGAAAAAAACCCTGCAGATTGCGAAGTGCTATCTTTGGAGACAGGCCTTGGTGGGTTGCTGGCACCAGTTTAACCTAATACACCATCAGGGTTGAGAACCAAGATTCTAGCTTCCAGAGTGCTGTGGGTCTAGCGGACACTCAACATGCAGGTTTTAAGAGTATCATGACCAGAAGCCCAGGTGTGGTTTCAGGCAGTTTGGTTTTGCCTTCTGGATCTCCTTTAAGAAACTGTGCATCCTTGGAGGAGTTACTTAACTTCTCTGAGACTCATTTGCCTTGTCTGAAAATGGCAATAATATCACTTCCCACTGTGTGTTATCGTGTTTATATGAGATGATGTCTGTGGAGCAATTAGCCCCGTGCCTGATACACTGTATATGAGCACCACATGGAGCCCATTCATGTTGTTGTTATTTACACTATCATTGAGGAAAATGACGCCACCTTCTACATAAATGTTCTAGATTCATAGACTACATATCAAACCTCAGTATGAATAACACAGTATAAACTCTTGCATTATAAACAAGAACAATTTACATACATTGCCAGAACCTAAAGAAAATTTCAGAGAACAAATGTCACAAAATCCCATTGTTTAGTAAACTATAGTCATCATACTACTTCATTCAGGAAAGAAACACATAAATGCTTATTAATTAAATCTGGACAACGGTGTTTCAGAAATGTCCTTGTAATTATGACTCCAACTCACTTTTGAGTAACATTCACTCAGTCTTCACCATGTGGTTAACACTCATGTGGTTCAATTCATGCTGAATCAATTAACTCCTCACTGCACAATTTAGCAGTGTGTCTCATAAAAATGAGGAACACCCTAACCTGGCGATACCATCACTCCTTTCATCACTGAGTTGTATAGCATGACACCTGGCATGGCATCAACTTACAGTTCAGTGAAAGCGAAGTAAAATCACCAGCTGGTTTGGTCTCATCGTCTCTCTTAATTAGTGCAGTAGCCCCTTAATACACTTCCCTATTTCTGATTTTGCTTTATGCCAATCCATCTCGTGTATGTCCTCCATGTTTACCTTCAAACTCAAAATTCATGCCCTCACTCAGCTGATCGAAACTAACAGCTTCCCAGCACCATCCAGATAAAGTCCAAAGTTCTTAGCTTCATAGAAAGCTAACTATCATTTGCCTCCACTCTCCGCTCCTCGCCTTTATAGTTTTGTTACTGTATGGATGTTCACCTGAAAAAACTTTTTTTCTTTTGATTCCAGAGGATGTACAGTTGAAACAAGAGTGGACTTAAACAGGAAGCCTTGTATTGAAGTCTTGTATCTTCCACTTACTATCAGTGTGTGTTGAAACAATTGATTTAATTTTTGCTCCTGCATAAAGTCGGGATGATGAGATTCTTCTTAGTCCTGGAGCTGGTATTAGAGTCAGCGAGGTAATGTACACAGAAATGTTTCATAAACTGTAAAGGGTGATGGCACCTGAATCACCATGCTCAGATCTCTCTTTTTTCTTTATCACTGGAGTCCATCATAATACACCCATCCTCTGGGTTCCATTGGTGCCACCTATCTGTATCTTACTGTACGATGTCTTGTACACCTGTTTAGTCACTGAGCACCACCTATGTGCTGTGGAGGGGATAAGCATCAAAAGAGATGAGTCTGGGGCAGGCCCGGTGGCGCAGCAGTTAAGTTCGTGCTTGGCAGCCCGGGATCCAGGGGTTCGGATCCCGGGTGCCTGCTGATCCCACTGCCTGTCAGCCATGCTGTGGTGGCGTCCCATATAAAGTAGAGGAAGATGGGCACGGATGTTAGCCCAGGGCCAGTCTTCCTCAGCAAAAAGAGGAGGATTAGCAACAGATGTTAGCTCAGGGCTGGTCTTCCTCACAAAAAAAAAAAAGAGATGACTTTGACCAGTTCTGACCTCATGAAGCTTACAGTAGAATATGCAGAGAGAAAGTAAGTGCAATCAGGCGTTACTGGGTTATGATATACAGGTTCAATACGGGCATATCTGAGGTCGTAATCAGTTATATCTTTGGCGTAAAGGAAGGCCTCAAAAATAAAGTATGATTGAGCTGAGAATTATGGGTAGCTGTCAAATGGAAGAAGTTCGGGGAGAGTAAACTCTAGAGAGAAGCTTAATGATCCAAGGTACAGAGGAGGAAACACCATGGCATACTAGGGTGTAATCTGAGTTTTTCTTCACACTACAGCCTCCAGGAGTCAATCTTTCTTTTAATAACCAGATAAAATAACGTACACGTCTCCTCCTTGAACGTAACCAAAGGGAGCCTATGCAACCAAAGTTGCCTATGTTAGAAGTCTTTTCAAATATGAGTGTGCATGGAAGTGGAAGACAGAGGCGTAAGAAGTGGGGATGGGGCACTCCCGGGAGTACTGGCTTGTCCACTGTTACTATTACTGACCCAGCTGAACACAGATCAGGCTTCCCCAGAAGCCTCCAAAAGGGTGAACCAACTGGGCACACTGCTCCCTTTTATTAAAATGCTGCAGAGGCTAATGTGATGAGTGGTCCCTGCCCCTGTTGCTCTCAGAGTCAAAGTCTTGGACCAGGTTTTACAGCACAGGTGTCACTCATTCATATGTAGTACTCCTAATTTCTGAGCAGAGTTCTCAAGCAGGGGTCCTCACTGAATGTTGGTAGCAGTTGATCTAAAGGGTACATTTTCCTGTGCTGTATCAATGAAGGGATGTTGATACACACGGGGCAGAGATATGCCAGCAGCTCAGAGGCAGAAGCAAGCCTATGTCCCTAGATAGTTTTTGGCCCCCTGACAGGCAAATGTGAGCTGTCAAGTAAAGTGTGTTGAGAAGCTCTCACCCCAACAGCCCCGGTATTGTTGAGGTTACTGAGCTCTTTTGCTTTTATGTCCTTCACCATTCTCCATAGTCTTCATCACCCTCCTCTGCCCATATCTTTCTTCACTGTATTTAACTTGGTAAAACTCCAATCCCATAAAACCCAACTTTCCACATCCTCCATGTGCACACCCACACAGGTGACTGTGACTAGAGAAACACATGGAAACTTGCCAGTCTCACTTTAAAATTTTGGCCACTGACCTCAGATGCTGATCAGCTATCTACTATATTTTTCCTAGCTCATTCATTCTTTCCTTCTTTCACTTTTCTGCATTTTCCTAAAATATGACTATTTCATGTTTTCTCCTCTCTAAATTTCCTATGCTTCTTCCACCATCCTTGCTCCCAGCTGTTGAGTTTGCTGTGTATTTCACTTAGAAACTAGGGCATCCAGAGCTCCCACTCTTACATCTACTCATGTACCTACATCTGTGCCCACACACCCACCTTTGCTCCTATTGTTATAGGTGGTCAGTGCTCTAGTGAAGACCAGACCCTCCATTTGTGCATCTCTTCACCCCTGTCAAGGAGATTGCTTTAATAGGTCTTTTTTCTCTCCATCACAATTTCCACCTCTCTACATTGTTCCCATCATGCAAACATATTGGTATTTATCCCACCTTAAAAAATATATTCTCTTGGCCCCATATCCTCCCATTCCTCTACTCTCCTTAACAGTAAAACTTCTTGGAAGAATTAGGTATTCTGCCTGTCTCTGATTTTGTCTCTTTTCCCTTGAACTCAATTCAAACAGGTTTTACCTTCACAATTTATTAAAACTGTCTTGTCCTGTCACCAATAACTTCCATATTGTTAAATCTAATGATCAATTATTGGTTCTAAATTTACTTGTCCTATGTGCAAAATTTGACACATTAGAACATTCCCTCCTCCTTCAATTGCTTTCTTCACTTGAGTTTTGGAACAAGGCATTCTCTTGGTTTTCCTCCTACATCAGTGGCTGCTCCTTCTCAGTCTCCTCTGCTGGTACCTGCTATTCTCCCCAGCTTCTTAACGCTGGAGGGTGCGAGGCTCAGCCTGGGTCCTCTTCATTGCTCAATTTACGCTGACTTCCTTGGTAATCTCAAGGCTTTAGACTCCATCTCTATGAAGACAATTCCCAAACAAATATCTCCAGCTTGGCCTATCCCTGGAACTCTGGCTTATATATGCAACAAACTGGTAGGCATCTCTATTGGATATCCTTCAGTGGCTAGCTCAATCTTCATGTGCACAAAACTGAACTTTGAATCATCCCAACTTGAGCTTTTCACAGTATTCTCCCTTTCGGCTCAAGGTCAACTTTGTTTTATCAGTTGTTCAGGCCAAAAAATGAAGTGATCTTTGACTCCTTTTCTCCTCTCATATCCCACATCCAGCCCACCAGTATATCCTGTTGGATGTACCTTGAAATGTATCCAGAATTTGGCCACTTCTCACCATCTTTACTGCCGTTAACCTCCCCATCCCACCCCAGCCCCGACTCGGACTGTCTGCAGCTCAAGGCACCATCAGCTCTTGTGTGGATTATTGCATAGTTTCCTTAACTGGTCTCCCTGCTCCCACTCTTGTCCAATCTATTCTTAACATTAGCCAGATCCTTTAAAAACATAAGTCAAATCATATTACTTTGCTCAAAATCCTTCTGTGGTTTTTTACCTCAGAGTAAAAGCCAAAATCCTTGGATGGTCTTCCAAGTCTTACAATTCTCTCCTCTTGTGAGCTGCCTGACTGCTTCTCCTATGGCTCTCCTCTACCCCATTATTCACCCTGCTTCAGTCATACTGATCTCCAAGCTTGCACCTGCCTCAGGACTTCTGCACTAGCTCCCTTTGTCTTAACCTCCTTATTCCTTCCCAAGCTTGGGGCCATTGCCTCTGCATGTTCAGGAGACACAAGAAAGTCCTTCTCTAAAAAGAGGTTCTCACTTAAGAGTAGTGCTGCCTTCTCTGTAGAATAGAGGGTGTAGCACCTTCTTTTAGGTCATCCTTCTGTAATGGAGACTGAGAAAGGAGGTACAGTGAGGTTTGAGCCTGGAGAGATAAATAGGTAGAACCAGATGGTGGAAGAACTTTCAAGTGCTGATAAGAAATGTAGGTCTCATCCAAACATTGTAAAGTTTTAACCTGCAGAATGGCATGATCAGAATTGCATTTTAATAAATTCACTTTGTTGGTGGGTAAGGAGGATAGATTCAAGGATGGTGTGTGGGCAAGAGTAGAGGCTGAGATAATTATTTTTGTTTTTTCTTTTATCCAGAGCCCCCCCCCCCCAAGGGTAGGATATTTAGGAGTCTCTGTAGGCTCCCTGGTCTCTTTCCCACCCCTTTTAGGCTCTTCTAACAAAGAAATTCCAATCAATTAGTCTTGCAAATTCCAAGTAAAGCAGACCAGGATTGTTTCCCCCACTAGAAGTGAGAGAGTGGAGAGGTGGCCCCACCCACTCTGGTTACTATGGTAACAGCCTGGTGACCCAAGTACTCCTCCCTCCTTCCTCCCAAACCAAGAGAGGTGATGGCACCACACGGACTGCACCAAATTCCTGCCAATGGGTGGCTGCTCCTGCCTTCCTTTCAGCCAGCTCTCCTCCCTCCCCTGCCCCCAGAACATGATTCACAAATCTGACTAGAGATTTCCAGATCCAGGCTGGGTGCAAGGGTGCTGGGAGAGACCAGTGGTCTAGGCAAGAGATGATTAAAACCTACTCTAAGATGGTAGCAGTAAAGTTGGAGAGGTGGGCAAAAGTATTACAGGTGAAATTAAGAGGTGGAATTAATATGAGTTGGTCACAATGAGATGTTAGGTGTGAAAGAAATGAAGGTGTTTGGGATGAACATGGGCATTCTGCCTTGGGTTTCTAGGTAGATGGTGGTTTCATTCACTAAGAAGAGAAATACAAGCGGGGACAAGCTTGGGAATTAGACAAATATTGAATTATGTTTTGGACATATTAACTTTGAGATACCTGTAGGACATTTAGGGTAAGTTATCCAGTAGAGAGGGATTGGAGCTCCGGAGAAAGGTCTGGGCTCCTATAGAGATTAGGGTGTCATTTTGGATCATGGAGACTAAGTTGTGCCAAGTCATAGAGTCAAAAAGAGTGACAACAGGACCGAGCCCAGGCACTCTGACTTCAGAGTCAGGACTGTTAGCAACTGTGCTCTAAAGCAAATTTCGTTCCTCCGTCTTGCTTTCTACCCCCACCTTGAAGGACAGGACCTCACAAGCTTATGACACCACTCTCTAAACAAGCTTCTTAAAGAGATCTAAATATAGAATTTCTTAGCCCTGACTTTCTATCTGATCCTGTAAAACTTTCCTTTCCTTAATAGTCATGTGTCTTTATGTGACCTGATAGAGGTATTTTAGCTAACTCCACGGTGGTAATAATTTTACCATATATAAGTGTATCAAACTAACACATTGTACACCTTAAACTTCCACAATGTTATATGTCGATTGTATCTCAATAAAGCTGGGAAAAAAGTGTCTTTAAAAAGTAGTCTACACTCCTTAATTTATGACCTCTTGTTCACTTCTCTCAATTCAACCAACTCACAATTCTGGTTTCTACCCACAAACTCAATTTAGTCAAGGTCACAGATGACTTCCTTGTTGCACGATCCAAGGGAGATTTTCAGTTCTTACTTATTTAAACCTTCTATAGCATTTGATAACCTTGTATACATCCTCTTCCATGTATATATGTGTGTGTGAATATATGTATGTGTTGAGGAAAAGGGAGAGTCATGACAGAGAGAGAAAGTTTGGAAAGCCAGAAGGAACCAGCCGATCATAATTATACCACAGTCATATAGTTCATCCATAGGCGTGTATATTTCATACAGAGTTCCAATCTACTCCCAATCCTGAAACTTTAATTGTGCTAGAAGTATTCCTTTTAGTGCAGGGCTGTCATTTTGAGGAAAAAAAATGCTAAAATAGCCCATTGAACATGGTTTTGTACACTAGATTTCCCCCCCTCTTCTCCTGGAAATCATCTAAAAGCAACCAGTAAAAAACAAAACAAAACAAAACCCCTCAAACTCTATCTTCAGTTAAATAGGACACAACTAATCTGCAGACTCTGACAAACGTGCAATGGCTGCTAAAACTAGCTGAGATTGGTTAGAATCCATCTAGCAGGAAGTCAAGAATGATACTGAAAAGTTCTGACAGTGGTGGGTTGCAGAAGGATTTTGCAGACAAATTTTCTGAAAGGAAGACGTTCACCCTCTAGTAAAAAAGTTGCCTGGCTTGTTCGCTATAGTGAGTGCAGAAATTTGGTGTCAGGGCTGGCAGTAAATATCCTCCTAAACTTCAACTTTGAAAAACAGTGGCTTTAAAGAGGCAGAGGCAGTAAGGCTATGCAAAGAAATACATAGATGTATCATATTTGCAAGAAAAAGTCAATCTCTGTGGTAGCAATAGAAGGTTCTTCAGATTGTAACACCTGGAAGCTACTCTGGTCCTTCCTCCCTCCTCACAGGAACTTTCTTAAATGCCTAGTCCAGAAAAATTCAACCCATTTAATGGTGTAAAAAAAGTTTTAAAAGGGTACAACACCAACCCAAAGACACTTTAAGAGAAACATGTGGAAAAGCACAATAAATCTACCAACAAAGAACATTCACCAGAAAAAAGTTGCCACAGAACAGGTGAAAAATGTGAACTTTTAGCCATAAATTTAAAGACGAAGAAACACCACCTCTATGAGGAAGAAGGGAAAGCACAAAGCAGATACAAAAATACATGGGAGAGATGGCAAGACACCTATCAAAGATGAAAAAGACTAGAGAAGAGATATTAGAGATATTAGAGGTAGAAAAATGAGAATAGAGGAGATAAATCCATTATTATTTATGAAGAATATGAATGTATACCTGGAAAACACAGGAATCAACTGAAAAATTTTAAAAATCAACAAGAGAATTCAGTTGGATGGGGGGGTAGATAATTAGTATGCAGAATATATATTTAACAAAATCATTTAGAAGATATAATGGAAGAAATTAATCACTATAACAGTAACAGTAAAGGTAAAATACCTATGAATAAACTTACTAATAAATATGTAAAAACTATATGTAGAATACTTTAAAGTACTCCTGAAAGGCACAAAATACAACTGAATAAAGAAAAGATAAGACCATAATCTTAGGAAGACTTTACGTAATTTCTCTCTATGGTAAATTAAACTCTATTCCAATAAAAATGTCAGTTTTTTCTTTCCTTAGAATGAGACAAACTGATTCTAAAGATCATATGAAAATTAAACAGTCAAGAATAGACAGGAAAACACTAAAAATGGGGAGACTTCATGATTAAATAGTATTATACTGACATATGAATTGACAAAAAGAACCACTAGAGCAGGGTAGAAAATAAACAAATAAACCCAACTACATATAAGAATTTAATGTGTGATAGAAGTGTTATCTCAGATCAGTAGAGGAAATAGACCATTAAAAAATGGTGACAGAAAAAGTAGGTAGCCATCTAGGGGAAAAAGTTGGATTCATCTTTCACACTGTGCACCTGAATATATTCCAAATAGATCAAAGACTTAAATGTAAAAAAATGAAACCATAAACATATTAGAAAAAAGTGAGAACATTCCTTTTTAAATTGGGGGTGGGATAATCTTTTTAAATATGACTCAAAATCCAGAAGCCATAAAGGAAAATATTGATAAATGTTACCACATTAAAAAGTGCTACAAGGAAAACTAAAGAAAAGGAAAGAAAAACAACTATAAACAAAGTCAAAAGACAAATAACATATAGGAAAACATTTGCAACCCATAGAACAGAATAATCTCTCTAATATATACAAAGCACCTAGAAATCAATGAAAAAAGGCCAACTTCCCAGTAGAAAATTGGGCAAAAATATGAATAAAGAGTTCATTGGAAAAGAAATACAAATGGATCCTAAACATGTGAAAAGATATTCACTCTTATTCATAAGAGGACAAATTCAAATTTAAAATTACAGGAGATTATCATTTTCCTGCCAATCATAGTGGCCAAAACACTTACAAATGAACAAACGTTTGAAATCACACTCCACTGGCAACCTGTGGGAGACAAGCACTCTCCTTTGCTGTTGCTGGGAAGTACACCTCAGTAAAACCCCGAGGGAGGGCAATTTGGCAATATTTGTTAAGATCACTCATTTGTATAGGTTTAACCCAGAAAGTCCTCTTCTAGAAAATTATCCAAGAGAGTCAAATGATGTACGAAGTTAGGCATTACAACATTTTTCAGAATATCGAAGGATTGAAAACAAACTAAATATCCATCAGAGAGAAACAGTTAAATAAATTATTGTATATCTACACAAATATGACATTCTAGCCAGTAGTACAAAAATAAATAAGGAAACTTCCTGGTGAAGAAAGTCATCTGATAAAAACCTCCAAGACATATTAAATAAGAAAAAGCAAGATGCAGTGCAATATGCCGCCTTTTGTATTAAAAAGAAGGGAAAATAAGAATGTATGTTCAAATTTGCTGCCATAACCATAAAGAAACTCTAGAAGGAATCAGAAAAATCTAATAACAGAGGTGGTGGGGGAAGATGTTTGTTTGGCTCACTTCCTTCACTTCAAGTCTTTGCTCAAACCTCTCCTTCTCAAAGACGTTTACCTCAACTTCTCAACCCAGTTGAGCGTGAGGGCCACGAAGACAGTTGTTTTGTCTGTTCTAGTCACTGATGTGCCCCAAGCACTGAGAACCGTAGATACAGTAGGCATCAAGGAACACTTGGTCAATGAACGAATAGGTGATGGTGGAGGGAGACTTCACTACATATCTTTGTATATTTTAATAATGAATTTATTTAAAAAGTAAATTAAAAATAAAACAACAAGAGAGTGAATGGTAGAAGGGCCTCAAATTTATTCCTATTTTCTCCACTTCAGAATTTACAGGAATCTGTCTCCATTTCCATGGCTACGTTTTGATTAGTCGAGGGCTGAAAACATTTGGTTGCTCTGAATTTCCCGGGGCCACATCCATATCCCCCTAAATGAGGGCAGGGCTTCTGATCCTTCCTCTCAGTCCTGCAGAAGAGCCACACGGAGATCTCAGTCTGCTCTGGCCCCTTTGAAAGGGATTGACTTGCCACAGCCTCCTCTGCGTGCTCTCCGATGATTGATTCCAGGCTTGCAGTCTCTACAGTCTCCACTCGCCAGACTTTCAACTATTTCCACGGTCCAATTCAATAAACGTTCATTGAGCTACACATGAATGAGGTGGGTCTGTGTCCTCTCATGGCTTATCATCTAGTCAGAGATTCAGGCTCACATGGTAATTACAAGGGACTCCACAAATGGTTAACCTACAGACTCTTTTTTCTAAGTCTGCATTATTTTGCTAGGGCTGCTGTAATAAATTGCCATGAACTTTGTGGTTTAAAACAGAAATTTATTCTGTCACAGTTCTGGACACTAGAAATCAGAAATCAAGGTGTTGGCCTGGCCATGCTCCCTCTGAAGGCCCCAGGGGAGAATTCTTCCTTGCCTCTTCCAGCTTCTAGTGGCTTCCTTGGCTCGTGGCAGCAACACTCTGGTCTCTGCCTCTGTCTTTGCGTGGTCATCTCCTCTGTGTCTGTGTCTTTTCCTCTCCTGCCTGTGTCAAATCTCCCTCTGCTTTTCTTTTATATAAGGATACTTATTCAATTTAGGGCCCACCCAGATAATCCAGGATGATCTCATCTCGAGAGCCTCAAATTAATTACATCTGCAAAGACCCTTTTTCCAAATGGCATCATGTCCACAGATTCCAGAGGTTAGGATGTGGACACATCTTTTTGCGGACCACCACTTAACCTACTATAGTCTTCTTGCAGCATGTTCTCTTACTTTCCTTTGGCATCCTATTGTGCTTTTAGTCTTCTCTGTTTGTACTATGCAGGCTGACTTTGAATCAAATTAAGCCTAGGTACCAGCTAGCTGTGTGACCTTTGGGCATGTTACTTAACTTCCCTCTGCCTGAGTTCTCTATCCAAAGGGGAAATGTAAATACACATTTGACAGGATTGTTGTAAAGATTAAATGGGGTGTAGAATGTAAAGCTATTAGCTCAGCTTGATAAATAAGGGAAGAAATGATCTCATTGTGGTTAGCATCTGTGACAGTAGAGATGGGGGGGACTTCAGCTTTTCAATGTGTAGTTTTACTAGGAGGCATTTATCTTGGTCCCTCTGCCTTAGTTTTTCCAGTGCCAAGGTAAGCGTTGGAGACTTGCTCTGATCTCGGAACACTCACTTGGCTTTGAAAGCCTTGCAGCTAGCTGGCAGACAATTGGAAATTCACTATTTTAAGGTTTAGGACACTGGCAGGAGGTCTGAGTTATGTTAATTTCAGAACCCTCTGACAAGCTTATCCACAGATGTTTTTCTTTCTTGTTTTTTAAAATAGAGATTGGAGTTTACCCAGAGTCAAAGGAAGCTGTGTGGGGAGGTATCTTATTTAACATCTGTCTGTCATTTAACACCACTTGTACCCCATAGGGAGAATGGAGAGGCTGCCTGAGAGCTAAATTTAAGTTGTAAGGGTCTAAGCATGATTTTTAAAGAAGGTAGATAACAGCTTCCTATCTGGGAGAGATCACTGAACGAGAAACTTTCATTCAATGTCTCTTTACTCTTTTGGTGATAATAATTCCCCTCTACAAAGTCCAGGAGGAGTTATTTGTGTTTAGTTAAGATGTTTTAAATCCTTGTAAATCTTTTCTTCAGATTATTTTCTTCAAAAACCTGTACTTCTTTTCCTTTTCTTTAAAAGGAAAAGATTTCTCTGGTAAAACACTTTGGTCAAAAAAAGGGCCATTGAGGCCCAATTTGTAAAACAAAGGAGAAACTTCTCTCATGTAGGGGAGAAGGTGATGGCCAAGAATCTACAGCAACACTCGTCCAATGCTCCTCAGCAAGCAAAACGTGGAACCCTTGGAGCAGGCAAAATCCTGCCCCCAGGGGTGTCACCCTTAGCCGGGGCAGACTGCCACCTGCCTGAGGAAGGGGATGGAGAACACTGGGGCCAGCTAGAGTGCCTGAAGCTTTGATTCCAAGGTCAGGTTGCCTGTGGTCAAGTTTTGTTCTATAAACCACATATGTGCTAAAAGAGGCAATCAGATGTCAACTATATTGAATACTTTAGGGTTCCAAGGATAAATGTGGAACAAAAATAGGAGACCCATTGTTGGTAACAACCTTATGTGAGGTCCTGGGAGACTTGACAAGCATAGTGAAGTGGTTAATAGCACCAGGCCAGGAGCTCAAACTGCTGGTTCCTACTCCACTTTATGGGGTCTTGGTGGCCTCCAGACAGGCCAGTAGCATCAGCAGCAACTGGAAGCTTTTTGGAAATGCAGACTCTCAGGCCTCATCCCAGACCTACTGAATCAGAATCTGCATTTAACAAGATCGCCCGGTGATTTGTATGTACACGAAAGGTGGAGAAGCACTGATCTATTGTGGCAGACAGACCTGGGGTGACCCCCAATAATGCCTACCTTCTGTTGTTCATGTCTTTGTGTAATCCCCTCCTCTTTAGCGTGGGTGGGACTATGACTTACTTCCAGCCATGAGACTATGGTAAAGGTGAAGAGATTTTGTAGATATAATTAATGTCTCACATTAGTTGATTTTAAGTTAAAAGGGAGAGTACCCTGGGTAGGCCTGACTTTATCAGGTGAACAGCCCTTCAAGGAGGGACTGAACCTTCCCTGAGGTGAGAGACTCTCCTTGTGGGCTTGATGATATTATCGGCCATGTTGGAGAAGCCACGTGGCAAGAAACTGTGGGTGGCCTCTAGGACCTGAGGGTGGCCTCCAGCCAAAAACAAGCAAAAAGGGAGACCTTCCATCAGATAGCTGCAAGGAGATGATTTCTACCAACCACCTGAATGACTTTGGAAACAGGTTGTTCCCCAGCTAAGTCTCAGGACGAGAATGAAGCCCAGCTGGCACCTTGATTGCTGCCTTGTAAGACCCCAAGGAAAGGACCGTTAGACGTGCCTGGAGTCTCGACCAACAGAAACTGTAAGTTAATAAATGTATGTTGTTTTAAGGTGTCAAGTTTGTGACAATTTGTTCTACAGCAATAGAAAACCCGTACATCTAGGGGTTCCCCCCTCTGTTAGTTTGCCTGAACATAAAAAGGGGATAAAAATAGTGTTAACCGTGGGGTTACTGTGCAGATTAATGAGTAATATCTGTAAGTGCTTAAAACTGTGCCTGGTAAAACATGGTAACTGCTAAAAAAATTGCACTGTTATAGCATATAACTAATACAGAGAATTACATGATTATAATTCCCTGCCTTTTGAAAACTGCTTTTTAATGGAGCTGAAGCAGGAGGGATGAAAAAAATGACGGTCAAGGAATTATGTTGTATCTTGTGTGTATGAACTTCCAGGACATCCCAAGTGTGTCTTTTCAATTTGCTTCAGTGGACATGTAGATAAATGCTGCTAGAGTCTATGTTGCTTCTTGTGTTAGGTTTGTTCACCTAAGAGAAGTTATCAAAGCATCTTCTGGTTACAACTCAAAGTGAAAAAATGTGTACCTTATCTTCATTTTACAGACAAGTAAGTGGAGCTGTGGAGGCAATGATTTTTGATGTTGCAGAAGAAATACATGACATACATAGAATTAAGATCTAGGATCTTGATTCAAGCTGATTCTCAAAACACCATAGGCTATTTCCTATGTGGCACAAGAGAGATTCAGGTAAAGGATGGACTTTATTAAATGGACATTTCCCAAAGCAAATTTCAACATTTTCTTCTTTCTTCTGTGTCTGCCCCTCCTAACCTGCCAATCAATAAACCGTCCATTTCTTCCCTTTGACAGAAACTTTGTTTTGGAACTTGCAAAATGTGACTTCTGATTACACACTATCCCTTGCAGGTATAAACAATGCACAATAGCAGATCTCTGAGCCTTTGAGTGGCAGCGTGGCTGCTGTCATGACAATAAAATTAGAATGGGAGGGGCCGCCCAGTGGCGCAGCGGTTTAGTCCGCGCTTGGCAGCCCGGGGTTCGCGAGTTCGGATCCCAGGCGCCCGCGGACGCACTGCCTGTCGGCCATGCCGTGGCGGCATCCCATATAAAGTAGAGGAAGATGGGCACGGATGTTAGCTCAGGGCCAGTCTTCCTCAGCAAAAAGGGGAAGATTGGCAACAGATGTTAGCTCAGGGCTGGTCTTCCCCACAAAAAAACAAAAAACAAAAAACAAAAAACAAAACAAAACAAAAAAAATTAGAATGGGAGATGAATACTCCCCTTTATTCTGACACTCAGTTGTTCTTTTTAGCCCCGATGTGAAACTTCATGTGCAATGCAATTCCAAGTACTTACTGTCTGAGTATCCCTGTCATTCTTGTCAATGCCTGTGTTACCTTCTTACTGGAATGATCTTGTATATTGTATTTAAAGTACTGTTCAGATATTTGTAATTATAATGCCCTTTCGGGAGACTGGTATCTGGCAGCCGCCTGTTATATGCTCTTTGTTTTGCAGCTCAATATGCATTCAGGAGTGCTTTTTGTTCTACTCTGCTGAAGGCACTCATATTGGGTTCCTTGCAAATACCACAGATGGGGTCACTCTATAATCGAACTTTCATAAATCATCCTCTGCTACATGCAACCAAATTCTTACAACCTTTTCTTCCTTCAGAAACCTTTTCTAAACCACTAAAGGATGAGATAAAGAAACAGGTTTATCTCCCTCAGTAGTGTTTTACTTTTCATTCCCTTATCAGCTAAGGGTTTAGGTTTTGTTGTTATGCAAATGGGGTATTCTCACCTGAGCCTGCTGAGGAGGTGGCTGAATTGTGAAAAGTGTATATGTCCTCAGATATTCATGAGAATATGATAGAGCATATATATTTTTTCTTATTCATTGATCAATTTATTAGAAATCGAGGGACTTCTAATACAAGGACAAAAACAAATATTTATTTATGTGCAGATACCTGTATACTAACTGAGACACGACTTGTAAACATCAAGACTGGCACATTTAATGTTTACAAGTCGTGTCTCAGTTAGTATACAGGTATCTGCACATAAATAAATATTTGTTTTTGTCCTTGTATTAGAAGTCCCTCGATTTCTAATATACTCTAAGATGCCAACACCAATAACTATTTTTTGTGTGTGTGGTAAAAAAGACAAGGAGAGTATATTTTTAATTCATTCAAAAATACTTGAGTTAGGGATAGTGAAAAAGAGTGAGCATAAACATTCCTTTAGAACATTACTAGGGGCTGAAGATATCTAAATAACATCAACATAATACACTAATAATATGATGATGATAATAATAGTTACACCTTCTTTTAGATCTGAATGCAGCAATATTAGTATGTATGGGTTTTTAATGACTGTTAGGAAAGTTACATAACAAAAATTCTTTAAGAATTTTTCAAAGACAAACAATACCAGAGAGTAATAAAGATATTCTTAGGTGACCGATTTTCCTTCAGAAAACTTTCACAATCACTGTGTTTTCATTGAGGGTGGGAAAAATTATTTCATACAGGGAAAACTAACACAATGAGATTAATTACTCTATTGCATAAGAAACAGCAAAAGTACAAAGTCTAGATCATATCGTATTTGTTTTCTGTTGTATCTTGTAATGAATGATTTAGAGAGCAGCACAGGCTATAAACAGGGAGGATATGATGCAGCTGTACACAGACACAACTAGTACAGTTGCTAGAATGTTGAAATACTCATGTACACAGCACTTGTGCCCAACACCCCACCTCTGTCCCAGAGACCTCTAGACATCCCAATCCAGCAACTAAAGGATTAACACCTGGCACATGATGGGACCTTCAAGACCCAGCTTTAATTCAGTGCTCAGGGGGTCCCAGTGGTTCAATATTTTGAATGTTACCCATGGATAAAGTTGTTTAATAAGTAATTGTGATGCTAGTGAAGTTTCAGTGTTTGAGCGACCTGTAGCTGTCTTAAAAAGTGTCATGATACATCATCTCTTCTTTCTGTTGCAGTGTGTTTTGTTACATCTTCATCTCAAACTCTAAAAATGTCAATTAACCTATCTCTGCTCTGTAAAGTTTTAACCTGGAAAGATACTTTGTGGGATCTAATATTTGGAAAACGGAATACCTTAATGGAGCTGCTAAAATATTCTTGCTGAGGCAGGAAATGGAGGGAGGAAAGAAGTGGTGTCTCTACATATGCTTTAAAGCAGTAATCTGAGGAGACCAGAAATATCATCAGAAGGACTTCTTAGAGGATGCCGGGATTCAGCTACATAGCTGCAAATTTTGCTGGATCTGATAAGCTGACCTCAAATGGATGGGAATAAAGAAGAGTTTTTGATCTTCACTAGAAGATAAACAAAGACAGTTTATGAATTGAGTTAGATAAACCTCATGAGTCATTTTTCTTTAAGTGAAGGAGGACTAGTAACTGAAGTTTGAAATATCTATAAATGAACCACCTTTGTCTTTCTACCTCGATGATGATATGACAAGGTTAAAGCAACATTTCAAATAGTAAAGATCATCTCAAATTTCCAACATTATCTAAATGTCTCCAATGTCAAGACTAGTTCTTAGGGAAGGAGATTGAAGACTGAAAATTCAGATGTTATTATCTGTCTCAAAAGCTGTTCAGAAATGCTATCTTAGGATAAGTTAATCTCAACCTTTATCCTGTATGGAATCAAATTGATTATTTCCCCTTTATTACTTTAATCATTTGCATTCCCAAGCCTCATTTTCCAAGTAAAGCTTCCTTCTAGTTAGTAATGGCCAGCCCACATCAACAAGATGCATATATTGCTGATTGATGACCAGTTTTATTTTGCTCTTTTCCAGGGCCATGTGTACTCTGATTTAGTGTGAAGTGCACACCCCCCTTACCTTTCCCTCCCTACTCAAGTGGCTTTCTAGGTCTCATTATTGAATGCTATGGGGAAAATTTGTGTTTTCTGATACAGTGACAGGACCCTAAGATCATAGCCTAATTTTGCAGTCAGTGGCTGGGCAATATGATCTCAATTTTTCCTCTTGTTATATTCTCCCTCTGGGCTTGGCTTTCAGAAACAACTAGGATACATTTTAATTCAAATATTCAGCTGAGTTCCTTTACCATTCTATTCTCCAAAGTCTCTAGAGGCAAGTTGAACTATCAGCTACCTTCTTTCACATTTCATAGCAACAGGCAGAACGTGTTTTTATTCACTACTTTTCTAGCCACCAACTGTTTTGCTCAGCAGGCAGCTATGTTATGGTTGGGAAAGGTAGCCTTCTAACAGACCTAATATTTATTTAACCAAAACCACCTCTGGGGCTAACCTATAATCATAATGAGCCTCAATAATTTGTTGGACGCCCAGTGTCTTAAGCATATCAAGAACTTGTGATTAGAAACTTGGATAGAGTGGGATTTATCTATTCACTCAGAGTCCTGAATGCCTTTGGGCCTCTCAGCTTATACTGGGACATCCATGAAATATGGAAAGGAAACAGCAGTGCAGTGAACGTTATAGTATAATTCAAGATATAAGCCAAGATCTATGTTAGACACGAGTTCCTTTGGTTAAATTAACATTTTTTAGTACATTTAAATGAAAGTAGCCTTTTATTTTAAAGTGACAAGGCATAGACTTGAAAGAAATGAAGAGAGGTATAAATAAAATCTAACAAAAATTTTACTTTTTTAAAAAAGGGTAAACCATGAACCTACTATGTTTTAGTTCCTTATACAGTCTAAAGTATAAAAATGTTTGGGCAGATGCTTTTTTATTGTGTTCTAGGTTCTCAATCTTTCTTCCCCAGAAGTCAACTTATTTCTTAATTAAACCAGCTCTCCTTATCCTCAAAATTATCCTAGATAATCCATATATCAACCCAAGATAATCCATAACTTTTCCATTTTACGTAGTACCTTGATCCACCAAAGATAGCTAGCTCCCAGCCACCACTTATTTATCTTTATAACTTGCCTCTACACTGTCCCTCTGTCCCTTGTTCAATCCTCATTTCACATGGTGCTCTTTGACCTCTCCTCTACATCTTTCTATTCTCACTCATTGAAGTAAATGTGTTCCTAGAGAGCAGAAGCCATGTAATGAGGCCAATAACAATATTAATTATCTCTAAGACATGAGTGTTGATGGTATCAACAAATTCACTGAGTTTGCTTGGTTTGAAGCAAAAGCAAAGGACTTAGCTCTTGGAATACTCATCCTTGGGATGCTCTCTAGCAATACAGCCACCATGCCAGGAGAAGCCCAAGCCATGTGGATTGGCCTTATGAAAACACTTTAATCAATAGCTGTCAGCTGAGCTCCCGGTCAACAGCCAGTTATGTGAGTGAGGTCTCTTGGGTCTCCAGCTCCGTTGAGTGATTAGACAACTCCAACCCCAGCAGCCAGGTAATTGTACCTACATGAGAGACTCTAAAAGAGAACCTCTCAGATGACCCTTGTCAACCCACAGAACTCTTTTCCAGATGGCAAAAGTATCTCACTTTTTAACAGGGTAAAGATCACCTGAAGGTTGCAGTTTTGTTAAGATTCCTTATAGACCCCTTCAAGCAGATTACAAGTCTTCTAAGAATCGTCAAGGCATTCTCTCACCTACAGTTGCCAGACAAAATACAGGATGCAACATTTGGCAATACTTATACTAAACATTTATTCATTGTTTATCTGAAAATCAAATTTAACTGGACCTCTATTTTATTTGCTAAACTTGGCAACATAGCATACCCTGAACCTCTACCCAGTAAAGAAAGGGGCTGGTCTTAAAGAGACTACGTATCTTCCCTATCCACGCTTCATTCCTAGGCCTCTTATTAGATCAATATGGGGTGTAGATTCCCTAGATCAATCAAATCCACTTTTTAAAGTGCTTTAAACCTTTCCCCAAGATCCTCTAAGCAAACATGCATCCCCCACACTCCCAAAACTTATAAAATATGTAACTAAATCCCACAAAACAGATCCAAAATCAAACTAGAACTTGGATTTTTGGAAAAATCAAATACAAATAAGAATAAACTTTGAATAAAACAAAGCATTACTCATTTTGATTTGTCTCTGACGGATACAGTAAGGAAAAAGAAATAAAAATTTGAATGATTTTCAGCAACAAAAAAAGACCTTAAATTTCATGGAAAAATAATACCAATAGCATTTAATTTTTGGATATTGCTTCATAGTTTATGAAAGATTCTCATATTATCAAATTTGAATTTCACAAGAAGCTATGTGATATAGAAAAGTGATAGATTGTTTTTGAATCCTATGGACCTTAACACTGACTGGCATTCAGTACATTATTGTTAAGTTGAATAATTATTTCTATTTGCCTAAGAAGAAACTGAGGTTCTGAGTAATCATGTTAATTGCCCACTGCCAGAAGTAAATAATGCATGAGAAAACCAGGACTTGAACTTGGTACTCTCTCTCTTAAGTGGTTTTCCCATTATACCATACAACCTCTGAAAATTCTGTAACCAGTGAAAATCAATTTTAAAAATAAGCAAACCGGGCAGCCCGGTGGCATAGCGATAAAGTTCGTGCGCTCTGCTTTGGCAGCCCGGGGTTTGCAGGTTCGGATCCCGGGCGCGGACAGATGCACCGTTTGTCAAGCCACGCTGTGGTGGAGTCCCATATAAAGTAGAGGAAGATGGGCACGGATGTTAGCCCAGGGCCAGTCATCCTCAGCAAAAAGAGGAGAATTGGCAACGGATGTTAGCTCAGGGCTAATCTTCCTCACACAAAAAATAAATAAGCAAACCAAAAAGGCATCATTGGTGAGGAAACAACTGATTTGACTAACATTATTCACCACCTATTATGCTACATATCAAGCACTAAGCTAAGTGATTTTGCACACATTTTCTCACGTCACAGGAACTATCAGGAACAGTCTACGCAGAATCTACATGTCTAAATCTACAAAGCCAGGACTATGAAAATAAATGTAACAGTTTTAGAGCAGTCAAAATAAATGCCAAACTGTAAATTCATTTAGTCATTCAACACATATTTATTGAGTGCTGATTGTATATCAGCCACTCTGGTAGGTTCTAAGAATGCAGACCTGGCCCTGCTGTCTTAGATCTTTGAGCGTGGAGTTGATGATTCTAAAATACAGACCACACACTGAAACTGTTAAACCTTATTCGTTGTAGAGTTCCTTAAATGATTGCCTAGAATCTATGTACTCTTATTTTAGACACATCCTAACAGGCTCAGTTATCTGTCATCCCTTCTACTGTAGATTGGAAACTGCAATGAGGAAGATATATTTATAGCACTAAGAAGCCACAGTTGACCATCGGGCAGTGGAGGAGGACAAAGCGGACACAACTCCAACAGCATGTGATTTGAAGTCATCTAATATGTTGGCTAAAGATCCATACAAACCCTAGAAATAATAATTTAGTTGATGTTTTTATCTACAACCCAGATATGTATGCTAACTAAGCTACTAAAGAAAATGATACAATTTAGAAAAATATGTCAAAGTTACGTATAATTAAAGCAATTATCTGGAAAAATTTCCTATGTCAAATACTTCATTCTATGACAATGTTAAAAAAAAAAGAGAGTATTATGTTAGGACATTAAAAGGCAATTACATGTATAAAGCAATGAAAAAGTCATTCATTTCTACCCTCTATTTTAGAGCATGGATCTTTCTGCAAATTATGTTCAGTTGATATCAGTAACATCCTTGGCAATTTTGGCATTATGTGCTGGTATAGTTTGAAAATCTGAGAAAAAATTCCAAAATAAACCTCAACAACATAAACTAAAACGCCAGAAAAATCTTCAGTGGGCTAGAGGCCCTCCTTCTGGCTGAGCTGGGCTACTCTAAGGCTCATTCTTCAAAGGTCTTGGAGCAGGTCTCAAACTTTTATCTGCTTTCACACACGTGCTAGATGGCACTTAAAAAATTTGGATGTAAATTTAAGCAAAGTTTGCCATAATCGCGTCGGAGTCAATATGGATGTGGATATACTACTTACTCTTTCTGCATTTTCCTTTGCTCTCCTCCTTATTCAAAATGTATCTGTCAATAAAATGCAAAAACAAGTTGGAAGGATTTAGGAAATTGTCCACAAATACCACCATAATGTAACTGCTGGTGGTGGTGTACAAGAGAGTAAAACATAAGGTAGGTTTGTCTGTTAGGTGCAATTGCCAAACACTTCTGCTAAAAGTCTACCCTGTTGTATGGGGTTGACTACTCTTGGTTTTGTTTGCTTGGCTCTTCTTCTTTTTTCTGGAAATACCTTCTCAATTTTTCTTTGGGAAATCATCTTACTCGCTGCCTATGTAGTTGAGTGTGACTGAAAATCCACTACTCACACGGTTCCTTTTTCCCTGGTGAGTGAGTGATCTCACAAATCAGCATACGTTAGTATTTTATCCCCCGTAGAGGCAGAAATGGACAAGTGAACCCATTGATACAGTGAGAGTCAATCCCAGAGTTTTCTGAGAATTATTGGGAAGGAAAAATTTTCTTTCTATTGATATTGCTAAGTTGTAAGGTTAGCTGTTTTGCCACTTCATGGTGAGAGCCCATGTGAAAACAAAATCAACGTAAAGGAAAGGACAGGAAAGCTAGAAGGAGGAGAAAGTTAGAGTCCAGATAACACTGTTTTAGCATCTTGGTTAAGCCATACCTGAAGATGTTACTCCCTCAAGACTCTTCAGTTATGTTAACTAATAAATTCTCTTTTTTGTTTAAGCCATCTTGAACTGGAATTTCATCATTTAAAATCAAATCCATAATTAAACAAAATATAAGCCAACTAGAGTGACTTTATAGGAGAAACCATGATTCTGCTTTAATTCAAGGAAAAACATGTCTAAACATTTGTTCCTTAATTGCAGTTCGGTATTACTCATTTTGTGCCATTCACCTCATAGCACTGTGAGATGTCCATGGGGAGAGCAGGAGTCTAGGCCGTTATTTGTTCTTTTCACATGTTTAACTAAAGGAAGGAACTTACCACACCTAAGAATGTCTTATGGCCTAGCATCGTAAAAAAAAAATTGGTCACTACGATTCATGAGAAATCCCAGCACAAAGTATAATAGAACACTAAATCTAACAGGTGGCATCTTCTTGAAATATATAACATAATACCCAAGGTAAAGAGTTCTTGAATTGGATTAAATATAGCCTAACCATGTGAGCATCAAAAACCAGGAAATGATACCTTATTTTACCTTCAAATGCTTCTGGTCAGCTGGTACAAAAGTCATGTCATGGAGAAGCTGTCATTTAGTTAATGGCTATACTGGGCCAGGTATTGTGGTAAATCTTTGCATAGGGGGTATTATTAGCTACAAGATTGTTGTCCCGGTGGTGTTGGGGAGGTAAATAGTTACACCTCTCAAAAGGGAGGGTTGTGTCCAGTTTCCTGCCATATAACCAACATGTCCTTCAGAGTTAACAAGGACATTGTAACTAGAAGCACTTAAAAGTTATTCAGTGAATCTCGGTGGTCACATATGAGGCTGGTGACATAGAGCTAAGGAGCTTGCAGGGAAAAGATTAGTCTCCTCTTATTCTTAGGAAAGTCCCTGTCGAAAGGAGTTCCTTCTCGCTTGCTTCTTTCTCAAGTCACGTGCAGTCACCTTGCCCACACACCTGCAGGTCCAGATTTACTTCCTCCCTGGACAAGAAGCGGACAGTTTCTCTGGCAAGTTAACAAGTCAGCTTTGTCTTAGATTGGGCTCTTTGCTGAATTCTGATCAGAAGTTACTTTGGATTATTGTCAGCATCCTTTTCAGGGAATTTTTTCTCTTAGTCTCTAACTTTCAATCCACCCAAATCAATGTGAGTGCACCTGTACATGTGCGTGTGTGTGAAAATCAAACGGCTAATTTTGAATATATGAGTGGCCCTTTGACATATCCCAGATTGGAGCCCTGATGAGCTTCTGGAAGGAAAGGAATTTCACAGCACTAGAGGTTAACTGTTCTGAGGGATAAAGGACATAGCTGAATGACTTGCCTGATGAATCAACAAAAGGGTATGTGTTTACTTGGTCAATGCCAAAGAGAACATAGTCTCTGATATATTTTATTACTCTCTGTTGTATTTAATAAAATAGGCTTGTGTGGTGGCAAAGGACATGGATTCTGTAGTGGTTTTAGTTTCAAGCTTAGCTACTTACTAGTCGTATGACCTCAGGTGACTTTCTGAACCTCCCTGTCCTTGGTTTCCTTATTTATAAAATGGGAAGATGATAAGAGTGCTGAAAGGTTTATACTTGATAATGTTGGTGAAGTGCTTAGCACCCAGTGGGTACTCAGTTCATTGTTAGACTCTTGATCCTACCTGAAAGTGACCGGGGCACTTGCTCAAGGGGTCAATATCCGACTCCTGATTCAATTCCTTGGTGGCAGTTGAAGTGTGACATGAAAACCTCGGCACAGTTTTTATTGAACTCAGTACTAAGAATTTGGATTGTGACAGACATCTAAATTCTAAGTTAGAATGAAATGACCAGCTTGCTGTAGTCTCCCTCTTTCTCTTACATTTTGAGAGCGAGCCCAACCTGAGGGTTAGGATCCACTTCCTGAATCTTGCCACATCTCTACACCATTGATTTAAAACTGGGTATTTCCAATCCCTTTGATAATAAAACTTATATCCATTTTGGGGACCAAACGTGCCATCAGTGGAATAAAAAGAATGACTCTGAGAGGTTCCATGTTCTCTCTCATTTACGCAAAAACCAAATTTGGACACCTGGAGCTATACCTCTGCCCTCCAGCAGAACTGGACTCAAAAGTTTTCAGAAAATGAATAAATGTTCTTTTTTTATTCTATTGATTACCTGGTAAATTTAGTAGTATCATTTCCAAGAAAGAATATATGCTACTTGAGATCTCTCTACTGATTTTCCCTTCTTTGTGTGTGATCTAATTTTAATTTTCCGATCCTAAGTTTTTACTTACCTGTAACTCACAGCAGAAGGTCTTCCAAAAGCAAACTTCAGTTCACTGAATTCAACACGTACTGTGGAGACTTTGTTCTGCCTTTATTCGTTGAGTGAAATAACATTTATTAAAGCCTTTTTAAAGGATTTTAGTTATCTCAAACCTTTCTAGTAGTTTGCATATTTACTAAGTATACCCTTTAAAACTTCGTAGTAGGGAAAATTTCAAACACAGACAAAAGTGGAGAAGATAGCATGATAACTTCTATGCACCCTCAGTCTCCATCCTGCAGATTCAACGATCATAAGCTGGTGGCCAAGCTTGTCTCACCTATGTACAAACCCACTCTCCTCCCATAGTCAGATTTTGTTGAAATAAATCCTAGACGGGATATCATTTTATTAATAAATATTTCAGTCTGATCTGTCTTCCTAAGAGATAAGATCTCTCTCTTATTTTTGATATATCCATAATCAAACCAAATTTAGGTTTGATATATCATGCCAAAAAGATAAACAATCATTCCTTAACATCATGATCAATCTGTTAGGGTTCAAATGCTACCAAATTAATCATACTTTTTCCTGCATAAAACTGCAGCTTCTTCTCCCAGATTCCCAGAGCTAATTGTCAATATCTGTGGTCACTTCTGGATGGTAAGTCTGTGCCTACTAAGAATCTTTGGCAACCAAGTTGATCCACTTTTACTTGGAACTCGGGGTAGAAGCTTGGCTCCTCTGCTCCATTAATTTATTAATTTGGGTTAATATAATAGTGATGACAAATAAAGTTTCAGTCTAGGCTGAATTCTTCATTTTCAAATTGTTGTCAGCTGAATTCATGTTCTGGCTTATTCACAGGTTATAAACAACCAACTCAGTTGCTTTGTTTAGTTCCTAAATCACTTCCCTATTTTTAGGTCATTACCACATTTGAGAAGAATAGATAACCTTTGATTTCTTGTGCATGTGGCAGCCTGAGGCACCAATAGTTGGGGCTAATGTAGTTAAATCTCCGTCATGGAGTAAACATATGGGACTGGTTGTATGTGTGACAGCTAATTCAATGGCATTTTCTTTTCTGACAATAGATCTCATCTAATCACTTTAGCCTAACTTAATTTAGCTATGTCTGAAGCCCCTGCCCCTCTCAGTGAGTGACTCTATGACGACATCTCCCTCCTGCCCACTGGCCTGTGCTCTGTAACTCGTAGCCACCTGCAGTTGGTTGTGTTGGTGCGTGATCTCCTAAGAAGTCATGCCATGCCCTTCCAAGTGAAGCCACAGCGCCTAGCTCTATTTAAGGCCATTCCAAGTTGGTTTGCCAGGGAAAACGACTGACTCATGGAAAGAGAGCTTATAGTAAAAGTGGAGGAGAGCACAGAGAATTTATCCAAAAAGGTCCCAAAACCTAAATCACTTCAAAATGGATATTTGTTTCTCTGACACTGTGTGTTCCATGTTTTGAAAATGTAAAAACCTTTGGGATCAACATATATTCTACCAGCGTATACTTCACTGAACATTTTTGTATCCTGAAATATCAAAGTTACCCTTTTAAGACAGCTTCTTTTTTCACCTCAAGATATCTTTGGGATAGAACAGTGGTTCTTAACCATGGGTGATTTCGTCCCCCAGGTGATATTTGGCAATGTCTGGAGACATCTTTGGTTGTCACAGATGGAGGGTTGCTACTGGTATCTAATGGGTAGATGTTAGGGATGCTGCTAAAAGTCCTAAAATGCAGAGTACAACCCCGCATAACAAAGAATAACCTGGCCAAAATGTCAATAGGGCCCAGGTAGAGATACCCTGGGTTGGAGAAATTATTTCTAATTGATTTAAATTTTCTCCATGTTGACTTCAACCTTATTTATGGTTTTAGATCATTTTCTTAAGCTCAATAATGACTAAGGTTCATACAGAACTGATGCTTATCAAAATCCCCTACAGCACATCCAAGAAGAACCAACACTGAGTGTGTAACAAGTATAAAACATTACTATTGTGTTCCTGGGTGAGATAGTTTCTCCATGTCTTTTGTACCTTTACTGAGGGGAGACTGAAAAGGAATAAGTACTAGTTTTCTGTCACTGCCACAACAAATTACCACAGACTTAGTGGCCTAAAACAACACAAGTTTATAATCTTACAGTCTTTAGGTCAGAAGTCTGACACAGGTCTCACCGGGCTAAAATCAAGGTGTTGGCAAAGCTGCGCTCCTTCTTGAGGCTCTAGGGGAGCATCCATTTCCTTGCCTCATCCAGCTTCAAAGGCTGCCCGCATTCCTTTGCTTATGGCCCCCTTTCTCCACAGCAGAGCTAGTAATGTTGCATCTCGCTGACCGTTCTTCTGCAGTAGTATCTACTTCTCATCACAGCCAGGAAAGGTTCTCTGCTTTTAAGAACCTTTGTGATTACATTGTGCCTGCTCATATAATCCAGGATAATTTCCTCATCTCAGGGTCCTTAAGTTAATCATGTTTGCGAAGTCCCTTTTGCCATGTAAGGTAACACACATATTTGCAGGTTCTAGGGATTAGGATGTAGACATCTTTGGGAGCCATTATTCTGCCCATTACTGAATAATACTCATGTTGGCATCACCTAACTTCCATTGGTCTATGGATGTCCTACAAACTAGGGACAAGCTCAAGAACGTGGGCTTTGGGAAATACGCTTTCAGTAGCTGTAGAATTGTCCAGTGGGCAGCATGACCACAACTTTGTAGAGAGGAGTGAGTTTGCCTCTGAAATAAATGGACATTTCAATTGTCAATCATTCTGGAAAAAAAGTTATTCCTGAATAGTCCTTAGAACAGGATGAGGAAAATACTTTCCTCTCCCTCTGAGGCCTGGGTTCCCTTTGGCTTAGATCTGGACTTGTGGAGGTAGCTGGAGCATGCATAGTGGTTGGATGTAGGATAAACCTTTGAGTCTGAACAAGTGGCCTGGGATAGAGGACATGACATGAACCTGCTTTGTAAGGGACCTAAAGAGGCTGGGGACTGTATGGTATCTTTGAATTACTTTTAGAAGTCTTAATTTTTTTTAATTTTTTTATTTTTTTGTGTGAGGAAGACCAGCCCTGAGCTAACATCTGTTGCCAATCCTCCTCTTTTTGCTGAGGAAGACTGGCCCTGGGCTAACATCCGTGCCCATCTTCCTCTACTTTATATGGGACGCCACCACAGCATGGCTGACAAGCAGTGTGTCGGCCGGCGCCCGGGATCCGAACCCGCGAACCCCGGGCTGCCAAGCGCGAACTAAACCGCTGCGCCACTGGGCGGCCCCCTAGAAGTCTTATTATTTTCTTTTTTAAAAAAGTAGCTTGTTTCTGCAATGCTGTGAGAAGTGAAGAGGTGGGGCTTCTGCTACACTTGGGGATGACTCTCTTGGGATGAGAAGCAGCAGCTTACAGAGTCTAGAATCAGATGACTGGTGAAGGGAGGATTTGGGGAATACACAAGACAATGAGATATTCAGAAACGGTTGGAAGAGGAAAAGCTGTGCTGTAGACTGAGTGTTTATGTCCCCCAAATTCATATGTTGACATCTAATCCTCAATGTGATATTATTTGGAGGTAGGACCTTTGGGAGGTGATTAGGCCATGAAGGCAGAGCCCTCATGAATGGGAGTAATGCCCTTATAGAAGAGACCCCAGAGAGCTCCCTCCCCCCTTGCACCATGTGAGGACACAGTGAAAAGATGGCCATCTATGGACAGGAAGTGGGCTCCCACCAGACACCGAATCTGCCAGTGCCTTGGTCTTGGACTTCCAGCCTCCAGAACTGTGAGAAATAAGTTTCAATTGTTTATAAGTCACCCAGTCTGTGGCATTCTGGTATAGCAGCCTGAACTGGAACAAGACAACCTGGAAAAGGCTGCATGTCAAAAGAACGAGGGGATGCCAACTGTGGTGATTTGTATGTTAAAGGAAATGTGACCTCTGGGTTCTGAAGTCTGGGATATTTGGGTTATGTGCCAAAATCTGCTTTACAGGAACCAGTACAAGTATGAGATTTGAGAGCATTTGGTCATAAATCTGACATTTTTCAATCACATAAAAACTCTTTTAAATCACAAGATTTTATGATGTAATGCTGAGGAGATTACATTAAGTTTTTGTTTTGAAGGTATTGACTGGGGTTGGCCTTGTGGAAAGAACCTTGGATCACTCATGAGGAGATGGGGTTTGTGTCTCCTGCTTTCCCTCTGCATGTTGTACCTGAAGGAACTCATCCCCCACTGGGTTTATCCACCATCACACACGTATGGTTCTCATGTGATAGTTCAGCCTTGACCTCCCTATGGGAAAGCACGGCCCCTGCCCTCAAGGAACTCAGAGTGTAGTTAGTTTATTTCTCCTTCATACCCACAGGTACCCAGCATCTTGCCTGAAAAAATAACTAATGATTTTTTGCTAAATGACTACATCAAAGTTACTGTTCTCACTAACCAGCTGGCTGACCATGGTGAACTCGCTTTATTAAGCCTCAGTTTCCTCACTCAAAATGAGGCTTATGGAAATTCTGATTCTAAG
Organism: Tapirus indicus; assembly: GCA_031878705.1. NCBI lineage: Eukaryota > Metazoa > Chordata > Mammalia > Perissodactyla > Tapiridae > Tapirus > Tapirus indicus. The sequence goes on along the minus strand of CM062935.1, from coordinate 32,037,370 downwards.
GTAATTTCTGGCGCTAATATTTCATACTCCTTTCAGTGTATAAAGTGTTACTTCTACCCAGTGATGGTTTTACCTATTGTTTTTTATTTAATAAAGTATAAAAGGCACCCAATTGTCTTCCAGTAAAGTGTCAGATGTTTCAATTGACAGGTAACCAAGCTGGGTAGGACGACTCTTGATACATATACAGTTGGTTCCTCCTGTTCCGATCAGTTCATGCTATGTCTACACAACATAAAGTGCATTGCAAATTAATTCCACCCCTGTGCCTTGTCAGGCAGAATCAAAGCAAGCAGTTTTTGGGTGCTACATCAGATGAAGGCTTGGGCAAAATAAAGCATGGGGTAAGGCCCCGATCTTTTATCATTCTCTTCTATCTTGCTATCTCATTAAGCTTCTTAGTCAGATTCATGTATCTGGTTCTAGGGAGTCCATTCCCCTGGCCTGAATCCCCTTAGTTCTCCAACTCTCCCTCTTATTTTCCAAAGAAAATGCTGAGGTTGTGTGCTAAAAGATGTCTTAATTGCATTTTCCCCCAGGGACAATGGCAGCTGCCTTTTCTTCAAAGCACATGTAGCTTTCTTTTGAGCTTTGGCATGTGGGTAATGACAGAGATCTACTGGCTTGCAAATGCCAGCACCCAAGGCCACCACAGGGATGCAGAATTCACCTGCCAGAGCATTTGACACATGCATCAGGAAAGGGCAACAGCTGAGAAAAGCTCTGTGAGAAACACTTTCGCACACATGTGGGAAAGGCTGTCCAGAACTGTAAATCAGTAGGATGTCTATTTCTTCCAGCTAATTCTCCTAAGGGTGGTGAAAACAGGGATTCATTTAGCTCATTTGGTGGTTATGTGGAAAATGATAGCATACCAAGGATGTGGGAATAATTTTTCACCATGGGATTAAAGGCCTTTGGTTCCTCTTCCTTAGAAGTTTGGCTAAGACTGGGAGACCAGTTGCTTCTAGGTATAGAATTTTGGGTGCAGTCCCCTCTTCATATTTAATATCAATTAATCATATTTAATAGTAAAGATCATACTTGAGCATGTCCAAAGAGACCAGTTCTTTCATTTAGACCGATATGACAATGGTATTCAAATGTCCTTCCTTTAGCTCTGTCTCCTTGAAGCTCTTAGAGAACATTTCCTTTCATTCCTAATGGTGTCTAGCCTCCTTTACATGCTAACAGGAAGTAAGTTACACGCATTGCTGATAAACAAAGCGATTTGATTTTAAAGTTATTAATGAGCTGAAGGAAGGGAGGAGGCAGAGTCATTTGCCCACGATGTAGTTTCTCAGATGTGGCGGGTAATATGCAGAGAGAACACATGTATCAATGTATCATTGGGAGGAAAGTTCTCTAGTCAGGAAGTTAGTACAGTTAAACCTGGAAACGGGCCTCAGAGTGACCCCTGTGAACCCAAAGACTCATGCAGCCTCATTTAAATACCAGTTTAACATTCAGAAAAACAGACTCCAGACCCCCAAAGAAGAATCTAGAAAAAACTCAGATATTCCATTTGTTCTATTTTGAGAATATTAGTAGGTATATCAAACAGTGGACAGTAATACTTATTAAAATACTTATTCTTCTCTTCAATTATCTAGCTTCTCCAGTCTCTCAATAGTCTCATGTCCCAGTCTAGAATATTCTATGGCCTTGGCAATAATTATTTTCCTCTAGGCACAAAGGAGAGAGTTGATTTTTTTTTTAGGAGGTGGATTCCACACTAAACCCACTATAAGACTTCTGACAAGAAATGTGAGTGATGAATAGTACATCTGGCCTGGCTCTTGCCATCACTTCCTTCAGTTTCAGGACCCTGTTGCACCATTGTTCCTCTGCTGTTACCACAGGAATATACATGAATGACAATTTGGAAGTTTGCAAATTAACATCATATGCCAATGGTTCTCAGATTTGTTCGGGAGATAGAGTGCCCAGATTTTATGGTACTTTTCAGAGCAGCATGAAAAAAAATGGACTAGTTAATTCTATTACATGAACTAAAAACATACTTTAAATTTACAACATAAAATCACAATTTTGAGCCTACTTGTCCATGAAATTCAAAGTCACTAAACCCACGTGATTAGCTTTTCCTAGGTTTCCATCTTTAATAATTACCACTTTTTCTTCCCTTGCTTTTTTAGCCTCTAGAACTTGATAGCAGAAGTGCAAACAGATGCCAAAAGTGTAATACAAATACACGAGAGGCAAACTTGCACTTGAGAACACATCTCCCTTTAATTTTTCTTGCAAATTGGGAGAGACAATCAGTATTTTGTTTTAATGATACAATATATTTTGTCCAACTTAAAACATATTTGAATTGCATGGGAAAACACTTTGATAATCTTCGCACTGGGTTCTGTGGATGGATGTAAAGGAAGCTTCTATCCAAAAGATGGGCAAAGGCAAGTCTTTTTTCATCCTTCTAGGTTAATTTTTTCCTTTTTATAGGCTACTTCTCTGCAACTTTGGCCTGCTTTCCTTTGTTTTTTTTTCCTAATCCTTTTTATTAAACGGGCACATTTCAGTCTGTAAATTACATATGTACTCTGTAGCTTTTCTTATCTTTGGTAACACCCTTCTTGAAACTGTCTTCTGTGGTCTGAATGTTTCTGTCCCCCTCAACTCATATGTAGAAATCCTAACCCCTAAGGTGATAGTATTAGGAGGTGGGGGCTTTGGGAGGTGATTAAGTCATGAGAGAGGATCTCTCATAAATGGGATTAGTGCCCTTACAAAATAGGCTGCAGAGAACTCCCTGGCCCACTTCTGCCATGTAGGGACATAGTGAAAAGAAGGCAGTCTAAGAACCAGGGAGTGGGCCCTCACCACGCATTGAATCTGCCAGGGCCTTGATCTTGGGCTTGCAGCCTCCAGAATAGTGAGAAGTAAATTTCTGTTGTTTATAAGCCACCCGGTTTATGGTATTTTTGTTATAGCAACTGAATGGACTAAGACACTCTCTTGACTTTTGGGTCATTACTCTTTACCCAGATACTCATTCCACATCTTTATCGTGTCTTGGTGGTTCCTCGCCCTTTATCTGTCCCTAAGAGGTCAGTTGCTCCAAAAGGTGGCCACACTTTATACATTGTTCCTTGTCAATCTCATCCATTTTTACATTTTCTCTAACATGTCTATAGTAGTGATCCATAATTCCCCATCCAAGGTTGGCCCATTCTTTTAACTTTTAGATCTATGTTCTATGGTCTCTTGTTGGCTTCTTCATACACATTGCAATTATTTTATTCATACAACAAATATTTGTTGAATACTGACAGTATGACAGCAAATAGCACACTTTTTCTCTTCCCTCAAGTTGTTCATAGTTTCTTGTGAGGCAGTTTTCTTGACTGTCCTTCCTAGAATGTGAAATCCTTGGAAACAGAGATTGTCTTTATTTTGTGTGTGTCCAGATTCTACCAGTAACTGGCATGTTGAGATGCTCAAAGTATGTTCACCGAATTAACCCATGAATCATAGACACTTGAGAGAAGAAGGAATCTTACATTCAATCACTGTCCCTATTAGATATTTGCTTCCCCTCTAAAATATACCAAAATTGGTCACCCAGTTTCTGCTGGCACTGAAGCGTCATTGTTAGTCATTGGTGTTTGTAGACTTCATGAAAAATGGTTTCCTAGGTTTCTTCTTTCATATTGAGAAAGAAAGAAATACTGAATCAAGAAAATTCTGGGGAAAATCCTAGGATATGTGAACAGAGGTACAAAGAAATGACCATTATCAATGAGAAAGTCATATAAACAGGTTTGAAAAAGGGACCGAACTATTCACCTCACATAGCACCCATTCAATCAAAGGGTCAATAGCTACAGCTGTTTCAGTTTTGCCAATTTTGCCCTCCAAATTAGACACGTGCCTTCCATTTATTTTAATAGGACCCATATGTGTGTAGTTCATGGTGGTACTTATCGCTAAGGAAGCAAAGTGCTGAGTTCCTGCAACCCAGCCACGTCTGTGGCTTTATAAACCACAGGCAAATGAAAAACAAACATGCTGCTGGCATATTAGGAAACCATGGAGCTATGACAAAACCAACCAGGAAGAAAAAGAAAATTGGAGTGTGGAGACTCTGTGCTGCTGGGCTGCTTGAGCCCCATGAAAGGTCAGGTCTTAAATTCATTGTCCATGGGGGCACTCAGCTCTTCATCGCTGGGGTCTTTGGTTGAAGCATTATGGAGGATATTTGTGAGACTCTCAGATCTGGGAATGAAGCACACAACTCATGGTCAATAAAGATAGCCATCAGTTCATTTATTGAACAAATGCTTGCTAGTGGTTCCCAGAAGTTGTCAGCTGGGATATGATAACCCTTCTCATAGTACCAGATTTGAGTTTTAAAGAAAAACCTATTTTCATAAGTACAGTCAAGGATATTCAGTGCAGCATTCTTTATGATATCTCTCAATTGGATAGCAGTCAGTGGTCAGCAATAGCTGACTTGATAAATAAATTACAAAACCTTTTTATAATGAAATACCATTTGCAGAAGTTAAAGAGAGAAGGTTAAGCCAGTAGGCACCGGTATGAACCTCATCCCAAGGCGCATTGCTGACTGAAGAAAGAAAAGCTGCAGAATAATATATGTGTAGACCTTTGTTCAACAGACTGAGGATTCTCTGAAAACACAATTTCTCTTAAAAGCTTAGTAGGTTTGGGATCTATTTGCCACCAGTCAATCTCAGTAAAGACAAAGCTAGTTATCTTGTCAAGTCAGTGCCCCAGAATTTAGACTCTGGCCAGTGGGCCCTAAAGTGAGCTCTGTAATTCCGGCCAGTGATTAGCTTAATATTTTCCAGTTTGGCCTCTGTCTCAAGATAGTTCTAAAGTCCCATCTCATCTTTCCCTTGTCCCCAGACCGTAGTCCAATGACTGGCTCTTTTCCATGGGGTGATTGTCTCCTTTTTAGATAGAGAGTTCACAGGTTGAGGTGTTTAAAAGAAGCCTGAGGGAGAAAGTGTTGATTCCTTTTGCTATCTTATCTCTTGCTCCACTTTTAGCCTCAATTCCAACTTGATCCTGGGGCAGAGAATTTACCGTCTCTAACCCTGAAATAAAAAGATGAACAAAATTCAAAACATCTTCAATTACTTGTATGCAGAGAAGGTCTTTCTTAGCAAGGTTTTATTTTCTTCCCTCTGTTTCCAGATGGGCTAGCATTCTTAGAAGTTCTTTGTAAAAGAAATTTGTTTCTTGCTGGAGCTTGTTGAAGGTTGCAAGGAGTAGTCAATACATCCCTACCTTCTAGAGTTTTTCTGCAAAATTTCCGAATATTCCAGCTTTGTTAGGCATGTTACCTATATCCCCAGGTACAAGAGGTGCCAGGTCAACCACCTTATAACAAACATTTCCAACTTCTTAGCTCGGGAAAGATAGAGGTAGCCTGCTGCCATCTACCATATCACAGCTCAGCCAATTCCACATTTTATGGATTCTTATTTATAACACCCTATTTCCAAGTACTGGTTTCTGCAGTAGATGCAACTCTTTCAGTTTCAAGTGACAGAAACCTAACTCAATATACTTCAAAATAGTTTATTGCCTTCTATTTGTGAAACAGGGTAGTTTTTCTTGAAGCATAACTGGACTCCATCAAAAGCTTAATAGGTTTGGGATTAACCTACCTGAGTGATGTTGACACACCCAGGTGTCCTTTCTTTCCACTCCTAAATTCTATTTCCTTCTTGTTGGCTTCATTCTCAACTTCTTATACTCACTTTTGGCAGTTATAGACTTATATATTTCTAAGGTTGGTATCATCAGAAGAAGGAGAAAGCCTTTTGTCTAATAGCATAAGCAGGCTTGGAATTGTTCCATAGCCTCTAATTGGCCTGGTTGAGACGTGTGCTCATGCTCAACAGGTCTTTGTGGATCACAGGTGATTGGCCAGGTCTCCTGCTCAGCCCTGGAAGCAGGTTTGCTCAGCTCCACCTGAAACACTTTCAAGGAGGAGGGGGTGATTTCCCAAGGAAAAGTGCTTTTTTTACTAGATAAGAAATTATGGATTCTGGGCATGAAAAATGAAAGATATTGATGACTGATGAAATATTAAAGAGACAGAAAGCTATTTATAAAGGGGAAGGAATGGATTTGAAAAAGAGGAGAGAGATGGAAAATCCTGAGTAGGCTGAATTTTTGAGAGACAGGATGTTTTTGAAAGAACAGGAAGGACATATCAGAGACAGTTGCTATATTGCGATGTAGGATTTTGGGGAGACTATTTTTAAGCATACTTTGCTATATTTTATGCTATATACTTTTTCTCTCTCACTTTTAAAGGAATAGGAGTAAAGACAGTGATTAGCTTAATACTTTGTCAAGGCCTTTTGGAGAAACATTTGTGCTGCCTTGGGGATATAATACTACACTAATTCTGGTCTAGAGGACACTCCGGTTTATTTGGGTTACATAAGATACTTAGAAACATTTGCTAAGTCTTTAGGGAGAATGACTAGACTCAGGATAATGTTTAGTAAAGAATTTCCACTTTCAAGCAACAGACAATTTCTCTTTTGAGCTCTTCTTTTCTAATAGTCTTCCGTTTTTCTGACTGGTAAATTTCTTTTAACAAGAATTTAGGGCCATTTGCAATATTAACCATAGGTGAACGGTGGGACTGAACAGTATCAGAAGGCATTGAAAGCAGTTACTTATTCTGAAAACCATGAAGACTTATTGTACGTGAAAATAAAGCAGAAATTTACCTAGTTGCACCTTAGAATCACCGAGAGAGCTTTAGAAAATACCAATGCCTGGGCCCCACCCCAAGTAATTTTAATGTAATTGGTCTGGGGCATGCTTGGCGTCAGCATTTTTTAAAAGCTCTCTAGGTGATTCTAATGTGCTGCCAGGATTGAGAACCATTGTGCCAGAGGTTATGCCATCAAGCTTGCGGATTAAGGCCATAGTCATTTGAATTCATACATTTTATCCAACACCCTTCAGTTATTGAATTCGTTTAATATCACATGGGAATGCCTAACTGTAATGCTTCTTTTAGGAAGTAATGATAGTGTGAGTCAAGTAAGCTCTCTGAATTGGTTTGAGAACCAGGAGTTGACCTGCAGAGTAACTGTGAACCCAACAAAGTACTTCATGACCGCATTTCTATACTACGTTTATAATAGACCAGACAGCTGGTCCAGAGTTAAAGGCCAGTATGTAAATGTCAAAAACTTGCAGCAAAGGCCTCTGAGGCCTACAGGGCAAATCAAACATTCAGACAACGATCTCACAGCAAAGCTGTTTTGACTTTTCATACCTGTAGAAAGGAGGACCAGGGTCACTTAATTCATAGTTGGCATTTGTGGCAACACTAATTCCCGTGTAGGATAGCTGCCATGGACTTAGGGAGAAATAGTTGATGTTACTTTAAGTTAGAATCTCAGCTGTTTCACTTCCTTCCACCCCACCTATCCCTCCCAGTCCCTATTATTCTTCTTGCTGGGTGCTACCCACTTCCTGTTGACTTCCCACCTTGATCACAGTGTCCTGGGGAGGGGGAGATTGGTCGTACTGGCATGTGCTGTGCTTGTGTTATCCCTGTGGCTGCTTCCACACCCACACATGTGGCCTCCTGTGAATTAGATCTGGGGAGCAAGTGCATTGTTAATAATTGCCTGCATTCAGCATCTTTCAATAAGTAAACCCCTCCTGGTGTGGTGATTAAAAGAAGCCACCCGTGAATGTTTCGTACATTACCTAAGAAAAAAAACAAGAGGCTAGTGAGATTTATATTAATGCTGTATTGAAAATGACCATTTTGATGCTGCCATCTTCCAGTAAAATATCATTTCCTTTGAGTCATTTGGTTGTTTTCTCCCTCAAAATAGCCATTTCTGAAGGTGAGGGCCACTAGAATTTCCAAACTGAGGGATTAGAAATTGGTGTTTCACTTGTTTTGTAATGAGGAAGGTTTGACAGAGCTGTTTCTGCACAAGAAAAAGTATTTTCAGAGGCTGGCATATAAACGGGGCAGAGGAAGCCAGAAAAATGAAATCACCTGCTTTCAGGGTCACCAAACCCATTTATAATATACTGGAGTCTTTTTAGACAAATAATGCCTTTTAGTCCCATTTTCTGGTTAGTCAAAGTTGAAGGAGCTTTTACTCTTCATAAGATCTGTTTCAGGTTATTTGTTACTGTATAAAAAACACCTTCAAATAGTGGCTAAAAATGGTAACAATCACTTATCTCTGACAGCACTGTTACTGCGCCAGGTCCATTTTTGCCTCAGCCCAGAAAGCCAAACGCTGAGAGGATGAGATTGCAGTAGAGAGAGAGTTTAATCATAAGGCAGCCAAGTGAGGAAATGGGAGCACGAATCTCAAATCTGCTACCCTGAAAACCGGGACTTAGGGATATTTATGGGGTGGGGGGCAAGGTGGTCTGAAACGATTGGAGGTGAGGAGAGATGAGGTAATTGATGATCTGCGCAAGCGTAGTCAGGCTTCAGGCCTCCTTGTAGGATGCATGTCCACAGAATGGCAGCTCCTGAAAAAAACAGCTCAAAAAAACCACTACCATGGTGACACAGGCCCCAGGGAGATGTTGTCTATAGGAACCTAGTGGGAGTCAGATAGCATATTGCCTGAACAGCACAATTAACAGTGGGCAAGTTTATCATGCAGATTTAAGTCCTTGCCTTCCATTCTGACAAATTCCTAAGTTAGGCCTTCCCCACCTGCATCCTGATACAGGGCATAAGATACCTTTACAAATAGACATTTCCTTTACAAATGTAAATGTCTTACAAAGGGTAACCAGAACTAACAATGGCTTAGCAAGGAACCCCTGATACCTGGAGATGTCTATGGTGATGGCCTCTTCTGGGGGCAGGCCTCCCATCCCAAACTCTTTGATCAGTTAGTGGGGGTGGGAGTCAAAGCACCTTTCTAGCAAAGACATATTTTGGGGTGGCCAATTCCTATCCCCCCTAGTTGCTAGCTGTTTGATCATCGATGGCTGACTGTCAGCCGGTTTCAGCGCTGAGACTTGACGGCTCAGCTAGGTGGTTCTTCGACTCAGAGTCTCCCATGGGATTGCAGTCCTACGCTGACTGGGCTGGGTCATCTCAAAGGCCTCCACACTCACACGTCTGCTGCCTGGGCTGAGGGCTGCCATAGCTGGGGCTCCTCGGGCATTTTCTCTGGGTCTATGTGGCCTTTGCAAGTGCTCTCTCCAGCATGTGGCTTCAGGGTAGCAGAACTTCTTACATGGTGACTCAAGGCTCCAAATACACTTGTCTCAAAAGAAAAAGCCAGGAGGCTTCCTTCTAGGTTGCTCTTTCTCTTAGATCATATGCATCTGGGGAGGCCAGCTGCCATACTGTGAGCAGTCCTAAGGAGAAGTCCGTGTGGTAAGTAACTGAGGACTGTGGGCAACTGTCTCATGAGTGATCTTGGAAGCAGGTTCTCCAGCCCAGTTAAGACTTCAGAGGAGGCAGCCCCGCCTGATCTCCTGACTGCAGTCTCTTGACAGCCTGAGCCAGATGCACCCAGCTAAACCTCTCAGATTCCTGATCCTCAGAAACCCTGTGAGATGATACATTGTTGCTGTTTTAAGCTGCCACATTTTGGGTTAATCTGTACATAGAAATAGATAACTAACACAACCTCTTTTCTGCCCTTGCCCTAAATCTTCCATCTGCCAAGTAGGCACTAAGTCACTGTAGAATGAATGAATATGTTGTCTTTGGCTCTCAAACGTAGTCCATTGTCTCTCATAGTACACACTTGCTTTTGTTATGGGCACTTTATAGGTCTATATTGATTGTCTCATCTTCCTACAGAACTGAAAATTGCCGAAGGCCATTATACAATCTCCATCCAATAAATCAGTGGTACACACACATAAACCCACATACACAAGCCAACACACCTTATATATACATATTTATGCACACTGGGCTGCCATATATACTTCATGTCAAAGTCGTCCCTTTTCTAATAAAATAAAAAAATTGGATGGTGTGTGTTGGTCTGCCATATCCAAATGTTATTTAGGTCCTATCGTAAGTATGCTATAAACTTATAAAAACTTTTCTCTTTTCCTGACAGTTTATATACTAGGCTATTCTGCTGTTTGTATTTATTTGTTTTTGCATATTCACTTCTCACCTTTTTAAGTCAATTTACTTGGTATCTGGGAGATATAAAATATTTTAAAGTAGGCTGATTTTACTATGTAATAACTGGGTTACGATTTTGAATTCTCACTTAGAGGATATATATTAATGTTTGAAAGTAATTTTTATGCCAGTTGACTCTGTTTAAAGTATTTATTTTGGATCTCTAGTGCCCAAATTATACCTTCTATTCTTTATGTAGAAATGTGCTAATAATTTAGTGAAAGCTAAGTCAAATCAGAAAAAGTGGCTTGCTCAGGATTTCTTTCTGGTGACGAGGTAAAAAGGTGAGTGAAGACATTCTAGGTAATTTTTCTAGATACTTCTCACCTGCTATAATTCTCACCCAGAATTACCATTGTTTGGGGGGCTGGACTTTTTCCCTAGCTCCATCAGAGTTCACTCCTGGTCTCTCTTGCCCCCTTACTTAATCCTCTCAGTAGAGGAGTGACTTATCTGATGTGAGTTTGGGTGAGAAACTGAGCATGCATGGCTCTGTCCCTTTCTCTTTCTTGGCTCAGGAAAGCCCAAGGTCTTGTCTACTCTTGGCCATGTGGTAGCCTTAGGGTTAAGTGCCCTGCCCTGTTGAGGCCTGAGGTTGGCCATTGCTGCCTGTGACTCGATGGGTGTAGCAAATGCTGTGTGCCCCACGTCTCCCCTCCCAGTCTTCATCTCTACAGGCAGAAGGTTGCTTATTATAAACACCTGCACTTTCTGTCCGAGTGTTTTTTCCGGGCCACAGGAACATGCTTGGTCCATGCGCAAGACAAGCTGGAAGTGTCCTAGAGTTGATGTCCTTCAAGGCAGCTCTCAAACAGGAATGGAGAGGGAATTGATGAATAACTCTGCCAGCTTCAGGGACACTATTTTGAGATAACTCTCTAAGGTGTGTTCTCTGGTTTCTCCCGGAGTTCTCCAGCTGGACTGAGCTCAGGCTGCCCACAGTGGTAACTGGCTTTAGATGTGTTCTTTGCTGGCTTTCTTCTCTTCCCTGTCTCACTCCCCTACTCTTCTGTTTGGATTAATTCCCGAACAAACTGCTTGTAGTCAAATCCTAATGTTAGGTCCTGCTTCTGGGTGAATCTGTTCGGGGTACATTATTAGGAACCACTGGTGCCTCCGACCTAAGTCATAGTCTCCATTAGCTCATGAGTGATAAAGCTGACATTTCTTGCTCCATCTGCCTGACTTCTGTTTATCTCCGCTAGTTCAGAACTCAGGAGGGTAAACAGTTTATATTATTGGAGCTCCTTCTCAAATTCCCATAACTTTTACTTTTCTACTCTCCTAGTTTCCTCACAATAAAATTTACAGATATGAAATTAAGCCTTATAAACAAACATTAAGTGAATTGGGCTCACAACTCACTCTGATCCTGCCAAAAACATTGTGAAAAAATATATATCCATTTTCTGTTTTGTTTACAGTGAGATAGTCTGATGACAAATTTAATCTCCTTAGCTAAAATCTGACAAAAATTGCTTTAGTTGGCAGTATTGAATGTTTTAATTTTTTTTCTGTTGGATAACCACATTCACATTTGTCTCTTTATTCTACCTTTGTATGGTGGTTTTCTCTGGAAACTGAAAACACTTTTAATAGCATATGGCTCTATTTATTTTTAGTTGCTCTTGGAGCTGAGTCAGAAAAATTTTCAAATGGGAAGTTGATGCTAAGAAGCTAACCCAATGTGCAAACTTGGGTTAATTGTTTAACCTCAATCTTCTCATCTGTAAAATGGGCATGGAATTATTTTACCTACATAACAGGATTGCCATTAATATCAATGTGGGTGAAAGTGTTGTTTTATAAGCATAAAGTGGTATAAAAATAATGTTTTTTATTTCCTTAGGGATAATTTTGTTTTTGAGGCAAAGAGAAGTAGCTAATTCTCAAGAATATAGCTAATTTGAAAGTACAGGTGAGGCCCCCACAAGAACCCATTGACTTCTGAAGTAAAAAAGATAGAAAAATTTCTGAAAGGTGCCAATCTATTCTGAGCATGGTTAATTTAGGTCCCACACAGGTATGGGGGGGGGGTGATTATTTTTACTTGATTCTTTGTGGCAGAGGCAATTTCTTAAATAGGCAGAACCTTCTGTAAAATTGCCAGTAAGAATCTGAAGCAAGGTTATTCACTTGCAGAGTTAGGGAAAGTCAGTTAAAATTCTTTGGAATTAATAATTGTGACCCTCAAACAGCTGCCCATTTCACATGATGGTTGTGCTGATCCCAGGTGAGAATGTATCTGACAATCAAGTTTATTAAAATAATTTTGCTACTTGCTGCATATCTGACAAATAGAAACCATTGTTTCTTTCTCCCAAATGTGGCATTGGTTAACTAAAATAGACATTCTCTGATATCATGAGAAAAATTGGGAGTTCTTTTATAATACTGTTCATTAATAAACTTTTTTGATAATTTTGAGTTTCTGTATTTGATAGTCCCTTTATTATTTTTTTTAAATCTCAAACATGTCCACATGTTATCTCCTGGTATAAATTTAGGCGAGCGATTTTTTTAAAAACCCAAAGACTTGTTTTTATTTTCTAGCTTTCACTGACACCTGGTGGCCTTTCATGCTACGTGGGAAAGAAAGCCATTCTAGATTTTACACTGGCTTGACAGCAGCTTGGTATCTTCTGACTGTGTAAGGTGTCTGGATCTCAGAGCATCTTTAATTTCTCATTCAAGATGCCATGACCATCCAGCTTCTGCATCACATTTCCAGTGATGGGTTTTACTTCTTTGCTAAGGATTTTCATTGTTAGAATTTTTATTTTTGCTGAGGTTAAATTTAATTCCTACTTTATATGGCTATTGAACTTCTCACATATTCCTTCTGGTTTTCCCTTTAACAGTATTTCACTCGTGTTATTTGAGAGAGAAGTGGAGGCCAGGTGACCCATAAGATGTGTTGGATATTCTAGACTATGCTTTGCCTTCTTAAAGGCAGATTTTTTTGTGTGTTTAGGGAGAGGAGGAGTTAGAACTAAAGAATTTAGTGTTCAATTTTCCTTTGCCCATGGGGTCATAAAGAAACTGTCTTGGAAAATGAAATTGAGTCAGTGTAGAAATGGCCTACTCTAAGCCTGTTGGCATTCTAGGGTACCAATTAGTCACCTGTCCTTTTTTCCAAGTGCAAATAGGTACAAAACTGGTTCAGGGAAAACAAATAAAATTATTCGATTTTAAATCAAGAACTAATAATTCCCAAAGCCCAGAGCTCCCTGGTTGGAAACTAAGGCAAAATCAGAGGCTTCCTACTGCCTCTGTCCAAGTCTAGACCTTTAACTGGCCTTGGAGTGAGTTGAGTCTGCAGAACAAATTGTGAACTGACTCCACCAGCTATGCAGAGGATCTTGGGATGCCTCACAGAGCAGTGGGAGTGCAGGGAGAAGAGAAATACTCCCATGTTAGTCCACTTGAGTAGCAAGACAATAATAGCCTTGGAATAGTGGTGTTTAAAACTGACGCTGACCAAAGTGAAAACTCAGTCATAGTTAATAGGTACCCCGCAATACTTTTTGGCTCCATATGAAGTCCACAGTTGTTACCATGGGCTTCCATTCCATTCTAGCAGTATGGAGTATTTGACACATAGGGTAGGAATAGCCAATAGATGAGAAGCTGTATTCCTTAATGACCCATTAGGATTGGCATTAGTTTGCAAAGTGGGGAAAGGTTGATGAAAATTTAGTAACTAATTATGTAGAAATTCTATATGTAAATAGGATGAGCTAGTAGGCATTGACAAAAGAATTGCTATTTAGAAATTCAAAGAGAATCTGAATAAAGCAGGGGAAAAGTATGTATCTATTTCCCATGGAAGCCCACACTTAGGACTAAAATCAGTATCATATCACAAACTCTCCATGTGACCAGCACATGCTGGATGATGTTTGTTGTGGGAGGTCTTCAGTCAATTTCTCCTTAAAAATGTGTATTAGAGTTCTCCAAAGAAACAGAATGAATAGGATATATAAATAGATACATAAGAGGGCATTTATTGTAGGAATGGCTCACATGGCTATGGAGGCTGAGAAGTCCCACAGTCTGCCATCTGCAAGCTGGAGAACCGGGAAAGCCAGTGGTATAATTCAATCTAAGTCTAAAGGCCTGAGAACTAGGGGAGCTGATGTTGTAACTCCCAGGATGAGGCCTAAGGCCTGAGAACTGGGAAGGGTAAGGGAGGGAGTGAGTCCAGGAGTTCAAAGGCTCGAGAACCAGGAGCTCCAGTGTCTGAAGGCAGGATTAAGTGGACGTCCCAGTTCAAGAACAGAGGATTCACTCTTCCTCCACCTTTTTGTTCTATTCAGGCCTTCAGTGGATTGGATGATGCCCACAGTGAGGGCGGATCGTCTTCACTCAGTCTACTGATTCAAATGCTAACTACTTCTGGAAGTACCCTCACAGACACACCCAGAAATAATGTTTTACCACCGGCTGTCTGGGCTTCCCTTAGCCCAGTCAAGTTGAGACATAAAATTAACCATTACCAAGGGCCTCAAAATCCCTGATGCTTAGCATATAATTTTTTTCCCCCTCTTTTCACGGGAAACAAATGGGATAAACAAACTAAGCTCATTGTTTATTGTTCTTAAGTAAGTCACTGTAAAATAAATTCTACATACTATACAAGGGGAGAAAGTATGTTGATCTTGTAAAATTTCTGGGATAGACCTCTATTTGTCCCCAAATTTTGCGTGCTGTTTAATGGCTCTATAACAGAGAGAGACCTGCCTTTTGATCACTCAAAAGAAGTAAAGGAGTTGTGACTAGGTAGCACAGTTTGAAGCCCAGAAGTTTCTAAAAGGATATAGCACCTCCTCACCTTTTGAGGCTGTCGCCTGGTCAAGGCCATGAGGTTGGGCTGTGGATTGTGTGCCCTAGGAGTCCTAGATCACTCCGGTGTGGAAGACACACAGCGTCCTCAGAGCAGGGGCAGAGCTGGTATTATCTGGGTATTGCTTGCCACCATGTTTTGTCAGGCATAAATGGATAGTAAAGCCCTTTTGGCTGGTCTCTCTAATTGTCCTAAATTTCCATTGTGATTAAACAATGGAAAGTAAGGTCCTGCCTAGAAAAAGGAGGTGTCTCTGATTTTGTAAAGCTCCTAAGGTGTTTGGCACAGAATGTTGGCAGATGTTAGAACAGTGCTGGAGAGACACAGCTGAAAAACACCTTGTTCCTGCGACAGCACAACTGTCTTTCTATTGGGCTAATATCTACTTTGAAAGCAGGAACCATGTCTTATCCATCTTTATATCCTTAGCAACTGACACATCAGAAGGTACACAATAAATAAGATAAATGGGCAAAAGTTAGGGCGATATGGGGGAACAATGGGAAAACAGTCTAGAGGAGTAGAATGGCTAAGGGCAGCTCACCAAGTGTCTTGAATGAACCCTGGCTAATGTGGGGTTGATTTTAAAAATAAAAGAACATTATTTCATTGAATATTTGAGTATGAAGCTATAACATTATATTAAAATACAGGAAAGGTATGCAAATGGTGAACAATGGTAATGAGGCCTCTGTATGGGATTTGTGAACTCATCTAACGCAGATAGCGCTTAGGCTTTCTAGAAGAGTGGAGTTCACAATGGTTCTTACCAAGTATCTCAACACCAGGTGTTCATGGGGACTTTTGGCCGGGGTAGGATCATAGAGAATTCCTGCCTGCATTCTTGGCGTGCCCGAAGTGCCAACAGTCTGTGGTTTTGATTAAAGATAGATCTATATGCCTTACGTGCCAGACTTGCAGGCGACGGATTTGACTTTCTGCCATGAAATGTTAGCAGCCCTGGCTTTCATGCTTACGCACAAAGGATCATCCCACAGCCTGGGAGCAGAGGAAATAATTTTGTTGAATAGTTTTCCTTTTAAAATAGCCTAGGCTTTCAATCCACTAATCATTTAGGGAGGTATTAGTCTCCTTTTGAAAAAAGTATTCTAGGAGAGGTATTAAACTCTTGTTAGCTATGGCCACCAGTCTGGCTACTTCTTTTCACTTATAGTTTAAGAAGGAGGTTTAAAAAATTATACACTAGGAGAGGACTTTGAGCCCCGGCTTCCTGGGAAAGAAAAAGAGACAATTTAATCAAGTTTATTAATGAAATTGTCAATAAAAGAATTTCTGAAGGCTATTTAGATGTCATATTGGGCCTCCATTCGAAAGAGTGTTACAGAAACTTTAGAACTGTCAGATCATGTGCCCCGTGGCTTAAAACTCTTCAATGGTTCTTTATTGTTTCTAGAGCAATATATAAACTCTTTAATATGACATTTAAAGCTCTTCAAAATTTGGTTCCAAAGTTTCTTTCTGGTGTCTTAATGCAACTCCTTCCATCCGCTTGTTCTCCATCCCACAGACACCTGACATAACTTCACACCTCTCTAGCTCCTTCTGTGTTCTTGGAAACAACCCCACATTTTTTTTCAGCATGATGAAATACATAAGCATAAAATTTACCATTTTAACCATTTTAAAGTAGTTGTAAAATTCAGTGCATTAAGTAAATTCATAATGTTGTGCAACCATCATCACTACCTACTTCCAGAACTTTTTCATCACTGCAAAAGGAAACCCATACCCATTAAGTAGTCACTCCTCATTTCCCCCTCCCCCCACCAGCCCTTGGGAACTGCTGATCTGCTTTTTGTCTTTATGGATTTATCTATTCCGGATATTATATATAAATGGAATCACATAATATGTGGCCTTATGTGTCTGACTTCTTTCACTTAGCATAATGTTTTCAAAGTTCACCCGTATTGTAGCATGTATCAGTACTTCATTCCTTTTTATAGCTGAATAATATTCCATTGAATGGATTTACCACATTTTGTTTATCCATTCATTCATTATGGACATTTGAGTTGTTTCCACCTTTTGGCTATTGTGAATAAAGCTGCTATGGACATTTGTATACAGAATTTCTTTTAGATACAGACATACACACACACATACATACACCTAGGAAGGGAATTGCTGAGTTATATGGTAATTCTGTGCTTAATTTTTTATAAAACCAGCACAAAACTGTTTTCCATGGAGGTTGCACCATTTTACACTTTCACCAGCAATGTATGAGGGTTCCAGTTTCTCCACATCCTGACTAACACTTGTTATTTTCCATTTTTTTTTATTATGGTCATCCTAGTGGATGTGAGGTGGTATCTTATTGTTGTTTTGATTTGCATTTCCCTAATGACTAATGATGTTGAGCATTGTTTCATGTGCTTGTTGGCCATTTGTTATCTTGTTTGGAGAAATGTGTATCAAGTCCTTTGACTATTTAAAATTGTCTTTTTGTTGTTGCATTGTAAGAGTTCTTTCTATGTTCTAGATACTAGATCCTTATTAGATATATTATTTGCAAATATTTTCTCCCATTCTGTGGGTTGACTTTTTACTTTTTTGATGTGTCCTTTGATGCTTAAAAGTTTTCATTTTGATGAGATACAATTTATTTATTTTTTTCTTCTGTTGCTTGTGCTTTTGGTGTGATATTTTAAATATCATTGCCAAATCCAACATCATAAAGATTTTCCTCTGTTTTCTTCTAAGGGTCTTATAGTTTTAGTTCTTATTTTTAGGTCTTTGGTCATTTTGGTTGATTTTGTATATGGTGTAAGGTAAAGGCCCATATTAACTCTATTGCATGTGGATATCCAGTCTTCCCAGCACCATTTCTTGAAGGAACAGCCTGCAGTTTTGACATTTCCCTGGAATTTTCCTATTCATTTTCTTTAAGTAAAACATGGTTTTCCCAATGATACCACTTTTCTGGCCACCTTCTCAAATAGAGGCCTTTTTTCCTACCTTCTCCTTTTCATTGATCCTGGAAAGGCTGGTTCACATTAGCTCTCATTTTCTGCTTCATTCTCACTGCTCTCCCACTAACCCTTGTTGGTGCCTTTTTCTAGACCCCTAATATTATCCACTTGTACCACTTAAGACTTAGAGAAGTCTTTGTCTACGACTGAATCACTGTTGTCATCTTTGTACACTTCAAACATTGTATTGATGACTGGCCTCTTCGTTCCTTAACTTTCATGATGCCAGGATCCTCCCTTTTCACAGCCATCATTTAGGCTATCACCCTCTTAAGCAGCTAAGCGAAATAAGCCAGACAGAGAAAGACAAACACTGTATGATTTCACTCATATGTGGAACATAAACACACGGATAAGGAGAACAGATTAGTGGTTACCAAAGAGGAAGGGGGTGGGGGGAGGGTGAAAGGGGTAAAGGGGTACATATGTATGCAATGGTTAAAAACTAGACTATTAGTGGTGAATACGATTCAGTCTGTACGGGAACTGATATATAATAATGTACACCTGAAACCACACACTGTTATAAGCCAATATGACCTCAATAAAATAATTATAAAAAAACAAAACTCTACAGCTCCTTCTTCTCAGTGCACCCTGACTTCCATCTCTTGCTCTTATACTCTTGCTGAATTTCACATTAGCTTCTGGCATTATTTATGACCCCTTTGTCACTCCTGAGTCTTCTAAAACAACGTAAACATAAACCTTTTGTAACTTTTAATTTTAATACAATTTCAGTCTTAAGAAAAGTTGCATAAAAGGTACAATGAACTCTACTCCATATTCAGATTCACCACTTATTTACACATTCTTCCCCTTTAGCTTTATCATTCTTTCTTTTTCTGAATCATTTAAAAAATAAGTTGCAAAGCACATTTTTACCCCTAAATATTTCAGGGTGCATTTCCTAGAACAAGGAAATTCACTTACATAAATAGAGAAAAATGATCCAAATCAGGATATGTACTATTGAATATTATCTCTCATCTAATTCATATTCTGTGATCAAATTTCATCAATTTCCCAAAGTCATCTTTTTTCCTTCAGCCCAGTATTCAATCCAGTATTATGCATTCCTTTTAGTTTCCCTATATTTTTAGTCTCCTTCAACCTGAAACAGTTCCTCAGTCTTTTTTGTCTTTCTAGACTTTGATTTTTTTAAGAGGATAGGCAAAATAATTTCTAGAATGTACTTCAATTTGGGTTTAATCTATGGTTTGCTTATGATTACATTAACTTATGCATTTTTAGCAGGAATACTACAGAAATATTACATCCTCAGTGTATCACATCAAGAAGCACATGATGGAGCATTGTCTAGTTATTGGTGATATTAACTTTGATTACAGTCATGTACTACATAACAACCTTTCGGTCAACAACGAACCATGTATACAATGGTGGTCCCATAAGATTAGTACCATATAGCCTAGGTGTGTAGTAGACTATACCATCTAGGTTTGTGTAAGTATACTCTATGCTATTCACCCAACGACAAAATCACCTAATGCATTTCTCAGAATGTATCCCTGTCGTTAAGCAACGCATGACTGCTCTATGTTGAGATGGGGTCCACCAGCTCTCTCCACTGTGAAGTTACTATATTTCCCTTTGTCATTAGTGATAATCCATGAGGAGATACTTAGAGATTATATAAATACCCTATTCCTCATCAAGCACTCAATTTTATCATCCACTGATGATTCTCGCCTAAATAATTTCTGACAAAGATGGTTGCAAAACAGTGATTTTCCTTCCTAACTTTATCATTGCTTTTATATTTATTAGTTGTCATTCCACTGTAAGGTAGAGCTTTACTTTCTCCTGCACTTGTTAATTTATTTATATTAGTATTGACTCAAGGATTTTTGTTTTATTGAAAGGATTATTATCTGTTACTATCATTAATTATTTTGGTGCTCAGATTTCCCAAGATTTAGCCAGTGAGAGTGTCTTCATGCTATTTCTTGTGTCCTTTTAACATGCCCCCATTATTCTTTGAACAATTCCTTACTTTCTGGCACAAGAAGATATCTCAGTCTTACCTTCTACTTTCCCTGCTCTATAGTTTCTAAGAAATCCTGATTCCTTTTTGTGAGGAATGGTATTTTGAAATCAAGATCTATATACTGGGTGTATTCATTGCTCCTGGGGTGTCAATGCTTCTCAGTAGAAAGAGCTGTGTATCTATACTTATTTACTTTATCTATCTATCTATCCATTTATCTGTCTATATCTGTCTGTGTCAAACACCATGGGTTCATACTACTACTTTCAATTGCAGTCTACTTCTCCATTTCTGTATGTGCATTTCTTCTCCAACAGTGAGGACCCTGGCTCCCCTTATTCTCAATATATTGACCCATTTCCTCGATCCTGGAATATACACAAAATAGTTTCAGAATTGTTAATGCATATCACTGTGAAAAACAAACTGTTAACTAGAGTTCAATATTTGTTTGCTTTTTTTGTCTTTAGACCGAGGGATAATTTTAAGTTCTACTCAGGGCAACTAAATTTGAGATGCCTATTACATATCAGAGTAGAGATATAGATCAGGCTTTCTGGATCTCAGAGGAGATGTCAGGAATAAAGATAAAGATTCAGAAATTATCAGTTTAAAAATGATATTAAAGAATTTAAAGCAAGAGCATTGAGTAAGCTCATAAGGGAAAGTGAGAATAGAGAAGAGAACTGAGGAGAAGGATCCGGCAAAGGAGATTCTGGAAGCCAACTGAAGAAAATGTTTCAAAAAGGAGAGAATTGTCAGCTGTTCCAAATGCTGCCAAGAGGACTTAGAGGATGACGTCCGAGAATTGACCATTGGAGTTGTCCATTGGTGATCTTGACAAGTGAGGTTTCCATGAGGTGATTAGGATGAATGCTTATTTAGAACGAATTAAGACATAGCCAATGCCTTCCTAAGAATGGGAATGAGGTAATGGAGACACTGAGTTCAGGCCAAATCTTGAGAAATTTTGCTGTAAATGGGAGCAGAGTAAAGGGTCGATGGCTGGAGGGAATTGTGTTGTCTTTTAAAAAATGTCAGCTATTACAGCATGTAAGAATGTTGATAAGAATGACCCCATGGAGACAGTAAATGGATGTTGTAGAAGAGAGGGGGGAACTATTTAGGAGAAAAATCTTCAAAGAGCTGGGAATATAGGTATCCACTGTATAAATGGAGTGGTTGGACTTAGGAACAAGATGCTCATCTGTGACAACAGATAAACAGAACTGAGGATTCTGAACTGAGTCTTTTCTGACTGCTGAGTCACCATACAATATAATAGCACAAAAAATCCACTATTCTATGGAGCTGTAGGTCACCTTGAAGACTAATTTCTTGTTATTCCCCCTCTCCCCAAGCACCTTGTCCTCAATCACTATTCCATGTGTTTGTATTACATTCCTGTCTCCTAAAAATGCTTTAAAAACTAAGAATCCTAAAGAAAATATTTTCATTGTTTAATCTCCTACTTCCTTCTTGCAGTCAAGAGACATGTTCCCACCAGCTCTCACTCATGCGCTCTGGGCTGCTTACAACTAGAGATGGGAATTTCTTTAGAATAAAGATTCAAAGGTTCTTGGCCTCCGTTCCCAAGGTCATGTTTTGTTTGGGAACCACTCCATCACCCACCCCATACACCAAGGAAGAATTGATAAAGACAGACCAATTTTAAAATAAAGGACCTCAAAATATTTTATGTGCGAAACTAAGGATCCTCCCTATCAGATATAAAGAAATACATGTGAAAATAAAACAAGTTAGGTAGTAGTTTGTGGGAATGTGATGCTCTACCTTACTATCCTCAACCTTCCCTGCCCTGCCCCACTGCCTTAGGATATGGGGATCCGAGAGAGTGTGTTCTGGAACCTACTCCTTGTTTGAGATCTTTGAGAGTAGCAGGATGCCTATTCCTCCCCCACCACTGAGCTCATGGTGGTGGTCGGGGGCAGTGAAAATGGAAACATAATGTGTTTGTGCATCCAAAGGACAGAGACTGCCCTGTTCTTCATCTTTCTGAGTTTCTCTGTGCTTCAGAGAATTAGAAGGGTCTTGAGGTTCCCCTGGGCTGAGTGGGGTGAAGAATTGGCAAGAGAAAGTGTTTCCAGGCTTGCCTGCAGATGGCTATGACTAGAGGTAGGAGAAAGTGAAGGCAAATACCCCAGTTATCCTTGGGAAACTTGCTTGGAATTTCAATAGATCCTAAAAGCCAAGGAGGAGGGAAGAATGCTAAGGTCACTGTTACACAGTGTGCCGTTAACACAGAATGCTAAGGTCATTGCTCACAGTAGGAGCATGTGTTGCATATGCCCTCAGAAGAAATGGGACAAAGACTCAGCACCTGACACTAGTACCTCCCTGGTATTAGAACTACAGAGTCAACCCAGGAGATGGGTGAAGGAGAAAACCCAAAAGCATGTGAAGGAATTTTCAACTATAACAAGACTGCGCCATAGATCCCAACTGTCTATTTGGGCTGGACTGAAAACTGAAGTAAAGTTGACCAGTTTTCCACCATCAGCAGAAATGGGGCTATAGAACTAGTCAATTCCCGTTATAGATAAGAAGGGTACATATTTACACATTCAAGTATGTACTTGATTTCAACAGTGTTACAATA
Source organism: Tapirus indicus (assembly GCA_031878705.1). Lineage (NCBI taxonomy): Eukaryota > Metazoa > Chordata > Mammalia > Perissodactyla > Tapiridae > Tapirus > Tapirus indicus. Next base: position 32,014,729 of record CM062935.1, on the reverse strand, counting down.
ACTTATACATTTATTACATTTAAAATTAGAAAGATGTAAGTATCTAAAGATGAGACCTGATCTCCATTTCTATATTGTTTTATATTTTATAAAATATAAAAACTTTCCAGAAAAAAATAATTAAATCTAGTATATAATAATTTATTATACATAAAATCTAATAGAATATTTAACTGACCAATTCATATTTGATTAGTAGAATATTTAAATGACAAATAATCTCTGCTCATTTAGTTAGGTATTATTTTTTGGCAAATTTATGAATGTGAATTAACTTGGTGGAGTTTGCTTTATATTGTCTAAATTTGAGGTTTGGAAAGTATGGCCTGTGGGCAAAATTTGGCTTGTTATCTGTTTTTGAAAATAAAGTTTCATTGGAACTAAACCACTCCCATATGTTTATATATTGTCTGTGGTCACTCTTTCAGCAGAGACCATCTGGCTTGCAAAACCTAAAATATTTACTATCTGACTCTTTACAGAGAAAGTTTACCAAGCTCTAGTCTAAGGTTTAATCAAGGCAAAATGTAATTGTGGTCTTATCTTTTACGATATCAAGTAGAATCTATTTTATTTCCCTTTGAGCATATTAAGGTCTTATTTCATTAAGGCATGGTGCTTTCCAAACACAATGCTTGGAACGTTGCAAAGAAAGAATCTTCAAAGATCTCATCCTCTACAAAATGGAGCATCAAGTAGGTTATTAATCCTAGGACTCAAGCCGACATTTATAGATGTATAAGTACAATGCTCTTTAGTTTGTCCTAAAAACTTAAGTACTTGCTAGAATAGCTGGGAAAGAATATCTGATCTTTTGTGAGAAAGGAGTTCAGTGAAGAACTCTCCTGCGTGACTTTCACTTTTCGCTCCATATGCTACCACTCTCATGTTGCATTATGGATCTTCTGTCCTTCAAAATTAGTTTCTACAGAGTGTGTTAAAGTTAGACCAAGTGTACATTATGATGTACTGACAGAGTAAACGTCACAATGCCTTCCTACAAAAGGAGCGTTACCTTACAAAGATCAAGTTCACATTGCAAATCCTAAATGTAAGGCCTGATATTGATTTCCCTTTATCTATCTAATCTAATAATATATTCTTGGAAAGCATCTCCTATTCCAGTTGGATCAATGTCTTCTTGTCTGCTTTATATGCTAGTCCCATTTCCCATTTCAAACTTGAGGCTATACCAAATAGGACTCAGAATACTCTTGTAAGAAGTTGTGTGGGCTGAGTACCAGAGGTTCATCTCTGGATATAGGCTCTGGAAGTCACAGTGTCTCAGACTGGACAGGACTGAAATGATTATCAATGTTTCTAAAATAAAAATTTACATTCATTTTAGAAAAAAGACAATGTTTGAAACAATAGAAAAGGGAAAAAGTGAAATTCATCCATAATGCTTCCCCACTTCCTGCAGAGTTACTGATTTTACAATTTTTGTGTACATATCTTTTCAGAAATTTTGCTATGGACACATTTAAAAAAAACCATAAAAGTTAGATCGTGCCATTTGTATTGTAATGTAATCTTGTCATGAATATCGTTTCATGTTGATAAATAACAACTAGCAACCTTTGGTGTATGTTGTATACCTGCCACAAAATTTATTTAGAGCATTACTCTGTCATTTGATCCTTTGATTGTTTCCAGGTTTTTATTATTATTCATGATGCCATGAGAAGTATATGTACCTAAATACTTGATCAAATACTTGTTTAGCTAAATTTTGAGTGGCAGAATTACAAGATCAAAAGATCTGAACAATTTCGATGCTTTTGGTACATATTACCAAATTGCCCTCTAAAATGGTTGTACCATTTCACATTCTCTATTGAAGCATATGCGAGTGCCCTTTTTTCCCCACACTATCACCATCACCAGGTTATCTAGTCAAGTGACTTTCAAAATTTTCTTGAATATGACCCAAGAGTAAAAAAAAATTTATAATGTGACTGAGAACACAGACACATAATAAATGCATATACATAAATAAACACATACACATACATAAAAATCTCACAAAATAATACTAACCCTTACTGTATGAAATACATTCAATTTTTTATCCTATTTCATTTAAAAAAGTGCTGGCTGAGACCCACTAAGTTGATTTCATGAATAATATTAAGCTGGAAGAAATGGTGAAATGGTGAAATTTTGGGGTAAAAAGCATCTTACACCACCATCAATATCACCGCCTGCGTCCAGGCTTTCTATCCATATGATGCTCATCCTGCCCTCACTTGCTAAAAATCTTTTGATAAGGAAGATCTTAAGATGTTCCTTAATGGTTTCAGCACTTGATTCACCATCAGGTTTGCTTTATTCCCTTCAATATACTCCCTGACTTTTTAAAATCTGTACTGATGATGACCCTTCTAGCAATCTATCATCATTCCTCAATCTTCTCACTTTTAGGCAGTCATCTTCAAATTTAATTCAGTAACCCCTCTTTGTCCTTATAATTATCTGGAACCATTTTTGTCAAACTGTCATTCTGCCTCTGACCATAGCCAACCATCCTTCCACACTGCCCCTTCCCTGTATGTGCTAATAACCTTCATAGAATCTTCTCTGCTTGACTCCCTCTTTCCTTAGAATGACTTGAAGACACTCCTCAAGCCCCAAATAAAATGGGGCTTGTATTTGACCTATCATATGTGCTTGGGCATTTCTGAATTTTAGGGAAGGACATAGGTTTTCCCTTCCCTCACCACTACCATTCCCATGAAGACCTTCTGGGAAATGGACTCTACTGGCTAACTCTGGCAGAGTCATCAAAACATGACTTCTTTCTTGGTCCTCAGAACATATTATATATCCCCTCCAGGGTTAAGGAATACTGCTCGTTTGTCTTCCACTCAATAGCAGCCAGTGGTTTTCAAACTGTGGTCTGGAGGCCCAGGGGTTTCATAAAGACCGTTATGCGCTACCTCAGGGAGGAGGGAGACAGAGAGATGAGTGGGAGGGGGCCCTAGAACTCCAAAGCCCCTTCAGTGAAGCTTCCACACTCTTAATATTTTTTATATGCCAGGCTTCCATGTAAAATACATTTTTAACCCTCTACCAGTAACTTCCATAGAATTTCCAATTCTAAAAGACAATGCTAAGAAGACAAGAAAATCACGAAAAAATTAGTAAATACTTAAACTCGGCAAGTGGTATTAAAAAGACGTTGAGTCCCATTAGGACATTTGTCTTGCTCCATTAACTCTCACATGGGTGGCTGATTGAGGCACTCTCTAAATGATCCAAGTGGGCTTACCCTGGCGTCTTGATGGCCTAATAATAGTTTTGAATTTTACTTGGGCAAAGTAGAGAGCAATCCAGGTGTTTCCTTTTTGGTACCTGCCATTTCCTACTACAGCATAAGATAAGTAGAGTGGAATTGGCTTTAAACTTGTATTTGGCCCTGTATCTTGTACTATTCATCTGCCAAGTAAACAAAAATCCATTGCACCTTCAGCAAACAGCCCATTCCAATTTTGTGCTGGCATCTCCCACCTGAGTCGGGGCACTAGGGTTGTTTTTAGCTTTGTTGTCTCTGATGGTCCTACAGAGGCGGTGCTAAGCTCGTAAGAGTAGAATCCTCTCCCTGATGGCTTCCCAGAAGCTGGGTAACATGGAGGTTGTAAGTGCAGTTCTGAACGCAAAATGTCTGGATGCAAATCCCAGCACTGCAGCTTCCTAGGCGTGGGTCCTTGTGCAAGTTAGATTTTTCTGTGCTTCACTTGGCTCATCTGTAAAAGTTTTGATAAGCATAGTACTTGGTGCATCGGGATATTATGAGGGTTACATATACATAAAGCACTTAGACAGGTGCCTGGTGCATAGTAACTTCTTAAGAAAAGTTAACTTTATTATTCCTACATAACTTTAATCCACTCTGATCTAAGATTGAGATTTTACTGTAAGAGAAGGCTATGGGTCTGTATTGCTATTTCAAACTAGATAAAGTGTGAAAATAAAAATATACACACATGTTCACACATTATGTGAAAATACTTTAATTCGTTTCTTAATATATATGAATGTATGACGAGAGCAAAATGAGTCAATTTGGTGTGCTGTCTAGCTTTATAAATCATAACACCCACTCCACAGGGATATTTTTGAGTCTGACATTCTAAATACATCAAACATTTTAACAAGAAAAATCCCTCTTGATGAAATAAGTGGCTTTTTGTACTCATTGATTTCCTCTACCTTGTCACCACTTTCCTTCTTCCTCCACTGTCATTGCTAATAGCTTTTTAATAGAGTCTACCACAAAGTTCTTTCACATTTAGGAATATAAAAAGCACAGAAGCATGTTGAGCTGGAAGGAAAAATCAAGATCATCTAGTCCAAGCAGCCTCATTTCCTCCTAGAAATGACAGATGTCAGGAGAAGGTAATTCTGTTCTTAACGACCTAGGGAGCTGGTGAAATCCTGTGACAGAGATCTAAAAAAATATTTTGGTTCTGATTCTCACCTGGTAGGTGTTCAAGGATGCTGTTGAGTAGATTGGGTACTAATACCACTTCTGTATCGTCACCTGATCTATGGACTGGTCCATGTCCTACACCAGTCATTCCACTCTTTTTTCTTTCTGGAACCAGAGGTAACATACTAACTTTCATATTTTGGTTGAGAGTTTTCAACAACTCTATATCACTGGATATTTCTGTTCCTATTTATCATGATAAAGTGTGTGCAAATATTGAATCCTGAGATTTGGCTCTTTTTAATGCATGCCCTGCATGATGCCACCTCTCTGAATAGCACTGCAGTGTTGGGAGAGGTTGTAGAGACCTCTTTTGATTTGGCAAGAAGAGAAAACCTTGCAGACTGAGTGCTACTTCAGACTTGGACTCATCGCTAAAGATCATTATTCTTTGTTATTTTTTGTTTGCATCATCAGATGACACTATCCCACTCGCTCCTACCTGAAACCCAAGTAGTTGTAACTGTGGTTAAAACTCTCCATTTACTGACCAACAGGGATATTGCTGTTTTTCACTGATTTTTGTCTGCTATCCATATTGGTTACACACAAGAGACTGAAGATAGAACAGAAGAGAAAAAAAGATTAGGGAGAAAAAGAATAGTTTATAGCTTTTGTTTTAGTTGGTACTATTTTGGTCAAAAACAATGGAAACCAACTCAAATTAATTTCAGCAAGAAACTTCATTATAAGGACACTGGGTGTATCATGGAACCTAAGGACAGGAATGCATCTGGGCTGCTGGAAAGCAGGATTCAGGGACGTGAACCCCTGTCAAGACCTTGGCTTTTCTCTCTACTCCTCACTCTGTAGAGGTTTAATTGTCCCTCTTACTATAGACCAGCTTCCTTTGTTCCTCCATCTGCGTGGCAGAACTTGGCTACTCACCAACAACTCCCAGGCTTTGTGTGTTACACACAAGGAAAGATGGTCTCAAGTCTCTTGACTCAGGTCCAAATTCCCAAGGAAGGAAACTCCTTGGGCAGCGGGCAGGTGATGTGTTCTAAGCTGACAGCTCCTGCAACAGCCATCTAGGTTGTGGAGGGATCAATCCCTAGAAAGGGGATGCTGAGCACACACTCACAGAGGTGATCACTTTGGATATTTTTGTTAAAGTTCTTAAACTAGTTTTGAATTAGTCTCTACAAATTTCCAATTGTTGTCACCCACTAAGTTACCCAGCTGAAAGAAGCAATGCTTTCACGTGTCCTAACTTCACCTCACTCAGGTTTCAAAGGCTGTTTTAGCATTACAGAATTTGGTGAATGTCTGTTAATCCACATTAGTGACTATTTTATTGATTTTTCTGTTCCTTTTCCAGCCTCACCTTTATAGACCTACATGTCCCAAAACTTTTAGCATTCTCTCTCCTCTGATAGTTTTGGTTGCCTTTCTCTGGACATTTTCTACTTCATGAACTTTGAGTTTTTAAAATGATACGTGATTTCCAGTAAAATACTTATCTTATTTACATGAAATTCTAGATGGCTAGTCAACTCAATTTTTAAGATCATAAATTTCACCCGTATCATATCCCCGTCCCCTGGTACTGAAATACACTTCATTACAGATAGACTGTGATGTGTTCAAGAAAATAATGTTTTGTTCAATTTTTGAAAAGAGACAAGAGGAGCCTAAATTATTCTTGACTAGTAAAAGGAGAAAGAAAATATAACTTTCTCGGGTTTGTGAGTCCACCCTTTTTGGAAAGCTATTAAATTTTTTCTGCATAGAGTTCATTAACTGGACCAACTACTGCGAGTTAATGGTGGTAGCTGAAGCATGAATAGGGTTGGCTCACCTGATACCCTGATCCTATCTTGTTTATTTGGGGAGTGAATTTTTGGATGAGGCATGATGTCTTTACTTTTTCTCTTTTCCTACCACATATCTTTCTTCTCCTATTCTCTCCATCTCTTCCACAACTTTTTTGTTCTTATGCTTTTTTCTTTTCTAATCCCTCTCCCCCAACGATTTACAAAGCATTTTATTAGGAGGATGGAGTAAAGCATGCCCCACTCACACAAGCCAAAACGGTAGGACATAGAACAAGATAGTAGCACATGAAATTATCTGTGGAATTGTGCCGTGTAAGTCATCTTTGTTTTGTAGCTGTTTAAAAAAATGCATATTTTTAATCAGGAACAAGTCTAAAAGTAAACAGTGATGGAGAGGATTTCCGCTACCACACTTGCTCGTGCTTCATCCGCTCAATTGTTCTTTGTTTTTGCCATTATCCTTTTCATTTCTCTATTTGACCTCTCCTTTTTACGCTTCTTACAACACCATTTCTCTTTCCTCTTTCACCCATATTAATTTCTCTGTGATTTTTAATTCTTCCAAATAAAAGCAAGAATGGCTGGTACATTTTCAAAAAGTCTGGTAAAGATATTTTGTGATATAATAGTTATTGTGATATTAATAGTAGCATTAATACCTAATATCTCTCTACTAGGCCGTGAACAGCTTAGGCAGGGTTTGTGTCTCCAGCATCTAGAACATTCCTTGGTATGTGGTAGGTGCTCGATAGTGCCTGTTGAATAGATTGAGTACTAATTTTTTTAAATGTTTTATTTTAGGATGATTTTAGATTTACAGAAAAGTTGCAAATACAGAGTTTCTGCATACCTTCACTCATCTCCCCTTCCCTAATATTAATGTGTCACATAACCTTGGTTCTTTTGTCAAAACCAAGAAACTAACATGGATACTATGCTGTTAACTAACCTTTAGACTTTATTCAGATAGCACCTATTTTTCCACTAATGCCCTTTCCTTTGTTCCAGGGTTGAATCCATGATACAATCTGGCATTTTGTATTCATGTTATTTTAGTCTTCTCCAATTTTGGATACTATTTTTTAAATTTACCTTTTATGAGTTTACTTTTATTTGTTAATTTATAAAGTTAAATGGTATGGAACACTAAGAAAATAAATATATGAATGTGTAAAAATAAAGAATATTATATATCATTTTTCAGTGATTCCAATTTTGTTTAAATTGAGATTGCCTAGTATCAGTATGGTAGAAAGGAAATTTATCACATTTAAATTTCAAGATCTGGAAAGGGAACATTTACCCTGGCATCTCTTGACCTTTCAAATGCCCTTTATTTTAAAATATAGCTCTATTTATTGACTTTTGTAATATAGTGAAGATTTATTTCCTAGCATTGATAATTCAAACTCTACTCAGTTGGCAAGGTTAACATTGGTTTCTGAAAAAAATATATTTTACAATTTTATTATTGTAAGCAAATTAAATTTTAAATTGCTTACAAAGGAAATACTTTTGGAAACAGAAACGGTTGGGATTTTGGAGTCAGTCTTCAGATTTTTGTGGTAATCCCAGTAGGATTTTCAAAAATTGCCAGACACAGCCAGTCTTTTATCTTGATTATTGCTTTATGTGCTACTTTTCTTCATACTGTTTAGTTGCAGCCTCCTGTGCATCATATAATTATAGTAGTGTACTGTCCAAAAGCTCTTGCCTTTTCTCCATGAAACAGAATACCTGGTGTTTTTTTCTCTAAACCATATGGTAAATAAAGATAATCTTTAAAACTGGATGGTATTGCCCAACAAAATCGAGTATAATCCTTGGCACATAACATGCATTCAAAAAAGATTTATTGAAAGTTGACCTGATAGAAGCTGAGAGTAGAATGGTGGGACTAGGGGGTGGGGAAACGGGGAGATGCTGGTCAAGGGTATATAGGCTTTCAGTTAGGAAATGAATAAATTCCGGGGATCTAATGTACAGCACGGTGACTATAGTTAACAACACTGTATTGTATACTTGAAATTTTCAAAGAGAGTAGATCTAAGTGTCATCACCATAAAAAGAAACGTAAGTATGTGAAGTGGTGGACGTGTTAATTAGCTTGATGGTGGTAGTCATTTCACAACGTATACGTGCATCAAATCATCTTGTTGTACATCTTAGATATATACAATCTTTTTTGTGTGTGAGGAAGACTGGCCCTGGGCTAACATCGTGCCCATCTTCCTCCACTTTATATGGGACGCCGCCACCGCATGGCTGACAGGCAGTGCGTCGGCAGGCGCCCTGGGATCTGAACCCGCGAACCCCTGGCTGCCCAACGCGAACTAAACCGCTTCGCCACCGGGCTGGCCCCTATACAATTTTTAATGTTTCAATTATACCTCAGTAAAGTTGGGGGAAAAAAAAGGTTTATTGATAGATTCAATAAAAGGAGACCAGAATCAGAAAACAAAGTTGTAAAGTCTTCTCTAGAACTCTTCAACTCAGCGTAAGTCCCCGCCTGCCATCTTGAGGACACAGTGAGTATTGCACCAGATTCTATCCACACCCTGCCTGCTCGTGGTAAGAGCAAGGCCTTTTACCGAATCAAGGAGGAAACACTGCGGTTTTTAAAAGCGACAGGAATCAAGACAATTTTTCGGATGATTAAGATGGAAAGAAGTTTCACCTTAAATGTGCCAATTATTGAAGCAATTTCAAACAGAACTGCCAGAAAACTGTTTGTCCTGTACTTGATCTGGTTAGAGTGGAGGAACATATAAAGAATCTGTGATGTTTTCTTAACTTCCTCAGTATCCATGGGTCAAATTCTACTTTATTCAAGTAGTTTGTTTAGTTTTCTTAAAATCTATGATGCTTAGGCTGGAAACAACAAAAAACTATTGATGATAAAGGAACAGTGAGGGAAGAAGATCAGGCAAAGAAAAAAGTTCTGCGCTCAATGGATGCACTATCCTTGGCACTTTTACTGTGTATGATTATATAACAGGAGCATAATGGGGTGGGCTGCGTTGGTGGCCAAATAAATATGAACATAATCCTTTTTTCTCTCTTCCTTCTTTGTCCTTTTGCCTCACCACACATCTGTACCGCTCTCTTGGTTATATTCCCTTACAGAATCTCTTTTATATGCACAGGGCCACAGCCCTTTGTCTTCATTCGCCATTGTTATATCTGGTGCTGCTTTGAACCTCCGACGTGTCTGGCACACAATGGGTGCTCTCTGTGTGAGTGGTGGCCGAGGCAGCACCAATGGGCTATCCTTCATCCTTTGTGGGGTGATTGCCTCCTTATCATTTTTATCCCCTTGCAACCGGTTTTTCTCTTTATTGCATCTTTTTGAAGCATCACATTTTTCCCTGTAATAATCATTTCATTTCAAGCCTGTTCTGTAGTTCAGCCCACAGCCCTTCATCTCTCCATCTCCTATCTTATTTACCTCTTCAGTGCACTGCTTTATCCTTCCAGATGTCTCAGATTCCAAAAGCACAGCTGCCTTTTCTTCATTGTTGTGCATGCCAGCCAGATAATGAGAATACTTGTATCATGATGGACAGGTTTTCCACATGAGGATTTTAATGGGCATGAAGATACGTCCTGAGCACACCCAGGGAGGAATCAGTTCTGAGCGGGCAGTTTCCTCAGCATGGAGTGGACTTGCAGCAGGTACGGAGACTTTCTGCTCTCCGGGAGAGTGTCTGGAACTGTCTCTCTTGCTCTGGTGGTTTCAGTTCCTATTTGCTAGTGCGTAGATCTGTGCAAATGGTGAGCCTGCAAATCTCTGTGTGTTCCTTTTTACAGCTAAAGTTTCTTAAGAACAGCAAGCATGCTATATAACAATAACTGTGTGCCAGGCAATGTTTGAAGAGATTTAATTTAGCAACTAATTTTATCCTTACAACAGCATCATGAGGGGAAAAGTATCATTATCTCTATTTTAGAGATGAGAAAATTGAAGCTTATAAAATACTTCTCCCACCATAACCTCAGAGGGCGTTGTCCAAAGCAAGTACTTAGATAACAAAACTCCTAAGTTGTGGGGCCAGGATTTGGATGTAGGCAATTGGGCTCTAGAATCTGTACTCAGAAGCGTTACAGTGTGGATTATCAAGATGCCTGCTGCTGGTGAACACCTCCTGGGACTAGAGTGAGAGGAGTATTTAATAGGCTTCATTGGCTTTAGAAGGATCTAACGTAATATACTCCAGCAACCTACGGGTAATTCAGCACGCTAACACTCAAAGAACGAATGTCAGACATGAGGAATTTGTTTAGAGCCTGTGCACGTCACCTAGAGCATCAAGTCCAGGTTCTCAAGGAGAATATTCTCAGGCTGTGTTTGTGGAAAACACTCCACCTGAATAGAGCTCTCCTCACTGAAAGATAAGGAATCAGGTGAAAGGAACACTGGACTTAGGAAAAGATTCCACAGGCTAAAGAATAAGAACTTTTTTCAAGTTGTAGAGAAAAATCAGACTTCTAAAAATTGTTTAACACACAACACGAAAGTAAATTTTATAAACCATCTGCTTTGGGTTTTCAATAAAATGCAAGAAAGATTATTCTATAACAAAGAGATGACGGGAATATAAATACATATATGACAAGACATATGAGAAAGTAGTGACTTTTATGCAGGTAAAAATGAGAAAAACCTTGTGCAAAACCTTAAAATTATGTAATATAATTGACAGCTTTAATAGAAGCAGTGAAGGGCATAATCAATATTCAAAAAATTCTATCAGAATTTGAAAAGAATGAAGAGTAATAAGAATTAAATATATGAGAGCATAAACCTTTGCTGACCTCAGAAAGACCAGTTGTGAATAAAGTAGTAAGCAAATTTGCTTAATAGTAAGCAAAATTAATGAAAAGAAAACAATCTCTAGACATAATCTGCTGAATTGTTTTTAAATTTCACAGAAAGAGCACTCTATTTAAGCGTCCAGGTGGAAAAAACAAAACAGAAGCAAACCAGGGAAATTACAAATGAATTGAAATGAAACTGGTTTTACACTTTTTTATAACATTAGTGTGAGACTCTAAGGCTATAACACTTATGCTCTCCTGGAAAAAATTGTGATTCAATTTTTCTTTTTAAAAAGTTATGTTCCTATTGAAATATATTTGACATACAACATTGTTTAAATTTAAGGTGTACAACATCTTAATTTGCATTTATATATTGTACTATGATTGCCATTGTAGCTATAATTAACATACCTCTCACCATATATAATTAACATTTTTTTTTAGTGGTTGGAATAATTTGAGGATTATAATGTAATACTTGTTGTCTATATTCACTATACTGTGCATTAGATCTCTAGGACTTATTTACTACTCATTGCAAATTTGTACCCTTAAACAACATCTGTCCTATCCCCCCACCACCCATCCCCTGGAACCACCATTTTATTCTCTATTTTTACAAGTTTGTTTTTTGAGATTCCACATAAAAGTAATATCAGACTGTACTTGTTTTTCTCTGACTTTTCCTACTTAGCATAATATGCTCAAGGTCCATCCATGTTGTTGCAAATGGCGGGATGTCCTTTTTTCTCATGACTGAATAGTATTCCATTATGTGTATTCCATATCTTCTTTATCCATTCATTTGTTGATGGAGACTTAGATTGCTTCCATATCTTGGCTATTGTGAATAATGCTGCAATAAACATGGGAGCGCATATATCTCTTCATTAGCCTGTTTTCATTTCCTTTGGATATATACCCAGAAATGGAATTGTTGAATCATATGGTAGTTCTATTTTTAATTTTTTGAGGAACCTTCATACTGTTCTCCATAGTGGCTGCACCAACTTACATTCCCACCAACAGTGCATGAGGATTCCCTTTTCTCCACATCCTCACCAACACTTGTTATCTTTTGTATTTTGATAATAGCCATTCTTACTGGTGGGAGGTAATATATCATTGTGGATTTGATTTGCATTTCCCTGATAATTAGTGATGTTGAGCATCTTTTTCCATACCTGTTGGCCCTTTGGCTGTCTTCTTGTGAAAAATGTCTATTTAGTTCCTCCACCCATTTTTGAATCCAATAGTTTTTTTCTTACTGAGTTATATGAGTTACTTTTATATTTTGGATATTAACCAATATATGGTTACAAAATTTTTTTCTATTCTGTTACTTGCTTTTTAATTTTGTTGATTGTTTTGCTGTGCAGAAGCTTTTAAGTTTGAGGTAGTCCCATTTGTTGATTTCTGCTTTTTTTGTTTATGCTTTTGGTGTCATATCCAAAACATCATTGCCAAGGTCAATGTCAAGGAGCTTCCTTTCTCTCTTTTCTTCTAGGAGTTTTATGGTATTAGGTCTTATGTAGGAATCTTTGATCCACTTCAAGTTAATTTTTGTGAGTGGTGTAAGATAGGCATCCAATTTCATTATTCTGCATGTATTTATCCAGTTTTCTCAACACCATTCATTGAAGAGACTCTCCTTTCCTCACTGGGTATTCTTGGCTCCCTTGTTGAATATTAGTTGACCATATATGTGGGGGTTTAATTCTAGGCTCTCTATTCTGTACCATTGGTCTATGTGTCTTTATGCCAGTACCATGCTGTTTTTATTACTATAGCTTTGTAATATAGTTTGAAATCAGGAAGTGTGATACCTTTGGCTTTGTTCTTATTTCCCAGCATTGTTTTGGTTATTCAGGATCTTTTGTGGTTCCATACAAATTTTAGGATTGTTTTTTCTATTTCTGTAAAGAACACCATTGTTATTTTGATGGGGATTGCATTGAATCTATAGATGGCTTTGGGTAGTATGGACATTTTAACAACATTTATTCTTCCAATTCATGAACAGAGGATGTCTTTTCATTTGTTTCTGTCTTCCTCAGTTTCTTTCAGTGAAGTTTTGTAGTATTCATTGTACATATCTTTCATTTTGTTGGCTAAATTTATCCCTAGGTATATTATTGTTTTTTATTCTATTGTGAATGGGATAGTATTCTTTATTGCTTTTTCAAATGTTTTGTTATTAATGTATAGAAATGCAACTGATTTTATGTATGTAGATTTTCTATTCTGCAAATTTACTAAATTTGTTGATTAGTTCCAACAGTTTTTTGGTTGATTCTTTGGGATCCTCTATATACAAAATCATATCATCTGCAAATGTTGACAATTTTACTTCTTCCTTTCCTATTTAGATGCATTTCATTTATTTATTTTGCTAATTTCTCTAGCTAGGAAGTTCAATAGTGTATTGAATAAGAGTGATGAGAGTGGGCATCCTTGTCTTTTTCCTGATCTTAACACTAAAGCTTTCAACTTTTCAACATTGAGTATAATGTTAGCTGTGGGTTTGTTGTATATGGCCTTTATTTTGTTGACGTATGTTCCTTCTATATTCAATCTGTTGAGAGTTTTTATCATGAAAGGGTGTTGTATTTTGTCAAATGCTTTTTCTGAATCTATTGAAATGATCATGTTATTTCTATTTTTCATTGTATTAATGTGATGTGTTACATGTATTGATTTGCCTATGTTGAACCATCCTTCCATCCCAGGGATAAATCCCCCTTGGTCATGGTGTATGATCCTTTTAATGTGTTCTTGAATTTGGTTTGCTAATATTTTGTTGAAAATTTTTGCATCTATGTTCATCAGAATATGGATATTGGAATATTGGTCTATAGTTTTCTTTTCATGTAGTGTCCTTATCTGGCTTTGGTATCAGGGTAATTTTGGCCTTGTAGAATGAGTTTGGAAGTGTCCCCTCCTCTTCAATTTCTTTGAAGAGATGGAGAAGGATTGGCATTGATTCTTCATTAAATGTTTGTAGGTTTCACCAGTGAAGCTGTCTGGTCCTGGGGTTTCCTGTGTTGGGAGGTTTTTGATTACTGATTCAACCTCTTTCCTCATTATTGGTCTGTTCAGATTTTCTATTTCTTCCTGATTCAGTCATGGTAAATAGTGTGTTTCCAGAAATGTATCCATTTCTTCTAGGTTATCTAATTTGTTGACATGCTCACTGTTCATAGTAGTCTCTTGTGAGCTTATGTGTTTCTGTAGTATAATTTGTAATGTCTCTTTCACTTCTAATTTTACTTATTTGAATCATCTCTCCTTTTTCCTTAGTTAATCTAGCTGAAGGTTTGTCAATATTTTTTCTTTTCGAAAAACCAACCTTAGTTTTGTTGATCCTTTCTATTGTTTTTTTCTGGTCTCTTATTTATTTCTGCTCTGATCTTTATTATGTCCTTCCTCCTGCTAAATTTGGGCTTAATTTTTTTCTTCTTTTTCTAGTTCCTTGAGGTGTAAATTTAGGTTGTTGGAGTCTTTTTTAATATATGCATTTAGTGCTTAAACTTTCCTCTCAGAACTGCTTTTTCAGCATTCCATAGGATTTGATATATTGTGTTTCCATTTTCACCTGTTTCAAGATAAAGTTTTATTTCCCTTTAGATTTCTTCTTTGACGCACTGGTTTTTCAGAAGTGTGCTGTTCAGTTTCCACATATTTGTAGATTTTCCAGCTTTCTTCTTGTTGTTTATTTCTAGTTTCATAACATTGTGGTCAGAAGAAATAGTTGGTATGATTTCAGTCTTCTTAAATTTGCTAAGACTTGTTTTGTGGCCTTTCAACTGATCTGTCCTAGAGAATGTTCTGTACGCACTTGAGAAGAATATGATTCTGCTTTTCGTTGGATGGAATGTTTTATATACGTCAAGTCCATTTGGTCTAAAGCATGGTTCAAGTCCAACATTTACTTGTTGATTTTCTGTCTAGATGATCTATCTATTGCTGACAGTGAGACATTGAAGTTCCCTTCTATTATTGTATTTGCTTAATATATTTAGTTGCTCTGATGTTGGGTGCATGTACATTTAAAATTGTTATATCTTCTTGATGTATTGACTGCTTTATCATTACATAATGACCTTCCTTGTCTTTTGTTACCATTTTTGGCTTACAGCCTATTTTGTCTGATATAAATATGGCTATGCCTGTTTTCTTTTGGTTTCCACTTGACTAGAATATCTTCTTCCATCCTTGACTTTGAGCCTATGTGCCTTTATATCTGATATAAATCTGCTGTAGGCAACATATAGTTGGATCTTGTTTTTTGATCCATCCAGCAGCTCTGTGCCTGTTGATTGGTGAATTCAGTCTATTTACCTTTAGAGTGGTTATTGATATGTAAGAAATTACTAATGCCATTTTTTTGTTTGCCTTCTGGTTGTTTTGTATCTCCATTGTTTCCTTTTCCCTCTGTTTCTGCCTACCTTTGTAAATTGGTGGTTTTCAATGGTGGTATGCTCTGTCTATCCTTTTTTATATTTTGTGAATCTACTCTAGATTTTTGCTTTGTGGTTACCATGAGGCTTACATAAAACATCTTATAGATAAAACAGTCCATTTTATGCTGATGGCAACTTATCTTCATGTACCTATAAAAGCTCCACCATTTTACTCCTCCTCTTTTATGTTTTTGATGTCACAATTTACATTTTATGCTGTATATTTGTTAACAAATTATAGAAGCTATAGTTATTTTTAATGCCCTTTTCTTTTAACCTTTACACTATAGTTAAGTGGTTAACACACCATTCTAATATAGAGTTACAGTTTCCTATTTCTGACTGTCTATTTTTCACCTTTACCAGAGTGTTGTGTACTTTCATATGTTTTCATGTGGCTGATTAGTCTCTTTTCATTTCAGCTTGATGAACTCCTTTCAGCGTTTTTTTGCAAGGCAGGTCTAGTGGTGATAAACTTCCTCAGCTTTTGTTTGTCTGGGAAAGCCTTTATTTCCCCTTCGTACCTGAAGAATGACTTTGCTGGATAAAGTATCCTTGGCTGGCAATTTTTATTGTTCAGCACTTTGAATATGTCCCTCGACTCTCTCCTGGCCTATAGAGTTTCTGCTGAGAAATCTGCTGATAACCCCATAGGGCTTCCTTTGTAGGTTACTTTCTTTTCCTTTCCCATACTGCCTTTAAGAGTCTTTCTTTATCACAGATTTTTGACAGTTTCAGTGTAATGTGTCTCAGAGAAGGTCTTTTTGCATTGACAAAAGAGGGTGTTCTATTAGCTTCGTGGACTGTATGTCCAAGTCCTTCCCCAGGTTTGGGAAGTTCTCAGCTATTTCTTTAAATAACTCTCTGCCCCCTTTCCCCTCACTCCTCCTTCTGATACACCAATTCTTATATTTGCCTTTCTGATCGAATCCAGTAGCTCTTGTAGGGTTTCCTTACTTTTTAAAAATCTTAGTTCTCTCTCCTACTTAAATTATTTTTATATTCCTATCCTCCAAGTCACTTATTCTTTCTTCTACCTGGTCTGCCCTGTTACCGATGACCTCTATTGCACTGTTCCTCTCATTTATTAAATTCTTCAGGTCCAGATTGTTTTTAATATGATTTCTATCTCTTTGGCAAATAACTCCTTCAGTTTATTAATTTTATCTCTGAGGTCATTGAATCATCTTTCTGAGTCTTCTTGTAGCTCACTGAATTTCTTCATAACAGCTGTTTTTGAATTCTTTATCAGTTAGATTGCAATAGTCCATGCCTTTGAATTTAGTTGCTGGAGAATTATCATTTTCTTTTTGTGATACTATACTTCCTTGATTTTTCATAGTATTTGAAGGTATACACTTCTGCTTTTGCATTTGAAGTGGCAGACCCATCCTTAATTAAAGTTTTATGTCTTCGATTCTTACAAATCAACAGGCTGGCTATTAGAGACCTTTCTTTTTTATTCCAGAAGGTGGCGCTACAGCTCAAGTTTGTGGTTTCTCCTACTGGAGCTGGCTCTCCCCGATGCGCTTGGGAGCTTGCACAAGGAGCCAGCAGCAGAATCCGAGGAGGTGTGGGCTTAGCACCTGGAGCTTTGGGGGTACCCATGGGCCCAGTGGGGGATCCTCAAGTAGGCCACTCCCAGAGGTCCATGGGTGAACCTCCTGCTGAAGTCCCGAAGCAGACTGCAGGAAAAGACTTCTTTCATCATATCTGCTTCATTCCCTTTGCTTTCCCTCCCCCCAGACACGGAGTTCCCTCCTCAGGAATGCATTGTGCTGCTGGAGAGAAGTGGGTTTCTTTAGCTGCAACCCGCACAAGTGGGACAGCCAGAAAGTCACTCATTACTTTTGCTTTTCACCTCCTCCATGGGAGAGGTTGCTGTTTTCCACCTCTTCTGTTAGAGGGGTCACAGCTGCCACTGCCAAAAGTCCAGCAACTTACAGTGTCGCCCTGGGGAGGGGGCCACTTGGGCAAGTTCCTCTCTCTCCTCACTATCCAAGCTTGTCTCTGTCTCGCTCCGATAGTGTACCAGATTCTCCCTGCAGGCGGGCTGGACTTCCACACATTCTCTCTTGCCGTGAGTATCCACCTAATTTTGCACTCGCCAGGTTCCATTTTTCCTTATCAAGGCGAGTGGGGGTGGGGCAGGCTTTCAGACACCCTTGGATCCACAGTCCCTACTGGGGTCCTATCTGCCCACTTGTGGATGCACAGGTGGGTAGAAACCTCCTAGGTGTCCTGGTGTAATGTGCAGGGCACTTTGTTCAGTTACCGATGTCCAAATAGTTGTTAATCAAAGGGGAGAGAAAAGAGGAATGACTCACCATCACGGTGCTGACATCACTCCCAGCTTCCCAGTCTTTTTCCAAAGTATATAGGAAGTACAAGACTACGAGTATATGAAATACGATAATATGTGAAAGAAGGGAAAGAAATTCTCATAAAAGCAAAAATACAAAAATTATATCACCCATCCATCTTTAAATATACATTGGAACAGGACATACATTAACAAACTTAAAAAAAGGACAAATCCTTTCATAAAGATTGATGTTAAACCCTGATACCACTGACACATAGATACAAGTCTAAATTCTTGCTGTAGATGTAAATATAAAAATAATGCAAATGTAAAAAATATGCCCAAAGGAAGTATACAAAATAATCCATGCCTAAGGGGCCAGCCAGTGGTGCAGTGGGTAAGTTCATGTGCTCTGCTTTGGTGGCCCGGGGTTCACAGGTTCAGATCCTGGTGTAGACATATGTACCACTCATCAAGCCATGCTGTGGCGGAGTCCCACATACAAGATACAAGATGGAGGAAGATTGGCAGGGATGTTAGCTCAGGGACCATCTTTCTCAAGCAAAAAGGGGGAAGATTGGCAACAGATGTTAGCTCAGGGCTGATCTTCCTCACCAAAAAAAATAAATAAATAAATAAAAATCCATGACTAAAAAAGACATTTTATAATCAAAAACTAAGTGGCAGAGAATTAAGGGAAGTAAAACATGCTAAGTTTCTTATTTACATAGGAGAGTTAGAGTCTATTGCATTCTTGATATTGATAATTTTAAAAAAATGATTTCAAGCATCTTTTGAATTTTGGAAACATTTTAGATAACTTCTAATTGATAAAGCAGAGAAAATATAGCAATAGTCCACAAAGCAAAAGATGGAAACAAGGTAAGTTATAAAAAAAATTATAAAGGGATGTGTTAAAATATACACATATAAATAACAACAAATCTGTCTGTAATTGGGCCAGCCTGGTGGCGTAGTGGTTAAGTTCATGTGCTGCGCTTTGGTGGCCCGGGCTTTCACAGGTTTGGATCCCGGTGCAGACAGACACACTGCTTGTCCGCCATGCTGTGGCGACATCCCATATAAAGTAGAGGAAGATGGGCACGGATGTTAGCCTAGGGCCAGTCTTCCTCAGAAAAAAAAAAATTGTCTGTAATTTAATAAATATAAATAGACTACATTTTTATATTAAAAAAAGAGGGAGGAACAAACCCAAATTAGGTATATGTAGTTTCCAAAGGACAAAACTAAAATTGAGTAAATGTTAAATAAGTGTTAAGAATAAAAGGAAGGGCAAAGATAGGTCAGGCACATAGAAGTTAAAAGCCATGGTGACGACATCGACATTCTGTGAGGAGGATTTACGGGGAAAGTTTTTAAATGAACAGATATATTTGAAAGTATCATATATTTTCTTGCAAAGGATAATCTTACATCAACATATATAAAGTAAAAGCAGGAATATATGGAGAAATTGTAGATGTTCCTTACACAGTGTAGCAAATACATCTAGCTGACTTTGATCAAACATGTAAAAAATAAAGAATATAGATAATTAAAATGCCAAACTTTTCACGCAGTGAAAATATAACTTACATTCAAGCATTCATGGAATATTTTTGAAATTTTGTTTTTCACAATTAGCCCAGTAGTCTCAAGTGGGATAGCAGGATATATACCCAAAAGTCACTGGGGTAAGGAAAGAAATTTTAGAACTTCTAATTGTATTTATTTTTATCTTTTTAAAATGTGTTTGTGTCTGTACATATATATTTATATAAAACATAAATAAAATTTAAAAATATATAAAACTAAAGTTAATTATATAATAGTGCATGTGTAAATACACATTTATTGGGAGTGCAGGCCCCAAAATCTTCACTAATCAAGTGGTGTGATCCACAAGTTTGGACACCACTGCATTCATTCACAGTAATGATTCCAAGGCAAAAATTGTGCAGACCATATTCTTTGACTATAAAACAAAGTAGCACCTTCCCACTCCAAAACCAATAAACAAAACAGAAAACCCCACCCAGTCACACATATACACCCTGGAAATTAATATCTGAAGTGCAGTACATATTGACTGACTTCTTCACTTTGGGCACTATGAAAGCACTTTGAAACTGTGCTCTTAAATATCCTTACCCTTCACATCCAGTTTGCACACCTCATCATCTTTTCTTCGTTCCTCTCATTATTTACTTCTGTGCTGAATTAACTACTCGACTAATCCCTACTTCCCCTCCAAACCCTGTTAAAAGTTTTTATGCTGTAATCCTTGGTTTTATTTTTCTTCTTTGATTAAACCTCCCATCTTTCCTAAACATAGGTTCTCCTTAAAACTTAGTAGTAGATTTCCCCCTTGTCAGCATCCCTTCCCAATCTCAACCCTAAATCAACAGTCGTTTCTATTTAGAGGAGCCAATTTAGATCTCGCATCCTGATCTACTTTCTAAACTGCTAGATTAAAATTTCAACCATATATGTCTACTTGGAAGGATTCACTGAACATCCACTATGTGACTGGTACTATTTTAAGTATAACCACACATTCTCTTACTTAATCTTTGGAAAAACCTGTAAGGTAGATATATCACTATATTTACAGACAAGGAAATCAAATTTTAAGACATTTATATAACTTGTCCAGTAGAGTGTCAGAATCTGTATTCAAATCTCTTCTGCCCAACTCCAATGCCCAAGTAGAAGACTACTGAAAACTAAATTGTAGGAAAATCATCCTTTTGCCCTTTCATCCAGTGAATGACCAAATTCACTGGGATGAGAAACAAAGAAAGTATTTTTGAGTACAATCATGGGCTTCATAATAACAATTCAGTCAACGATGGACCACATATACAATGGTGGTCCCATGAGATTAGTACCATGAAGCCTTGGTGTGCAGTAGGCTATACCATCTAGGTCTGGGTAAGTACACTCTATGATGTTCACACAACAATGAAATCACCTAATGATGCGTTTCTCAGAACACATCCTCACCGTTAAGTGACACATGACTGTACTTGCACTGTACTCAGCATTGTGCTGTATTTTGCACCTACGATTTAATTTGTTTCACAACAACACTAAGAAGTGGAGGTAGACAGGGAGACTTGTGAAGATCACACAACTGACAAGTAGTAGATCAGGGATTTGATTCTGAGTCATCTTCATTATATCATTCTGCCTCAATTAATTAGTTCATTTGGGATTAAGTTGCTTTCTCTCCTAGTCTGTGCTCAGTTTCCTTATTTATAAAATGAGAAGGTTAAATATCTGATAACCAAAGCCTTCTCTGGCTCTCTCATTGTAAAATTCAATAGCTCTGAACAGAAAAGTTGAACTCTGAGAAAATTGGGAATGTTATTAACAGAGCTGCAACTGGATATTTTGCCTCAAAATCCACCCTCAGCATTCTCATTATACCCGACCTGTTTTTTCTCCTGTGGTCTCCATCTCAGTCAATGGCTCCATCCTCCTCTGAACTGACAGATGCAGACCTGCCTGTGTGCCATTCTTACTCCCCAATTCAGACAATCGCTTAGTCCTGTCCACCTATGTCCATGATAATTTTCAAAACTGGCCCCTTCTCTCCAACCTCATTGGCACTACTTTAGTCCCAGCCACCCTAATCTCTTACCTGTAACACCTCAAGATCCATTTTACTGGTTTCTCTCTCTCTGCTATTGCCCTTCTCTAATCTATTCCCCACAAGGAGCCAGAATGGTCCTTCTAAAAACAAACTCATAACGAAAGCCTTACCATGGGATTCCATGACACGCAGGGTAAAGTCCAATCTTCCATGAGTGGCAAATATGACCCAGCATGATCTGGCCTCTTCTAACATGTCTAGCCTCATTACCTGTCATTTCTATCCTGCCTCTCGTAGCTCTGAGTTATTTGCAGTTCCCTGACTCCATCAAGTTCTCTTGACCTTGAGTCTTTTATACACTACCATCCTTATCTAAAAGCCCTTTTCTCCACTCCTCACCTTACTTTTCAGTCGTTTAGGTTTATTTCTACTCAAGCTTGGGCCATGTGTTATTTCTGTGAGCTTCCATATTATCAATATCATCCTGGGCTTACCCATGGTATTTATCACAGTATTTTGAAACTGCCTGTTGGTGATCTTTCTGCTATGATGTAATTTCCTTTTAGATGGAGAGTATGTACCAGACCTAGTGTATGGCATATCCAATGTGCTTAGTAATACTTGTTGAATGAATGAAATAATTTCTGAAAGAGCCATAGTCCTCTTTTACATCAACTAGTCTCATCATCACAGAAAGTATTCCTGAGGCTCTTTTCTGTCATGTTTTGCTTCCTAGCAGTACCTGCTAGGAGTAATGGAAGAATGATGTGGAAAGAGAGGTCAGAGGAGGGAAAGTGGTGAAATTTGACAGGAAGAATAAAAAAAGCAAATAAACTTCCCTTCACAGAGTAGACTGAGCCCATTCCAAGACTATCTTTTAGGAAAAGGAGCCAGACCAGAGGCACATACTCACTTGTGCCAGGTGGGATGCCTTATGCTGGTGAGAAGGGAGAAAAGTGTCTAAACAAAATGCCAGAAAACCCTGGAAGACCTATTTTTCACTATCTATTTAAAGTTCAAGATCATTTTGCCTTAGCTTATACATTCTAAAGTAAACGTTTCCATCTTTATTTGGTCTTGGGCTTTATTTTCCTCTCATGGAGGTGGCGCCTTCCCTGCTCTAAGCATGTCATCTATTCTCTCGTCCATAGCAGTGGTACTCGTCTGGGGCAGTCCACTGCTAAGCAATGTTTTGGAAATCTGTGGGGGGTGTTTTGTGGTTGTCCCAGTGATTGAAAGGCCCCACTGGCATTTAGTGAGTAGGGACTCAGGAGGCTGAATGTCTAACAGTGTTCAGGAGAGTCCTGATTAACAACTAATTGTCCCCTGTACTGCTGACTTTGAGAAGTCCCGCCAGACATTCGTGTATGTAAAGAACATATTTATAGTTATCTGAAGGAAGAACCAAATTGTCTTTTTACATATAAGCACATGATATTTTTATGCAGTTTTAATGTCAGCTGAATTTGCTAGAATGCAACCATCGTATATAGAGAGAAAGATTTTACTTTGTTTCCTTTCGAACTTTGCCAAGAGTTGTTCATCATTATAGTAAATCTCATCACAGATGACAATGCTGCTTGTGGTATTTGAGTTAACATTGTAGCACACCTGTGTCAGAATGCATTTTTGGCTATTTAGATCATTATTTCTTTTAGTGCGAGTATTCGTATATTGAATTATGTGTTATTTTACTATAAACTGCTTTGTTTTTATTTCTCCTTTATATAACAACTAGGGAGTTCTATATATTTTAATGATATCTGCAGGCAGATTATATTTTCCATAAATTTTATTTTAGGATGGTGAAGTAGGAGTTACGCAATATTTATTTAAAAAGTGGGTATTCAGTTTGATAGGACTCAAAACCACTGATCTACGTAGAAGAGCATAATGATTTAAGAGCAAGGACTATGGGGTTGGTCCTGACTTTGAATCCCATCTCCACTGCTTGCTGTAAGAACTTCGAGAAGTTATTTCCATTCTGTTTGATTTAGTTTCCTCGTCTATAAAATAGTTAACTTGTAGGGTGGTTATGGTGATTATACATCAGTTTATACAGCAGAATGTGCTTAGATCTGGACCTGGTAGAAAGAAAGTGTTTGGTAAATGTTAGGTATAATTATTACAAGCCTTGACCACTTAAATACTCATTTCCTGTTTAGTTTTTAGTCATATCTGAAAGCATGTTTCATTTTTTTGTTCTCTTCTGTTATTATCAGACTATTGGACTTCCCAAAGTATTTTGATCTTTGCGTATGAAGCATAACTTGCCAAACTCTGTTAATATTCTGTGGTTTGAAGTACGAAATCAATCACTTGACAATACTTTAGAACCATGTATGGTGTGGAGAATGTTTATAATTATTACAGGAAATTATTTTAATAGTAATAAATAGTTACAGATTGGAGTTTGTAGATTTACTTGGATGATAAATGAATTTAAGATTCGTGAATGACTTGTCTTTTGGAATGGTGACAAATGTGAGGATTAATTGGTGGAGAAAAGACAAGAGTGAAGGTATCATGATGAATGGCCTTGATTAATCAAATAATTCATCTGAGTTCCTCTTTTGATGGCAGAAGACAGCCTGTAGATGTCCCACAACACTGTCATGCTAATGTTTAAAGCTCAGCGTTGCTGAAAGCAGTTATCACATTTATAAATTACCAGCAGATCCCGTTAAAGGGTGCAGAAGAGAGGAAGGCAAGCCAAAGATGGCTTGTTAGGGGAAGCGTGGAGGAGGCTCAGACAGAGAGAGGAGTGTCCCAGAAGCCAATCATGGCTGCCAAAGAAATGGAAAAGGAAGAAAGTCTGTATTTACAAGGAGGATCATCAATTATGCATAAGAAATATGGCCCAGAAATAGATTTGTTTGGCTTATGTAATGCTAAAATGAAGTTTTTTAAATTTAATTGGTAAGTTTGAGATTTAGCTTTTCAAAAAAATTCCAGACAGAAAATTTAAATTATACTATTTTTTGACACATTAAAACATATGTAACTAATCATTATATTCCTTAACTTGGAAACAAAAATGTTTAAATTATTTAAATATATTTATGCTTAAAGTATTTTTTGAGCTTGATACATCCTTGAAAATCTTACTTGCACTGAAAATGGTATAGTGAATATATATCTTCAATGACTTTTAGCACCTAAAAATCCTTTGTAAAGTACATTAACTAGTTGTAAATAGGAAGTGTGTCATAGCCTAGGACATAGGCATTAATCATTAAAATTAATTAATCTGTGAAAGGCCACTGGCTATACAGTGATGTATTTTACTGATAGGAAAACAAATAAGTAGCATTTGTCTACCTCATCAAAAAGTTCAAGTGAATTAGATTTTCTAGACTTTGATCCTATAAGACAGATGACATCTTAGACTTCCAGCAGAAGTCCAGCTGAAAAGACCTATGTGGAAGGAACAGTTACTCTGACATACTTACCAAAATACGTGCATTGGCTATTATTTTTCTAATGAGAGCATCACTGGATATGAATGCTCTAGATGAAGAAGAATAAATTAGTAGAATTAATAGAATTTTAGAGCTCAAAAAGCCAACCTAAGAGGTAGGGTGGGACACATTATTTATCAACCAAACCAGGACATGTTTCAGCATGAAAGGAGATGCTATAAGAACTCTGGGACGGCAGGTCTGGTCACTTACTAAGAGGTCAACTAGCCAGACCTTCTCACGGTACACATTAGTAGGAAATGAAGCCACAAAGATTTCCAATTTAGCGAAGTCGCACATTCCATCAGGGACCAAGGTAGAACTAAAACCTGGTTCTTGGTGAAGCGGTGTGTCTGTTTCTCCTACATTCTTGCCTTCCTTTTCACCTACCTCTTTACATGTTTCTATGCTCACCTTGCAAGAGAGGTTAAGTCTGGATCTCTGCAAATATAGAAGAAAATATGAAAGCAAAGGTAAATTCTAACCCTTCAGCTTGTTTTTAGAAGTTGGATTTTTTGCCCTTCTACCTGTGCATATGCAGAAGTGGTAGGAATAGAATGAAAGAAAGGACCTTAGAAGCACACTAGTTAGTGAGCTATTCATTAGCTAAACCTCGCTGTTTCAGAGATTGTGTAACTTCATGTACTTTAGTCTTACCGTTCTCTGAAGCCTGATTTCAGGGCATAAGTTCCCTTGATTGTTCTTTTCTGCTCTTTCTTTCCAAATATCAGCAGACTGGTGACTCTGTATAGACACTAATGTAGTGCTTTTCAATGTTATATGTTCCAGTACTCACAGTGCTGAATTTTGGGGGTTCCTAAGGGGGCCATCAGTGGACTGAGCCAAGCCTGAGGGCTGTATGTTTGGCAACCTTTTTGAGCCATGAAGCACAGTGAGTTCTGATCCCATACATTAGGTTTTTTAAGCCCTTCAGCCTGTGGGAATGACTGTGGGTGTCACTGCGCCATATGCCAGGACATCTGTAGTTCCGAGCAGATGGGAAAACATGTGGCAA
The DNA here is from genome assembly GCA_031878705.1 of Tapirus indicus. Lineage (NCBI taxonomy): Eukaryota > Metazoa > Chordata > Mammalia > Perissodactyla > Tapiridae > Tapirus > Tapirus indicus. Next base: position 31,988,796 of record CM062935.1, on the reverse strand, counting down.
ACATTTGATTCTACTTGTCAGAACTTTATGAAAAAAAGAGATCTGATCTTAACAGGATTCATGCTTTTTTAAATAACAAAATTCGTTCATTGAAATGAACTTTATAAAAATTCCTGAGTTTATAATGATTATTTTGTGCATTTAAAATAAGAAGGATGTTATTTTGAATTTAAGCAACCTAAAGAAAATGTTTTATCCCCAAACTGCAACTGAGCACAGAGAGCTGAAAAGTGAGATCGTACGAACTCCCATTAACTGAGCCCTCACCGTATGGCAAGCATGGCTTTATGTGTTTTACAGGTCTTAAAAAATTAATCCTTATGACAACGTAGTAAAATACACATTATTATGATCATATTCTAGATGAAGAAGCTGAGGTTCACAAAGTTAGAGTTTATTGCCCAAGACCACACAGCTAGTAGGTGGTGGAACCCGGGGTTGATTGAGGTTCTGTTCAAACCGAAGCACATGCCATGTTCCCTCACCTAAATAGTAAGCAAAAGTGACAAAGTTCAAGCAATATCAAATAGCTTAACAGAGATTCATACCAGCTACAGATGGGACTTTCCCCATAATATTAAAAACTAGCTCGTTTTTACAGAGTTACTAAGGAGAAGCCCAACCATCGTTAAAAATCAATTTATGCTCTGTTCTCTCTGAGGCACGTGTGTGCACACATACACACACACACACTCACACACACACACACATAGAGTGCGCAGGAAGAAGCAGCTGGAACCCCTTACAGCAATTTGAAGCATCTACACTTGGGGCTTTCTGTTTGGAAATTAGATTTGAAACCACTGTTTTCTCTGTCAATGGTGTCTTTACATATTTGGCAAATCCCTTCCAGTTGGCAGCCATGCTGGGCTCTGCCTGTTCCTCACTCTCAGCGGTCCATTCAGGCATCTGCTGCAGAGCCATATTAAAAATCAACATCCCAAATGTGACATATAGATTTGTTGACCTTCTTATTCATGTACTATAGCAGTAGACAAATATACACGTAGACTGGAACTTCATTTTAATAGATCAGTGTTTTGCTCTTGTCCCTGTGTCTTTTCCACTGACTGAGAGTGAATTTGGATCCCTGGTACAGAATACATAATCTACATAATTGGTCTCTCTGCTGTGGTAGACATTGCTAGTGCTCACGACTCCCTCCTCTTCCTTCCTGGGCATGCAGGTGACTTCAGTCCCCAGCCCATGAAGCTGTGTAGGATCTGTTACTGGTTCCTGCCAATGAAATATGAGCAGAAGGGAAATACTTTTGGGTTTCCCTACTTGTATAGCCTTCCCTGACATCCGTTGCCCTCAGGATAAATACCAAACTCTGAATGTGGATCAAAAGGCTTTTCATGATCTGTCTGCCTGCACCTCTCCATCCATTCTCTCACTGTTTCCTGCCTTGCTTTCTGTCTCAGCCATCCTGAAGCTTCCGGAAAGCCCTAGGCTTTTTCTCACCACTGGATCTTCATTCAAGTGACAGTCATTTCCTCCAAGCAGTCCACTCTGACCTCCAAAGTGTGGTTTCGGTGCCTTTCCTATGTACTTCTACAGCACTCTACGTACTCCTAATTGTAGCACTCACCACATTTTATTGCAAGTTCCTTCCGCTTGTCTGTTTCTCCACTGAGTTATATGCTCTTTGAGGACAGAGACTGATGTGTCTTCATTCTTTGATTTATTCAATATTTATTTCCAACTTTAAATGCTGATCCTCCCCCTGAAAAATTTTCTCCTACTCTTACTCGTAACTCCCCATTTTCCCTTTGTTTAGAGAAATTACTACAAGACGTCTTTGAATCCTTTTTTTTTTTGCTTCTCCTCCCATATCTCATCCAGCAGCAAGCCCTGTTGGTTGTACCTCCCAAATTATGCATTCACCCATTTCACTCCTTCTCCACTACTACCACCTTAGTCCAATTTCCTTGGATTATGAAAGTACCATTTAAATTGGACTACCCATTTCCTCTCTTACTCCCTATTTGTGAAGTCAGATATATATTATATTACTTTCCTACTTAAAACCTGCAAATAGCTCCCTATTTTATTTAGAATTTAAGGCAAACTCCTTATTATGGCCCATGACCCTATGTGAACTGGCCCACTACCTACTCCTCTGACCTCATCTCACAGATGCTCAATACTTTCCAAGACTCAATACTCTGTCCTTCCTGCTGTTCGTTGAACAAAACAAGCTAGTATGATCTAGATGTGCTTGTGTGTGTTCAATGTGCTGCGTGAATATCCCAGCATGATACTACAGAGTGTTTGGGGACAGTGATAGGAGCAAACACAGTGACATGCCATCTTTACTACCTGCTTTATTTCTTTTGGCACATCAGTAAACTGCTGCTTGTAATTAGTTTTCTATCCATAGATTTTTGTCAGCTAAAGAGAATTAGGCTAAATCACTACATCATGGCTTATGGGATAAGGGGTGTCATTGTAGCCAGGAAAAATTCCTGTTCTCTTAGAGTGGAAACCTATTTATTTGGCAGAGAGCTGGTGAGGAAGGAAGTATACGAGACAACTAGCTGAAATCAAAGCTACTTACTGACTATTTCATTCTCCAAGGCTCTCCCCTATTCTATCTTTCAACAACACAGCTGGCACTAAAATCTAGTAATAACTGGAAAGTAACTAGGATGGGATCTCTCAAAATAGTGTGAGGAAAGATCTGGACAGACAGGAATGAGGCAAATAAAGGACTGAAAGTTGGTTCAGAGGAGAAATTTTACCACAAAGCAGGCAAAAGTTAAGATAGAGTGTCTTTATAAAGTTAGTTTAATAGTGGCTACCCTGAAATAATGCTCAAAGTTGAAATAAGAAAATGGAACATGATCAAAATATTAAGTTGGCAGAACTCAGGAAAGAAATACGACAAATAAAACCATATCTGAAATGAAAAACACAAGAATTGGTAAAAAGAAAACTGAAGATTAGATACTGCTGAAAATGGAATTGGAGATATGAAAGACAGATCTGAGGAAATTTAACAAATAAAAAAAAAGAACATAGTCAAAAAAGAATAGAGAGAATATGCGGCATCCCACATATAAAAAGTAGAGGAAGATGGGCACGGATGTTAGCTCAGGGCCAATCTTCCTCAGCAAAAAGAGGAGGATTGGCAACAGATGTTAGCTGAGGGCTAATCCTCTTCACCAAAAAAAAAAAAAAAAGTGAGTCTACAATTTCCTGCTGCATTGTGGATTAGATACTGTGAATATTTTTCCCACTGAAAATTCTGGGTACGCTATAATATCTTTTCAAATGCATCACTGAGCTGAAAAGAAAATAAATCCATACAGGCCAAAGCCAAAATAAAGCAGGAATACTGGGAGGTGAAGGTTTGCCCTGAGGATGTCTGCTACACTCTAAGTGACACCAAGCTTCAGGTTGTCTGATTTTTCATATTTTATTTTGACATAGTTTGAAACTATGGAATATGCAAGACTAGCACAAAGAACTATTTATTATTCTTCCAGAGATCCCATTCAAATTTTGCTAATTGCCCCAGTGATTTTTTTTATAGAAAAGGATCCAATCCTGGATTATGCATTATACCTATTGTCATGTCTTTCTGTCTCTTTCAACCTGGAAGAGTGTCTCGGTTCTGGACTTTCATGACATTGATGTTTTGTCATATTCTAGACCAGTCATTTTGTAGAATTCTCCTCAACTTGAGTTAGTCTAGTGTTTCCTTACCACAGTCCCAGATTATGTATTTTTCTTCAAATATAATTGAATCCTATTGGGTGGCACGTGATGCCCATTTGTCCCATTATTGGTTGTATTAAATTTGTTCACTTTATTAAGATGATGCCAGCCAGGTTTCTCCATTGTAAAGTTACTCCCAAATCTTCCTCTCTTTTCAATAATTATCCAGTTTCTTAATTAACTTTCAACAACTAATTTTAGCATCCATTAATATTTCTTGCTTGTATTAATTATTACTAGTATGGTTGTCAAATGGCGATTTTTCTAATACTAGCATTCCTTCAATATTTATTAACTGGCTTCCACAATAAGAAGTTTTCTTTTTTAAAATACTTATTTATTAATTTATTTATATTAGTGTGGACGTCTGGGTTCCTGTTTTATTAGGTGGAGTATAATTAATATCACTATTTGTTTTGATTTTTAATATTCCCAGATTCAGCCAATGGGAGTGTTGTCAGGCTGACTTCTGTGTTCTTTTGTCATGCCCTCATTATTTGCATACTTCCTTACTATCTGGTATAAGATATTCCAGGATCATCTTGCTTTTCTTATGTCCTCGCCCTGGATTCACCCATTTTTCCAAGGATCTCTGGTTCCATTTAGTGAAGAGTGGTATTCAGATGCCAAGATCTGAGTAGGAGTTGTTCATGGTTCTTTTGAGGTATCACTCTTCCCAAGCTGTTAGTGGAAAGATTAGGAAATACATGTATGTATGTGCACACACATTCACAACAACATACATTTACATTTATTCTTTAACCTAGAAACATGTTTAAAGGCGTAAGTTCACACTGTTATCTCCGGTTCCAATCCAACCACACAAGGTTTATTCTAGCTTTTCCTTTTTGATATTTGTACCTCCTCCTCTGATGAGAAAACCAGTTCTCATTATCTCAATATCCCTGGATTTAGCCACTGTTCTCTAAATCCCCTCCTGCAAGAGATTGCTCCCTAGGACACCACCTCATTCAGGGCTGTCTAGTTGATGAAGAAAAGAAGACAAGAAGTCAATATTTTTTTAAAATTAAAAAGAGAAAGGAAAGGAAAGAAGAAGAGAAGTGAACTCCAGTTTTCAAAGTTTCCTAGGGTTTGATGTACAGGAGATAAAATCTAGTACCTCCTCAATGTGAAGAATCTAATAGAAGACTCTGCTAAAGCTGGAAACTCAAAGACCCACACATTTCAATGTAACTGAAAATGAGTAATAGCCCTGCCACACAGAAGAGGATGAAACTCTGGCATAGCTTGGAGGGGGAAATATCTCCCTTGATTATTTGTACCTCAGGTTACTCCTCATGCAGTTTTGCTACCTGGATTCATATGATCTGTTTGTCCCCAAAATATGTCAAGCACAACCACTTTAAATTCAGTGAGAAATTGGTAAGAGAAGAATATATTGAACTTTTTGGGACCAGGTACACAAAGAGATAGAAAACGTGCAAGAGAGGATAAGACAAAAAAACCCCAGGATAGATACAATCTAACATATACTTATTTAGGATCCCAGAAAAAGAATCAGAGAGACTGGGAAGGAAGCAATATTTGAGGGGATAAATGCTAAGAATTTTCCAGAAATTTGGATAGACACTAACCTTTCAATCGAAGAAATACAAAGATAAGACACAAAATTAAGCAAGATAAATAAAAAAATTCTAATTTAGATGATTCAGAGTGAACTGTAGAATACTAAAGGCAAAAATAAGATATTAAAAGCAAACAGAGAAAGAAAAAATGATTACTACAAAGAAATGGTAATTTGATGCATGACTGACTTCTTAATAGCAGTGGCCAGAAAACAAGTAAACTTCTTCAAAGTGCTGAAGAAAATAACTGTTAATCTAAAACTATATATATGGTGAAAATATCTTTAAGGAATATTGGTAAAATAAAGTCATTTTCAGACAACAATAACTGAGAACATTGATCACCAATAAATCCACACTAGACGAGAGTCTAAAGAATATACTTAAGGCAGAAGAAAAATTATACTATAGGAAAATTCTAGGAGGTGAGAAGACATGGTGAACCAAGTTGTTAGTAATTTTGTGAGAAAGATCTAAACAAACATTTGTTATGAAAAAAATCTAAAAGTATAATTGAAGTTTTTTGAACTGCATAGACAAAGATTAAAGTGTAAAAATCTGAGAGGTTAAGAGAAAAGGAGGCTAGTGAGATATAGTCTAACATATACCATATAATATTAATGAAATACAGCCTAACATATATCATGCAGTGTATAACGGTGGGATTAATATAACAAGGTAGAATTAAGATATGGAAAACAATAGCATATGAGTTGGTAGGGACTATCAGAATTAAAGTGTTCTAAGATTCTTAAATTTGGGGGGAGAAGAGTAAACTTCTTGATTAACATTAGACTTGGTCTGGATTTAATTATGCATGAAACTCGTTAAAAGAATAAATATAAAGGTATAATTTACAAATAATATGGATAAATGGATTGAGAAAAAAGAAAAATAACTTCAATCAAAAGAAGGCAAGATATGAGGAAAAAATAGGAAAATTAGGATAGTGAGAGTGCAAATAAGATGGTAGAAGTGAATAAAAATTTATTAGTTGTCAAAATAAATATAAATCAAATATACTCTCCAGTTACAATACAATAATTGTAAGCCTAGATTTTAAAAATCCAATCTTGTGATGTTTATAGGAGAATTAGCTAAAACAAAAGGATACTAAAATTTGAAAGGAAAAGAAATGGGAAAATATAGTTATACACTAACAAAAAGAAAGTGAAAATGGCTGTATTAGTGTCAGGCAAAATAGACTTTGAGGTAAAAAAAGACATTAAAAGTAACTTAAAAAAATAAGATTATTTTATTTTATGGAGTCGTTCCATAATGAAATAATGTTTGATTCACTCAGAAGAAATAATTCTAAACTAAAATTATGTCTTCAAAAATATGTAAAACAAAAATTGACAGAAATACAAAGTGAAATGGAAAAATTCATCATGTAGGGAGACTGGATCATACCTCTTTCAGAACCTGGTAAAAGCAACAGTCAAAAAAATCAGTTAGGTACATAGTAAATTTGAACAGTAATTAAGACACTAGACCTAATGGCAAAAATAGAATGTTGAATTGGACAAGTGGAGAATATATCTAGTGTCAGCCTGGGAGCAAAACATTTAAGTGCTAGCCCACAAAGATAGTCCTATTAGTTACAGATGACAAAGGGTTAAAATTTAAAAATTCTTCAGATCTAAATCCAAAGCCCTAGACAAAAGCTTATTCCTTAGCTTTTACCTCTGTGTTTTTCTAGTTCCGTCCTAAACTTCAAATCTTTATACATAATGAAGTTGGCTGTATTTGAATTAAAAAGCTGCTGAGAGTGAGTTTCTGGTTTCCTCAATCTGTTCTGTGTGTAATTAGATTTCCTTTTATCATGGGCCGGTCAAATCGAGTAAAGCTTGTCTACAAGTGAAGCAGATTGTAAATTCCCGTCCAGTTTTGTGATCAGACAGGCTTTAGCAAGAGTGTTTATCTCTTTATTTGGGGGCAGGCCAAATGTTCATGCATAAAATGTGTCTTGAGAATGTTCGCAGACTATTTAGTTTCCACTAATATGCTGCTAACTTACTCTATATCTATTTTTTAACTTTTGTTTTTCTATCTCTTCTTTTCATGTTGGGGCTTATGAGAGTGGCGATATGACCATTCTATATAGATATTTTAGTAAAAAATAATAACTTTACCTTCTAATACATACCCTATTGACATCTGGTTCATGAAAATGGAGAAGTGTGTGTGTGTGTGTGTGTGTGTGTGTGTGTGTGTTTCTTTCTCTTCCTATTCAGAGAAACAACGGATGGTCACATAACATATGTAGCATGTTTCATCTTTTATGTCAACTCTCAAGAAAAACAACTTCTGTTAGATTGAGGAAACTTCAGAGTTCTACTCTGAAGCGATATTCTACTCTGAAGCGAAATACAGTGTAACCACTATACTTTATGTAATTGGCTGGAAAATAATTCTTAGAAAAGGCTCCTGTGTAAGAAAAAAATGTGTCATGGCTAAGGGTTAAAAATTGACTTTTTTTTTCTGTAGAGATTCAAAATCCCCTATCTGTTCTTTTCCTGAACAAGTTCTTTTTTTTTAAAGTTGATACAATTCAGCTCTATTTCCTAGTGTCTTTCTCTGATTAACCTAAGAAAGGATTTTGATCTCTTTTTTTATTATTATTTTCAGCTTCATTGAAGGTTAATTGACAAATAAAAATTGTATATATTTAAGGTGTACAACTTGATGTTTTGATATATGTACTCTTGTGAAATGATTACAACTCTCTTTCTTATGAGAACACTTTTCCTTTTTTTTTAAAGAACACTCAAGATCTACCCTCTTAGCAAATTTCAAGTACGCAATTCAGTATTGTTAACTATCTTCACCATACTGAACATTAGATCTTCAGAACTAATTTACCTTGCATAACTGAAACTTTGTACCCTTTGACCAATGTCTGCCCATTTCCCCTTTCTCTCAGCCCCTGGAAACCACCATTTTACTCTCTCCTTTTATGAGTTGGACTTTTTTAGATTCCACATATAAGTGAGATCATGCAATATTTGTCTTTCTGTCTCTAGCTTATTTCATTTAGTATTGTGTCCTCCAGGTTCATCCACATTGTGGCAAATGGCAGGATTTTCCTTCTTTCTAAGGGCTGAATAATATTCCATTGCATATATTTATATACTACATTTTCTGATGTATTTGTGATGTGGGGACAGGCTTTTCCTTGGAGAACTGAATGTAAGACAGTTGAATGTAAGCTGCCCTTTCCACTAAGATGTCATTGTCATGTGTGCAGGACTCTCTAAGCTGGTTCAGAGTAGAATTCCTCCTAACAAATTGACTAGCCAGGTAACCAAATTCCCACTATCAGATTGCAAGGTTGTAGCGTGTGTTTACAGGTAACTCAGCAAACAGAGATGTTTAATGCTTCAGAAAAATCTGTGTGGTGGGAAAGTTCAGTGTAAATTTATTTTATTTGTGTATATGAATCTATATCAAAGGACTTGATATTAAAGGCATCCCACAATAACCACTTTAGTAATAACAACAGGGCTGATATACAGAGAAGAGTTATAAAACTTGAATTTGCATACATATCATCTGGGGAATCTTGTTAAACACAGGATCTGATTTTGTAATTTTAACAAACCCCCAGGTGATGCTGATGCTGCTCGTCCTAGGACCACACTTTGAGTAGCAAGGGCATAGAGCTTCACACATTCACATGGAATTCTCTGATAGCTATGTGGAGTAGGTATTAACCCCTTTTACAGATGAGGAAATAGAAGCTAAGAGAATTTGTGTGATATTGTCATGCAGCATTTTTTTTTTTACTATGCTTCAATTGCATTCCTTTTATAAATAATCACCTTCTTATTTATCTCTTGAATTACTATTTTTGTGTTGTTGGTTTCCATGTAGTGGCAACTCCTGCCCTTCCCTTTAGGAATTTTGTATCTTCTTGGTAAGGTCTTTTGAAAGTGGTAATTTTCAAGTAAACCATAACACATGTTAGCAGTAGGTTTTAAAATCTTATGGGTTTGTAATTTGTCCAGTCTGTCAGATATGACAGCCCCGCTGTATTCTGTATGTCTGACCACAATACACCTTCATGTTGACAGAACATATTGCATGCAACATGTTGACATGTTACAGAACATGGCTTGTTCCACGAACATAAGACGGGAGCTGATCTGTTTATAGGATCCCCTGCGAAAGGTGAGTTTGGGATCTCTCATCAATTTTGTAGAAGAAATTCTACCGGAAGTTTTTAATCTGTGCTGCTACTAAGAAACATCTGGGAGCTTTTAAACACTTACTATTGTTTGGTGCCACCCCCAGAGTCTGGCCAATTGTTATGGGGTTGGACTTGGCATTATGTGGTTAAGTGCACCAGGTGATTCTAATACGAAATGGGGGCTGAGACTATTGTTTTAAAGAACTGATACTTAAGCACTTACTTACCCAGAACAATTAAATCACAATTTCTGGGTAGAACTCAAACATGGGTATTTTTTTAAAGCTCCTAGGTGATTTTAATGTGGGGCATGTTTGAAAACCACTACCCCAACTCATTTTCCTAGTGAGTTCATTATCTTTGGAGCGTATGGCTTATATTAGTGTGGTGGTGAAAAAAAGCTATTTTTTTTCTCCCAAGAAGATTATTGAGAATTATCAGAGAAGGGTAGGGGGTTAGCTTTGGTTAAAATATACCAGTTCTGAAAACTGAAGCAAGCAAGAAAGGGCATCAGTAAGATGAGGTCAGTTTGTACATGCTTTAGATCAGTGGTTTCTAAACAAGAATCTGGCCATTATTTGTCAAATAACTGTCAGATAATCCAATTTGTACTAATGTTAATGCAAGTTTGCATTGTGTATCTTTCCCATTGGAAGTAATAAAATAAGAATAATTCTAGGAAGTAAAGGTAAAGAAATTTTGAGATCTTGAGTTAGGTAAATTGTTACAAGTTAATATCTGAGGAATTCTATCTTCAACATTTTCCTCTGTAGTGATTTTTTCTGTATGCAAAGTCATCCTGCTTTGTCGTGTGAGCAATTTTGCCTCATAGATCTTGGTTTCTTATCAAGTTCAATGCCATGTCCTTTGACATAAAAACAGCAATTATAACAAATTCATGTTGTACTGTTCCTGGATAAAAATGGAGTATGACTAAAATTCATTGCTCCAATTAATCTAGGTTGTGTTACAGAAGAACTGGGTGGCTATTTTCTACAGTACAATGAAATATTTTCACATTTCCACATGGAAAGCAGCGTCAAATTTAGGATCCCAGCTACCACTTCCTTCTAGAGAAGCATTGAGCTTTACGTTTCTCTCTTTACAATTTATTTAGGGAGAAAAACTGGTCCTGCCTAAGTTGAAGACAAAATCAAAGTATTGAGGTGAGACTTCAGACAGCCAGTTGCTTAGGTTATAAAATTCTAGAGAGTTTAAATCATTGTTTTGCATGATGTTGAATCTAACGGCATATTCATTTTCACACAGCATAATCTCCTGAGATTACTGATAAGCAGGCAGTAAATATATCTGCTTCATTCAATCTCTTGCCCTTTACCGAGTCCCTCCGTTTGGAAGAAATCTTAACTTTTGTGTGCCCTCAAAGAATTGAGGCAGGGAAAGGGCAAAGGAGTTCTTCCTAATGATTTATCATTATTATTATCATGTGTCTAAATGCGGATCTCACAGTGACATTGCCTCATAACCAATGGGTGTTGACAAAAACAATTAGAGAACTATTAAAAAATGTGATGGGACCTCGTGGTGAACCATGAGATGCTAAGGTCCCTGATAAGTTTGTGCCATATTGACAGGTGTTTTTCTTCAATTTGTGCCAACGTCTCCCACTTCGTCTCTTATTGAACTTCCTTCCTTCTACTCTGTGGTTAGACTATATTGAATTTCTTTCAGTTCCTGCAATGACATTATATCTTTCTGGCCTCTGAACTTTTGCACATGTCGTTCCCTTTGCCTAATTGTTCTCAGGATCCCTTAAAACACTTAAAGATTGTTGAGCACCCCAAAGAGCTTTTATTGATATAGGTTATTTTATTGTATCTATCACATTAGACATTGAAACTGAGAAAATTTTAAATTATTAATTTTCTAATATAATGACATAAACCAATCACATCATTACAAATAACATTTTTATAAAAAGTTAACTATATTTCCAAAACAAAAAATTAGTGAAAGGGGTAGAATTGTTTTGTGTTTTTTCAAATCTCTTCAATGTCTGCCTTGGTAGAAGACAGGTAGATTCTTCTATGTGCTTCTGCATTCAATCTTTTGCAATATATTGTTTTGGTCAAAGCATGTGAGCAAAATCCAGCCTCAGGCAGATATGTAATTGGAAAAGGGAGATGTATTTTAATAGCCTTTGGGACAATTGTGAATATTCTTCTTTGCTACTACACCAAAATTCAACAGCAGTCTCCTACAGCTTAGTTGTGCTAGGGTTGCAAGAGTAGTTCATAAAAAAAAAATTAAGATGCCCAATCATAGACTTACTCCCACTTCCTGGAGAGAACAAAGAAAGTCCTGCTTCTATGAACCTTCCCCCCAGATTACCTAACACAAGCCAAAATCCTATTATGAATCCTTTCTAAAACCCTCTTACTGAGATCTCCCCATGGTTCTTCATGGTGTGTGTTCTCTCTTGCTGCAATAAGTCTGCCAATAATGCCAACTTTTTTTTTTTTTTCCTATACGGGTATTTCTGATGATCTTGGGCTGGAAAGAATCAATAATATTTTTTTATGGCCCCTTGTGAGTGGGATTTGTAGAGTGTATTTCTGCAAGTGGATAAAACAACTTATTAACTCATTTCCAACAGATTGCTATAAAGATGGAGTAACAATAGGCCTACTTTCAGGTGTTATTCTGAGAATATAACTGCATTAAGTCTTTTGACTTTCTTATTAGAAGACTTTGATACTAAGCATTCAATGCCAAAAATGTTGTTGAATTTTTGAACATTTGTATCTGGGCTTTGTGAATTTGTATCCTGGAGCCAGACTGCCTGGGTTAAATCTCAGCTCCACTACTCACTAATTGTGTGATCAGGTGCAGTTTATTTACACTCTCTGTGTTTTGGCCTCCTCATCTGTAAAATGGGGATAATAATAGTACCTACTTCATAAGGTTGTGATGAGGATTAAAAGAGTTAATATTTGTGTTCACTTTGCATAGTGTTGTAGGGCACATTATGTATGTGTATTTGTCTAAAAAAATAGTTACTTAACAATGGAACCTGGACCCCACATATCCCCTTAGACCTTAGCCTAATTGCACAGGTTTAATTAGAGAGAAGCAGTGCAAGCATAAGGTGATGAGACTTTGTCTACAGTTCTTTATGTCTTGTCTGGTTGTCACAGTGAAATAGTGATGTGATTGGTAGAAAGATATCTACTTATACAATTAAAGATTATGAAGATTTTTAAATGGCAAGTAAGGAAAGTGAAAGGTGTGATTATACGAAGTAGGAGATCATAAAGCATGCTGCCAGAGAGTCCTAAAAGCATGGCATATTTAACCCATGTGAAGACCTGAATTTTTGCACTACAATTAGCTAAGCTCTTCTATGTTAATAGTATCCTAAACTTTACTTGGATTGATATGGGAGGATATATAAATGTAATTTGAATATAGGATTTACAATTGAAATTTATTATAATCTAAATATACTAGTTTTTTGTTAACATAATGTTAGACAATTACAGCAAATACTTAGACAATACAGTAAAAATTAAAGGAATCCACAGAAATAATTTCATATGAACTATTGTGGTAAGGCCCATCTTTATAGCTATATCAATGGATTGTTTTAATACACGAGGAAACCTTTGTGTACGTAAAGGACTCTTCACAGTTACTAGGATTTTAATTAATCCTGAAATTATAGAAAGCATAAATTTGAAACCTAGTTTTTCTTAAGCTCTGTGTTGTCGTTAGTGCTGTTGAGTGGATTCTGACTCCTAGTGACCCAGCCTGGTCTTTTTCTGCCATCCTCTCACCTTCCAGTGCAATATCAGACAATGTTCTGCTGCTATTCATAGGATTTTCATCGCTGTTTTTTCTAAAAAGTGGGTGACCAGGTCCTTCTTCCTAGTCTATCTTAGTCTGGAAGCTCAGCTGAAACCTATTCACCATGGGTGACCCTGCGGGTATTTGAAATACCAGTGGCTTAGCTTTCAGCATCACAGCAACACGCAGCCGCCACAGAGTGACAACTGACAGATGGGTGGTGTGGTTCCCTCACCAGGAAACGAACCCAGGCTGTGGGGGTGTGAGCGCTGAATCTTAACCACTAGACCACCAGGGCTGGCTTAAACTCTATGTACAACTTACAAATTTTATTCTACTTATAAATCTATTATGCAATGTGAGCGATCACCCACTTATATGTGATTTATGTTCATTAACTCATAAATTTAACAGATTAAATTCCTTTGTATAAATAATCTCATCTACAATATTATTTTAAATATTTCAAAAAGTTAGTATCTGATTTTCTCAACACTATAAAGATTCAGATTTAAACATCTAACAAGCAGAATTTTCCTAAACATTTCAGCACTTCTTCTAAACAAATTTTGTGTAAACTTATAAATTTAAAATATCAAATTATATTTAATATTAAAAATGCTGTCTACAAATTGATCTCTGTTATACCTTGCAAAGTAAAATCACATCTCTAATATCAATTTAAAAATTTTACGTAAAACTACATATTTAATAAATCAATAGACAGTCCACATAGCACAGTGGATAATAGTATGAACTCTGGAACTTGACTATCTTAGATTCAAATCCCAGTTTCGCCACTTACTGCTTGTATAACCTTGAGCGAATTACTTCTCTGTGCCTCATTTTCTTTATTTGTAAAAAGCACTGATAATAGTACCCTTCAGTGTGGTTGTGAGTATTGAATGGGTTAACATTTTTAAAGTACTCAAGAGTGCCTGTTACATAGAATTTAGTGTTTATCAAAATAAATACATAAAATTTCTCTAAACCATCAAATTATGTTAAGCATTTAGAAACCTAAAATATCAACTGATGATTGCAGAACTTGTTTTTAAATTTAACCCCAAATTATTAATAATATGTATTTAATTTACTTATTATTTCTACCCTTGTTTTCACAACTTCTTGTAGTTTCAAACTCACCTGTCTACATAGGGGAGAAATGTATTGTCTCATACAAGTAAACATTACTTGTTCAGTATTAGTGACTATGGATTTGAGTTATTGGCCAAAGATTTGAGAAGTAGAACCTAGATCCTAGGACCTAGATCCTGTTCTAGATTTGTGCCTTCCAAAATTATGATTTTCTAAAATATAATATCAATAGTCTGGTCTTGTTCTTAATGGTGGGGCTCTGCTCGCTTTGTTAACAGAAAGTGGAATGCCTATAATTATAGCTGTGATTTAATTTATCAATCCAGTAAATTTAGCTCTAACCAAGTTTTAAACTCCAATCTCTTTTCTAATGTTGTCTCCAAATTTTAATTGCCTGAATGGAAATGATGGGATTTTTTTTTATCCCCTACATAGACGTTAATTAATTTATTCACTATTTGGAATGAATGCATCTCTTTATTACCTGATGGAATTCTTCATTCTTTTCATTTTGTCTTACCTTTTTGTACTGTGTAAAATTCTACCATCATTTTATTGACAGCTTCCTCAATTCCTCTGCTTCCCCTTTTTAATCTATTCCTAGCCAAAGCATAAAGAAAACAAATTACAGTATTACAACATCTGATCAATGGCCATCTTGGATTATTGGATCTCTCTTAGCAAAGCTTTGTAACTCTCCTGCTGGCTCCCTTCAGCTGGAATACCTTGTGCCATGTGCATCCCTCTCACAACATTTTATCAGAATCTGAAAGAAGTAGCTAACACTCCACCATCCTGACATGTCCTATCCAGCAGCCTGGAATTTCTGTCTTTACTCATGTGATCCGGGTCTCAAAACACAACAGGTGGTTGCTTAATCAAACAACTTTTCTATTTAGAGTAAAAAGAATTGAAATTGTGACAGCCCTTAATGTAAGAAAATCTCACTGTTTGTCATTCAATCTCTACTCAGTTATTTTCACATTTTAGTGTCTGGCACTTGTGATACCGACTTCCAAAGACCAATTTCTTTATTAGTTGGGACTCTTGATTGCCAGCAACAGAGGATTACCCTGGTTAACATAAGTTTAAAAGAGGAGACTGGAGTTATTGGAGAAACACTGCAATAACCCATAGAGTAAAGGAAGAGTGGAAAAGTTTAGCCTTGGGGAAGTGGAGGAACAGGTGGACTTTCTCTCTAGTGTTCTGACATTTTGATGACATAGCTTGAAAATTTTTTCATTAATTACCTAAGCCCAACTCTACTTGCAAAATACCTTTTAGGACCTAACAAGCTTCATCCAAAATTCAGTGGTTCTACTTGGTCTAAAATGAAGGGGGTCTTCATTTTACAGATGAGAAAACTGATACAGAGAGGTTAAATAATTTGATTATAGTAAATATAATAAAGTTCCTTTGACACTGAAGTAAATAAATCCCTTTGAATGGTCCTAAGAGTAAATTAACTTCTAAATCATTCCTAAGAGTAAATGTGATTAAAGTGACATTTTGCCAGGATGTATTGTGTCACTTCCTTTGTAGTATCACT
Source organism: Tapirus indicus (assembly GCA_031878705.1). NCBI lineage: Eukaryota > Metazoa > Chordata > Mammalia > Perissodactyla > Tapiridae > Tapirus > Tapirus indicus. The sequence goes on along the minus strand of CM062935.1, from coordinate 31,972,841 downwards.
GAATATGGCACCAGGATCTTCATATTTATGTCTTTCTTGATACTTTTCTCAGCCCTTCTCCTGTATCTATAACACCACCAAGATTATGTATGTATTAGTTATTGCTGAAGTCAATCAGTAACACCAAGAACACATTTGAGAAAGACTGCCTGGATGTGACAGTATAGAAAAATATGACTTTCCCAAAGGTATGAATACTTTTTATCTAGTGACTTTTTAAAATTACTCTGAAAGAATTTCTTCTTTGGAATTTTATTAATTTATCCAACAAAGATTTATTGACCACATACTGTGTGTAATGCACACAACAATTTGAAATGCGTTCGTGAACGAAACAGAGCAAAAAAGAAAATATCTGTAGCTTTGTGGAACTTACATTCTAGTTGGAGAAAAAATGGTAAACATACAATATAAGTAAATTATATACTATATCAGCTGATTCTAAGCATTATAGGAAATAGAGCAGGAGAAGGCAGTGAGAAATTGGAAAAAAGGGTTGAAATTTTAGATGCAGTGGTTAGGAAAGTCCTCATTGAGAAGACAACATTTGAACAAAGCCTCCAACTGGATGAGGGACTCTTTCATGTGGGTATTTGGGGGAAGAACTTTAGACTATACTTTGTGTTTACTTTGGATTTTTAAAGTAACTGTATTGAGGTATAATTTACATACAATAAAATGTGCCTGTTGTAATTGTAGAGTTTGATGAATTTTGACAAATGTATATTCTGTGTTACCACCATCACAATCAAAATACAGAACATTTTCTTTACCTCTGAAAGTTTCTTTATATTCCATCCCAGTCAATCTCCACCTTTTAATGCTAGTTCCGGTAACCACTTATCTTCTTTTTGTTCCTATAAATTAGATTTGTCTTCCTAGAGTTTCATAAAAATGAAATTATACAATATATATTTCTTTGTGCCTGCCTTCTTTTGCTTAGCATAATTTTTTTGTGGCTCTTCTTTGTTGTTGTATATCTCAGCAGCTCACTCCTTTTCATCACTGTGTGGTTTTCCATTGCATGAATGTGCTATAGTTTGGTTTTCTATTCATTTGTTGATGGACATTTGAGTTGTTTCTGGTTTTTCTCTATTGTATATAAAGCTGCTATGGACATTCAAGACAAGACTTTGTGTGGACATATATTTTCATTTCTCTTATAGATATCTAGGAAGAGATATCTTGTTGGGTCATATGTGAGTCGATATTTATAAGAAAATGTCAAACTGTCAAAGTGTTGGCACCATTTTACATTCTCACCATTAATGTATGAGATTTCCAATAGTTCTATATCCTGGCTAACATTGGGCAATGTCAGTCTTTTAAAATTTTAGCCACTCAAGAAGGTGTGTAGTGGTATCTTATTGTGGTTTTAATTTGCATTTTCTCAATGACTGATGATGTTGGTCATTTGTGAATCTTTTTTTGTGAAATGTTTGTTCTGATATTTTGCCTATTTAAAAAAATCCAACTGTCTGTCTTAATATTATTGAGTTGTAGGACGTCTTTATATATTCTGGATACAAGTCCGTTGACATTTATATGTATTGTATCTATTTTCTCCCAGTCTGTGGCTTGACTTTTCATTTTCTTAACAGGTAATATAGTGTAGATGACTGAGGTTTCCAAATTTCAGGAGTTCATGAAATAATTTGGATAAAGCAGGAAATGCTAAATGCAGATGTGAAATGAGTGAGTTTTGTATGCCAATGACAATTTTGTCCAGTCCAAAGCTATTTCTTACAGTAAAGTAAGTCTTTTTCTTTTCTTTACCATCTAGTACTTAATTATATTTTTTTCATGTAATTTTGCCTTGGCTTTTCATGTGCGTAAGTCTTTTCTCGGCTAGTTAATATTTCCCTTTCAATAACTAGACTGTAAGTCTTCTTTCCTTCACTAGAGTATAAGTATTACTGTGTTTTTCTTCTGTGTCCACCACGACAGCTTTGGGCTCACTAGATAGTTAAGAATATACTTATTCATTTGATCAGACTTGAATTCCAAAGTCTAAATTTTATAACTATTTGTGGTTTTGTAACTATTTTGGTGGTTTTTCTCGGGTGTATTAGTCAGGGTTCTCCAGAGAAATAGAACTAACAGGATGTCTATATACATAGAAAGAGGTTTATTATAAGGAATTGGTTCATGTTGTTATGGAAGCTGAGAAGTTCTAAGATCTGCAGTCAGCAAGCTGCAGACCCAGGAGAGCCAATGATAGAGTTCCAATCTGAGTGCAAAGGCCTGAGAACCAGAGAGCTGGTGGTATAGGTTTCAGTCCAAAAGCTGGCGGGCTTAAGACCTGAGAAGAGCTGATGTTTCAGTTTGAGTCTGAAAGAAGGAAAATATGGCTTCCCCAGCTCTAAGGCAATCAGGCAGGAGCGGTTCCTTCTTACTCTAGGGAGGGCCAGCCTTTTTGTTCTATTCATGCCTTCAACTGAAGTTCAACTGATTGGATGAGGGCCACATCAGGCAGGACAACCTGCTTTACTCAATCTACCAGTTCAAATGATAATCTCATCCAAAAACACCCTCACAAGCATACCCAGAATAATATTTGACCAAATATCTGGGCTCCCTGTGGCCCATTCAAGATGACACATAAAACTAACCATCACACTGTGGTAGAAGAGAAACTAGGGCATGGCAAACCTAAGTGGACAAATTTCAATCAGTGAGAAGTAAAGATGTAGCTATACAAACATTTATACTTGGTACGTACTTATATAGATATATATTTTGAGTTAAGAGAAACTTGATGTGAATAAATACCCACTTGTATTATAAACATTGTTCTCTGATGCTGTTAGTAATTTTTTTAAAAAGTGTTTTAGAACTACATTGTTTAACATGTTTCCTAGATAGCTTGAAATAGTCAGATGCCAGTTCATAACCACCTGAAACTGGGGGAAAGTATATTCCTCATGCAGTCTCTGGGTTCCTAACATTCCCTAAGTTTTACAGGACATAAAAGAGCAGATATTTAGAGAAAGAGGGAAGTCAAATATTTCCAGTTTCCATGAGGTGCCATGCTTCGGTCAGACCAACTCATTGACAAAAGCTTTAGCTGGGGATATGTAAAAGTCCTATCTTCTTCTTCAACAACTATAGACTAGGCATGAATCTGAGGTTGTATCAGAAGTACTCCTTGGTTTGATTTTCCAGAGACTCAAAACGATGGGGCTGCGGCCAGCTCAGTGGTAGGAAGGATGTTCAAGTAAGACATCCCTTTCTAAACCCACCATACTCGTCAGAGATGTTGGCCCATGTAAACAGAATAGGAAGCAGGATTGCCTAATGGGATGGAAGCATATGGAAGGAACAAGATCTAGTAAATTTGTAGGTGGGATTTGTAAATAACATTGCCTATACTCTTTGTTGATAGAATAGCATGTCTTTTGAAATAGCTTCAGATGGCCAAACAAGGAATGGTTGGGTATAAATGAGGACTGGAAGTCCAGGCATGATACGATTTCATCCTATAAAATTTCCAGTTTTTTTGGCACTGGCTTCACTGCAGTGGGGAAGAGTGCACACAGTCCATCACATCACACGTCACAGCTTTCTTTTAACTTGACAGAGCTTCTATTGAACCAGGCAGAGAAAACCCAAGAGGGATTCATTTGGATTTAGGCTTTGGGTGGGAACTGGGTTAAATTGTGTTCCCAGCTCATGTTCTACATATCACATTCTTAAGCCAAATGAAAAAACACCCATCCCTTCAAGGTTGACATACAACTGGGTTTTACTTCACATGGTGAGACTGGATTTGTGAGCAAGGAGCATGTCCCTAGGGGCCAGTTATGGCTGAACTTTCGCTCACTTCAAGCTGTAGGAGAAATCTCAGCAGCGTAAGGAGTTCAGTGAGACCATCAGTACTTTTTATCAGAATGCAGGTCCTGTTTGACTTTTCTGTAGGACGGGTACTTATTCCTTAGGAGTTTTCTCTTTGAAGATTATAAAATTGAATATTTTTCTTCCCTTAAAATAATACTTTCAACAAGAGGATTTTTATTCCTTAAGCCAGGTGGATTCCAGTGATATTTCCCCAACCCTCACTGGCATCAGTTGTTCACATTAATTCAATTTACTTACAGCTCTAGCGATTTTCCAAAAAAAAAGGATTTTTTTCTGAGGAGATTTTCACATAATATAGAATCTTCCCACTTTGCATATAATTTTTTATGTAATTCTAAACTGGGTATAAAATTTGTATCTTCATTTTCTTATTCATATTTATCACCACTTTATTATATTTATAAATTGTTTTTGCAAACAAGTAGATTTGAAACTTGGGATGTTCTCTTGTTTTGAAGAGTTTCATATCACTGAGAGTTCCACATCACTAAGGTAGAAATTAATTCATTTTGTGACCCCATTCAATATATTCACACAATGTTGTGTTCAGATTTCACTTGACAATATATTATAATGTAACATTTTTGACCATGATGTTAACATCTATTATGCTTCCATTCTCATATTCATACGTTCTTACTGTCATGAAAGATAGGCATGGAAAATACAGTAGACATTTTTTCACTTAAAGTCCACATTGAGGACTGACTACTGGTGGTACTTCAGGAATTTTCACAGCATGTTTTCTTTCTGGGAATTATGAAGTTAGTTTTGGGATCTGGACAAGTTACCGAGAATTCTGAGAATCTGAATTCTAAAAGTAGTTGTATCAGGTCAGAGGTCAGGTGGTTTGGCCAGTGAAAGGGCAATGTTGGGGCAAGTGATCATTCATCATGCTGTCATAGAACTGCTTCTTCATCCTATAGTCTGCAGTGTGGAGAATGGCTTTCCAACCACCTAGCCCCATTCTGCCTCTTCAGTAACCATATGCTCTAGGGTCCCGTAGCCCCTCTTTGGGGCAAGGACTTACTGAAGATTGATAAGATTGGTTGCTATTCATCTCTCTTGGCTGCTGGCAAGACTATCTATGTTTGTTTGGAAGCTGATTTCAATTTATTTTTCTTCTAAGAGATTAAGGTGCCTCGTCAAAGTTCAGTCTTGTCCTTAGCCATTCTTGAGTTGTGTTTATGGTAATCATATCATTCACACTGGGACACTTTTGAGAGTGAAAGCAGTGCTACTAATAATTATGCTGGAGGACAGGTATAAAATAGGACTGTCCCAAGCAAAGCAGGATAGAAGTTCACCCTAGCTGTAACACTATGGAGGTGGTTTCATCCAGTGCATCTATACTGAGAGTGATTGACAAGAGGAGAAATGTGCTCTGTCAGAAGATGAACTAAGTGATCTATCAATGCCATGCACATGCAATGGCCTTGTAAATCACAGGCCACCAGGACCAACACAAGAGGGAAACACTAGACCATTGCATATCATTCACTCAAGTTTGGTTTAAGTAAACTAGGATTTGTTCAATTTTGTGTCACAGATATTTTTTGAAATATGTGAAAGCTAACAAAATGCTCTTCAGAAGAATACACATAGAAGTCAAATTTTGCGTGCAATTCCAGGGAAGACTCACTTTCTATGAAGCCATCTATGAAAATATGGACCCTAGATTTGTCAGCCCTGTAAGGCATAAACTACACAATATACTTTTATTACTTTTTTCTAAGGTGCTACAATAAGTTTAGGAGCATAAAACTTGTAGAATCTATTCAAATTGACATGATCAAAAATCATTGTGTATCGAGTAATATACAAAATGTGTATGAATCTAATCCATGAGTGGTTACCTTATGTTCACTTTTGTGAATGTGTATCACTGACTGACTTTTGGACCAGTTGGGGGATGATAAAGGAATTCATACAATCAGAATTCAGCCTTCCCTGATCCCAAGAAGATTACACCACCAGGGGGGTTAGTTTAAGGCAGTGATCACAGCTTGGTAATGTTCTGTTGTTATAGTTGATGTGGGATTTTATAAGGAATATAGACCAATTTTTTTAAAAAGCTAGCGTCTACTGAGTCATTACTGTGGAGCAGGCATGCATCCAAGGACTTTACCTGCATATCTCAACTGTCCTACTGTAACCCTTGAAGTATTTTACTTTAAATTATATTTCTATTTTACAGATGAGGAAATTGAAACTTGGAGAGGCAAAGTAACTCTCTTACACAGTATCAATTCATCCCAGATCGTCTGACTATAAAACTCTCACCCTTTACAAAATGTAGGCCATGATTCACAAGTACCATGCTTTCTTCTGCTAATGTTATAGGCTTGCAATCCCACATACAGGCAGGAAGAAACATGACAACATAGAGTAAGGAAAAAAAGGAGTTGTCTATTGTAGGAGGCAACTTACCTCACATGTCATTTTAGAGCTGCCTCAGGAGAAGAGAGAGGAAGATTTTTTTATTTTTATTTTTTTGTGAGGAAGACCAGCCCTGCACTAACATCCATTGCCAATCCCCCTCTTTTTGCTGAGGAAGACTGGCCCTGGGCTAACATCCGTGCCCGTCTTCCTCTACTTTATATGGGATGCCGCCACGGCATGGCTGACAAACTGCGTCAGCGGGCGCCTGGGATCCGAACCAGCGAACCCTGGGCTGCCAAAGTGTGAACTAAACCACCGCACCACTGGGCGGCCCCAAGAGAGAAAGATTTTTGAAAAGTGTCTTAGGGTAGCTGTGATAAAGAGAAAGAAAATCTTGATGAAGTTTTGACAGAAATATAGATCAGAAAATGGTCCTCTGGCTGGTCCCTAGGAGACATGAATCCCAGGTAGCCTTTACTTCCATCCCTTCTGCTTATTCTCATTCTTGCTTTTTTTCTCCCCTTCCATAGTGACATATCCAATGGCTTTCCATCCCACTCAGAACTTCTATCCTTTCCTTGTATATTTAAAGAAATTATAAATTGTTTTGGGCATCCCCAAATCCTCTAATGACCTGCTTAAGAAAAATGGAATCACCTAAATACAAGGAATCAACAGGAAAATGAAAAAATTATAGCATATGCATATAATGGAAATCTATGCAGCTTTAAAGATAAATGAATTAGAATTAGTTATTAAAGTGAATGACTCATAAATAGTTGAGCAAATAATGCAAGAAGAATATATACAGTATGAGATAATTCAGTATCGTGTATCATTAAGGACACATACATATGTAGTAAAAGGGTAAAGAAATGCATGGAAATACGAAACACCTAATCCAGGTGAGTGGTTATCTTTGGAGCAAGGAACAGAGAGAAGCGACTGTGGAGTGGCATCAGGGGGCTTCCATTCTACTGTCTTCAGCTAAAGGAATTCAGGGAAGTTCCCAGAGAGAGGAGTTGTCTGAGACCTATCAGTTGTCAATACCCCCAGCAGCTAGGGGGAATGGGTGTTTCTGCCTTATCATGAGGGTCTGGGTGGGCACCACAGCATCCACTAAATCATTGGTTCTTAAACTTGCCTGCACATTAGAGTCACCTGGGGAGATTTGCAGTGCCGCCCCGCCCCCCCCCCCCCCCCCCCCCTAGCAACCTAGTCTGCATGCCAGACCAGTTAAATCACACTTTCTGGGAGTCAGGCCCAGGTGTCAGAACTCTGTAAACCTCCCCAAGTGATCCAATGGGCAGCCACAGCCAAGTTGAAGAAACACTGCATTTCAGTACATCCCTCCACTTATTTCTGTTGTTTTCTTTTGATTATTTAAAATGCTGTTTTTAAAATTTCATTTTCTGTTGTTGCTAGTGTACAGAAATAAGACTAATTTTGAAAAACCTACCTTATGTCCATCAATCTTGATGTATTTTCTTAATAATTCTCACACATTGCCTATGTTCCCTTTTGTGGTATCTACATAAATAATTATAAAGTGTGTGATTAATGATTGTTTAGTTTTTTTCTTTTCAATCTTGATCCTTTTAAACCTCATTTTTCCCATCTTACTGTGATGGCTTGAATCTCTAGGGCTAAGTGGATTAAAAGTGATGATGACAGGAATTATCCATTCTTGAATTTAAAAGAAATGCTTTTCAAGGTTCACTATTAGGTACGATATTTTTTGTGGGTTTTATGTAGATCCTCTTTATCAGGTAATGAAATCCTCTTCTTGATTTTATAAAAGTCTTATAATTAATTGGTATGGAATTTTACTAAGTTCTTTTTCTGCCCATGTGATTATCTGAATGTTCTTTAATCTGTTAATGTGGTGAATAAAATTTTCTATTGTTAAAATTTTCTTTCATTCATGGAACAAATCCAATGTGTATTACCACTTTTTGCTTCATTCTGTTCACAAGTTAGATTAGTCTAGAGTTTCCTTTTCGTACTGTAATATTGGTAGTAAGGTTATACTGGCCTCAAAAAAATAAGTTACAGCATCTTTCTTCTTTCTCTGGTAGAGTTTGTGAAGTTTGTAACAATCTTTTCCTTTACTGTTTGGTAGAATTCATCTGTAATACAATCTGAGATACTTTGGATTGCCTGGGTAGATCTTCCTATACTAATACAATTTCTTAAATGGTTAAGGACTACTTATGTTTTCTGTTTGTTCTTGAGGGAGTTATGCCAAGTATATATGTGCAGGAAATTGTCCATTTTATTTGGGTTATTAAACATATTGGCATAATATTAATAACATATGATTATTATTATATAATATCCTATTCTCAATTTATGGTTCCATAGTTGCTCCTAGTATAATTTATTTGTTCCTTTTCTGGTTTTTTTTCTTGATCTTTTCTGGGGAAATGTATAAATCGGTCTCTTCTCATGTTAAGGGCTATAAGTATAGTCATATCCAAATACTCCATCCAAAGGAAACATTTGGATTTGACTAGTGCTCTTCTGCAAACAAACCCAAAGTGATTCTAATGACAGACATATTAGGCATATTTTGAGAGGTGGGTGTTAAACTCAAGGCTTGTTAGAAGCTGCCCATTCTGCTTATGAACAGGACTGCTTTGCTCTCATAAGTTGCCTAAGCTTTTATTGTTGCTGTTGCTAACAATCAACTAAAAAATTAAAAATCATATGCAAAGTAAAGATTAAGTTCAAAGTGTACAGCCAAGCAATAAACTAGTTGAACCGTTTATTTAGTTATTTATTCAATGAGTATTTATTAGGCACATACTATGTGCCAGGCATGATCTTAGGGATACAATATTACTAGGTACTGCCCTTTTCCTGGCCTTGAATGCGCAATGCCCTTGTAATTTGAGATGTGCTATTTCTAGAAATCCTAAGGAAAACAGTAGAGTGTTCATAAGGGCCAAGATCAGCAATAGGATGAAAGCATTGCATCAAAGAGTTGATAGAAATGAAAACATGGGGCTTTCTTTCTGCCTTTCTTCAACCTAAGTTCTTGTGACAGGAGTATATTTAGGTATGGTTTTCTCCTGGTGCTATTGTTTATGTCAGATTGATGTCACCCTGTGAGGGGATCATTTGCCTCATACCATTTAAATTGCTGGTGGAATCTGAATAACATACTTATTTCTTTAATTGAGTTATTTTTTATTTCATCACTGTCATTTCTAATATGTCCTGAGAAAGATTTGTTTACATAGTTATATCCACTCACATGAGGCAAAACATTGGTTTTGAGAATACAAAGTCTATAACGGTATTGCCAAAATCTAGGAGTCAACAGGCTGGCTAGATGACTGTTAACACTTTTCAATTTTAACCTGTTGCAAATTACTTTTCTAGGGCACAAGTTTTGACATTCTTATTATCCTTTGGTGGAATATAGATATTAATTCTCATTCTCCATTATCATTATAAACAAAATTGTTTGAACATGCTTGGAAAACAGTTCCTATTTCAGTGCCCATTTAAATGTGCCTTTAATACTCTTTCAATGGGATTTCAGCAGAGGACTTCAGGCATTTTAGAATTGAGTGGTTTTCAAACTAATGTCCATCCAACACACGTGAGTAACCAAATGCTTTCATCAGTAAGTGAGATACCTCATCAGTGATTTATTTGAGGATGGGGATGATATGAAGTTTATCAAACTCCCCAAAGAAGTTTATTTACAAAGAGTGACTATCGTAAATATTTGTTAAGTGTCTGCTGTATGTTAAACACAGTCCTAGCTACTGAAGATACAGCATTGATTGGGACAATTACATTATATTGGTGGACTTTTATCAGGAAATTCCACTGCAAAGGGATAAGAGTTATGATGGGTTTAATACAGGGGTTCATAGAGCATGGAGGAGATACACAGAACCCAGACTTGGAGATTAGAGAAGGCTTCCTGGAATAAATTATCTCTGTGCCAAGACTGAGTAACAACACTTAGCTAGGTGAAGAGCTGTCAAGCTTGTAGGCTGGGGATTGGGAGTTCTAGACAGCAGCAAAACAAACAGAAAAACCCATGTGGAATGGGCTGGGGTTATATGGAGCAGGGCAAGTTTAAGGAATTCAATATTTACTAGCTGAATTGTAGTGTGTACAAGATGAAGCAGTTTTAGGACCATGGGTCTGTCTCTTTGTTTTGAACCACTTCCTTCTTGTATACTGTAATTCCTTCAGTGCATGCATAGAATTTGCATACCATCCTTTACAGCTCTTTCTTACTTAGGACCAAAGATAAAATGCATAAAAATGGCAAGAGGGGGTGTTTGGAGAACAGTGATGGTTATTAGTGAGTGGTCTGTCTAGTGAAAAAGACTCCAAATTTAGTATAAGAAAACTCCATTTTTGACTGTTTTGGCTCCAAGTTATAGAAACTATACACACTAGCTTCAGCGAAAATAGAATTTATAATAAAGATACCCTATGGAACCCAAAGACAGGAATATGAAGAACTTGGATCCCATGGATAAATGGGACAGGGACTTTCTCACTCTCCTTCATCTTCACTTCTATTTTTGTATTCATTCTTTCCTCTGGCTCAGAATAACATTCCCCATTCTATGGAAGTCATAGATGCCAACAGTTCCAGAGTTAAATGTATTAAACTCTGTCATCAGAGAGAAACTTTCTTGGCTTAGAGCCAAAGAATCTTGAGAAGGGACCCTTTGGTTCAGATTGAGTCAGATGTCCACCCTCGGACCACTCAATTGTATAATTGTGGGCTGCTGTTATTGACTCCACTTGAGTCTTGTTCCCACTCTTGAAACAATCAGTTGTAGCCCGGAGTATAGATTTATGTAAGACTTGGAAGTTCTCATAGGAACCCTATAAAAGAAGTGGAGGGCAGGACATTTTCCAGGATAAAGAAAAATCCCAGGCAACCAAAATACATCTGCTACACTAAAAGTTATTATTAAAAAGTCACTTAATTTCTCTGAGTCTCAATTGTTTCCTCTCTAAAAGGGTATGAATTGGCTATTAATATGGATTTGTATCAAATGAGATATTTATAAAGTGTTTTAGATGATAGAGTTCTATATAATTATAAAAAGTTCTATGTTCTATATAATTATAAAAGTTCTATGTAATTATAAAAAATTATAAAATATTACAAAATGATTATTACAATTGTTTTGCTGAAGTGGGTACTAAAATCTAGCTCTCAAGATCTTTAATTTGTGAAAGTAAAGTGATTTCCCTCTATTTCCCGTGTTTATGGACCAATAAAACAAAAATATCTTCCATTTATTGATGCTTTATTATGTACTAAGTATTATGGTGGGAGATTTGCACATATTCTTTTTTCTTCACCAAGGTCATGTTAAGTAAAATATTCTAACCAAGTGCATTGTAAATTGAAGAGGTTAAGGAGATTAAGTTCCTATAATGAATAAATATCAGAGAGAACATTTAAATCCAGGTCTGAGTAATTACAAAGATAAGGAATGGATGGCAAGGATTTTAAGGAGTCATTGTAACTCATTGTATGAATGTTTTATAATAATTTACTTTTATTTTTCAACTTTACAATTCAATTATTATTACAGTAGTGTTATTTCTTAATTAGTATTCTTAAAAATTTTGAAATAATATTTTACTATTCCATTTCTATTTGGTGATCTGGTGATTGTATTCAAAATCCTATCTATTTGAAGACATGAGGATTTCATACTGTGGATTTGCCAAGAGCTGTTCTACTACTTGTTTAGACAAATTAAAAATTTAATTCTGAATGGAAACCTTAATGTTTGTAAACAACTGTAAGAAGAGAGGATAAATAATTACAATTTGTCCAGAAACAGTATGATAGCCTTCAGGGTGGTTTCTGGAAAATTCTTAACAGCAGGTCAACATTTTGGCCTCAGTAGTGGAAAGTACAAGTAGTGAACAATTCTAAGAATTTCTGGATTCTAACCCAACTGAACAGTCTTTTCTTTTTAAATTTGTATCAGAAAGGAGATACCTGGCTCATCTGAGCATGTATGATTAGTTTCGTGGAATTGTGTTCTAAACATGAATATTAGAGTCTACTAACCATCTTTGTAAGGCAAAGTTTCTCAATCAGATAGCAAATACCTAAGGAAAAAAAATTGTCTTCTACTTTTGTGTTTTTTGATATAATGAAGTGTTATAAATCTCAAATTCCCTCCAAAGAGATGTGTGATCCAGCTGTGTGATATTTCTCATCACCGGGATATTTTATGACCATTTCAGGTATTTCTGAAAACACACGGGAGACAGAATCTGCTCTTCATGAGGTAACGTGTGACAACCCTCTTCAGTGTCTCAATGTTGTTACTGTTTACCTCTTGGCTTCCAGAAAGTTTCTGTGCAATGCCTTTCTTTTTTAGCTTGGCTATAGGTCTTTCCTTGGTTAGTCTTATGTGTACACATAATGGTTCTCTTTCAAAGAGTCTATTTCTTTTAAAGTTTAAGCTCCTTTGAAAATTAATCCAAACTTGTGGCTTTACGTAGAAATCTAGGAATAATATTATTTATATATCTGAGAGATCAATTCCATCCACAACATATTATCACCTTATTTACTCAGAAAGTATTTAGATTTCTTTAGACATGACTTCTTGAGAGTGGGCTGTCCCTTTCATGTACCAAAAATGTGTCAGGTATATATAGCTTTCTTATTTGAAAATGCTTTCAAATGTGGCATCTTGTGAAGTTAGAAGGGAATGTTGTATTATTTCTATTTTGCAAATGGTAGAACTATAATTTTAGGAATGAAATGTCTTATATAATGTCACATGGCAGATTGGGAAGTCACACTTGGGTTCTCTGACTCCTAGTCCAGAGTACTTTCTGTGAACCCGTTACACACCACTGTCATCTCTATTATATCATTTGGTTCTTAAAATAATATGGCACACAGGCAGGAACACATTTGGTCCTCCACTACTTTACAGATGAGAATATTGAGACTTAGAGGGATTTTTGCCCAAGGTTACACATAGAGAAACCTTTTGCTTCCAAGTCTTAGTTCATTTCTATTACAATTTGCTGGCTTTCCAACTTTAATAAGCCCTATATGGCCTATTTAAAAATTCTACAATTTCTTCGTTTTAAAAAACTTCCCTTTATATTTTTCTTGATTTCTTATATTTGTAACATTTTTAAATAAACATTTTATTAAATTAATAAAGCAATAATTTATGTGGAGTTCCAGCCTGCACTCTCTAGAGAACCTGGCCTGCTGCTCTCAGAGTCCTAGCAACTGCAGCAAATAGCCTTTTTGATTGAGCTCTACATCTGTTCTGCTGCCAATAAAATGAACATTTCTTAAGGGATATGAGTGAAATACAACTTTTAAAAAAATATAGAAATTCTTTTCATCTAAGCCAATATAAAAAAGTTCTTATGATTCTTTTCCTTGAAAACTAATTGACATTACTTTAATACCACCATTATCTGTATCTTTCAGAACATCTGTTAATTTGCTAAATGTCCATTAGGAAGCAGTTCGATATTTATTACCAGGAAAATAAAGGTATATTCCAATTTAACCAATGGTAAATTAATAGAAAATGGAATCAAACAATGTTCTAGCCCCAATGTTATCCCTAAACATTGTATGACTTTGAGAAAGTCACTTGTCTGTTCGCTAAGGTCCTATATTAGTCTTCTGTTGCTGCCTTTACAACTTACCGAAAGCTTAGTAGTTTAAACACAAAAATTTATTATCTTTTATTTCTGTAGGTCATAAGACTAACCCAGGTCTCATTGGGCTAAAGTCAGTTTTGACAAGGCTGCATTCCTTTATAAGGCTCTAGGCAAGAATTTTGTTTCCTTGCTCATTCAGCTTGTTGGCAGAATTCATTTTCTTGCAGTTGCAAGACTGAGGTCACCATTTCTTTGTCGGCTATTGGCTGGTGGTCATTCGGAGGTTCTAGAGGCCACCTGCATTCCTTGGCATGTAGACTCTTTTGTCTTCAAAGCCAGCAATGGCTGGTGGCTGTCTTTTCCTGCCTTCTTTCTCCTGCCTCTCTCTTTGTCATCACATCTTTCTGACCACAGTTGGGAAAGGCTGTCTACTTTTAAGAGCTTATGTGGTTAGATTAGGCCCACCTTGATGAATCCAGCATAATCTCCCCATGTCAAAATCCATAATCTTAATTACATCTGCAAAGCCACTTTTGCTATGTAAAGCAACATTCACAGGTTCTGGGAACTAGGGCATAGATATTTTGGGGTTTATTATTCTGCCTACCACAGGTCCTTTATGAGATTCTGTGACTCTGTGATTCAAGTTTATATTTGCAGAATAACTGCTTTCGACTTCAGAGATGTAAGAAATATTGGGAATATTGTGGCTCTGTTTTTCTGGGACTAAAAATCTTTCAGTTTAATTGCATTAAAAATACCTTTCAGGAGGTGGGTGAGATGGGTGAAGGTAGTCAAAAGGTACAAACTTCAAGTTATAAGATAAAAAGTCCTGGGGATGTAATGTACAGCATGATGACTGTAGTTAACACTATTGTATTGTATATTTGAAAGTTGCTAAGAGAGTAGGTGTTAAAAGTTCTCATCATACGCATACATATACTCAAAATTTGTAACTGTGTGTGTGATGGATGTTGACTTACTGTGGTAATCATTTCACAACATATACATATATCAAATCGTTATGTTGTACGCCTAAAATTAATGCAATGCAATATGTCAATTATTTCAACTTAAAAAAATGTTAAAAACTTAGTTGAAACATTAAAACTTTTACTGTAGTTTATAAATGTATAGGGAAATTCTTAAAAATAGTAAAAACAATGTTTAAAATATTTTATCTAAATTATTTAATTTAAAACATTAGCAACATTGAGAATGAAAGCACTTTATTTCTTTGTAGAAAAACTTCTCAAGAGTAATTTGAACAGTGCTTGCCTTCTTTTCATTATATAAATAAAGAGTAATATCTTCCAAAAAAAAAAAAACCTTTCTGGAAAAATGAACGCTGTGTCCCAATTTATGCTAAGTATACTGTCAAATGCCAAGTCAAAAACAATTTAGTAGTGAGTTTGTCCTTTATTCAAGGGAAAACAATGCATGGACTGGGGGAGTACCATGCCTCACAAGCAGTGGAACACTGTTCCAGAGGGATTTTAGGAAGAGCAAGTTTTATAGGGCGTTAGAGAAGGCAAGGCAGAAACAGCACAATTGGCTGGGAGGTGGGGAATTTCCTTATAAGGCTAGCAGGTCCTATTTTCTAGGGCAAGCTAGCTAAAGCTGAGTTGAAGGATTGTGATTGATATTAGGTTTCCTTGAAATTAAATTAATTTTAAATTAGGTAAATTGAAAAACAAACAAACTTGGAGATGAAAAGGTCAAGGAAGGGCTAGGAGAATTCAAGAGCTTATTGAGAAATGAGAGCTAAGAAGTTTGATCAAATTGAAGAAGGTTTTTCCCAGGACTTATTTTAGTGATAGTGCTGTATTTGTTTGGAAGAACTACTTTGGGTAAGCAGTGAAACTCCAAGGAGTCTAAGCAGCAGAAGATGTTCATTCAGTTTCCATGCAGGGAAAAAGAGAGAGAGGAACATAGAGCTGGTGGGAGGCCATTCAACTCCTCAGGAACCCCTTAATCTTAAGTAAAGTTGGGGAAAATCATGAAATTCTCAGAGCTTTTTATGGAGACTAAGTGGGTGGGCTGAATTCTGGGTTTAGGGTGATAAAAAGATAACAGAGATGTCAGTGAGTTAACTTTTTGTATTTTCATATCGATTTCTAAATTCAAAGAATGATTGTTTTTTATGTTGTAATGGTCATAACAAACCAAAAAAGGGAGATCTGCAAAAAACCACATCTAAATTATTTAGGAGACATGTGGTTTTGAACTTTAGTTCGGTTTGTTTGTCCCTTTCCCCTTCCAAATCACCATAACAAATGTTAAATCTAGAGAGTGCTGTTTTTAGCTTTGGTCATAGTTACTTATTCTTCAAGACTTTTCTCGTATGGCTAGCAAACAAAATTTGTGCAATTGTTTTAAAAGTTGACTGTGATGCTCTTACAATGTGTGTTCTTTGTTGAAAGAATTAATTATTTAGATTAAGACAAGGTGACTTGAAATGGAGTTCCTTTCACATCTACATTGACACATTAGGGGGACTATTTTCCCTTTCTATACCAGTAGAATACTATGTGCATAAAATTTTGTTGAAAGACAAATTGTGATAGTTTTTAAAATGGCATCTGGTATAGGGCTTCCTGTACAAACCAGAGGGCACTTCCTCTGTAAGAGCTCTAAAAGGAAAGGCCAAGCAATTCTTTAAATTCCTTGATTCCCTTTTATTAATTTTAGGTAATTGCCCAGGATAAAAAAATGAGGGAAACATGTCATTTTTTTGTTCTTTTCTTTTCTAGAATGTAGATTATCAGTTAAAAAAAAACAAATAAAAGGTTGATTTTTGTTCATTCAGTCAATCAATGCCATGAAAGCAATTATACCCTTGGTTGTTTAGTGTCGAATGACTGAAGGTCTCACCTTCAAGATATGAAGAAATGTCATTCAAATATAATAACAATAAATATAAATGGATTAAAATGATCCATTAACAGACAACATTAGGTGAAAGGGAAATGTGATATAATGAGAAATAAATATTTGGCCTTTGCCCCTAGCACACAGTTCCTAAAACCCTTAGAATGTCCAGAGTGATAAGAGCATCCTTTGTATGCCAGTGAGGTGGCTGGGGAGCCCTAGATAGCTTCAGGATGGGGCTAGTCACAGAAAGACCAAGATATGATTTGAGAGTTGGAACCGTCAGCCCCATCCCCTGACCTCTATGTTTCCTTTAACCTATTATTCTTTCTCTAATCTATTTATTGACATTCATTGAGCTTTTAAATTTCAACCTATATAATTTCAATTATATATTTTTATTTTTATAAATTAAAACCTTTTCAGTTCTATCAGCTTATTTCTCCTAGTTTTACTATACACTTATGTTTGTAATTGCATTTTTGTTTTACACATTTCCCACATAGCTATTTTCTATTGTGTCAAACAGTTTCTATTATCTGCAATTTTTCAGTTTAAATCTTTGTTTCTTGTCTGCTGATTCTCACATAACATGGCTTATTTTTCTATGTGTTTGGTGATCTTTATTTGTAATCCTGGGCTTGCTTTCAATCTGTGGGAGACCTGTGGACCTACCTGAGGGAAGCTATAATCCAAGAAGAGTTTTCTTCTGCCTCTACTGTTGGGTGGCTGAGTAGGTGGGTGGGGTATACTTCAGACCCTCTAATCCCAGTTAGGGCTCGGAAGAGGAATCTCAGGCTCAACTTTCCCTCCTGGTGCTATCTCTACAACATTGTTGCCTTGGGGCTATGCCTCTCAATGGCACCTGTTGAGGTAGCGCGACTCCCTTTACCTCTTACCGACTAATACTCAAACTCTCTACTTCTTTAACCTAGACTCTATTTCTCTGTGGGCCTGGCTCCAGGACATTTTAATCAAATCCTTTAGGGATTCCTGCTTTGTATTCTACCTCACCCAATCCCTGTCCCCTGGAAGTCCTGGAGTCGCTCTCTTTTGTTGGTTTGTCTATTTTCTTTGGTGAGGAAGATTGGCCCTGAGCTAACACCTGTTGCCAACCCTCCTCTTTTTGCTTGAGGAAGATTGTCACTGAGCTAACATCTGTGCCAATCTTCCTCTACTTTATATATGGGATCTTGTTGCAGCATGGTTTGATGAGCAGCACGTAGGTTGTGCCTGGGATTCGAATCTCTGAACCCCGTGCCACCAGTGGAGTGCATGAGCTCAACCACTATATCACCAGGCCGGTCCCCTGTTTTCTTTTATAAGGAGGAGAATGTGACTCCAGGAACTGTCTCCTACCTTTTGTGACTCCAGTGGTATTGCCAAGAATGCACAGTATAGGGTTCTAGTTGTGAATAATATGGTTACTTGTATGTCTTAGATATTAGTGATCCTGGAAGTAAAAACAAGCCAATGACTTCCTGGTACTGGGACGGACAAGTGGGAATCCCAGAAGACAGCTTTGTTTGTATACAAAGAAGTGAAGGAGCTATGTTTGGGGAGTTATATTTTGAGAAGTGAATGTTGGTAATGACTACTTCACTTGTGTTTGTGACCACCTAACAGGAAGCAGCAGCCAGAAACTGGACAAGATTGCAAAGGTAAAAAGAACTGTCAAATCTCTGTGTTTGCTCTGTAGAAAGGAAGGGGTGAGAGATTCCATGCTGTTAAGGATATTCGAATTATTAAAGTATTAAATAGCTTTAAATATGAATTATTTTCTGTTCTTTCTAGAATGCATAAAAAGCTGGGTAATATATGAATGATCTAGATGAGAAGAATTCATCTTCTGTACAAGTCTCCACGTGGATCTTTGGAGGAGTTAATGTCACATTGTCCAACACATAACATGAAAAGCTTCTGAGAATTATAGAATTTTGTAAGTATAAAGGATCATCTCCATTCAGCCCCTGCAGGAAACTAAATCTAAATAAGGCATAGTGCCTTGTTTAAATCTGAAGAACCAGTGAGTGACACAGCCAGTTCAGGACAAGTTTTTGATTTCCAGACCAGTGCTCTTCTTATTGTAAGCTGCTTCCAGTCTAGGGACAGGTGAACAGGGCCTTTAGAGACAAACTGAATGCAGGTCAGGGGTCTTTGAATTAAAAAATAATCTAAAAGTGGAGTTGGCTTTATGTAGGCCTTTTACAGAAACCACTAATTTGGGAAGAGACATTAGCAAAAACAAATCTTTCTTGAATTATCACTGATTGAAATGTCATGGTGTCTTCTGATTAAAACAGTGTGTGCAAGAAAAGGAAAACTTGCAGCTTCATTTCTTCCTAATGAGGTAGAATTTGGCATTTATCAAAAAAATTAAAAATATGTTTTAATTTCATGGTGCCTATTTCTATTATTTTATGCTATTGAATATTTGATGAAAAAAATATAGGGGACAATAATTTTTTCAAGAATAATAATTATAGCAGGCACTTTATAGTACTCACACAGTGCCAAGCACGGCTCTAAATGGTTTACGAGTTTTAACCCATATAATCCTCACAATGACCCCATGAGGTAGGCCCTGTTATAATCTGTATTTTAAAGATGAGAGAACAGACGCACGAGGAAATTAACCAACTTGCTCTGGGTCAAACAAACAATTGAGGATAGGAGCAACGTGTCTTAATATTAAATTTCCAAAATGAAGTATTTTACAAATCCTTATATATTTAGAAATGAATAGCAGAACCAAGATGACCTTACAAATCTAAATGGAGATTTTTCATATCAATTCATTAGATGGCTTCTGAAAACCACTTTCCCAAGTTCAAGTCTGAGATTTCAAAGAGGTATTCAAATCCATTCATTATTTTGCTAATCTTCCTACCCCACCCCCCTTTCTCTAGACTGTTTTTGTTGTTACTCTTAAACAAGGCCCAATTTTATTATGAAAATAATTGACATTTGCATAGGAAGACAGGCAGGGCCAGAAAACTCTACAGAGAGTAAAACACTCTATAGAGAAGTGCCAATGGCAATGTTATTGTATAATCTCTATATGAACACACAGAACATCTGTAATGAGTTATACTCATTGGATAGTTTCATGTGATTGTCACCTTAAATGAGGTGCCCAGCCAGTGCTGGCAGTTACAGAAAGAAGAATGACTTCAGAAAATAAAAATTTAGAAAAAGAGAACTGTGGAATTAGAGATAATAGAAAAAAATATTGGTGGCAAGGAAAGTAGAGATTGTTGAATCGAATAGAAGAATATGACCTTGAACTGAATTGAACTGAATCAAAGAATATGATCTTGAATAGAACTGAATAGAAGGATTTGATCTTGCTTATCCAAAATTCTTTTGCAGATAAACGAGAATGTTTTCCAACATCTAATCATAAATAAATTGTAGCTCACACACCACAGGGTATCTACAATGATGATCAATGTTTCAATCTCTATTTTTGTATTTAGTTCAGAAATGCCACATGGAATATTATATACAAAGAACTTGACATGGATATTTTCTCAAGTCAAAAGAATGAAATTCAAATCTTAATAGAATGCAGAGTAGGAAATCTCCTGTAATTTTGCTATTGTGTTTGCAGGATAAGGAAATGGCTAAGGATGCTGTCTCATATTTTCTTTTTATGTTGAGTCACAGAGGAGATTGACAGATTTTCATGACATGAAAAGTTATGCTTCTCTTGAGTGATTGCTTTTTAAAAGTCTTTGGATGTTATGTATCTGATAAGTGATTATGTATCTTTCTTTTCTTTGGACACTAGGAATCTCAAAGCTGAGTTTGCAAACCATGTTAGTAACTGTGTAAGCCCCTATTGCCTTCAATTTTATGTACTGAATCCATCCAATAGGCCTGCCTTTATTCTCCTTTGCACTCATTTCCCAATTTGTTTTTGGCTCTGTTGTGGTATCTATATTTCTATGAGCAACTCCAAAACATTTTGAAAGAGTGTAGGGCATAATTATCTGAACAAATGCTCTCTTTTTCCTTATCAAAACTTATAAGTATGATAAGCAATGATAAGGAAGGAATTATCAACTATGCCAAAGTGACATCCCAGCAACATCACATACCATTATTTTCTGAGTATGGGACTCCAAGGTATGAATATCAGAAATAGAGAAATTTTAATGTTATATTGTTCCAATAATGGAAAGAGAGAAAGAAGTACATACATAATTCAAATCCTAAAAAAATACTAGATAAGTGTTATTGGAAGGAATTAGGGCACCAAAGTCACTTATAGTTTGAAACTTAAAACATGGTTATGTATTGGAAAAACTTTTACAAAAATGATTAAGATGGATGAACTTTGTAATTTATTTTGCTTAATGTAAACCAATTGTAAATTATCCCACTTGTTTTTCCATATTAGCCAGTGAGAGTAATCAGGGGACCAAATTTAATTTGTTATACGTTCACTTTGGCTCATTCAAAGGTCAGATTTTTGGACCTGAATTTCAATAGCATAAATAGTAGTGGCGGAATTGTGATTTGAGGCCAGGCAGTTTGCTAATCTCATCCTCTTAATCACTGTTGTACTGTTTGTATCTGTAGGGTAGACAAGGTTAATGTGCAGTAACAAATGACCTACCAAACTTTGGGGCTTTAAACCATAAAAGTTGATTTCTTATCCACATTAGCATGTCCACGTGGGCTGGCTGGGGCTTTGCCATCTGGTGTCTTCAATCTTGGACTAGGCTGATGGAGAAGCTCCTATCAGGGGGACTTCAGGGCTCATAATAGAGGGAAAATGGAAACATGGTGATTCATGTGCTGGATCTGAAAGTTTCTGCCAAGAAATGACATGTGTCACTTTCTGTTCACATTTCATTGTCTAAAGCAAGTCATGTGGCTAAACCTATTGTCAACAGAATGGGATATACAATCCTCCCACAGAGAAGCAGTGAATATTTTGAATAATAATACAATGTATAACATGCTGCAAACAAAGAGTCTTACCTCTTGTATTTTTTGTTTTGCTTGATTGAGTTTAGTACTGTGTTTAGCACCTAAACTGTATGATTATCTATCTAGTACATGCACTACCGGACTATCTGACCTTGACCCTGGCACAAATAGATTGCATTTCCTTCTTCCTGTATGATCTAGGATGACTACTGTTTGAGGTAATGAAACCTGAAACAAAAACCTCTCAGTGTGGCTTATTTTCTTACATTCTTTTTTTTTTCAGGTGTACATCATTGTATTTCGATTTCTGTATAGATTACATCATGTTCACCACCCAAAGACTAATTACAATCCATCACCACACAAGTGTGCCTAATCATCCCTTTCACCCTCCTCCCTCCCTGCTTCCCTTCTGATAACCACCAATCCAGTCTCTGTCTCTGTGTGATTGTTTGTTGTTGTTTTTATCTTCTACTCATGAGTGAGATCATATGGCTTTTGACTTTCTCCCTCTGACTTATTTCACTTAGCATAATACCCTCAGGGTCCATCTGTGTTGTCACAAATGGCTGGATTTCATTGTTTCTTATGGCTGAGTAGTATTCCATTCTGTGTATATACCACATCTTCTTTATCCGTTCATCCCTTGATGGGCACTTATGTTGCTTCCAAGTCTTGGCTATTGTGAACAATGCTGCAATGAACACAGGGGTGCATGTATCTTTACACATTCTCATTTTCATGTTCTTTGGATAAATACCGAGCAGTGGGATAGCTGGATCATATGGTAGTTCTATTCTTAATTTTGTGAGGAATCTCCATACTGTTTTCCATAGTGGCTGCACCAGTCTGCACCCCCACCAGCAGCGTATGAGAGTTCCCTTCTCTCCACAGCCTCTCCAACACTTGTTTCATGTCTTGTTAATTATAGCCACTCTGATGGGAGTGAGGTGATATCTCATTGTAGTTTTGATTTGCATTTCCCTGATAGTTAATGACGTTGAACATCTTTTCATGCGCCTGTTGGCCATCAGTATCTCTTCTTTGGAGAAACGTCTGTTCAGATCTTTTGCCCATTTTTAAATTGTATTGTTTTGTTATTTTTGAGATGTATGAACTCTTTATATATTTTGGATATTAACCCCTTATCAGATATATGGTTTGCAAATATATTCTCCCAATTGTTAGGTTGTCTTTTTGTTTTGTTGATGGTTTCCTTTGCTGTGCAGAAGCTTTTTAGTTTGATGTAGTCCCATTTGTTTATTTTTTCTATTGTTTCCCTTGCCCAGTGAGACATAGTACTTGAAAATATGTTGCTAAGACTGATGTCAAAGAGCATACTGCCTATGTTTTCTTCTAGAAGTTTCATGGTTTGAGGTTTTACATTCAAGTCTTTAATCCATTTTGTGTAAATTTTTGTGTATGGTGTAAGATAATGGTCTACTTTCATTTTTTTGCATGTGGCTGTCCAGTTTCCCCAACACCATTTATTGAAGAGACTTACCTTTCTCCATTATATGTTCTTGGCTCCTTTGTCAAAAATTAGCTGTCCATAGATGTGGGTTTATTTCTGGGCTCTCTCTTCCCTTCCGTTCATCTGTGTGTCTGTTTTTGTGCCGGTACCATGCTGTTTTGGTTATTATAACTTTGTAGCTTACATTCTTTTCTAAACTGCTTTGTAAAGGATAAATAGAAAGTCTATATGTGACCTTGGAAAAAGTATGAGGTATGGTATATGTTTACCTCACAGAGTTGTTTTGAGGATTAAATGAGGTGATTTTGGTGTAGTCTTTAGCGAGGTATTTGGTGTATGGTAAGTGTTCAATAAATTTTATCTATTATTATTGGTATTAATTCTAGCATAATGTCTTTTGCTATCTTCACGGCTCCCCTAATAGTTGAACAGTCATTTAAAGAAATGACACTTAAAAAAAAGAGATACTATTCAATTAATTTGTGTTTTATTAATATAATAGTGTATACACACACAGGTGTACACATGCACACAACTAGAAAAGATATTTATGTATTTAATCTATGAAAAAGGCAAGATAGGTGTGCCAAATTATATGAAGACCCATTGCAATAACTCTGTACCCTCTAATCTGCTCTGGTCCCCCAAAGTTTCATGGTTAATTTGTTGGTGTATATAGAGACAACTGCTTCCATTCCTTTAACAGAACACCAATTCTAACTCTGCCCTCTTATCAACTATCAATCATCTCACTCAACATTATTTTATAGGTTTAGCTGAACTTACTGGTCACCATCAAGAAGTTCATTTAAATCTTAATGATTTCAAATGGAAACAAATTTTCCTGAGTTAAAATTCTCATTAATGAACACATGGTTTTAAAATTTAAGGACCAAAATATTCCATAAAATGTGTTTTGAGTTTAATAAACCCAAGACTGTTGGCAATAATTTGAATCCGAATGTAATCAACATGTGTGGCAAAGATTTGTCTACTCTGGTAACCAGCAGCGTATCTGTGGACCAATTTTGACTTTAAATTTTATACAACTAGAACAAAAGAGAATGTGGTTGCTTACTTCAGCTCAATTCTTTAGATCATTTAAAAATGATTAAAATCATAATGATTTAAAGTCATTAAAATGGAGAAAACTTTGTAGGAAAATAAATGAATGATATCATTCAATACCATACATACAATTCAGTTGACTTTTCTCCAAAATAACTAAATTTTATCATGTTAGTACTGTGCCTTGCATTTTCTTTGTCTTCTCCTCTAAAGAAATATTTTCCTTATGGTGGAAATTCAATGATTTCTTTCCTTAATATTGACATTTTCTGTTTGTATGAGGCCAAGTCAGAGCTAACAATGTATAAGTGGAGAGGCTGAGAAGGAAATACTTGGGGGGAAGAAGAGTTGTATGGGAGCTCTTTCCTTGTGTGAAGGGGGCACAGGCATGGACGCATGTGCTGGAGTAGTTTTACATCACTAGAAACAAGCCTTGTCACTGAACCACCGTGTGAATTAATGTTTTGGAAAATAGGATAATTTCTTCCCATTGATTTATAACTATAAAGATATTTAGTTTTTATTTCTGATCAATTTTTAATAATGTGACCCGATTCTCCAACCTTGAAATTATCTATCTTTTATGTGTACACAAGAATTGGAAGGCAAAAGAATACTATATACTTTATAGAACCTGGGGATGAATGAGTGCTTTCATAAAACAAAATATACTATTTTAATGGTAGTAATAACCCTCAGTTGATCTCTTTTCTAAGTTGGTCCTTTAGTATTTTGTCACATGCTATGTTTTTTGAAAGTGAATATATAATGAAGAATCTATTTGTAATATGAATGATTATTTTTTTCCTTTGGAGGTATGGACCAATTACATGTTAAGTTTCAGGGGATACAGGATGGACCAACACGTCTCTGGGATTGGGAATGGGTTGAGGTTGAGTAATTTTGCTGAAATGTCATGGCCCCTGCTATTGGTGGGGCATAGGGCTCCACAGAAGTCCCACCCACCTTGTGTAAGGGAGGGCTTTCACCTTTTCATGCCCTAGTTCCCATAGTAACTTGGTATATTATTTTTCTTTGGCATTAACAGCAGCATAATGGCATATCATGTCAAATTAGAGCAGGGACTCAACCACAAATGCTTTTGCTTCCTGATTTATGGGAGATAGCATGATTGAGAGAAAAGAATTTGTAAGTAGCAATTATAGCAGCAGAGGTAAAGAATTGCACTGAGATTTATTTTTTCAGTGAAGTGCAGTTAATGGAGCATGTAAATGGAAAGGACTTTCCATTCTTTGGCTAGCTGGTACATTCCCTGATTTAATCAAATAAGACTAAAGCGCCTTTTACTTTCTATACGATCTGACAAAGGTAATTTAGGATGGAGCTTTTAGCTGAGTGTCGCTGCTGCTGCCAGGACTTATGTCTTTATGAAGGAAATACAATTGCAGATGTCTTCTCAAGCTGATTGATAGGCAATAAGAAAGTGAAACAAGAGCTCAATCTCCAAGAAATGAGAACAAGTTGTGTTTGTTAAATGGGGCAGAAAGATATCTGCTATCCTCTTGTGATTTTTGTGTCTAATTTAGCGCCTATGCAGATCTGTACCACAGCACATGAAACTAGATACACATTAAATGTAACATGCTTCATTTGAGTCAAAACATTTTCACTGAACTGCATATCTCATAATGCTCCAGAGCCAGCCTAAAAATTTTGGCTGATTAGAATTATCCACATTTGTGAATTATTGATGTTGGACCTGGAGAGAAAAGAGAATTTGCTGGGCTAGTGGCTCTAATACATATTGTAATTAATAGAAGAATTTAGATTTAGATCTTTGTTTCCATTCTCAAATTAGTCCATTTTGTTCATATAAAATCTATCTACTAAAAATTGAAGACAATACTCTAAGGTCACAATATAGATTACTCTTTTTTACTACAACACATTTCTTCTTTCTTCCCTCCTTCCATTCTTACAAACATGTATTGCATCTTTACATGCATAACAAGGACATTGCTATCTGCTATGGAGATGATAGACTTAAAACTGAATAATTATGATGCAGTGTCTCTTGACATTAGTAGATAATTTCTGTATTAGAGGATTAAGTCTGTGTAAGGTATTTGGAAAGATAGAGTCAGTAGCTCTGTCAGAGAGTTGGAGGTGAGTCAGGGAAGACTTCATGCAGGAGCCCAACAAGAAAAGAAAATTCCTTCCGGGGAGAACAGACAGTGATACAAAGAAAGAGTAAGGTATTTTCAATTACTTAGCTCTGGTCAAGACTCCAAGGAAGGCCTAAGAACAAAGGGTAATGACATTAACCTTTTCATACTACTAAGCTGGTTTACCACATTGACTTGATATTGTATAAGTGGATAGAGCTTTAGAACAAAAGATGTAGTCAGGAGCAAAGGTTAAACATTAAGTTTCTCCTTGACAAAACTCTCAGGTGCCTAAGTGACTGTCATATCAGCTAGGCAAGGTGCACATCAATAAAGAAGATCCAAATATTTGGTGCAGATAGCAAGAAGCTCCCCAATTTTGAAGAAAGTATTAACAAGCAAAAGAGATGATTGTCAAAGATTATTGTGAGATTTCTGTCTTGGATTACTGATGGTGTCTATGCAGGTATTGGACAGGTTAAGTTTGAAGTACTGATGAGCCAGGATAGTAATCTTGTAGCTGGAAATACAAATTTAGATTCCAGGAAAGAAGTTGAGATTGCAGATATACATTTGAGAGTGCCTATCATATAGTTGGTAGTTAAAGCCATGAGGCAGTGAATTAAAATACCCAAAATTGCTGTATATGAAATTCTAGAAAGCCACAAAATTTAATTCATGGTCTGGAAGGAAACTGATTGGCATTTGTCTATGGTCAACCCAGCAATAATTTCCCCCTTCCCCCCCAACAGTACCCAGATTTTTGTTTGAGTATCCACATATCTTTCCATTATGTTGCTGATGTATTTTCTAAGAAGCTGACTCAAACCCAGCTCTAGGGATGAGCCTTGGTTTATATAGCCATTCAGAGTAATCGTATACCATTGCCATAATGATGAGTTCAAATAACCCAAGCCTAAGACAGTCAGAACATAACATTTCCAGGGTGAGAGTTTAGGAAGGGGCAAAGACCCAATTAAATTTAATCAGACATGATGGGAAATTTGCTGGAGGTTTCTGGGGAAAAAAACTCCTGAAAGACGATCTTCTCATTCTGAGAGGTGTGGCGTGTTAATGTGACGCTTGAAACTGTTACAGCATAGGATGAAACTGACACCAGAGAGGCGGAATGGAAGGAAGGAAACCAGGTTCTTGATGAGCTACCTAATCAAATCAGCTCTGAAACCTGCCTTAGCTGATAATTTCAGTTATATTAACTTATAAATGGTTATTGTTTAGGCCAATTTTAATTGTTTTCCTTTGTTTGTAAGGGACGTCATCCTAACTGATATAGTCATATTATCACAATCAAGAAGACATTGAGCAAAGTGTCAAATGCCACAGGTTGCTGAGGTAGGCATAGGATTGGGAATTACAGCTCATTCCCGATTTTCGTTAGAGTAGCCCTGGATGAGTGGAGGGGTGGAAGCAGATTTCAGTGGGTAGAAGAATGAATGGGAGATGAGAAAATGAAAATTGCAAGTTCATTAAGAACAAGCATTTTGTCTTTATAAAATGCTTTATTGTATGCCCAGCTTCTAAAAGAGTTCGTGGCACACAGTTTGCACCCAACACGTACTGGAAAGTGAATGAATGTGCAAACACTGATTGCATATTTCTCATTTAAAAAGTATAAGGAGAAGAGAATAGAGAGAGTGGGTAACATGCTGAAAGAGGGAGGTGGATTAAGTAAAAAAATAAGGTAAAATTGGAAAATTTTTAGTTTGGCAAGGTCTTACCTGCATAATTAGAAGAAATTCAGGAAAATGTTAAACACAATGGAAAAGGTGGGAAAATGTAAAGAATAGGCCTAGAAAATTTTTGAGAAGGTGGAAGATGCAAAGAGAAAATCCTGCAAGTTTCCAGACTGAAAAATAGACCACTTACAAAGGAAAAAAAATAATACTGGAATTCTAGAAGCAAGAAGATGGTGGACTAACTGCTCTAGATCACTAGGAGGGAAGGGTTACAAGCTGAGAATGTTGATATAATTCATTTGCTAAGGGAGAAGAAAGATTTGTGGGTTTGTGAGGATTCAGAGAATGTGTCAAGCATACACCCCAAATGGGAAAGATACTTATAAGTTTCCCTTATATCAGGGAAACTTCAATGCAGGTGAAGATAAAGAGAAGACAGAATGGCAAGCAATAAACTTTAAAACACTTACAAATATATGTAAATATATGCAAATGGTATTAATTGAATGTAAATGTTAGTGATAATGTAACAAGGAATGCATAAATTAAGTGCTAGACACAAACTGTTGAAACAGAAGGGACATGCAGAAAGGGGAAACTGCAGTTACTAAATATTTACCTAAAAACTGAAGAATTTAGGTGTTGGTGGAATAAATGATGGAGCAGTATTCTACAGAACTCATCATCAAGAAGTGAGTCTTTTAGTGGCCTTGTTGGGGAAGGGAAAGAAAACGTGGTAGAGAAACAGCTCATCTCAGTTGGGAGAAATAGTTGTTATTTTGGTTTCACATGAAAAGAGACAAGTGTTTGATTAAGAGTGTTGAAAAGAGAAAGTAAATATTGGTAGAATGTTAAAGTACAGAATTTCATATTAAATATGGGGAAAGATGGACTAACGAGCAAAAGCAAAATGAAAAAAAGAATGAGTAAGCTATAACAAAGTGAAAAAATAAATGAGTAAAGAGAGTAAGATGTAAGGAATAAAGTAAGAATAAACTAAAGTATGTAAATTGTTACATTAAGTATGACTTGCCCAAATTCTCTTATTGAAAGAAACAGAGAGATTGTGTTTTTCAAAAAGGAAAAGAGGGGGCCAGCCTGGTGGCGCAGTGGTTAAATTTGCATGCTTCACCTCGGTGGCCCTGGGTTCACACATTCAGATCCTGGGTGTGGACTTACACACCACTTCTCAGGCCATGCTGTGGCAGGCATCCCACATAAAATGGAGGAAGTTGGGGACAGATGTTAGCCCAGCACCAATCTTCCTCAGCAAAAAGAGGAGGATTGGCAACAGATGTTAGCTCAGGGCTAATCTTCCTCGCACACACAAAAAAGAAAGAAAACAGATATACTCAGTTTAATGAAATATACTTTAAGTGATAAAGTATGAAAATAGAAAGATGGACAAGAGAGATCAGACAAAGGCAGACAAGAAGAAAGGCGTGGGAATATTGCTAGATGAGGTCGAATTTAAGATTAAAGCATCAAATATGTATGTGTGACCAAAGAACGGGTTAGATCTATGCCAACTTTCTTGGTGAGATTTCCATGTGTAAGTGTGAAATGGTAGATATAGAGACTATAATATGAAAATCATTTGTGTAAAACAATTCTCCTAACCTAGGTACATTTGTGTGCATATGCTTGTGCATGTGTGTAATTCTATGAGCATGGGGAAAGGTGTGGAAGGAGGCATACTAGTGTTCAATGTTGGTTACCTAGAAAGGGTTGGGGCGGTTGTACAGAATCAGGTCAAGGTGAGGTTGGAGGAAAAAAAATAAGGATCCAATAACATCTGACATTGAGCAAATGCATTGGTGAAAGCACCACCACCACCAGATCCCTTCTGAGAACTCTGGGTTTGGTATTAATACCAAAACCCTGAGAACAGGGTTTGGATGAAGAAGGAGCCTTTGGAGGATGAGATCAACAAGCACAGAGGGGTCCTAGAGAAAAGTTTCTAGAACTAACCCATAACTACTTGCTTAGCCACACTACTTAGGAGGAGAATAAATTCTTTTTTTATTTGGTTGTACACAAGTATACAAAGAAACGTGCAGAGAGTTTGCATCTTAAAAAAAATAGCATAAAAGTGGATGCTTGATTTCAACAAAATTTGTTTGCATTGTTGGTTGTGGCTAACATTCCTAGGTGGATACACATTAATGTATTCCTTCATCGTTGTCCTAGATGAATACGTATTAAGGAGGGTTACTTAGTCAATTTTCCAGGGTCCTGGTATCACAGGGCTAATGTATGTCACAGGGTTAAGCATAAGGAGAACAGAGTACACCCTGAACACTTTGGATCTATACCCCATCATTTCACTGACATTTCCTAAAGTCAGATTAGTTTTGAAGAGACAGACATATATATTAAGATTTTCTTGTTATTCCCTTGATCCCTTGTAATTGCTTTGAATATCTGCAAAGGTCTGGCGTCACATTTATCTGCGTGATTTTTAAGTAAAAGACAATTTAGCGTATAAAATCTTGATGATTCAGAATTTTTTGGTTTCAAGGTTCAAGAAGTGTAACCATGACTAATATAAATATCAAAGGACAGACAAGTTCTCCAAACAGAGCATAACAGAATTATCTTGTATGAGAAAGCAAAGTAACTTTGTGATATGTTTAGATAAATTTGTCAGAGTGAGATTAATTTTTCTTTCTACAGCTACAAGAAGAAGCTAGCCAAAATGCTCTCTGCTTAAAAGAAAATCCACATGATGAATTCATGAACACGAGAGGGATGAGTTCATCTACAGAGGGCTGGATTGATTATATGGTTGATGTTGGTGAGCATATTTGTAACTTAAGTGTGTAAACTTAACTTCTGATAACATTTTTTATTTAAGTGAATTGAGTATGATTTCCTACAATGAATGCTTCACAAGTTTTGTGGTCATCAAAATTTTTACTGTTAAGTTACGTTCCTTTGTGATTAAACCAAAAGGTTAGTTAAGCAGTTGAATATTAAAGAGAGGAGCTGTAATCATGCTAATAAGAAACAGAGCTTGTATAAGTTTAAACTTAAATAAAACAGTGGCTGCTTTAGGTAATCTCTGCATCACAGCTACCCTTGCTCTGTCTCCCACTTAGGTTCTACCAGGGAGAGGCAGAGGCAGGGTATTGGAGGTTGGAAGGAGAGTGGGTTGGGGTATTTATTCCCCTAGCTCCCTCCCTGTCCTATTGCTACAGGTTGGCTGCGTTTGTCTCTAGAAGTCAAGGCTGCTCTGCAACCCCTTTATATACAATTCTCTCTGGTTTCCAGTAACTGCCCTTTCCCCTGGCCTCTTCTGGTCTGGGCATAGTAATGGCTCTCGCTATTGCCCTAGGCTACTGTACTGTGCTCAGAGCTGCACATGGGACCCATCGTTGAACACTTCTCAGTACCTAGTATGACTGCCAAATGTTTGGTGTTGGATCCCTGACCAATACCGTACTCTAGCTTTCTGTATCTTATTTGGAAGTACAATTTCAATACAGGACATTTTTTTACTTATGTCAACAAGATAGTTCTCCTCAAAATAATTCTCATCAAATATTAGCGTACCTTACATTTCACAATCAAGGCCAGCCAAAGAAATTAAAGTTGACTAACTCTGATTTTCATAGTTATATCTCGTTTCATAAGTTGCTAATTAGGGGCCATCCAATTATGATGTGGATATTATGATCCATGCATTTCATTACTGTATTTGTACCTAGGTTTACTCCTCTATCTCTTTAGACTGTGGAATTAACATGTTGACATTTTCTGGCAATGATGTGTCTTTAAGGGAATCCGGAACAGGTCTAAGTGACAATGATTTATCATTTTGTCCTTGTTTGTGAGACTGACAGGTTTGGTGGGGCTGTCAGGGTGCACGAGAGCATGTGTGTGTATCTAAATCTCTCTCGGAGGGAGTTTGAGTCTGCGTGCTGTGGATGGCGGTGGAAAGTGACACTGCTCATCCATCCACTTGAGAATTCGTGAACATGTGGATGTTTGAATCCCTAGACAGTGAACTTGAGAGTTTTTCCTGCTCCAGACCATTCACCCTAGCTGATGACAGTGAGGTATTTCTCAGACTTGGGAAATCCTAAAGAGCTTGATGGAAGATAACCAACTACTAACGGTGAGCAGCCTGACAGCCCAATACGTGCTGAAGAGTTTTTGTGACTCTTAATCCTCAATCTCGCCTTGCATTCAG
The DNA here is from genome assembly GCA_031878705.1 of Tapirus indicus. NCBI lineage: Eukaryota > Metazoa > Chordata > Mammalia > Perissodactyla > Tapiridae > Tapirus > Tapirus indicus. The sequence goes on along the minus strand of CM062935.1, from coordinate 31,940,576 downwards.
GAAAAACTGCTGTTGATCCAATACACCAGCTGAACCGTGACTGGGATGCAGCCTCTTCCTGACATGACACAGACGTCAGAAGGTTTCCAGATAGGATTTTTGACCACTGGATGAGTGCTGTGCTGCTCAGTGGCAGCATCTTTTACCAGGGGCCCTGCCCAGAGATCCGAGAGGTAAAGAAGGAGAAGGAGGTGTCCCAGCCCGAGGCCTGGCTCGATTCAGAGGCATCCTGTGAAGATGACGGTGCATTGAACAGGAGAAATTTGGAGCCCCAAGGCAATTTTCCTCTGGATACAAAAAAGAAATGAGGAGCACGTTGAAAGATGGTTTGGCAGTTCCTTACAAAACTTAACATACTCTTACCGTATGATCCTGCAATTGTACTCCTTGGTATTTACCCAAATGAGTTGAAAACATGTCCACACAAAAACCTGCACACCAATATTTATAGCAGCTTTATTCATAATTTCCAAACTTGGAAGCAACCCAGAGTCCCTCAGTAAATGAATGGATAAATAAACTGTGGTACATTCAGACAATGGAATATTACTCAGCACTAAAGAAATGAACTATGAAGCTATGAAAAGACATAGAAGAACCTTAAAGGAAGAAAAGCCAATCTGAAAAATCTTCTGTATAGCATGATTCCAACTACATCACAGTCTTGAAAAGGCAAAACTATGCAGACAGTAAAAAGATTAGTGGTTGCCAGGGTTTGGGGTGGGGCAGTGCTGAGGAGGGATGAATAGATAAAACACAGAAGATTTTTAGAGCAGTGAAACTATTCTGTGTGATGCTATAAATGGCAGATACACATCATTATACATCTGTCAAAACCCATAGACTGTAAAACACCAAGACTGAACCATAATGAATCTACGGACTTTGGGTGATAATAATGTGTCAATGTGGGTTTGTTGGTTGTAACACATGTACCACTCTGGTGCAGGATGTTGATAGTGGGAGACGCTGTGCAAGTGTGGGGGCAGGGAGTCCATGGGAAATCTCTACACTCTCTGCTCAGTTTTTCTATGAACCTAAGACTGCTTTAGAAAATGAACTCTATTTCAAAAGGAGATGAGGCCTAGATTTAAACGTGAGTCGGGTAAGTGAGGCAGTGCGTCGTATGGAGTCTAACTCCCTGGTCACGTGTAGAATGTTCGAACAGCCTCTATTTAAGTCTTAAGATCCTTCCACACTGTGTGTCACACTAATGGAGCAGAGCATCAGAACTATAAAAGAGGAAAGGTCATTCTGTAGTCATGGGACATACCCCTGTCTTCAACTTATTCTCCTGAAGCATTCTATGCCCATGGGAATCTAAGCTTACCGATGGCGGGAAGTTTAATAAATACCCTCAACCTATTACAAAGCTTCTTTGCTATTGGTGGAATGGGCCTTTTTTGAGTTCTAAAAACATGTTCTAAATTACTGCTTGTGACCTGGAAGCACTTGGGGGTGTCCTATTTCTAAAGACAGAGGACCCACCTTGGCACAAGGTTTTTCTAAGAGAATAAGAGAAGAAGAGAGAGCATTTGTGTTCACACTAAAGACCAAATGAAATCTTCTGTGCTGTGACTGCACTTCTTTGGAACGCTGAGGCTTTTGGGCAGTGTTTTCTGAAGCCCTTAATCTTTCAGTAGATGCCAACTGGCCAAGAAAGAAAACAGCAGGAGGGCATATTTCTGTATATTACTGTTCATAAAGGTTTTAGATATTTTCCCCAGAGAAATTGATGATCCTTTGGCAGATAGTAGATAATTAATTCATCATCCCACCTTTGCAGAGGAGAAAGATAGTTTTCTGATTTAACAGATGGGGAAAGATGATCACCAGTGGAGGAGAGACTGGCAGAGGTCAGGGCCTGGGAAGAAGTACCAGAGACCTTGTTTCATGGTCAAGTTGAACAGCTTGGACTACTAATACTCATGGTGCTGCTGGCAGCTGCTGCAGTTTCCAAGAAAGATTGGCTTGTTTGTCTTGACATCCTCCTTTCAGAAGTAGAAGAATATATAGAGCAGCATAAATTTGGGACAGAACTGATCCAACATTTCTCATGCTGTGCTTTCTTTCATCTCTTGTGGAAATTCAGCACATGCATTTATGTCATTAGTGGTGGGAGAGAAAGTCCTGATTACCTTCCAGTGCATGTGACGTATGTCAGTGGGTTGGAGCAGTGCTGGTGATGCATTCTTTTCTGCTTAGGCTGTACATGTATTCAAGGGTTCTTGAAATCTGAACATGGCCACATAGTAAGCAGGGAAGCCCCCTTTTCTAGCTGCTGCTCAGATGTGGATTTTTAGTTTAAACAAGCAAATATCCTAACCGAAGCTGCAGAACTCTGAAGGAGATTATGGCAAATTCTACTCCCAATTTCAGTTCAATTTGATTTTACAAATTTGAACTTAGTTTAAAAAAGAAAAAACACATATCTTTATATAAAACACACACACATACAAGCGTAACAACAACGACATCAATCAACCTAGCTAGTTTGAGCTTCAGAAACTTCTGTCCCAGGATTCTATGTGATGCTGTTGGAGGTAGGGGGAGCCCTGGGATAATTTTTCATGTAGAGTCTATTTCCCTGCTGCAGAATGACATCAGGGAAGAGTTAGATGGGCTCTTGACTCAACGTCCTTTGTCTTCTGTCTTACTTAGGTCTGGGCCAACTACCTTTGGAGAAATGGTTGGTCTGGGCCCTCTGCTGAATAGTTTCTGACCTTCATGACCCTACTGTGGAATGAATTTTGTGTCCTCCCTCCCCCCCAGATTCATATTTTGAAACCTAATCTCCCATGTGATAGCATTTGGAGGTGGAGTCTTTAGGGGATGATTAAGTCATGAAGGTGGAGCCCTCATGATGGGATTAGAGCTCTTATAAAAGAGACCCCAGAGAGCTCTCTCATCTTTCCCCATGTGAGGACAGACAAGAAGGCAGCTGTCTGTGAACCAGGAAGTGAGTCCTCGCCAGACACTGAATCTGCCAACAACTTGATCTTAGACTTTCTAGCCTCAAGAACTGTGAGAAGAAAGTTTGGTTTTTTACAAGCCCCTCAGTCTATGGTATTTTTTTTTTTTTTACAGCCTGAACTAAGGCAAGTCCCAAAGAGTAGATTATGTTTATGGCAACAGCAGCAAGAGGCAGAGACACTGAAAAGCAGTATAGGGTAGGAACTGTGAATGGTTTTGGAATTTGGAGGCCCGTGTCTTGAATCCCAACTTTACTTTTAGTTGTTTCATGGTCTTGCTTTAGTTTTTCTCATCTGTGAAATGGTTTCAGTAAGAAATAAATGTGGATAAAACACCTAGCATAGTTCCTGGCCTATAATGAACATTCGATGTATGGTACAATGATGATGATAATATTAATACTGGAAATAGATTATTTTTATTTTTGAATCAGAATCCTGTAATCATTTCCAGCATCTTCTATAGTGTTACAGAATCTGAATAGCTGTGATTAGGGCCTAGACATCTGTATTTTAGAAAGCTTCATAGATGGTTGTGTAGGAACTGGATAGAAAATCAACCTTTTGGGGTTAGGACATTCTCTGACCTCTCTCAGCTTGGTCTCTGAATATCTGACTCATAATTAGTCAATACTCTGTGCAGCTAAACTCCCAGTCCTGACTCAGCTTTTCCCTGTTACTACACAATTCCTGCCCCATTGCCACAACCATTTCTCTGCCCCACCCCAGAACATCACACTTCAGGGAGTAGTGAGTGGGCTCCTAGGAAGATGGTATTTAAAAAAGAACAATAGTTAGACTGAGGTAGGACAAGTCTTTCTTGCAGGAGATGCAGCCTATGAAAAGATGTCAAATTTAGGAATGGTAGAATCATATAATGCATGACAAAGTTGCATAGGCAAAATTGAAAAATAAATTTTTCTGAATTATATATTTTATCACTGAAATAATGTTATCTAAACTCCCTGCTTTCCTTGTGTCAGGTGCCCAAGAGGGTAATAAACTAAAATTCTCAGCCTGGAATTTGCTGTGTTAACTCTGTTAGTTGTTTAGGGAACAGTGGATGTTCAAATATCTGTTCACCCTTGGGTTTAGGGAGCAATAGACATTCCTATTCACCTGTAGGCAGTCCAGGAGCAGGACTGGGATTGAGCACAAGTGAGTAAAGCATGGCTGTTCATAGAGCATTCAAAAAGGGAACGAAATCTTCAGAGTCAGTGAACATTGTGAAAAATCTCAGAGACTGGGGAGTGTGGCCAAGGAATTGGAGTCCTAGGTGAGATTTTTAGAAGTGTAACTTGGGATCAGAGGTCCAATTATATGAATCTGGGTAGTCTGACTATGTTGTAGTCTCAGGAGCACAGGCAAAAGTGCCCCAGAATTAAATAAACAGACACCAAAGTATAGTGAATGGGTGCAAATCAGAAGAAATCAGCCTGGGGATGACACTTTTTCAAGTTAGGGAATGACTTAATGCTATAAACCCTTTAGGATAAGGCTTAAGTACTGTTTCAAGGAATCTTCAGTCAAGGAGATCAGCAGGTGTAACTAAGGGAAAGGTGGAAAAAATGAAGCCACAGGCAATGAGAGAGAGGGCTAACACCACCAGAGCATTTCCAACTTTGAATTTCCCTGAGTGCAATTTGCAAAGTATTATTGTGGGTGAGTATCACCACCACTTAGCATTTATTAAGCACTTACTATGTGCCAGGAACTGTGCTAAGTATTTTACTGCATCATCTCTTTATTCTTCCCAGCAACCCTATAGGTAGATTTATCTTATCACTGAGAAAACTAAGTTTCAGAGAAGTAATGTGCTAAGATCACAGAACTATCAGTGAAAAAGCTAGAATTCAAACCCAGATGTGTTAATTAGTCTATACCTTCTGATTTTAGCTTTAATTTATTCATCTGTGCTAAACTGCAGAAGTCTTTCCTGAAGTAGTTTTCTTTATTCCTTTCCAGTTGTAACTCCAGCTTACCCAGAAAGAAAATGAAAAGACATAAGAATATACACACATTCTTTCTCTCTCTCTCTCTTCCACTCTTTCCTCCTCTCTCCTTCTCTCTCCCTCTCCTCCTCTCCCTATCATCTCTATCTACCTATCTATCATCTATCTGTCTAATTTATATCTATACAGATGCTATAAAGCAGCATCAATTGCTAAATTATACAAATACTGAGCTCCTACTCTGTCTTAAACATTTAGTAAGAGTGTGAGAGATTCAAGCACATAGAAACAGTCTCCATGGGCTCAAGGAATCTATAATCCAGTTGGGGCAATAAGACAAATGCCATAATAATGTAATGAAGGTCATATATATCACATGCTATGCAGTCAGACAAACAAAGTGCTATAGGAATCTAAACTAAAATAGGCCCCTTTGGTAATTGGGGATGACTTCATAGGCAAGGGAGCAGTTCAGTTAGACCTTCATAATATTCTATAAAAATCAACAGACTGAAGTTTGGGGCTTTATGTCTGTACCAGGAGTATGTAGCCCAGTGCCTAAGACAGTAGGGGTCAATAAATATTTTGTATGAAAAGAATGAGCCAATGAGTGATATCATTGGCCATTTAGCTCCTCTACTTTTTGCAACAGATTTATGGCTGCACGCAAATCATTTCCTTTGTACAACAGTTGTGTATTATTTAAAAGATAATTACATTTACCATCAAGCCTTTGAATCCAATCATCTTCTAATATTTGTGGTTACTGTAAGAGGCTCTCAGAAAAATCTGGAAATGGAAAAAAAAAATCAAACCATTTTGACCTGGAAAAGAAACTCAAAGTGTTTTGAATTAGACTCATTAAATTGTGCATATCTGTTTTTTCCACAAGTAGAAGCTTGCAAAATCTTGTAGACAAGCAGTTCATAGCCTATTGAAAGAGACTCAAAGTAAAAATATTTCTTTTGTCTTTAGAAAACCAATATTAGTATGTTATTCTCTACTAATTACAAACTCCTTAAATCTTCTAGTCTTTCTCTCACAAGGCAGTTGCATTAGTTATCTATTTCTGTACAAGAAATTACCCTCAAATTTACCAGCTTAAAACAACAAACATTTATTATCTCAGTTTCTGCGGCTCAGGAATTGGAGAGCAGCTCAGCTGGATGGTTCTAGGTCAGCAACTCTCATGACCCTGCAGTCACGATGTCAGCCTGGGCTGCAGTCACCTGAAAGCTTGTCTGGTGCCGGAGGATTTACTCCAAGCTCTATCACGTGTTTTCAGGAAGCCTCAGTTTATCACTGGTTGTTTGTTGGAGACCTCAGTTCTTTGCCACGTGAACCTCTCCATAGGGCAGCTCACAACATGGCAGCTGGCTTCCTTCATAACAAGTAAACCAAGAAAAAGAGAGAACAAGATAAAAACCTTCCTTTTGATGATCTAGTCCCTGAAATCTCACACCATCACTTTCAATCCATTCTATATATTAGAAGTGAATCACTAAGCCCATCCTCCCTTCAAGGAGAAGGGAATCAAAGGAGAAGAAAAGAATTTGTGGAGATTCATTTAAAACCACCACAGTCACATATTTATATGTGTCTCTATGTGTTGTCATCCTGCTTTAGAATATGAGAAATTTTTTTTTCTTTTGAAAAGAAAGATGTGCATTTTGATATATATTTCTTTCTGTCCTATAGATGGATTGGCATGATGGTAATGGATTATTTCGAAGGGTATTTTCAGAAACAGATCTATGTGAAACTCATTTTTCTGTTGACTATATGAATGTTTATCACGCTGAATAAAGAATAGTTTTGCTTTATCTGAACAACTAATTTTTACCTTTTAGGTCCTGAGAATCTTTAAAGTTATCAGGTTTTCTCTTCATGCTACCTGCAGGAAGATTTAAAGTAAAGCTTTTGGCTCAAGTTTAGTGAAATTAAAAATCTTTTGTATGTATTTTGAGAACTGACCTCATATCTGACTTCCTCATATTTTCTTACCATAATTTGCCCTTATCCCAATTTTTTTAACTTTTTGTTTTTGTAGATTTATGTTGCAAGTGTGCAGTTTTGGAAATGTCATCTCATCCTTTTTTGGAACAAGACAGGCTATAAATAAATATGAGTGAGCGTATCTTTATCATTCTAAAATAACAGGCATCATTTATTGAGTGCTTATTACGTGTAAATCATTTTATGGATATTATTTATTTAATGTTCACAAAGATCCTTTGATGTAGGGAACATTAGCCCCATTTACAGAGGATGCAGCAAGGTTAAAAACAGCTAGTAATTGGCAGGACCAGGATTCAAACCCATGTCTGTCTGACTGCAAAGCCTCCCCCACAACTCAGAGCATACAGAAGTAAAGAGCCAAGATGCCTGCTCCCTCAGCCTCAGCGTCAGCGTCAGCCTCTCCCAGTGCAGCTCTCTCGATAGTCAGTATGATCAATCCGCTTGCTCAGGAGCAGACATTAAGTTGCTGTCTCTGGGTCACATGCTTGAACTGAAACCTTCCATTTTGTGGTAGGAGGGATTTCTTTGTCAACTATTTTCTGCTTTGTACATTTTTCTCCTCCTGCTCCCTAAACAATATAAAACAAAACAATAAGATAGCACTAGTGAAAAAAGGACTAAGATTTAAATTTTAGGAAGGCACAAACAAGTCTGTGGACCTAGGATACTTGACAAGTATCTTTGAGGGCTCAGTAAAATTTTCCTTCACGTTTGTGTGTTTGGACTTTGGGATTGAGTTTAGTATTTCACTGGATATTCAGTCTTACTGCCAAAATGAAACTATGGCCTTCTTTCTGTTTTTAAAACAAATCTGTACAAATTACAGAGCCATGCAGAATTTCTACCTGCATTGATAACTGATGACCTAAAATCGGAGAGAAGGGAGACATGGTATAGACCTAATTTGATCCGACGGCTGGTGAAGACAGAGAATCAAGTTTCTGAGATTCAAATTCACATTTTGCTTTCAATCTACTTTTTTTAAAGTCTAGAGAAATATTTTTTTCGCTCTCAAATTTTCCACATGAGTAGATTTTGGAGTAATCTATTCAATGCATTCTATGACGGGTTGACAGTGATGAAAGTCCTTGATAGGCATAAGCTCTCTGAACTGCATGTGCTCTGTAATACTCACCTGTTGACTGGACCCGGGGGAACTCAATTTATTCAGCCTTAGGATGAGAGTATGGTTGATTGTAGCCCCTGCTTTTTAGTGTTCATAGAAAACACCAAGAAAATTCTTGCAGAAGATTTAGGAAATGCATTGGCTGGAGTGTTGGTTTTTCTACATCTTTTCTGACTCTAATCCTCTATTGAAATTTGTGATTTCTGAAGAAATGGGCCAAAAAAGATTTTATCTTACATAGCCAAATAACTGAAGCCAAATTAGGATCTATAATTAAATTATTCAAATACTTCCTTAAACCTCTCTTGTCACTTAAATTAACATTGAAAAAAAAAAAAAAACCATGCACACAACTGTGTATTAGGGATGGTATAGAGTTTCTGGGTTACAACAAACATAAAATATCAGAGATTCTGGGCATTTGTTCATTCATTCATTCAACAGTTTTCTGACTACTTACTATGCACTGGGCAGTGGTCTAGATACTGGGGATTCAGCTGTGGAAAACAAAAGTGAACAAAACGAGAACAAAAATCTCTGTTCCCTCGGAGCTTACTTTCTAATTAGGGAATGAGACAATATACGACATAAGTAAAATATATAGTTTGTTAGGTAGTAGTAAGTGCTAAAGGGAAAAAAGCAGGGAGGGGTTGGAAGAAGTGTTAGGGGTGGGAGAGACTGAAAGTTTATAGCCTGTGGCCAAAGAAGTCTTCATTGAAAAGGTGGCATTTGTGTAGAGACATGCTAGGAAGGAAGGAATAAACCATACTGAGATGTGTGGGAAAGGGTTTCCAGGCCAGGGAACAGCAGTGTAAAGGTCCAGGGGTGACAGCCTTTCTGACTGGTGGTGGAACAGAAGGTGAGGAGGACAATGTGGCTGGAGTAGAGTAAGGAAGTGGGGAGGATTATAAGAGATGAGTTATAGAGATTACTGTTGGGAACAAGAGGTAGATCCTGGAGAGGTTTGCATGTCATAGCAAGGACTTTGGCTGTTACTCTTAGTCAGGGTTTCCCAACCTGAGCACTGCTGACATTTTGTTGTGAGGTTGTCCTGTGCATTGTTCCATGTTTACTGGCATCTCTGGCTCTGTCCGTTAGATTACAGTAGCACTCCCCAGAGTGAAAATAAAAAATGTCTCCGGACATTGCCAAATATTTCCTTGGGGGCAAAATCACTGCTTTAAGTGATATGAGTCACTGGAAGGTTTAGAAGGGAGGGGTGCACGATCTGACTTAAAATTTAGTAAGATCACTCTGGCTGCAATTTTGAGTATAAACAGGAGGAGGAGAGATCATACGCTATTTCTGTAATTCAGTAGATCCTGAATTTTAAAACTGGATATTGCCAGTGAGAATTCTGTGTGTACTCAGGGACCCCTTCTCCTGGTATAATATGTGATTAGCTCAATAGTTAAAGGAAGTTCATAGTGATCATAGGAAATCCAAATATGGCACCCCTCATCTCCGTTACAAAATAAAAACAAAATTTTCCTAACTCGTTCTAGGAAAGAAATCTCTTTCAGATTACCACTGTATTAGTAAACTAACATTAGTTAGTTTAATTTAATATAAATTTATTATATTAAATTTTATAATTTAATATAAAAATTTTAAAGCTTTTCCATTGCAAAACAGTGCCATAAGCAAAATAAGAAAATGACAAACATTTTGTATATATTTGTAACATATAAATTTTTTGAATTTTGTATTCATATTTTGCACATATAAGTTTTTATATATTTGAATATATTTTTATTTAATATATAATATACAAAGGATTAATATCATTAATATACACATCTCTTCAGAATTGATAAGGAAAAGAGAAAGACTTTGATAGCAAGAAGGACACATGGTATCAATAGGAAGTACACGAAAGAGAAAATATAGATGAATGATGTAGAAAAATAGGAAAATTTGTTTACCACCACTAAGAATCAAATAAATTTAAGTTAAATAATGAGACACTATTTTTCACCTATCAGACTGGCAAGGATAAAGAGCATCGTATTTAATATTTGCAAGAAACAGATACTCAATTTACATCGCTGATAAGGAGTAACAATCATAAACCATGAGTATTCTGCTTCTAGTAATTTTTCCTATGAAAATAATTAGACAAGTATCCAGCAATGTATGTGTGTGTTTTGTAGATGCCATGCAAAGGCAGGATCACTCCCTCACCCAAGATAAGTCTGGATGCCAATAGTGATGAAACCAAACATGCACCAAGAGGATATAAAAAAGTTTATAATTCACATAATAGGACTTTCTGGGAAGAGCAGGGCAGACACCCAGGCTGATCTGGAAGGACTTGAGTGGAGGGAGAGGTGAGTGGCTTTAGTTTTGATTGCAGTTAGCGAATGGGGACTGGAGGAGTGTTTCTGTGCGGGGCCAGCCACTTGCATGGTCTGAATTTCCCTCTTGCCCCAAAATGAGGAGTACCCAGGTCTTGTTATTTGGCCTTCCAGATTTGGGGCACAAGGGCCCAGGGGAGGGTGGAGTTTCAAAACTGTCAGTGATCAAACACCAAAAAAAGAGTCAGGCTTTTTATTACAGTTCACTCCTGATATCTGATCAATGATAGAAATGTGCATGACTTATTTAACTGACTTTGAACTTGTTTAAATAAGCTATAATGGCATTCTGTGAGGCCCGCACCCTAACTGGTAAAGAAGGTGGAAATTCCATTAAATGCCTTGTTCAGTATTGTGTATTCTGAGAAGGAAAATGAGTGCCTTGGTCACTACAGTAATGTCTGGAACTCTGAAGGGGATAAGGAGTGTCTTGGTTAGGCCTTTTGTTATGGCTTTAGTACATATAGAGACATGCATGACCTTGATTTATATTTTGGGTGTCTGTGAGGCAAGAAATTCCCAGAGTTTTTATTCCAATAGGAGCAACCTTGGATAAAGAATTGCCATTGCCATTGATTGGGACAGATAGCTAGACCATTGTCAATGGCCCAAGAGCCTGTAAAAATGTGCAGAAAGGGCTGACTATTGTCCAGTTCATCCTCCAGTGTTAAGACAGTTGCCTTGAGTTGGTCAGTGATGCTGACCCTTGGATACTGTCTTTGATGGGATGTCCCAGTTAGAGGATGGACAGTAATAGCTCTCCAGGAAGTTCCATCATGTATGCCATCCATAAAGTGTATGAACTCCCCTTCTGACCACTCAGTTTTCTTTGATGGGCTTCCCAAGTGGCCAGTGGGTCTGAAGAGGGGTGACCTCCTCTGGTGCTGTTGCACCTGACAAGGGAATGAGAACAGGGGAAGCCACTTCCTCTTATAGGTAGAATATACCAGAGCATCCAGGTTTGGCTCTATCTGTAAATACTGTTTCCATTTTAATAAAGAGGGCTTTGTGGCCATACCGAGCTTTTGGGGTTCTGCCCCCATGACCCAAGACGTAATAGTCAGCTGGGCGTGGGGAGTCACAGGCTCGGGGCTTGTGAGAGCGCTAATCTCCAGAAGGGTTCAGTATATGGCTAGAAGTTGCTGCTCTAATGGAGTGTAGCATGGGGCTGAAGATGGCAGTTTCTTGTACCAGAAGCACACGGACAACTATGACCATCATGGATGATCCAGCAACTCCAGGCGGCATGAGAGGAGGTGGCTAAAGCCTCAACAGTGATGGAGTCTCGGGGGACACCAATGAGAGTGCCTGTTGTATAGCAATTTGGATAGATTCTAGAGCCTTTTTTGGTAGGGGACACAATTCAAAGTGGATCAATTTGTAAATAACAGCATGAATGGGCCTACCATCAGTTACAGATTGTGCTGGAATTGAGACACATGATTCAATCTGAGTCACGTGGATAGGTCCTGGCCAAGACACACAACTCAGGTCCACTTTAAGGGGAGCCCCAATCCTCTACTCCTGTCCCTAATGTCAGTTATTGAAACTTGTGACTTCAGTAGGTTAAATCTGTAACAGAGGCTTGGTAGGACTCTACCAATGCAACAGAGTGTAGGACAGCTCAAAATGCAAGCTTGCCATCAGGCAGCAACACAACTCAAATCTCTTTGAGCTACTTGGCAGACAGCAGCTCAAAGCTCATGCTTGCCACAGACAGATGATCCAGTTAGCAAGCCAAATGCAAAGAACCAAGATCCCCACGTGGTGGTAGTCATCACCTAGACAGTCTCACTTACAGCACCAATTGTATTGTGGTGGCCCTGTGGGTGGTGGGATCAACCCCTCATTCAAATTTGGTTTGGATGTTGAAAATGATGATGTCACGCATGCACCAAGAGGATAGGACAAGATGTATTATTCAGACAATGGGACCATCCAGAATGACTTGAACAAAAAGAGGGACAGTGGCTTTGGTTTTCATTGTGGTTGGGGCTGGGATGAGGGTCCCTGTGGGGTTTGTGTGGTTTACACTTCCTCTCTGGTGCCAGAGGTTTTCATATTGGCTTGCTCAGATATGGGGCAAGAGGGAGAGGAGGAGAGGTGGGGTTTGAAAGCAGTCATCAAAAATGAAGTCAAACTCTTTATTATAGTATGCTCATCATAGTCCCATTTATACTGAAAGAATTAGAACTAACCTGAACACCCAAGAAGAAGACTGGGTAAACAGTTTAATAAATCCATGCAATGGAAAATTGTGAGGCCAGAAATCTTGTTAGGTGAGGAAATTAAGTTATGCAGTATAAAACTATTTTTGTGTATATCCATACATATATCTAAATACACACATATATATACACACATACAATTAGAGGGAAATACACTACAATGTTGACAGTGTTTACTTACATGATGGGATTACAATGATTTTCATGCTGATTTTGTTTATTTCTATTTTCCTTTAATGTATATTATGTGTGTGATTTTTTTTAAAAGTAAGGTTTTATTGTGGAAACAATTCTTTCTTGAAACCTTTGATTTAATGTCACTTCTAGCCATGGGGCCACACATAGAATTGAGGTGCGAGTTGGCTTTGCCGTATGTGGCTTTGATCTTTCTTCCTGTGTGTTTCATTTCGTTGGTCTAGTGTAAAGATGATCCAGATGGCCAAAAATGCTCTGTTGTGTAAACAGCTTTGCTGCATGGTCTGCTTAATTCTGATTTACCATGGTTCAGGACATCTTGAATTACTTTTGCATTTATTTTGTAATTTTATAAACTCCCACATTTCAGAGATAGAAAGATAAGATTATTCAGAGCTATTATGGTATATTACCTGCCCCTCCACTTTTTCAGTGCCTAGTCTAGAAAATGATAACAGCTTTATAAAAAAATTATTGAACTCTGATGATTGAATAGGATGAGAAGTCGGTCCATGATAATGATCACTCCATTAGTAAAGCAAATAATTTGTAGAGGACATGAACATTTCATAGCACAAATGAAGGATAAATGAGTCAATTAAAAACTACTTTGCATATTTGAGAACAGCATTCCTTTCTACTGAAACTGAAAGACTACTTTTAAAAAATGAAAGATCATTTATGTTAATGCTTTTTAGAGTGTTAATACTGATTTCTTAATCACAATTACTAAAAAAATATATGTTTAAAGTTGTTTTAGCAGGCAATCTAAAATTAAGAAGTCTTTATTATATGGCATTTACTTCCATTATCAGAATATTAATTAAAGATATAATAAACAATGCCCAGTGAGTAATACTGCAGAGCCTTCTAAATCTGAATAAGGGGCTCATTGAATTCAAAACTCTTAGGTAATAACTGCCTGTATTACATTCTAATTATTTAAAAAAACTGATAATTTATATAATGTATATTTAACGTTTAAGCATACCAATTCATAAATTAGAAAATTTACTCTCCAATTGCCAAATAGAAAGAATTTATATAATATAGTTTGCAGAGAAATGAGTGTCATAAGACAGAGAAGAAAATACATGCATGACTCATCTATTATGTGCCATGCAGCGTGGGTCTTGATGCATATTGTTTATCTATTCCTTGCTTTTTAAGAATGTATTACTCTAACAACACTCATTGAGCATCCATTATGAGCCAGGCTTGAATTATGAGTCATGGTCTCTTCCTTGATGGAATTTATACCTGTCTTTATAATTCAGCCTGATTATAAGTCTTCAAAAGAAATATTTATAGTTGAGCAATGAGCAGAGGCTGTCTCTCTCTTCATTTTCTCAGCCTCCCTCATAGCTGAAGATATGGGCACGTTGACCGCAGGCTTTGGGAAGAAGGTGTCCTGATGAAGCTGAGGCCATTAAAAAAAACAAAAATCTATGCTTGTGACTGATGGATGCAGCGGGAATAGAAAAAGAAGTCCATTTTCCAGAGGTGACCATGGCATCCTAGAGGCAAGCTGAGACACCTGCCAGTGGTGGCTGTTGTGGAGCTGGTCAGCCTCTGAGCCTGGTTTTTCTGGTCTTCCCTGAGATCCTGTGAACCACACATTATCCTTTAAATAAAGTCCCCCCCCCCAAATCAGCTAGAGTCACTGTCTATTGCTTGCATCTAAGAATCTAAGCCATTTAATATTATTAATCTTATTTCACCAAGGAGGGAACAAAATTAAAAAATTAAGGTCTGTTTGTCTGCAAAGCCTATGCTCTTTTCAATATGTGTTGCTGCACAGATGGCTTCTCTTGCCAGCAAAGCTGCCTCTGGGTCCAATTTTACAACCTGCTGGAAAATCACTGTGGCTCATTCTAGCCTATACGCCCCTCTGCAGTGGCACCTCTGATGAGGGCAGGAACAGGCTTTATCATCTTAATTCAACTCGGGTTTTGTCAGTGGTGCTGAAACAATCTTTAATTCATTCAATTTAATGAGAAAAAAACAGGACAAAAAATGGCTGTACAAATAAAGCTCAGTATTGTGGAAGTGGCTAGTTGACTCATTGCAGGTTTTAGTTTTCAGGTCATTGTTTTGCTATCAAGTATAAAATAACAGTTTTAAAGTAAAACCTGGTCATCTTCCATTAGACAGGGCAAGGCCACTTGAAGTGTTAGAGAGCTGGTGCTGGGGCTGTGGTAACATGGCCCATTCCACCCGCTCCTGCTGTTATGTAGAACATGCTCTTAAGATTTATGTTTGTTTTTAAGTTAATTAGCGCAAAGTAAATCTTATGTGCTTTTGATTAATCAGTTTCACATTGGCGGACTCTGATATGCATGTATGATCTAATGCCGACACAGCAATGGGACAGCATGGGCTGGTGCGGGGGAGGGTTGGCAGGTCCAAGAGGGAGTGGGTGGGAGGTCTTCCCGTAAGACAGCACTCCATTCTCTTCATTCTCAGTTGTATCCTAATGAAAACCTGAGTATATTTTACAGTCTCAGAGGAAAAATTTGTGTTTTACAACTTACATCGTGATTTCAAGATCTATCAGGTTTCATGTTTGAACTTATTTCTGACAGTTACAATATGGGTTTTGGTTTTCTTTTTAACCTTCTCAGGACGTATTTTGTAGAATTCTAATGGTTGTTATCAGTCTCTTTTTGTGTACCAGAGTCCTTCTTGAGTAAATGCTCAGTTTTTCAGATTTCATCCTTACACCTTCTCCTTCCCAAATTGACTACTTGGCCTTTAGGGCAGTCCGGGGTGGTGGGGAGTGGTAGGGAAGGTTTCAGGTCTGCATGAAAGTACCAGGGTTGTTTTCAAAGTCCTTTTTGGGCTCTGTTTCATGGTGACTCTGGTCTACTAGGTCACTGCTTGACCTACTGCTGAAGCCTATGGCTGGAGAACGTATTAAAAGATGTGGTCGCTGCTTCTCCCCTTCCTTCCCCTGCTCTCCCCTCCTCTGCCCTCCCTTCTCTTGTCTTCCCCTCCCAGTCTTGCTTCCCAGAAGGAACCAGTCAAGGCCTGTGCTCCCTTCACAGAACACATAAAAACCTTTGGATACCCTCTGCATCATACAAGGACAAGTGGCAGAAGTTCTAGAAAGATACACTCAGGCCCTGCTTCTCCTCCACTGCACCATTCCATTGTGTTTATTGGGTGGTGGCTACTCCATGTGGGTTTCTTCCCACCAAACAAAATGGGAAACCTGGGAAAAGTCCTCCCACTTTCAGTTTTCCCGTCAACCTATCAAATATGCTTCCAGCCCCAACCGAAGATTTTGGCTTAAAGTGGGGAGGAGGTCTTGACCACTCCTCACCGTGAAATCTTTTCCTCTTTCCAAGATTTTCTAGGCTTGGAAGGGACTTTCTCCTTCCCAAGATGACATTTGTCCTGTCATCTTCTCTGGACCATAATAGTTTGTCAAATTGCAACAAAAGAAATTGGCTTAAGAGAAGTTCCAAAAATTTTATGCTGTGTGTATGCATTTAGTTCTAATTAAAATTGGATATGTATGTAATATTTTTCTGCACCTTGTAGTTGTAACTTAATAATGTATCTTGCACATCATCCTTTTGGGGAAGTATGTTATACATAAACATTTTAAAGAGTGAAAAAAAAGGAGACAGGAGTCCATAAGTAAAGCCATATTTGCTTGCCTTTCCCTTCCCTACGCGGCTTCTGTCCCCTAGGGGGAACCATTTGTATGTTTCTATTTACATTTTTCTGATAATTATCTCTATATCACTAGACAGTATGGTGTCATTGTGAGAAAAGAAGCTGTGAACCTGCAGGGAAATTCTCCACCTCACCTGGAGGTGAATTTAGGGGTGGTTCCAAGGGTTATGGGGTGATGCATCAGTTGCGTCTGCTACACTGTCTCTATGCAGACTTATAACCATCTATTTCTTACTGAGAACTCATTACATACTAAATGTATGGGTATGATTAAAGTTACTATAGCATTTAAATTAAGCATGCCCAATTATTTGCAGATGTCTTAAAATGTGAAAACCACAACATTTATAATGGTTACATATATATAGTAGGTATGTGTAACTGATAAATTGAATGCATGACTCATGGGATGTGATCAAAGCTTTGTCTCCCAGCGCCCCTTTCAACTTTATTCAGTGGGGGGAAGACTTTCCTCAGCTACTCGATAGAGTTTTTGAAGTAATAGACTGCCCTGGAGGCAATTTATGTCACAAAACAGTCACAATTCAACAAAAATTAAAAGCATCTGGTTCAAGCTATTAATTAACACTTCAGTCTTTATTCAAAGACGTGTCTTCTTACCTTCTCCCAGCTAAGATCTGAGGTATAGTGATCACCTATACTCTTTCTTATACCAGTGGATGTTCTCCACCCCATCAGGGATGAGGCAGGGGGAGAGAGGAGACATAATGGGATACAAATGTTGACTGGATGGCTTCATGCCCTCTGGGCTTGGCATGGTTAAAGCCCACTCTTTCTCCTGTGGTTCCTTCCATTGGCTCTTTTGAGAATCCCAAAGTGGGGGGCCTCTTACTTGTTGTTCCCTTGACCCAGGAGATTGATTGTCTTCTCTGACTAGTGACTTGAGCTTCCTCCTATAGCCTTTAGGAACTTGCTTCCATCTTTAGCTTCTTGCTGCAGGATCTCTGCTTCTTCTAGAATAGGACCCAAGGTGACCCCTCACAAGCCCTCTCTCACTTATAGCACATGGGAAACACTCATGCATTCCTTGTCCCAGCAAACTCTGGGGATACACCCAATCTCAGGGATAAGCCAACTATCCCAGCTCTGCCACCAAAGCACTAAGTCAGCTGGTCTTACCTCTTCTAGTTTTCTCTCCACAAAGAACACTCTCCAGCCCACTGCCAAACATTCCTCCATTTTCTGTACCCACCAGTAGCCTAGTTTGCTATGCCCGCAACTTCAGGGGTCACAGATTAAGCTCTCTGCAGAGTCTTATTGGAATCCCTTCCCACCAGAGCTTGAGGTGAGGGACCAGGTTCCACAATCTTCCCCCTTAGAGAGTCGGTCTTGAGGCATTAAGTGGCACTCTCCAAAACTCCTCTTCACAAAAATGATCTCTTCCACATCATATCTCCTTTCCATAGCACTGACCTCCTTTTGTATTCTTCATCTGGCCATGGTGTCCAAAGAGTCATGGACTAGGTTTTGACTATTATTGTGTAAGTTCTGTATTTTCATCTGGCATTTCACCTTCGTAAATTTTATTTTTTATCTTTTTGATTTATTCAAAAATTTAAATATAACACCTTGTCATATACTTTTCCATCCAGGTCATCAATTCTTTCTTACACAGTCAACTATAGTTCATTAGCTTGTAGTTTTTAGATACAAGTCTCAATCCACTTCTTGTCCTGTTTTCCTTTGTCTGCATTATTTAGGAGTCTTTGCCTTCTAACTAAGGAAACCACCTAAAACTGGCTTATACAACCGTTCATGATGACAGTTCTTTCATGGAAGTGAAAGGCAGGAATGCAGCGTGGCCTGGGAGTGGATTTGAGCCAGGAAATAGAAGGTGATAGGGAGCCTAGGGAATACTCTCACTCTACTTTTTATATGTGTGTGTGTATATATATATATATATACACACACACATATATATACACATAAATGTATATATATATACACACACACACATTTCTACATGTATGTAAGCATTTGTGTATATATATGTGTGTGTATATATATACATATATATTTTTTTTTCTCTGCAGGGCTATAGTATTCTTCTTTCTTGACAGGTTGGCTTTCTTTGTTTTCAGCACCTGTGGCAGGATGAAAATGATCACTGACGGTGCTCAAGTTCATAAGTTACAACACCAGTTGCAAAGAGAGATTACAACTCTTGTTTCTAGGAACTGGATCCTGATTGGCCTTTCTTTGGTCAGGTGTTCATCTTTTGTTCCAAGAAAGAAGGGTGGTAGTAAAATAATAGAAACATTGTTGCTGCTGGGAGCCCAACACAGTGGATTGAGTTTGGTGAACAGCAACTACGTAAAACAGGCTCCTATAGCATCTATGATTTTTCTCGTTGAATTGGCTGTCGTCTAAGTGTCACTGTAGTTACTGAATACCTTTTCAATGTTAGTTTATATTGCTGCTATAACAAATTACCACCAACTTGGTTGCTTAAAACAACAAAAATTTGTTACCTTGCAGTTCTATAGGTCAGAAGTCTGGAGCAGGACTCACTGGGCTAAAATCAAGATATCTGCATGGCTGCATTCCTTCTGGAGGCTCCAGGAAAAATTCAGTTTCCTTGCCATTTCCAATTTCTAGAGGATGCTCACATTCCTTAGTTCATGACCCCCTTTCGTCTTCAAGGACAAAAATAGCTTGTTGAGTTCTTTTCAGGCTGAATCTCTCTGACCCTCACTGTCTTGCCTTCCTCTTTGCCTTATAAGGACCTTTGTGATTACACTGAGTCCACTTGCATTACACAGAATAATCGCCCCATCCCAAGATCCTTAACTTAATCACATCTGCAAAGCCCCTTCTGTTATGTAAGGTAACAGATTCACAGGTTCAGAAAACTGGGGCATAAATATCTTGTAGAGTCATTATTCTGCCGACCACAACTTTCATTTGGCTACTTTTTTCTCCTGACTTCTCTGTATATGTTGTGATTGACCTTATGCTTAGTGTTTCTTCTTTCTCCTTCCCCTTTTCATGGCTACTTGCCTTTAGCTCTTCACCTGCAGCTCAGACAGAAATGACATTCTAGTGCTTTAGTTAGTCTACTCTGCCACTCACTTTACTGATGCTATGGGAGCTTACTAAATATTTATTGGATGGACTCATAGGTGAAAGATTACATATCAAATAGATCTTGAGTATGTATGTTCTTGCAAGTTGATGAGATTTCTAAAGAAGGAGAAAGCTAATCAGATAAAGGGAGGATAAGAGAAAGTTAATTTTAGAGGGAGCATTCTCATTGTCAAAGAAAGGAGACATTGGTTGTATGGTGATGAGGCAAAGTTGTATCTTGGAAGTAAATGAAAAATAATACTCTGGTATTATGTGTTTTTTTCCCAAAGCTAGTCAGTGAAGGAGCCAAGCAAAGTATCAATAATTTTAGGTATGAACAAAATCAGAAAGGTCAAACACTAATAATGTATATTCATATGGTTAGTGAAAATAAAAATAATGGCTATCGTTTAATGGAAACTTAGTATGTGACAGGCATTGTGTTAAGTGCCTTGTGTATATAATCATCATAATAATCCTGTCAGCCTAGGTACTATCATTATTCCCCATTGTAACTAGGAAACTGAGAATTAGCAAGACTATGTGAGTTTCCCAAAGTCACACCAGTAGTAGGTAGAGGAACCAGGATTTAAACCCATGTGGTTCAATTATACTCTACAGCCCCCCATTATATCGTACACTTCAAAATCCCCTCTAATCCCCCTCCTCCCAACTTTATCCTCCCTACAACGATACAGATGAAGACATCAAACCATGGAGAGATCAAGAAACTTTCCCATGGCCACCCAATTTTTGATAGAGCTAAAACTCAGAGTCCAGGTCCTCTGATGTCCAGTCCAACGGTAATACGTCTTAGGCATCAGGAAGAGAAAAGAAAATAAAGGGAGAAAAATGAAGAGATAAAAAAGGAAATGAAGTAGAAAAATAGGAAAAAGCTAAGATGGAAAAGGAAAAAAGTAACTAAAGGTTTAATAAAATTTTAAAAGGTATTCATGGTGGGCAGTGGTAGATGCTGCTGTTTTCCCTGCTTTCTACCTAGAGTACTTCCACGCTATTCAGCTGAACAAATGATTCCTGAGCTCCCTGTATTGTCTGCTCTTTTCCAATTGGCTGAAATCTAAGCTGTGTTGTTTTTACACACTCGAGCCATTAATAATGACCAAGTTGTATGGTCAGGCAGGGGCTCATTTAAGATCAGATTGTTTAGAGCACACTTATAAGGAGTGTCCCCTATGGGAACAAATTGGCTTTACCTGGACCTTGACTGAGGGCAATTAAATGGACATAAACTTGGATGCTCTTTTCCACTGGATGGCACCTGATAGTCACACTGATTACAAGGGCAGCTCTAACATCATCTTTGCTTTGAAGATACCCTTCTCTGCTTCTGGAGTTACCTTTGGTGTTGAAACAATGACTCCTCAACTCCTGGAGACTTCATTGCTCCAGAAAAAGGATAAACAATCTGGCTCATCCTCAAGGCTGAAGACATAATGACCCCAGGAAGGGTGGGGAGTTAAAGCATGTGAAACTTTTTCTCCCTTTGCCATTTATATATAGATGGCTAGCCCCAAAATACTTCTCAGGACCGTCCCAACTGTCCCAGAGTGAAAACTTGTCAAAAAAATTGGCAAAGATATTGTACATCCATTTGATGGGAGGACCTAAATTTAATGAGCCTCTGTATCAGGGTGTAGACGAAGGAGAGACAAACCTGCTTCTCCTCCAGATTGTCTCTCTTTCTTATAAGCTGGCAGTGATTCTTCAACAAGTCTCTCACATGCAACCTCTGCAGGCAATTGGCACTAGAGAATATAATGTTTCTCTTGCCAGCAAGCCAGATAGGATGGTGTCTCAGATCCTATCCAATCCCTTTATAAATGCACGAGGTTGCTGGAATCTAGGTCTGTTTCCAGGAGCACTGTCCATAGTGTGTCTGGCCATGACTGATTCTAGCACCCATCTCCGTGGGTGATGAGAGTGGAACAATACAGGCTTAGTCCTGTGACTTTAAGTTTTTGTGGAGTTTGCCCTCATCCCTTGTTTAATGATGATGGTCTTATGATCTTTCCAAGTCTCTGTCTGGAAAGTGAGGAATAGACCATTTTCAGTTTCCGATCCCACAAATCCATCTGGGGTCCATTTGAAATTCTCCACAGTTTGACCATCTCTATCCATATCTATCTCCCTAAAATGCAAAGAGTCTTTATATGGTCCACCTAGGTGGAGATCAAGGTGGTGGGAGTCAAAGAAGATGTATTTTTCTCATGACTCATGCTCCTGAATCCATGCTAGAGGCTCTCAAGTGGAAACATGAGAGCTAAATCTGACCTTTTATGACCAACATATGATATTCAATTTTTAAATTTAAATTGCCATCATTCAAAAATGAGAATATATCATACATAAATCTGGATATCTATTTACATGGGGTTTTTTCTTTAAAAAATCCTGAGTGGCAATAATTGATTAGAACTAAGTAGTGACTGAACACTTGATGCATGTCCTCTTGACGATGTCCTCTCCAGCTCGTTAGAGTCCCCACTATTTTTTATTGTTCCTTCAACATGACACTGATTGTCAATTACCATATATCATCACACATACCTTGAAATTCTTCTCATAGTCTGAAAGTATGAGAATCAGTTATTTTAGCTGTAATTTCAATAAAACTGAAGTGTCTAAGGTTGCTTCACTTGTTCTATTGAATTTCCATAAGGAATAAAATGATTGGCAAAGGATTGAGTATTGGGATAGAATGAACAGGTAAAGTTAAGCCTTGATAAAAAACAGTGAAGCAGTGATTTTCGTTCTAAATTGCCACAATGAAAACCAATAATTATTGCTAAAATATCTTTTGATTTTTTTTCTTTGATGGGACAATGACTAAGGGCATGTGAGAAATGCCTGAAACTCTCTTTCCCAGACATAGGCATGGCTTTTCATCTCCTTCAGCCCTGCTTAACTTTTATCTTATCAGTGAAGCCTTCTCTGACCACCCTATTTAAAATGACAAGACTGTTTACTCCTTGGCAGTCTCTTTTTCTCTTTTCTGCTTTATTTTTCTCCAAAGCACTTATCACCTTTTAAAATACCATATTTTCAAAATATTTATTATTTGCCCTCCTCCTGCCTTAACTAGAACGTAATTTCTATGAGGGCAGAAATTTACATTTGTTTCGTTCATTCCCATCACCTAGGACAGTGCCTTAAATTTAGTAAGTGTTTAATCAGTATAGTTTCAATGGCTAGTTGTTGAATGAAGGATCAATATTTGTTGAATGGATAAAGAATGTGTGCCTCCATTTTAACTGATAATCTAGACATATATTTTCCAAAGGAGACTTTTCTAAGATTTGAGTTGTTGTAAATTATTTCAAAACAAATGAAGTCAGTTATTTGCTTAGTTATTTTTTACCATAGTACTTTCCATTGTTTAAGATGAAATAGAGATTATCTCAAGAGGGGGATTATAGAAGATTTTACTGTTCTTGTCATATTTTTTAATGTAAAAGTTTTCCAGAAGAGTGTGCTTATTCCTCTTTTGATCAGAAGAAAAGTTCCATAAATATGTATTTTAGTGATTATTTTTAATGTTTGGAATTTGTAATATCTGGACTAAGGACAAAGTCTGTTAACAAATGGGGCATCAATTGTTACTAATTCAGAGTCATCTGGAATCTCAATATTTCTCATTAATTTCATGCTTCTTTACTATGTATTTACCAGGGCCAAGGAGTGAAATTGCTAAATTCAGACAGCATTTGCACCCTAGGAAAATTCTGTATATATCCTAAAACATTATTATAAGCAAAACTAAGCTAGTTGGAATGAAAAGGAAATGGCACATTTAAACTTTTATTCCTTTTTGTTTAATTCAGAACTTTTGTTGTTTTTCTATCTAAATTGATTTTTGTCACGCATTTCTTGTTTTTGTCTGTGCTTAATATCACTGAGAACATTGCTTAAGTTTTGCTCTGATTTTTATGAATTTCTTTTACCATATTTATTTTATTAAAGCAAGATAATGTTTAAGATAACACATATAGGGGGCCAGCCCGGTGGCGCAGCGGTTTAGTTCGCTCTTGGCAGCCCGGGGTTCGCGGGTTCGGATCCAGGGTGCCTCCCAACGGCACTGCTTGTCAGCCATGCTGTGGCGGCATCCCATATAAAGTAGAGGAAGATGGGCACGGATGTTAGCCCAGGGCCAGTCTTCCTCAGCAAAAAAAGAGGAGGATTAGCAACGGATGTTAGCTCAGGGCTGGTCTTCCTCACACACACACACAAAAAATTAAAAAAAATAAAAAAAAGATAACACATATAATAATTAATATGAAGCCCCTTTAGCAGCGATACTAAGGTGATTTATAAAATTGCCTTAACAGTTTTATCAGATGGATGTGGAGCAAATAGTTCATTTGTTCTCGTTGGTGCATTTAAGTGGAACTTACGTCCATTCACCGTATGGTGTACTTTAGCTCTTTCGTACATATTTTCTATGACCCACGCCCCATTGAAGTAGCTGGTGCAATTTGCAGAAGGTGGTAATTTAGGCATAGAATCTTCACAAGTAGATGTCAGGAAGCAGAAAAGAGAAGAGCTTGGATTTCTCAGTTGTTAGAGAAATGTGTTTAGGTCTGAGTGCAACAGGGAAAACGTGAGGAAGATTCTGTTATATTTATGGCTTTTGAATCATGGATATAGAACAATAAGGAACTCTGGCTCTGAAGTCATAAAAGCCTGTATTAGAATAATCAATCACAATTTCATATCATTATAATTGTGGGCTTAATTTCTCTAAGCCTCGGTTTCCTCATTTGTAAAATGGCTATCATTTTATATATATTATATATATATTATACCTACCTGTTTGTACATAAAGCCTATAAGTTATATATCTGTCCTTCCCAAACCATATGAATTAGGCACCAACTGTGACTTTATGGTATTGATCAGAAAGGTTTAGTGACCTAACACCTCACAACTAGTAAGTGGCAGAGTCTGGTTAAACCTGACACAGCTTGCAGTACGGCCTTCTTCCCATTAAGCCCTATAGGAGTCAGCATGTGCCTTACAAGACCTGTGGCATCCAAGAGACAGAGAAATAAAGAGTTGGAAATAATGAGAGACCAAGAGACAATGAAAATAAGAGAGAGAGCAAATGAAAGAGAAATGATAGGGCAGGGTCTAGAGATATTTTATTTAATTACAAAAATTTTTATTGACATATAATTGACATATGACATGTAGTTTTAGGTGTACAACATAATGCTTCTTTGCTTGTATATTTTGTGAAATGGTCACCACAAGTCTGGTTAACATCCATCACCACATAGTTACAATTTATTTTTTCTAGTGATGAGAACTTTCAAGATCTATGCTCTCAGCAACTTTCAAATATGTAATAGAGTATTATGAACTATTATTAATAATATAATACAGTATTATTAACTATAGTCACCATACTGTACATTACATCCTATGACTTATTTATTTTATAACTGGAAGTTTGTACCTTTTGACCACCTACTCCCATTTTATCCCTGCCACGTCTGGCAACCATCAGTCTGTTCCCTATATCTATGAGCCCTGTTTTTTTGATTCCACATATAAGTGAGATCATATAGTGTTTGTCTTTCTCTGTCTTATTTCACTTAACATAATGCCCTCAAGTTCCATCCATTTAGTCACAAATGCCAGGATTTCCTTCTTTTTTATGGTTGAATAATATTTTATTATATAAACATATATATATATATATATACACATATACACACACACACCAAAACTTCTTTATCATTCATCCATTGATGGACACTGAAGTTGCTTCAACATCTGGGCTATTGTAAATAATGCTGCATTTTTTAATCGGGTTGTTTGATTTATTGCTATTGAGTAGTAGGAGTTTGTTACATATTCTGGGTATTAACCCATTATCATATATATGATTTGCAAATATTTTCTCCCATTCAGTAGGTTGTCTTTTCATTTTGTTGATGGTTTCATTTGCTATGCAGAAACTTTTTAGTTTGATGGAGTCTCACTTGTTTATTTTTGCTTTTGGTGTCCAAAGATATTTTATTGATCTGAGTAAACATGGAGTGAATCCTGCTCATGAAAGTGGAGCTGTCATATTCACATTGTACTTACACAAAGTCAACGTGTTCAATATAGAAAAAATCATCTATCATTTCTCTATTACACTATGGACTTTATATTAGCTAATTACTTTATTTGGTGCCCACCAAAAAAACCAAAACCAAAATGGCAATTCAGTCCCATGCTGGAGAGAGACAGAACACACAATCACATAGTGTAGTTTATGGTGATTTAATGGATTATTGAGGGTAATTTTGATAACATGCAGTTTTCTCCTTATGCACTTAATTTAGAACATAGCCCATGTTAATGATGATTTCATTGTGGTGTTAATGTAAACCTATGAGTTAGATTAATTTTTGCATTATCTGTTATAATTCATAGATTTGTGCCAACCCTTTACATCCTGCAAAAAGCTTTAACCAGTACAGAACTGGGTGTTTTAAATGGTGATACAAGTCTGTTATCTCCCAGTTTGTTCATATTTATGGAATTTGCAACTTGGTCATATATTACATTTATGTGCATATAGATACATTGTTATAAATGGTGGTTACTGCTCCCCCAACCCCAGGAACTGCAATATACCTGAAATATGCACTCTACATTTATAACGAAAACAACGATACAATGCCAACTTGAAAGTGAATTCCCTTGGATGACTCACAAAACAAGAAAACCTACCCATAGAAATGCTTTGAAAGCCGTAGAAGAAATGTGCCATCAAAATGCAAATATGTTTTCCCTTAAAAAGAAAAAAATTTCTCCCTGGAAACTGGTTTACATAGGATTTGGAGTCAACATTCCAGTTTTTCAACTGATTGAAACCATTGGCTATTTTATTTACCAATGTTCTTTAGACTTAGTACCATCTGCTGTTCATTGTTATGGCATGCAAAATTCCTAGGATTGTATATCCTCCAGCAGATTTCTTTGTTATGGTCCATTTTTATAGGCTGTTGGTTCAACTTTTCTTGGTAGCTCCAATATTCTTTATGCTAAAAATCTGTGTTTTGGTGTGTTTCTTCCATGACTTGAACTACAAATTCCTAATTTCCAGAAGAAATAACAAAGAATATGTAAATTGTAATAGCTTAAATTGTTCTGACCCTGTTAACCACATTTAACTTTTTTACTTTCACAAATAGATTTTCCTTCCTCTCATTTTCATTTGTTCCCTGAACTAAAGTCCTTTAACTCACGTTGTCACCTAAGGCATTGTTAAGCAGTACTTCACTCCACTAGCCCATTAAATAAAGGTCTTCTTGATCTGCTGCTTACTATTAATGGGTTCATTTTCTCTCCTTACCTCTCCCCAACCCCCACCCGCCAAAAAAGATGTATTGGAGTCTTAGCCTCCAGTATCTCAGAATGTGACCTTATTTGGAAATAGGATCTTTACAGAGATAATTAAGTTAAAATGAGGTCATTAACGAGCCCTACTCCAATATAACTAGTGTCCTTATAAAGAGAGACAATTGGGAAACAGAGACACACGCAGAGGGAGAACAGAGCCATGTGAAGATTGGAGTTATGCTGTCACAAGCCAAGGAACTACCAGGAGCTAGGAGGAAGGCCTGGAACAGATTGTTCCTTAGTACCTCCAAAGGGAGCATGGCCTTGCTGACATCTTGATCCCAGACTTCTAGCCTCCAGAACAGTGAGGCAATAAATTTCTAAGTTTCTCAGTATGTGGTACTTTGCTACGGCAGCCCTAGCAAAAGAATACACTTACTAATCTTGTTGCCCGTTCCTTCTCTTCATTCCCATTCTGTGTTCCCAAACTTTCCCAATTCTTTGCCTTTTTTCATTGCTATTCCTTTATCAGGGGCTGCCCTTCTCTCACATCCATATATTTAAAATTTACGTTTCATTTAAGGTCTTGTTGCTCAAACACCAGATTGTTTATGAAAATTTCATAAACAATAAATTTCTCATAAAGTTAGGGATATTTCCTCCCTGATGTCCCACTTTGAGATCCTTAGTTCAATCCCAAAGGGCTAGCAGGAGATTGTCTTCCCATCACCATGGTAGACATCCAGTGCCAATGCATTCTGGGAAGGTTTGTCAAATGAGTTATTGGAAGAAGACTTGAGATATTCACATGGAAACTGATATACACAGGTGCAGCACTCTGGGGCAGGTGGTAAGAAGTCCACATTTATGGGACAGTGAGTGGTGGGTGGGAAAATTCTTCCTGTCTAACCCAAGCTCAGTTAGTTTCTGGGCATTCCCCCAGTGGTCCTAGGAAAATTTCTTTATTCCACTTCTGGCTCTGCCCAGGTAGCAAAACCACTACAAAAATGTTCTCCTATATTTTATTTTAGTTCACTTTCTTTTAATACTTAACCTTTAATGTGAAATTTATTTGGGAGTGCAGTGTGACCTAATTTATTTTCTACAAGTCAGTTTTTTCAAACTCCATTCAAATAGAATGATCCATTTCTTCTTCATTGTGTGATGATTCTTTTATGATATATTTAAACCTTGTATATGCCAGGAGCATACTCTTCTGCTGATTGATTTGGGGCTTAAGTTTATATTATTTTAGTTATTGTAACTCCTTAATAAATTTGAAAATTGTGCAAGGCACATCCCTTTCATTACCTTTTTTTTCCATTTGTAAAACAAGTATTAACTAGATGTTTACAACTCCAGATAAATTTAAATATATTTTTTATCTTTGAGCTTAAACTAAAAATTTATTATAGAAAAATGAAATCTTTATGGCATTTGGCATTATCATTTGACATGAATTTTCATTATTTAGCAACATTTTGTAGTTTTACTTATACTTAATATATTTCTTACTGAGGTAATTTATAGTTAC
Organism: Tapirus indicus; assembly: GCA_031878705.1. Lineage (NCBI taxonomy): Eukaryota > Metazoa > Chordata > Mammalia > Perissodactyla > Tapiridae > Tapirus > Tapirus indicus. The sequence goes on along the minus strand of CM062935.1, from coordinate 31,912,066 downwards.
CTTTATTTCATTTTTCCTCCCTTAAATTAGGGGAATGATTAGGGAATTCTTGAAATAAGAATGGTTTTTCTTATTTTTTTATATTTTGTTACATCTATGCTTTCTGATTTGTTTCTTATTGTAATTGGCTAGAACTTATAAAAAACAAGAAATGGTGATCAGAGTGGGCATTCTTATGATTCCTGTCTGAATGGAAATTTCTCTTAACTGTTGCACTAGGCAAGAATGGGTGTGAGATTTTTATCAATTGCCTTTTCAGTGTCTCATGAGATGATTATACAGTTTTTCTTATGTGGTTTATTGTTTTGATTTCTTATATCATTAGATTTCATAAACTTTAAACCTTTCTTACATTAAAGATGAAATCTAACATAGCATTTTATAAAATTCACAAAATGAAATAAAATATTCTAGAAAATGTCTTCCATGAAGCCTTGAAAGAATTCACTGATAAGAGTATCTTGTATCAAAGCCTTATGTGAAGCAACCTCTTAATATTTAAAAAAATTTTTCCTTTTTAGTATTTTGGGCTTTGCATATTTAGGTCAATTTTGATAATTTATATTAGCAAATCAATTTTTCTATTCTTGCTATAATTTCTAATTTTAATCATGTTTTATCTCTTTTTTCTTAATTTAATAGATATTTGTTTCTAGGTATGTTTATATATCTAAAATTGTATAAACAAGTATATATATTTACTGGTTCTGGCTTAATATTGGTTTGTTTTTATCTTTATACATTTTCTTTCTGAATTCTTTGCATTTTATTATTTATTAAAATTTTTTTAATCTAGATATAATTGACATATAACAATATAATAGTTTCAGGTGTACAACATAATGATTCGATATTTGTATATATTGCAAAATGATCACCACAAGTCTAGTTAACATGCATCACCATACATAGCTACAAAATTTTTTTCTTGTGATAAGAACTTTTAAGATCTACTCTCTTAGCAGCTTTCAAATATACAGTACAGTAGTATTAACAGTAGTCACCATGCTATATATTACATCCCCATGACCTATTTATTTTATAACTGGAAGTTTGTACCTTTTGACCAGCTACTCCGATTTCACACTCCCTCCTCCCCCCACCTCTGCAAACCATCAATCTGTTCTCTTTATCTAGGAACAGTTTTTTTAGATTCCACATACTAGTGAGATCATATGGTGTTTATCTTTCCCTGTCTTATTTCACTTAGCATAATGCCCTCAAGGTCCATCCACATTGCCTCAAATGGCAAGATTTCCTTTTTATTATGGCTGAATAATATTCTATTTTATATATATATATATATACCAGAACTTTTTTATCCATTCATCCATCAGTGGACACTTAAGGTGGTTCCATTTCTTGGCTATCGTAAATAATAAACACAGGGGGTGCAGATATCTTTTCCAGTTAGTGTTTTTGATTCCTTCAGATAAACACCCAGAAGTGGAGTTGCTGGATCATGTGGTATTTCTATTTTTAACTTTTTGAGGACCCTCCATACTGTTTTCCTTAGTGGCTGCACCAATTTACATTTCCACCAACAGTGCGCAAGGGTTCCCTTTTGTTCATATTCTTGCAATCACTTGTTATTTCTCGTCTTTTTGTTATAGCCCTTCTAACAAGTGTGGGGTGATATCTCATTGTGGTTTTGATTTGCACTTCCCTGATGATTAGGGATGTCAAACACCTTTTCATGTACCTATTAGCCACCTGTATGTCTCCTTTAGAAAAATGTCTATTCAGATCCTCTGTCCATTTTTTAATATCAGGTTGTTTGTTTTGTAACAATTGAATTGAATGAGTTTTTTAAATATATTTTGGATATTAACCCCTTATTAGATATATGACTTGCAAATATTTTCTCCCATTCAGTAGGTTGCCTTTTCATTTTGTTGATGGTTTCCTTTGCTGTGCAAAAACTTTTTAGTTTGATGTAGTCCCACTTGTTTATTTTTGCTTTTATTGCCATTGCTTTTGGTGTCAAATACAAAAATTATTGCCAAGACCAAAGTCAAGGAGCTGACTGCTTATGTTTTCTTCTAGGAATTCTATGGTTTCAGATCTTATGTTCAAGTCTTGAATCCATTTTGAGTTAGTTTTTGTGAATGGTGTAGCATAGTGGTCCAGTTTTATTCTTTTGCTTGTGACCATTTTTTCCAACACCATTTATTAAAGACTGTCCTTTCCTCATTCTATATTCTTGACTACTTTGTCACAAATTAATTGACCATAATATGTGTGGCTCTATTTCTGGTCTCTCTATTCTGTTCCATTGATCTATGTCTCTGTTCTGTTTTGTCTCTGATCTATGTCTCTGCTCAATACCATTCTGTTTTGATTACTATAGCTTTGTAAATAGTTTGAAATCAGGAAGTGTGATGCCTCTAGATTTGTGTTTCTTTCTCAAGATTGCTTTACTATTTAGGGTCTTTTGTGGTTCCATACAAATTTTAGGATGGTTTGTTCTATTTCTGTGAAAAATGCCCTTGGAATTTTCATAGGGATTGCACTGAATCTATAGATTCGTTTGAGTGGTAAGGATGTTTTAAAAATATTAATTCTTCTAATCCACAAGCATAAAATATCTTTCCATTTATTTGTTTTCTTCAATTTCTTTCATCATGTTCTTATAGGTTTCTGTGTACAGGTCCTTGACCAGCTTAGTTAGCTTTCTTCCTATGTATTTTATTCTTTTGATACAATTGCAAATGGTATTGTTTCTTAATTTCTCTTTCATAATTTGTTACTAGTGTATAGAAATGCAACAGATTTTTATATATTGATTTTTGTATCCTGCAGCTTTACTGACTTTTTAAATTAGTTCTAAGTTTTTTGATAGACTCTTTAAGGTTTCTATATGTAATATCATGGCAGTCTTACTTCTTCCTTTCTAATTTGGATGCCATGGCTTTTATTTATTTTTCTTGCCTAATTGCTCTGGCTAGGACTTCCAATACTATGTTGAAGAAAAGTGGCAAGAGTGGGCATCCTTGCTTTGTTCTTGATCTTAGAGGAAAATGAGTTTGGAAGTATTCCTTCCTCTTCTTTTTTTGGAAGAGTTGGAGAAGGATTGGTATTAATTCTTTAAATGTTTATTAGAATTCACCAGTGAAACCATCTGATCCTGGAGTTTTGTTTGTTGAGAGATTTTTATTACTGATTGAATCTCCTTACTAGTAATCACTGTGTTCAGATTTTCTATTTCTACATGATTCACTTGTGGTAGGCTGTATGTTTCTAGGAACTTATCCATTTCTTCTAGGTTGTCTAATTTGTTGTTGTATAATTGTTCATAGTAGTTTCTTATGATCCCTTGTGTTTCTGCAGTGTCAGTTGTAATGTCACCTCTTTCATTTCTGATTTTAGTTATTAGAGTCCTCTCTATTTTTCTTGGTGAGTCTAGCTAAAGTTTTGTTTATCTATTTTGTTTATCTATTCACTAGCTCTTAGTATCATTGACCTTTTCTATTGTATTTTTTTAGTCTCAATTTCATTTATTTTCTCTTTGATCTTTGTTATTTCCTTCCTTCTACTAACTTTGGGCTTCATTTGTTCTTCTTTTCTAGTTCTTTGAAGTGTAAAGTTAGATTGTTTATTTGAGTTGTTTCTTGATGTAGGCCTTTATTGCTATGAACTTCCCTCTTAGAACTGCTTTTGTTGCATCTCATAAGTTTTGGTCCATTGCATTTCCATTTTCATTTGTCTCATGGTATTGTTTGATTTCTCTTTTGATTTCTTCTTTGACCCATTGGTTGTCCAGTAGTATGTTGTTTAATATCCACATATTTGTGAATTTTCCTCTTTTATTCTTGTAATTGATTTCTAGTTTCATACTCTTGTGGTCAGAAAAGATGCTTGATAGGATTTCAGTCTTCTTAAATTTATTAAGACATGTTTTGTGGCCTAACATATGATCTATCCTGGAGAACTCTCTTCCAGGAAAAGTCTGCTAGTGACAGATTTTCTGTTTTTGTTTATCTGGAAATGTCTTGTTTCTTCATTTTTGAAGGGTAATTTTGCTCAATATAGGATTCTTCATTAATAGTCTATTTCTTTTAGCACTTTGAATATGTTATTTCACTCCATTCTAGCCTCCATAGTTTCAGACAGAAATAAGCTGTTAATCTTCTTGAAGTTCTCCTGTACATGATGGTTTCTTTCTTTCTTGCTGCTTTGAAGATTCTTTTCTTTTTTCTTTAATACTGGTAAAAACACTTAACATGAAATCTACTCTCAACATATTTTTGTGTACAATATAATATTGTTATCTACAGGCATAATGTTGTACAGTAGATCTCTAGAACTTATTCTTTCATAACTAAAATATTACACCTGTTAATAAACAAATCCCCATTTCCCCTCCCCCTAGACCCTGGAAATCACAATTTTATTCTTTACTTCCATGAATTTGACTATTTTAGATGCCTCACATAAGTGGAATCATGCAATATTTGTCCTTCTGTAACTGGCTTATTTCAGATAGCATAATGTCCTCCAGCTTCATCTATGTTGTTGCATATTACAGGATTTCCTTTTTTTAAGGCTAAAAAATATTCAATTGTATGTATATACCACATTTGTTTTTTATTCATTCATCAGTCAATGGACATTTAGGTTGTTTCCACATCTTGGCTATGGTGAATAGTGCTGCAATGAACATGGAAATGCTATCTCTTCAAGATCATGATTCAAATTCTTTTGGCTAAATACACAGAAATGGAATTGCTGGATCATAGGGTAGTCTTATTTTTAATTTTTTGAGGTACTTTCATAATGTTTTCCATAGGGGCTACATCATTTACATTCCCCCAATGGTGTAGAAGAGTCCCATTTTCTCCGTATCCTCTCCAACACTTGTTATCTTCTGATTTTTTGATAATAACAATGCTAACAAGTGTGAGGTGATGTCTCATTGTGGTTTTAATTTGTATTTCCCTGATGATTAGTGATGTTCCTGTCACACTTTTCTTACTGTGGTAGATTATATGCAAAGATAACTACCAAAATTTCTCCCATCTCTATACATGCATGCCACTCTTCCCATCAAGAGGGGAAGTCATTTCCCCTCCCCTTGAAGCTGAACTAGGTTATAACTTGCTTTGACCAATAGAAAATAACAGAAGAAATGTTATACCAATTTAGGCCTAGCACTTAAGAGTCCTGGCATCTCCTGCACTCACTCTTTTGGAGCCTGAAGTACCAGTTAAGAAGTCTGACCTTCCAGCTAGAGAGACAGGTCCAGCTCCCATGAGGCACCAAATATATGAATAAGGTCAACTTGGAAATTCCAACCCCAAATAAGTGATCCCAGACAACACTAAGTGGAACAGAACAACCACACAGCTAATCTAAGCCAACCCATAGATTCATGAGAGATAATAACCACAAAACCCCACTTCTTAATACCTCAAAATTACAGGCTTACTTCTATATCTGAGTATACCCAAAACTCCCTTCAATATTTGCCTTGTGAGCAGGGATGGAGGGTCTCCTGACATTCAGAGAAGATAAAATGTCCTGATGCTCATTGGGTATGGGAAAGGTGGACCTTATCAAAAGTTAGCAAAATTCAGAAAGCCTTTTTGAAAAGAGGGTTCTAATAAAATACATTTGAAAGGAGGTCAAATATATACTTGAAAAGAGGGAGAATTATGTTTGTTCAGAAAAACAAAATATGACATTGAAGATCTATCAAGATATCATAATGTTTGTTCAAGAAGTAATACACTATGAATCAGTTTTGTTCAATTTTAAACTAAATATATGACATGAGGGGTTTCTTTTTGTTGCATGGATGAGCTGATTTTGTCATCTTTATAATTTATCACTTTTGCAGTGACTGTTTCTAGTGGGTGAACCCAACTGTTAATGTTGTTATTTTTTTCCGAAGCTATCTGGCTCCTTCCTCAGTATCCCTTTTGTTATGGGCCCCTTCAAGTTTATTGTATCATTGTCAGTCAGGGGAGAGAGTTGTTTACAAGACTGAGACTTGTTTGCTCTCTAGGCCCTGCATGCTCTAAAGACATCTCTGACTGGGTATTGGCACTATGACCAAGACTGGTCTGGGGAGGAATCATTTATCATGAAGAATGAAAAGATTTTGCAATCCACATTGTTCTATTCCAGCTGATTCTATTTATTATAAAGGTTCAAATTAGGCAGATAATCAATGTTTGTAGAGTATTCAAAGGCAGACGGGGTGAGAAACAATATTTCCTATTATTAACACATCCATAAAAATTTGACATTTGAACATACTGCCTTTTGTAGAATATTTGAACTTTCAATGTTTATGACTTTTAATAAAAATTTAGACCAAAATTGTTATTTTCCCAATAATTGTTCCATATCAAGAATCTTTCTTTATGTTTGGTTTTCAACAGTTTGATCATGATGTGTCTGGGTATGAATGTCTTTGGAGTTATCCTACTTGAAGTTTATTGAGCTTCCTCAATATGTAAATTAGTGTTTATCATCAAATAAAGGGGTTCAGCCATTACTTTTTCAAATATTCTTCCTGCTTCTTTCTCTCCTTCCACTATGTGTATGTGGAATATTTGATGGCATCTCACAGGTCTCTGAGGCTGTTTTTCCTCCATTTTTTTTTTCTCTCTGTCCCTCAGTTCTGTTCCTTGAACAATCTTTAAGTTCACTGATTTTTTCTTCTTCTAGCTCAAATCTCCTTTTCCCATGGTGAAATTGTCATTTCTGATATTGTACTTTTCAATTCTAGATTTTCCCTTTAGTTCTTTTTTTTATAATCTATCTCTATTGATAATTTGTATTTGGTGAAATATTGTTCTCCTACTTTCCTTTAGTTCTTTAGACATGATTTCCTTTAGTTCTTTGGATACATTTAAAATAGCTGATTAAATCTTGTCTAGTAAGTACAACATCTGTGTTTCTTCAGGAAAAGTTTTTATTGACTGCTTGTTTTTCTGTGTGGACCATACTTCTTTGTTTGTTTGCATGTCTCATAATTTTTTGTTGAAAACTGTACATTTTGAAAAATATGTGGCAATTTTGAAAATTCAATCTCCCTCTCCCCCAGAGTTTGTTGTTGTTACTGTTGCTGTTTGTTTAGTGATGTTCCTGAATTAATTCTGTAAATCTGTGTTCTTTATTGTGCGGCGCCACTAAAGTCTCTCTCAGTTGGTTTAATGGTCAGATAATGATTGGACAGTGATTTCCTTAAATGCCTGGAACCAATATCGCCCAGTCTTTGCCAAGGGGCTATGTGTGTATGTTGGTACAAGCTTTCCACATTCAGCCAGGCAGTTTACAACTCTGCCTTAGCCTTCACTTCATTGGAGTCAAGGTCGGCCAGAGGTGAGAGCTGAAGGCTTTCTCAGGTCTTTCCTGAGCATGTGTACATCCCTGGGCATGCACACAGCCCTCCACATGTATGTGGCCTTCTAGATCCCCAGAATATGTTGGAACTTTTCAAAGCCTCCTATGGTCATCTAATTTTCCAGCTTTTTCTTTTAAGTTTTTTGGTCAGTTTGATGTTTTCCCCAGCCATTATTGCTGTCTCAGGCAGCTGAGATATTAAACAGATGCAGCTGACTATCATTGATAAACCCCTCCAGGGAAAAGACTATTAACATTGGGCAAACTTGAGTCAAGTCAAATAAAGACAAGCCGTGTGAGTGTCAGACAAGTCAAATAATGGGACTTTGGAGTTATCTGGGGCTTTGGAGAATCTCCAACCCTATTCTGCCCCCTCCAGTGGCTGTTAGGCTTCTGTTTTCAAAGCTAATATGGAGCTGGGGAGAGGAATACAGAAATGGACCAAGTTCAAATGCTGAGAAATTCATTGTTCTTACTGAGATTCAGCCATTTTTCTTGAATAAATGTTCCCCAGACTGTTGTAAGCCTTTAGTTAATTTCCAAGCTTCTGAAAAAGTTGGATTGACAATTTTTGCCAGTATTCCTGTTGCCTTTATGGAGGAGATGATTTTAGGTGCTCTTCTGTTCAGAAGTTTCATTGACATCACCCGTTCATTTAATGATTTTTGATGTAGAATTATCCTTGGATAACACTAAGTGATTACAATGTATGATTAAAAAATACACTGTTGGAATTTTTAAAGCTAAATTTTGTTTGGGATTTTTACATCCAGATGTATAAGTGAAATATTATGCTTTTATTTTTTTTTTGTCATCTGATTTTGGATTCCTAATTACATTTGTCCTGAGTGATAGTCACACTAAATATCATTCAGAATGACAATGAATTTTCATTGATTCATCATAATGAGACACTGACCAACCAGAATATAAGCAACTGATTCAACTGTATAGGTAAGAATTGGCTAAATATTACCTCTTCATGTCAATTAGACTGGACAGGATTTGCAATTTTCTCTGTCAGAGTGTTATTATCTGTTTCTTGAAGGTTGGCAGAACTCATCTGTAAAACCTAGGACTTTTGGTGGGGCTGGGAGGGAGTGGCTGACTGTAATTTTAGGTTTCTTTAATCCTTTTAATTCTATTCAATATTTCTAATCACTTTTGATTCAATTTTGACATTTTGTACTTTTACAGGAATTCACATATTTCATCTGGAATTTAAACATATTAATATGAGGTTGTTTGTAATTCTCTCTCATTTTTGCCTTTGCCTCAATCATGACCTTTATAGCATTTTTCCTGCCTAGTCCAGGATCTAATCCAGAATCATGTTTCTTTAGCCTCCTTTAATTTGGAATGGTCCCTTAGAAGTTTCTTGTTATTTATGACATTGGCATTTTTGAAGTACTCAGGTCAGTTATTTTGTCTGATGTTTCTTTATGATTAGATTCAAGTCATACATTTTTGAAACAAATACTACTCATTGTCATATCCCTCTAGAAGTCATAATAATTTTCTTTTTAACACAAGTGTTTAGAAATATGTCATATGGTTTCCCCAAATACAAGATTCTAAAGCAATAATTTTCTTATCAATTTCCAATTTATTATATAATGATCGGAGGACAGAGAATCATATCAATTCTGAAATGTATGAGGTGTTTTTTTTGGTATTTTTGTTAATGTTTCAAGTGTACTTAAAAAGAATACATATTACAGTGAATAACAAAAATTCTCAATTTTGTTGGTTAGGCTTTCAGTGGGAAAGGGGAAAATATTTAACAGAGGAAAAGGAGCCATGGTTAGTTTTACTCTTTCTTGTTTGGCTCCTCCATCCATTCTCATCTAGTCTTCCTCTATATCTCCTATCTTGGATTGATGGTGGGGCAAAAGCAAGAGAGGAAGAAGAGAGAGAAAACTTTCTTCTGCCTGCTATTATTCACATCTCTACTGATGTTCAGTGAATGTTCAAAGTTGAATGTTTCTCTTGAGGATAATCACAGGGGGTTCCTCAGAGATTCCCCAGCTGAAAACACTTGCCTATTGCTCCCTTATGCGAGCAATGCCTCTTTGCTGGCTGCTTGTTTCCTGTTCCCTCTACGCCGAGCTTCTGCCTCTAATGATAAAGGGCCCCTTTTTTTTAAGAGTAATGTTGCTATTTGAGCTCCAGAAGACTGGCATCAAGCTCTCCAATGGTTTCTTAAAGTTCCTTATTAGGCATAAGGGGATATCTCTTTCTTTTACCTGTGGAGGAGGGGGAACAAAATGCTACAATACTCTAGAAAGCTTTACCATCCTCTTTAACCTGCACATATTTGTCCTTGATGTGGGTTATTGGGCTGAGTGTCACCAGCTGCTTAGCAACTGCTTCAAAGATATTTAGTCCATCATTTTGGAACAGGTACTACCATTTTGTTCTTGGCCTCGGGGACTCTGCCAAAACAGATAGAAAGAGACCCATTTTAGTATTCTATTATAGACTCAATATGATATTAATTATGTTCTCTAATGACAATGTAATGAATTAGAAATTGAGAAGAAAACTATGGTCAAAAGCTTTTTTTAAACATCAATGAGAACTGACTACACATCTATAATAGTTAAGATAGTGTAGTATTGGAACGGGGCTAGACAAATGAAATGGAATAGAGATCCCAGAAACAAGGCCATACATATATGGGAACATGGACTATGACAGAAGTGTTACACAAATTAATGAACAAAGAACTGAGGATTACAAATGGTTCTTGGAAAATTGATTATCCAAATATAAAAAACAATAAATGAAATTCTGGCCTCATTTCATATACAAAATTCAAATCCAGATTAAAGAACAAATTGTGAAAAGTTAAACTTTAAATGATTAGAAGAAATTGTAGAAGATATTAAGACCTCAGGGTAGGAAACATTTTTAATCATGACACCAAGAGTCTATTTCATATGGAAAAGTGTTGTTGAATAAGTAAAAATATTTATGTAAAAAAATCATCATGAAAATTGGAAGTAAATCAGTTAAAAAGTAGACAAAGGAGATTAAAAAGATAATTCTCTGAAGAGGGAACCCAAATTAGCAATATATATAGTATCATTAGTGAAAGAAAATGAAAATAAGATTCTGTTTTCTTTCTATCAGATTGGCAAACATTTAAGAAGTCAGGTAATGCCAAGTGTATTAGTTTGCTAGAGCTGGTGTAACAAAGTACCACAGACTGGGTGGTTTGAACAACAGAAATTTATTGTTTCACGGTTCTGCAGCCTAGAAGTCTGAGATCAAGGTGTTGGCAGGGTTGGCTCCTTCTGGGAGCTGTGAAGACTCTGTTCCATGCTCTTTCTTAGCTTGTGGTGGTTTGCTGGCAATCTTTGGCATTCCTTGGCTTCTGCTACATCACCCCAATTTCTGTCTGCCTTTATCTTCACATGATGTTCTCCCTTTGTTCATGTCTCTCTATCCAAATTTCCCTTTTATAAGGGCAATGGTTATTGGATTAGGGGCCCACCTTACTCCAATATGACCTCATCTTAATTAATTTCATCTGCAATGACCCTATGTCCAAATAAGGTCACATTCGAGGTATTGATGATTAGGACTTCAACTGGTTAGGACTTCAACATGACTTTTTATGAATTTTGGAGGAGGATACAATTCAACCCATAACACCCAGTATTGCCAAGGATATGGAGTAATGCAAACTCTCATTCACCATTGGTGGAAACATAAATTATTGTTATTGATTTAAAAAGCAATTTGACAATATCTATTATAAGTGATGATATATAACTACATCCCAGAAATTTTACTTCTAGATGTCTTTCCTAGAGCCACTATTATATATTGACATAAGATGATGTGTTTAAGGATGCTTACACAGCATTGTTTGGAATGGAGAAAATAGGAGATTGGGTAAGTGCACAAATGAAAATGAAAGAACTGGTACTTCATGTTTCACCAAGGATAAGTGTCAGAAACAAGAGTTGAGTTAAAAAACCAAGTTACAGAATGATTCATGTCCTATGATAACATACATTTAAGTTTATATATACATGTTGTCTATAGCCATCTGCATATGTAGGATTAGGTATATAAATCTGGATGAGAAAGATACATAGCACCTTTAGGATAGTCGTTCTACCGAGAGAGAAAAGGGGATGGATTTCAGAGCTGTCAATTGGGCTGCAACTATATTTAACATTTCGTTTTCTAAAAAAATTAATAACCTAAAGAAAATATGTCACACTGTTAATATTTATTATATCTGGGTTTGGGCACATGGGTTATTATATTAGTCTAATTTTCCCTATGTTTGAAATATTTTATAAGAAAAATATTAAAAATCTCAGTGGGGTGGAAAAGTGTGCTGACAATAACAAGATGAAATTTAGGAGAGATGAATAAAAAAATCCTAACCTTGAATCATATAGAAACCTCACCAACTGGATGTATATACAATAGGGGGCATGTGGGCTAAAAGAGGAATTTGTTCAACTATCTGTGATTTGATTTGACTACAGTCTTGTGTGTCAATACTACTAAGGCCTGCCAACAAATCTAATTTGTCCTAAAGCCGAACAGTATGAGTGAAATGTCTACAACGAAAAAATGATAGTACTGTTTGACTTTACTTCAGTCAAAACTTAGTTTTCAGTTGCTCAATTTTATAGAAGCTGGAAGCTATTTAGAGGACAATGAACAGAATGGTAGAGGAACTCTGAGTTGTGTCATGTGCAGCACCAGCAAATGGTGGAGAAGACAAAGCTCAGGATGGACATGGTAACCACATTGCTTATTGCTGTCTCGTAGAAGGGGGCTTGGCTTGTTTCCTGTGGCCTAAAGAGTAGAACAAGAGCCCAGAGCTTGCAAGGAGATGATTACAAATGTTATGTTTCACCTCAACATAAAGAACTTTCCAAAAGGACTGGCCAAATAGGACATAGTCTTCCTCAAAAATCAGTAGATTCTTCACCTCTAGAGTTGCTTAAGCAAAGACCCTTAATAATTGGAGAACCAACAAAGAGTTTCCAACCTACTATTTTGCTAAGGAAGATTTTTACAGACAGAGAAAAAACATACAGAAACACTACCTATTTCCACCATTACTTTAACACCAAATTTGATGAGTACATCATTCCAGAATATTTTTTTTCTAAAGAAAAGAACGTTGGCCACTTTGCACAGATATTTTTAAAAAGTATACATTTAAATGTTTTCAAATAGAGGAAAATTTAAACATATTTTGGGTTTTATTATATGGTATGTAATTGTTTTCTTGATTAAATATATCAGTTTGGGAATTCATACAGATAATTGTATACTTTGAAGTAGAATTCAAACATCCAAGCTATTCTTGAAATTTATTTTTTTAAATTTATTTTGTTTATAGTCATTGTCAAACATACTGCTTGGCCTAGAGGTGGAAGCGAATTCCAAATGTTATTTCACTTAATTTAGAATATTCCAGGTGGGCTGAGAAAAGCTAAAGAACACCAACTAATATAGCTCTAGCCTCCCTTTTGTGTCTTTCTTTGTAGGCCACAGCAAGTCAGGATCTGAGAGTCAGGTCTGCTAGAAGAGAGGAGCAGGGCTCTGGGCTCCAAATCACTGCTTACAAGGAGGACCTCCCAGCTCAGAAATGAAAGAAACCCCACCAGTTGGACGCATGCACAGCAGGGGAAATGTGGCTCCAAGTGGCTGCTTACACTGAGGACCTTCAAGGTCAGAAATCAGTAAGAAGAGCTTCTTCAAAGATTGGGCTGATCCAGTGTTTCTCAAACTCTGCACTTGATATTTTGGGCCATAATGCTTTCTTGTCAAGGACCGTCCTGTGCACTGTAGGATGTTTGCAGCATTCCTGGCCTCAACTCATTAGATGCCAGTAGAACCTCCCCCAACTCCAGTTGTGACCATCAGAAATGTCTCTGGACATGCCAAATCTTCCCTAGGGGGCAAATTGCTCCCCATTGAGAACCACTTGTTTAGAAGAGCTCTGGACTCTTCCCAGCCTGGAGACATTAGGATCAGTCTTCTTGAAATGCACTGATGTATGTAAAAAGGGGTTTTTAATAGTAATTCTAGGATCACTCATTTTTATCATCTTTATCAGGAAGGGGATGAGGGTGGGCAGTTTTACAGGCTATCCCCTAGTTAGTCAGAGATCTTTCCTCTTTTGAATGTGGATAAAAATATCTGGGAACAAGTTTTAGCTTCACTCGAGTGTAGGGAAACTGGTGAACCTTTAAATGCCATAGCTGCCCTCTTTGCATTAATCAGTCTTGATGAAGGCTGTGGCCCTTTTATCATGCTATTTCTTCTTTTTAAAAAATTACCTCAAAGTATTTGGAAAACATTTTTAAAGTCTTGTAGTCTGACCATTACATTTCCATCATCCACCAAAAGCCATCAAAAAGTTAACTTCATTATTTTGGGAAAATCCCTACTTATGTAGGCAACTTTCTCTCAAACACATACATATGGCTTCTCTTATTCTAGGTTTGGCTTTCTGCCAGGACCAAAAGTAGGAACTTATCTGTATTTGCCTTTGAGAAAGGGATTTGTGACCTGACTTTTGTTTTCCAGTGCTGTTTTATAGAAATTTGCAACGACACACCATCCAGATGTAAATACCCTCTTTTGTTCATCACAATGGAAAATTATACTTTGTATAGAGGGACTAAAACTATGTCTGCAAGACACTATTGGAACTTGTGAAAACAGCAAAAGTAATGAAGTGCTACACCAATTAAATGAATATTTTCGGGGATTTGTTTACTTATGCAGAGTAAGACAAAGAATAAAGAACACAGAGGCTGGAGCAAAGCACGATTTGTAATGAAGATACTATTTAGTGCTAGAGTAAGTAGATCACAAAAATAAATTTCACACAGGCTAAAATCTATCTCAGTTTCTTGATAGAGCTGTATTCAGTGTCTGGATCGTATGCTTTCCAGAATTTTGACTCTTGCTTGCACTCAGCATCCCATTTATTCTAATAGAAAGAAACCCACTGTGCCAATTATGGTAGATGAATGTTTACCGATGTGCTATGGAGAGCTAGCTCACAGAAGGTAGAGCTAGTAGCCCAATAGTTCTAAAATCTCCTATTCCTGTGGGTTGGAAATCATCAGCTTCTTAGAAAAATGGTACAATGGGATAGAGTCAGAATAGTGTTTTCTTGCTTCTGTGTTTTGTTTTGTTTGTGAATGGGTCAAGACTTCTTGTTTCAAATATAGATATTGCCGGAGGTAAAAACAAAAGTAACCAAACACACACTTGAGAAACAACCTTTAACATTTAAAATCTACCCTACTGTCTGATTACCTTGTTCACTTTCCCTTTGAGATGCTTGAGGATGAGGAATGCCCTACTGGAAGGTCAATGTCACCACCTGAGTTTTGTGTTGACAGAGCTCTGCTATGTATTCTCTTACCCCCTTTGCTAGGAAATTAAATGGTTATGATCTCATCTCTTGTTTTGCTCACACTTTTCCATCAATAACTAACTGAATACATAGTCAAGTCTCATTTTGTTGCTTTGCTTGCAGTTGTAGGAAATTTCCCAAATATAACTTATGCAAATATACTTGACTTACTTTTTATTCCTCTTCTTTTTGGTTTCTTTTATATCTGTATTTCAGATGAGTGCCCTTCTACAGGAATTTACTATTGGTTTCAGGAAAAATCTTTGTGTCACATATAAGCTGCCTTTTTGGTAAATATCAGGGTTTTTTTTTATTACATTCCTATAAATATCATATATGCTAATTTTATTTTCATAGTAACCCTACTGTTATCAGATTTTTACTTTATTTTTCTCTTAGGTTCTCCTTACATGAGGATAGAAACCTTTTCTTTTCTCAAATGGGCCATTTGGAGCAAATGTTACTTCAGGATAGATGGTTATTGGTAAACCCAACCAGCATCAATGACAGTGACCCCAGGACTGCTTGCATATCCAAGAGCTCAGTGGAGGCATGGCAATAAGAGAAGGAATGAGACCCATAAAGAAAGTGAGATAGGCAGATAGGAAGGAGGGGAACCACGATCCTGATGTCTGCAGAAGTAAGATGGGGGGAAATGAATTCTCTTTCTGGTGACACAGAGGGAAGTTCCAGGGACAGAGATTGATTATAAATGGGAAAAGCACACAACTAAGGCAGTCAAGGATTATTGGCACCTGATAAAGTTATAATAAAGACTTCTAGAATCAGCCCCTTGTACACTGACGCAGCCTCACACCATGAAGACTGTGATAGACTGGCGAAAGAGCAGATTGCCAGCTTCCTATACAAATTGCATAATATCTTACGTTAATATTAGTTTGATGTAAAATTTAGTTCTCTGTGTTTCATATATTCCCAGGAATGTTGGAAGAACCACCTATGGCAAGTTAGAAAAGGTCTGTAAAATAATTTCCACAGAAATTCATCTAAGAGGGCACTGACATGGGTCTCACACCAAGAATCGTGGCTCATTGGTGGTTAGCCATTCCAGACTCCTGTGTAAACTCTTCTACATATACTTCTGCAGCACCTGGATACGGTGCCTATTTTGTTCACCACTGTATCTCTAGTGCCCTGAGCAGTAGTTAGCACATAGCAGGCCTACAATAAATATTCTTGAAGGAGAGTGATATTCAGAGATCTTAAGTATCTCATTCAAGATTATACAACTCAAGCTAGCAAGTGTCAAAAACCTAGCTCCAAATTTATGCTTTTCTTCTTCTCATGTTCACTCATGCATAATATAATTTATTTAATGCACCCTTCTTACCATTGTCAGTAAAGCAAATTATGGGGCACATCAAACAATACACAAAAGCTCTAATTAAGATGTTATTATGTAATATTCAATACATATAAATAATTGATGTGACTTTATGAAGTATAATAACACGAACACCGGTGAACCCACTGTTTAGATTAAAAACTAAAACACTATTGACGTCATTGAATGATGTGTATATTCCCTGAAATTTCTGTTCCTCTCCATCATTTTCAGAAGTAACTGATATGTTATCCCCTTTCCTTCTAAAATAAAATTTCCACATATGTAGCAATCCCTAAATAAATAGCTGTTTGTAAAATTTATAGCATGTAATTTAGGCAATTACATAATTATATATGTGCATATTATGTATTATATAATTACCTAATATGTCATTTTCTTCAACTTGCTTTTTTCACTCAACACTGTTTCTATGATTCATCTGTTTTGTTGTCAAGAGCTATAGTTCACCCATATTCACAGCTGTGTTATATTCTATTATGTGACTATAGCATCATAATCAATTTTTCTGTCAATAAAGTTTTATTACCTGATTTTTTTTCTATTCTCTTATTTCAATTATTGTTGTCAATTATACAATTCTTGTACATATCTTCTGGAACTCATATGCAAGTTTTGTTTCTAGGAGTAAAATTCCTGAGTTATAGGTAAGTTCATATTTAGATTTACAAAATGATTTTCCCCAAATTAGATGTTCCAAATTATATGCCCCATAGAGCTGTGCATAGTTTTCATCACTCTACTTCCTTGCCAACAATAGATATTATCAGAATTTTAATTTTTTTCCCGTACTACAAATGAAACAATATCTCATTGTGATCTTAATTAGCACTATTCTGATTACTAATGAGGCAGAGCCCTTGGTATTTTCTCTCATTTGAAATGCCTGTTTGGTCATTTGTTAGTTTGTGGGGTTTTTTGTTGTTGTTGTTGCAAAAAGGGTGTTTTGTCTTTTTCTTGTTGATTAATAGAATAATTATATTTAATGGATACTAATCCTTTGTTGAGTCTATATGTGGAAAACAGTTTGTGGTTTGTATTTCCATTTTCTTTGTGGTGTTTTGTGATAAACAGAAGTTCTTCCTATAAATATAGTTGACTTTAACAATTCTTTCACTTAAGGTTAGCATGTTTCCTATTCTGTGGTCACAAAAATTATCTAGATAATTTACATTAAATTTAATAATTTACATATCTACATAAAAATATAGAATAATTCTATATTTTCTTCTAAAAGTTCAAAAAGTTTTTCTTTGGAATTAAAATTTTAATCTACCTGAAATTTATATGTATGTATTATAAAACAAAAAATAAATTTTATTGTTTTTTCATATAATTAGCTTAGCTCTTTTCTCCAGTAATCAGTAAATAATCTTTCTCATTATCAAGTTCTATTACACATTGGTCTGTTTCTGGGATCTCTATTCTATGGAGTATTCTATTCTAATGATCAGTTGGTCTCTCCTTGAGTTAATATCATACTGTATTCATTGACATACTTACAAATAAAGCTTGGTAACTAGTAGCACAATTTTGCCCCCCTTATCCTTCTTTTTCAGTTATGCTTTACCCATTATTGGACATTTGCTTTTTCAAATAAGTTTTAGAATTAACTTGTCAAGTTCCTCAAAAACCTTGTTAAATTTGAATTGTCTCTAGTGAAATTTGAGCACTGAGATTTTTATGATAGAGTTATCCAATCCATGAACATGGTATGTTTCTTTTTATATTTGTTTTAAAATTAGCTTTCAAGAAAATTTTAAGGAATTCTTCCTTAACTTTGCACATCATCTTTTAAAATATCCATTTCTTTGTATTTGTATATTTTTTGATATTATAAATAATATATATCTTAAACTATGTTTTCTAAATTTGTAGCTGGTGCATTAACTTTGGAATATTATTATATTCAGACACCTTGATAAACACTAATTAATTTCAATATTTTGTTGGTAGATTCTTTGGGTTTCTATGTAGACAATCAAATCATCTGTTAATAGTGACAGTTTCTTTCCATATTTATAGTAACTCTTGTCTTACAAAGTAGATAGGACCTCCAGTACATGTGGCTAATGAGCATCAGAAATGTAGTAAGTATGACTGAGCAACTGAATTTTTAACTTAATTTTATTTAAGTTTAAATAGCAATTTGTGGCTAATAGATACTGTATTGGACAGTGTAGATCTAGTATTTTTGTTCTATCTTTTATTAACACAGATGTTAGTCATCATTTTATTATTTACATTATTTCTTTTTAGATTAATCTACATGTTTAACAATTTGATCAACATTTCTTCTTGCATTTCATAACTTATTTCTAAAATCTTTCCTTCTTTAAGTACATCCTTTAGGATGTACATTAATAAAGGTCTGTTGGTAGTAAACTCTTGGTTTTTCTTTTTTGTAAGTGTTTATTTTGATAATGATGTTTAAAAATTTTTTATA
The DNA here is from genome assembly GCA_031878705.1 of Tapirus indicus. Taxonomy (NCBI): domain Eukaryota; kingdom Metazoa; phylum Chordata; class Mammalia; order Perissodactyla; family Tapiridae; genus Tapirus; species Tapirus indicus. The sequence goes on along the minus strand of CM062935.1, from coordinate 31,893,487 downwards.
ACAACACAGTTCTAGGTTGATACTTATTTCTCTCAGCATTTTGAACATATCTCTCTGTGGACTTTTGACTTCCATTGAAGCTGTTGAGAAATCTATTGTTAGACTAAATTTTCTTCCTTATAGTGTTCTGATTTTTCTCTGGCTGCCTTCCAGATACTTCACCTTTGGTGTTATGATTTTTTTAGTATAATATGTTTTACATGTAGATTTTTCTTTGATTACTCTATTTAGTGTATATTCTGTATCCTATACCTGTAGCTTCTGTCTATCATCAGTGCTCGGCAATTCTCAACCCTTCCATTATTGCCTCTTTTGTGTTCTCTCTGTATTATTTTGCAGAGTATATTTGGCCTTCTTGTGTTCATTCTATCTTTGATAGTTCTTAACCTTTCTTTTATATTTTCACGTCCTTATCTCTTAGTCCTGCAAATTCTTCAGTTCCTGCTTCTAATTCATTGTCTCTGTAGCTGTGTCTGTTACTTAATATAGCCCTTGAGCTTTTAATTTCAATGAATCTGTTTTTTATTTATAAAACTTCTACTTGGTCTTTGTATGATCTGCTTCGCCATTTTTAATAATCTCTTGTTCCTTTCTGATTTTTACTGTGTTTAATAAATTTCTTCAGACATTTTATAACACAATCATTTTACATTTTCCATCAGCCAAATCTAATGTGTCCAGGTGTTGGCAGTTTCAATTAGTTTTTGTTGTTTCTGATCACTCTCATCATGGTGGCCTATTTCAGTTATTGTTAGGTAATTTTTTTTTAATTACACAGTTTTTGAAAATTCTGAAGGTCTACTGTAGGGTAGCTTTCTGCCACATGAGGTTTACATTTGCTTCTCTGGAGCCAAAGGCCCACATATCTACAACCACTTTAGCTCCTGTGGAGCATCCTGCCTCAGTGTTTAGCATCCTCACCTTGAGGAATGGCCTAGGTGTCTCCCGAGCACAGGATAGTTATTAGAATTGGGGAAACTTGACTTTTATATTTATTTGCTGTCACTATTCCAGGATTTAGCTCACTGTTCTTTTTTTTCTATCTTCTTCCACTTTTTCCGTCTCTTTCCTCTCCACAAATCTTTTTTTTAATCTTCATCTTTGGAGATTTCCTATGGTTTATCTTTTGAGCCCAACTCTGCTTTAAAAAGCAAGTGTATTGTAGTTACGCAGGATCAGCTTGCTTTGCTGTAGGAGGACCGTTTGGGACATCTATCCCATGATTCTGCTAACATCAGAAGTCAGTCTGTGACTTTTATTTGATAGCACATAGGCTTCGCCTAGAGACCTACAGCATTTCTGGACTATAAAGTGCTTATTATAGAGCCTCCAGCCCGAGAATTAGAGTGATTTACTTTATTTTCCTCATATGCCAGACTTTGAACTTCATGAATATCCAATTATATTATGTATTAGATAATTACTGATTATTTTAATAAAATATGGACAAAACACAATACTAAATTATATCTGAAAATGAGCCATAGGTTTTACATTTATAGTCTTCCTCAGGAAAATAGTTTCCAAGAAGGTTGTAAATATACATTTTTATTTTTCCCAAATTTATCCTTCTGGCTCAAATTGTCTAAGATTACAGAGAAAGACAGCACGTTGAAAGGGTACTGAATTTGGGGTCAGGAAACCAACTTATCTCAGCTTAGACTCTAAGCATATGATTTTCAACAATGTAATTAACTCCTTTAGCCTGTATTTCCTCAATTTGTATAATGGAGATAATTTCTATTTCACATGGTTATTATAAGAATTAAACCAATTAAACAAAATAGTACGTGTGGAATTATCCATGTCCAATAAAGTGGAGCAGAATATGCCACCCCACATATGCCTTGTTGGCATAAGGATTAGCTTGAGCTGGTTATTTTCAAGAAAGAGCAGACACAGGAGAAGCTCTGAAAACCAAGAAGTTGTCTCTTTGTAAGGGACATTTACATTTACAAGAGAAATCTCCATTTATAAGGGTGTCTTTCTTTCTGCACCAGGATAAGAATGACTGAATCTCTAGAAATCATCAATCGAGAAGGAAACAACTTAAATCTGCATAACAACCATACTTTTGTTTACTGTGCTTTGCCTAATAACTTCCCATAACTGGCTTCCTCCTCATCCCTCAACATCTTCTTTTGTCTTTAGCTGGAGATAGTATTTAAGGTGATGGCTTGGGCCATTTCCAGGAGTTACTCAGTTTTCCTGGGTCTCTGCTATGTATACAGGAGGTACACACATTATTAAACTTTTGTTTGTTTGTTTTTCTCCTGTTAAGCTGTAATTTATTATAGGGGGTCTCAGTTGAGAACTTACAAGGGTAGAGGGAAAATTATTTTTTTCTCCCCTACAGTTTGATCCATGATGGAAATTGCTGAGACACCATACTTGCTCCAGAGCCTGCAGATGGGATCCTAAAAGACTGGCAGAAGCCAGTGAAAAGTTAGCACTCTTACCAAAGTCAGCTCTCCCAGATCTCTCTCTGTACACCCATTTGAGAGGAGAAGATAAAAATTTCTTGTCCCTTCCTTTCCAAGTTTAGATTAGCAAATCTAATTTATCTAAAGATAAATAAATCTAAGGAGAAAATATTTGTGGAACCAATTCTTTGAGTATAGCAACTCTGGTAAAGATTTTTGTTATGAGTACTCTTGTTTTCTGCTGTTCTCTTTCCTCCCAGAAATGGTCATTGTTTTCTTTTTTCTCTGTCTTTTGTTATAAAGAGGAGAACAATAGGCAAGATGAGGTTTTCCTTTTGTCTTGTCCTATGTCTTGAGAACTTGGCTTTGTGGCCATTGAGGATATTCTCTTTGGTCTTGGCAAGCCAAACCAGCCTGGGAATTAGAGACACAAAGTGACAAGCATCATTCTCTTTGTCTCCCCGAGCTGGCTCTCAGAGAAGCCAGTCCATAAGGGTCCTGAGTCATCTCAACCTTCACTGTCTTGTTAGTGCTAGAAAAGTCCGATTCCAGTAGCACCAGCCCAGTGTCACAGATTAGTGGGTCTGTGACTGATGGTGTCTTATGTTTTTGTGGGAGACCAGAGACACCATTTTCACTAATATCATTTCTACCACCTGTGACAATGAAGGTCTTTGCTTTCTTAGGCTAACTCTGGGAGTGAACTTTTGGATCACGGGGGCTGCATCTTCTGCACCCTCTTTTGGTATGCTTTTTGCATTTATAGTTCAGCCCTAAAAAGGCTTATTGGTTTGAGTCACTATTGAGATGAATATACCATTGAAGTTCCTACTCATCACTGGCCAGATGATGGATCTTTTGAATTAGAAAAACATTTTAGAGAGCTCTCATTCTAAACAACTGTATTATTGGTACCTACAGAAAGGTGAAATTGAAGGTCAATTTTAAGCTGGCTAAAATTGAATTGTAATTATAAGGGTGTTAAGAATAAGCTTTAAATCAATAGTGTACTTATGTAAAAATTTACTTTCATCTGATAAAAGGACAAAGTTTTCTTGGACTTTTGGTCTGTTCCTCATAAGAGAATATGAAAGGTTTTTCTTTAACCTTTAAGCAATCTGCCTAGAAAGCTAAGATTTTGTGTTTTATCAAAATAATTTCCTGTGATATGAAAGACAACATGAAGTTGTCTTTATCAGGTCTTTGATTACTTAAGAAATCTGAATCTGCTCAATATTGAAAGAGCTGGGTTTTGCTTACAACTATGTATGTAGCCTTTTGTATTTGTTATTGTCATTTTGGTTAAATAGATAATTAAGTATGGTCGTCCCTCAGTATCCACAGGGGATTGGTTCCGGGACCCCTTGTGGATACCAAAATCCATGGATGCTCAAGTTCCTTATACAAAATAGCATAGTATTTGCATATAACCTATACACATCCTCCTGTATGCTCTAAATCATCTCTAGATTGCTTATAATACCTAATGCAATGTAAATGCTATGTAAACAGTTGTTCTACTGCATTGTTTAGGGAATAATGACAAGAGAAAAAGTCTGCACATGTTCATACAGACACAACCATTGTAGGCCTTTTGATCTATGGTTGGTTGAATCTGTGAATATGGAACCCATGGATACAAAAGGCTGACTGTATTGTTTTATAATGATCCATGACCCTATTTAGTCAAGTGTCCAAACCTTTTGATATTTTTGACAAATTTGCCAAAATCAAATTCTAAATGAAGTCTTTTTGACCTAGAACTAAATTTGGGATTTTCCAGAGGGTCCCTGGAACATCTCAAAAGGTTTGTTTTCTCTCCTTGTTAAAAGAGAGATTTTATAATTAGGTTTACTTGATACATTAAATTATATGGGAAGCATTGTCAAATAAGAGGTAATACTAAATTTTCTTTACATTATATTCATAGGGGTATATGTTACTAATATAAGCATTCCAGAAATTGTCTGAGTCTTCTAGAAATCTGATATGTCCTGGTAAAATGTTATCAGTCACAATTCTAGTTATTATCTTAAAATATTGTATGTTACAGAAATAACCAAATTTCCTTGTCAATTACATCTCTCTTACAATGAGAGTTGTCAATGAAAACTCTCATCAGATCTTTAATCATGGCCATTTTAAAGTCTTTTTATTATTTACAGACAGTTATCATTTTACTTTCATGCTCTTGCAAATGTACTTCATCTTTAAGGAGATCCATGAAAGAACACTGACAAGTACAGATTTCTGATAACTTTCAGATAATACCATTGAAATGGGTAAGAATTTACAGAACTCTAATGGAGAAACTAATGGAGTCATAAAATAGGACTGAATTAATTCATAAGGATGTCTTTTTCTTTGAAACATTGCTGGTTCTTTAATGTTTTACTTTTCCAAATTTAAGGAAACCTTTTTCTCATTTATCTATGACTTACAGCAATTTGGTAAATTATATCTTTGTAAGCAGAATTGAAACAATTACATTTTCTCTTTACCTTATCCCTGCAGAATTTGAAAACTCATTGAATATTCTTATTTTCATGGTGATATAGTTATTTGCATAAGTTCAATAAGAATATTTTCTCCTTATAACAGGACACAATTGGAAACATTGGTTATATTACCAAGGCTTTGGCTGGAATATTGTATTTGAGAGTGATGGGCATAGAATCAGATATGACCAGATGGTTTTGAGGAATTAAGGTTGACTTCAGGGAGCCAATAAAGCCTCTTGGAAAAACCTCCTGGTACTTTGCTTATCGGGGTTTCCAGCAGCCTTACCAAATGAGTAAAGAAGGTCACTTCCTGGCAGATACAGAAACCTCAGAATGTCTTGGGGGACTCCAAGAAGAAAGGAATTTATCCAAGTCTATAGGTATTGCAGGCAAAGTCTGATGGGAGTCCTTGGCTTGGCTTCCTAGCCCCAAGAGGCTTTTGAAAGTCCAATTTGAGATTCTTTATGAAAAGTTCCAGCAAAACAGACTTAAAAAGAACCTATATGGTCAAACTGCTATTCTTGCTGCACTTATTTAAATAATGCCAAATTTAATAAAACTAGACTTATTTTGCAAACAAACTAGTCTTACTGTGATTATCTTTGGCAGAAATGAGGGTGATTGTAGAGAGAAAAATTGTTTCAGTAGAAACTATAATACACCTTTGTGAATATCAGATTCTAGAGCTGTTAATTTTCTTTGAGGTTTTGTTTTCTACCTGTAAACGGGTTCCTAAATTTTTCCAGTTTCCTCAAATGTCTGGCTACAACTTCCTAACTAATGTTTCCAATTTTCTCCTACTTTTTTGACTTGGAATCACTAAGAACAAAAATTTCCCTTTTTCCCAAGGCACTGCAAACTACAGCTGGACAACTTAAACTCAGAGAGACCACAAGAGCTCATGTATGGACAATCTTCATGCCTCATGCTGTGTGGGCCACTCAGAAAGATCACAAGAGACATTCAAATGACAAACCAGGAAAATCTGTCAGGTTTTCACTGCCTGCCCTCACTCCATGTGCAGATGCTTCAAGCCCAGCATCTAGAAATCTTCTAGACTGTCTGCCCTTGGGACTCAGACTGGGTTTATAGTCTGCTCCAACCACTTATCTTTATTTTTCTTTTGTTTCCATTGAAATGCCTTTTATTAAATACCTGAGTGCTTGCACTATATAGGCCTAACTTTGTGAGTTGACCTGCAAGAGGGCTGAGTTGTGTGCTGAAATGAGACACAACTGTTTAACTGAACTGACCTGTTCCCAAGACTAAGAGACTGGTTCAATGACATATGGAGCAATCTATCAACTCAGTTCCTGGACTGTGAAACTTCTTGGGGAAGTTTCAAAGACAGAACTGAAGGGGAACAGAATATGCCACCCCAAAATATGCCTATTTGGCCTGAGGATTTTCTTGAGCTGGATACAGCAGACACAAGAGAAGCTCTGAAAATCAGTAGAAGTTACCCGTTTTAAGAGACATTCATATTTATGAGAGAAATCTCCATTGGTAAGGGTGTCTCCCTCTCTGTACCAGGAAGAGAAGGATGACTAAGTCTCTAGAAATTGATCAATGAAGAAGGAAATGACTTAAATCCTCATAACAACCTTACCCTTATTTTCTGTGCTTTACTTGATAACCTCCCATAAATGGCTTCCTCTCTCCACCCCCAATCTCTACTTTTGTCTTTAGCTGGAGAAGGTGTTTAAGGTGGTGGCTTCGGCCATTTTGGGCAGTTGCTTAGTTTTCTTGCATCTCTCCCATGTATATAAGAGGAACACATGTTATTAAACTTCTGTTGGTTTTTTTCCTGTTCATCTACATTTTATTACAAGGAAGTCTTAGCCAAGAACCTAGAAGAGTAGAGAGAAACTTATTTATTCCTCTCCTACACCAACACATAGTGAACACATGGACAGTATTAATTTTCCTTTCCTTATGGCATCTTTGAGCTAATGTGAGTAAACGTATGATTTCCAAAAATATATCTTGAATTTTTATTGATATTTATTCACTTTTAGGGCAAATCTATCAGCCTTATCTCTGTATTAAGTTGAGAGTTAATTTAAAAATAGTGCAGAGTGAAACTCCTACCTATACAAATTAAGTTACTTTCAAGATATGGGAAGTTAGGTCTGATTGTAGTTAAAAATGTGAACAATGCTTATGTAACATTAGTTAGGCAACATCTGGAACTAATCTCTAGAACTTTGATTAACAGAACCAGCCTGATGAATCCCAGATGTTTGAACATGGCTGTGTTTCTTCGACTCACTGGATTATGAGAGTGAGTACATGCATGGAAGGAAAACATTTACGAGAACTAGGTGTCAAAGTGCTGAGGGGGTATTTGGGTGTTGGCTTAGTTGGGGGGGGAGGTGTTTCTAAAAGAACAGCTCCTTTAATGTTTTATACATGTCATTAAGACAAAGGTCCAGTTTTTGGTAACCTCAATATGATGTCTTAATAACTTCCCTAATACTTGTTCCTGCAGAAATATATTTTTGAGCATCTACTATATCTAAAGTCCTGTGGCTAGAAAGACAAATAATAAACATTCCCTGCCTCTGAGTCACTCAGTTTAGTGAAGGAGATGGGCATGTGAACAGTAATTATAATTAATTAAAACTGCTGTATTGAAGGGCTGAGTACAGAAAGTAACCAGGTCTACCAGGGAAGATAGGGCAGTTTTAAAGAGAAGGAGACACTGGGTTTAGGATTTCTATACACTACTTCACAAGCTGCATTTAGCTGTGCTAGTAGAACTTCCATATACTTTTATGTTCCATAAATCATGGGATCATTTGTCATGTCATAAAAATATATTTAAAACATCAATTTCTGAAATCATAAAACTAAAGCATTTAGACAATCCAATCCAGTGTCACAACGGTTAAAACATGATTAATATTCATATAGACTTCCCATCATTTGGTCAAGCTTCTAGGAAAATGAATATTTTAGTCTTTCTCATAAATTGTGCTTTTAAGTGAAGGAATGCCTTTGCTTTTTGCAACCTTTTTCTTGCTCTCATGCATGCCCAATATTGTAGACAGGAAAGGAAAATTAGAAATGTTCTGAGTTCAAAATTACTTCAGAAACCTTTGGAGGGAAATGAGTAGCTGTTTTGTGACATACTTTAGTTCTCATAAAGTCTGCTCCACTTTCTCTCCACAAGGAAATATCAACTCTGAGTGAAAAGAAACAAAACGTGTACCTTTGGAAAGAAACCCAAATGCCCTATTGACAGCAATTTTGAAAAGATTTCAAATGCATTGTTAATAACATGCTTTCAGAGGTAGAAGAGAGGTATTAAGTATAAAATAGTAACCTGATGACAAGAATAAAAAAGCTAATTCTTACACAAAGGTTTTCAGTGAAAACTAATGGCCCATCAGGCTTAAATGTACTTCAACTCATTTCATTTTCCAGCCATGACTAGCAATTTCTCACTTTTGTTTTATATTTAATGTCTCAATACCTCTTTCTCTATCACCCGTCAAGTCTAAACTGCCCATTTACTCCTGTAAATCCTTCCTCTAAAATAACAAATATACCTGTCCCCACCTCCAGAGAACCTTTACCAACAGATTTAGGTTGTTCCCTCTTCTTGGACAGTCCCTTGAGCCTTCAACACTTCACTCAGCAAATGACTGTCTTTTAAAACCTGGTTTAAATGTCAGTTCCTCAGAAAGGACTCTCCCAATCCTTCTAGGCTCGGTAATATGCACTTGCTACCTATGTCCGTATTACCCTATCACATAATCCTCATCACGCATGTAATTGCAGGCTCAGTGTCTGTCTTTCTCATCTAAGTTCCAGGAGAGCAGGAACTTTTTGCATCTGTATTCCTCATTGTATCTCCAGTTCATTGTGCTCACACAGTAGATATTTGTTGAAAAGAATACATTTAAAATCTTTCTCACTGCAGTAGTTTATGACCTTGTAATATCCTGTCCGAACTGTCTAGAAGGAATGTCTTACCTTAGAGCTTTCCACACACTGTTCTTGAAACCAGTAAACAGTTAGCCATTGATGATTAGGTAGCTAGTAACTAAAGTTTTCTTTTCTTTTTTGCAACTACTGATTGTAGCTTTTAGTTGTTCACCTGCCCATTGTAACCTGTGCTCCTCAGGCAGTATGCTATCTGACTCCCAGTAGGTTCTTATAGATATCTCCCTGGCTCCTGGGTCACCATGGTAAAATGGGTGTTTGAGCTGTTTTTCAGGAATTAGGACCCCCCCCTTGTCCAGTTCAGGCCGGTTGAGACTACCAACTCATCAACTCGGCCCATGCAGATGCCCGATAAGTGATCTTTTGATGTCAGGAGGCTAAAAACTCCACCCTCAGATCATGGTAATGCCACCATTTTGTGAACATGCATCCTATGATGAGGCATGATGTTTGACTGCGCTTGCACAGATCATCAATTACCTCACCTCTCCTCACCTCCAATCATCTATCCCCACACTTCAGACTGCCTTGCTCCCTACCTCATAAATATCCGAGTCTCTGTTTTCAAGGAGGTGGATTTGAGACTCGTTCTTCTGCTTCCTTGCTGGGCTACCTTGTCATTAAAACCTCCCTCTGCTGTAATCTCCTCATCTAAGTGTTTGGCTTTCTGGGCAACAGGCAAAAATGAACCTGGTTTGGTAACATTCTCTCTGTCTGGACCAACTTTCTCTTAAATGATTACTTTTTGACCTTCATTACTCAGCTGAAACCTCACTTCTTCATGGAGATCTTCCCTCACCAATCACAATGAGTAGGTTATTTTCTAATACCTTACCTTATCTCTTTTCTTTGTGGTGCTCATCATGATTTATAGTTAGCTATTGAATAAGTAAAGAAAAAATTTAATACATAAGTTGAGGGCAGGACTGTGTCACCCATTGCCTAGCTAGGTGTTGGATAAGCAGGCAGACATTCACTAGTTTTTTTTTTTTTAACTAAATAAATAGAAGTTGCATGTGTAAATGGTGAATAGTCTTCTAAATATATTGTAAGTTTCTTAGGCACAGTGGCTGTGGCTTTTCATCACTATGATTCTAGTGTCTAGTATGTTACTTTATATGAGTATTAGGAGTTTATACATTTTTATTAAATGAACATATAAATAATATTTGAGTCATCAAAAAGAACTTTTGCAATGTCTTGTTATACAAAGCCTGTAATTTTCACTCTATATCTATTAGAAAAAAATCCAAGTGAGATGAAATGCATATCTAAGACAATAAGATATCAATTACCAAAACATAACTATGTAATTTTTATTCAGTAAGTATTAACACTTGGTGTACAAGATGCTAGTAACCTCTCTGAATAAGACAGAGACCATCTATTCCAGCAGTTTTATTATTGTAACTGGGGTGGCCCTTGCCTCCCAACATTTCAGGGGTGTTACTATTGGGTTACAATCCATCATGGAATAAGATAATTGACACCTTTCTCCTTACCTATTAGGAATAGCAGCAAATGCAAAATAATTCCCTTTCCAGAGGTCCCGTAGGGCTAAACACTCAGAGTCAGACTCCTAGTGTTGACCTTGGGAATGACCTCTAGGTGCCTGAGATTAGTAATTCTAATGTTCAAAGTCTGAGGTCCCCAGGGATGCTAAGACCTATCTTTTCCTGAAGCTCCTGGGGAGGATTACCAGGGACTTATGAGCCCAGAGGCTAAGCTGGGTCCTCTGTTGAGGGCACTGTCAGGTGCGTTGGGGTGATGCATTTTTTAAATGATTTTTCTTTCACTTCACTGGCACAGTCACTTTCCAGCCCACAGAATAGTGTAGAAGAAAAATAATTTTCTCTCTACCCTCTGAGGTTCCTAGCTGAGACCCTCCTGTAATAAAAGATTAACAGAAGAAAAACAAATGGAAGTGTAATAACATGTATAACTTCTGTACACATGGGAGATACCCGGAAAACTGAGTAAAACTGTAGGGAATAAAGCCATTTGGAAATTTTGGCCTAGTACCTTGCTTCCAGGGTTCCCAGCAACCTTACCAGAAATGCTTCTTATTAAATACCTGGTTACTTGCTTACACAATATAGGCCTAACTTTAGAAGCCTACCTACATCACCATCTTACTAAGAGACTGGTTCAGTGAGATGGAATAACCTACACCCCTTATCAGCAGGAAGAAGCTAGAGCAGTCATTACCCTATGTCCCTCAAGATTGAGGAATGACCAACAAAAAGGGAGGAACCTCGGGCCCTCCAGGACCAGTTCAACTGACCCCATCTCTTATCAACAGACTGGTTAAGAATTGTCTTTCAGAAAATCTGCAAAGTCATGTAACCATATCATGTGCAAAAGAAGAAATCTTGACCTGAAATGACCAGGGAACCAAAGATCCTCCTTCCCATGGACCCAAGGACCAGGACACAACTGGAACTTGAAAATTGAACTCATCAGAACCAAAGGCTTCCTCATTCAGGAAGATCCGGTGTTAAAATCCCTTCTCCACCTCATCAAAAATGTTTAGAACCATATCATAAATATTCAGAACCCTGTCATAAATATTTAAAACCTTACCATAAATGCTTGAAGCCCACCAATCAAAACCTGTCCCATCAGCATTTCTGCATACCAGCCTATTCTCTCTAACCTCTTAAATTTTGCCCCAAATCCTGATTTGGGGAGCAGACCTGGCCCCTGTCCTTCCTGCAGATAGATCTTACAGAATAAAGCTGATTTCTCTCCCAAAAGCTGATACCATAATTAATTGGCTTGTTTATGCACTTCAGGCAAGTGAACCCCAACTTTGTGCAATAACAAAACTACCCAAAATGGCCCAAACCACCACATTAAATATCATCTCCAGCTAAAGACAAAAGAAAGATGTTTTGGAGGGGATGCCAGTTATGGGAGACTACCAGGAAAAGCTTGGAAATAAGGGTAAGGTTGGTTATGCAGATTTAAGTTATTACCTTCTCCATTGATAAGAGTTTCTGGAGATTTAGAGTCATCCTTCTCTTCCTGGTGCAGAGAGGGAGACACCCTTAGAAATGGTGATTTCCTAAATGTAAATGTCCCTTACAAAAGAGAAAACATCTACTCTGTTTTCAAAGATTCTCCTGTGTCTGTTGTTTCTCAAAAATAATCAGCTCAAAATAATCCTAATGCCAAAGAGACATATTTTGGGGTGGTATATTCTAACTCCCCTTCAACAGCTTTAGAGGGTGGTCAGGACTGGGACAAACATCTGCCAACTCCTGGGCTCAGAACCAACTCTTCTACTCTTGGGTCTGTTCTTTTTTTAATATAAGAAATAGAAAAACTTTGTTTTTCTTTCTTTCCAAGGACAATGGGGCCACCCAGTCACACCAATCTTCGTTAAGTAAAGAAACTTTCAGTGATTCCAAGTGCTTTTCTCTCCTGAGGGCAGGAATGATGAATTGGTGTTTCAGAGTACACCCCACCTCAGCCACCCACCCAGCCTCTTCTAAAAGAGGTGAACCTCATTTTTTTCCTATTCTTTTCCCCCTTTTAAAGCATCTTTCTTGCTGAGGCAGAAAGTGGAAAGATCGCAAGTTTATTCTGTGTTGGGACAATCCAAATATAGTAACGTTAGAAAGGTTAGACATTTGCAGATACAAGGTAATGAATGACATGTGCTGAAGGGTACCAGAATATGCCACCCCAAAATATGCCTCTTTGGCATATGGATTATTTTGAGCTAAAGGCCACTGAGAACCAGCAGAAGCAGAAAAAGCCCTAAAAACAGGGCACAAACTTTGATTTTGTCAGGGAAATTTTATAAAGGAAATTTCCATTTGTAGACATATCTCCCCATCCAGTATCAAGAAGAGCACTCTTAATAACTCTTATCAATGGAGAAGGCACCTACTTAAATTTGCATAATAAACCTTCCTAATATAACCCTTGTTTACCACACTTTCCCTGGTCACCTTCCCTAAACTGCCTTCCTTGCCCAGAAACCCAAAACCCCTTCACCTTTGTTTAGCTTAAGATAGGCCCAAGTTCTAATCACCCCTTTGAGTTATTCTTTGTTGGGTGCTCCCATGTGTACATTCATGATGCAAATATTAATAAACTTTTTTTTCTCTTGTTAAGTGTCTTTGATCCATCTAATTTGCAGGGCCCCAAGCTGAAGAATCTATCATGGGTAGAAGAAATTATTTTATTCCTCCTGTACAGTGTGATAATATGTGTAGAAATGTATTAATAACATGGGACATGAGTTCATGGGTGGGAGAAATCACAATTATTTGCAGGAACTGGGACAATTATGGAGAAAACGGCCTTGGGAATGACAAGAGATTTTCACATATTGAGGTATGTGGGGTAACTATTCGGGTTCAAAACTGATTCAGCTTGAACTAAAAAGCCCATCTTACGGCCTATCAAACATACATAGTACATCTGCTTAACCATTAAAGTAAAGAACACACTCTTTTAAGATAAGAATGCATACTTCCACTCTTATGCCCTATGGGTGACACCCTATTGGTAATGCTGGGAGTAGTCCCTTTTCCGACATCCAGGTCATGTTGAACTGCTAATTTGCAACTAAATACCTCTTTGAAACTTTGATGAAAATGTAATCCCTGGGTGGGTTTAATATATGTTCTTTGTTCTAAAAAGATATAAGACTGTACTGAAAACCATGCTTCTTCAGAATGCTTTCTAAGGCCTTCCTAGGTTATAATCCTCACTCTGGCTCAAGTAAACTCACCTTATTTCTCTTATCTATAGAATGATTATTGGTTATTTTGAGTTGACAGAAGCCCACCTTGACAGCAGGACAAAACTTGGACATGTGGAAAGGTGGCAGAGAACTACAAGAGAACGTAAAAATACTGGCAAAGGCACAGAGGGGAGAATGCCTGGGATGTGGGGAAGAGGGACCTGGAAAATTAGTGCTAGAGACAGATCATGGATGTCCTTGACTGGCAAACTAAGGAGACATGATTTCAGTTGGGAAAAAGAATTTTAAGCAGGGCTATGGTGTAACTATGGGCCCTCTAGGACCAGTTCAACTGACCCCATCATATTAACAGAGTAATTAAGAGTGGTTTTTCAGGAACTGAGACCCCTTGTCCAGTTCAGGCCAGTTCAGACCACCAACCCATCAACTGGGCCTGAACAAATGCTTGATAAGTGACCTTTTTGACGTCAAAGAGCTAAAAACTCCACCCTCAGATCATGGTAATGCTGCCATTTTGTGAACATGCATCCTATGAAGAGGCCTGAAGCTTGACTACACTTGCACAGATCATCAATTACCTCACTTCTCCTTGCCTCCAGTCATCTATCTCCACACTTCAGACCACCTTGACCCCTACCTGATAAATACTCCTGAGTTCCTATTTTTGGGGAGATGGATCTGAGATTGATTCTCCTACCTCTTTGCTTGGCTACCATGTGATTAAATCCTTTCTCTTTGCAAACTCGTCGTCTTGGTGATTGGCATAATCATGTGGCGGGCAAAACAAAAGTGGTCGAGTAACAATGGTATGTGTGTCGAAATGTTGGGAACAGGAACTTGGTTGGAAACTATTAAAATATTCCAGGAGAGAAGTAAACAGGAGCTTGATTTAGAGTAGAAACAGTGGGAAAGGAGAGGAGAAAGACAGAATGGATTAAAAGAGGTACAGAGACTGACAGTGCTGGATGTGAGGAGAGGGCAGAGGCAAAGAAGCGCCAATTTCTGATGGAAAGATCAGCTGGCAACATAGTCTGACTCACTCTAGAGATTCAGCGGCTGTTCTGCCCAGGGAGCAATTATTATTTAACATCTTCTAAAAAAATTCCTGATTTTTCTTTCAGTGTTAGAATGCAACTTACACAAAACTGCTTCACCTGCTCAGAGGTCTCCTATGAGCTTTCCTTTTTTCAGCTCTTGACATGGAGCAGCTGTTAAAGAGACTAACACTTTATGGGCTTCATATACTTGTTTTCATTTTATCCTGATCACAGCATCATGAGAAAGGCTTTGCTGCTCTTTTATAGGTGAGAAGGAATGTACTTTGTTTAATTGTCATCAAAATTATCTGTGAAACTAGAAAATAATAAAAAATCACCTAGAGCAGCTGCAGCAGACCCGTGAATGTGAATCCCCGTGGGCACAACTGGGCAGCTGTAGTTTTAAAAAACATGAAGCATGAACCTCCAGCATGCTGTGTCAGAGCCCAGGTTCTGTAATCAGATGTGGGAAAAGCTACCTTTTCAGGTCATCACCAGCTGCATGATCTTGGGCAAGTTACTTCACTTCTCTGAGCTTTCAGTTTCCTCATCCATATAATGGGGTTACAGTGATCAATTTTATTAAATTAAAAAAAAATGCTAGTATCAGTAAGAGCTAACACGCTGCATTTCTTGTTTGCTAAGTGCCAGACATTCCCTAAGAGTTTTATATGCAACATCTCAGTTCATGCTCAAAATGCCCCTGTGGTAGGTACTAGCGGTATTTCCATCTTATAGATGGAAAATTGAAGCCCTTTGAAATACTAATTTGCCTAGATTACAAAGCTAGTCAAGTGCCCACACTGGGATTTAAATCTATGTTGGCTGATATTAAATTGGCGCTTTTAATCATTATTCTATACCATCTTGGCACACGTAAAGTACTTAATACACTGTTCAGAATGCAGTAAGTACCAAGTACGTTACTATTATTGTTATTATTCTCTTTAGTCTCAAATCAAATTACAACTTCAATGGTATAATATATGTACTCTGAAAACTATTCAATGTTTAATGGACCTAAAGTTTACGTTAAAATGTTGAGCAGGGCAGAATCAGATTAAAGCAATAGATTTGAGAGTATTACTGTACTATTAAGAGGCAAAATGAATTTTAGAATGGATTGGAAAGTTAAAAGAGAAAAGTGATAAGGCAACCTGAAAAGAGAACAGATGGAGGGAGGGAAGGAGCAGGAAAAGAGCATCATAATGGTAGCATTTTTGCCATCTTTCCCAATGAATTTAGAAAGAAATGGCTGCAATAGACCCATCTGCAGGCATGGGAGTCTATACTACAGACAACACATAATTGCACCACCACCAGGATAGTCTGTAGGCCAGGCACTTTATTGTGCAGACTGAGGAGATAGTGTGAATTGCATATAAGATTTGTTGGTGACCAATATCCTGGGAGGAGGCCAGGATAGAAGCCCTGGGAAGAAAATAGAGATTCTTGCTTAAAACGGCTATACCAGATTCTGTGGGATTCTTACAGAAGTGCTCCATACCACAAGGGTCTATGAAGCAGGCAGTGGCTTGAGGGAAACAGTGGACTGGAGCCGCCAGCACGCTGGAAAGAAGCCTTGGCTTGAGAAAGGGAGAGGTCTATTTTCTTCACCTGGCGAAAGTCGAAATCATTAACCAGAAGCTATTTTTGAGGGCTTGAACTTGATGTTGACAGCAACACAGGGTTCTATGGGATTGGCTTCCAAGAGTGGAGGAGATTTTATAGCACCTTCCTGTTGTCTCAGTGGGGCTGCTGATCTGAAGAGTACCGTAACCATGTACTTAATGCCATCAGAGTTCAATATTAGTGCCTCATTCCCAGATTCCTAATCTGTTCAATATCTGCATGGAATCACATTCTGAATTAAGCTGGACCTCCAAATTGTATCCATATCACCTGTATGGCTTGCTGACGTCTCCTGAAGTATCTGGAGCTCATGGCTTCCCCAGGGAGCATCATACTTCCGAGCCAAGCTCAAGACAGTTGTACTTTTCTACCTACCTCTGTCTGACCAAGGCAAACTTTCTTACAGAAAAATGGCACCAGATGAAGATTGAACTTGAAAAAAATGGTACCAGACAGATTGAATTTTATGGAACATGGTTAGTCATTCGTAAAAGTATAGTTGAAACCACATTTAAAGAGTTTATCATAATCATGCGTGCACTATGCTTTTGACATGGTTTTTAAAATGATGGAAATTAAATTAACTAAAGATTCTAGATCTGTCTATACACAAATAAGTTTGATTCGCATGGGAAAATAATTGTTGTACTATTGTTTCACTGAACTTACCAATAGTTTGATTGACTTAACTGAATGAGCCAGTTAGTTTTGTGCTGTGTTGGCTGTAGAAACCACGCATGCAGGATGTGGACACAATGTACATAAGCCATGCTGGCACAAATAAGCAGAGAATATGGTTGCTACCCTCATGGAGCTCATATTATATTTGTTTTAGTCAGTATTGTCCGTATTTGGAACTTTAAAAGGAGCACAAAATCCATCATTGTGAAGCTCTTTCACATGCTGAATTTCAATTTAAAACATGTGACTTCTTTTTAATGATTTGTATGGACAGTCTAATATGGTTAACTTTATACAATGGGCATCTTATAATTTTGTGTCTCTTTTCCTACCTTCTTGCATTCTAATAACAAGTATATCTTCACTTTCTTCTGATGCTACTTCAAATAATCAATTTGAGCTGTAGAAAATACTAGCGCGTTTCACCTCAAAAGAAAATTTTTGGCAAGTTTTGAGTGAAAACAGAGAATGATAATAGAAACCACTATGCATGCCTCTACTGCTGAGAGCCGACCTCATGTTTTCAGTCACCCAGTGCTAATGCAGCAGGAGGGCCCTGCCCTAGATTCTTTGTGGCTCTGGCCTACTTTATTTCCTTTCTTCTCACCACAGAAGAATGTTTCCTTTTTCCTTGTGTCTCAGGGACTATGGGACATTAGCCCTTCTGGTTCTATCTCTTGCTATTTATCTTCTTTGCTTTATTCTCTTTCAATTCTCATGTTTTATTTCCACCTCTGTGACTAAGTCTGGATTCACTATTAGATTAAAAGCTGAGGGAATAATAGTTCATTATGACTTTTGAATATCTCCTATGTGCCAGGCATTATAGGTGCTTTGCCTTCTTTATTTCTAATAAAACAACTCTGTGAGCAATGTGTTAATATCCACATTTACAGTTGTGGAAACTCAAGCTCGGAGACTAAGGAAAGAGTTGAAGATCATGCAGCTCATGAGTAACAAAGTTGATGGGAGACCTCAGGACTGTTGCCCTCCGAAGGCTGGACTCTCTTTACTATGCTATGAGTCTACCTGGTCTAGCTTAGCATAGTTACCCTCCCAGCCACAGGATGCTGAACTTCCAGTGATGATTATGGGACTTTTATCTTTATCTAAGGATTAAGTTTCTTCCTTAATTTTGCTACCTTTCTTTTGCCAGCCTGTCTGGAAACTATAGCTCTAACTGGGAACCCACTAGACTGTGCTTCTGTCTGACTTCAAAGGCTCTGCTCTTTGCATCTTGCCATACTTCCTATCAGCACGATTGATCAGTTATAACCCATCCACTAGGTGCTGGAGGTTACAACAAAGTTTGAAATGCAATGGCTGAGTTTCTTGGAAATGCTTTCAAACATAATTGGAATTTCCTAATTTATCTTAAATACACCTCACCTGCTCTTTTCCAAGCTGCTCTTCCTGAGGCAGCATCAGTTAATACAGTTATAAGAAACAAAAATCTAGCTATTTGAAGAAGAAAAAGGATTCAAAACAACAAGGGAGTAGCTTCCAGGCAGGTCCTCCAGGAATGACCCTCAGATCAACAATGAGGAACTCGCCAGTCAGGGGAGCTGCTCCTTCTGCCACAATCAAGTGGTAGGAATCACAAGGCCACCACGGCACCCTTGCAACTGCTGTTGGGCATCCCCATGGCAGCAGCTGGCACTGGAGCACCATTTTAGAAAGACTCAACTTCTCTGGCTGTGATTACCCACAGAAAACAGCAATGAAATAAGTCATTGACCTCCTCCCTACTTCCATCTTCTGGATCTTGCATGAATGGATCTCATTGGTAAACCCTGCCTGGTATCTAGAACCCTAGCTGTAAGGGAGTTGGAAATACAATTTTTAGTTTTCCAGTTTCTACCACACAGAAACATTTTAGAAAGCAGATGGAATAGAGAACCAATAAACCAATTCTTCTTGTTCAGCTGAGGGGTATTTGATAAACATTCATTTTGTTTGTTTTGTATTAAAGTGAGATGGAGAATTTTTGGCAAATAGTTATAATAATGCAAACACCAACAATAAACACCACCGGGATTATCTCAATTATTTGGATGATTGGTGTCTTGCCCTACTGTATGTGTACAAATATTTATGCTTCATTAATGATGGTATTTGACAAATAGCTTTCCTTTCTCAAATGCATAAATGACCTCTTAACTGGAGCGAATGTCTTAAACACTCTGGCTCCAGGTAGAGAGAGACAAACTGTAGAACATAAGCTCTACACTCCTCATGGTATAGAGAGACTGGAAAAATATGGAAGAATGTCTTCTTGGCAAATGCTAGACCTGTGTTATATTTAGATTAAACTAAAAAAAAAAAAAAACTATCAGTATTAAGGAACCTAAAACCAATTCAAAGAAAGCTAATCAATTGTAGAGAAGTCAATTAATAGTGGGATCATCAAGCAATAACAACTTATTTATCTTATTTATGGATTGGCTAAGACTCATTATTTATCTAAAAGAGAAAAACTTTTCTAAGGTTTCAGAAATAACAGTAATGTTAATGACCTAATTCAAATTGACAGCAGCATAAAATTAACATGCAAACTTTTTATGACTTTAAATGAAGCTTGAAACTAAGCGTCCCTTAACCAACTTATTGCTAGAAAGAAGTTATTGTAGGAATAACAGGAGACATTTACCCCATTAGTGAGATTTTTTTTCCTTGGATTATTTTTAATTGGGCTATAAACTAGTCATCTCAAACAACTTTATCAAAAAATATATATAAAACACAGTGAAAGAGACAATTCATTAATCTTCTCTGAAGAAAGAGTTAGCTTTAAGAAGTGAAATCTAAATATAATACCAACTTTTAAAATCTGGATAATGTAAAATTCTATTTTAGTTCCTTTAAATCAATCTTTATCTTCCTTGTCTACTGTTTCTGATGGGGGTTGGGTAGGGAAGGTTCCTAAGGCTAACTATTCTGCTCCATTTTTCAAAAGCACTTTTAAATAGATTTTCATTTTTGAGTTCTTCTTAAATAACTACAAACATTTTACCTTTATTTCCTACTAGGCTAGTTGATTCAAGAAATTGAGTCCTGGGAGTTCTGGCTCAAGACGGCAACACAGAAGGATTCTGAACTTGCATCCTCCCATGGACACACCAAATTTATAGCTACATAGGGAACAATTTCCTCTGAAAATAACTCCAAGCCAGCTGAGTGACTCTTACAAATTGGTTGAACTAGAAAACCCACACTGAAGTTGGCAGGAGAGGCTGAGACACAATCTCACCATAAACCCCATCCCCGGCACAGCAATCCACAATCGGGAGGAGACTCAAAACTCTGAAATTCTCTCTGAGGAATGAAAGGTTTAAACCCCACATCAGGCACCCCAAATTTAGGACCTGCACCTGAGAGACAAGCCCCCAAAACATCTAGCTTTGAAAGCCAATGGGTCTTGGGTCCAGGAGACCCACAAGGCTATAGTGAACTGAGAAACAGTTCTTAAAATGCTCCTGTGCATTTACTCACCTGCTCCAGGGCCCAGCACAGAGGTAGTCAACTGAAAAGCACCCAGACTTTCTGTGAAAGAAGCTTATTTGCTTATCTTAAAGCAATAGAAAAGAACAATGAATCTATGAGTTGGTTTTTTGAAAAGAGAAACAAAATTGGCAAACTTTTAGTTAGACTCACCAATAAAAAGAGAGAGGACTCAAATAAGTAAAATAAGAAATTAAAGAGGAGCCATTGTAACTTTACCATAACCAGAAAGGGAAATTATAAGAGCCAGCCATGATGGCCTAGTGGTTAAGGTTCAGCACGCCCCACTTCAGCAGCCCATGTTTGGTTCCTGGGCACGGAACCACACCACTTGTCTGTCAGTAGCCATGCTGTGGTGGCGGCCCACAAAGAAGAACTAGAAGGACTTAGAATTAGAATATACAGCTATGTACTGGGGCTTTGGGGAGGAAAACAAAAAGAGAGAGAGGAAGATTGGCAACAGATGTTAGCTCAGGCCAAGTTTTTCCCAGCAAAGCAAAAAACCCCCCCAAAATCTGGAATACATGTCAATAGGGAAACAGTTGAAGAAATTAAGGGGAAAAAAAGAAAAGGATGTTATAAGAAAGGAAAATTATCGGTAATATTTCTCACGAGTACAGATGCAAAAATCCTCAAGAAAATATTAGCAAACCAAATTCACCAATACATTAAAAAGATCATATGCCAGGATCAAGTGGGGTTTATCCAGGGATGCAAAGATGGTTCAACATCAGAAAAGCAATCATTGTGATACACCACATTAACAAAATGCAGGGGAAAAAAATCATATGATCACCTCAATAGATACAGAAAAATTATTTGACAAAATTCAGCATTATTTATGATAAAAACTCTCAAGAAAGTAGGTACAGAGGAATCTTCCCCAACATAACAAAGACCATATATGACAAGCCCACAGCTAACATTATAGAAATGTTTTTTCTCTAAGATTCCTAATAGCTTTTCCTCTAAGATTAGGACAAGACAAGGATGCCCATTCTCTCCACTTTTCTTCAACATAGTATTGGAAGTTCTAGCCAGAGCAATTGGGCAAGACAAAGGGAAGTAAAAGGCATCCAAATTGGAAAGGAAGAAGTAAAACTGTCACTATTTGCAGATGGCATAAGATTATATATATATATATAAGAAACCCTAAAAAGACTCCACCAAAAAACTGTTGGAACTAATAAAGGAAGTCAATAAAGTTGCAGGATACAAAATCAACATACAAAAATCTGTTGTGTTTCTATAACCAATAACAAACTACCAGAAGGAATTTAAGAAAACAATCCCATTTACAATTGCATCAAAAAGAATAAAATACCTAGGAATAAATTCAACCAGGGAGATGAAAGACCTGTACACTAAAAACTATAAGACATTGATGAAAAAAATTGAAGAAAACACAAATAAACGGCAAGATATTCTGTGCTCATGGATTGGAAGAATAAGTATTGTTAAATGTCCATACTACCCAAAGCAATCTATAGATTCAATGCAATCCTTATCAAAATTCCAATGCATTTTTCACAAAAATATAACAAACAATCCTAAAATTTATATGAATCCACAAAAGACTCTGAATAGTGAAGCAATCTTGAGAAAGAAGAACAAAGATTGAAGTTCATGCTTCTTGATTTCAAACTATATTACAAAGCTATAGTTATCAAAACAGTATGGTATTGGCATAAAAACAGAGACATAGATCAACGGAACAGAGAGCCCAGAAATAAACCCATGTATATAGTGTCAATTAATTTACTTCAAAGGAACCAAGAATATACAATGGGGAAAGGATAATCTCTTCAATAAATGATGTTGGAAAAACTGGACAGTCACATGCAAAAGAATAAAGTGGACCACTATCTTATACCATACACAAAGACTAACTCAAAATGGATTAAAGACTTGAACATAAGACCTGAAACCATAAAACTCCTAGAAGAAAACATAGGTGGTAAGGTAAATTATTGCCTTGACATGGCAATAATTTTTTTTTTATTTGACACCAAAAGCAAAAGCAAATGTAACAAAAGCAAAAATAAACAAGTGGGACTACATCAAACTAAAAAGCTTCTGCACAGCAAAAGAAACCATCAACAAAATGGAAAGGCAACCTACTGAATGGGAGAAAATATTCACAAACCAGCAAACCATATATCTGATAATGGGTTAATATCAAAAATATATAAAAACTCATACAACTCAATAGCAAAAAAACAAACAACCCAATTAAAAAATGGGCAGGAGATCTGAATAGCCATTTTTCCAAAGAAGACATACTGATGGCCAAGAGATACATGAAAAGGTGCTCAACATCACTAATCATCAGGGAAATGCAAATCAAAACCACCATGAGATATCACCTCACATCTGCAAGAAAGCCTATTATGAAAAAGATGAGAAATAACAAGTGTTGGCAAGAATGTCGAGAAAAGGGAATCCTTTTGTACTGTTGGTGCACAGGTGCACCCACTATGGGAATTGGTGCAGCTACTATGGAAAACTGTATGGAAGTCCCTCAAAAATCAAAAACAGAACTAGTATATGACCCAGCAATGTATTTCTGAGTATTTATCCAAAGGAATAGAAAACACTAACTTCAAAAGATATCTGCACTTCCATATTCATTGCAGCATTATTTATAATAGCCAAGACATTGTAGCAACCTAAGTGTCCATTGATGGATGAGTGGATAAAAATGTTGTGGTATATATATTCAGGGGAATATTATTCAGCCATAAAAAGAAGGAAATCTTGCCATGGATGGACCTTGAGGCAATTATGCTAAGTGAAATAAGTCAAAGAGAGAAAGACAAATACCATATCTCGCTTATTTGTGGAATCTAAAAACACTCCACAAACTTATCGATACAGAGAACAGATTGGTAATTGCCAGAGGCAGGGGGTGGGGAATTAGTGAAATGGGTGAAGGAGGTCAAAAGTTACAAACTTCCAATTAATTATAAAATAGATGCCATGGATGTAATGTATACCATGGTGACTATAGTTAATAATACTGTATTGTATATTTGAAAGTTGCTAAGAGAGTAAATCTTAAAAGTTCTCAGTACAAGAAAAATTTGTAACTATGTGGTGATGGATGTTAACTATGCTTATTGTGGTGATTATATCACAATATATGCAAATATCGAATCATTACATTGTACACCTGAAATTAATATAATGTTATATGTCAGTTATATATGAAAATAAAAAAGAATTTGAGTCCTGGAAATTTGATTTTTTAAAAAAAATAATCTATATAAATACAATTGCTAAGCCTGTTATAGTTCATTTAATTTAACTTTACCACAAACTCACGCACTTCATTTCAACAGATTTATTATGCATCTTTATATCTCCATTTGAATGACAGCATGTCTGAAATCAAAGTGGAATCTGAATTCTGGATTTAAAAACATAAATGCTAGCTATTACTTTGAGAAGTTGCTGGCAGAGTTACTTATTTCCAGTAGAGTTACAAAGGGAGATTACTTTAACAAGTTTTTAAAGTTATGTTCCTTAGATGTAGAGCCTGAGACAAGAATTCAAGAGCAGATTTTTTGAGGAAGTAGATTTCAGAAAAAAGTCTGTATGAGAGAAAGTAGAGTAGGATAAGGAAGGTGAACAAGAGGCAAAAGGGCAGTGACCTATGGGGTGAGTCAGCTCCTTTCAGCTGAGGACAGTTCCCCGGAGAAGGAGAGCAGCTATAAGCCATTAAAAGCCACACTCACAGGAGCTGGGGGATGAGAGCACAGGCTCAGAAAGGGGGTATGGGTTGAGGACCACACATCTATTGCAGTAGGGAGGAAGGAACTGCAATTGGCCTAATTCACAACAGTCATAGTGGTTGCTTCCTTCTGGCCCAGTCTAAGGAGAGCTAAGCTGTCAACAATGGCTACAGAAGGAGAGAGTCTGGATGATCATCTTTGTACCATGAGATAATCAAAGTGTACGTGACTGGCGGACCAGGGCTAGGCCTCAAACAAAGGGCAGTTAATCCATACGTTGGCCAATGAGTTATGATAAGACCAGATATAAAAGATGAGCTGGGGCGATCAGCTTTCTTAGTTTGAATATTTGAAGTAGGTAGTATTGGGAGCAGGAGTTGAAAAGTCAGAGAGGTCATAATGATTTAATGTATAGGCCAGAGTTATGAGGGAAGCAGCAACTATGAGTAAGTAGCAACCATGAGGTAGAGAAAAGGCATACAGATGTATAAGGTAAGGAAACCATTTGCTGGAGAAATGTAGGATGGAAGACAAAGTAGAAACAAAGGGTAGCTGAATCACGTTGGTAGAGCTTCTGAGCAAAGAACTGCAAAGTCCTGATGTTACTTTTATTTCATCAGATAGGGAAAGATTTCAAAAAGTATGAGCAGGAAACACTGGATTGGACAAATTACCCTCTGGAGAGGGTAGATAATATTGTTTGCGTGATCTTGTTTTGTCAAACACTGAAATGCATCTGGTATGCTTGAAAGTGGAATGTTCTGCATAAGACAGACTAGAGATTCCTGGAGGCCAGCGTGCTGCCAGAAGGAAAATGGTAAAGAAGGTGACTGAAGAAGAGAGATGCCCAAGCAGAATTTTAAAGTTGTTAATGGTGGAGTGTGCAATGTAAACCACTTTACACAGTGATTTTTTTGTTTGTTTTTGGATGAAGTGTGATTAAACTATGAGGATGAGGGAACAGGTGACATCTACGCTACCCAATATTATTTGGTAAATGCCCTGATAAAGGGTGTGCAAAGAATTCCAAGTGAACTCACAGGAAGAGCATTTGCCGATCAGTGAAGGATTTCTGAGGAGCCGAAGCCAGAGAGAAGCTCAAAGGATGGGAAGGGGTTGGCCTGGTGAAGAGGAAGGAAGCTCAGATCGTTGTTCTGGACAATAGTGGGAAGTGTTGGACTCGATTATGTCTACAGGTCTTGCTAGCTTTGAGTCAATGACTCTTGATAGTGTTCTTCTTGAGTATAAGATCCTGGGCATTCTGATCTCCCTCAGCAGGTGGAGAGAGAAGCTTGGGTGGCCTGGGCTGGAGTTTAGTAAGGTGAGTCATTTCCACAATGCTGTGAGGTTTCTGAAACAGTGATAAGGTGAGGCTAGAACCTGGTTAGGTTATCACAACTCATCCCCTCTCCCCTGTGAGAATATTCTGTAAGAGGCATGAAATATGTAAATTTTAAAGTCAAACAGAATGTCAAATTCTCCACGAATTGCTAGATATTCCTGACGTTTGAATTACGAACTCTTTGACCCAAGAAAACAATGTGTGTGCATATGTGTGTATAGGTGTGTTTATGTGTGTGCATGTGAAAACATATCTATAGATCTACTTTTATGAGGTCAAGAGACTCTTAGACATACTTTGTTATTTTTACATTTACCCTTTGCATGTAAGGTTTGGTCAATTGATTTCCTGAACATGCCATTAAAACAGATCTCAAGATAATAATGGAGAAGCTACAAAATACACAATAAAATTAAACAATAAAACAACAACAAAAAAGACGGGGTGGGTATACTGAGAACAAGCTCATAGCAGAATGAGCCCTCATTGTATGTGGTGGTGGTGTTTGTGTGTGTTTGTGAGTGTCTAATTATATGGTAAGAGAACATTTAACATTAATTCAGCAGAAACGTCTCAGTAATCAGTGATTTACCTGGCTGTGAAATTCGTGGGTTCCTCTTGTTTCCTTTTGGAAATACTTTATAAAGCTGCTATAGATCTTTCCTCCACCCTACTTTCTGGAGAGTATCAGAGAGAGAATTTCCCAGCTTTTGGTGCTAACAATGCTAATCTTAGACACTTAGAGTCTTTAATTTTAAATGGAATATTTTCTCTGTTCCCACTGAGTGTTGTCAAAAATGAAATACAACCACTACAAGAAAAAGTATTAATCAGATCAATTCAAGGTCAGAACTTAAATGGAATGCTTTAAAAATCAAAACAGTGTGCCCCTAATGTGATAATACGTACTTATAAACAGGGCTTTGTGGCCGATGCCATCAACCACTTTGGAAAATCTTGCCAATAATATTATTGCCATAAAAATTGAACAGTTGATTAGTGGGTTACTTAAAACTGTAACATTAGCCTTTAGAGGATTTATTTAAATCTAATTTAAAAAGAGTTCCTTAATATTTATTTTAACAGAAGTTTACTTAGAAATTTAAGATTAGAAAATAGTTTCAAATGAGTGCTGCTGAAACTAAAAGAAGTTGGATATGTGGCTTTTTTCCAAGGTGGTCGTATTCCCCTCAGGGCCAATTTGTCATTGATGAAACATCTGTCCAAAACCATTCATGTGTGTTTTGAGAACCTAGGATCAATCAAACTCTCTGTTTGGATAGGCAACTATTGTTTTCTAAGTGAAGATGGATGATGAAAGGTGAATATAATATTTTTAGGTTTAACTTTTTTTAGGTCTGTTTTTCTTAAATTGGAAAGATACCAGATGGGTATTTTGTGCTTTTGCCTTATCTCACAATTAAGTTCTTATTGGAAACTCAGAAAAGGAAACAGTCAAAGGGTATTTAGAAGTCTTATGAGATAGTTTATTTTGTGCTAATGGCATTTTCTTATGGAACTCTTTGAATATACTGCCAGTGATGGAACTGGATGTTTATAAAAACAAATTACTAAAGATTTTTCTATTTTGAGACAGTTTTTTTCTTTTTTGAGGTACCTTAGCCACAATGTCATTTTACTATTCAAGGGTCTACATACTCCATTTTCAGTCTTCCAGATCTTTCCCCTCTCTGTTCTGGCCACAGATATACATGAGACATATTGTGGTAATATGTATGTGAGCTGGAATTTTTAATCTTTGTGGATGTAGGATAAATGATAACTTTAAATTGGAATCTCTAGAAAGAGATATATACTGTAGGTTAAACTTTTTACTTAACCATTTGTTCATTTATTCACTAAGCATTAACTGAACACCAGCTCTTGGACACATTTTACATTACACCATAATTAACTGTTTAATGATCTCTTTTATCAGACTGTGAGAATGTCTATTTGAGCGGCTGGATTAATGGCTAACATTTAGTACATTTTGTATACATACTTGTCAAACAAATAAATTAATGTGAGGATTGACGAATGATTTTAAGAAATGCAGGGAAGTGGAAAGGAGACACCTAACATTTATTTAGTATGTAATATGTGTTAGATGTTTTGTGAATCACTTCACTTACGTTGTCTTTGTTTTATTCAACTCTTACAGTAAACCTTTGAGGAGCATGAAAATAAATAGACTCAGGGAGATTGAGTGACTTGCTCAAAGTCGGTGGGCTAGTAAGTTGGAACTCAACGTTGAGCTCATGTGTGTATGATCTCAGAGTCCCTGTGCTTAGATTGCAACATCTGGCCACCACACAGAAATCCTAGCCACTCTACCAGCTTAATGGAGAAAAAAAAATTCTTTTACCACTGTATTATAGTAAAAGGAAATTTAATAAGCTTCAAACTGATTCTATTAAAACATTTCTTTTAATGAAGTAGCCACTACTATGAGTTCTCTCTAAAATTGGGATGGGGGACAGCGGGGGTGATTACAGTTTTAAAAGTTCTGGCCAATTAAAAAGGATACAAAACATAAATTTTTACAGTAAATATAGGAAAGTAAGAAAAAATTATTGTAGTTAATATATTTGGATACCTAGAAGAGTCAAAGTCTCAACTAAAAATTATTAAAATTTAAGTGAATTAAAGTAGTCAGATGTATGATACACACAACAGCAATTACCATTTTTCTTTAATTCATTCAATAAATATTATGTGAAGTTACATTCTAAATATTAGGAATGCAATGGGGAACAAGAGAGGCAAAAATCTCACTGAGCTAATGTTCTTAAGGGAGGAGACAAATAATGTTATTTATTCTAGCAATTAGTGTATATGTAGTGCTTATGTGCTAGATGCTCATTTTTCTAAGTGCTCCTCTCTCTTTCTCTCTTTCTTCTTTCACACAAATACACAAACTTGTTTAAATCACATGATTTAATAGCCCTATGAGGTAGGTTCTATTAGGATTCCCATTTTACAGATGTGAAAAATGAATCATAGAAAGTTAAGGAAGTTGCCCGTGGTCATAACAGTGAGTGGTGGAGATATGTTTCCCATCTGGACAGTTCATGCTCCTATGTCAGGTTTGATTAGTGATATGAAGAAAAAGTAGAGCAGAATAAGGGGATAGAGAATGGCAGGGGTGCTATTTTATTTGGGGTGTTGAACAAAGGCCTTGGGATGAGATGGCATTTGAGAGAGAGAGACTTGACTGAAGTAATAATTTAGCCATGATGTTATCTCAGGATACAAAGAATTCCAAGAAGTGGAAACAGTAGATGCAAAGGTACGGTGGTTGGATGTGCTTCACGTGCAGGAGCGTGCTTGATGTGTTCTAAGTGTGGCAAGGAGTTCAGAGTAGCTAGAATAAAGTGAGTAATGGGGAGGATGGAAATGAGCTCATATAGATAGCTATGGGCCATCATACAGGATCTGAAGACCATATATGAACTTTGGATTATTCTGTTAGAGATGGGAAACCATTAGGAGATTCTCAGCATAGATCTGGCATAACCTAACATTTTAAAAAGGCCCATTCGAATAGCTTTATAGAGACTAGACTGTAGACTTGCAACACTGGAAGCAGAGAGGTTATTTGGGAGACTTTTACAATTTTCTGGGAAGAAGATTGCTTGGACCAGGTGGTAAGAAGTGAGTAGATTTTAGATGTGTTTTGAAAGAAGAACAAACGAGATTTACCGATAGATTGACTCTTTTGGTGTATGAGAATGAAAAGGCAGCATGATTCTATAGTTTTTGGCCTGGGTAATTGGATGAAGAGTTGCTGTTTACTGAGAAGGAGAACTTTGAGGGGAAACCACATTGGGAGTAAGGAAAATCAGGAATTTTGTTTTGAACACTTCAAGTTTTAGATGCCGATTAAACATCTAAGTGGAGATGTTGAGTAGGTCATTGCATATATGAGTCTGGAAACTGGGGCTAGAGCTACACATTTAGGAAGCGTTAAGCCATGAATGATTTTAAAATTAAGGCCTGGATGAGTTCACTGAAGGATGAGTATAGATAGAGGAGAAGTCTGAGGATTGAGTTATAAGGCATTCTGACATCCACAAGTTGGGGCAATGAGAAGGGTCTAGCAAAGGATCTTGGGAAAAAGTGGACAATAAAGTAGGAGGAGACTTAGGGGCCTTGTGTCCCAAAAGTCAAGAAGAAAGTGTTTCAGGGAGGGAGTCATCAACATTGTTGAATGCTGCCAGTGGATTAGATAGGATGAAGACTAATGATTGTTGATGAGGAGGTCACTGGTGACCTTGTCAAGAGTAGTTTGGTGCAGTGATGGCAATGAGAGAGTTTGAAATGGGCTCAAGACAGAATGGGAAGAAAAGAGATAGAGAAAGTGGGCATAGTGAATGCCTGAATTTTACTCTAAAGACAATAGCTTGTGGGATGATGTAAGATTAAGGGAGAAGTTTCATCAATATTAGAGATCTTACAACATGTTTGCATATTCATGAGAATGAATCAGTAGAGAGGAAAAATTGATAAGGCAGGAGAAAGATGGCCATTTGCTGGAGTGAGTTTCTTCAATGGACAAGAAATCTAGTGCATAAGTGGAACATTTGGTTCCATAGGAAATTATGTATATTTCAGTCATTGTAATAGGAGAAGTGCAGAGTACATGAATTAAAATGTGGAGGGTTGGTAGACTTGGAGGTGGGATGATGCAGAAGTTCTCTTTTGAATGTTTCCATTTCTACATGAAATAAGCAGAATCATTTACTGAGCATGAGGAAGGGAGATGCTATGGATAGAATTGTGTCCCTCCTCCCCTACCAAATTCATTTGTTGAAGCTCTGACCCCTGATGTGATGGTATTTGGTGATCGGACATTTGGGAGGAAATTAGTTTTAGATGAGGTCATGAGGATGGGTCCCTTAGGACGCTGTTATAAGAAGCGATACCAGAGAGCTTGCTTCCTCTCTCTTTCCCCCCATGTGACTACACAGTAAGAAGGTGGCCATCTGCAAGCCAGGAAGAGAGCCCTCACCAAGGCAACAAATTGGCCAGCACTTTGAGCTTGGACTTCTTGGGCTCTCAAACTGTAGGAAAATAAATTTCTGTTGTTTAAGCCACTAGTTGCTATTTTGTTACAGTAACCTGGACACACTAATACTGGAGAGGGGGTGTTAGAGATTGGAGAAGTTATATAAAAGTAATATAGGAAAATAGTAGAGCAAATTGACCAGGGAAATGTAATGGAAAGTTTGGATGGCTGCAGTGAGGGCTTAGGTAGGATTTTTATTCATAAATTTAAATTGGACTGTTCAGCATGGTTTTGAGTTCTATTCTAGCTATATTCAGCTACTTCAGTGTATTGAGAGCAGTGTTGGATAACTAGATTTGAGTTACTGTGATATATAATGGAGGGAAGGGGAAAGGGCATTGGGCTGTTCACAACCATACAGTAAACGTATTGTATAGAGATCATGTCAACAGTGGTGCTATAATTATAAATTATGATGATTGTGAGATACATATAATCCATTAAATAAATTCTGAGAGATGTGGTGGGTTTGTAATGTGTCCCCTTGGCTAGGCTGAAGTACATTTCCCAGAACTCCCTTTCCTGTATATTTCCAGCTAGAATGGGCTGCAATAGACATTTTTATAGGCTATTTGGAAGGTGGTAAACAGTGGTCTGTCTCAAATCTTGGTATGGCACAGTAACTGGGTCTGCAGTTTCACATTTCCCTGGATCCTTTTTCAACTCTGCTACTCCTGGCAGGTGTGTGTTTACTCCATGATGAAAGGCACCAACTTTCTGCACAGGGTACACACATCATCAAGATCACAAGTGGTGAGAATGGACATGGGTTTTGTCCTTTCCTCATGGGTTCCAGCTCCTTCTTCTGAGTTCCAGCTTGTCCCTGTTCTTCCCTATGCTACATCCATCTTCTCTTCCCGACTTCCCACCCTACAGACTTTAAGCTTTAGCATCAAATGAAAGATAACAGCCTTACAGACACTACTCAGCCAGCTTTCATAACTGCATAAGACCCAGTCCCAGTAACAAATTCCTTATCTTACGTATAGTCATTCTGCTTCTCTGATGGAATTGTGATACAAGAGATTATAAAAGAAGTACTAAACAAATGGAAGAACACGTATTGGAAGCCTGGAAGATTAACTATTGTATAGGTGTCAATTCTCCCCAAATTCATTTATGAATTTAACAGCCCTGATAAAAATTCAGGTGTATATGTCTCAGAACTTAACAATGTCAGTAAGAATACTTTAATAGTAAGTATGTGACAGAGCACAGAAAGCCACTGCACTGAATCGCTGAGGAGGCCTGGTGTGAGAATAAGAATAGAACACAGAAGTAGCCCGATTCTGTGCTATGGTGAACCATTACATAGTTAAATTGTGTGAAACATCTGTAGCAAGAAATCATAAACTAGGAACCAAGATTTTCATTTCAGGTGTCAGGAATCAAGTGGAATAAAATTGTAGTTATAGCTTGCACATATATGATGCTTTACGTGTGAGGCCCTTATTTTCTAACTGCTACACACACATACCTACACATCCACTTACACACACACCAGCTCATTTAGTCAAAACAACAGATCTATGAGGTAGGTCCTATTATTGTTCCTATTTTTCAGGCAAGAAAATTGAATCACAGAGAGATTAAGAACCTTGCCCACGATCACATGAGAAAGTAACAGTAAGGTCACACCAGAGATTAATAGAGGTCACAACTCCCACCCCACCAGCCTCATGGATTTCCTCATTGTGATGTGAGCTCTGCTATTTGAGACCTTCACCCTGGAAGAGCAAAGGCAGGCAGGTGATGGAGTGGACCAATACCTACAAGGTTCTCCTGAGAGGAAGGCAGCAGCAATTCATCCTGTAACTAACTGGATCCATCTGCACTGTTGAAGATGGAGAAAATCATCTCCATGAGCAGAGCTAAGTAAGAACAACTGATCCTGTCATTATTCTTGTGGGTTGCTGGGTTGTTGGAACACAGTTGACAGAGTGGCCAAGGGATAGACTATTGAGTGAAATATATGTGGGGCAAGAATCAAAAGTTGTTTAACATCCTGACCTTATGAGTGGGGCATTTTCGTGCATGCCAACATAAGGACACTCCTTCAGCTCATTGTCATGCCAAGTTGGATCACCTCACCTGATAGATGAGCAATCAGAATAGAGAGAGAGAGATGTTATGTTGCTCCAGGCCCATAAACCTGTGGTCTCACAGTCAAAAAAATGAGGCAGCAACTGTGACTAGAACATGTTCTGCCTCCAGGGAGTAGGAAATTGTTGGTGTGTGTTTGTGAGAAGGGAAGGACTTGGAGGATTACTATTTTTTATAAAATGCTTTGTAAGGTTTTTAAGTCTTTATGTGCATATTTGTCTCTGATTTTTAAAAAATGCACTAAAAACTATAATGAGACCCAATTCTTCACCTATCACATCAGCAAAGATGCTAGTAAGCCTGGGATGAAAACACTAGTAAGTTAGGATG
The DNA here is from genome assembly GCA_031878705.1 of Tapirus indicus. Lineage (NCBI taxonomy): Eukaryota > Metazoa > Chordata > Mammalia > Perissodactyla > Tapiridae > Tapirus > Tapirus indicus. Next base: position 31,860,461 of record CM062935.1, on the reverse strand, counting down.
GAATGCACCAGTTATTGCTGGTGGCAGAGTTAATTCGTATGACCTTTCCGGAAAGCAATTTATCGATACGTATGAAGAGTCTTAAGAAACTTGATGTCCACCGAACAGTAATTCCACCCCTGAGAATCTACCATAATAAAATAACTCTAAATATAGAAAGGAGCTTTACACTCAAGAAGTTCATAGGATCATCATTAATAATTGTGAAAAACTGGAAACAGAATGCCCAATAGAAGGAAAAAATTAAATAAAGTATGGTACATTTGCTCATTAAATTATTGTATACCACTGAAAATATTTATAAAGATTATGTAAGAACATGCAAAATACTAATGGAATAATGTTAAGTGAGAAGAGTAGGATATAAAACCACATATACAATTATATTTACTTTTTTTGTGAGGAAGATTAGCCCTGAGCTAACATCTGTTACCAATCCTCCTCTTTTGCTGAGGAAGACTGGCCCTGGGCTAACATCCGTGCCCATCTTTCTCTACTTTATATGGGACGCCACCGTAGCATGGCTGACAAGCAGTGTGTCTGTCCGTGCCTGGGATCTGAACATGTGAACCCCGGGCCGCCAAAGCAGACTGTGCGAACTTAACCACTACGCCACTGGGCCGGCCCCTATATTTATTTTTTAAGTGCACATTTTTTTGTCAAAGGCTTAGAAGACAATAGACCAAAACTGTTAGGAAAAATAGTTGAAAGTAACTGGTAAGAAAATTGATGATTATCCCCTCTTTATTTCTACTTGTCTGAGTTTTCAAGTCTATTTATGAATATATTTTGAATGAAAAAATTAAATGTAATATGCGATAACAATAGTGTATATTTAATCATCAGAGAGAAGGACAAACTGTAATAAACAAGCTCGAGCCCCTTAAGCTGATTGTCGTTAATGCCAGAGCAAAGTCCTAACACTTGAAAAATGGAATTTAATGTTCTATTGTAGCCGTTACAGGAACAACTTTCAAAGTGAAGCTCATAATGGAACCTAAAATAAATGTTCTGGGTATGTGGCAGAGCTGGGTTTATCTGAAATCAGTTGACTCAAAAACTGTTGTGATTAACTTGCATGGACAAGCTGGAATTTAACTTAAATATTTGGTTATATTGCATCCATCTTGCTTATTCCACTGAAAAAGCTAATATTGTAACGTGAAAGGGTTGGGTTGGGAAGTAAAGAGAAATTACGGACAAATGTGTTTTAGATTAGAGACTCTCCTAGACCATAGCTCCGAGGTGGAATTATTCATTGGCATGAATGCTTCTTTTCAAAACTGTATATGGTGCAGAAGCAAAGGTGTGTGTGTGTGTGCCAGGTTTTCTCAGGTTCTCTCCCATTTCTGTGTAGTCACTTGAACTGGGATTTGAGTTAGGAGATGGCAGTCAGGACTTCTAATTTGTGACCAATTCACGTAGCATTTTTTATTTTTCTTTTTATTGTCTTCTGAAGGACTGGTTGTTGTTAGTGCATAGCTTTTTAGAAATGTTTAAAAGCATAATAAATAGGATTTCTTGGTTACTGCCCTAAATTAGGGTTTAAGTATATTTTAAAGAAAAAATCCAGCCATTTGCGACAACACAGATGGACCTTGAGGGCATTATGCTGAGTGAAATAAGTCAGACAGAGACAAATACTATATGTTATAACTAATATTTGGAATCTAAAAAAGGAAAAGAACAAACTCATAGATACAGAGAACAGATTTGTGGTTTCCAGAGGTGAGGGGTGGGGAGTGGGCGAAACGGGTGAAGGGGGTCAAAAGGTACAAGCTTCCAGTTATAAAATAAGTCCTGGGGATGTAACATACAACATGGTGACTACAGTTAACAATACTGTATTGTATATTTGAAAGTTTCCAAGAGAGTATTTCCTAAAAGTTTTCATCAAAACAAAACAAAAAAATCGTAACTATGTCTGGTTATGAATGTTAACTAAACTTATTGTGGTAATCATTTTGAAATATGTACTTATATCATATCATTATGTTGTACACCTAAAACTAATAGAACATTATATGTCAATTATATCTCAATAAAAAAGATAAAATATGAGAAAAAGTAAAATAAGTAATACTTTTGGATATATAAATCTGAATTACACTGATAGACCCACAAGATACTATATATAATTTTACTTTTGTAAAAAAAGTACCCCATGCTCTTTTCCAAATGTGGCATTAGTTATTCTTTATTACAAAAGATAGTAGTAAAGAAAATATAACAGGATAGCTCTTTCTATGCATATGGACATTTGCGAATTTTAGAAGATAGACACATGTAATAGATCAGGTCACTGAATTTTTGCTTTTTTCTCTTTTTCTGCATTCCCTGTAAGACACTTATATTACAGGAGTCTGTACATTCTGTCTATGCTGACACTCTCTGCTATTTTTATTTTCAAACTCGACTGCTGCCTTCAGCATTGTGCAATGTTTGGCTAGCATCACGTTTTGGCTGTGTCAGGAGTTTCTTATGTTATGCATTATTGCAGTAGATTTTGTTACTGATTCCAGATATGTTTATATGTCTTTCTTGTTCTCAGATTCTGGAGGTTAATCTATCTAGCATTATTCCTTTTCTTGCAGAAAGAAATCTGGGAATCCTGGAGAGTTGGATGAAATCATCACAAAAAATGGAAAAAAAAATAACTGAATGAAGTCTTTGGAGAGAAAACTGCAAACTGACTCAAAGGAAAACCTTCCATAGGTCTGAAAAATATCAGACAAGTTTAGAAGTATTTTTATGCATAGTCCCTTCACATTCTTGCTGAGTGTTAGAAGTAAAAAAAAGTTCAATGATAGGTTCTTAAATGCATAAAATGGGGTATGGGCTTCTGGAATTGAAACTGGCTTTGTTTTTGGCCAACAAGAGAATAGCAGCATGCCAAAAGTGGCCAGTGCAGTAGCTGGTAGTGTTTTTCTTGGTTAATCAATATGATGGACAGGTGGACACAGATGGATTTATCTCGAAGGCTGTTCTAGCCAACCGGGTTTTCATAGAGAGGGCTCCATTTTAATCTCTGTCTCAATATATCCAATATATGGATACACATGAATCATTGGATATAAGCTAAACAGTTTTATTTGTATCTCCTATTACTCCTTTAAAATTTATTTAGTTGAGGAAAGCTTTTCTCTGTCCATAAGATTAGAATTTAGCAGATCTCAAAATGTTTCTGCTCACTCTTACAGCATGCAGTTACTTTAAGAGATAAGATACAGTCTCAATGCAAAATTTAAAAAATAATCCGGTGTAAAATATTAATTAGCATTTTGATTTTTAATCCAGAGTAAGAAGTCCAGGCCTGTAGATGGTAGGCTGGGGCATTTGGGGAGAAGAAAGAACTTATCTGTAACTTTCCTGGACTTGGACTCGTCAAGTGGTAGTTTTGGACCATGCCACAGATGAAGAGGGAGGAGGGAAGAAAGGGAAATAGGAAAGAGATGTTCTTTCCTGGCTGGCGACTGGTATCTTCATAAGCTGGCTTCTCACTCTGGTCCTGGTGGGTGTTTGTAGCTGATGCTTTCTCCTGTGGTACTTTGAAGACCCCTGAGTGGCCCTTTATAGTGGCAGCTGCCAGCATGAGTAGTCTTTCCTTCTGCCCTCAGCCCCGGTGTTGACACATTCTTCATCTTGGTGCTGCATATATGTCCTTTTATGCTCCAGACCAGCTCTCTCCCCTCAGGCCCACGTTGGGTCCATGGAAATCAAACGTTCCTTTCCTAGTGGAAGTATAGTTCCTTTGTAAACACAGCCCTGTCCTCTCTTTATTGTCCTGAAATAGGACACTTGAACATTCTTAGTCCATAGTATCCCCCAACTATGGAGAAGATCCGGCCCTCCAAGGGTTCTGGCTGAAGCCCTTACTTGCATTGAGATGAGCTATGACAAACTCCTCTCCCTTCCCCGTGGAGGTGGGGCTCAAGCCAAGCTTTTTCCATAGAAACATCCCCAACAATATCCCAGTCATTCTCTGAATGCTATAACCCATTTTTATATTCTTAATCTGACTGAGTGGCCCAAGAAGTGTGGAACCAGTTTTGTAGATTTTATTTGCATGTTCTGCATTTTGTCTGGACCTAGCTTTGCCTTTTGTATTTTGTTGCCTGGATCAAAACTTCAGTTAACACTGTGTTAACTGATGTGAACTCCAGTGATAGTCCTATTACTTTGATCTTAGCCTACGATTGCCAGGTAAAATAGAGGACGTTCACTTAAATTGAATTTCAGATAAACAATGAATAAATTTTTAGTATGTTTATGTCCCATGCACTATTGGAGACATATATAAACTAAAAAAATTATTCATTGTTTATCTGAAATTCAAATTTAACTGGGCATCCTGTATTTAATTTGCTAAATCTGGCAATCTTCTCTTAGCTAAAACACTTTAAATGCAAATGAAAAACATTTTGATTAACACTTCATTATCTGTGGGGCTAATATGTATGTATGTATGTCTCTCATGTCCAATTTGGATAACCTGTGCTAGAGGCATAAAATAACTGTTTAGCAATATGCATGGTTTTGATGGCAATGTGTATGGTTCTGCCATACATATTGTATGTATGTAGGATTTGCCATCTTCCTGGCTATTAATCTGCCTTGTGTCTACACTTGTGTAATGAATCTTGAGGGTAGCACAAAGCCTGTTTTCCCTTAGCCATGTTGAGGCTTGGTTTGAGGAGGGTTATATGATGAAAAAAGCATTTTGGTACAAAGAATAAGCTGTTTGTTCTGCTATTAAACACTTCTTAACTGCTTGCATTTATCTATTTACTCTTTAACTCATAAATACTTGTTATTTATTATGTGTCTTGTAAGGAGTTCAAAATGCATTACAGATGCATCCCATTAAGGCTCTCTGATTCCACTGTTGATATTATTAGATATCGTGCTATGATCATGGTTTTAATGGTAAACACAGAGGTTGAGCAATGAGGTTACCAAAATCATAGAACAATAAAGCCATTTACTAAATCAAGGTTTCTGCTCAACATTTTTAGTTCACATCATGAGATTCACTTAGTGATGCATTTTTCGTGAGAAGGAGTAGTTTTGCAGCTTTTCATGTATTCCTGAGATCCTGGTTTGGTGGTAAATGGAGAGAGAGATTTTTCACAGTAATATCGCTGAGGTGCGTTTGGATTGTAGAGTACCTGAGAGGAGTGTAGGAAGGTGTTTCATGGAAGATGGGATCCTCCTTAGCTGCAAAGTCTGAAAATTTTAGCAGAATATAGTGTGGTAGAAAAAGAGAATTTATAGAAATTACCTGGGTGGTGCTTTAAATATGTAACAAGTGTTTCTGATTATAGATAGCAAAATTTATTATTTTTCTTTCATAGCTTGAGAGTTTATAGCATTGCCACTGTAATATTTCACTATTCCTAAACTTAAGAGGACAGGGTCTCAATGACGATTATCTTATATTTGTGAGAAATTCATAGGATGGAATGGGAGAGAACTACCTTAAGAGAAGCTAATGTGAGGGGGGAAAAATAAAAATCATAAATGTAATCTGGTCATCTTAAACCACCACAAATTCAACACACGCTAATGGTGTGATGGCACTGGATACAATATGAATGTCATCTTGGTTGGCAATAATGGAAGTATACGGGTGTGACCACCTCGGTGCTCACTTCTGGGTGTAATGGAAGATGTGCAAGGGCTCACAAAGTTTATGTGAAGAAGAGAAGATTTAAGTGGGACATTCTAGCTATCTTCAAATATCCAGAATACTCCCTTAGGTAGAAGAAGGATGGACCAAGTGTAACGGCAGAGTGTAACCATAGTATCAATGAGTAGAACTTACCAGGAGACACATTTCAGCCTGTCACTGACTAACAAATAGAACGATCTAAAAACAAAACTGGCTGTTTTGTTTGATAGCAAATGGCCTCTTGAGAAAAAGCTTACTTAAAGCTCAGATGATCACCTTTCAAAATTGTAGATTAAATAGATGGTTTAAATTCTTTCCAACTCTATGATTTCATGACTATGATACTCTCATAGAACATGAGAATAGTTAAAATGTATAGAGTACTTGCTATCTTCAGGCACTGTCCTAAGGATATGCATTCATTCATTCATTTAGAAAATATTAACTAACTATTAAGTACAAGGCATTGTTAAAGGCCCAAAGGTTATATCAAATTTTTGCCTTCATAGAGTGATATTCTAAATAGCGTAAGTAAATAAGTTATATAAGTAAGCAAGAAAATGATACACATTAGAAAAATAGAGCCAGGAAATGGGATGGGGAGTCCTAAGGGAGGATTTGCAATTTTAAATAGGGGAGATTGCTGAGAAGATTATATTTCAGTGAAGGTTTGAAGGGAGTGAGAGAGCAAACCATATGAATATCTAGGGAAGGGATGATCCATGCAGCAGGAACAGCAAGTACAAAGGCCCTGAAGCAAGACTTGCCTTTTGTTCTGGATGAACAGCAAGGAGACCTATGTGGCTGGAAACAAGTGGCACAGTGGAGAGTAGTAGGAGTTAAGGTCAGAGACGTAACAAGGGACCAGCTTTTGTAGGGTCTTCCAGGTCCTGGTTGATAATTTGCTTTTTCCTCTGAGCAAGATGGGCAGCCATTGAAGGGTTCTGGCAGAGAAGTGACATGCTGTGGCTTATGCCATGATTTGCAGAGAATAGATTATAGGGAACAAGGAAGATAGTTAGGGGGCTGTTACAATCAATAATCCAGAAGAGAGATGATGGTAGCTGGCACCAAGGTGGTGGCAGTGGACATGGTGAGAAGTGGTCAAAGGCTGCATTTATTTTGAAGGTAGAGACAGCAGAATTTGCTGACAGATTGGATGTGGGGTGTGAGAGAAAGGAGGGATTAGAATGACTTCAAGGACTTGGGCCTGAGCAAATGGAAGGACTGAGTTGACATGAAATGAGATGGGAAGACTGTGTGGTTTGGATTGGGATGGGAGGGATATCAGCAGCTTTACAAGAATTATCCCTTTAGTCATCTTAAAAACCCTTTGAGGTTACAATCCCCTTTCTATAGATGAGGAAACTGAGGGAGAGAAAGAGTGACTGGGCAGTGTTCAGAGTGCTGAAGGCAAGATTTGAACACAAGCGTCTGACTCAAAACTTGTCCTCCTAACAACTGTGTTGTTGTGTCTCATAATAAAACTGGTTACAACATGGTCTCAGATGTTCCTCAGCAGGGAGCAGATGACGCAGACTTCAATAACACAAACAAAAACTGAGTTGTAGAAATCTGTAGGAGGAAACCTAAGGTCCAGATAAAGGAAAAGACTGAAACTCCAATTCTGAGCACGGACAATGACTCCTGTCTCTCATTGATTATTATTGCAGAAGAGAAACATTTTGAGTAAAGAGATTTTTCTCTGGTTATCTATTTGTTGAATTAAAAAAAAAAACCCTAATTTTTCTAATCTGGAATTGATTCTGTCTCATTTATCTAAATTGAACACGGAGATACTCTTTTTCCCTATTTAAATGGTTTCATTTTCATTTTTAATCATTTTGGCTATCAATTTTCGTCATGATAAAAGACTTTGAAATTTTGTATTATATACTTAGCAGTCTTCCCTTTTTATGAATATTAAAGATAATTTGAAAATATAGCAAAGTATTAAGAACATGCCCAAGGTTACACTAAGAGACAACCATGAATGATTTTTAGTTCATTTCCTTTTTTTCCTTTGCTGAGGAAAATCAGCCCTGAGCTAACATCTGTTGCCAATCTTTCTCATTTTTTGCTTGAGGAAGATCAGCCCTGAGCTAACAGCTGTGACAATCTTCCTTTACTTTTTATGTGGGTCACTGCCACAGCCTGGCTGATGAGTGGTGTGGGTCCGCACCCGGGATCTGAACCCACGAACATAGGCCGCCAAAACAGAGTGTGCCGAACCCAACCACTACACCACGGGGCTGACCCCTACATTTCCTTTTAATAAATTTCCCCTCAGTATTTTTAGTATTTATATTTGTAGATGTTATATATGGTGGCCATTACACTATATATACAGCTTCGTATTATGCTTTTTCACTGACATGATTTCATGATATTTTCCCCATGCTATTAAATTCTTCGTAAATATAATATCCATTCATAATTCTTTTAAGCATTCCCCTGTTGTTGAACTGACCCATAATTTTGTAATGTCTTTTTTAAAAGACTTTCTCTGGCACACTGCTAATATTTTCCAAATACAACTGTTTGTGTTTGGAATGAAAACATATTACGGAGATTGTGCAGTCTGTGATGTGCCAGTGTTGCTGTAAGTTCTCTCTGAATTGGTCATTGGTGAGGGTGAAAGCTTGCCAACTGATAAAGTCACTTTACTAGAGGTCTATGTTTCATGCTCTTTAAGAATTTGGTACCATAAACTTTGTTACAGACATCTCTTTTAAAAGCAGGCAAAGAAGTGGTGTGACCCATGCCAATATTTGTATTTTTGTTAGTCTTCTTGGAACTCTTACAGGAAGCAATAAATACAAGCCTCTCCAAATAATAACGTGAACTTCTACTTTATTTTAATGATTTTTTTTTTTTTTGCACTAAGTGGTGCTTAACTGTTTAATATCTTTCAGGGATTAAAAACTAAGCTATTGCTGTAGTCTATGATGACCACATTGGGAAATATCTGTAAATTTCAAATTTGGGGATTAAATTTGCTAATGCTCTGTAAGTATTCTGCATTTTCTTGTGTATAATGAATAAATTCTAATATTGATTTCTATTTCTACTTGAACCAACTCTTGATTTGAATATAAAATGACTTCAATAACTTGGTGATGAATCTATGATGATGCTATGTGCCTACTTTATTTTTACCTAGAAATAAATAAATTTAAATCTCAGCAATTTTCCCGAAATATTTGTGGTAGCTCATGATTAAGTCATCTAAAATATCCAAAAGATAAATTTTAGCTTATTTAACCTGGTTGAATAAATAGGTAGGTAGTTAAGAGCAAATTATATTTGAGAAAAACTCCTATATAATTAGATGGCCAATTTTAAAAGTTGAATATGAAAAATATATATACCTAGCATTAAGATTATGTTGAGTTGAGCTGGCCTGGTGGTGTAGTGGTTAAATTTGTACTCTCTGCTTCGGTGGCCCGGGGTTCGCAGATTCGGATCCCGGGTGCAGACCGATGTACCACTTGTCAAGCCATGCTGTGGTAGTGTCCCATATAAGTAGAGGAAGATGGGCATGGATGTTAGCCCAGGGCCAGTCTTCCTCAGCAAAAAGAGGAGGATTGGCAATGGATGTTAGCTCAGAGCTAATCTTCCTTACCAAAAAAAAACCCCCAAAAAACAAGATTATATTGAGTATAATTTAGTCTTTGATAATTTGTATATTTATTTTTTGAATTATAAAAGATTTAAACTATAAATATAAACTGCTCTTATTGTGGATATTTTGAAGTTTACTGAGAAAAAACCCAAGAATATTAGAGTTGGAAGGGCCTACAAAGTTAATCTAGTGAAAACTTACTAGAAGATCAGAGTCAAATAAGTTCAAATAATGCATAGTCAAAAACAAGCTCCAGGTTGTCTGACCTCTCATTCATAGATTTTTTTTCCACAATAGCAAATTAATCACTCTTCCTTCTGAGGCATAGGCTTGTACAGATGACTTAACGTTGGGTTAATAAACTTCTTGTCCAAAGATCCCAAAAGAGGAGTGATATTACCAAGATGATGACATAGGTTGTTCTTGACTTCGCTCCCCCTCACAAGAAAAACTAACAAGTCTTTGTGGACAAGACACCACTGAGAAAATTCTAGAACACAGGGTGAGGCTGGAGCACCCCCTTGCACCACAGAGACCAAGATAGACTGCATTAGAAGTGCAATAGGAGCATCTACAAGCTGTTTGCATTGCCCCTTCCCCAAGCCACCACAGCACCACACGAAGAGGTCCCCCCTGAGCCTATGGTTTCTATAGTGGGAAAAGAGAACCCAAGGTGGACATCCAGCTTCCCCAGCATTGTGGGTCACTTCCTGGGAGCCCCCACTCTAGTCTTACCCCACAGGATTGTGGGGGAATCTGTGAAGCTTGACCACTGAGAATCTGTGATGGATAAGGGGGGAGGGGTATGCAACAGCCAGTGCTCAGATCTCAGCAGAATGAGTTCCTATCCACAGCACCAGAGTAATAATCCAAATCAGCACCTTCACTCATCTGCAGAGCCAAGATAAAGGTGCGATCTGACCAGAGAACTTGGCAGAGTGCAGGTCTGCCTGATTCAAGTCCTCAAACAAAATGCCTTGCTGGCCCTGGAACTTGGTCAAGACCACAAACAAAGAGCCTTTCCAGCCTTGGAGCTGGTTGGTTCTCCAGCTTCCCCCAGCAGGAAACTAACTTGTAGCCCCTCCCACTGCTGAATACAGCCTTCAGCCCAGCCAAGCCAGGGAACCTAACCAGAGCACATGCTAAGCTGTGTAGCCCAGCCAACAGCACTGCTTAGAGGGGCACTTGAACACAGAGCACAGCTCATGGCTTTCCCTATCTGTAGATCAAAACCAGTGTTCCCACCTGGCCAGGAAGCTCAGTGAAAAGTCTTTCCTAATTCAGGTCCCCAAACAGTGAGCTGTCTGGGCCCCGGGGCCCATTCTGCCACCCTGCCAGGGCAGGGAAAGTAATTCATAGCCCTACTTATTGCTGAGAATAACACCTAGCCCTGACGTCTAGGAAGCCTGAATGGAGAACCCAGGCAACTGCAGAGCTCATTCTACAGCCTTGCTTGGGTAGGGAACTAAGTCAGCAGTCATATCCAACTGATCTCCACCAGTGGCATAGCTCCCTTCCCCACCTCAGCTTGGGCAGTGGCCTCACCCAAAAATAGACCCTGGTAGCAAGCCTCATCTGTCCCAGGACAATACCAGCAAACATGGCCAGAAATCCAAACTGAACTGACTGGTGAAGATCTATCTCTGCCAAAATGAACTCATAAAGTCTGGAAGAGGAGACTGCTTACTCAAATGCACAGATACCAATGTAACGGATCAAGGATCATGAAAAATCAAAGAAAACTAATAAAGCTCACCAAAGAAAAGTAACAAAGCTCCAATAACTGACTCCAAAGAAATGGAGATCTATGAACTGTCAGACAAAGAATTCAAAATAATCCTCTTAAAGAAGGTTAGCAAACTACAAGAACACACAGAAAGACAACTAAACAAAATTAGGAAAACAATGCATGAACAAAATAAGTTCAACAGCAACAACAACAAAACCACCCAAAATCCTAGAGCTGAAAAATACAATGACTGAACTGAGGAACTCAATACAGAGCTTCAAAATCAGACTTAACCATGCAGAAGAAAGAATCAGTGACCTGGAAGACAGGATATTTGAAGTATCAAGTCAGAGGAGCAAAAAGAAAAAAAAGAATGAAAAAGAATGAAGAAAGCCTACAGGACTTATGAGACACAACCAAAAGAAACAATATTCACATTATGGGAAGAATAAGAGAAGAATAAGAGAAAGAAAAAGGGACAGAAGGTATATTTAAAGCAATAATAGCTGAAAACTTCCCAAACCTGGGGAGAGAAATAAACATCCAGATCCCTGAGGCCTAAAGGACCCCAAATAGGTCAAACCTTAATAGAGATACACTGAGATGCATTATAATTAAATTGTTAAAAGTCAAAAACAAAGAAAGAATTTTGAAAACAGCAAGAAAGAGACAAGTTACATGTAAGGGAATCCCCATAAGACTATCAGCAGATTTCTCAACAGAAGCACTTCATGCCAGGAGATAATTGACTGATGTATTCAAAATACTGAAAGGATAAAACTGTCAACCAAGAATTCTATATCCAGCAAAGCAGTCTTTCAGAAATGAAGATGAGATAAAGACTTTCCCAAATGAAGAAAAGCTAAGGGAGTTCATCATCACTAGATCTGCCTTACAAGAAATGCTAAAGGGAGTTTTTTGAGTGGGAGTAAAAGGATGCTAATTAACATCATAAAAACATAAGGAGGTAGCATAAACCTCACTGGTAATGGTAAATATATAGTCAAAGTTAGATTCTGTAATATGGTAATAGTGGTGTGTAATTCACTTACAACTCTAGTTTAAAAGTTAAAAGTCAAACATAATAAAAACAATCACAACTACAATAATCTGTATTGGATACACAATTTAAAAAATATATAAACTGCAGCATCAGTAACCTAAAATCTGAGGGGGAAGAGAAGTACAAGTGCAAAGTTTAAGAATGCTGTCAAAGTTCAGTTCTTATCAGCTTAAAATAGGGGGTTATAATTTTAAGATATTTCATGTAAGCCTCATGGTAACCACAAAGGAAAAGCCTATAGTAATTACACAAAAGAACATGATAAAGAAGTCAAAGCAAAGTGATAATAAAAGACATCAAAACACCCACAGAAAAGATAGCAGGTAAGAAACGAGGACCAATAGATCTACAAAATAGCCAGAAAAAATTTATGAAATGGCAATGCTAAGTCCTTACCTATCAATAATTGCTTTAAATGTGAATGGATTAAATTCTCCAATCAAAAGACATGGCATGGCTGAATAAATAAAAAAAAAGATCCCATGATATGCTGCTTACAAGAGACTCACTTTAACCTTACACACACATAGACAGAGTGAAGGGATGGAAAAAGATATTTCAAGCAAATGGTAACAACAACAACAAAAGGTGGGATAGCTATACTTACATCAGACAAAATAGACTTTAAACTAAAAGTGTAAAAAGAGACAAAGAAGTTTGTTATATAATGATAAAGGTGTCAATCCATCAAGATGATGCAACAATTGTAAATATTTATGTACCAACATTGGAGCACCTAGATACATAAAGTAAAAACTAACAGAGCTAAAAGAAGAAATAAACAGCAATACAATAATAGGTGGGGACTTTAATATCCCACTCTCAACAATGGATAGATCATCTAGAGAGAGAATCAATAAGGAAACATCAGATTTGAACAACATTTAGACCAAATGGACCTAACAGACATACACAGTATATTCTATTGGACAACAGCAGAATAGACTTTCTTCTCAACTGCACATGGAATATTTTCTAGGACAGAGCATGTGTTGGGCCAAAAAGAAATCTTAGCAAATTCAAGAAGATTGAAATCATACCAAGTATCTTCTCTGACCACAATTGTTTGAAACTAGAAATCAATAACAGGAAGAAAACTGAAAAACTCATGAATAAATGGAAATTAAACAACACTCTCCTGAAAAATCAATGGATCAAAGAAGATCTAAAGAGGAAATAAAGTTTCTTGAGACAAACAAAAATGTAAACACAACATGCCAAAACTTATGAGGTACACAAAAGCAGTTCTGAGAGGTAAGTTCACAGCAATAAATGCCTACATTAAGAAACAAGCAAGATATCACACAAACAACCTAACTCTACATCTCAAGGAACTGAAAAAAGAATAAAGTTAGCCAAATGAAGAAAATAAAGATTAGAGCAGAAATAAATGAAATAGAGAACAGGAAAACAACAGAAAAGATTAACAAAACTAAGAGTTGTTTCTTTGAAAAGATTAACGAAGTTGATAAACCTTTAGCTAGACTAACAAAGGAAAAAATAGAGAGGACCCAAGCAACAAAATTGTAAAAGAAATGAAAAAATTCTTAGAAACATACCACCTACCAAGACTGAATCAACAGGAAATAATGGACCAATTACTAGTAAGAAGATTGAATCAGAAATCAAAAATCTTCCAATGAAGAAAAGTCCAGGACCATTTGGCTTCACTGGTGAATTTTACCAAATATTTAAAAAAGAATTAATGCCAATCCTTCTCAAATTCTTCTACAAAATTAAAAGGTAGGGAGCACTCCCAAACTCATTTTACAAGATCAGCATTACCTGATATCAAAGCCAGAAAAAAACACAAGAAAAGAAAACTACAGGCCAATATCCCTGATGAATATATTTGCAAAATTTGTCAATAAAATACTAGCAGAATGAATTCAGTAGCTCAGTGAAAGAATCATTTATCATGATCAGGTGGGACTTACCTCTAGGATGTTCGACAACGTGATACATCACATGGACAGAATGAAAGAAAAAATCATATGATCATCTCAATAGATGCAGAAAAAGCATTTGAAAAAAATTCAACATCTGTTCATGATAAACCTCTTAACAAATTGAAATTGTTGAAAACATTGAAAGGTTTTCCTCTAAAGTCAGGAATAAGACAAGGGTATCCACTCTTACCACTCTTATTCAACATAGTACTAGAAATCCTAGCCAAAGCAGTCAGGTAAGAAAAAAGAAATAAAAGGTATCAGAATTGGAAAGGAAGAAGTAAAATGGTCTTTATTTGCAGATGACATGATTGTATATATAGACAATCCTAAAGACTCCACCAAAAAATCTAACAAACAAATTCAGTCAAGTTGCAGGATACAAAATTAATACACAAAAATCAGTGGCATTTCATACACTAGCAATGAGTTTTCTGAAAAAGAAATAAAGAAACAATGCTATTTACAATAGCATCAAAAACAATTAAATACTTAGGAATAAATTTAACCAAGAAGGTGAAAGATCTCTAACTCATCAATATAAGACCTTGATGAAGAACAATAAATGGAATAAACAAATAAATGGAAAGGTATTTGTGTTCATAGATTGGAAGAATTAATATCATTAAAATGTCCATATTACCCAGTCATTCATAGATTCCCTGCAATCTCTATCAAGATTACAATGACATTTTTTTTTTTACAGAAGTAGAAAAAAAAATCCTAAAATTTATAGGATCTTTTGTGGAACCACAAAAGACCCTGACTAGCAAAGCAATCCTGAGAAAGAACAAAGCAGGAGGTATCCCATTTCCTGATTTCAAGCTATATTATAAAGCTATAGTAATCAAAACAGTGTGGTACTAGCATATAAAGACACATAGACCAATGCAACAGAATCAAGAGCCCAGAAATAAACCCATTCATATATGATCAACTAATATTTGACAAGGGAGCCTAGAATAGTCAGTGAAGAAAAGACAGTCTGTTCAATAAATTATACTAGGAAAATTGGATATTCACATGAAGAAGAATGAAACTAGACCCCTATCTTCTACCAATCACAAAAATTAACTTAAAATGGAGTAAAGACTTAAACATAAGACCTAAAACCATGAAACTCTTCATACAAAACACTGAAAAAACCTCCTTGACATGGGTCTTGGCAACGATTTTTTGGATATGACACCTAAAGCATAAGGAGCAAAATAAAAAATAAAGTATGACTACATCAAACTAAAAATCTTCTGCACAACTAAAGAAATGATCAACAAAATAAAAAGAAAATCTACCAAATGGGGAAAAAAATATTTGCAAACTATATATATCTGATAAGGGGTTAATATCCAAAATAGATAAAGAACGCATACAACTCAATAGCAAAAAAATAAAAAACAATTCAGTTTAAAAAAATGGGCAAAGGAACTGAATAGAATACCTGGAATATTTTTTCAAAGTAGATATACAAATGGCCAACAGGTACATGAAAATGTGCTCAAAATCACTAATCATCAGGAAAATGCAAATCAAAACCACAATGAGATAGCACCTCACATCTGTTAGACTAGCTATCATTAAAAAGACAAGGTATAACAAATCCTGACGAGGATGTGGAGAAAAGGGAACTCTTGTGCACTGTTGGTGGAATTGTAAATTAGTACAGCCACTCTAGAAAATAGTACAGAAGTTCTTCAAAAAATTAAAAATAGAACTACCATATGATGGAGCAATTCCACTTCTCGGTATTTGTCTAAAGGAAAGGAAAACTAACTCAAAAAGATATTTGCAACCCCATGTTCATAGCAGCATTATTTACAATAGCCAACACTTGTAAACCACCTAAGTGTCCATTGATGGATGAAGGGATAAACAAGTTGAGGTACACACACACACACACACACACACAAATATTATTCAGCCATAAAAAAGGAAATCTTGCCATTTGCAATGACATGGATGGACCTTGAGGGCATTAAGCTAAATGGAATAAGTCGAGAAAGACGACACATATTATATGATCTCACTTATATGTGGAATCTGAAAAAAAAAAAAGTATAAAAAAAGAGATCAGATTTGTGGTTTCCAGAGGTAGGAGGAGGGGGAAATGGATGAAGATGGTCAAAACATACAAACTTCCAGTTATAAGATCAATAAGTACTAGGGAAATAATGTACAACATGATGGCTACAGTTAACACTGCTATACGGTATACTTGAAAGTTAAGAAAGTAGATCCTAAGAGTTCTCATCACAAGGAAAAAAAAAATCTCTCTTTTTCTTTTTTTTGCTCCTATATGAGATGATGGATGTTAACTAAGCTTATTGTGGTAACCATTTCACAGAATATGTAAGTCAAATCATTATACTCTATACCTTAAACTTATACAGTGCTATATGTTAATTATATCTCAATAAAACTGGGGAAAAAAAGATCCCAAGAGAAATTTAGGGCTATTGTTTTGATGACATTATCAAACTACTGTCATATTTCCCCAGTTTTAAGATGCCATCACTTTTTATAAAATTGATATATCTAATTATAGTTGTTCAGAAAAAAACCCCACTACCACATAAATTTTACACATTTTACTATTTCTGAAATCAGTAATGTTATATCTTATACTCAAGGATGTAATTACATGTGCTTTTTTGGGGTACTTTTATACATTGAGACTCTGTTCAGATGCAGTTTAAGAGAGACCACTATTGACTTACTCCAATAGCAGTGTTCCCCGTTACAGAGCCATTTCTCTAAATCTGTCAGTGATCCAGGGTAGTAATTGCAGTTTCGTGTGGGTACTTCTCTTTTACATGCTTTTCCTTAACAAAGTCTGGACAGGTTCCTTTACTTGATATGTTATCAACAAAATAATTATTTGAAACTTTAAATCCACTCTTTAAAATATTCAATTTACAGTTAACAGAGGCTTAAAGACAGTTATTGCCTGCAATATTTTTTTAAGCTTGGGCTTGCAAATCCATGACACAAGTGTCACTCCTTATGGCCCTTCTACCTCTGGACACTATGGACAGCCATTGAGTGAAAGTGTGGAGCTTATATGGAATGAAATCCATAAAACAGCACTTAGCAACTGCTACTTCATGATCTGAACTGGCTTTTCAGTTGAAAACTGTTTATTAACTTTTACTTGCTACTGGTTAAGCCTCTAGTGCGTGCTTAGAATGATGTATCTATTAGGCCCTTGGGTTGTTCTAAATCTTCCTTTTCCTTAGTTCTGTTTTTGCCTCCAACCCATATGGTTTTGCTTCTATATCCTACATCTGGGGCTCATTGAGAGCAGCAAATGTTCGCCTGCAATTGTTCAAAGCTCAGCTTGTAAGGGACACATGCTTTCTGCCTGAACTCCATGGACGATATCAATTGTAATTCTACTGCCTCTTCTGTTTCTATCTACTATTGCTAAGATCAATACAAAAGGGGAGTGGTGGGAAGTACAGTTCTAGTGTGCAACTCCTTCCAAATGCTCTCAAGTAACAAGAACAACTGAAATACTTTTTGGATGAGCTTTGGCAGGAAATATAATGTTACCTGTACCAAGAGCTGCTGGGAGACATCCTCTCATGATGGAAATCCTTTCTAAATCCTATTTCTTTCACAGTTGTTGGCAGTCTTTCACTTAAAACCAATACATACAAAAAGAAACATTAAAAAACCTACATATACACACACACAAAAAAAACCCTGTTGCCCTGTGGCCCTGTATCTGCAAAAGACCATAGATTAGAGTTTTGTTAATAATAACATGTGAACTACATTGGAGTTTCAGAATTGCTGTTTGCAAACCATGTAGAAAAGAGACTGGTCACAGGAAACAGTTGCATCCAAGTCTTTGAAAGATGGAACAAGAATAAGTTAACATAATAGTATCAGATGATTTCATGGTTGTTCTCAAGCTGTGACCCCATGAAACACTGGTGTTTCTTGAGCTGAATAGATTCCAACAGAAAAGCAAGAAAACAAGAAACAATTAGCAGCAGCCTTTTCCAAATTTTAGGAGAAAAAGAATCCACAGACATAATGTTCCCAATTTCAAGTTACTTCCATTTTTTTTCATCTTTGATGTTTGCCACTGCTACAGAGTACAGTACTGCAAATGAGAGACACAATGAATGAAGAAATTGCAAGGGAATATGCATGGGATAGAATTGATCATACCTATTTTGGTCATTTGCTTTCTTTATGGACTTGTGTATCCATACCTACTTGTAGTTTATATATATGGGAGAGAGAGTTGGGGGGGTGGAGAGAGAGAAGGTGTGATCCTTCTCACAAATATGATCCTAATTTACACAGCTATGTTCAAAATAGGATATGTTTAATAGGTGAATTCAATCGAACAAAAAGTTACATTACTCTGTAAAGAATCCCATGACTTCCAGTTACTTTGACATCTGAACGAGTTTAAGAAAAAACATCCAGCAAGGTTCACCCACAGTTTTATTTTGTCACATCAGAGATCTCCACTACCACCATAGTTCTAAGTCCTACTCTATCTCTTCCAGGGTTTCTGGAGAAGCCCAATTAATAAATTTGTAAGAAATTTCTTTCATTGGGTAGAGTTCCCCCTCAGCATCTGAGAATAGCTTTTTTCTTGATGAACTATGGTTCAGATGCTATTGTGTAACATTAGCTGGTTATGTTTCCACACCCAGAACTTCACTGAATATTTTCCCTTGTCCTAGCAGCTAAGTCATCCTGGGCTTATTACCCTCATGGGTGGAGATGTTATTGCAGAAATTCAGAGTGAAAGAAATGAACAAATACTTAGCTTTTGCATTTTGAAGTAGATTTTTGAACTTCAAGACAAAGATAATAGTACTGATGAATTTTAAATTGCATAAACTGGATTTTTACATTTTTCAGAAGCAGCAACCAAAGAGTTGAGAGCACAAAGTTTACGCCAAAAAACAAATTGGTATGATTTTTCTCAATCTTGACAAAGATCCTTTGAGTTGAGCTTAGGAAGATAATACTCAAAAAATTAAAGAGCACAACAGAGTGAATCTTGGGTTCGAGTGTCTGAGATACGAGTGGGTTGTGCTATGTTCTCCCTCTGGTTAGTTTCAAGTGGAGGCAGATGATAGAACCTCTTATAGTTTCCATTTAAATTTGTTATTCAGAAGGAAGAAAGACCTACGCTTGCTCCTAAGGTGGAACCCAAGAAAGCCAGCAAAATGTGAGATTGCCCTTGTACCGCATCAGCTTGGCACAGTAGCAGTGGAGTAGAAATGGTGGCATGACGTGAGTAGGCAGATCAGACTTCAGACAGTACTATAAGACATTTTCCTATGGTCCCAGAAAGGTTCAGGGAAAGTAAGAAAATATCCCATGGCCTCAAGAATGGAAAAGAAGTGGATGAAAGAGGGACAGCAGGTTAGAAAGGACTTCTCTGTATGGAAAAAGGAACATAGACTTTGTGGAGCAATGACTATGACCAATGGGATAGTGGATCTCAGTGGATGCCAGCCTGGGAGGATAAGATGCCAAAGACCAAGGAGGGTGCAAATGTCAGTGAGTGACCAGATGCTGACCAATAACCAACCTTCCCCCATCCCTATCACCACCACTTGCTAATCCCCACTAAGTTATATAAGAACTCAGGAAAATGGAAAGGAGGATAGGGAGAGGAACTTCTTGAGTGAATGGCTAGCTTAAATTTGAAATGAGTAATTTTAATAAGAATTCACTAAAATCAGGTAGGATGGATATCTGAGTTGATTTATAGAAAACCATGGAGGCATATTATTTTTGCCTATCTGAACGTTATGACTTGATAATTTATACCTGCTACATATACTTGACTTCCTATTTCCGTTGTAGAATCTTGATTGGAAGTGATCCTATCTTGGGGTATAGTAGAATCACTTCTTAATTAAGGATTTGTTGCTTAAACCAGGGTGTAAAGCAAAATTGTTTATAATGAAAATGACTCATGCAATCCCTTATGCCAAACATGCAGTACGGCATGTTCTCATTCAATAAATCCCACACAGGCTGCTTTTCCTCCAGGGCTGGAGGACAGCTGCTTCTTTAGGTGACATGAGATTAAGTTGTGTGCTTTGTGTCTCAAGATACTAGGTTGCAAGATGCTCTCAGTATGAGAGGCTCATGGGATCAAACATCAACCAAGGGTGGATTCACTCCTCCCACTTCCCACTCCGAGGCATTGGCTCAGCCAGCAGAGGGCAGGCAGCTTTCCCCACATTGTTTAATTCTCTCTCCTGGACACGTGCTCTCACTTTTCCTCACCTTACTTTTGTGTATTTGAGTAAACTGTACACAGGCAATTGGACTCTTGTGCTCATTCCTGAAGTTTTGATTTGGAAGTTATGACTCTGGGCCGATGGCCTCTGTAAACATCCTACCTGGCTTGACAATTTGGGGTTGGATCCAGTATCATAACCTCAGCCTCCTTCCTCCCAAAGTCTGTTCTCCATCTCATAAGCTTAGAACAGTATGGGTTTCTTTCTCCAAATACACTGAGGTTTTGACAGTATGCTAATGAAAAAGTAATTTTCAAAATTACACCTGACTTAATTCAATAAAGCAACTGCCTATTTGGAAACGACACACTTGAACCTGGCTGCTACCTTCCCATTGGCAATGAGTCATTGTCTTCAAAATACAAACCCACTGTTGCTGGTAAATACTTTAAAAACAAAACTAGTTATACACACTTAATGGTAAGCTCAGATATCATAGTTATTTTCTTTAAAATTAAACTTTTGTGGGGCCAGCCTTGTGGCATAGTGGTTAAGTTCAAGCATTCCCCTTCGGCAGCCTGGGGTTCACAGGTTCAGTTCCCAGACATGGACCTACACACCGCTCATCCAGCCACGCTGCGGTGGTGTCCCATATGCAAAGTAGAGGAAGATTGGCACAGATGTTAGCTCAGGGACCATCTTCCTCACACACACACACACACACAAAAGTAAACTTTTGCAATTATTTTGAGCTAAGAATAACAGTCAAATTATATTGAATTTTAGTTTTACTAATTGATTCTCATTAATTATGACTAATTATAGGCATAATTACAGGTAGATAGAGGTTTTGTGGGACTTAAATTTTAATTTAGGAAGTTCTCGCAGAAAAATAATATATTCAACATTACAAAGACAAAGTTAGGTATTAAAGTTGTTTATTTACAATAAGATAATATATCAAAACAAAATTAAAAAATAAAAAGCTGACATACACCACAAGATCACACGTTGCTTGGGCTTCTTCCAGAATCTTAGAAGGGGTCCCAAACAAAGCAACCAGAAACATATATTTTATTAGCTGCATGGTACGTCCCAATTTGGGCACAACTTATTGGGCAGTTGCTATATGATAGACATTGAATTAGACACTTTATATTTATCTCATATCTGTTATGTCATATTTCATATTGTCATCCTATTTAGAAGTTAGGAAGGTGAAGCTCAGAAAGGGTAAGAAATTTGCCCGAGGTCACACAGCTAAAAACTGAGCAAAAATTCTGATACATTTAAGTCTCATTTGTTCCAAATTCCTTATCTTCTCTTTATAATACTTATTTAATATTTTATTAACACATAATTTAAAATGTTACTTAATATCATGTCAGTTGCACTTAAACATGAAGAGACAGAAATATTTCCTTCCTTCTTCTCTCATCCTTCTAATTTATTTTACATGTAAATTACATCTTGACCATGGATATGCTTTAATAGCCAATTCTTTGGCAAACATTAGATTTATGCTTAGATTCTGGGAACAATCATACATTTTGTGGTAGGTCTTTGGTAAAAATAAAGCTGGGCATAGCATTTTTAAAACCCCAGTAATATTATTAGTACTCAGGTGAGTAACTATATTCCACTTAATGATTTGCTGAAAACTGAATGCTCTAACACCTTTTTTTAGATTCATCCTGGAATGATATGCTTTGGGGCAAAGAAACTCTGTAAATATTGGCTTCAGACTTGGGTTTGTAACTGCTGAGCCCAGGTGAAACAGAGTAACATAATTTTTTCTGCACTTTGATTAGTGTCACCTCAGGTTATTGATTTTTGCCTCCAGCCTGGAGTTTGATGTTTATTGTGCCCGGCTATATGACGACAGAAATCTTCAGGTTCCAAGCACGGGACAGCTTTTGTTTGGTGGATTTACAATTTTTTAGGCTTCTGGGTGTGTCAAGGTCAGAGGTAAAAAGAAAAAGGAAAACCATCTTTCATAACATACATATGTATGTATACATAGAGTATTTATATATTGGTCAAGGTTATTTGTGTTCAGAGGTAGCTGTTGACGTGATGACCCCTCAGCTCCTCACCAGTGGAGAGGTCATTCTGCTTCAAGAGCATGTCTTGGTTTATTTGCTGCTTTGGGTCCTCTGGCTGGTGATCCTTTTGTTTTTACCCCCAGTTTAATGGTAGGTCTTTCAAACTGTGCCACAACTTGGTTCACATCATCTTAACTTAATATGTCACAGATCAAGTATCTAATTATATGCTTTCTTGCTTCCTGTGATCCTGCACTGCTGGTCTCCTGTCAACACCAGTTTTTAAATTGAATTCCTTTGGCAGCCATGCCCCTGAAATTTATATTATATGTATATTATTTTCCTGGAGTTTGGCCAGAGATTTTTTTAACATCTGGGTTTTAATCAAGATTTAAATTTTATTTGTTTTCCTAGTGACTTCCAATGGTAAATTTACTACTTTCGCTGGGCAGCACTTTGGAAAGGCAGTCATGAAGAGAATTTTCTATTCCTTATTTATAAAAATATTATCAATGAATATATATGAGTAATATAGGTATTTCTGCCTCTTAAAACGAATAAGATGGTGATTGTCCTCTAGGTATGAGTGGGGGAATCACACCTTTAAGGAAAAAGAGTCTTTTTTCTTTAATGCTTAGAAAGAAATTTTCCTCAGAGTTAGGGCATAAAGCAAACACTTTTGAAAGAGTATTAAAGTCCTATTATATTACTTTAGTATCTCTGTTTTTTATTCTGTTATATTATTCATAGGAAATGGTATTATTGATTGATTGGGATCCAAGAAGTGATTGAAAACATACATGCGCTATAAAATCATGTAGTTTTTCAATCTTTTTTAGAAAATTGCTTGCATCTTGCTGAAGTGTTTAAACCGAATCATTGCTGATATTATGTGATAAGATTTGGCATTTAGAAAATAAAATGTGAGACAACTCAAGCTTAATTCAGTTCAATCAGTGACTTTTGGGTACCTACAGTGTGGTAGAAAATGTGCTCACTGCTGAAAAGATGAAAATGATTAATGCACGCCCCCGCCGAAAGCTCACTATCTAGTAATGTCGAAATAGAACATTAACAAAACAGGAGGTAGTCTATTTGCTGAAGAAAGGAGACATGGTGGCATAATAATTTTGTCCCTGAGAAATTGCAGCAAAAATTATCCTCAGGAAATGTATTCATCAATTAATTATCTCTGTTTAATTAAATTGTGTGACAGACCCCAGAATAATGCATCTGTGGTCTCTATTAATTTATTATCTCAAAAGGAATAATTAGGAGGGAGGGAAACCTCATCATCTGGTGTCAGGCAGACCTCTGTGTGAATGTTGGCTGTACTTCTTACTGTTGTGTGACTTTGTTTTTATATCTGTAAACTGGGGCTAATACTACTTCTTTAATAGATTTTATTATATTAATGAGATTATCTATTACACAGTGATGATAAAACAAGGCTTCAAAAATACTGTTTATTAATTTGATGATTATTAGTAGTAACTAATGGTGTAGAGACCTAAGACCTCTCACCAAAGCAGCCAGGAGATGGTCATGATATAGTGCTGTTTTCTCTTCTCTAAAAACCCCAAAGAAGTGAAAAAAGTAAGGAATTAAATGTTCTTAGAAAGATTTTCAAAATATTCATGGAACAGAGTAATTCTGTAGAGCAGTGGTTCTCAAAGTGTGGTCCCTGGAACAACTACATTAGCATCGTTTGAGAACTTGATCAAAATGCCAATTGTAAGGCCCCATTCCAGACCTGTTGTATCAGAAATTCTGGGAGTGGGTCCCCACTGCTCTGTGTTGTAACAAAGTCTTCAGGTGTTTCTGATGCACACTAACATTTGAGAACCACTGCTGTAGACAATATTGACATCAATATTATGTCTCATTAGACAGGTCATTTGTGACTAATCTTTTACAAAACACTTTATAACTAAGTCTGAATTTAGGAGGAAAACCCAATTTATTCTCACATGGAAACTTTCAAAGCCATTCCTTATAACAAAATTTTCATTTTCATTTCATTTATTTAAAAAATTACTTTAGTCACCAGGGAAGAAGAGGAAAAGTGAGGAAATAAAAATTAGAATAAAACTGAATTGGTGAAATATAGACTGGGGCATATAAAGTAATAGAATGTTCTGAGAACTTTTCTGTCTGTGGTGATGACTTGAAAGTAAGAACATGTTTTGTTTTTTCCTGATCACCTAATATTCTTGTTACTATTATTTTTTCCATAAGCTGATTTTTCTTTTTAACATCTTTTGGGAAGTAACTCTCTTCTGTCCAAAATGCTTTTCATTTGGTGGAGAAGATAAGAAATGTCCATAAACCTATTAGAATTGAGGCTGCTGGAGGATTTGAACTCTGTTTAATACAATGTTGCATTCATACTATCTACCAATGTACATGGTACATGCAAGTGTTTCATAAATATTTATCAAAATTGTTACAATAGCACAAAGCCAAAAGTGACCAATGCCACAGATGAAATAAAGATAAAAAATAATCTAAGATTTCATAAAAGAGATTACTTTCAGCTGGAAGACTAAGAAATATTTCACAATAAAGATGGAATCTGAGCTAATCCCTTGAAGAATGAGTAGAATCTAGACCTGCTTGGATGGAGGAGTTGGCGGGCACAGCGAATTCAAGGCAGAGTGAATAACATCTTGGAATACACACAGACAGGAAGTACGGGATATGTACGTGGAGTAAATAGTTTCATGTTACAGAACAGTTATGGGAAACAGCATGATAAAATTTTTGAAGCCAGACCATTGAAAAAATAACAGGCTTGGAGTCTGAACATTATTCTATGAGTAGTATAGAGCCATTTTAGGTTTTTTGAACAGGATGTGAATGCTTAGAGCTATGCCTGAAGAAGACTAATCTTCCACGTGTAAACTAGACTGAAGATGGAGCTATTGAAGGTGGTAAGAGGAGGAAAACCGGGGTTTGAGAAAATTGGGGAAGTTGAATTAAAAACTCATAGTGTGTTTGATGAGGTGAAAGGGTCATAGAACGATAGAGAGATGTCATTTAGATTTAAAGCCTGGGTCATTAGGAGAATAGTGGTTCAAAGGAGAGTGCCAGAGAACAGAAGCTGAGGAGGTTTAAACTTTGGACATGATGAATTTGAGCCACCTCCAGACCAAATAGGCAAAGAAATCTAGTTAAGTAGTTGAATATTAAATATTGGAGTTTGATAAAGAAGTCAGGTTGGACATACAGATTTGAGAGCTGTTTAGAAATGATAATTATTATATTGACTGAATATGATATTCCAAAGATAAGTACAGCAAAAATCAAAGACATAGCTTTGGAAAATCTATGAATAGTGTGGAGGAAGAGAAACAAAGAAGAGAGTATCTGGAAATGTCAAACAAGCAGATATAATAGAAGATGAGAAATGAGAAAAGGCCTACAAATTGATGTTCATGAAGTCATTAGTGAAGATCAATCAAGCAGTTTGGTAGAAATAAGGTTGGAAACCAAATTCTATAATATTTAGAGGGAATGAACAATGAAGGAATAAAGGTGGACATAAAAACTTGTCTTTTAAGACTTCTGGTTGAATTGAGAGCGACATTAGCAGCTTGGTGGCATAAGCTGTCCCTTCTTTTTGTCCCCCATTTTAACAACTAAAATTTGGCATACATCCTTGAACAAAGGTGCCTCTGTGGGAGCTGTGGGATCCAGCACCATATACCAAAGGAGCCGGGAGGAATCTTGCCCACCTGTACATTGGGTAATAGGCAGGCAGACTATGGTATGGGCTGTGGAACAAGTAGGAGCCTCTGAACTGGCCTCAGCCCCTCTTGACCACAGTGGGGGAACACCTGGAAAGGGCTAACTTGGGCAGACATCACAGACAAGAGAGCTTTTGGACTTCTACAAAAGTAGACTTCAACCCCATGTAGCTGGTGGCCATCTCTTCTGTGGGGGAAAGGAAGAGCAGTGAGTGAATGCCCAGCTTCTCCAACTGTGTGGACACTAGTGGAGAAACCCATTTCTCTTTGATAGGACCCAGAGTATTGAGGTGGGACCACCGTGGCTGGCAGACCTCTAAGATCAGGCAAGAGGGAGATAAGAATATCAGAGGGCATTAAATGGATGTGATTCCTGCTGACAGCATTCTGGACTCTAACAAGAAGCCTGCCCATGTGCTACAGGAAAAGCCTTACCTGAGAATCCCCAACCTCGCCCATGGACACCCCCAATGCCCCATGTGCCAAAACCACACTTCTTGCCACTCTGAGGCTGGCTCCTTATGTGAGCTCTGGCTTTTTATGAAGCTCCAAGGGCAGCAGCAAGAACAAGCTCTAGTAGACAGGGAATGAGCACAGAAAGCAGACCAGGATCTATGGGCAAGGGAGAAACCACAAACCTGAGCTATAGTGCCACCTTCAGGAACACAAAAGAGGTTTCTAGCAGCTGACCCGATGAACTAAAAGATCAAGAGAAGACATACTAGAAGCTTAAGAATTCTGTCACAATCGACATCCATTTATGATGAAAACTCTCAACAAAGTGGGTATAGACTGAATGTACTCCAAAATAACAAAGGCCATATATGACAAGCCCACAGCTAATATCATACTCAATGGTGAAAAGCTGAAAGCTTTGCCTTTAAAATCAGGAACAATAAAAGGATGCCCACTCTCACCACTTTTATTCAACATAGTATTGGAAGTCCTAGCCAGAGCAATTAGGCAAGACACAGAACTAAAAGACATCCAAATCAGAAAGGAAGAAGTAAATCTCACTATTTGCAGATGATATGATATTATATTTAGAACACCCTAAAGACTCTACCAAAAAACTGTTAGAACTAATAAATGAATTCAGTAAAGTTGCAGGATACAAAATCAATATACAAAAATCAGTTGTATTTCTATACACTAACAACAAACTATCAGAAATAGACATTAAAAAATAATCCCATTTACAATGGCATCAAAAAAAAAATAAAATACTTAGGAATAAATTAACCAAGGAAGTGAAAGATCTGTACTATGACAACTATAAGACTCTGAGGAAAGAAATTGAAGACACTAACAAATGGAAAGATATCCTGTTTTCATGGATCAGAAGAATTAATATTGTTAAAAAGTCCATACTACCCCGAATAATCTACAAATTCAATGCAATTCCTATCAAAACTCTAATGGCATTTGTCACACAACTAGAACAAAGTATCCTAAAATTTGTGTGGAAGCACAAAAGATCCCAAATAGCCAAAGCAATACTAAGAAGAACAAAGATGGAGGCATCATACTTTCAGAATTCCAACTATGTCACAACGTTATAGTGATCAAAACAGCATGGTACTACCATAAAAATGGACACATAGATCAATGGAACACAATAGAGACCCCAGGAATAACTCCCCACATACACAGTCAACTAATATTTGACAAGAGAGTCAAGAATACTCAATGGGAAAAGGACAGTCTCTTCAATAAATGGTGCTGGGAAAACTGAACAGCCATATGCAAAAGAATGAAACTGGGCCACTATCTCACACCATACACAAAAATTAACTCAAAATAGATTAAAGACATGTAAGACCTGAAACCATAAAACTCCTAGGAGAATACATAGGCAGTAAGCTCCTTGACATCAGTCTTGGCAATGATTTTGTAGATCTGACTCCAAAAGCAAAGGCAACAAAAGCAAAAATAAACAAGTGTGACTACATTGAGCTAAAAGTTTCTGCACAGCAAAGAAAATCATCAAAAACATGAATAGGCAACCTATTGAAAGGGAGAAAATATTTGCAAATCATTCATCTGATAAGGAGTTAATATCCGAAATATATAAAGAACTTTTACAACTTAATAGCAAAAACCCACAAATAATTCAAATAAAAAATGGCAGAGGACCTGAAAAGCACTTTTCTGAAGAAGACATACACATGGCCAACGGGCATATGAAAAGATGCTCAGCATCACTAATCATCAGGGAGATGCAAATCAAAACCACAATGAGCTATCACTTCACACCTGTTAGAATGGCTATCACCAAAAAGACAAGGGATAAGAAACGCTGGGAAGAATGTGGAGAAAAGGGAACCCTTGTGCACTGTTGGTATGAATGAAAATTGGTGTAGCCACTATGGAAAACAGTATGGAGGTTCCTCAAACAATTAAAAATGGAACTACCATATGATATAGCAATCCCACTCTGGGTATATATCAAAGAAATGAAAACAGGATATTTTTATAGATATCTGCAATCTCATATGCATTGAAGCATTATTCACAATGACCAAGATATAGAAACAACCTAAGTGTCCCTCAACAGATAAAGAAGATTTCTTTTATACATATATACATAAACATATATTTATTTTATATATATACACATACATATATATATGTATATATACATATACACACACACACAATGGAATATTATTCATGCATGAGAAAGAATGAAATCTTGCCATTTGCAACAACATGGATGTACCTTGAGGGCATTATGCTACGTGAGATAAGTCAGACAAAGACAAATATTGTGTGATATGACTTACATGTGGAATCTAAAAAAGCTGAACTCGTAGAAATGGAAAGTAGAATGGTGGTTACCAGAGGCTGGAGGTGGGGAAACTGGGGAGATGGTCATAGGGTACAAACTTGCAGTTAGAAGATGAATCTAAAGCACAGCTTAATAATTATACTCAACAATACTATATTATATACTTGAAAGTTGCTAAGAGACTAGATATGAAATGGTCTCATCACAAAAAAAACTGGTGATATGAAATGATAATTAGGTGACATGACAGAAATGTTAGCTAATGCGCTAGTAGTAATCATATTGCAATATATAAATATATCAAATTAATATATTGTATACCTTAAACTAACACAATGTTATATGTCAATTATATCTCAATAATAAAAAATAAGAGTCTGAAGCATTGGGATAAAGTGAAAAGGTGCAGTTTAGGAGTTGAAAGTTTAGAAAATTTTGAATTATATTTCTTTGCTTTTAAATGGCGTATACCCTTAAAAGTTTGGAGGCTAAATGGAAAGATCCACTGGAGAGAATGAAACTAAAGATGGAAGAGAGAGAGGGTTGACTTCAAGCAGGATCCTGGAGCCTTTGAATGTAGATATGATCAAGGTCATAAATGTACGAGACAGATTGACAGAGAAGGGGAATGACTTCTGCGTGAAGACAGAAAAATTTAAAGTTGAGAAGTTAAGTGATTTGGAATTTGAATCCTCTACAAGTCTTTTAAAGGAAAAGAATACTTGGTTTAAAGATGAAAGTAGCAAAAGAATAAGTGATGTGTACGGATATGTAGATGGAGTTTCTCTGATAGGGTTGAATTTTTGGTTGTCTGCCGTAGAACTTGACAATTTGATTAATCTGAATAGAACCTATATTAAAATGTTGTTTAGTCAATTATCTTAAATGGCATTTTCTTTTCTCTTGTGGAATGTAGATATATTTTCTCTTTCATTAAATCTGCCTTTATTTAGATGTTTGGTATTATTAGGTATTGTTATCTTCAAAAAGCCCAACAGTGACACATTTATCAATTTAATCTCAAACTATTGTAATAACAATCTCTTTAATCAGTTTGGAAAGGACTATTTGTGTGTATGTGTGGGGAAGACTAGCCCTGAGCAAACATCTGCTGCCAATCCTGCTCCTTTTTGCTGAGGAAGACTGGCCCTGGGCTAACATCCGTGCCCATCTTCCTCCACTTTATATGGGACGCCGCCACAGCATGGCTTGACAAGCGGTGCGTCTGTCTGCACCCAGATCTGAACCTGGGAAACTGCAGGCCCCCGAAGTGGAGCGAGCGAACTTAACCGCTACACCACGGGCCAGCCCTCTAGAAAGGACTATTTTTGAACTTCTTTAGTGTCATTTTGACATAAGAATTCAAGCCAGACTGCAGTGTTGAGGCTCTGTGGAGCAGACCAGAAAATGTACAATGAATCTTGAATAGATTTTGGAAGGTCTTTCATAATCAGGTACTGAAAACTGCAGGATTAGTTTGATAATTAATTATCATTTATTGCTCAAACCAATGAATTATAGGACACTCTCTCCTTCAGTCACTATCGAGGGAATCTGGTACCATTTTAGTTTCATTGCTGTTATTCTTTAGTGGAAGAGTTGTTTTCATATCTGCTTGTGTCTTCAAGTTTCTCACTGACTGCTTGAACTTCCTGTCTGTTAGTAAAATGTAGTTTTAGATTATTAACATGATCCCAGTCTGTATTTGATTTTTAGGAGTGATTGAGGAATGGTTTTCAAAATTTTGCTTAGAACCTTTGGTAGGAAATATTTCTATAAGCCCTTTTGAAACTTTTACAGTAGACTACATAAGCAAATTCTGAAATTTATCACTAATTTCTAGCTTGAGTATTAGAGTAAAGAAAGTATAACTTCAGTTTTGCTTCAAATGGAAAGGAGATAGTAAAAGTATCATAGCTACAGATGTTTAGTATAAGGAGAAATCTTGGAATTTATTGAATTATACCTGCTTTTCCTGATGATTACATTAAATTAGATAATTTAAACAATTTATACAAGACATTAGTAATATAATCTATTTGAATGATATCCCCCTAGGGTTGTGCAGTGCACAATCTACAAGATTGTATTCAATGGCCCTACTCTTAGACATTCAAGAGGATGTGGCAATTTTATATCTAATTTTATATATTTAGCTGCCTATTTGGTTCAGTTTGAATATATAAAACTTGAGACATTGGCATACAGATGATATGTAAGCCATCGGACAGGGGAGATTTTGTAAGGAGACTGTTCATATAAAGAAGAAGCTCTATTGAGAACAGAGCTGTATGGTATTTCAACAATTAAAGGTCTGGTAGAGAAAAAGAATGTAAAAAAATGGTAAGAAGAGCAGTCAGGGAAGAGCACAGGAGATGAGTGTGTGGTCATGGAAACTTTGCCGAGACAGCATTTCAGAAAGAAAGAAGCAAGAAATACTCAAATGCTGCTAAGAGGTCATGAAAAAGACAGTTGAAGGCTGGCTTTTGCAAAAGTTGGTGTCTGGTAACCTGAAGCAGTTTCATAGGAGTAATGAGGATGACACTATATCAGGCTACCTTTATTACACTAATGAGTCCAATTTAACATACCATAGCTTCAAGACCCAGGCTCTACATGGATATACAGTAGTCCTGAGAGTAAAATAATAGTTTACTTGGGCAATAGGGTGTCTATTATAACTCATTTAGGGCTGGGGCTATATCTTACATCTTTTCTTAATCTTCTGGCCTAGAAGGGAGATTTACACATAGTAGGACTATATAGTTCATTTGTTGATACTAGTAGGTCTTCAATTTCTTAACCTTAAAAAATATAAAAGAAGATAAGACAAGCTGATCTCTAAGTTTTTCCAACTCTAACATTTTATGAGCCTATGTTAAAGCCCTTTAAAAATATTTGTACCTTGTAAAAAAAAAAAAAAAAAAGCCCAAAATAAGTGGGGAAAATAAAATGAATGCAATAATGGGAATTTTTTTTTTTTTTTTTTTTTTACAGAGAACAAAAAGGCTAAGGAGAAAATTTGGCATAATTTTTCTAAGGTTCATCTGTATTTTGTGTTTTTTAAAAAAATGTATTTTTCTAACTTAAGACTTTTAAAACTACTTCAACTTATATTTTTAAGTAAATACAAATATGATAAGTCCACCACCTCAGTGCTTCAAAGTTGCAAATCACAGGCATGTTCAGGTTTAAATTAATCTTACATCTGTGAATAATTTCTGTCTGTGTATCTGTGTATCAGCTTATCTCTTGCATTTCTATGTTGTATCTTAGTCATGGGACCTGGGTCAAGATGAAGTGTCTCCATTAATAATAACTGAATAGAAATGTTTTTATTTGAAAGTCTTTTTCTGATTCTTTGTGGTCTTTTTTTTTCTCTTTTTTCTGTAATATGCATTTGTCCCTCTGTCTCTCTATCCCCATCTTTGTCCCTCCATCTCCCTCTGTATAGACTTGCATTTCTTATTCTCTCTCTGAATAATAAAAATACTTAACATTTATTGAATATTTACAATATCACAAAACCCTATTCTAAACTATTTATATATGTTAATTCCTTAATCCTTATATCATTCCCATGAGTCAGTATAATTATTCCCATTGCAGAGATGAAGAATTTACCACTATGTCTTCTAACTAGTCTTTCGTAAATGTGTTGTATGTATATTTGTCTTTATATATATCCTTATGTCACTCTCAGTCTTGATATATTTATTTTTATTTTTTTCATTGCTCTCTGCTCATCTTCTGTGTTTCTGCCTTTTTGTTGTCTTTTTCCTTCCCTATCAGTCACTATTATCCTTTCCTTAATATATCACTCTTTCAGGACATTTTTCTATTTTTCTTCCCCTCTCATATCTCTTACTTCCCTTAACTCATAATTAATCAGCAATGAAACTGAATTCAGGGTTTGATGGATAATGTTAGAAGCCTGAATCCAATCTCTCTGCACTTTCTTCTCAAAAAAGTTATTAAACAATCAGAAAATAAAGAGCAGAAATTAAATCACATGTGATCCACGTCTTCAGCATTACTAGGAGACAGAATTCTATAAAGTCCAAGTTTCCTTTAACTGGAGAAATACACTGAATTCCAAAAGTGCTGCTGCAAGCCTGTGGGTATGAGTAGGTGAAGGGCAGCTATCCACTTCTGTGTAAAAGCTGAAAGGGTGCATGAGACATATAAAACACAGAGGAAATTACCATCAGAAAGAGAAATTCAAAACTAAGGGCCAAAATATTAAACTCAGAATGGGAACTTGGTAATTCACAGCAACTGCTGTAGGAAAAGGGCTTGAAAGTGAGTGGGACAAAAAGTGGCAACCTCAGAGAAGCCTTGCTTCTGGAAGGAATTAGATAACTAGAGAAAGGGTGGTATTCCTAGAGAAGTTGTGGTTTAAGGAAAGAAGGAAGTAAAAGGAAAAATGAAATATCTTGCTGAAACAGGAGAAAAACAGTACGTGCTAATCCCTTCTAATCCTCCAGAACCACCACGACTAACATTATCCATTAAAGAAACTGCCTTCTGTGACCACATGCCCATTTAGAACCAGTTTCAACAGACCCCGTCTCTTATCAACAAAGTGATTAAGGATTGTTTTCGGAAAAACTACAGTCACATAGCCAGGGCATGCACAGAAGAAGAAATTGTCACCTGAAATGACCTGACCTCGGAACCAAACTGGAACATGACCGGAACTTGAAAGTTGGACTCTCATCAGAAGCGAGAGGTCCCTCATCCAGGAAGATCCGGTGTTAAAATTCCTCCCTTACCTATACAAAAATATTTAGAACCCCATCATAAATGTTTAGAATTTCATCATAAATGTATAAAACCTTACCATAAATACCCGAAGCCCACCAATCAAGAACTTGTCCCACCAGCATTTCGTGTGCCAACCTGTTCTCCCCAACCCCTTAAATTTTGTCCCAAATCCTGAATTGGAGAGATAGATCTGAGGGCACATGCCCCCTGTTTCCCTGGAGATCAATGTCACAGAGTAAAGCTGACTTCTTCCCTCAAAGACAGGTGCCATAATTAATTGGCTTGTTTATGCCCATCAGGCAGAGAACCCTAATTCTGGTCGGTAACACTTCTATACTTACTAAAGAGAATGCTCTTGAAATAGGAACATTCTCCAGAAAATGTCTATGAATAGAAGAAAATAGAAAAAATGGAAAAAAGAAATCAATAATTTTTTTAGAGCTAAACATGGAGCAATTTCCTTTAAAAGAAATCCAGAAACTAGCTAAGTGGCTCCTACACATCAGAAAAATGAGAAAATACACACATCAAAATGACAGTACCCACATCAAAAGGAGAGACTAAGGAACATTCTTGCCGTAAACTCCACCCCCAGCATAGCACCATACAATCAGTAGGAAACAACTCCCAACTCCCAGATTCTCTCCAAGAGCAAGGAGTTTTGACCCCACAACTAATGTGGAATGGGCTCCCAAAACATCTAGGTCCAAAAGCAAATGGGGCTTGTGTCCACAAGATTATAGCAAACAAACAATTCTTAACAGCCTTGAGACGACTCCTCCTGGCTATCCCCCTAGGACTCAGCTCAGAAAGAGGAGGAGAAGGCAAAAAGTGCCAGTCTTCCAGTCTTTTCCTGAAAGAGGCCTATTTGCAACTCTAGAAGCTGCTGCCTAAGGGTCAGTCTTCTAATTTAGCCTGCCTCTAGGGGCTGACTGCTATCCTCCCTGGAAACCAGGGAAACCAGCAGACACCACCTCCTCCTTCTCAACTGAGCCCACTCCAAATCACCAACATGTCCCTAGAAAAAGCTTGTACACACAAATGGCACCCAAGAATTTGTGGCTACTGCCCAAGGGACAAGCCCCTGGATCACCTGGCTCTGAAAGCCAATGAGGCTTGCATTCACAAGTCACACAGAACTATAGGAAACAATGAAGCAGTTATTAACAGGTGCAGGAACACCCCCCTCCTTCATGGCTATACACCTGCATCCAGCATAGACAGATCAGGCAGAAATAGCCCATCTCCTAGTTTCTCCCTGGAAGGCCCCTAATTACATACTTTCTTAGCTGCTGCCTGAGAGCCTGGCTTCTAATCAACTTGCATCTAAGTGTGGATTGTGATCTTTCCCTTTGGGACACTGAAAGGTATTGGCACACACTCAACTACTGGGAGCCACTATGGGCAAAGGTGGCAGCTTAGCCCATCACAAAGGTTTGAGAGACAACCAAGAGTTCAAACTAGGCTGATCAATAAGATTCAGCTCCTATATAAAGCCATGCTATCAAGACTTGGAAAGGTGGTTGTCTTATCTTATGCACAGAAACCAGCACAGCCAAGGAAAATGAAGACACATAAGAATATGTTCTAAATAAAAGAACAAGATAAAGCTCCAGAAACAGAGTTTAAAGAAGAGGAGATAAGTGATTTACAATAACTAACCTGAAAAATTCAATACAGTGGTTCAAGCAGACTAGACTGAGTAGAAGAAAGAATCAGCAAACTCAAAGATAGGGCAATGGAATTCATCCAGTCAGAGGAAAAACAACAACAGAAAGAATGAAAAAGAGTGAAGATAGGTTAAAGGACTTATGGGACAAGAAATGGACCAATATCTGCATTATAGTGTCCCAGAAAAAGAAGAGAGGGAGAAAGAGGGGAAAAGCTTATTCAATGTCTAAAAACTACCCTAAACTGAGGAAAGATAGACACCCAGACTTTCAGGAAGCCCAGAGAGTTCCAAGTAAGATAAATCCAAAGAGACTGACATTGAGACACATAAAAATTAAATTGTAAAAAGTTAGAGACAAGAAGAGAATCTTAAAAGCAGTAAGAGGAAAACAACCTGTTACATGCAAGGGAATCCTCATAAGACTATTAGCAGATTTTTCAGCAGAAACTTTGCAGGCCAGAAGAGAGTGGCATGATATATTCAAAGTGCCGAAATTAAAAAAAAAAAAATTGCCAGCTAACAATACTCTAGCCAGTGAACTTGTCCTTCAGAATTGAAGGTGAGATAAAGAGTTTTCCAGAAAAGCAAATGCTGAAGTAGTTCAATACCACTAGACTGACCTTACAAGAAATATTGAAGAGTCTTCTTCAAGATGAAATGAAAGAATGCTAATTAGTAATAAGAAAACATATGAAAGTATAAATCTCACTGGTAATGGTAAGTATATACTGAAATTCAGAATACTCCAATGTTGTGATGGTGGTAGGTAACTCACTTATAACTGTAGTATGAAGGTTAAAAGACAGAAGAGTAAAATAACAATGACTGCAGTAATTTGTTAATGGATACACAAGCTAAAAATATGTAAATTGTGACTTCAAAAACATAAATTGGGAGGGGTGAGAGTAAAAATGTAGACCTTTAGTATGAATTTGAATTTAAGTTGTTATAATCTTATAATAGACTATTATAAATATAAGATGTTTTAAGTCAGCCTCACAGTAACCACACACAAAAAAACCTGTAGCAGATACAAAAAAGAGAAAGAGAAAGGAATATAAGCATACCACTACAGAATATCATCAAGTCACAAAGGAAGAGCACAAAAGAAGTAACAGAGGAATTACAAAACAGCCAGAAAACAATTAACAAAATGGCAATAGTAATTCCATACCTATCAATAATTACTTTAAATTTAAATGGTCTAAATTCTCCAACTAAAAGACATGGAGTGACTGAGTGGATTAAAAAAACAAGACCCAACTATGATGATGTCTACAGAGACTCACTTCAGCTTTAGGGACACACACAGACTACAAATGAAGGAGTAGAAAAAGATATTCCATGGAAATGGAAACCAAGAGAAAGCTGCGGTAGCTATACTTAATAACAGACACAATAGCCTTTAAGCCAAAGGCTGTAATAAGAGATAGAGAAGGTCATTACATAATGAAAGGGGTCAATCCAACAAGAGGATATAACAATTGTAAATATTTATGCACCAACATAGGTGAACATAAATATACAAAGGAAATATTAACAGAACTGAATTGGAGAAAAAGACACTAATACAACAATAGTAGGGGACTTCAATACCCCACTTGCAACAACAGATAGACAAATAAATGGATAGATTTTCAGTTAGAAAGTCAATAAGGAAACATTGGACTTAACATGTTAGACCATATCAATTCAGACATTTAGAGAACATTCCATCCAATAGCAGAATACTCATTCTTCTCAAGTGTGCATGGAACATTCTCCAAGATAGGTCATAGTTAGGCCACAAAACAAGTCTTAAGTTTATTAAGACTGAAGTCATATAAAGCATCTTTTCCAAACATTATGGTATGAAACTAGAAATCAGTTACAAGAAGAAGACTAGAAAATTTACAAATATGTGGAGATTAAACAACATGCTACTGAACAATCAATATGTCAAAGAAGAAATCAAAAGAGAAATCAAAAAATATCTTGAGGCAAATGAAAATGAAAATACAACATACCAAAATTTATGGGATGCATCTAAAGAATTCTAAGAGGGAAGTCCATAGCAATAAACACTACATTAAGAAAAAAAGAAATATCACAAATAAACAACCTAAATTTATACCTCAAGGAACTAGGAAAAGAAAAAACTAAGCCCCAAATTAGAATGGTGGAAATAACAAAGATCAGAATGGAAAGAAATAAAATAAAGACTAAAAACACCATGGAAAAGACCAATGATACTAAGAGTTGATTTTTTAAAAATACAAATAAAACAGATAAACCTTTTTCTAGACTTACTGAGACAAAAAAAGAGGACTCAAATAAGTAAGAATGAAAGATGAGAAATTACAATTGATACCACACAAATACAAATGATCATAAGAGATTACTATGAACAATTACATGCCAACAAATTAGACAAACTATAAGACATGGATAAATTCCTAGAAATGTACAAACTACCAAGACTGATTCAGGAAGAAATAGAAAATCTGAATACACCAAATACTAGTAAGGAGATAGAATCAATGTAATCAAAAACCTCTCAACAAACAGAAGTCCAGGAATAGATGGCTTCACTGGTGAGTTCTACCAAATCTTTAAAGAAGGATTAAAACCACTGTTTCTCAAACTCTTCCAAATAACGAAGAGGAGAGAAATGACCAAATTCATTCTCTGAGGCTAACATTACTCTGATACCAAAACCAGATGAGGACATTACGAGAAAAGAAAACTGCAGGCCAATATCCCTGATGAACACAGATGCAAAACTTCAGCAAAAATACCAGCAAACAAATTCAGCAATATATTAAAAGGATCACACACCATGATCAAGTGGGATTTATTCCAGAGATGCAAGGATGGTTCAACATCCACAAATCAATCAATGTGATATGCCACATTAACAAAATCAAGGATAAAAATCATATGATTGTCTCGATAGTTACAGAAAAAGCAGTTGACAAAATTCAACATCCATTCATGAGAAGAGCTCTCAACAAACTGAGAATAGAGGAACTCTCCTCAACATAATAAAGGCCATATATGACAAGCCCACAGCTAACATTATACTCAGTGGTTGCAAGCTGAAAACTTTTCCTAAGATCAGGGACAAGACAAGGATGACCACTCTTGCCACTTTTATTCAACGTAGTACTGGAAGTCCTAGCCAGAGAAATTAAGCAAGAAAGAAAAGACATCCAAATAAGAAAGGAAAAACTAAAATTGTTTCTGTTTGCAGATGACATGATATAATATGTGGAAAACCCTAAAGATTCCACCAAAAAACTATTACATAAATAAACTCAGTAAATTTGCAAGATACAAACATCAGTTGTAGAGATTGTGTTTCCATACTCTATCAACGAACTCTAAGAGAAATTAAGAAAACAATTCCATTTACAATTGCATCAAAAAGATTAAAATACCTGAGAATAAATTTAACCAAGGAGGTGAAAGATCTGTACACTGATGTACATTGATGAAAGTAATTGAAGACAACACAAACAAATGGAAAGATATTCCATCCTCATGGATTAGAATTAATATTGTGAAAATGTCCATACTACCCAAAGTAATCTACAGATTCAACGCAATCCCTATCAAAATTTCATGGCATTTCCCACAAAAATAGAACAAACCATCCTAAAATTTGTATGGAACCACAAAAGACTCTGAATAGCCAAAGCAATCTTGAGAAAGAAGATCAAAGTTGGAGGCATTATGCTTCCTGATTTCCAACTATACTACAAAGCTATAGTAATCAAAACAGTATGGTATGGTATTGGCATAAAAACAGACACATAGATCAATGGAAGAGAATAGAGATCCCAGAAATAAACCCACATATATATGGCCAATTAGTTTAGCAAAGAGCCAAGAATATACAACGGGGAAAGGATAATCTATTCATAAATGGTGTTAGGTAAATTGGACAGTCACATGCCAAAGAATGAAACTGGACACCATCTTACAACACACACAAGAATCAACTCAAAGTGGATTAAAGATCTAAATTTAAGACGTATAACCATAAAACACCTCGAAGAAGACATATTGGGTAAGTTCCTTGACATCAGTCTTGGCAATGATTTTGTGGATTTGTCTCCAATAGCAAAGGCAAGAAAAGCAAAAGTCAACAAGTGGGACTATGTCAAAATAAAAAGCTTCTGCACAGTGAAGGAAACCATCAATAAAATGAAAAGGCAACCTATGAAATGGGAGAAAATATTTTCAAATTGGTTATCTTATAAAGGGGTTAATATCCAAAATATATAAAGAATTCAATAACAACCCCCCCAAACAATCCAAATAAAGAAAAGGGCAGAGGAACTGAGTAGACATTTTACTAAAGAAGGCATCCAAATGGCCAATGTGTACATGAAAAGATGCTCAGCATCACTAATCATCAGGGGAATGCAAATCAAAACCACAATGAGATATCACTCACACCTATTAAGATAGCTGTCATCAAAAAGATGAGGGATAAGAAGTGTTGACAAGGATGTAGAGAAAAGGGAACCCTTGTGCACTGTTGGTGGGAATGTAAATTGGTTCAACTACTATGGAAAACAGTATGGAAGTTCCTCATAAAATTAAAAACAGAACTGCCATATGATGCAGCAATCCCACTTCTGGGAATATATCCAAAGGAAATGAAAATAGGAAATTGAAGAGATATTTTCACTCCCATATTTATTGCAGCATTATTCACAATTGCCATGATTGAAAAAACCTAAGTGTCTGTCAACAGATGAATGGATCAAAGAAGATGTGGTATATATAAATAATAGATTCAGCCATGAGAGGAAAGGAAATCCCGCCATTTATAACAACATGCATGGACTTTGAGGGCACTATGCTAAGTGAAATAAGCCAGACAGAGAAAGACAAATACTGGATGGTATCACTTATATGTGGAATCTGAAAAAAAAAAAAAAAATCAAACAGAAACTACAAGATGAAAAGTGGTTGCCAGTAGATAGTGGGGGAAATAGAGGTGGTAAAAGGTACAAACTTTCATCTGTAAGATGAATAAGTTCTGAGAATGTAATGGTAATTATAGCTAAGAACACTACATTATATAATTGAAATTTGGTAAAAGAGTAGGAAAAAAGATAAATATGTGAGGTTATGTATGTGTTAATTGACTAGACAGGAGGAATCCTTTCACAGTGTAGACCTATATCAAATCATCACAATGTACATTTTAAATACCTTACAACTTTATTTGTCAATTATACCTCAACAAATTAAAAAAAAAAGAAATAGAGCAAAAAAAAGGGAGTAAATGCAATCAGAGTTGATCAAGTTCAGGATAAAATAGAAGGAAAACCCATATCATCTCAGAAATAAAGAATAAATTATAAGATGTACAAAGGAAAAGAGATTCAAGTAAAAATTTAATGAAGAGTATTGAAGAAAGGCATGACATCTTCCAAGAAATTGAGAATTAGATCAAGGAAGAAATAAAAAGGGTTAAAGAGAAAGTTCAAAGGAGGTCAAGCAAAGAAGTTTCAATATATACAGAATTGGAGTCTCTGGAAAAAAAATCTGTGGAACAGAATATTTAAATTTATAATCCAATAAAACTTTCTGGAAATAAGAGAAAACATAAATCTACAAATCAAAGTGTCCACTATATACCTACACCTATGAAAAATATTAGATTTTAAAGATGGAAAATATCCTTAGGGCCTCCATGCAAAGTGTTCAAACTATTAATAAGGTTATAAATTTAGGTTACTGTCAGACTTCTCAAGCAAATGACACTACAAGGTTACAGTAGACTAGTATTTTTAAGAAATTCAAGGAAACGATTTGTGAGCCAAGAATGTTGTATTCAGCCAAACTGTCCTTCAATTATCAGAGCTTTAGAAAAATCATTTTCGACACATAAGTAATCAGAGAATATTGTTCAGAAGTGTCCCTCTGAGGAATTTGCTAGTAAATAAGTGTCATTCAACCTGGTGATAACTGGGGAAACTTTAGCAAAATGACTGATGGTGAAGATAAGACATATTTATATATGGTGAGCAAGCAGTATATTTAATTATAAAGCCAAGACAAAAATACAAGTGGGAAGACAAGAGGAAGAATCTATGTAAGCGTTACGTGTTCTCAGAGAATAAGACTGCAGCTAAAAATAAAGAAGAAAGAGAAAAGAAGAACTGGAATGAGGCTATGGTTTTTGAATAGGTAATTGGTGGGAGTCAAAGGATACTATTTTAAAAAGACCACATAAGAGGATAAGTAAGAAACAGAAGGATTAAGGACTATATAAACGATAAATAGGTAACCACTAAAACAAAAATACAAACCTTCCTGGATTCCAAGAGAAAATTTTATAAAAGTGAAAAAGACATATCCAGTAGAGAAACACAGCAAATAAATATAGTAACTATTATATAAAATTATGATAGAGTCGAGAGCAAATATATAGCAGTACAATCAATAAATGTAAATTGGATGAACTTTTCTATTAAAAATATTTTCAAATATAAATATTTGAAAATCCAAAAGATAGATATAAACATATGTATATACATATGTGAATACACAATTAGGGAATGGTGGAGATTGAAAAATCACCATTTTTCAAGTGCCATAGTAGACTGGTTCAGGCAATAACTATCAATAATTATGAAAAGAAGATAAATCTTAGGGGTGGGGGTGTGTAGTAGGCTGCCTGATGAGGAGCAGGATATTTATATTGTTCTTAAATTGTCTCCCCACAAGACAGGGCAA
The DNA here is from genome assembly GCA_031878705.1 of Tapirus indicus. NCBI lineage: Eukaryota > Metazoa > Chordata > Mammalia > Perissodactyla > Tapiridae > Tapirus > Tapirus indicus. The sequence goes on along the minus strand of CM062935.1, from coordinate 31,818,438 downwards.
GCTTAGGTGCAAGGGAAGATAGTACTTAAATCATGACAAAAAGCTTAATATTAGGAATTAGGGACTATTGGACATCATGTGCCATGGATGTAATACCAAAAGAAGGCAGAAACATCATATTTGTATTATTCAGGCTGGGGAACATAATCCGAGTATAATCACAAGAAAGTATTAGACAAATTCAAACTGAGTATCACTATAAAATGACTGCTCTATATTAAAAAAAAAATCACTGTCATGATAAAAGTGATAAAAGTGAACGAAATTTTTAGATAAAGGGAGACTTAAAGAGATACGGCAACTAAGCATAATATGTGATTCTAGACTGGAAGCTGTATTGAAAGGAGGGAAAAAAATTACAAAGGACATTATTAAGACCAGTTCCAAAATTGGAATGTAGTTTGCAGATTAGAGGAAGAGTAATGTATCAATATCAAATTTTCTGAATTTGATTATGGTTATTATGTAAGAGAATAGCCTCGTTTTAAGAAATTCATAGTGAAGCATTAAGGGTTAAAGTGGCCTTATATATATGCAGCATGTTCTCAAATGGTTCAGAAAATATAAATAATAATGTGTGTGTGTGTAGACAGACACAGAGAGACAAATAACCAAGTGTCAGGAATCTTAAAAATTGGTTGATATCGGTATAGGAGTTCATTTGATTATTCTTCTAAATTTTCTTTCATTTTGAAATTGTTTCAAAAAAAAGTTATAAAAGGAGCAATGTTTCATTCAATCAACAGTTTTATTCTCTTTGCTCTTACTCCTTCAATTAGATTTTTAAACAATATTTCTCTCTCTCTGTCTCTGTCATCTACGACTAAGCTGCTTTTTACTTGTGACAACTTTAAAGAATATTAATTTTCTCATGACAAAAATCACAGTGCCTACATAGACCCACTAAAATGCATGTAATTACATGTAATCTTGCTGTGGTTCTAAGAATTTTGATATAATCTGAATAAAGGAGCACTAACCGGGGATACAACCAGACTACTACTATAACCCTTTATAATACAGGATTCTAGTACCCCAAAAATGCCCACTGACAGCACAAACTAAGGGATAACTGCTCCCATTATTTAACAGAGTATATAAATATGGACAGCAACCAGCTTCTCACACAGCCCCACGAACTGCAGCTCAGTGCAGACGCAATAATGTGTAGCACAAACTCAGAATTCAAACAGGTTCAGTCATAAGAAGTCAAAAGCAGTAAGAAAAAAAAGATGTTAATATCAGAGACAGAAAATTCTCAACTACTTCCAGGTCACTTGCGATATATTCACACAGCCCAGTTAAACATATTTCATATTAATATGAGTATATAGCTATATAGAGCTTTATAAGTTACAAAGTATATTTACATACATTGTGCCGTTTTTTGAACCAATATTTTAAATTAAATAGGTCAGAAGTCATCATCCATTTTACAGTTTAGGAAACCAGGACATAAGTGATTAAGTGTTTTGCTCAATAATGACTATTAAGTTAACAGGAACAAACAGCTATTGAACTCAGTTCTTATTCTAAATTTACTGCCTTATACTCCCTCCCTCCTTAAGAAACTGGTGGAGGCACCTTAACATCTTTTGTCTGTATTTATGACAACAGGAGTGAACAAAGACAATTTAGAACGCTTTTCAACAATTCAGGTCAAAAGCAAAAAAGGTCTCTGATTAATTCTGTTAGCAAACATACAACAACAACAAACCTAGTTATGCAGAGTGCTTGGTGTATTCTGATGGAACACAATTCTACTTCACAAAGATAGTAGGCCGTGAGAACCCTGTGATATGCGATACTATTCTAGTAATTATGTCTATTTAGAGTTGAGGAATTGAAGCATAGCTTAAACTAACGTACTCAAAATAAAGAAACAAGCCAGGCATCTTTACGTGACCAGCATGTTAAAGATCGTTTCACACTGAGGATTTTGATTGAACCAATCATCTGCATTTGCTCTTTGGGGAGGTATACTTGGAATGATGGATACTTGGACCACTCAACTGATTGCACTGTTGGATAAAGGACTGTAGATTTCCTGTGGGTTTTGGAGCTTAAATAGCTATCTTTTCTACGACCCTTAAAATAGAGATTCCTGCCTTTCTCCAATAACATTAGTATATATTTATCTTATGAAAGGACAATGTACCCTCTAAGCAGTTTCAGATTCCTTCATTTTTAAGCATACATAATTTTTGAGAAGATAAACAACTATAAAGGAAGCAGATTTAGCTATATAAGAGATTAACAATACTTTATCTTCTTATGTTTCAGTTGAGCTGATGGTAAGGATTAATTCATGGATGCCAGTTCTAAGCTGAGCCTGGTATTCTGCCAGATCCAGTAAAGTGTAATGATTATAAGCATGAGGTCTAGAGCCAGATTTCTGGATTTGAATCCTGGTCCCATGCTTATTAGCTGGGTACCTGGGACAAGTTAATTAACTTCTCTGAAACTCAGTTTTCTCATTTATAAATTGAGGATGATGATAGGATTGATGTCATAGGGTTGTTTTGAAGATGGCATGGGTCAATATATGTAAGGAAGTCAATACATAAAACAGTGCCCGTCATACTATGAACAATTAAAAATTATTATCTACTTGGAAGTGCCAATGTGGAGATTAAGATCAATGCTGCTTATATTGTAAATTCTTTGGGAGTCAGCAAACACTCAAAACTGGATCAAGCATTCCTGGGGCAAGTCCAATTCCAATAACAAGAGCATTCCTGTACTCCTACTTAAATGTATGTAACCTGGGCCATCACAAGTGGAGACAGGGCATGAAAGAGGCCATCATGAGAGCAAAGCTGGGAGCGGTGACCTGAATCAAGATATGAAAATGTCCAAACAGAGATAATAGATGTCTACACCCCAAGCTAATCCCTGAGTGAACAAACGAGAAGGGTATCGTCGAAGGCAGCTGCTGGCAAGGCTGTGTCTTCCCGTGGTCTAGGCATCATTTTGCAGGATGGATTTACTCCTTTCACTTGCTAGACTCTGAGATCCTCATAGGCGGCAATTATTATTCTTTTACTTTAAAAAAATGCCTATGCTTGGCATGTTAACAAATGCTTAATAATTAGGGTAAGCATATAATCCAGTTTGCATGGGAAAAGCCTAATTTGTTCCTATTGTCTCAACATAATTGTTAATAGCATTTTGATTTCACTCTCAAAAGTATCTCAGCTTGGATAATCAATTACACATTTTTCCTATTAATAATGGTAGCTGAATGAACAAATTCTCCCCATCCATATACCTCTGTCTGTCTTCTACATTTAATTTATGTTTCCCCATCTTTCCAGCATTTTCCCCTACAAATAAATAATAAAGGAAGTATTACATTCAAGCTGGAATAGACTCATGTATTTTTATTTCAGTCTATTTCTTTATTTTTCCCTTTTATAGAATTGAGACAGAGTAATGGAAAGTTGCACAATATGTTGTTTAATAGAAAACAGTGTACCTTTAAATCTATTTAAACTTCACGAGAGTTAACACAAATATAAAAGTAAAAGCCATTTCAGAAAAGTTGTATGGAGAGGCAATTTCACAATCTAAGGAGAGACAGTTATAAAATTATCAAAATTGAGCAAAAAAATTTAGTTTCTTTGATTACATCTCCACATATTTGAACTATCTGTGGGTAGCTGTTGTTTCAAATGATTTTATTAATGCAATACCATTTTGAAGAATGTACCATTATAAGTACCAAAATGATTCCAATAAAATAGGAGGTTTCTAAAATTGTTTTAAAAAGGAATGCAATAATTAAATTAGCTTCAAATTGGAAATGTCCATGGAAGCAACTCAAAAAGACCCTAAGAATTATTTTCATTAGTATACACAAACATTGCTACAATTAATCATGTTTCTGTTTCCTCATCATTCATTTTGCCAGCCATAATGTGATCCAGTTAAAAGCTCTTCAGTTATTTTATCCTCTTTTACATAATTTATCTCAATTTAAGTCCAACCCACCTAGAACAGCAGCTTCCTTTGTTGCAATGACACACTCAGTTACTAGTTATCAAAGACATTGTTTAGATTCATTTCATCCTATACTTTATGACCATTAAAAATTTGTGCCAATGGAAGGAAAGTCGGAATCCATCTTAGGGGTTATTTTTTTCTTTAAAATCATCAAAATAACAATATTGGTGGAGGTATGGCCTCTCCACTAATTCTCTCTCCATCCTCTAGTTTGGTTCATTCTATGCAGCATTTCTTATCACATTTGTGTTATTTAATTTCAAACAAAAATTATATTAATTTTAGTGGGATTAAGACCACAAATATGAGTCTGAATATATTCCTTCATTTTCTATTTATTTATCCTTTTCCCCAAAAAACTATAAATGGCAGCACTACTGTTTACCTAATTTATAGGTAAGTTATGAGGCTGAATGTTATAAATCTTATAAATCTTATACTTTAAATTCTTAGAGAAACATAACTGCACAGTATTAGTTTTAAAATATCCATATATTTAAAATATCCATATATTTTAGCCATATAAGTACTCATTGTTTAATTTCTAACATTTCAAATGGATAAGAATGTTTTAATGTGGCAAGTCTAATTTAAATTTTGAAAAATCACTAAGGATTAAAATTCAGTAGAAAAGTTTTTAATTAATATTTAAAACATTTTTGCTACATCTAAATTGGTGTTGTGCTCTTCTGCTTAAAATTCCTGTTTTAAAATCCTTGGCATCATGATGCCAGGAAAGTCTACAGATTTAAACAATCTATTTTCTCATCATCTTTTTATTTTGGGAAGTTTAAAAGATAACCTGTCATACCCTGACTTTATAAACTATTCTTGACCACATATTTAGGATGCACTCTTTGAACATAATTTACTAGAAGCTGGAAACTGGTGATTGATTTTGATTAAATTATAGATAAATAGAAACTGGTTTATCAGTGGCTAATTTTCTCCATGTTTTAAAGTCTTACTTCCTTAAATTTAAATCTTTTCTGAAGAAAAAGAAACAGACAATAACTGCTTTAAAAGCCTAAACACTGATACAGAAAAGAAATAATTTCTCTACTATTTAGTTTGATCATGCAAATTAGGCTGGAACTAGTAGATTTAGTTGAACCCAGGGGTGTTTTAATGCTAAAATACTATAGCAATCATTTGATTACCCCCCCTTTTTTGTTGACAACATGATACTGCTTTGCCAGGTTGAAAGCTATTTTCTAGCCAAATAGTAGATTCTACAGACAGGTGACCTGTTTGCTACTCACATAGGTATAACCTGTGATTGACTAAGCTTTATTGACAGAAAAATCATAAGCCACAGCAGAAGTTGTTTCTGAGACCCAGTTTTGACCTAACATTGTAAGAGATTTTATGTGGCTATCTATATAAGCATCTTTGTGGGGAGTGGGTTCTGAGCTTTTATACAACCTTCAGGACCCCAAAATGCTTGAGAATCAATATACTACTTTATCCCTGAGGCATCCTGTGCTCAATTGCCTGTGTACCTCCATCTGCTCAAAGGTTAGTTGATTGATTGATTTATTCACCAGATATTTATTAAGCATCTACAATGTGCCACACCACAGGGGAAAATAATGATTAAGTGTGGACTCTGTACTTTAGTAGCTTACAGTCTCTTAAGGCAGACAGAATAGTAATTATAATAGAATGTGTTGTGATAAATAGATGCGATAAATATGATAGAAGTATCTTCAGAGTACTGAGAAACCATCCAAATAAGACCAGAATTGATGGTGCGGAGGAGTGGAGGCCTCACGGAGAACATGACGTTGACTTTACCTTGACAGGTAAGGATGGAGACAAGAGGACTCTGAGCTTTGGGAGCAGGATAGGAGAAGAGCTGAGGTGTGAAAAATTTGAGGAACAGCAAAAGTGGCTGGAGTATAGTGTGTGTAAGGGAGTGCAGTAAATAACTAGACCAGAGGTAGGAAGGGACGCAGTGTAAAGGGATTTACACGTCAGGTTAAGTAATCCACCTTTATTTAGTAAGACACTGGTTCTCAGTTGGGGAGTTCATGCTTTTTAGTGGCCTGGGAAGAGTCTAATCACTATCGTCAGTATTTCAAAAAGCCTATAAAGGTAGATATTTACCCCAAATAAAAAAATTAGCTTTGTGCTGAGATTTTATTTAAAAGGCACTGGTTGTTAATTAATGAATTTTGGGAATCAAAATGTTTCAAATCATAGGGTTCACGGAGGAAAAATTTTAAAACGTTTGCAAAGTTTGCAAACAGTTGCTATTGAGTCACTGGTGTGGACGAATTCTAGATTTAAGAATTTATGTCTACTTGAATGTGGAGATATGGAGAATGAAATTAACCCCTATTTTCTAATCTAAGCAGAGAGAGAGAGAGAGTGATTTCACTCACTTAGATTGGGAATAAAAGAGGCATTCAATAGACAACCTCAGTAGGCCACTCCTGGAGATCAGGGCTGGGTATACCAATTTAGTGGACTATTGGGAGAGCACAATATAAGAAAAGAGGGAATCCTTGGTGAACACAAACATTTAAAAGATGGATGAAGATGACAGCTAAATGCAATATATGATCCTTGATAGATCCTAGATGGGGGGGGGTCGCACAAAGGACATTATTGGGAAGTTGGGGAAATTTAAATATGTATTACATATTTGATAATAGTACAGTGTTAAATTTCCCAAGTGTAATAATTGTTCTCAGGAGATACATGTTGAGGTAACTAAGGTAAAATGTCAAGATATTTGCATTTAATTCTCAAATGATTCTGAAAACAAGCAATCAACAACAAAAACCCCATCATAAATGTGTGTGTGTGTGTGTGTGTGTGTGTGTTGGGTGGAGAGACTGAAATTAGGCAAATGTGGCAAATTATTAACAACAAGCGAATACAGATGAAAGGTTTTTGAGTATTCATTATACTATCCCTGCAACATCTCTGAAGGTTTAAAATTTTCAGAACAAAAAAAGGGGAAAAAAAAGACTTAAACATAGAAAAAATGAACTGAAGAAAGATACAAAAATTGGAGGGAAAGGCAAGAAAGACATGAACCATATTCAATAGTTGGTAATGGAGACAGTTGCCATTGATGTTCTTGAAAGGAAGTTTATCTCTGAAGGGAAAGACAGAAACAGCTTAAAGGAAAGGGACCATTTTCAGGGAAACTACTTGAAGATTGATGTGGTATAAGTTAGTAAAGGGAGGGAGAATCGGAAAGAAGACCAGCTATAAAATTTTAGCTACAGAGCCCAGGAGAAGATTCAACTTGTGCTTAAAAGCAGATGAATATTTTGAAAGAGGACTGTACAAAAACTGGATCTGAAAACTGTTTTGGTTTTGATGAATTTGTTGAAGGCAAAAATCTTTTGATATTTTTTCTTATTGACTTTTTATTTCACTATTTCAGACCATTTTAGAGTTCATTAGTTAATATTTGATACACGTCTTTAATAAGAAGCATTTCTTTCAGAGAAGATTTTTTTCAACTTCTTAGTGGTAATAATATCAAAAAATAATAATTAGCACCTTTTGAGTACTTACTGTCTTCTAGGTACCCAGCAAAGAGCTTTGGTTACATAGTCAGGCTTAATTCTTGTAAAAATCCTATTCATGGATATAAATTTTATTGATATTCCCATTTTACCAATTTTACAAGGGAACTAGACTAGGGAGATTTAATTACATGTCTAAGGTCACACAGCTTGGAGGCTGCAGAGCCAGGACTCAAACCAAAATTATCTGACTCCAAAGGCTGTGCTCTGAAACATAGGACGTTTATTTTATTTGAGAAATATTAAAATCCTAAAGAGGATTTCCAACTCCTCATTAATTGGATATCATAATTTCAATGGCTTATTTCTTTTATTTTAGAATTAGTGTAAACTTAAATCTCAATGCTATAGGTTTACAAGCTGCCCTCTCCCCACTTTTTCCTAACTGGAAGCATTTTGCAAATTAGATTTTCTTTTCATTCATTCATTTATATCCATTTATTTGGGAAATTGCTTTGCCTATAAACTCACAACTGATAAGGCACATTGTTGCAAAGTCATGGGGGAGGAGGGGAGGAGACAAATCTAAGGGTCCTGATAAAGGGCAAAGGGCACATCTTGCAAAAGCATGGAAAACTCCCCTGTTTCTCCTTCCCTCCCCTACTCCAGAACACAAAGAACCACCGATTTCAAAGTCCAGTGGGCCTCCTCCTCACCCCCACTCTTGTTCATCAAGGCTTCTTTTGAAGAAACGTATCTTTAAATGAAGTCCTTGTTGTGAAAGGATCACACCATGTCCAAAAATTCCACTTGGGAATTCACTCTTCCAACTCAACATGAGTAGTCCCAAAAATTCGTATAGAACAAAAGGCCCAGATTAAAACCTTGGCAAGATTCTTGGCCAAGCCAAATCAAAACCCTAGCAGATGATGCCCAAGGGCAAGAGGTCTGGTAAGACATGATGAGTTACTCCTGGAGGGTACAAGATCCAGAGCTCTTTTCTTTTGGGAGAGATGTAATTGACTATGGAAAAGCCTAATTGAAACACGATAAAAGAAAAACCTATATGCTATCAGAGATAAATATTTTTGAAATGGGAAACAGATATCTTGATTAGTATTCTGATGGCACAATACTCTCCATAAATTCAGCAGAATTGTATCAAGAGGTTAAAAATGATTACCAGTGAAAAATCAGGGCCAAACATTGTTTGCCAGTTGAGTAAACTCACATGTTTTCACCAAGGCTTTTTCAGTTTCTTATACGAAACTGTTCATATAAGAATAGTTCAACTTCTCATATAAACTACTATACCTGCTCAGTAAGGCCTTATTCCAGGCTTCCAAAAATGGTCAGGCTAGTGATAGGCTTTGAATGAAACGATAAATCAGCCAAGGGTGACAGAAGAACCAGAGGAAACAGGATGGAGAAGTAAGGAGGGTGGGAATTCTTCAGAAGTCCTTCCCCAGAGAGACCCAGGAGACTGTTAGTTGTACTGATTTGACAATGAATAACTGAATGAAAAGTGAATATTTTGGTTAAATTTTTTTAGCACAGTTCAACTAATATTTGCCAATTATTTGAACATGTTCACTGTTTTAAAGAAAACTAATTTAAATGGTGCAACCACCTTGGAATACAGTCTTGCAGTTCCTCAAAAGGTTCAACATACAGTTACCATATGACCAAGCAATTGTACTCTTAGACGTATACCCAAGAGAAATAATATACGCATATACAAAAATTTGTACACATTTCTAGCAGCATTATTCATAATAGCCAAAACCTGAAAACAACCCAAATGTCCATTACCTGATGAACAGATAAAATATGGTATAGCATGCAATTTAATAAAAAGGAATGAATTATTGATACATGCTACAACATTGATGAACCTTGAACACGTTATGCTAAGTGAAAGAAGCATGTTACAAAAGACCACATATTTCATGATTCCATTTACATGAAATGTCTAGAACCAGCAAATCTATAAAGAGAGATTAGTGGTTGCCTAGAGTTAGGGAAATGGGGGGTTGGAAGGTGACAGCTACAGGGTATGGGTTTCTTTTGGGGGTAATGAAAATGTCCTAAAATTAGTTGGGATGATGGTTGCACAACTCTGAATTACTGACAAATCGTTGAATTGTACACTTTAAATGGACTAATTGTGTGATGTGTGAATTATATCCCAGTAAAGCTACTACCCCAAACCCCCTAATTTAGCTAAGAGGGGCATTGAAGTACTTTTTTAAAAACGAGAATCATTTTCCTTATCTCCTATTTTCCTGCTACTGGTGGCTCTTTGCCAAGATGCAGGTTCAGATCCATTATTTTTGAACAAAGTTGATCTCCCAGTAGTTGATAGTGGAAAAATAAGAGTTCTAGATGCATAGCATACATCACCTATGATTGGGGAACAGCATGGAATAATATAGAAAATACAGGTCTTGCAATTAGGAAACCTGGAGTTGAGAACCAACCCTGCCATTAACTATTTGGTTGACCTTGAAAAGGTTTACTAATCTCTGTGAACCTCAGTTTTACTGATTTGTACAATTTTATTAACAACAACAACAAGAACAAGAACCTTAGGTAACCAAAGATCAAGAAAAATAATAGGTTTATTCATTCATCCAAAGCTATGCTAAGGGCTATCCTGGGGGCTCACAGGCCTCTGAGGAGGCTGATGGAAATCAGCTTGAGATGGTCTGAGAGCAGATGGGAAAGGCACCTGATCCAGATTAGGAAATGAAGGAAATAACTTCTCAGGAGAGTTAATGCCTCAGCTAATTCTTGAACTGGGAGGATTTAGACAGGCAAGAAGGCGTGGTGGCTGGTTGGTGTTTGAAAGAGAAGCTAGACAAAAGCTCAGAAGTGTATCTGAGTAGGGTTTTTAAGGAATTTCATGTAGTCAGATATGATTAGAGCAGTGGTTCTCAAACTGTGGTCCCAAGACCATTATCATCAACATCACATGGGAACTTGTTGGGATGCAAATTTTCAGTCTCCACCACAGAACTATTGAATCAGAGACTCTGGGAATGGGTCCCAGCAACACGTTCTAATAAACCATCTAAGGGATTATGATGGTCAAGCTTGAGAACCACTGGACTAGACCCTTGGGTAGTAGTAGCAAGAGATGTGTTTCTACTAGTTGAATACTTAACACAGTTTACAAAAGCAGTTTTATATGGATATTTATAAGCTGTATAAATTATTTACCACTTTAGGCTAATTTATTAGAAAATATGGAAATGGTTAAAGGAAAAAGTAATCTCATTAACTAAATATACATATTGTTTGTTAATATTTGGTGAATTATATAAATATACCTCTTTTTTTTGTAACATTGGGCCATAATGTACATTCTTTTGTATTCTGTTTTTGTTAATTTAATACATTTTTATGAGTATTTTCCCATGAATCTTGAATTCTATCAATCATGACTCCTGAAAACTGATGGAAAATATTTTTAATGACTGCAAAGTATTTTATTATATGGATAGGCCATAATTTAATTTACCATTGATTATTGTTGGCTATTTAGATTTTTTTCAAGACTTTTATAAATAATACAGTGACAAAAACATTTTACATAAATGTTTTTTTCTGTATCTCTATTTTTCTTTACCATGTTCCTAGAAGTAGAATTTTTGTGTTGACTGCCTATTCTGTTTATTGTGTCTCTCCTGGTAACAGATCCATCTTCACAGACTACAGGACTGGCAAGTGCCCCAGACTAGGTGAATTATGATACCCATTCCTCTGACCACACAGACTAGTTCAGGGGCAGTGGTGTGATTTAGGCTGGGCCAGTCAACTTAATGACTATATGGCAGAAAGGCCACGCCCTTCCCCATCTTGAGAGTGTGAAGAAACCAGTCAGTGCAGGAAGTAAGAGAATTAATTTGAAGAGAGGAGCAGAGATGCGAGGTAGAAGACATCCAAATTTTCAATGTTTTCTAGCTAACTTACTTAGCTTACTTACAAAACAAAGTCACTTTAAAAAAAATCTAGTTCAAGCTAGATTTATTAGACCTGAATAATATGTGAGGCCTTGAAGGATATGAGTGTGATTGTTTTAAATCTATACATAAGTTTGGGAAGACTGAACACCTATATAGTATTTACCCTTCCTGTTTGGAAGCATGTTATATTTTTCCAATTATTTGGATTTTCTTTTATAATTGGCAGTAAAATTTTATAATTTTCTTCATGTAGGAGCAACATATCCCTTATAGAGTATATTCTTAGACATGTCATTTTGGTTGCTTTTGTTATAATGAACTTTCCCCCTGTATTAGATTTCTATTGCTGCTGTAACTAATTACTCCAAACTTAGTGGCTTAAAACAACACAAACTTATTATCTTACCGTTCTGGATGTCAGAAGTTGAAAAGGTATCTCAATGGGCTAAAATCAAGATGTCAGCATGACTGTGTTCCTTTCGGAGGCTCTAGGGGAAGAATCTATGTCCTTGCCTTGTCAGCTCCCCGAGGCTGACCTATTCGTTGGCTATTGGCCCCCTTCCATCTGCAAGGCCAGCAATGGCCAGTTGAGTCTTGCTCACAATGCCCTCTCTGCTTTTGATTCTTCTGCCTCCTTCTTCCCTGTTTAAGGAGTCTTGTGTTTACATTGGGCCCATCTGGGTATCTCCTTAAGTTAAAGTCAGTTGATCAGCAACCTTGTTTCACCTGCAACCTTAATTTCCCCTTTGCGGTATAACTTAACATAGTCACAGGTTCTGAGGATTAGGATTATGTATCTATTTGGGAGACTATTATTATGCCCACTGCACGCCTCCTTATATATATCAATTGGCTACTGTCTTTTGTATATTACGTATGCTTATATGTATATGCATGTGTGTGTATATATGTGATATTTCTGTTTTCACAGCAAAACTCCCCCCAAAATTGTGTCTCTACATTCACTCTTGACGTTGTCTCTTCAGTGTATTGCAATCATGCTTTCATTCTCACCATTCTACGAGAAACTTATTTCAAGGTTATCCAATTACATACACTCTGCCAAACACAAGGAACAACTCATGGTTCTCATCAGGGGAGGCTTACTGATATGCATAAAATCTCTTGGCATAATGAAAGTTTATTTCTTGCTCACGCCACAGTAAAAATGGAGGTTGGAATAGGGGGACAGCTGGGATCCACACTGTCATGGTATGACCCAAGTCCTTTCCAAATAATGGTTCCATCATCCCTTAGAGCCCCAGAGTCCTCCCCTGAATCCTCTACATACAGCTAGCAGATGAGAAAAGAAAAGAGAGAAAAAAAGTGTGCAAAGTTTATTTTCAAAGGAGCTGGTACTGGAAATGATGCCCAACATGCCTTCCACACCCCATTCAGCATAATTGGGTTTCATTGCCCCTCCCAACTGCTAGACATGATGGAAACTGGATCTAGCTGTGTGGTCAGGAGGAAAGGAAAATGGGGCTTAGGGAACATATGGCATTATGTCTGCTGCATAACCAGTCATGTGTGTTTGATAGAGTTGGTTACTCCCTTCCTGGGCCTTCACTATTTGCCTGAGACCAACCCAGATAGTGCCTGGAAAGCTCTGCCAGTTCCAGCACCAATATAATTTGCACCAAATTCTATACATCCTTTGGAATCCATATTTCCACTGTGAACAATTCCCCCCGCCCTCACACTCACTAATTCCTTCAAATAATTTTTTCTCTATTTTGATACAATAAGTTAGATATGGACATTTCTCTGTGAACCTCTCTAGGGGACAATAAACATTTCCCTTGGTTCACATCAAAAGGCCAGAAGGGGGTATTGGCACTTTCCTTAACAAGAACTCAGTTTGTTTTTTCAATTAAAAGTTCTCAGTACTTTTGTTCTAAGCTTTGTCCATGTACAGTTTAATGCCACCATTACAGTCAATAATAATAACATAAAGATATACAGCATTTGTTGATATAGTGGTCAAGCACTGGAGTAAAGATTTATATATGTTCATTTAATCCACAAAACAAATTTTTTTTCCTCTAATTTCAAAGAAAAAGCTATCTCTTTTCCTTCTGTTGAATTTCTGTCAAATTTCATTTTGTTCAACCTCACAATTATTATCTGAGGGCCTTTTACGTTTTTTAAATTTTTCTTTACTTTTTTCAATATTTGATTCTATCAACAACCCCTTTCATAATGATGATAGCTAACATGCCTCATGTGCCAATTATGGGCTAGTGTTAAATGCCTTATGAGAACTGTCACATTTAATATCCCAAGACATTGGTACTTTTTACTCCCGTTTTACAGAGCAGGAAATAGAGGCATAGAGATATTTAAGAACTTGCCAAAGATCATACATGGTTTCACAAGTGGAAGAGCAAGACCCCTGATGGAGGCCCAGAGCCGACAGGTGGATTCCAGCCCCTGAGGATACAGTCAGTTTCCCAGTTGATGGTGCATCCTCATTTGGCCCTTGACTCTCCTGCATGCCAATTGCTCTGCCTAAGCAATCCTGCTTTTTATAGCCATGATTCCTGTCCCCAGATAATTTCCTGTGCTGGATATCTTTTACCCATTTTATAAAATGATAATTTATTAACATTAGAAATGAAGTGGGGATTTTTTATACATATTATTTTTGTACATATTACTTAAAAATAATTAATATGATCAATTAATCAATATGATTTTAAAATAATTGATATTATTTAAATATTATTATATAACATATAACATGTTAAATAATATTATTATTTAAAAATAATTTTTGTACATATTATTTAAAAAATATGTCCATATATTTTCACTTCCCCTTCTGAATTTGTAGAATTTCTATGGTAAAATTAGAGTTAGGATTTAATTTTCGTGAGGTTGTCAATCAGCTGTATTTAAAACTCTGCACTTTTATGCATTTAGTGAAACTTGGCTAAATAAGAATCACACATAAGAATCAAATGCAAATTCAGCCTACTTCAATTCTACAGATGTTTATCTACCATAGGAAGCAATGAGGGTAACTTTTGAGAAAGATTTTAAATTCAAAGTTCATTAATAATAATAAGCATGATAAATAAGCATGATAAATAAAAAGGTAATTAAAAACCAACATGTATATGTCCATATCTGGACAAGTTTACCAATCCATGAATTTTTAGCATGTATTCTACAGGCAATAAGCACAAAATTTGTCTCATCTCCTTCTCGACTAATCAAACTCTTATGGCAAATTCTGTAGTCATGAGATTATACACAAGTCATTGTAAATCAAGTGGAATAAAATAGGCTATGAGGTAACTTGATCCAGAAAATCTTCTGGCTTTTCTTTGAACCATGTCAATAAATTCTGGTAATTCTAATATAGACAATTCATGTGCCCAGATGAAAACTAATAGAGCTATCTCTTCCAGTATCATTGTTGGAGAAAAAAAATCCCCATGTTCATTAATAATAAAAGAAAATTCAAAAGATTGAAGGTATGTTGAAATTTCTATTAATAAAATATTCTAATAACGTTTAAGATTTAGTTATAAGGAATGTAGATTACATTCTTATCTGAATACCAATGTTGACCTCAACCCAATGACACTTGTCAACTTTGAAAGTGTAAAACTGCCTGGATTTCCATGGCAATTTAACTTTGCTGACCCTTTTCATCAGTTCTTATTTTTGAGGATTTGTAGGTCAAAGAAAAGTCCACAGTTTAGCCCATTACAAAGTAGCATATGCTTAAATCCATGTGAACTGCACCAAACATTAACCTAGCTTTCGTGGATTTCTTTAAGAAACTGGCACTACTTAGTAAATGTTTCCTAAATTTTGATTTGATTTTTCTTCTCCTAGTTTCCCTGAGGTATGATCTGCATATCCATATGCTATTTAAAATTTTTTCAACAAAAGCTATAAGAACACATACGAAATCAAGGGTAGAATAAAGTTAATTATCCAAATAATGCAAATAACTATAACTTCACTTTTAATCCTGCTACCTGCTAATAAATCACAAAAGTTTGCTTTTCCTTTTCTTGGAGTATTTTTTAATCAAGTCAGTGTGTTAGTCACCAGAGTGTGTTATTGTAACAATATCATCAGCAGCATATAAAATTCTTCTCTGATTTTTATTCTACTCTTCCCACCTCTAGACGTTTTATGTTTGCATGTTTATATTAGGTCTCATAATATTTGCATAATTTTAAAATGTAACTTTAATGCACCAATGGTTCAAAAAAGTATCACGAGATCTTAAGTTTTATTAATTGTAGCATTTAAATCTGTTCTGTTGACCATAGCAGCAGCGATGTAATGAAGATATTTTCTAGCATCAGTCATGAAGGTTTGGAATTAGAAGGGAGGTGGCTCATTTGGGCAACATACTTCCCTTGGGTCTGATGCTGGTTAATTTAAGGCTTATAGCTAATGGGTCTTATCACCTCCTATGACATAGAATTGGCCAGAGGCCCAGACCAAGAGCATTTAATTGGATGAATGATTATTAATTTTGAAGACAATATAAATCAAAGGATTTAAAGAATGGGGCTGTTATGTTCATCACAACTGGAATCTTTGGTAAATTTAATAGCTCCCATCCTCCCAGCACTGACAGACCAACTCAAGTTAATCTTGGGGAGGATTTCAATATAGGAAAAGGTTCAGTCTAATATGATCACCAAGCTCTGTGGCTCAGACTCCAGGCAAGTTCGATGTAACATTATCTGGGAGCCACCAGATGTCGTACATACATTGTTCATGATTTGATTTCTTCAAGTATATGTAGTAAGTATTGGAAAAAAAAAAAAGTTTCTGCAGCTGTTAAAAGGTTATGAGGACCCTATCCAGACCAGTCTTGAGTTCGCTGATAAAATTTACCTCCTCTACCTTTGTACATGCAGTTTATAAAAGAACTTCTACTTCATTCATGGGAAGCATTTTAAGTTAACATGAAACATAACAATTATTTTTATGATGATTCTATTTTCCTGAACACATTTAAAAAATTTTTTCCTTTCAAGCTGACTCTTTGCTTACTTTTCATTCATTCAATGTACAACTCCTGACAGAGTGTTCTCTATTTAATCACCATTTGCTAAGTGCTGGGGATACAGAGTTAAATAAGGTTTTTCCCGTCCTCAAGTATCATACATTCCAGTCAGGGAGTTAGATAGACAAGTAAACTAGTAGAAGATAACTATGGTCTCAGGTTAGGCTCTCTGGAAGCAGGTACTGAGATGGAGTTTGGGGTGCAAGATGTTTATTATGGATGAACACCTGTGAAAGAATGGGGGAAGAAACAGGATTGGGCAGAGGGAAAAGTCAAACCGATGCAGGTCTGCCAAAGTGGTGGCCAACAGAGTGGGACATTCTGGAGCAAGTATTACCCATCAGAGCTGTCCCATATCAGGCTGCGTCTTTAAATCTCTTACTTTGCTCAATGGCCAGATGCGGGCTACCCTAGAGAGGGCATGAACTTGGGTGAGGTCGCTCTCTGTGGCTGAGGCAGACTCTGAAGCTGTCAGGTGAAGGCTGTCTGATGACCACACTGCCTATAAGCTGGGAAGCAAGTCCTTTCTTATATGGGGATCTAAGTGGTGCATCTCTGTGTCGACCACACACAGGATGATATGGGACTCCAGAAGAAGGTCAGCTGAGCCTTGAGAACTAGTTCATATATGGTTTAAAGTGAAGCCACGATGAATCATAAAAACAATAATGGTACTAATAGCTCAGATTTATTGAGCAATTACCATATGTCAGGTAAAATATTAAATTCTTTATATGGATTTTCTCATTTAATATTTACCACACACATAGGCGATAGATATGTGACTATCATTCTCAGGTTACAGATGAGGATATAGCAGATGAATGATTAAATAACTTTCTCAAGGTTACACAGTTGGATTCAATCTGGAGTTGTATGACTTCAAGACCCACTGGGTATAAGCATATATACCAGGAGTGTGGGCTGGGCTGTTACTTTGGAGACATAGTGCATGAAGACATGAACTGCCTGTCAAAGTTCCTAACCTAGAATGTGAATTTAATAAGTATTTGTTGAAGGAGATAGAAAGGGAGGGAGAGAGGGATGAGGGGATGAAGGAAGGAAGGGAGAAAGGAAAGAAGCATATTTAAAGAACTGTAAGAAGATGGATATGGTTAGATAACTAGTCTCAAGCTCTATTAAGAAGCTCCCATATGTTTCCTAAAAAGAATTGAATGGGTATTAGGCACATTGTTCTTTGTGGTCTCTCTGTGGTAAGACACTCTTTTTGAGATTATTTCCTCCAATTTACCATTTCTTAAAGCTTTACATGCAATTGATAGTTTTTTCTCTCGTGCATATCAGAGTTATCCTATCACATTGGGATTGTTTACAGAGGTCTTTACACCTCACCAGACTACCTGTGGCCTTAGGGACCACATGATTCTTGCCTCAAAAAATTCTCACCATTCTCACTGTAGTAACAGATTACTACAACAGGATTTGACTTCTCAGAATTTCATGGTCATGTCAACTTCTATTTTTTGTGTCTCTTTTCTAGCTTTCTCTCTTTCTACACATTTTGTGTTCAGCTCATCTCATCTACCATCCAGTGGTACTTGTGTCTCTAGCTCAGTTATCAAGCCCAGTGGAAATGTGTTTCCACAAGACACAAGCCTGATTTCAGTAATGTTGGAATAGCTACATTCTTGGTGATCCTGACTACCTTAAGTATATAAGGATTAAGGGTCATTTTAAAACTACATATGATGCTACTTACAATAACTGTAGGCCTATTGTTACGATACTTTGTCTTTTAATCTTTTTTAAGGGTTTGAAGACCTTGTTGATTAGATTTTCCACTTCCTGGCTATATGTTAGCTTATATGGCCCCATTTTAAAGCCCATGCTTCATGGTTTCTGGAGTTGAGAACAGTATCATGTACAAATAGAACCTTATATTTAAGACACTCTAATGGAAAAAATAGAAGAGGTGAGTGACAATGTATTTGTTTTTTACATGAGTTTGGAAGAGATGGCATGTCAGAAAAATCAATTCTGATGGTGCTGGCAGATAGGCTTCTGGAGCCCAAACCTCCAGCAGTGTTTTAAACTTCCACCAGAAGTTTATTTTTTAAAATTTACAAGAATCTCTATAAAAGACAAGCCGTGAGCTCTATGATAAGCTAATGCCATGGGCCCAATCAATGCCCTGTGGATGTCTGATTTTCTGCTGAAGACTGGTGATCTGGACTCGCACCAGTGTGACATCTGGGGCCAGGGCAGGCGTTTTACCCGGAATGATTTAGGAAGCAAGACCGGAATAGTGAGTGCTAGAGGAAGCATGTGCTTAGCATCAAATCCAAGGTTAAATGACGGTTAGCAGACAAGAAATAGAGGTGATCAAGTACAGACTTGAAAATAGTGTTGACCAGGGGAGTGGGGGAGATGGAAGGAGAAGTCCGGGACACAGATAGTTAATAAAGGTAGGGTTTGGGGAGCATCTCTCTCCTAGTTCAGGGAAGGGTTAGCTGAACTACATGTAAGGTTGATGGTGGCTGTAGAGTGGTTATGTTGACATGGGGAGCAGGAGAAAGAAGTGAGGTATGTGATCTGAGAAGGCACATTCTACTTTATTTTCTGTTTTTATCTGATATACTTACATATCCAACAGTGATTTTCAAAGTACCTTTACTTTACCAGTGGACAAAATCCTACTTAGAGCCCCGACACAGAAAAGAAACAAAAGCGGAGTTGCAGTGGTTGAAATGGGGCGGTGGTTGGGGCCTATGCCTCCCTCTTCTCCTGAGGAGGCCCCTAAAAAGAAGCTGCTGGCAGTTTCCACAGGTTTAAAGGTATTTGAGAAGAGGTATGGAATTGAAAAATCTGGTTCAAAGTGAATTAAAACTATAGAATATTTTTGTGTAGATATTTTGGATGTGCTATTAATTGAATGTATAGTTATTTTCATATTTAGTCTTTTAAATTTAATTTCATGAATCAAATTTAATTTTTGGTATTATTAGGTCATCTACAGCATAATATCTAGGTTGAGAGTAACTCTAAATCCAGACTGCCTGGGATTTTGTTTCAGTTGTACCACTTGCTTAAGACAAATTCTTTATTCTTTCTGTGCCTCAGTTTCCTCACTGGTAAAATTGTATATATAGGTACTATTATGAGGATGAAATGAATTAATACATATAAAACACATAGAGGGGCCCCTGGCATATGGTATGTGTTATATAAATATTCTCCATTTTATTTGTCATTATTAATATTAATATTATTTTCTGTACCTTGCATTTGCAAGCAGATTGCAAACTTCCTGAAGTCAGAGGCATTATTTATGTCTCTTTTTATCTT
Organism: Tapirus indicus; assembly: GCA_031878705.1. Lineage (NCBI taxonomy): Eukaryota > Metazoa > Chordata > Mammalia > Perissodactyla > Tapiridae > Tapirus > Tapirus indicus. The sequence continues at coordinate 31,798,627 of CM062935.1, read as the reverse complement.
GAGTGACTAGAATAATATGTTGTATATAGATGTTCAGGAAAGTAAATAATTAATTAAAACTATTACTTGGGCACCTACTATGATACAAAGGCACTCAGTGTTTGAGAGCATAAACATGAATAAAACAGGGCTCTGGAGAAACTTGTAGTCTAATGACTCTAAATTAAGTAAAATATAACACAATTATTTAATGTAAATTAATGGAATAAAAGAGCTATATTAGGGGTTTGCAAGAAAATTAAAAAAAAAAAACACTTTGGGAGAACAGACACTTGGGTTTGTTCCTTTGGTAACAGTACCCTGAATTTTGTTTGAGTTAAATTTCGAAGACGGCGTTAGAATTTTCTAGTTCTAAAAGTGAGAAAAAGACTTTTGCCCAAAAGGACAATCATATGTTAAGGCACAGAGGCCAATAGTAGCATAACATTTGGAAATAGCAAGGCCTTTAGATGCTGAGAGTGAGAAATTGTTCCTTGGGTAAGATGTAAAGGTAAGGAGAAATCTGGACATGGAAACTCAGTATCCTAAATTTTAGCCATCCCAAGATTTAGGACTTACTGCTGTAGGAATTGAGGAACTCTGCAGGTCTCTCTGCACAAATATTTGTGGATATTGATGATTTCTATTCTGGATTGAACAACTCCATCAAGCTCCCTTTGGGGCTTTTGAATCTTTATACATAAATACTTTTATTTTTAAATGAAAAACTAAAAATTAAGAACTTTGCTCTTTAGTGGCTCCAACTGTCGTTAAAGGTCAGTACAAATAACTGAAAAATTGTGGTTTTTGAACCGTTCACTTTCCCAGGTTTAATTTTGAAATCCTGTTTCTCTGTAGAGAAATTGGATTTTTCTTTTTATATAGTAAAATGTCAGGAACATAATCGTGGGAAGTTTTTACTTGGACAGAAACCACAAGCTCATAGTCTCCTGTAATTTTGTAGGAGGAAGAAAAAGAGCTAAACTTGGCCACGACACATTCCTTCTCTAGATTTAGGAGGATGAGAACCATCAAAGTACACGAGGTGGCCTGTGTGATTTTGTTGATTTAGCTGAATTTTGGTCTTTCCTTTTGTACTTTCCTTTATTTATCTTTCACACTGGTTTATATCTTTACTGTTTCATTAGGTATTTTATGCCCTTAGGTTTCTTTTTTTAATGCTTAGCCCATAGTAAAAATTCAATAGTTCTTATGTAAGTGAATAACACAGTTTGACTTTCCACACCAACTAATTAATATAAAATCCATGACAAATAATAAATTTGCCAATTACATATAGAAGTGGAAAAATCCCATGAAATCTCCATTCTTTTAATGTTATAATAATAGTGGAAAAGGAAATCTTCTATCTTAAGCTCAGCACCAAAGGCCTTTCCCAGCCTTCTCACTGCTTTCAATGCTAATGACCTCTCAGCCTTTCCAGGACCCACGCTCCTAGGTCCTGGGAATGGGTCACTTTCTCAAAGTTGACCTCTAACAGGTAACATGGCTTTTTTCCTAGAGGAAAGGAAGAGGGAAAGCAAAACAAAATGAAAACCTCTACTTACTTTGCCAGGGGACCAACATTTTTCAAGTAAAAACGTTACCATATGCTGAAAAGCACATGGTGTTCAGAATTAGATCTGGGTTCCAGTTTGGCCCCTGATTCGTGTGTGACCAAGCTTGCCACCTAGGTCAATTTACTTTCTCAACCATAAAATGAGAAATAATAACATCCTCCTCCCAGGGTTGTTTGGAAGGTTGAAGAGGAGTCAGGTGTGGTCACAAGCAGCACAGTGAGCATTGTCTGTTATGAATAGACAACGTGGGTATCCAACCCACTGACAAATCATGCCTCCTGGCTTTGGAAACCACTCTCTTTCTAGAAATCTGAACCATAAAACTTGCCTAGAAATAGTTATTGTAAATAATAGTCCACTGAATTCTTTAGGATTGCTTATATTGAGTGGTACGGCAGACCTTTCCGGTATAAGAAGCTCTCTTTCCCATGGTTCTGAGGTTGAGATAACCCTGCTCACTCCATTCATCTATCACAGGGATGGCCACGGTGGTCATAAACCCCAATCAGAGTGTTCCTTCCTTTAGCCAAAGAGATTGGTTAAGGAATGGGCATGTGGCATTTGATCTCAGTCGGGACAATTCTTCCCTAGCTTTTCACCATAAATTTTAGTGAAACTACCTCTTTCACTGGGCTTGACAAATTGACAGAACATGAAGCAGGGGTTGTCATCAGCTATCTTGCATACCACATGAAGAAGAACTGCCTGAACAAGAAAAAAGAGAAAGAGAGAGGGAGAATCTTATGGTATCAGTTGAATCCCTGAGTACAAATATTCCAGAAGCCATCTTTATACCTAGATTTCTTCACTTTATTCTTAAACTGCTTGAGATGTGTTTCTGTTATTTGCAGTGAAAAGAATTCTGAAAGTACCCAGTTTGGCTTCTAGAAGAAGTTACTTTGACTAAATAGATAAAAAATATATCAATCTGCCCTTATGTACATTTATAATTTCCTAAAGACAATTATATATTGGAAAGGATGCAAATATACATAAATATTTGATATATTTCAATTTTTTAATAGCTAGACTAAGGTTTATAAAGTGGGATCAGACTTGCTTGCTTTAAGGGAAGTGTATTAATTTTGAAGCTGGGTGACTAATTCTCATATTCAAATGCACCTCAGGAGCAGAAGAGGCCACTTGGATTAAGAATCCCAAGAAAAGTCAACACCAGCACTAAAAACAAAACCATAGACATGCTGAGAATATTCAAAGGTGTTAATCTGGGCAAGTGCTTGACTAAGCTGCTGGATACAAACCCCTGACAGCTTCTCTAGAATCTCTGAAGTATCTGCAGTGTGGTACTCTACACCTCACCACTCTCCGGTGACAAGGATTTAGTACCATTAATGTGAAGATATTAAAGAGAGTAAAATTAAAAAAAAAAAGAATCAAGAAAAAATACAGATTACTACAATACACAAGACTCAACATTTGTTTCTCCAAAGTCACAAAACCCAGGAGCTCAGTCTTCTTAGACCCAGGATCCCTACAGCACGCTAGTATATCATCCAGTGTTCAGTCATTCCTCTCGTCAATAGATATATATTGAGTCCCATTCAGTGCTAGTTACTGTTCTAAATGCTGGGGACGCAGCACTGTACAAAGTAGAAAGAAGTCCCTGCCCTCGTGGGGATTATATTCCAGGGGGGAGACAATTTAAAATAAAAATAAGTAAAATACGTAATGTGCTGGATGATGCTAAGTGCTCTGGGGGAAATTGCACTGCATGGAAGAGGGAGGAAGAAATGTCTTGTTGGGGGGTGGAGTTGGAATTGTACTTTCAAAAAGGGTGAACGCGAAAGGCCTCATAAAGAAGATATGAAGGAGCAAGCCACTGAGATATCTGGGGGAGGAGCATTCAAGGAGTTGGGAAGAGCCAGTGTGAAAGTCCCCAGGCGGGAGCATGACTAGCGAGCTGAAAAACAGCAAGGAAGGCAAGGTGGCTAGTGAGGAATGAAGGTAGGAGAGGTAATAGGAAGTGAGGTCAGCAAAGAAGCAGGGGCCGGGTCTTGCAGGACCTCGGAACCAGTCTAAGGAATGGGCTTTTATTCCACGCAGAAGGGAGGGCATACAAGGGTTTTGAGCAAAGAGGCCACATGATCTGAACTAAATTTTGAAGGGATCCCTCTGGCTGCTGTGTTCAAAGGTCATGTGGTGGGGGAGGGGCAGAATCAGGGAAACCCATTAAGATCATTGTGATAATTCAGGTGAGAGATGATGGTGGCTTGGTCTTGGGAGAGGTGGAGGTAGGGAGAAATGTTCTGATTCTGAATGTTTTGAGAGTAGACTCAACAGATATCAGTTGAATACTTTTTAAAATCCCTAATGGTGACAATATTGTCAAGGTCATATATATATACATACATGTGTATATACATATTACCATTGAAAAAAGATTAAAGTATACATAACGAGTATAATGAGTTTATGGTTTTTATCAGTATCAAATATGTAACATCTAAAGAACGTTTTGTCATATGCAAGAACTTCATTAACCAGAGTTTGAAAAACATAACATTCCAAGCTGAATAGTTACCATAGAGAGAATCTGGAAAGTAAATTCCTATCCCTTGCTTTGCTTCTGGGTTTGTGTGCATGAGATTTCTAGACCTCTCTCTTCATCTCTCTACCTCCCTCCCTCCCTTCCTCTGTCTTGCAGTCATTTATATATATAATTACATATGTATATCTAGAGCCAGCTACGTGATTTGTATATCTAGGGGCCCAGTGAAAAATGAAATATGGACCCCCTTGTTGAAAAAAGCAAGAAAAAGTGCTGTTAAAGTTAAAATATAAAGCTTTTCCTTCTCCTCTGCAGTCTCTCTCTCAACTTGTCATGATGTTTCTTATTTATTATTGTTCTAATTAAATAAATTTTAAATTATTAGAATGAATTTTACAGTTCATCTTTATATTGTGCAATGCCAGTTTTAAATGCAAATAAAATGGCATTGAATTCATACATAGAATCACTGAAATTACACAATTTTTATTTCGTACCTGTAATGCATATATTTAATTATCACTAGAACAACAGAGGAAATGCTGCACAAAACTAACTCAACTATTTTTATTTCACTTCTTGATATGTGCACATTCTACCAACACTCCTCTATCTTAGGCTTACTGGTAGTAGGGAAGAACGAAAGGAAAAGCAACTGTGCATTGTCTTACCTTTCTCTTTCCTTCCATGTCATCGTTTTTAGCATAAGTCATCAGCTAATACAGAGAAGCAATGCAAGAAGATGTATGATAGGATTTCTTGGTCATTCCTGTTTCGTAGAAGGCCATTGTCTTCTTTCTGCCTTTGAAGCAAATTCTGTTTGAATCGAAGGTGAGTCTTCTAGGGTCTGTTAGTGTCCCCCCTTAGTCAGTAGTAGCATAACACGCTGAACTCCTATGCATGGTAGGTCCATCGGATTTCTAGGCTCACAGGATGTTGAAACCACCATATTAAATGAAGTGGCAAGAAATGGCAACATGCATATTACACATATCTCCTCTGCTCACACATATGCTCCATTGTCCCTTTGGACTTCACTTAAAAAACACAACTTCAAAGGTTTTAAGAATTTCACGGCAGCAACAGCAGAGTGTTAAATGAAACGTGGGGTGACCGCACAGGTAGCACATCCATGAACCCAATCCTGTCTATAACTTACATTTCATTGAGGTGCCTCTCTTTCTTTTAAAGTTCAAGATGAAAATTCCTGGATTCGCATGTATTAGAGGACAAGGCTCACAGTATTTCCTAAACAGTTTTCCTCTACTTTTCTATCTTGTCTTCCTCTTTCATTTTCGCTTCTCTCACTTTTGGGTTTTCCCTGGAAACTCCCAAATCTTTTCAGTTATTTCTTTTCTTTCTTGCTGAGGAAGACTGGCCCTGGGCTAACATCCACGCCTATCTTCCTCTACTTTCGATGGGACACTGCCACAGCATGGCTTGACAAGCGGTGCACTGGTCCGTGCCCGGGATCCGAACTTGCAAACCTGGGGCTGCCAAAGCGGAGTGTGCAAACTTAACCGGTACGCCACAGGTCAGGCTCCCTTTTCACTCTTTTCTTAAGTTGTAGAGTGCTATCTCCATTCCCACATCTCACCCCAAACTTTGCCCAGCCAGAACCCAAGGTGAGTGTACCTTTCTAACCATATCACTAACCATATCACCCATCAAATGTACCTTCAATATATTTCCCCATTAATATAACTACTTACCTGAGAGGGATTTGGCTGTCATATAAATTATTTTTCTTCACCTCATTACTTCTATACAAACATTTTTTTTCCTTTTAAACATTTTTGAAAATGTGATACAACTTAAAATCAATGTGCACATTTACTGTAACGGTGTTTCTGGTATGTTAAAATTCGAGGGGGATATGTGTAGTGAACTGTAAGATCTATCTGAAAACATTATGTGGCCTTTTAAAGAACCAATTAAAAGAGAACACATGGCATCCACCTCCTGCTCCCGAATAGTGGCTCATACATACCTTTATGACAATACTCATTACTCAGAATTACAAGTATTTACACTATGTCTGTCTCTTCTACTGTACTGTGAATATTGAATATTCTGGGGGCACAGTGGAGTCATATTCAGATGCAGCCCCCCATCAGCACCTGCAGAGCTAATTTTAGGCTTCTAATAGAAGGTCTTCAGCACTTATATCCTGAAAGAATGAGGACTGTTTCTTGTTTCTGGGGTTATTATTTTAGTTGTGCTTTCAAAAATACATTTTAATATTTATACGGCATTCTTTATAAACTGCTCTAATCTATGTGGAAAACCACATCCAGGGATCTATATGGTTTAAGAATACACAGACACAGTATCTTAAATATTTTATGTCTGGTTTTTACATACACCTTTAGCCCCTCGAATCTCTGAAGATAATTTTTTCCAGCACTAACATTAGATAAGAAGTTGATGACTTGTATAGCAGAACTGCTTTCACTGTGCTGCCCCCTTCCTTCTTTCTGGGCACCATTCAGTGAAAGTGTGTCCCCATTTGCTGCTATATTTTCTTCTAACTTCCAAGGTCACTGCCAGGGTGCCAGGACAAAAAACTAAGTGGACACAGAAGGGGACTATATAATTCTAGCACCACTCAACTCTCATATTTATTTTATGGAATTTTAGAACCCTTGAATTGGGAGCCAACTCGAAGATCATCTAGTCTGACTCCTTTCTTAATGCAGGGATCTAGTGTATATCACCTCTGACAAGTTTATAAAAATTCATCTTTGAGTTCCAGGCTCTGAACCAAGATTTGAAAGTGTGTGCCCTGGAGTAGGAAAGAATGTGTTCCTGTTTTATACTCAGAATGCCTCTTAAAGGTGGCATTTCTCAGTCATCACCATAAGCTACATGCCTTTTGATTTCTTAAGACCTCAGCTTTCAGAATATATTACTTTTTAAACCATATTTTTCTTTTAGGAATTTAAGAGCACTTTCTTTTTTTGGAATTTACTTGACTCTGAATGGCAAAACTTATAACTCAGAATATAACCATGAATTTCTTTTATTTACAAACGTGCACCTATACCTAAAGAGAGGGCGTATGAGATGAAAGTCCTCATTGGCTCATTATTTAACAAGTATTTGAGCACCTATTAGGTACTAGGCACATTTTCTAGGCCCTGGAAATAAAGTGATGGTCTCAAACCCATGGCTTCTGCCTTCAGAAAGCTTATTAGTTTTGGGGGTGGAAAAGGAATTAAACAAGCAATCCTGATGGACTTCGGGGAGTTTTCTGACATGGTGAAAGCTGTGGGAGTATATATTAGAAACACTTACCCTGTTTAGGACATTCAGAGATTTTTTGCACAACGAATGTTTAAGCTGATACCCGGAGAAGCAGAAGTCATCAAGATGAAAAGAGCAGGGAACCACACATTTGATGGCCCTATGACCAGAGATATCATAAGTTAAAGGAACTGAAAAAAAATCAATATGGCTGGTATGTGATCCAAGAAGGGCATTAAGTGAGATTAGGGAAGTGAGTGGGGGCCAGATTGTGGAGGGCCTTGTAAATTCAGTGAAGGATTTGGCAGTTAGTGTGAAGGAAAATGGGAGCTATTGAAGGTTTTTAAGCAAGGAGATTACAGATGACCAGCTGAATGGAGCAACGCATGGAGGCAGTGGTAGGCTTGAGCCAGCTCACACTAGTGCACGAGAGCCAATTGCTAAATATTCAGGAATTTCGCTAACTGGTTGGTAAACTCTCGGTAGCTTGAAATAGGACATGGTGGGAGAGTTTACAAGTTGGAAATTGGCAAACATCACAAGTTTGTTTTTGTTGTTGTTTTGTTTTCAGAAAGCTGGTTTACAAGCACACCACTGGATAGATGTAAGCAAGACTAGAGACAAGGAGAAACATGATGGCCTAGACCAGTGTGGTAGTAACAGGAATGGAAATATGTGGTTTCCTTTGAGAAATATTTAGGTACGATCTGTCTTTGTGGAAGTAGACATGGAGATAGATAGAAGAAAGGCAGGGCAGGCAACAGGCTCATTTCCAACTCGTCAGTGGACTTCTAACTTGACACCCTTCAAGTAGCTCCAGTTTGAAAGCAAAGGTCAAACTCTTTGGACATTCCATTCCACATTCAGTCATACCATTAGTTTCTTAAGAAAATATGTATTTAAAAAAATCTTACCATTGGTTCTTATGAACAAATTAATAACGATATACTTCAATTTTGATAATACTATCAGCAACATAAAGAAAAAGCCTTTTTCTATCCAGAGACTTGTTTTCCTCATCTGGCATTTATTGCTGATGTTATCCAAGCCCTCTCAAAGACAATGTGAATGCCAAATGTGGAAGGCAACTTGGACGTTAAACTATATATCCTCATGTGGTTCTGCAAAGACGACTTTTCTCCAGGGTAATGCTTAAGCAGATGTTATGGTTCTGTGAAAGTTTTATTTGTAATTTTATGAGATTAGCACAAAAAAATCCATATGGTATGTTCTCTTTGGTTTTCAGCAAGAATTATATATACTATGGAGAGGTAAGAAGCAGAAGAGAAAATATTATTTATTTTGGCCAATTCAGTTGCTAAGCAGACATATTATTTGTGTCCTGGCTTGAAAGTAGTACATTTTGAATGCAGATCAGAATATTAATCTTTTTCTTGTTGTGTCAGATTACAGGAGTTGAATCTCTTCACTAGTAGTTACCCTTTCTGTGACTGAAAAGCCATATCCTGTCATTTTTATGCTCCAAAGATGATTCTGTTTAGATAGAGGAAAGTGTCAGGAATGAAGCTTTCTGACAGCAGGGTGAAACTCTCTCACATTTAAAGAATTCGCACCAGAGGTGTTTGTAATCTCCCTCCTATTTTCCCTTCCTCCTAAAACCTGTTTGAAGATAAAGCAGAGTGTAACCTGTGCCCTGTCAACTTCCTGCAGAGTGTTAACTCAAAACCTCCATCAGTCACGGAGTACATCATTTAACAAGTTCCTGGTGATTGGGAATGAGTTCCAGATCACTTTCCACACGGCTGGTTCTCTGTTGCCCCAGGCCACTGTAGCTATTGAGTAAATCTTGGAAGGTGGTATCTAACTTCAGGATTAAAGAATCTTGAAACAAGGCTAAGTGTGATTCCTTGTCAGTAAATTCATGTCACCTCCCCAAAACTAGGAAGATGAGAAATGGCTTCTGAGAATTTGATAGTTTTCAAAAAATAGAGAGTGTGAGAACACCCTTGATATCCAGGGTGTTTGCCATGTTGTTGTGGTTGTTATTTTACTTTTAAGATGTAAGGATAAGTCCAATTCATTAAATACTTCTTAGTCAATTTTTTTTAAAATTCCTCTTATCATACATTATGCCTGGATGTTGGGGCTATAGTGGTGAACAAAACATAAATTCCTTGCTCTCATGGAGCTTGCATTCTAGGAATAAATGATTGAATGAATGATGTGTTACCCATTCAAAGGCAGGGAGTGAGCCAATTTTTCACTTAAGATCCTTCTAGGTTTTTAAAACCTTTTTATTTTGAAATAATTTTAGTCTTAGGAAGAGTTGCAAAAGTGGTACAGAGAATTTTCATATTACCCCAAGGTTAACTTCCTATATCTTGCATGGTAAGATGATCAAAAATAAGATACTAACATTGTTATAATACTATTTACCAACCTATAGATTTTATTTGTATTTCCTCAGTTTTTCCCTAATGTCTTTTTGTTGTTCCAGTGTCTAAGCCTGGAGGTCGCATTGCACTTAGTTGTCGTGTCTCCTTAGTCCCCTCCCATCTGTGACAGTCCCTCAGTCTTTTCCTGTCTTTCATGACCTTGACACTTTTGAAGAGTTTTGGTCACATATTTTGTAGTATGTCCCTCAATTTGGGTTTGTCTGATGTTTTCTCATGATTAGATTGTGGTTATGGATTTTGGGGAAGAATACACAGAGATGTGTTCCCATTGTAATCTGAGAGGGTCCATGAGATCAATGTTGGATTATAAGTGATATTAACTTTGATCACTTGGCTAAGGTGGTGCCTGCCAGGTGTGCTACTGTAAAGTTACTATTTTTCTCCTTCTAAACTCTATTCTTTGGAATTGAATCACTAAGTCCAACCCATACTCAAGGGAAGGAGGAATTAGTCTCATCTCCTAGAGAGGAGTATCAAAGAATTTGTGGATATTTGCTAAAACTACCACAGTAATTAATAATTATGTTGCGGGAGGTACTTTGTGGCTATGCAGATTTCCTGTTTCTCTTTAATTTTGCATTTGTCTGTGGATCTTTGCTTTCAGCAGTTATTACTGTGGTCTTCCAATAGTGATTTCCTAGTTCTCTCATTCATTCAACATTTACTACCTAAAATTCTTCTGTGAGCAAGAGCTGTCCCTCTTCCCCAGTTTGTTTGTTTGTTTCATCATTTATTTGTGTCAGTATGGACTCACGAATATGTATTTTGTTCTTTGGGTTATGATGTAATCCTATCGTGATTTATTTTGTTTAAATTGTTCAAGCTTTGGCCAATTCATTTTTGGTTGAATGCTCTGCTGTTTGCAACTGAGAGTTGGCGCTGTTATTTTTCTCCCTGTTTGATGCAGTGGAATTGCCCTCTGTGAGAGGCAACTTTGTATGAAGGTCTATGTGATTTGTGAGCTTTAGAAAGAAAATTAAAGGAAAGAAATTGTCCTCACCAACTTTGAGAATTATTGACACATATATTTAAAATAATCAACTGCACTTTGGTGAGTAGCAGTAATAGCCATAGCATGGAAGAATAATGAAAACATATATTATCTTGGGTTTGTTTATGCATTATTAAGAATAATCATACATTTCTTTAAGTGAGATACCATGCTTTGATTACACTTGTCAATCCTTGAAAGCTTTGCTTGAGCCTAGTAAGATGTCATAGAGCAAACCTAACTAATCATTACTTATTCAGCTTCTTTTGTATACTCTGTATGGTTCATTTTGGTATGGGGAAAAAAGAAATATACATGTTTGTTGAACAAATAAAGATACAAATCCTGCACTGAAGAACTGTAATATTTGCCAGTGAGATAATATGAAGCAATTAACTCAGAGTACAATATTATATATAGGTAAATTTAAATTTTATAGAACAGATAGAAAGGGAACTTCCTAATTAGAAACTTTACTATTTGCTTTTCCTTGTTGTGATTTAGCTTTAGGGGATTTAATTGTGGTTTATATTGAAAACTGGAATGGTTATGATGTATAGTTTAGGCTGATTCATTTGCCTATTATAAGAAAACAGACAATATGTTGAATGTCTTAATCATTTTTTCCTATCACTTGGCACCCTAATTGAAAATTGTTGTGAATTAGGTTTCTAGCTTTAATATATTCTAATAGAATATACTGCATTTAAAGGATCTCAGAATGACTCCTTGATTTGAGAATTTTCTTGACTTTCAAGATCAAAGTGTTTCAAAGGAGAACTATTAAGATTCTGCAGTGTATTTCTTCACTCTAACTTCATCTTGTCCATTACAGCACGTACAATGGACTGTTACTATTCCATAGGGACCTTCTCCAGTGTCCAGATTCGGGAATAACTCACTTCAGTATGCAATCACAAAGCCTCATAAAGACGTGTGTGCTTATAGATGCTAGGCTTACTCACTCACTCACTCTCTCTGCAGAGCAAGCTCGCATCCCTCATAATAGGTTCAGGGGTCAGCCAAGTTACAAAGACATAGACACCATGTATCTGTGGGCTCACTCAGGAATACTCAACTTGGCAAATTTAAATTTGAGATTACCAAATGCATAGTGTTCCTTCAAGGCAATATTTGGAGGAAGGATATTTCTCAGTGTCAGATATAATTTTGTTATCGGATTACCAGGCTTTTTTGGTCTTTATATTTTGGTATCTTGAGATCCAATGGTCGGGGTTCTGTATTTTCAGGAGCATTTGATCTTCAGTGAAGGATTACAAGCCCTTTTTAGTGTGAGAGTAAGATGTCTCGTGAGATGTAGGAACTCAGGCAGAAGTGGCTTTTAAAAACAAGCCTCTGTCTCTACATCTATGCGTATATTTGATGGAATCAAGCTTGTGCAGAAGAAGCGATAATGTGTGGGAGTTCCCCTACCAGGGCCTTTGAGAAGGTACTTCCCTCACATCTAACAATACCTATTAGAGTGTAATATAATATGGTATAATAAATTTCATTTTATCAACTGTAATGGCTAGGCCAGCAACAATTGTATTTTAGAACAGAGCATCATAAAGATAAGCCTCAGCAATGCAGAAATTGTAAGTAAGATTAGAAAAAAACGATATGAGGAAACTGCTTTCTAGGAGTCATTGTTGGAAGGGAGGGACAATAAATCACTTACATAAACACATATCTTGTTTTTTTCTTAAAGGTGAGTGCTTTTCTCTTGATTTATACATAAATTTAATCTCCCTCAGACTCCCCAGTCTAAATGTAACACACCCAGTGTTGTTATTTGGCACACTATCTCTCCATTCCTCACCTCCTTACCTCCTTGACAATACTGACCTTTTTTATTCAAGTAATTCCAACATCTACTTCTATATATAAACCCTTAAGTTTAGTTATTAGACTATCATCATCATCATCATTTTATTACTGGATATTCTCATCCAGAATAATAATAGATAAGAAAAGAAATAACAGAGGATTTTTTTTTTAACTCCCAGGCTGATATAGATGATAGATATTTTGGATAAGGGGAACTAGATGATGCTCCTCACTTCTCAACTTTTTTCTTCATTCCTCAACTTTTTCAATGCTTTTTATCTCCATGTCAATATCAGAAATATCTTCTGGCCCTGGTGGTCATAAAAAAATCCCCTCAAAATAGAAAAACCAGAACAAATATAAACAGAAAATTCTACCACCACCACCAATGAAGGAATTACTATTAACAGCCCTTTTTTCTTTATTATAAATGCTGGCTTGGGAGGTCTGGCTTCTGCTTATCTAATAAAGTAGCTCTACATAAATTGAGACTTAACATTTGCCAGAAATTTGGCTAACTGACACACATCTTATTACTCTTAGATGAAATTTCAAGGAAGCAGACGTTTGCCTGTTTCTGATCATGTAGCCTCAACTCTGCAATAGTCACATTTAGATTAGAGAAGTTTAAATTACAAATCTTATTTAAAATGTGAGTACCACTATGATAAGAAGCTCATAAATAAGAGCATGAAACACATTTAAAAATAAGGGTTAGGAGCCTTCCAAAATAGAGTCAGGAACAACATCTCTTTACAGAGTGGGTTACATATGGAAAGTTTCTTTTGATAATGAGAATTATTACTACATTCAAAAATCAATATTATGTCTCTTGTGATAGTAAAATAAGTGTTAACCCACAATTTAACATTGTGAGTCAAAGAACCTACTTATTATTCCATTCAAAAATCCTGACGTAACATTATTTAGTTGGCATTTTAGAAGTTTTAAAATAGAATCATATTTTAGAAAATTAAATGTCTATGACAGTGGAAAAATAAGAATAATGTGTGCATTAAGCTTTTATTTTTAAAGTCTGATGATATGTACTTTTTCATCAAATTTAATACTGATTTGACATATAATTCTAGTGTCTTTTCTCCAAAAATATCAGTAAAAAGAAATTTACCCTTTTCAAGGACAGCTAAAAGTTTTAAAAAAAACTAAATTGAAATAAAGCCTTAAAAATAGGTTTCAGGGGCTGACTCGGTGGCATAATGATTAAGTTCACACACTCTGCTTCAGCAGCCTGGGGTTCACAGATTTGGATCCCTGGTGTGGACATGCACCGCTCATCAAGCCATACTGTGGTGGCGTGCCATATATAAAATAGAGGAAGATGGGCACAGATGTTAGCTCAGGGCCAATCTCCCTCACCAAAAAAAACAAATAATAATAATAATAGTTTTCAGTCTGCAATTACTTCGTGGTTAGCATAATAGATTATGGCATTGTGTGTTATGAAATATGTAATTAATATATGTGGAACAGTCAATTAAAACATAAAACATAGACCATAAAGATGTTTATGTTAACTTGACACATTTAAGAATAGACCATGTGTTTTTACCAAAGTGAAGACTTGCACTTCATCCGCTTCCCCAAGACTATTTTTTACTATCTGCTACTACCATTATATCCAGGTCCACATCATACATAGTGTCACTCAGCTTCCTAACTGCTCTCTCATCTTCCAGTTTTCTTTCCCTTCCATTATATCTTGCATACGTACTCCAGACTAATTTCAATCTTGTTCTCATCATGCCATTTTCTTACAGATCTTCAATGGTTCTCTTTTTTCTACTGGGTAATGTCCAAATTACTAATAACTCTTAAAAACTTTACATAACCAAGCACAACATGACCTTTGAAACTGAATCTGACACTATTCTTTTTCACATTTTCTCTGAACTAGTGTAGATTGTCCACTGTTTCTTAAAGAAGACACACTTATTGTTGCTTCTATAACATTTCTCTTAATTGTTCCTTTATTAGAATTTTTTTCCTCATCTCAATTTGTGTTACCTTTAATTCCAGTTACTTTTCCAATTACTGTTATTTCCAGGTCTTTCTTGATAATTTCACATTGCACTAACCTCTCTTCCCAAGCATTCATGACGTTGTATCAGTCTCTTGCACTTAATCTCATGATTTTTTTGGCATATCTTATGCTTTTTTAGTGTGCTATAGTTTAGTTCTTGGGCTGTCATTTAATTATTTTTGTTTCAGAGTCCTTTAAGGCAGACACTGCCTATGGAATACTGTGCATAGAACAATACACTGATTTTAGAATAGACAATCCTAAGATTTGAATCTTGACTCTAACATAACTAGCTGTGCCAGGGACATTATGTAACCTCTCAGCATCAGTTTGCTCATCTCTGAAAATGCGTGAGACAAACTAAGTCATAGGATTATAGTGAGTGTGGTAATAAAGCACTTAGCATTCAATAAATGTTCTTTCCCCCTTGTACCATGCACAGTACAGTTGCTCAGTAATTATTTATCAAATGCATTGAAGAAGCATTCACATATGTTTGTTTGACTCTTCCCTTAATTAGTAATTTAAGGATATACCAAAATCCAAGTCCAAAAGACGTGAGAGCTGTATGGCTCTCTGTGGAAAATTCTTTGCGGGTAGTAGCTCCCTGAAGCATTTCACCATCATCAGCTATATTCTGGGCTCAGTTTCATATAAATAGGACAAGGTTGCCAAAAAAAAAAAAAAAAGAATGCTGGAACAAGCCAGTCATCAGGATGCTAACAAAGCTGCCTCAAAGCCAGCTCTGTTGAGGTAGTCAAGTGTGAAAGACAGATGACAGCATGGTTCCAATGCAATAGCTCCTATATTTCTATATGAAGTTGGCTACACAGCAAAGTCTGGGAAACATTGGATTAACACATAGGGAAAAAGCTTCAAACAGAGTGCCACAGGCAAGATATTTGGAAAGTAAGAACAGTGGAGATGGAAGAATTCTTATTTAGCTATTTGGGCCTGTCCAGTCCATGAGGCAATGAGAAGAAGCCCAAACTACGTTAGATTGTTAACAGCAACAACAAAGCCTGCGTGAACATGATAACAATAATTATTTTCTTTTTTGGTGAGGAAAATTGTCCCTGAGCTAACATCCATGCCAATATTCCTCTATTTTGTATGTGGGACACCACCACAGCATGGCCTGATGAGCGGTGTGTGGGTCCACACCTGGATCTGAAACCATGAACCCCGGGCTGCTGAAGCAGACTGCATGAACTTAACCACTACGCCATCGGGCCAGCCCCAGTAATTATTAATATAGAAAGTTATATAGAAAATTGGAGGACTTGCATTGATTTTTAAAATCACACTCATATATGTGAAAATCCTATAATAAATGTATCATATTTAGGAATATATATGTGTAAGAGTGTGTAACCTAAAGATCATGTAACCAGTAATAACTCTCACATAAATAAATTTGTGCTCAATACTTAATTTGTGTAGCAAATGATTAAAAGAATGTGAAAATTCAGTATGGGTACACATATGAGTAATACACAAAAATCTATTTTGGCCTCGGAGATGTCATGTCAGAGAATATAACCCACCACCTTGGAAAAAATTTAAAAAAGGAAAAGGATGTGAATTGCCAGGGTGCCTATGTTAAAGTGTCATTTACTTTTCTTTGAAAAAATACTGAATTGTTCCTAACATGTTTTCATAATAGTTATACATCAGGAGTGACTACTATTCAGAATGCTTGGGAAATACTTCAAAAGGTATTAATCATTACTGTTGATAGATATCATTACATTACTATTTGTAAATAATTTGCCTAATTTACTTAAGGTTGTAATACTTTTAAAGGATCAAGAAAGAAAGAATATCTTCTTGCTTTCAAAGATTTTGATGATGTGAAATGCTCAGTGTTCACCATTCTGGGTACATTTTTGTCATGTTTTTTCAACTTGCTTTGCTTTTCTAGTAGTACCTAAGAACATTCAGTAGTGTGCACATGATCAGCCAGCTACCTATTCCTATTCCACTACCCAAGGAAGGAGAAATTGTATGAACATTTGTTTCTCTTTTGCCCTAATAAGTTTAAATAATGATTTTCAGACTTCTTATAGAACGAGAAGCTCATGGTAAATCAGCTAAATGGCTTGGCCAATTCTCTGAGTAAGAGTCAGTTAAACCAGTGTTATGTAAGGCTGAAAACAGCTAACTGATGAGTAAGTTATTCTTCTTTTTCACTGGCTCTCTAGCCCTCACCTGAGATGCAGGAATAGAGATGTACACCAGAGCCTCCTCTTGGCTTTTCCTCATTTGGTCTGGCAGGAGTGTGGCAGGAGTATGGCAGGGGGTCAATCACACTGGCCCATAAAACAGAGGCAATAACATTTGGATGTTTTATTTACACTTCCATCTGGCTCTACCTACTCTATCACTGGATTGGAACAGAGAGACATCCCATCAATTCTCTTCAGAAAGAACTCTTATGGGAGGGTGAATTTTTTTTCTTTATCTGTTAACAGCAACTTAGAGGACCTAATTCATAACGTCAATCCGATAGCCTTAAACTCTATCATAGTGAATGGAAAGTGGACAGAAAGAAGGAAAGGTCAAACCTTCTATTTAGTCAAGCCTTTGCCAAAAGGAAGTATGTTGGACAGGAAGTTTTATTTAAAGTGACAGGTGGTTAACTGGGGAACACTCTAGACTGAGGTCTACTTTAGTTGCTTGTGGTTTCTTGTTTTTTCTTAAGAAAAAATAGTATGCTATAATGTGCCCTGAGACATTAGAACTACACATATGAACTAATAAATTCTATTATCTACTATTTTAATAAAGACACATATGAACTAATAAATTGTAAAATAAAGAAATGTCTTTAATACGGGACTTTATAAACCAGGATAGCAATGAGATGGCAAATCTCCCTAGAGATGCAAGCCAAATAAGGGAAAGCAGTGAGTTCTTGAATTTTATATTTCTGAAAATGTTTTCTTATCCTGAAAATAGATATATATATTTATATGTAGATACACATACATGTATATGTGTACATTTATACACACATATGCCAACACACTTCATTAAAAAACAGAAAGGTCAGTCTCTATTTGTACCTTTAAGATATTCAAATACATTTTGCCCATTTTATTGAAGTAACGTCTTAGTTATTCAACGCTCTTGCTCCTGAATCTTTAAACATTTCAAAAAAAGCAAGAATCAAGACGAACAAGCCCAATACTCCAGTGAAAAAGTAAGAGAAATTCTTAAGAGCTGAGTGAAAGATGTAAGATGCAATAAGAGCTTAGCCTACTGCCCAGAAGAAAGGATCATCATGTGGTCAAAGCCAGACCTCACTGGTGCGAAGTTAAAGATGTTTAGAAAAAGCATTTTAAAAAGCAAAAGAAAGCAGCTGTTCTAGTAGTGTGTGTTGAGCAGCAGAAGCAGTCGATGGCAGATAACCTGATGGTGATTAGTAGAAGTCATGTGTGTTGAGTAAAGCTGTGAAAATAACATCGGTGGACAGATCTGTAGGCAAATGTCTTAACTTCTCTGAATTTCAGTTTCTTCATTAGTAAATTGGGATAATAGCAATATCTATGTCATAAGACTATTATGTTATTTTAAAAAGATATTCATGTAACAAATGAAAAGTGTGTCTGGATCATATTCACTAAGTTCTTACTGTTAGCTCTATAACATACAGTTTTCAAAAATCAGTGTCTCTCCTGATATTCTGTGCCTGTCCACCTATCCATGGTTTACGTTGATTGTATTACCTGTTGGTGCAGTGGATTGTGTGTTATAATCTCTGTTTGTGGCATGCTGTTTTTCCAGCTCATATTCAATGTTGTGATGGTGTATAGTATAGTGTTATGGATGAATTAGCGGCCATGGAAGCTAAGATTTTTAAGAATGATATATTCTCAGTGGAGAAGTGTAGTGAAGTTTAATATAACACAAGTATCAACTAATCAGACCAGATACTGGCTCAGTTTGGAAAAACATCAGTTGTACATAACTGAAATATATACACCACTGTGTATTGAGAGAGCATCAGTCCTGCCTATGTAATTCCAAGTTCAGCTAACCTGTTGTGGGGAGGAGGATTTCTGTGGATGGAGGAGCCTCTGCTTTCTATCTTGTATTATGGCTCTCAAAGCAAGAGTCTGCCTAGTGATTCTGGAAGATGGAAGAAGGAAGGAAGGAAGAAAGAAAGGAAGGAAAGAAGGAAGGAAGAAAGGTGAAAGGAAGGAAGGAGGGAAGGAAGGAAACAATAAAATCAAACAAAAAATTTGCTTCATCTAATACCAGTTTGTTGATTTAATCATCTAATGATTACCTAGTTTAAAATTGAAGTACCTTGTGAGTTGTTAAGCATTTATTAAAGCATTCAAAAGTAAGTAAAATAAAAAAATTAAAATTTGGGCAAATCCTCTTTCTTAATTTGGGTAATATATTATTAAGTTTCCAAAGTTAAAAAAAAAGAAAGGCATCTGAAGTCGAGCATCATGGTGTAGTGAGATTCCTTCTTTAAATCTCTGCCCCGTATGACACAATGAAAACATCATTTGCATTCCAACAGAGCTCAATTAAACACTACAAAGGACTTCTAAGAAACCCCTGCTGCCATACATCGGACGGTGGAGGCACGAGAAGCCCAAAAGGACGTGAGGAGAAGTAAGAAGTTGTACTCCCCCTCCTCAATTGATCGGCAAAGACAGCGTGGGTCACAGACAGAGGGGGGAGGGGTGGCCCACAGTGGGGAAAACTATTGCCATCCAGGTGCTCTCACAGACTGTCGAGAGATCCCCAGTGGGAAGCAACGACGGACTGTTTTGGGGGTGTAGCAAATGCCCTAAGAGAGCCAGAAAGGAAACCCCCAGGTCAAGCAGAAGAAAGAGAGGACCCCTCCCCACACACACCCTGTGTTTCAGCATAATCCCTCTGGAGGCTGCAGCGGGCTCAGAGCATACCGCTCATGATTTCCATCCAGTGGCAGCAGGTGGAAACTGCAGGACGAACTTCATCATGAGGGGGAAAAATAAAGCCGTCCCCATCGGATCCATGCGACAATTTGTTATGGCTACAGACCAAAAGGAAAATGACAAATACCCAGAAACCAACTCTGAAGGCACAGAATTTGATAACCTGAATGACAGAGAATTCAAAATAGCTATATAAACAAACTCAACAAAATACAAGAAAACACACAGAAACAAATCAACGAATTCAGGGATTTTGTCACAAAAGAGATTGAAACCATAAAGAAAAACCAATCAGAATTATTGGAGATGAAAAACAAAATCAATGAGATAGTGGAAAAAATGGAGTCTTTAAAGAGCAGAACTGACAATATGGAGGAACGAATTAGCATTATTGAGGATAGCCATGCAGAAATGCTCCAGATAGAGAAGGAGAGAGAGCTAAGACTAAAAAGAAATGAAGAAATTCTTCAAGAAATATCAGACTCAATGAGGAAAAGTAACATAAGGATAATAGGTATTCCAGAAGGAGAAGAAAGAGAAAAAGAAGCAGAGAGTTTGTTCAAAGAAATAATAGCTGAGAACTTCCCCAACCTAGGGAATGAGAGGGAAATAACAGTGAATGAAATCAATAGATCACCTAAATACATAAACAAGAATAAAAAATCATCTCGCCACATAATAGCAAACTTGTAAAATATCTGTGACAAGGAAATAATATTAAGGGCAGCTAAACAAAAAAACAAAATAACATACAAAGGAAACCCCATCAGGCTCTCAGCTGATTTCTCGACAGAAACTCTACAGTCTAGGAGAGACTGGAATGATATATTCAAAATCATGAAAGACAAAAACCTTCAGCCAAGAATACTTTATCCAGCAAAAATATCCTTCAAATATGATGGAGAAATAATAACTCTCCCTGATAAACAAAAGCTAAGAGAGTTCATCACCACAAGACCCCCACTACAAGAAATGCTCAAGAAGGCCCTTAGGCCTGAAAAAAATAAACAAATGAGAAAGGGGATACAAAGATTCCAGCAAGGAGAAAAGCAAGGAGACTAAACCAGAACAAACTACAGTTGGATAACATCAAAAATTAATTCAAGCTCATCACTAGAATCACATATTCATGACACAAGATGGAATAAAGAGATAACAAATAAGGAGGGGAAGAGGTAAGGGATTGAATCAACCCAGCCTCAGGAAAAAGGAGGGATATGAAAATGTACTATCTAATCCAGGAGATTGCTTATATAAACCTCACGGTAACCACTAAACAAACAACCAGAAGAGAACCACACATGACAAATAAAGAGAAAACCAAGAGAATGGGCATGCAGAAACACCAAATTGAATTTGCAGCCTGAAAAACAAGTGACAAGAAATGAAGGAAATGCAAAAGAACCAGAAAATGAACAATAAAATAGCAACATTAAACCCTCATATATCAATAATCACTCTAAATGTAAATGGATTGAATTCTCCAATCAAAAGACACAGAGTGGCGGGATGGATTAAAAACCAAGATCCAACAATCTGCTGCCTCCAGGAAACACATCTCAGCTCTAAAGACAAACACAGACTCAAAATAAAAGGGTGGAAAACAATACCCCAAGCTAATGGCAAACAGAAGAAAGCAGGAGTAGCCATACTTATATCAGACAAAGTAGACTTCAAGATAAAAAAGGTAATGAGAGACAAAGAAGGGCAATTTATAGTGATGAAAGGGACACTTCACCAAGAAGATATAACAATCATAAATATCTATGCACCCAACACAGGAGCACCAAAGTACATAAAACAACTGCTAAAAAACCTTAAAGGAGATATTAACAATAACACAATAATAGTAGGGGATCTTAACACCCCCCCCTTACATCAATGGATAGATCATCCAGACAAAAAGTCAATAAGGAAATAATGGACTTAAATGAAAAACTATGGACTTAATAGATATATACAGAGCACTCCACCCAAAAAAAGCAGAGTACACATTCTTCTCAAGTGCACATGGAACATTCTCAAGGATAGACCATATATTAGGAAACAAGGCAAACCTCTATAAATTTAAGAAGACTGAAATCATTGCAAGCATCTTTTCTGATCATAACGCTGTGAAACTAGAAATCAACTGCAAGGAAAAAACTAGGAAAGGGACAAAGATGTGGAGACTAAACAACATGCTACTGAACAACCAATGGGTTGTTGATGAAATTAAAGGAGAAATCAAAAGCTATCTGGAGACAAATGAAAAGGAAAATACACCATACCAACTCATATGGGATGCAGCAAAAGCGGTCCTGAGAGGGAAATTCATAGCAATACAAGCTCACCTTAACAAACAAGAAAAATCCCAAATAAATAACCTTAAATTGCACCTAACAGAATTAGAAAAAGAAGAACAGACAAAGCCCCAAATCAGCAGAAGGAGGGAAATAATAAAAATCAGAGCAGAAATAAATGAAATTGAAACAAAAAAACAGTAGAAAGGATCAATGAAGCAAAGAGCTGGTTCTTTGAGAAGATAAATAAAATTGACAAACCCTTAGCCAGACTCACTAAGAAAAAAAGGGAGAAGACTCAAATAAATAAAATTAGAAATGAAAGAGGAGAAATTACAACAGATACCACAGAAATACAAGGGATTATTAGGGAATACTATGAAAAACTTTATGCCAACAAATTGGACAACCTAAAGGAAATGGACAAATTCTTGGAAGCGTACAACCTCCCAAAACTGAATCAAGAAGAAATAGAGAATCTGAACAGACCAATCACAAGTAAAGAGATTGAAACAGTAATCAAAAAACTCCCAAAAAATAAAACCCCAGGACCAGATGGCTTCCCTGGAGAATTTTATCAAACATTCAAAGAAGATTTAGCACCTATCCTTCTCAAACTCTTCCAAAAAATAGAGGAAGATGGAATACTTCCCAACACATTCTATGAGGCCGACATCATCCTGATCCCAAAGCCAGACAAGGACAATACAAAGAAGGAAAACTACAGGCCAATATCACTGATGAACATAGATGCAAAAATCCTCAACAAAATATTGGCAAACCGAATACAGCAATACATCAAAAAGATCATGCACCACGATCAAGTGGGATTTATACCAGGGACACAGGGATGGTTCAACATCCACAAATCAATCAACATAATACACCACATAAACAAAATGAAGAATAAAAACCACATGATCATCTCAATCGATGCAGAGAAGGCATTTGACAAGATCCAGCATCCATTTATGATAAAAACTCTCAACAAAATGGGTATAGAAGGAAAGTACCTCAACATAATAAGGGCCATATATGACAAACCTACAGCAAACATCCTACTCAATGGGGAAAAACTGAAAGCCATTCCTTTGAGAACAGGAACAAGACAAGGGTGCCCACTCTCACTGCTCTTATTCAACATAGTACTGGAAGTTCTGGCCAGAACAATTAGGCAAGAAAAAGGAATAAAAGGACTCCAAATAGGCAATGAAGAAGTGAAACTGTCACTATTTCCAGACGACATGAGCTTATACATAGAAACTCAAAAAATTCCATCAGAAAACTACTAGAAATAATCAACAACTACAGTAAAGTGGCAGGGTATAAAATCAACTTACAAAAATCAATTGCATTTCTATACACTAATAATGAACCAACAGAAATAGAACTCAAAAAGACAATCCCATTTACAATTGCAACAAAAAGAATAAAATATCTGGGAATAAATTTAACCAAGGAGGTAAAAGACCTATACAATGAAAATTATAAGACGCTATTGAAAGAAATCGAGGAAGATATAAAGAAATGGAAAAATATTCCATGCACATGGATTGGAAGACTAAATATAGTTAAAATGTCCATTCTACCTAAAGCAATCTACAAATTCAATGCAATCCCAATCAGAATCCCAATGTCATTCTTCACGGTAATAGAACAAAAACTACTGAAATTCGTATGGGGCAACAAAAGAGCCCAAATAGCTAAAGCAATTCTGAAAAAAAGAACAAAGCTGGAGGCATCACAATCCCTGATTTCAAAATATACTATAAAGCTACAGTAATCAAAACAGCATGGTACTGGTACAAGAATAGACACACAGATCAATGGAACAGAATTGAAAGCCCAGAAATAAAACCACACACCTATGGACAGCTAATCTTCAACAAAGGAGCAAAGAACATACAATGGAGAGAGAGAATTCTCTTCAATACATGGTGCTGGGAAAATTGGACAGCAACATGCAAAAGAATGAAAGTAGACCATCTCCTATTGCCATATACAAAAATCAACTCAAAATGGATCAGGGACCTGAAAGTGAGACCTGAAACTATAAAACTCCTGGAAGAAAACATAGGGAGTACACTAACTGAGATTGGACATAAAGGGATCCTTTCAGATTCCATGTCTACTCAGACAAGGGAAACAAAAGAAAAAATAAAAAGTGGGACCTCATCAGACTAAAGAGCTTCTACAAGGCAAATGAAACCAGGATCAAAATGAATACACAACCCACCAGCTGGGAGAAAATATTCTCAAATCATTTGTCTGACAAGGGATTAATCTCAGTAATATATATAAAGATCTCATACCACTGAGCAACAAAAAATAAACAACCCGATCAAAAAATGGGCACAGGATATGAACAGACATTTTTCCAAGGAAGAGATACAGATGGCCAATAGACACATGAAAAGATGTTCAACATCACTAATCATCAGGGAAATGCAAGTCAAAACTACACTAAGATATCACCTTACACCTGTTAGAATGGCTATAATCACAAAGACAAATAACAACAAATGCTGGAGAGGTTGTGGAGAAACGGGGACCCTCATTCACTGCTGGTGGGAATGCAAACTGGTGTAGCCTCTATGGAAAACAGTATGGAGAGTCAATAAAAAATTAAAAATAGAAATACCATATGATCCAGCAATCCCACTCTTGGGCATCTACCCAAGGGACATGAAATCAACCATCACAAGAGGCTTATGCACCCCTATGTTCATTGAAGCATCATTCACGATAGCCAAGAAGTGGAAGCAACCCAAGTGTCCCTCGACTGATGATTGGTTAAAGAAGATTGGTATATACATACGATGGAATACTACTCAGCCATAAGAAAAGACACAATTGTCCCGTTTGTAACAACATGGATGGACTTAGAGGGTATTATGTTAAGTGAAATAAGCCAGAGAGAGAAGGTCAGACACTGCATGAACTCACTCATATATGGAATATAAATGAAGACACGGACAGAGAGAACTGATTGGTGGTTACCACGGGGAAGGGGGTGGGGGGTGGGCACAAGGGGTGAAGGGTTACATCCACATGGTGACGGACAAACAAAAATGTACAACTAAAACCCCACAGTGTTATAAACTACTAAGACATCAATAAAAAAAAAAAAAACACATGAACAGGAAAATAATATGGAGGGAAGTGCTAAATAAAATACTAACAATGATTATATTAAAAAAAAAAAGGATACCTACAAGGGGACAAACAATGCTTTCATTTTTGAAATCTTGTGAATAATATAGATATTTACAAAAAAAAATTAACAAATGTAAATATTAACAAATTGGTTTTGAAAAATCTTGAAAAGCCTGCATGAAAATGACAAAAGGAATTAAGACATCTAAGAAGATGTAGGAACACTCAGAAAAGCATTGCATTTTAGGAGATTTGGTCTTTGGGTACATTTCTCATTAAACTGTTTCTAGGCAAAGGGGCTTTAGATAAACTAGACTGAAGTAAATAAGCCCAGATCTACTTGATCTGACAGAACTGTCATGTCACCACAGGAGAAAGATTTTCTGGGTTTGTCAGGCCTGCTCCAAACCTGGATCATTGTATGCCTGAATTGTGAATGTGGCACGATGAGGTGGACTTAATGATCCTCCAAGAATATGCATTACCATATCTGGGACCAACTTCTTGTAAACATAGTTAGTACTTGGGTCTTCTTAAAAGAAGACCTGCTGTTTCTACTGGGGGTCTCTTTTGAAGCAGTTCATTAACGGAACATAAATGGTGGAGAGATGGAACTTGGCTCATCTGCAGTTTTGCTCAAACCACAGAAACTTTGGTGATTTTAGTCTAGGCAGCCTGATGTTCCAAGAGGGTAGATACAGATGTTAATGAATGAATGGGACAAGTTATGCCCAGGATTTCCACTGCTTGGATGGAAATATTCCTTGGGGTTAGCATAAAAATGGTGATGACTGAGCTCTATGTAGATTGAGGATTTCTGCAAGAAAGTTTGAATAGAATATTAGAATACCATCCAAATATTTTACATACTAACTCTAATCTTCCCCAGGGTAGGAATTCATGGAGTTAACCATTCATTAACTAATGGGACACAACATTACACATGACTTATCGGCATCATGAAGTTTGAACTGGCTTAGATTCAAATCCAGAGGAGTTTGTAGGTACCCCAGAGGGCCAGCTTTTTGTAGACACAGGATTCTCTAATACAGGTAAACCAAACTGTACTGTTATCTACACTGAATCTAAGGAAGACCTATTGGGCCAGGGGCTCTTGCTCTTTAATTTTTGATACTAGGTCAATTACAAAATAACAGTTGTGATGTGAGGCCCAGTATTTAGCTTCCTAACTGGAAAAGTCTTCTTGGTGTGTCATATATTTGGGCAACATTTGGAGTAATAGACAGGGTGGACCTGCAATCCCAACTGGCTAAAAATAATTGTTTCAGAAGGGTTCTGTCAGAAAACAGAGTAAGTACAGGCAATCCTCACTTTGCATGACATTGTGTTAAATGACACGTGTGCATACCAAAATAGTTTCATTGTTTTGTGCGTTTGGTGCATTGAATTGTGTTATAATGTGTGGAAACAGTTATAATGTGGAAATGGTTACAACATGCATGAGTTTTCATTAACATAATACCATGAAAAGGGAGGCCTACCTGTAGTTACTCCAGGACTTAGTGGGTCACAGGTAGGTCACAATATAATTTATTATTCAAAGTGTGATGGGTTTGAAAGTGAAAGTGGGCTTTATTAATTATCACACTGGGACAACAGGCATAACTCAGGACTGTCCCAGGCAAAAATATGGTCACTGTGATGTTAGGTTTCTAAACTAGGTAAGACCAAGAACAAATGGGAAAGAACAGGTGACAGGCAACACCAGTGGTGCCAAGAGCTCTGTCCAGACACAGGGTTTAGTCTTGAGATGATTACTTCATCAGAGTGTTAGTCTATCAAATTGCCGATTCCTTGACATCTCTCATATTGGCAGGTCCTGACCTGCCCTGTATTGTATTGACAGCTCAGCACTCCCAGGATTGGCAAGAGATTCAGGGTTAGTGGAGGTCAAGGTTGAGCTTGACCATTTTCCCCAGTGCCGGTGGGATGTGGTATTTACCAGTGACGAGTGTGATGCAAAATGGATTTGCCTTTCTAGTAGCAGATGCTTCTAATAATTCAGCATGTTTGGAATAAAATAGACACTTGATAAATATGCAGAAAATGAAATACAAGATGCTGTCATACAACTTCCTCGACAAATGGTTGTCTAGACTCTGCTAGAACTCCATAGAACATCATCTGCGGCAGAAAACATGCAATTTCATAAGGAGTCCATTTCATTTTAGCCAACTCTCATTGTTAAATATTCTTTCTTAGATTATGTTGATCTGAAGTCTGTCTTTCTGTACTTCCTGCCCTTTTCTGTCTTCTGAATGAATAAAGACCAGTTTCTTTTCTTTCTTGGTGCTTTTATGTTACCCCTTGGACACTTTACTCCAGGCAAAAAAATCCCTATTGCTTCAACCATTCATTATGTGATTTGTTCCTAGCTACTTAGAAGAAAATTATATTAGAAATATCTTGGAAAGATGCATGAAATTCTCTTGCTTTGTGTCAGAATTAACAGATAAGTCACACTGTTTGTTTTCTATATGATACAGAGCATTAACATCTTGATTCATGAGCTGTACTTACTACTGATGATAAATTTTAGTGCACTGTTCTGTTAGCTATTATCTTTGCTGTTTCTCATTTATCACTTTTTAATCTACTTTGTGAACAGTCAGATCTGTCACTAGAATTTCAAGAAACTACCAAATAAAACTGTTTTCTAAGAAAATATACTGTCTCCATCATTGTACAGCCATTTTAAGTTTTAAAAAGGTTTATAATATCCCTGCACCATCTTCCTGCCCCTAATTCACCATTACTTCAGTGTTGTTAAGCTAAGCTTTTGTGAATATACTGATACTTTTAATCAGTCATTATTTCTATAGATTTTTTTTAAGAGTACATCCTATATATGCACGCTTCAGATATATGCTGCCAAGTTTCTAGCAGGAAAATAAAGTTGACTGGATAACGTAAAACCTTTTTTTGCACGTAAACCACAAAATTCTCACATGGTGATTAGGGAGCTGATGAATAACTTAGGTTTGCTAGGCAACAGTAGAGGGAATGGTGCATTTATGAAGTGCCTCAGGGTTAAAAAGTATTTTTGTTGATTTTATCTTATGTAGTCCTTACAAAAATGTGGAGGTTTTTAAAGAAAGAAAACTCTCAGAGCTATTTGCACTATGAAGATACTTTCCAGAATATATCCCTAAATTTTGAAATGCAAAGCAACATGACAAAATGAAGGGAGAAAACCAGTCCTCTGGCCTGGATAGATTTAGGAAGTCTCTGTTCAACACACACAGAGAGGGGCCGCTTCTGCCTGACGGCCGTTCTTTGAAACTAGCCGTTCTTTGTGTTTTCTGCTTTTATAGTTTATTCCCTTCTTCCAGTGTTGAGCCAACAAATTTTCTGTAAGCATTGTCGAGGTGTTCACAGCAGGATTCTTAGCAAGCATTTCAGAAGCTGGGTATAAAGGAACAATTGTTTATAGATTTAGGGTATTCGAGGATTGGATGCTTGTAAGTTGGGGAGTTGAAAAGAATCAAATCATAGTAAAATTTACTATTCTGGAGGCTGGATTTCTTGAATATTTCTCCCCAAACTCTTTAACTGTAAACCTATCAATTTTTAAATTACTCTGGTTTTTAAGGTACACATATTTAGCTCTAAGACAATAAAGAACTTGAATTTGCCCCAAGGTCAGCAGAAGTACTCTAATTGCTGACTTAGGTGAATACCAACCAGCTAAATCACAGTGGCTCCAGAATATTTTAAGGAGCCGTGTCTGCACAGTATATGGCCTCATGTGCAAAATAGAAGATTGCTTATACAAACAGAAGCATGCACGTGCACATTCCTTTTTGTGTTGAGAGCTGCTTATTTTGTACAGATAATTACCAGACCACATTCCCACTAAATATATTCTGCTGCCTTAAATTGGGGGCTTAATTGTGAAAACTGATCCTTTGAAGAAATGAAACTCTTTGATGGTTTCTTTCCTGACTGAAACATTTTATGGGTTTTGTCTATAAATTGAGTTGTGCAGGATGACTGGGCTGATGGTTTCTATAGGTTGAGGTCCAGTGGTGTCACGTGACCCATTTTCTACCAGAATACCCTTTCTGGTACAAGGGCCCATGGGCCATGAGTTGATGGTGACATTAACTTTCCAGTAAGTCAGGTCCCTACTTTTGGACATTATCCCCATTGGAAAGTCTCTCACCATCAACAAGAGCAGTGAAGGAACTGGAAAACAAGTTTCTATCATGATAAGCTATGTGACGACGTAGTCCTAATTGTTATATGGAGATGAAGGAGTATTTAATATTAACTAATAGTTATATTTGTTACCTATGTGAAATGATCTGAGCACTGGGAAGAAATGGCTCCATAAAGTCCAAGGTTTATACTTTCCTTGTGTCATTTCTGAGGAAGAAAATGGCTGACAAGACTAATATTAGGTCCCCAAATCGTCCCACAGCACAGGATTAAATTTTATTTGACATCTAGATGCAGAGACTGTCTACATAGAAAGGCATAGTTTGCAAAGTTACCTTTTAGAATCTTAGTTCAGAGACATCATTTGGAGGTCTTCTATGTGTATTTTTTATTTATTTCCTTCTCGGCTCTGCTGGTGGTGTCCTATAGGATTTAAACATGATCCTGAAAGTGATGGTACTTACCTGGCTGGGGAAATTAAAAAAAAAAAAAAAGAGCGTATGACTGTGTGACCAGCATGCAAGGTAGGCAGGAATACTTGTTTGTGGTTTGCCCTCTAAATCAGGGCTGTTGCTATTAGCTACTCTATAACTTTGCCTCAAACATTTCCATGAAGAGAACCTTCCTCATTGCCACATACCAAGCCATTCAATCTGCTGTGGTATGGTCTGGAAGCCCACATCTGTGCCCTGTTGTGAAGGTGGGTCACACTGTGGTTTTAAAATACTTACTTTAATATATTTTGTATGTAAATGATGCAACTCTCCTGAAGGGAAATTTCACAGTATCCATTCGAAGACTTAAAAATGCCTACACTCCATGACTCAGCAGTTTGACTTCCCGGAATTTATCAGAAGAAAAAAGAAATCAGTGATGTCTGTTAAGATGTATGCATATAGTTGTTCTTCAAAGTGTTACATATAATTAAAAATTTGAAAATTATTATGCTGCGTAATGAAAGATTGCTCATATAAATTCCATAGAATAGCATGTTATGGAACCATTAAAAATCATGTGATATGGGGGTATGGATATCAGGAAATGTTTATAATTGTTCAAAAATGGAAAAAGTAGTTTTGGAAAGTATGTTCACTTGAAACTATTTTTTGTAAAAATAGAGGTAAATATATAATAATGAGCATTGGCATATCACATAATGTGTGTATAATGTTATACACTATTATCATCAACTATGGATGTTTTTTATTTTCTTTTTTGCACTTTTTGGTATTTCCTGAAAAACTAACAAGGACCATGTATTAATAGTGTTATAATCAAGTGAGTAGTAGTTGTTCTATTTTTCTCCTTTATCATTTCCAAAGGCAGCAGTGTTTTATGGAGAAGTCTTAGGCGTAGACAAGCAATGAGTGGGCCTTCCATTTAAAAAAATCCTTTATTACTATAAAAGTAGTCTAGCTAACATACCCTCCTATCCTGCCTTTCCCCTTCCTGTGTGCAATAAAAATGGCTGCAGTTGGATTCTGAAATCATTGTCCATTCCTTTCCAAACATTCCTAAACTGCAACATTACAAACACCACTACGTCCTCCCTGCTGCAGAGCCTGAAATAAACAACACCCCTGTACCCATAGCAAACTCAGTGCTTACACCAGTGGAGGGAGAAGCTTTTATAAAGGTGTTTCTGTCACACTGGAAGTTGAGGAAGGACTGAAGAAATATTAAATAGGTAGAAAAGAGATTGAAGTGGTATGGGGATTGGGACAAGGCAAGTTCAACTTCCAGGTTTCTGGTTTAGGCAACTGGTGAATTGTGGTGCCATTATCCAAAATGGTGGGAAAGGAAGAGGAGCAGAGGACAAAGAGGAAAATGAATTTGATTCTGAACATTTACAGTATGAACAAAACAGCAATGCCACTTGCAAATAAATTTTGCAGGATTGTGCTTGTTGCAGTTTGGACAGTGAAACAGTTTAATAGAGAAGTTTTCCTGTAAAAGTACACACACACACACAAAAGGGATCCTTGATCATGTTTCTTGCCACTTCCATTGGACTATAGATGTCTTTGCAACTGAGCTGCAAAAATTACTGAGCTGCAACACCACATCCCTTCCTTGAGGCACCTACTGGTTAGCATGCAGGGTGTAGGAATATGGAGATGGATAAGACACTGCTCTCCACCCACGGGGAGCTCTCAATGTAGAAAGTGAGAAACAAATATTATAATGTGGTGTAGTTAGTGTAATAATTGGCATATGTCCTCTATACTGCCAGCTCAGAAGAAGGAATAATTACTCTCTGGACCCTGAAGCTCTATTTAGGCTTCAAAAACAGGGTGATGCTTGCTTTAGATTTTGAAGATTGAGGAGGCATGAAAATTATGAGTTCTTACAAATTATGAGTGGTGACATGTGGCATTGTAGTCCCATCATTTAGGGTTTTCTTAAGCCAATGCAAAGGTCAAATTTGGTTCAGTCAAGTGAACCATTGGAAAATGTCATTTTG
This sequence comes from Tapirus indicus, assembly GCA_031878705.1. NCBI lineage: Eukaryota > Metazoa > Chordata > Mammalia > Perissodactyla > Tapiridae > Tapirus > Tapirus indicus. The sequence continues at coordinate 31,767,010 of CM062935.1, read as the reverse complement.
AATTTCATGTATATAGCCTTCTCCCAACATGCCATCTAAGAAATACCAAAAATTTCACAGCTGTGAGAAATGACACAGCTCTTCAACACCAAAGCAGCAAGACCCATACAGGCAATGTAATTCTACTTGTAAAGCATAAACTTCAGAACAAGAACTGATAAATGTTGCAGAAATGAACTTTCAATAATTTCACCAATTCATCATACGTCTTAGTTTAGATTAGTGTTTGTCAACCGTATTTTCATTATCCCTCCCCTGCCAAGGAGCCCTTTTAGACTTTTCTTCTAATTGCCTCTTCTCCCCATGAAACTTAAATACCACAGATATACTTTATCTGTTTATATACAACCACGGACCATTGTAACATCCAAGATTTTTTTACCCTGCAAGAACAATTTTTGACCCTCTGGGGTTCCTATTGCCCCGTGTTGCTTATGTGTGATTCAGACAAAGATGTTAGCACAAAAGTTTTGTCTCCTAGATTGCTTGGAGCCCAACATTACTTTAAAAGGAGTCTATATTTTGTTTTGTTGTTTATATGTGTCAAGCATAGAAATCACAAGACAAACATTGACTGACATCAAACACTTTAATATGACCCCAAACAGCCATTCAGAGCAGGAAGTTTTGTTCCGATTCCTTATGAAAAAATTCTTAATTTCTGAAGTATAGTTCTCCATTGAAGATCTTGACTACCTCTTATAATCTCAGATTTTCTAACATCTCATTTTTGTTTTCACAATATCATGGGTAATAATAAAAAAATAGACATAGAACAAAAATTCTTCAAATGGACAGTCCTCCTTTTTTTGGCCATAAATTTCCTCTGGCTAACCTCAACTATACAAAATCACAGCAACAAGAGGTCAGAGCAATTTGAAAGAACACACACACTCACAAACTAAAAAGGAGGCATAATTTTATTTGGCAAACACAAGCTGTGACCAAAATTGTTATGTAAAGTATAATGCTTCAGAAAATAGCATACCCACAACTATGCACTGTGGAGGCTCCTTATGAAAGGAAGTAGAGATTGGCTGGAGGAGGTGGAAGACTCCACAGGAGGATAAAAGGGAGCAATGAGCTTTAGATCCTTTCCTAGGGTCATTAGCATGAACGTGAGAGGCCTCAACCGAATGTAGATGGAGCCTATGAACTCCAAAAGATGAATGTCCTGGGGACTAATGCATGAACATCTGAAAAGCACAGAGGAAGACAGAGAAAGACTTCCCCAGACTCCACCACCCTAATCTGACTCACATGCACCAGAATTTTGCAGCATCGAGCTAAAGATTTTGCCAGTTTCATACACCAACCACAGAAATGACACATTATTAAAACCATTGATTAAGAAACTATGAATAAAATATTTTAGATATTTTCCCCAGGAGCAATAGCAATTAGGATGAAGGGTTGGGGAGGGATGGATCTATGTCATCTTGTCATCTATAGGAGTATTTACATGAAAAATAAGCAAAATGTGCCTCAGGAGGGCTCTTCCCTCCCCTTGGTTTTCCTCTTCACCTGCAGATCTCTTTTCCACACCCACTAAATCTCCCCTTCAGCCCTCAGGCACCTGCCCTCTTTGCTTCTGGATGAGAGACAAGTTACCCTCTCAGACACACCGATGTTCCTGATGTATAAACTTTCTGTTGATCTAGGTAAGTTCACAAAGTGCTGTCCCAGTGAGTGATAGACGTGCACAGATAAAATGCTCCACAGGAAAGTAATGTTGGGAAATCTAGGATGAATAAATTTAAACAGGTTTACAACATGCTAACAATCACTTGATTCTTCAAGAGGAACATATAATACATGTACTTTCCTAACCCACATTGGAAGAGAGTTTGAGAAAGGCTAAAATGCAACATTCTATTTTACTTCATCCTGACTAATAGAAGCTGATATTTGTCAATGTAAATTTTCTTATGAGGTTGGGGGCAGAAATAACTCTTGGTGGGCAAAAATAACTCTTTGATGCTGCTTGGAATCTGAATTAATATTCAATTTATTAAATTTGACAAATTTTAAAAACTTAGCTTTCTTTTAACCTATCGATTCAACCTACAGTTCTTGACCCTCTCGCAGTATATCTGCTATTAATAATATGAAAATGAAGTCACTTTTACTTGCATCAAAATAGCAATCAATTAACTCAATTTGAGCAGAGTAAATAACCTTAAACCATCAATTACATTTAAAATTTTCTTAAATTTCTTTAAATATTTTATCTGCATTTATAAATTTAATAACTTGATTTTCTTTGATTCATATGTATGACACAGTACACTTACAACCTGAATTTACAAAACCTTTCTAAACCCTTACAGCTAACATTTATATAGTGCTTCCTCTATGCCAAATACTGTTCTAAGCTTTTTACGTATATTAATTTATTTAATCCTCACATCAATCCCAGGAGGTAGCTAACTATTCTGATTTCTATTTTACAGTTGAGGAAACTGGGGTATCGAAGTGTTGAGTAACTTGCTCAAAGTCACACAGATAATAAGTGGCAGAGCTCTTATTAGTTTAATATGTCAGACTTATCAGTATAATAATATTCTCTTAGACATTCCAATACTCTTGACTAACAAGTTCTCTAATAACTTTCACTTAAAAATTACAAAACTGATAACAGATTCTCTCAAACGTACAAATACCTTAAATAAACACATAGATTATTTAGAATTTAACATAATCTTTTCATACTAAGGATTGAGTTTTATTTTTATTTCTAAGTGTTCCTAGAGTTTAAAAAGCCCAGATAAAATAGAATTACCATCTCAGACATGCTGAGGTTATCAATCCATAAACTCAGGACCGCAATATAGTTACTTCTCAGACAGAAACCAGAACCTAGAACATGGGGCCTGGGAGCAAAAATCTTCCAGATGATTCTCCTAGAACCACAGTTGGAATGTCAGGTCATTTATTTTAGTACTGCCCATGGGGCATTGTGTTCAACTGAAATTGTAACCTACTCCTGAAATTATAACCTACTTCTTCTGGTGTGTGTGTGTGTGTGTGTGTGTGTGTGTCCAAGGAATGTTTGATTGGATTTACATGCTTTTTTTTACTGTTTCATTGAATTCTGAATTCTTTTCATGTTTTGCTCTTAGCAACCACTATATAGTCCTCCTAATGATAAATTATCAGCAGTTTGCAAATAAGGAAGCTAAAGATCTGAGACTTAATTAACTTGCCCTGAGTCCAGCAGTGGGTAAAGGGTAGAGCTGGGATGTAAGCCCAGGTCTTCTACATTCCAATTCAGTACTTGTGTACTGCTTAGTAATTGGTTCCTAGTCCACCTGTTGTGATTGCTCAAGTTGAACTTCAAACCTGCCATGCAACAACTCTGTATGTCACGTTGAAATTATCTTCCCTTGACTTTTCTCTTCTGTCTGTGCCTTTGAAAATATTCACAGTTGCTACTGAATCATTCATTATTTCATCAGTCAGTCAGAGAGTATTTACTGGGTTCCTATTATATGCTGGGAACTGCTTTTAGCACTCGGGATGTTGTAATAACAAATTATTAACTTATACTGAGAGAAGGGTTAGACTTTTCTTTAAACAGACCCCTCGCTCTTGTATTTATCAGGTTTTATTCTCCAAGTAACAAAAGTCCAATTTAAAAATTAATTTAAAGCAAATGGATTGATTTATGTAATTGAAAACTCTATGAGTAGGGAGCCACGCTTTCACATGTGGCTGGATCAGAGGCCTAAAGGATGTCATAAAGTCTACCTCTCTTCTTACAATCTGTTTCCACACATCTCTGATTCCATGTCTCAATTTGCCACATTATGAGTTTGGCCCTTTTTCCTGCTGCTGTCTACTTTTTCCATGTGGCAAATGAAAATGACTACAAATTTCTTCATTTGCATTTTCCTTTCATCTTGTGATTTAAGAGGAAACAAGAGCATCTCTTCTAGAAGTTCTTGGAGAAGAAATCTTGGAAAGAACACTAATTGACCCAGTTTGAGCCACATGCCCATCTCTGAATGAATCATGGCACCTTGGGGTATGGAGAGGCTTGGACCACATGCCCTGGGGTAGAACCACTCCTACCTAAGCCACGTGGAATGGTAAGGGTGGTTTTTTAGAGGAAGGATTGTGAGCAGACAAACCTCCCGAGCCACATGTGTATTTTCTCTCTCTCCCTCCCTATCCTTCCCTTTTTTTCCTTCCTGTAATAGTTATTGTGTGTCTACTATGTGCTAGTTATTGCAAACAGAGTCAAGAAGAAAATATATATAATCTTGCTTCTATGAAGCTTAATATACGAGCAAGGAAAATAAACATCAAATGGCTAGTTAATTATTCAGTTTATTCATTAATTTCAATTGTGACAAATGTTAATAAGCAGAAGTATAGTATATTAACACAGTGTAGAGTGAGAGAGTAGACTGTCCTGGAGGGTTAGAGAAAGCTTTCCTGAGGAAAATATGATTGAAATATTTATCAAGGTCTAAATGAAAAATAGTAATTAACTGGAAAAAGGAGGAAAAAAAGAGCACGTCAAGGAGAGGGAATAGTGGCTGTGAAGACTCTGAGGTGGGCAGGAACACGGTGATTTGACAAACTATGAGGCTAGTAATGACTGGGCTGTACTGAGCATGGGGGAGAGAAACGAGAGACGGAGCTGGGGGCGAGGAAGAGACAAGGGGCCAGACCATGTGGAGGCTGGAAAGTCATGCAAATCTACGTGCCTTCATAGAGACAGTGCTGTATAACCTCATTTATTAAGGTTGTGTAATCCAAAGGAATGAAATAATGGTTGGAATTCTGGCCACTAGAAATGTGGACTGGGAAGACAACAGCATGTCAGGATATTTGAGGGACCTGGGTTTTTTTTTTTTACTTTTTTTTTTTGTGAGGAAGACCAGCCCTGAGCTAACATCCGTTGCTAATCCTCCTCTTTTTGCTGAGGAAGACTGGCCCTGGGCTAACATCCGTGCTCATCTTCCTCTACTTTATATGGGACGCCACCACGGCATGGCTGACAGGCAGTGCGTCGGCGGGCGCCCGGGATCCGAACCCGCGAACCCCGGGCTGCCAAGCGCGGACTAAACCGCTGCGCCACCGGGCGACCCCTGAGGCACCTGGGTTTTACAAAATTTCACAAATCACTCCTTGTAGCTGGCAGCTGACCCTGCCCAGGGGTGCAGTTAGACCAGAAACAGTCAATGCTTAGCGATTCTGCCATCAGACTTTCTCAGCCTAGAGCACGTTCAATTCAGTTTGTAAGGATGAGTGACTCTGATGACTATATTTTGAAACTCTCCCAAAATGTCCAGGCTGTCCTGCTTTTGAATTTTGAAAGATATGAACATGCCTAGAACTGTCTTCATGCATGCCTTTATCTTCAATCCTTTGCCAGACTAACATCTATTCATCCTTAGACAGAAGCTCAACCATCACTTCCTTTGAAAGCCTCCTTTGATCTCCAGTCTGGACCAAGATCCATCTGCTACATAGTCTTTCCTGCAGTTCTCTTGCAGGGCACTTACAGTTACTAATTATACATGTGTGATGCCATATGAGGTTGTAATAATAACTCATCGCACTAGAATGAAAGTTCTATGTGTGTAATGACTACATCCCCCAGGGTGTGGGCCAGTGCTGAACACATAGTAGGTGATCAATAACTATTTATGAGTAAATGAATAATCTCAATTTTTCCTGATTTATATTTAATTTTTCAGATTTATACTTAAAAGTGGTGATATTCTAAGTTTTTGCTTGGTCTCCAGTTGAAGACCTGCTCATAAGGGACTCTTGGTAGTATTTGCTTAAAGGAATTAAATGAAGACAAATAAATCAAGACTGTTTTTAAAATGCCCGAGTCACGTAACTTTTTACATATAATTTGATTAAGAGATCAAAAGCACAGAAGAAATATCCAAGTAATCTCCTTTTAAATTCCTCTCTTTGTGGAGTCACACATTCATGACCTTTGTTCCTGTCTCTGAATCCCTCTGTCAGAAAGATGCCTGCTGCTGCAGCCCTGGAGGGGACCAGACATGAGGAACGGGGGACAGGACCTCTTGGCCAAATAATAACCTCGTCTCATCTGGCAAATACGATAATATTCTGTGGCTCAGCTCTTGTCTGTAAAGATCTTAGATATTTTTATTTGACTGTTCAATGTTGAAATGCTTCTCCATGGAGGAGTATTAAACACACACATGTATATATTTCTCATTTGCTGAAGATGTCTCTCCTGTTTAGTTCCGATGCCTAACCATAACTCTTACAATTTTACATTATCCTTTAACTTTCCATTTCTTCTTGAATAAACAACACATCCTGGCCTCCAACAGTAGCTGGTTAGAACTGCTCTGTGGCCACTAGGAGATGAGATTTCACTGATACTAAAATATTCATGGCATTTGGACTCATAACTGTTGTACTATTCTAGAAAGGGAATCTTGAAGATGAGTTGACATAGCTCCATCAGCAAACATCCCACCGGATGTTTTCTTAAGCATTCTGAACAAAGTTCAACTGCCCTTTGGGAGAGAACACACATTTCTTCCTAATTTATAATTTTTGGAACAATACCAACCAAAAAATTCTGGAGAGTTCATTAGAGGAAAAAACTGTCCAAATATAACAATACTTTGCTTGTCCTTTATTCTGTAGAACCATACAGTTCTTAAGTATCTCAGTAATTAATTACTACCATTTCTTGAGGAAGGCAGGAAATACTACGCCACTTTATAGCTGTTGTAGAAGAAACAGGAAGGCTTTACTTTGCTGAGATTAAGAGCCTTCCTGGGAAAAGTTTAGCTTCTTGGAGAACGTGTTAATAATTTCAGATCATAGCTGTGCACAAAAACAGCAGAATTCAAAGTGATCTACACAGACTTTTATTTTTTCAAATACAGGTTGTCTTATGGAGTTTGCTTTAAAAGATGAAGGAACTAGTGATTAAGAAAACTTGGAACGGTTATGTGGAAAATATTTATATTTCATATAATTACATTTGCACATTTGTCTTACATATCTTTAGACCACTGCAGCTTGTAGTGCGCTGCAAATCATAGACAAAATAATAATTCCTGACTATATCCCCTTTCCAGCAATATCACTGAAAGTTGAGTGGTCTAAAACATTTTCCTCCAGTTTAAGTGGTGTTTGGTTCTTCCCATGTATTCAGGAGTGGCCAGGGGATTCAACTTTTTCAATTTTGTGGTAATCATCCTTACATCCGTGTTTGTTCTAAATGTTCACTGATTAGATTCTCTTCCCCCACCTCCAACCCCTCGCAACCACTGATCTTTTTACTGTTTCCATAGTTTTGTCTTTTCCAGAATGTCATATAGTTGGAATCATACAGATTGGCTTTTCAGATTGGCTTCTTTTGCTTAATAACATGTATTTAAAGTTCCTCCATGTCTTTACATGGCTTGATAGTTCATTTCTTTTTAGTGCTGAATAGTATTCCATTTTTAGGATATACCATTATTTATTTATCCATTCACCTACTGAAGGACATCCTGGTTACTTCAAAGTTTTGGCAGTTATGAATAAACCTGCTGTAAACATCTGTGTGCAGGATTTTGTGTGAAAAAAAGTTTTCAACTTTTGGGGGTAAATACCAAGGAGTGGGATTGCTGGTTTGTATGCTAAGAATATGTTCAGTTTTGTAAGAAACTGCCAGACTGTCTTTCAAAGTGGCTGTATCATTCTGCATTCCCACCAGCAGTGAATGAGAGTTCCTGTCGCTCCACATCCGTGTCAGTATTTGGTCTTGTCAGCGTTCTGGATTTTGGCCATTCTAATAGGTGTTTATTACATATATTTTTGAGATTCATTCACACTGGTGTGTATAGCTAAGGTTTCTTCATTTTCATTGCTGTATAATATTTCATGTGGGTTGCCACTTTAAAAATCATTTTTCCTCTTGATGGACTTTGGGTTGTCAGACGTGTTTTTAAATAATCTGAACAATGTTGTCATGAACATGCTTAGGAGTGAAATAGCTGTTGTAGAGTTAATATGATTTCATTTTAACATTACTAGGTGAGGACCCATTGTCTTCCATAGAAGTTGACCCTATTGATATATCCACCAATAGTGGATGAAAATGACATTTGGTTTATAATCTCATCAACACGTAGTCTGACTTTCAAAATTTTTGCAAGTCAGGTTAGTGTGAGATGTTATTATTATCAAAGTTGAGTATTTTTTCTCATTTTTATTGGTCACTTACATTTCCAGTGAAATGCCTGTCCATGTCTTCAATTACTTTTCTTTTGAGTTGTCTTTTTCTTATAGACTTGTAGAAGTATTTTACAGTTTGCATATTTAGTCTTGTTAAGAATTTCTTCCCTTACTAGAGGTTTATAAAATTACTCTCCTACATAGTTTTCTAAAAATTTAAAAATTTTGCCTTTCAGATATAAGTCCTTACTTCATTTGGAACTGTTTTTGTGTATATTGTGAGGTAGAGATCCATTTCCATTTTTCCCTTGCATAGATATCTCATTTTCAGTACCATTTATTGAATAGTAGTCCTTCCTTTTCTCATTTTTCTACAGTGTATCTCTGCCCTGCCTCTGTTTCCATGGATTTTGTGTCATTTCCGAGCCCTCTATTTGGTTTCAGTAGAAAATGTTTCCAATGTTCTTTTACTATCACAATGTCTTGTTCACTACAGTTTTAGAAAAGTTTTGATATCTAATAATTCATTTCCTTTTAGCTAATTCTTCAGGAATGTGTTAGCTCTTCTTGGCCCTTTGATTTTTCGTATAAATTTAACATTCACCAAAACAAAATCCTATTGAATTTTAATGGGATTTTATATGAATTTATAGATTAATTTAAACAGAATTAAAATTGATGTCTTTAAGCTATTGTGTCCTATTCCATAACCATGCCATATCTTTCCATTTATATAAGCCTTCTTTAAAATCTTTTTAAAAAGTTTGATAAATTTATCCCCAATAGTTTCATACATTATTTACTAGATTTATTCCTAGGTACTTTATATTTTCAGCTGCTCAATAGCATTAAAATGTTTTTTTTTTTATTTCTTCTCTAACGTTTTCTTTCTGGTATAAAGAAATACAGTGGACTCGTGTGTTAATTATATATCAATCTTGCTAAAATCTCCAATTAATTCTAATAACAATTTGTCCACTTAGAATTTTGGGATACAATACAACTTTGTATACAATCAGAATCTGAAAAAAATGATAATATTATTTATTTCTTTCTAATTTGTATACATTTATTTTTTATATTTTTGTGTACTACAGGAGATAATCTTTCTCTGTTAATAAAAAAGACCTGTTTGGGGTTTCATTTGGTAGTAATGTGAATCAAAATATCAAGGCTATGAAGTGGTATTTGGGAAAAAAATTTAAACCCCTGATCAAAATTATTAAATTGTTGTAGGGTTCTATTTATTTTTTATGACAATTTTGGTACCTTTTAAATCTAGGAATTTAATTCAGCTAAATTTTCAATATTTTGCCTAAAGTTGCTTATAATATTATCTTTTATGTTTTTGCTTCATCCCTAATTATGCCACCTTTGTTATTATGAAATAATGACCAGTTTTGAGTATTTTTTAAATTTTCTGCACTATTTCTTCTTTGACACACAAATATTAATATTTTAAAAGGTTTATTTTCTTGTTTTTGATTTCTAAAACTGGATTTGGATAGATAAATATGTCTGTACATAAAGATGTTTGAAATGCATTTTGAGATGCTCTATGGGCTTGTACATTATGAATATATATATGTATACACTTTATGCTGCCAAAGAATATGTATTTGCAGCAGTTGGGTCCAGTGTTCTGCGTATGTTTGTCAAATCAATCCTGTTAATTGTGTTCAAATTTTCTGTTGTCTTATTGATAACTTCTATTTGCTTCTATATCAATAATGAGAGAAAAGTTTTAAAATGTCCAGTATTCACAGCTGATTTGTCAATTTCTTATGTAGATATATCAATACTTTCTCTTTATATTTTGAAAGTTTCATCATAAGTGCATTAAAGTTTAGAATTGTTATGTCATTCTTATGAATTAAAGATTAATCATTATGATGACCCTCTTTATCACTAATATTACTTTTTGCCTTAAAATTGATTTGCTGTGGTATTAATATAGCTAAACTAGCCTTGTTTTGATTTGTATTTACATAGCGTATATTTCTTCATTTTTAATTTTAAAATTAGATTTTACTTATCATTAGATTTTATTTATTATTCAGTCTAACAGTCTTTGATTTTCAAGAAGAAATCATTTCATTTACATATTTTATAATTACTGACATATTTGAATTAACTTCTACCGTCTTATATTCTACCTTCTATTTGCCCACTTCTACTCTAATTTTTTTCTTTCTTGCCTTTTTTGGATTGATATTTTCTTCTTCTACCTTTTTATATTTTCTCTGATAGTTTGGGAGATATGAACTATTTTTCTGTAGTTTTGATGGTTACACTACCCATTTAAAAATCTTAAAGTAACCTGATAAATTTTAAAGCTAATAAATACATTTATTCCTCTCTTGAATAACACAAGCATCTTAAAGAGGCTTAACTCCAGTCACCAACTTCAGGTAGTGGTATATGCTTCACTCAGTTTAATCTTGAATTTTTAATCTCACAAATCATTCATTATTGTTAAAAGTTCACAAATTTGGGGGCTGGCATGGTGGTGTAGTGATTGAGTTTGGTGTGCTCTGCTTCGGCAGCCCAGGTTTATGGGTTTGGATCCTGAGTGTGGACCTACACCACTCATTAGCCATGCTGTGGCAGTGACCCACATACAAAATAGAGGAAGATTGGCACAGATATTAGCTCAGGGTGAATCTTCCTCAAGCAAAAAGAGGACGATAGGCAACAGATGTTAGCTCAGGGTGAATATTCTTCAGCAAAAAATAATAATAATAATAAAGTTCATAAATTGATATTAAATTATATTTTCCATATATTTACAACTATTTTTGCTCATCATTCATCTTATATCTCAGATCTTTGTCTTTAAGGACATCCTTTAAAAGATACCTTCATGAGGATCCTTGTGTAATAAAACCTTTCAGTTTTTGTTTACCTGAAGTTGTCTTTATTTTGACCTTATTCTTAAAAGATTGTTTTATTAGATATAGAAACTGGCATATATTCTAAATGCCAGTTGCTTTTTTTTTCCTCTGTACTTTGAATGTGTTACTGTACATTCTTAGCCTTTTATAATTTTGAATCATAGCCCCAGTACAATAAACTGTTCCAGTCTCAAACCAAGGCAGGGTGACAATTTGGTGACATCCCTTTTTTTTCTCTGGCTCTAGTCCCACCCACAAACTTTATGGAAATCCAGCTTCTCCTCCAGAGTCTTTGTACTCTTCCTGAGAGTTCCCTGGGGATGCGTCATGTGGGTTCACAAACAAGTTACTTCTGCTATCATGTGGCAGGTGCCATTTTCTTAGCCAGGTTCTCTGCCCTCTCTGGACCTCACATGCCCCTAAACCCTCATGAGAGGATGTACCACTGCTGGGTGTGCCCACCACACGGTGCTGATATTCACGCCATGTCAGGGTTTCCTCATCTCTAGGCCCTGGATGGTGCTCTTCTTGTGCCAATGACAGGCTGTGTTCTCTAGAGATCTGTGATGTGCTATCCATGAAAGGGAGAAACATCCCTCTTTCTCTTACTCTTTTGTGTTACACTGGCAGAAAAGAAAAAAGTCTCACCAGGATTGGGATTAAACACCTTTTGATTCTTGTTTTGTTTGTTAATTGCTTTTAGTATGATCAAGCTCCTTTTCCTCAGCCTCAGGCGTACATGTGTGGAAAGGAAGGGGGCAGAGGGCAGGGAGGTGAATGGAGGATGAGCCTTAGCTGCAGGGGGCTTTGTGAGAGAACTCACTACACGGCAGATGCTGAATAAGAGATACCAGGCTCTTGTCAGAGAGGCCTGCCCCTCAGGTGACTGATGTGTTGTTATTGAGATTGTTATTGGCTGATCTCAAGGGACTGTCCTTTTCTTCTTAAGGATGAGATCTTTCCCTGGTAGCTCGCTCTTCCATCAGACGAATAGCCTCGTGGTGGATCCATCCTATAAGCCTCCCTTCATCCCCAAGCATACCTGAATCCCAGGCTTGGGATCTGGATATAAATTTAAACTGGAGCCTCCTGAACAGCATAAATTGGATGTTTCATAAGTATACGTATGCCCTTATTTTAATATAACACTCTATCTGATTCTTGGCTGCATTTCTCTTAATTTGCTTTATATTTAAATACAAAGACTTGTATCATTATTCTAAAATTTCTCCGCTACAGCATATGCCATTTATTTAGCTGGCCTCAACCTCCATCTCTGTACTTTAAATATAATTAAACTCATCTTTCTTCCATTTGTTGGCGGTTTCTTCTCACATTTAAAAAAACTATTTCTCTTAATTTCCTGTCTTCTATTTATATGTTTTCTAACTAATTGTGTTTTCAGGTTTTGAAAGTTGAACTTCTTGATGTCTGTTTCTTCTTTTTCCTTTTGTTTCCTTCATTTGAGAATTTTTGTGCTTATTTGCATTTCTTATCCTTTTTCCAATGTTGTTAAGACTTTCTTTGGTCATTTACTCTCTGGCCCTTTTCATACATTTAAATTTAATTGAATAGAGATTTTGCAGAAGAAATTTAGTTGGCCTTATTTTAGACATATTTTTATTTCAACTTTTACTTAAACTTACTGTGAAGCTTCATGAATATTATTTAACCTATTCTGCACTCCCAAATGAAAATAAGGACCATGCTCATTGTATTGCAGCTAAAGCCTGGCAAAATGATATTCAACTCTTGGCTCAAGAAATGTTGGCCACCACTGGTGAGACCATCACTGACCCCAGAGAAGAGAAAAGAAGTGGAGTGTCTAACATATAAAAACCTTGACTTGGACGTGCAGAAATACAAATGTTTTGTTCTTTCTTCTCACTTTAATATCAGAGTTCAGTAGTAAAACTACTTCTTTTAAATGATCACATTCATCTTAGGAACTCCAAGTACCATTAGAACAAATATGATACATTAATAAACTTGATCAGCAGAATCAGCACTCTCAAAGGCAATGATGTTGTGTGTGTGTGTGTGTGCGCGCGTGTGTGTGTGTGTAGAATCTCAGTCACTTTTTGTCTTAATTCTGCCACGCATTGAGCTACTTACGTATGCCTGAAATTCTATATATACCTTGGTATATATATGTTTGATATTGTGTGAAGTGATTTAGAATTTTGTCTTAAAATATGCATATATTATGCAAACAACAGTCTTATATATTTATTCCTGAATGTGCCAAGTTGCATGAGGCATTTGTTTTTAACCTTTGTAAAAACCTCCTTACTCTCACCTTAATATTGGACAAGAGGGGTAGTACAATCCATCGCTGAAAATGGATTAGTGCCGGCTCATCAGTTGTACACAAGTCATCTATAGGAATGTGTAGAACAATCCTTTCTGCAGAACAGTCTGCTCACAGGAGTGTCTTACCTGGTGGCCAAGCTAGAGGAGTTTTTCTACCTATTTCTGCCAACCATGCTCTCCTTTTCACAGTCTTTCCTTCTCCTGCTCCCCATGAAGCCTGTTACTTTTGAGGGCTCCTCTTTCTCCACCCCTTTGCCATTGGCCTTCTAGGTCTACTTTCACACATCGCCTCCTCCTTCTTCCCGAAGTTCTATTCCTTTTTCTCCTTTGGCTGGGGATACGTGTTATGCAGTTCCAATTATTTTTCTTTTCCCCTGGGGAAAAGAAAATTGATGAAACTGGAAAGCTTCAAAGGGAGCCAATTACAAAAGTTCTTACTGGTCTGATCTCAGTGCTATATCTCTACCGGGTAAACAGATTTTTGCATAGCTAAGACAGTCTGTGTCTTGCAGCACACCTTTGCATTATTTTATTGAGGAGACCCTCTGTTTCCTATCTTGCTTTCACCTGCAGTGAAAAGGGTCTTTCTCTTGTCCAGGCTTTCTAAGTAGAAGTTCCAGAAGGGTGATGGGTATGTTTTATGTTCCAGTGTAAGAGGAAGATGGAGAGAAAACCTGTTATATTCCACAGCTATTGAAAATGCATTTGAACACATCAAAAAAGCCATCACAGATGGTGTTGGGCAAACCGTAAGTGGAAAATTGTAACATTCCTTGGTAAGTTTTGGTTTGAAATCCACTGGCTTAAAATCAAGTTGGGAAAGTAGACCTAGATGGGCAGAAAAGAAAAGAAGTTTCAGATTCAGTCGATGACATTTTCCCAACCCTTCCTTGAGCAAGTCATGCATGCGTGTGGTTAGTGAGGAGCTTGTGGCTTTTGAAAGAAATCTGCATTTGGGGTAGACTTCCAGCGGGTTGAGCAAATAGTAGTTCACTCTACACCTGCTCAGCTTAATGGACATTTTCAATGCTTTCTGCACTCCATTGTGTTCTGGAGTTAGGAACCTGGGCTTGAAGATTTGATTGTTGATGTGTGTGGCCATTTGAAATATTCCTGGACTTGTCTCATCTGTTTTTGCCAGAGCTCAGTTAGAAAGTTAAGCTCAAAATTCTGAAAGGAAAGCAACGCAAGTGCCAGCTTTAAATGTTCTTTGGAGATTTTTTAAAAAGACATTTATATGGAATTTTCTGTATTGGTAAAATATACATTTCAAATGTAAATGAGGACATGGCTAAAATCATCACCATCTATTGGGATTTTACCTATTTTTATGTGAACTTTAGAACATGCCCTGGGGTAGTATCTAATCCTCATAACAACGTATTTGACTGTCATTATATAAAGATGTCTAAATAATACAAGCTAGAGCAATATTCTTCACTGCACAATGATTAAGTAATTTCTTCATCTAAGGGAGTATACACTAGTTCTTTAGAGTCTAATATCTTAAAAATCTCTATGCTGATCTTTAAGATAAACACTTTAAAATCCTCCCCCTTGAAAAACCGCATAGGAAAAGTAACATATGCTTGTTACATAATGCTCCCTAAAATGATTGGGGTTAATGTCCTCAAATATCATTGTTGCCATGTCTCATCTGAATCTCTGAAGCTTAGACCTATCCAGTGCTCATAAAAGTATAAGCTTAGGCTTTTAGACTTGAATCCTTAAATTGACAAATGACCTAAACAATGTAAAACAGTGTTTCTGGAAATGTGAGCTATAGAATAATAGTATCTAGGAATATTCATACATGTTAAAATTCAGCTTTTAAATAAATTTGGGAACTTCTGGATTAAACAAATTTAAACAGGATTCTTTTTTGAAACACTGTAATATGCTAAGATGTTTCATGGCTCTAGATAGCATTCAGGCAATAAATATTTATCCAGTCCCTACTGTGTGCCAGGAACAACACCATGTTTTGCTCAAAGAAATGTCAACAAATCAGACATGGTTTCTGTCCTCACAGGCTTTTCAAAGTAATGGGAAAAGAGAGATTAAACAAATAAAGACGTAAATATTTAGATTGCAGTAAATTGCATTGTGCTATGAAGAGAAAGAATAAGATGCCATAAGAATGAACAAGAGGTACCAATTAATTGGAGGATGGATTTAGGAAAGGCCTCCAATATGTAGTGAGATTTAAACTGAAGCAAGAATAAGTAGGAATTAGCCAGATAAAGAGGGATGTTCCAGGCAGAGTGAACAGCAAATATAAAGCCTTGAGGCAGGAGAGAGTTTGCTATATGGGAGGAAGAAAAGGCCCATGTAGTTAGGGTATAGTAAACAAGAAGCTTAAAATGAAGCAGAATAAATAATGAAGGGTAAATTCATGAGGAATCTTATAGCCCATATCAAAGACAATTTTTTTTTTTTTGGTGAGAAATATTTGGCCTGAGCTAATATCCATTGCCAATTTTTCTCTATTTTGTATGTGGGATACCTCCACATGGCTATGAGTGGTTTTGTCCGTGCCAGGGATCTGAACCTGCAAAGCCAGGCCGCGGAAGCTGAGCACATGGAACTTTAACCACTCAGCCACAGGACCGGCCCTGAAAGATGATTTTTGTTTTAAGTGCAAAGGATTTTAGTGAGGGGACTGGTCTTAAAATAACATTTTCCTGAAGAAAAACATAGTATTATGTTTAGCATTCCCCAACTGTATTTGACCATGGAAACATTTTGATGGGAAATTTCCTGGGAGCAGTTTCTTTGGAAAACACACTGCCAATACTTTAAGGAAATCCTACTCTAACCAAGGATTGTGTCCTCAGATTGTAAGTGATAGAAAACAGTAAAAGAGACTTTACCAGTTCAAATACATTTATCAGTATCAGAAACATTCAGAAGTAGAACTGCCAACATGGATGGATTTGGGGTTCAAGTGTTATTACGACTCAGTTTCTCTTCATCTTTCAGCCCTTCCTGTCCCTATTTTGGTTTTATTCTGAGCTCAATAATATGACCCCAGAAGCTCCAGGGTTTTCCATTGTGGTGGCAAGGTGGCTGAATCATCTCCTCACATGCTCCCAGATTGCACGTCAGTAGGAAAGAGAAGCCTCTTTCACAACATTCCCAGAAAAATTCCATTGCCTCTTGCTACCTCTCATTGAGGTGTCCATCTGGGAACCAATCACCAAAGTAACCAAAGCAATGGGATATGTTGATCAATTTAGGCCTAGGTAACCTGCAGCCTTGACTATTTGGATTCCCAAACACAAATCTAGGATGAATACTACAAGAAGGAACAATCCTGGGGAGGCAGAGAGCAAAACTCCAGAAGAGACTTTTTTAAATTTTAGCATTTTAAATTATGTGGATATGTTTGAAATAATCATGTTGTATTTCTTGTTAAATGTATTAAGGGGAAATGCAATAAAGTTTCTAAAATGGCACAAAAACAATGTGCTTTTTGTTGCTTCTGGGTGGTTACAGAAAGTAGAAAAATTATGGAACAATGAAATAGAATACTTCTGTTATTACTAATGATTCACCTCTATCTATGACTTTACTGGGTTTTTTTTTTTTTTTGGTCCTGTCCATCTACCCAGGAATTATTTATTCTACCTAGACTAGTGAAGCACTAAATAAATGATGTCATGGGATTCATTTAAATTATTGTCTGCAGCCTTTCCATTGTGAGCTTCCATATACTATACCTCTCACTAAATGTGCCTTCTTGTATGCACACACACACACACACACACACACAAATATATATAATACGTGTGTATATATGTGTGCACATATAATATACATGCTTTTACAAAAATATAAATCTTGAGGATTATAAAAGCTGATTTTATGGTTAGATTCTTTAATCAAAATGTTCTCCAGAGTACTTTTAAGACAGTAATAAATATTGGAATTTATAAGAGGCAGTGAGTCAAACTCTTGAGCATGTAAAATAAATTTTAGAAGTATAAAAAGGGAAAACTGCTCTTCTATGAGAAGATAATATGGTCTGAGTGATCAAAATAGACTTAGATAAACTGTGGAGCCTGCATAAAAACTACAGGTCAAGGAAAAGCTATGACCCTTACAATATCAACTAGCAACATATTTTTAGTCTTACAGATGGTGGCTAACACTTTTGGTTATTTATACATTGTTCCTCTCTGTATGACTGTCTGTTGGGGCCATAGCAGGACAGAAATTGTTAAGGAGGGCTTTGTGGATGAAATGAGACTTTGAGGAATTTTTTAAAAGGGGGCGCTGGAAGTGCGTGGTAGAGAATCCTAACAGGAAGTCAAATAAAGGAGAAGATAGTTTGGCAAATGGAACCTTACTGTTCCCACCTCAGAAACAGATCCTATTTCCCTCAAATCCCAAGATTGGTCCTGCAGAAAATTTCTTAAGAATTTCCAGATTGGTAGACAACCAAAGCTAGATTATATTTTCTGATTTCATTCTGGATATTTGTGTCCCTCTGAATTCCCTGCTCATTCTAGAGAAAGAACAGAACTAGATTCACCTTTAGAAGTGAAGAGAAATACAAGTGTGCTTTTTTTGTTTTCGGTCCTTTTGAATGAGATACATAGGTACATAAGTTTGAAAGCAGGTGGTTTTAAGCATGAATATTGTATAAATGTACTGTTTTACTTAGCAATCATAGTATCAAAACACTTAGTATATAACTTATATCCATCAGTTGTTCTGTGACATTTCTTTTTTGGTTGATGTACTCTTGTAAAAGTCCAAATTTTCAAGAGTTTGTTCCTAAAATCTAATATTTACAGATACTTATTCCTAAATATCTGTATCTTTAGACTTTGTAAGAAAGGGGATTAGTAAACAACTAATTGACTACCTGTCACATGGCTCTGTGAAATAAAGAGAGCATCTTTAGCAATTTTATTATAATTATTTTACTAATATAACTTTTGCAATTATTTCCTGAATCACACAAAATCCCACGCATAACATTCTGGTGACATAATGAAATGCTTTTAAGAATTTATCAAGATATATTAATTCAAGCCATACATATAAATGAATAATGGTCTATTTTCTGAATAATTCCTGAAAAATCAAGTATTGTGCCATGTTTATTCTTTGTTTCAAATGATAGATACTTATGCTCTAAATAAGTAAGAATATTAAAATTTATATACATTTAGTTAATTAAATTATGCTAAGGTGATGCATTAGTATAAAAATATTTTTTAACCACACCAGCATATTAAAGCTTTGGCAATGCCATATACTATAAATAATCAGATATTATGAAACTAACACCAATGCTAAATTTTTAAAGGAGGATTTTACCATTAGGTTAATAACCATGAATCTAATTTAGAAACATGGCAACTTTTTTTTTTTAGCTTTATTGAGGTATAATTGACAAATAAGAATTGTATATATTTAAGGTGTACAATTTGATGTTTTGATATATGTATGCATTGTGAAATTATTACCACAATCAAGCAAATTAACATACCCATCACCTCACATAGTTACCATTTTCTTTCTTCTTTTTTTCATAATGAGAACATGTAAGATCTACCCTCTTAGCGAATTTCAAGTACACAATACAGTATTGTCAACTACAGTCACCAGGTGGTATCTTATAAAAAGAAAACAACCGCAGTGTTTTGTTGGTATCACATTTTGCATTGAATGCATATCTGAGGATTTTAATCTGCCACATTATATTTTTTGTTTGTTTGCTTTCTGTTAGATTCCACATATAAGTGAGATCATACAGTATTTGTCTTTCTCTGTCTGACTTATTTCACTTAGCATAATACCCTCAAGGTCCATCCACGTTGTCACAAGTGTCACGTCAATTTTAAAACAAACAAACAAACTAGAAGGGGGTTATTAAAAAAAAGTTGACTGATATGACAGCTAAAGTCATGTTAAAGTAGAATTCAAGAAATTGATTTTCTTTCTCTTAATTTATGTAATAATGTGGATGACCTCTTAAAAACACAGGCCGTGGACTAGAGCATTACTTTTAGCTAATCTTCCTTGGCCTTATCCTATGGTTAAAACAGAAAAAGTATATCCTTCTCCAGTTTACCTCCCTATCTTTTAAGATTCTACAGGGCAGGTTCTATCCAGTTCTCTTCACAATTTCTGTGAGCACCTACATCCCAGCCTGGGCCTTGTGTTCTAATCTCTATAGGCCATGATGTAACTAATCCCTCCGACTCTCATTAAACCACCTTCTCTACACAAATGACATGCAAATGGACTTACCTACCTATGATCCAGTTCCCAGAGTTCTCAAAGTAGCTGTCTTGGTGCCAAATCGAAGGACACTCAGCAAAAAAATGCCCACCCGGCCCTGTCCTGCCTGTCTCCAAATGCCCTGAATCATGCTATCACCAAAAGCACTAAAACCTGAGGGTAAATATCATTATTATTACTAAGTGCTGATGCTTTTCCTCTCCAACACATATGTTATGCATTTCTTCCTATCCACCTTCATTCATTAAGGTGTGCTTATCTCCCATCTTGATTACTATAGTTTACTTTTTAAAAATTCAAATTCTGGTATCAACCCATTATTATTAACTATTGGTCCTTTCTCTTTTTGGAAAATCTGACATCCTCCACTCTGGGATCTTGCACTGTTTCCAATTACACTTTTCAATGACTTCCACTTTTCTAAAAGTAGACTGGCTATAGCAGAGAGTGCTTATATGAGACATAGATTTGTAAAAGAAGTTTTTACATAGAATAAGTCAGGATTCTTTCCACTGTAAGTGACAGATAAAAATGATTAAAACTGTCTTAAGTCAAGAAAACAAAAACCTCATGCATGGCTACATCCAGGGGCTCAAACAATATCAACTGAACCCAATCTTACTCTAGCTTTCAGTTTGACTTCCTTCTGTGTTGGCTAAAGTCTCAGAAAGACTTTCTCTTCCTAGCGGTTGCCACCAACTTTAACTTACAATTTATTTTTTCAGCATGCTACCCAAAGATTCCAATAAATGTTTTAAAATTGAGTCTCATTGGCTCTGATTGGAACACTTGCTTATTCCTGAGCCCATCACCATGATCAGGAGACCTCAGGGCTCTAACTGGCCATATCTTGGTTACATGCCACCCTTTGGATCTAATGGTAGAGACGTGTGTTATAGAACCACATGGACTAGAGTGGAAAAGGGGTGACTTTTAAAAGATTAGGGTACTAGTCTGAGAATCCAAAAACAGTAGATGTGAACTATATATGAGAGGAGGAAAAATATACATATATTATATCAATAGGGAGTACATATAAAATACTAACCAGTAATCATGGAGCTCAGTACCTCATGACATAATCTTGGAAATATTTGACATTAGGCAGTAATTATATTGTAATCTGTATTTTTTCAAATACCTAATATTTAGTCTTATTTGGAGAATCACCAAAAAGCAGATGAAAGAATTTTCCATCAGGCCCTCTCTACAACTGTTCAATTTTTTTTTTTTTTTTTAGGAACCAGTGATCCTTTTCCCTCTAGAAATGGGGAAAAAGAGGCAGATTACCTCAAAGGCACAGGCATATTCATAATAAGTCTCAGGATGTCATGCAAACACTTCACTATTATACTTTATTTTGCTGTCCCCCCCTGTAAACATCTTTCCACAGCATCATTAATATGACACATTGTAATAACAAGGAACTTATGAAAGAAAAATGGATAAAAAGATAATGGCTACAACGTCTAATTTAAATCCCTTTCAGGTGTCTTTCTTGCCGCTAAGGTAAAAGCAAGCAAAGTTCACAACAGGGTGCAGCAGCTGCTTTTTCTAAAGTCAGATATAATCAGCAAAGTTATAATTAAGGTAGGTTGATAAAGGCAGCTACTCTAATTGAAGAATAGTGCTCCAGACCCAGAAACAACTGCATCTCGTGGAGCAAGAATTGGATCATGAGTGGTGATGAGCCGTCGAAAAATATCCAACTTTCTTTAGGAAGAAAAAGACTAGTCTACAAGGAAGACTAGTCTACAAGTTCAGAGACCTGGATTCAGGTCCTAATTTATTAATTTGCTGTGTGATATTACCTAAGGACTTTACTTATCTGGGCTTCAGTTTTCTCATCTTTAAAATGTGTCTGTGTGTGTGTGATTTCTGTTTTCTAAATTCACTTCTAAGTGCCGAGATTCTATAATCTATCCAAGGTGAGAAGAGATAAAGGCACTTGGATCAGACAAGCACTTTTGAAAACCTGTGTGAGTTGCGTCGATGGCAGTTACTGTGCTGCTAAAATAAATACTGCAGAAGGGTTCCATGCCTGGGAGTAGAGTGGCATCAACAATAATGGCAGCCAGGATTGCCAAGAAATGACTCAGTGAGAAGGAAGTTCTTCTTCCTGAGAGCACGTGTCCCAACATAAGAAGAGAGCTGGACAGACAGTTGGAGAAGGCTGGCAATTTTCAAGGCCATCTACGAAACTCCTTTCTTAGAAATTAAATCGTTCCTTCCTACCACTAACCCCTTCCATCAACATGATCATAGCAAGGAGCAACCCGGCCTCAGTTACTGGACCGCAGTGGGCTCATGAGCCAAAGTGGACTAGCAAAGCTTTTCCTCAGAGATTTGGAAATGGCATGTAAAGAGAGAAGGAGTTTTTCCCTCTTGAATGGATGCCCTTATAACCCTTGGAGATGTTAATGGTCATAACTTCCACCATATGGTCGAGGTAAGGGGAAGAAACTTAGAAAGGAAGAGAGAAGGATCAAGTGGATATTCAGATATGTGAGTAGATGAGAGACAGAGAGAGTCCTGCTGGTTTGAAATTTCTCTTCCAGTTCTTCCTGAGACCCAGAGGCATTCCTGTCCTGGGGTTCTGTGAGACACCACAGTATTATTCTAAATTATTATTAATGAATTACTTTTTTCCTAAAGTTAATTTGAGTCAGTTCTAACTCTTATCAGCTGGTGGGAGCTGGAGCCAAATACGTGTTTGATTGAAGTGAAGCTTTTAATATTTCCTGTAACTATTGGGTTTTTCCTTGATGAATTATTAGATACTAGGTATTAAACGTAGATCATATTCTTTAATACCCCTAACCTTATGAAGTGGGCAATATTATCCCCTTTGTACAGAGGAATAAACTGAGGTTTAGAAAATTTTCCTAGCTCACCCTGCGTTAGACAGCTATTAAGTAGTGAGGCTACTTTCTAGTAGACTTCCATTTCTAATAGACTTCTAAGCAGTTTAACCTCAGGCCTATGCTTTTAACCACTATTTCGTAAGATTAGGTAAGATATAGTTGCTAGTGGGAAATCTGAGAGAAAGGAAGTGTACAAAATACCAATTTTCCTAATACTTTCCAATTTTCCAGAAAAGGAAATCAATATGGCTCTGAGTCAGGAATAGAGATAAGAGGAGAGGGTGGTCAATGTTTAGGGAAGCCTGGTATCAAAATGTATCTCATTATGTCAGATTCTATAATTCTAAAAATTGGAGACTTCTTGGAGTTTGTTAAGGAAAGGAAATTATGTAAGGGTTAGTCATTTAGAAGTGAAGTCTGTGCATCATTTGGCTGGTATTTGCCAGTGCCAGAGGTCAAAAGCTACCACTTCAAGTGTTAGTGGATTCTCCCTCAATGAGTTTCTCCCAGACTACAGGACCTTATAATCTTTTCAAGTCTAGCAGTGTTTCCTTCACAAATATTTTTATTCACAAACATTCAGTTGGCTACAAACACATTCCTGTACAATTCCTTCATCAATGTCTTCTTAAGAGTGAACTGAACTGTTAAATTACTTTTAAACAAAACTGAATAGTTGAAATGTCTGACTGCTTCCTATCAGTATAAAAAATATGAATTTGTACAACAGCTGCAACTCGTTTCAGAGGATTAAGTTTTACCCAAAGAAGGAAAAAAACAATGTTGTCTGTAACAAGGGCAGACTAATGTTCTCAATAAAAAGAAATGAATATACCCACAGCTTTTTAATGTTGGTTAACATAAAAATGGCTTTGAAGATTAAATGGGGAATATCCTTTCTATTATGATTCATCTTATTTCCAGATGATCAGCAGTGTCAGACCATAAAGTTTGCAAAATTATTAAAGAAAATGGGAGAGTGGGATTTGAAATATGCTACAAAAATTCAACAGCAGTAACTATGAAATGGTTGATCAAACTTTATAAAATGTCATGGCTGCTTTATAAAGAATGGTAAAAATATGCCTTTGAGGTCTTTCCTCATTGAGAGCCCTGCAACCTTTCCCCATGAATGAACTAATTGGTATCTTCTCAACTGACCAAAGTTATTTAACAATATTAAGTAGATGTAAAATATTTTATAAGTACTCATAACCCACTGCAAATTAACAACTCTCCTAAGAATGCATAGTGCTGTAGCAGTAAGTGAGAGCGGAGCTCCTGCAGACACTGACTGGACCCGTTAGGGCTAATATCTAGGCTGAATCATGGATTCCATGGTCAATCCTTGCTCTTTAAATTCAGAACTGGGCATTCTCAGCCCACCTAGAGATGATCAATTTCTTAGTTGCCAACTTGTTCATCAAATCATTCAATAAGTCATTCAGGAAGCATGGCACAGAGGATGAGAGAAATGAGTCAACAGCCAGCTGTCACATGTGAATCTTATTCAATTCTTCCACTTGGGCATATGGCTTAACCATCATGTAGCTCAGCTTCATAACTGGTCAAGTGGAGATAATACTAATTCCAAGCTCACAGGATTGTTATGAGAATTAAACATGTTAATAATTAGAAAACCTTTAGGACAGTGCCTCGCCTTGTAGTCAGCACTATGTAATTGCTGAATATAAGAATGAAATTCATTGATTTGTTCCAGTAGTATTTATTATGTGTCTACCAAAGGTCAGGCACCATGAGTTGCTCAAGATTGATAAGGTATCTGTCCTCATGGAGCTTACATTCTGTGGAGAAGGGAGACAATATAAAAGTAAACAATTAAATAGACAAGATTATTTCAGATACTGATAACTTTTGTGAAGAAAATAAACTTGGTGATGAAATGAGAAGATTTGAGGTGAGGAGATGGGGAGCAGTATTGGTCAGAGGAGATCTCCTTATTTGAGCCAGGGCTTGAAGGATGAGAAGGAGCCAGCCATATGCAGCACAGAGAGGAGCGCTAGAAGGATGAGGGAGGATAATCTAGAGCAGGTGGAGCTGTGTTAGAGAGGAAGGGTAGAGTAAGAGGTTGGAGAGTCAGGCAAGGAGCCAATGACATAGGATCTGGTAGGAGTTTAGATTTTATTTTTAATTTTAAAGAGAATTTATTTCTAGTATGGCTTTTTTGGTTACAAGTCAATACATTTTGCTTAAACTGGAAAAAAAGAAAAAATTTTGCTACACATAATCAAAACATATTCAAGGGATAAATCCGTCTGATTCAGGCAGAACTGGATCCAGACCCTCAATAATGACTTCAGGACAGTTTTTCTTTCTCTACCTTTTTACTTTCCCCAATTTGGCACCACTGTTAGGCAAGGTTTTACCTTAACATGGTAAAGATGGCCACAAACATCTCCACACTGACACCTATTTTTCATTAATTATAGTGAAAAATACCTCAAGATGACTCATTGTTCTGGATTGTCATGAACTCGTTTTGGAACCAATCACTTTCACTCTGATCTGCTGTGCCTGGTTGACTTGCCCACCCACTAGAGCCAGAGGGTGGGGTCAGTCTCACAGAAGCAATTTGGAGACAATGGAGATGAAGGCTTTCCAAAGGGAAATTTAAAGTGTTCCTAGCAGAACAAGAAGTGATAGATTCTGGGCAGGTAAATGCAAAAGACTGCTATCAGATATTTTAAGGGTTTTAACCAAGTAAGTGATATACTCTTGGTTACATTTATTAGGTACAATATTTTTGATCCATAATTTGCCCATCCAAAAATACAATTCTTATTTTTCTATAATTTAAAACAGATTCTCTCTTGAGCTGCCATTCTCTTGATGGTAGAAAATGTAATCTTATCAATGCCAAGTAAACTCAATAAAATCAGCAATTTTCCCCTTCACCTCATTTGCCTCTTTCCAGCTGAAACAATCTGCATGCCAGTGGGCTTATATAACATCATGGCTTTATGAGGTTGGGTTTGGGGGATCAGGAATATGGTGTAAGTTCTTCGTGTGTCTGTTCTGACATCCACTGAAATGTATTTCATCTCCATTCTTCTTTATGTTTGGCATCTGTCTCCACTGGCATCTGTGGGGAAGGCAAGCTCTCATTTGATGTGCGGGCACCTGTCCATGCACACCACATCCTCTTGGCTGCTCAGAAGAGTCGACCCTCTCTGGGGCACTTCTGCACCCTTCTGAGTACCAGAGAAACTTTCTGATTCTCTCTAATGCCATCAAAACTTGGGGGGCATATCCAGCCCTTCTGCCTGGACACTGTGGGACTGTGTCTATTCTTTTCCTGCCAACCACCCCTGGGTGTGAGGATCACAAGAAGGTTTCCTGGCTCCTTAGGCTCGCTCAGGGGCTGGGTACATATAATCTGCTCTCTGATCGCACTAAAGCTCTTTTGGAATGGGGACAATTTGGAGAAGATCTCGTGAAGCACTCCTTCAGAGAACTACCCAAATTTTGTCCCTCCCGCTCGCTTCTCAGGCTCTTCTTCCATCTCAGCCCCGAGTTTTATGTTTTGTTTTTTAACAATTTTAGGGTAAAAACTGGCCGTTATATTAAATGCATTCTTCTCAACTCTGTTGGTTACATACAACGGTTTGATTTTTGGTAATTAAAGCCAGGCTTCAGGAACTCAAAAATCCTTTATTATATTCTATATCCTTTGCTTAGCATTTAAAAAGTCACTTTTTCTTGAGAACTGACTTTTCTTTTTCCAATTCAGTGTGACTTCCCTTCCCCAAAGCAGCGAGCTCAATCCACACCAGCTGACGTCAGAACACCCCTCTACTGATAAAAGCACTGTGTGCTCCAGGTCCATTGTCAGTCTTTCTGGGACAGTGATGGATGTACATCAACAGGGCTGGTTTTTCTGAATCCTGTTTTCCAAGTGACTACTCTTGCCTTGTTTATATCTTCTCCTGAGGTAGATCTTCCAAAAGCTCTTCCAATGAGCAATTGTAAAATTCAATTTTTGACTGTAATTAACAAAAATCTACTCTGGCTATTTTAAGCAAAAGTGGTTTTCTTGGATCCCATCTGGGGCTCACAGATGGAGTGGCCTACAGCAGGAATTTAGGTAGCTTAACATGACAGCAGTAAAGAATAACCTGTGACCATGATTCACATCTTTGCATCATTTACTCAGGTCCAGGGAGAGAGCATCTCATCGGTCTGGCCTAAATCACATTCCACCCACTGCGTGCACTGGGACTTGGAGAGGGGTTATCTGATCTCCAGGACTCTGTAACAGGAAGCAGAAGCCACTTCCCACCAAGACTACACACAATGGGGAAAGGACAACTCCTTGTACAGAAATCAAGGTGGAATTAGGAGGCACAAGAACTCCCAGACAGGTGAAATAACTAGGTCCACTGCCACATTTCTTTGATTCTATATTCTATATAGAATATTGCCTAGGGCTAGAGATATCACTAAGGTGCTATTGGCTGATATTATTGTAGCTTCTTTCTAAAGATTAAAATCAGAAAAATATTCTCCATCTGAATCCTTCCACCAAGAAAGAACTTTTCAGACAACTTACTTAATTTCTCCTCCTATGCAAAGATTTAGTTGTGTAATAACATGCACAGTGGAAGGAGCACAACAGTGACATTCAGTTCCTCTGCTGACCTGGACAGATCATTCTTTTCTATTAACAAGTAGAAAAGAAACGAAATGTCAGAGCCAACATAAGAAACTAGTTTGGAGAAGAGTCAGTGGATATGGAAAGACTAGGGTAAGAGAAGGGGAATGAGAGAAAAGCTGAGTGCAAGAAAGAAAGGAAAAGAATTCCACTTACAACGGTGCTTCAACAACAGCTTAAATGGAAGACGACAAAGGACTCATTGTCATGAACTGAAGGAATCTCTTTCTCTTTCTCTCTCCCTCATCCTTCTTCCATGCCTCCCTCCCTCCCCTTCTATGTCTCTCTCCAATTTTAGTTTGACACCAATATCCATTCCCTGGTATCTGCTATTGGCAAAAGACTTGTGAGGTAACTTCTGCAGTTTTAACTATACTCCTCATCCAAATGATCACCCAAAATGACAATTCAACAAAAAATAAAAATACTGCACAGATATTTCTGGGTTTTTTTTTTTCTCTTTCCCTTAAAACTTCGGGAATCACCTTTAACCTTTAATTTGTTCATTGGAGTCAATTTGTTAACATTTCCCATACAAAGCTGACTTACAGCTTTAACTTTTTGTCATGGTAATGTGGTGGATAATCATAACATGTTTTGAAAATGTATAGTTCTGTGTAAATCTAAACTACAGTTCTATGTAAGCTTGCCCATAAATGTGTTTCCACTAAATCTGCACAGCCTACACCCAATGGTGAGAAACATGTAGAACTCCGTTTCCCTAGCTTTAATGATTTCTTTAACAGAAGAGCCCTTTTGATCTCAGTTGGATGTAGACCAACAAATTTATTCACCCAGCTCAGTAACTATCACAGAGGTCCGTCATTGGATTGGCTGCATGTTTCTGATAGGATTCAAGTTGTATGGCTTTCAATAAAAATAAAAATAATCACCATCATCATCTTCAATAATTATTGAATACTATCTTCCAAGAACTGTGCTCTGCACTTTAAATGTAGTGTTTCATTCAATCCTGATAACCACCTTGTGATATTATACATAATGTTATGTATTGAGATACATATTGTCATTGTTATCATGATCCCCACTTTAGAGGCCTCATGAACAGCTAATAAGTAGTGGGCCAAGGCCTTCAAATCAAGGGAAGCTTAGTCAAGAGCCCATTAGGCATTACGTAATTCCGAAAGTGATGAGCTCGAGTGTGTATTTGAGCAAGGGATGCTTTATCCAACTTAGCTTTGTAACCGGTACTTAAACTCGTGAGACTGACGATAGCGCTCCGATATGTATTGAGCTGATTTGTTGGAAGGAGGACTTCCAACAAGCTTACCAAGACCCTCTTAGTATACCACTCTGTTTTTACTTTCTTCACAGCACTTTCGCAATTTGAATGTGAGCTGAAGAGAGCAAGGACTTCGCCTATATTTTTACCGCTGTTTTCAGAGCATCTTAAAAAGATTGACTCATGGCAAGTGCTCAATGAATATTCATTGAATGTTGAAGTTGCATATTGAATCTCAGCCATAAAAATAAGCACTGCATCAGACATCCAGATGAAATGAAAATCAGGCCATGGTCTCATGGATAATGTAATCTGTTTCCCAGTTCTTTCCTTTTTGAATTCACTTGTATGTGTGTGGGCAATGTGTATATGTGTGTGTTTGCGTGCATGTTTGTGTTCTAATAGAGGTTTAGTGAACTTTCATGTCTAGGGGGGAACACAGAGTATTTTCTCCAGCCTTAGTAGCATGGAGTTTGAAAATGTGCCACAGACAAATATTTAAAGCCCCAATTGTCTCTGAAAATTATTTAAAAGGACAACATATGAAGGGGATTAAAAATATGAGCTCTTAGTCTGGCAGCCTAGGTTAAAATCCTAAGTAGAAATTCTAATCTTCTAATTACTATATTCTCTTTTATGTTTTTCATACAAATATTAGCATTTTCTTTCCCTTGATTACAATGTTTGTAGGTTTTGTTTCATTTTCTATCTTATTTTACTGGCTAGATCTTCCAGTTGAATATTAAATAGAAGCAGTAATAGCTAGAATCCTTGCCTTGATCTTGATTTTAAAGGGAATGCTTTAAAATAAATTACAATGGTCACCATATATTCTTTTTAGATTTCCACTACTAATTGTGCTGGTTATCATTTACTTCCTCTTGGCTCCAAGTACATACCTTATTGTCTGCTCTGTGAAAATGGAGATGGACCTTTTAAATATTTTTCTTTTGACATGTTGCATGACGTTAAACTTCGACAGTAAAGGGCAGTAGAGAGACACTGCAGGAGGAAAGGTTAACCTTCCTGGTTGCGGTGTGCTCGCTGGGCATGCTCCAGCAGTGTACACTGATTCTCCAGTGCCCAGCTCCTAAAGTACAGGCAGCTTTTCCAGCATTTGGCTCTTGGAGCACCACAGCTTCTCCAAGGCCAGGCTTCTATGGCGCAGGCAGTTTCTCCAACATCAGGCTCCTGCGGTACCTGCAGCTTCCTCAATGTCCGGCTCCTGCAGCGCAGGTTGCTTCTTTAGCACTACACTCCTGCAGTGCATGGAGGTCAGTAGCAACTAGTGGCTAGCAGCTTCCACTGGCATCCCTCTCGTGTTGTTTCATTGCCTAGTCCCTCCAACAAGATGCCTCCCCATGAATGGCTTTCCCCAAAATCCTAGAGTAGGTTTTTCACAATTTCTAGAGGTCAGTTTTCCAGCCAATTCCACTGGTATGATACTATAGCAACTTCTTCTCTACTCTCCTTCTCGCTGAGGAAGTCTGGATCTCAGCCGGGGGGAGAAGGGAGAGAGTCTTCCTTGGGCACTATATTTCAACCCTAGGGTAGTGCTGCTTCATATATTTGCTATACTCTTTAGCATTCTCTTTACTTCTCACTAACCAATGTCTCACTTATTCCAATAGCTCGTTATAGTTAAAAATTCTTTACAAAACTTTCCCCATTCATATTGCTGTGTGGTTTCTGTCTCCAGATTGGACCCTGACTGATATACCAGGTTACGTTTTCTTCTATACATATTTTGCTAAAATTTTTATTATAAATGTTATTATGAATGGGCACTGAATTTAATGAAAGGCCTTTTCTGCACAAATTGAGATAATGATGTCTTTTTTTTAAATCTGATAAAGTGGCAATATACATGAATTTTTTAAAATATAAAACCATCCTTTCACTCAGGATAAATCTAATGTGGTCATGATTTTTTATGCACTGTTATCTTTAGTTTGCCAATATTTTCTTAGTATTTTTGTGTGTATGTACAATACACACAAGGTTGAGCTGTAATTCTCATTTTTTGTTTATTCTTATCTGGTATTAGTTTCAAGCTTATGCAAACCCCATGAAATATCTTGGGAAGAGTTAGACCACATCTGTCATCCCAATTCCTTCCCTTTCTGGCCTTCTTTTCTCTTTCCTTGAGCAGCTGCGATGGAATCTCTTTTCATTCTGTCTTTGCCTTAGATCTCCATCATCTTTAATTTGGATTATACCATAGGCTTCCTCCCTTACCCGTTTAGCTATCCAAGTTAACTTTCTAAAACATCAGCTTCAGATAGTCCCCTGCATTCTTACATAATAGTAGTCCTGAAAGCTTATCAAAAAAGCCACCAATGGAATTCCCTATTATAAGGAAAACTCTTCCTGGAGGACTGAAAATTGATCCCAAATTCCTAATTTCAGTTCACCTTTTAGACACAGTCTTAAAAAATGTATAACTAACAAGTCATACATATTCTTTTACTTTGTTCTTTTCCTTCCTAATTACTCATGTAGTCAATAGGCTTAGGTTCAATGAGTCTCTATGTTTAGCATAATGACTTCCATCTTTATCTCGTTTATTAAGTCCATGAGATCTTTGCTTGTTAGCAGCCTATTTGTCACCATATTTTTGGTAATATTTCTGTTTGTAAAATAATAAGAGTAAAATGTAATAACATACTATTTTTTTAAATTTCTGTACTAAGATCCTGCCATATCTATAAATTATACAGCAAGCACTACCACCAAAAAGATGATTTATTGGATGGGGTACAAACATGTAAATTTAGAACACAAAAGGCAATTTTAGGGTTTTCAAACATAATATATGAAAATGAGCATTGTTTGAAAATTTGAAAATCGTCAAGAGCTCTATTTACAAAAACTTTTGATGTCTCTTCATTCCTTAAAAATAAACCTAAACTTTTGAGCATGCCATTCAATATCACCTGCAATCCCAGCTTATTTTCCAAGCTAGAGCTCTCGCTATTCTCCGCTTCCATTTCCCCATGTACTACTCACAATTCTCAAGTGTGCTTGGTTTTCGTACCTCTTTCTGTAGTCTTGACTTGCCATCAGTCCGGCTTTACCATCTCATCTTCTCTTCCTTCAAAGTCATTCTAATTTTTCTAAGCCTCTAAACACTAAGTCCAACATGAATCCTCTCCCTTCCCCCTTAAGCAGCTCCAGGACAAATTAATTTTCCCTCTATGTTCCCAGAATACTTTGTTTATTTTTTGAAACTGTACCTTCTAATTGGAGATAACTGTACTAGTTTGAGGTAGCATAAGTCACATCTCCTTTTAATATTTCAATTAAATAGTTTGAGTCATCATTTAACCTCTTCCAACATTTCCTCTTGTTCCCAGGGTCTACATTCTAGAACAATTCTGAGAATAATGAAAGTTCTAATAAACGTTGGCACTTCTACGGTGCTTACAATGTGAGTTTTGCATACATTAATGTATTTGGTTATGACAACAACCCTATAAATAGATATTATTGTAATACCTATTTAATATAGCGAGATACCGAGGTAGAGAAAGGTTAAATAACTTGCTCCAGGTCACACAGCTGGCCTCTAGGACTTGGGTGCATCACTCTGAACCTTATATAGAGAAAAGCTATAGGCAAAAAGTGAAGAAACTCGTTTTGTGAATGACTCTGAAAACTACGGTGGCATAAGCAGCTTTTGGGCTCAGGTAACATAGCATGACACAGAGTAAGAGAGAGACTCTCACATCCTGGCTTTAGTGCAGTGAGGATTCAGGGGAAGGAGGTGGCTCGAATATCTTTGAGAACTCCATTTGGGCAGTGCTCCATTGTTGAGTGCTCCATTGTTGGCCGGAAGCCAACATTCTTAGCACATGTATTGGCCGTCTCATAAAGTGCATAAGCAACATTGACATGGGAAAGTCTTCAGGATACTAATGAGGGAAGCATTGGGGTCTTAAATATTGTTGGGGAGATCTCTCTGGGGATGTCGAGAAGTAACCGAGTGAGACGTGGATAAACTGTAAGTCCTCCATTATGAGGGACTGAGCAAGAGATACTGAAATCTGTATTGTTACAGTTAATGAGACTCCAAAGTGCCTACGGTTTTGTGAAGCCTAGAACCGCTTTGGATACACTGATGAGCTTATCTATTATCCACAATTAGCTTTCAAGATATGCATTATTATTTCTATCTTAGATGTTTAAGAAAGCAGAACTCAGAGAAATAAATCAGTTGCTTGAGACCAGGATTCTTGTAAGTAGCAGAGCTGGGATTCAAACTCAGCTATTTCTGACTTTAAAGTTCGCGTTCTCTCCATTGTGAATACTGTCTTCCTGTAATGATGAAAAAAAAAAAAATTCTGTAATGTCTTCTGTTTGACCCATACAGGCAAAGCATTCCTTTCTCAGTACTTGGCATTTCTCATGACCTAGAAATTAGAATTCATTGATACTTTCATAAAATGAAGTCCCCAGTGAAGAGTTTTGTCCTCACCCAAGTTAGATAAACCTCAGTATGCTGCTACAATCTGATGATTCTCAATGTGGTTTTCTTTAGAAAATGTGAGTTCAGATGTAGCTATCACTTTTAATGTGCGAATAAATGTGTATGTTTACCACAATTGTTCACTATCAGTTCATATGGCATACAGATGAAAATAAGACCCTCCATTTCCCACAGTACACAGTGCAGCCACATAGAAGTATTTTTCTAATGTTTACAACAAAATGTGTTTCCCAATACATTATATTCTTCATAAATCTGGACATTATCCTACCAAAGAAATTCTTGGAACCTCTTCCTTTATTAAAAAAAGAAAAGGAAAAGGAAATTGCATCTCAAAAGTAGAAAGGAGAAAACTTGTGATAATATCATCAATAGAAATATAACCCAATCACGGGATTCTGCACTGAATTAGATTCAGTTCATATCAGTTCTGGTGAAATTATAAATTTGATTTTCATCATAGGAAATGTGATCATGCATGAGATTTAATTTTGAGTAATTTGTGATACCATAATTGTGAAGAACTGAAGAAACTTCAGTTCATTCCAAAGAACAGGGAATGACATTGCTGTGGCCAAAGTTACCAGTTTCACTGAGAACCTGAGTTCAATCGTTTGCCCATTAGATGCAGGTCAGGGAAGCACATTGGATTCATCCGAACAGCTCAGCGGAAGGTGTGACTATTCTCCAGGGTGGGCTAGTTTAATCTGTCCCTGCTTCTGTTTTGCTCTCAGCCTGTGAATTGATTGGATCAAGTTAGTGAAGTGATGCCATTCGTCCTTCCTTGTACCTAATTCTGACTGGCTAAAAATCAGCAAAGCTTCAGGAAATAAAGCTCTCTTGGTGGAATTAAGAATTTAAATCCCCATGCTACACAATTTGGGTTTTTATAAATGTATATTTTAAAAAACTATATGTATAAGCAGAAGGGGAGAAGGACAAAAACCTATATCTGGGAGTCAGTCCCTTATCGTTTTGCAAAAGTTTCCAAACTAACTGCCTGAAGGAAAATCAAGAATATTTTGCCAAGAATGTTTCCCTCTAGTATTTTAATCCCATTAAATTCTATGTGTCTCAGAAAATGAATCCATTCTTTTTCAACCTATTTAATTTGTTGAGGTTCATGATTTTCTACATTTTAATTTGAATTAAAGTGTGAAATGGAACATTAGTTCCAAAAAGATGCATTTTGAGTTTTGTACTCCGTTAGAATCTAAATAGGTTGTTTTCAATATCTGAGGTTTCTCTTCCTTGTTTAACAATCATGAATAAACTACTGTTCTTGCACAATGTGGATGATTAAACGATAAAACTTGGAAGTAAATTCAATAAGGGCGTAACAATGAAAACTCACGAGGGTTGGACCAATGCGAGGCTGTGGTATTTCATTGAAATGGTTGTTGCTTCTTAACAATTGATGTGTCCTTGCTTTTGAGGCTGGTGTGTGGGAGGCTGACTGACTGCTGAAAATTCAGCAAACTGTTGGAATATCTTAAGAGGGAAACTTTGTTGAAACAGATCTCAAGTCAGCATTAGAATCTGAAAACCTTGCAAAATGAATGCCTGTCCCGTTCTCTTAGCTAGGAATGCCTTATCCCCTGCTCTCCCACCACTCCGTGCCACCCCCACCTCCAGATGGCCAGACTCTATATTTCTAAATTCTGTTAAAATACCACCTTCTCCACAAATTCCCCCCATAGCCTCCTCGCTCCTTTAAGGTCAGTTCTCTTCTTTAAATGCTCATGTTATTATGTTTCTTGAGGCAGACTTACTCCTCTTTATTATGGTCATTTGAATCCAGGTCTTATTTCTCCTACTTGACTCTAAAAGCTCTTACAGTTCAGGTTCATTATCTGGTTCATCTCTGAGTTCTTCACAGTACTTAGGGAGTGCTCCACACAGGCCAGGAATAACCATAAGGGAGCTTACATTTATTGAGTTTACCATGTGCTAATCATATCTGAAAGGTGTCATTTAATCGTTCAAAAGCCATACAAGGTAGGTACTATTATTATTTCTATTATACAAGTATGAGACCTGAGACTTGAAGAGAATGAATAACTAGTAAATATTCAAATGCAAGACTCAAACCCAGGCAGTGTGACTTCAGAGCTGGTGCTCTTTAAAAAAAGGGGGAGAGGGGGAACTAAATCAGAAAAAAAGATGAATTTACCTAGTAATTGACAGAATCAATACAAAACAGAGGTTAAGATTATGTGTTCCAGTCTTCTACTATGAGAATATTCAAATAATCTAATCCCCACCTTTCATGTTCTAACCCTCTCTAAATCATTACCAAACAGCAGCCCACAGTTTCCCTCCATGCACAGTTTTCTGGTCAGTTTTACTCTAAATAAAGAGCCAGAGGCAGAATCTAAACCCAGGAATACTGAAATTCAAGGCTCTGTGTTATCAATCACTACACCAGGGCTCTTGAATGCCTTGAAGGTTTAGCCTCAACTTCTGTCATTGTCATTAGAACGCATTTCCACTGTGTTCCTCTGTAGCCCTGTTGACCGAGTCCTAGAACCTCTCCCTCTAAAGCCTGTTGGATATAATCTTAGGCTTCTAATTACTCCCCAGCCTCCTGTTTCTTTAAGGTCAAACAAGTCCCCTTTTTCATTCTTTTCCGAAGGTAAAATGTCTAGGCCTAACAACATTCTTGCTGTTCCCTTCTCTGCTCTCTTCCAGTTACGCACACATGATATTGATATTAAGTGACTGCTTTGAATTATTCAATTGTTGATCTAATAATTGTCATGTGTGTTTTTCTGAAAACAATAATTGCAAGATTGCACAGGCCGATTAGGTGACTCTGCTGTCATATGCATGAATATAAAATAAACACAAGGGAGTAGATGAGAGTAAGGGAAAGTAACTGCCAGCTGGAACTTTAGAAAAGAATGATGTTCTGTAACCTCAGGAGCCATTGAGCACAACTGAACCTTGACTATTTTTGGCAATATATTAAGGATAGATGAAGTTTCCTGGCTTCCCTCTCCCGCCTCCTATGCTTTTGGGGTGTATGGAACTGATCTAGTGCATAATGGTAAGCAACCTAGTAATCTTGGTTGCATGGTACTTTGAGTTAGAGTGTAGCTCGGAACTATTTTTGGCATTTTCTTCATATCAAGATTCATAATGATATAGCAATCCTGGATACACATCTTTTCTATGGTCCAATATTTCTGTGCTTGCTCTATAAAATGACCAACATGATTTTTCTTGTACACAGGGCATACAGATTTTATGAGGTTATTATGTAGAGCTTTAGTATTGATCTCAGTTTTTTTCTTTTTTGCTGAGGAAGATTCACCCTGAGCTAACATCTATGTTAATCTTCCTGTATTTTGTATGTGCCTTGCCACAGCATGGCCACCACTGAGTGGTGTAGGTCCACACCCAGGAACCAAATCTGGGCTGCTGAAGCAGAGCGCACCAAATTTAACCACTAGGCTATGGGGCCAGCCCCTTAGTCTTTTTAATTGACCTCTATCAAAATACATGGGTCTAAAGAAAAATTTCAACATTTTCTTGCACACACTATAAAATACAATGCCATTTCACCCCATACTCTTAAGGGTTTTTTCCTTTAACCTGGATTTCTCCAACAGAAAAAGTATATAAAAGCAAGCACTGAGTAACTATAATACACAATAGAAGTCTTAGTTATTATCATAACTGCTATTATCATTATAGTTATTATTTTATTATTGGGCAGAGAAATAGTCATTACTAGCATTGTCTTGTCATTTTTTGGAATTCGAAAGTTTAATTTGCTTATTTTGGTGATGAGTTTCCATAAGAAGTCTCACCTAATTATGTAGTCAAGCCCATCTTGAATAGGTTCTTATTCTTGATCCATGTTTAATTTAAATACATCCCTGCATTTCTTTCTTTTGGTTTTGATTCTAATCTGCTCTCTTAACATCATGTGAATCTCAGCCCCAATGTTGCCCTACTTTGGAACACTTCTCAAACTTTAATGTGCATATAAATCACCTGGGGATCTCATTAATAGCCCCATTCTTAGTAGGTCTGGGGTGGGCCACAGATTCCGTAGTTCTAAGGAGCTCTCAGGTGATGCCGATGCTACTGGTTCTGTGGACAACACTTTGAATAGAGAAAAAGTTTATGTATAATAAGTTCTCAATTAAACCAATGTAAGAGGAATCCTTGATTCATTGCTCTTCCTAAATGCAAATCTAATCAGTCATTCATTCAACAGATATTTATTGAAGCCCACTATGTGCCAGGTAAATCGAATATGCTTCCTTCTAATGCAGAGCCACCTACTTTTTTCCATTTCCACTGCAATTAACACCCAAGTTCATGCTGCTATTATCTCTCTTCTGACTTTTGCAATAGCTGCTGAACGCATCTCTCTATGTACATTCTTGCTTCCTTCTTCAATTCATTTTCTTTGAACAAAAGATGTTCAACTTCACTAATCATCAGGGAAATGCAAACCAAAACTACACTAAGATATCACCTTATATCTGTTAGAATGGCTATAATCACCAAGACAAAGAATAACAAATGTTGGAGAGGTTGTGGAGAAATGGGAACCCTAATTCACTGCTGGTGGGAATGCACACTGGTGCAGACTCTGGAAAACAGTATGAAGATTCCTCAAAATATTAAAAATAGAAATACCTTATGATCCAGCTATCCCACTACTGAGTATTTATCCAAAGAACCTGAAATCAAGAATCCAAAGAGGCTTATGCACTCCTACATTCATTGCAGCATTATTCACTATAGCCAAGAAGTGGAAGCAACCCAAGTGTCCCTTGACCGATGACTGGATAAAGAAAATGTGTATATATACACAATGGAACACTACTCATCCATAAAAAAAGACAAAATCATCCCATTTGCAACAACATGGATGAACCTGGAAGGTATCATGTTAAGCAAAATAAGCCAGACAAAGACAAACACTGCATGATTTCACTCCTATGTGGAAGATAAACTAACACACGGACAGAGAGAACAGTTTGGTGGTTACCAGGAAAAAGGGGGTTGGGGGGTGGGCACAAGGGGTGAAGGGACACATTTATATGATGACTGACAAACAATAATGTACAACTAAAATTTCACAATGTGATAAACTATTATGACATCAATAAAAAAAGAAAAAAAATGTATTTCTAATCATAGCATCCAGTATATCAAATACTTCAAAAGCTTCCCGTTGACGTTAAAGATAAAATCTCCAATTTTTAACATAAAAAATCAACAAGATCCTGCTTACATTAATACCTTTATCTCCCGTCACTCTCCTCCAGGCTTTTGATGTTCCAGCCACTTTAGCCCTCTTTCAGTTATTAAATTTGCTAAGTTTCTTCCCCCCACAAGTCTTTCTCACATGCTCTTCCTCTCCTTTACCTAACACTGTTCATCCTTCATATCTCAGACTGACATCACTTCATCAGAGAACCCTCACTTGACCTTCCAAATTCAGTCAGGATATCTTGTTACAAGTTCTTTTAGTGCCACTTATTTCTTTTGGGGAGCACTTTGCTAGACATGATTACATAATTAAACATGCCAATTGATCTGCTTCCTCTGATAACCAGTTCCATGATGGCATGGATCTTGTCTTTTTTCACTATTATACATCCCGTCCCTAGCCCAGTGCCTGGCATATAGTAGATGTCAACAAATATTTAATAAATGAACGATAAAAAAATAGAGGTTGGAACATTCTGGTCTATCTGTATTTCTCTGTGAAAAACAGAAGTAGTTTGCCAATTTTCAAAGAACTAGTCTATAATAAAATACACATCATTAAGATGTTATCCATTCTCTTAGATGTATTCACAAGGTGTCGCAGTATCTTCCAGTGCTATGTCACATATATGGTATTCAGTTTCCTCTAAAGTTCACGAGATGACTAATAGAAAACTTAAATTACTTGCTTGTGAAAAACATCCCAGCTGTTCATGTAACTGAGAAGTATTTAATATACTGCCACATACAACCTCCTACTGCTTTATAAATTGTTTCTGATGACACATAGTCTTTGTATATGGTGAATTATTATGTGTGTTTAAGAATCCTTTGTCAAAAAGAAAGATGAATCTCTGGGAGCTACATCTCAGAAATACCTTTGTTATTATGGTATTCTAAGAAGCTATGGCCTCATCTTTTCTTTGGTTGACAAATTTCATTTCTGAAAATATGTGTTGAATCTATTTCTTGAAGTTCTGCCACCACCTTGGAGCATAAGGGGAAGGAAATGAAGGAGTTCCTGATAATGATCCTTGAGCCCCACATGCCCCTGGATATTTAGGACCACAAATACACTGGTCTAGGAGATCTCTATGATCGCTTCAGAAAGCATTATTTTAGAAATAGTTTTCAAGGTCTGGAAAGTCATCCTTAACTTTCTGAAATCAACAGAGAAGCAAAAATAATTTTGGAAAATCCATCTATCCATCTTCTGCATGGTAAACAGGAAAATAATTCAAGTTGGTTAGCTGAAATAATACAGTTTGTGGCTTGGTTAACACATCTTCTGAAGGCCTCTGTTACTGTCTGACCCAAGAAGATCACAAGCAGTGACCTCAGTCTTCCCCAGGCTGACACATTCTGTATCTCCAAAGTGGTGATTCAGCTTTATTTTAAGCCCTGAATGAAGTGGGAAGCATTATTCTCCTCAGGTCCACAGTGGGCTCCGGGCCAGCAGCAGCTGTCA
Source organism: Tapirus indicus (assembly GCA_031878705.1). Lineage (NCBI taxonomy): Eukaryota > Metazoa > Chordata > Mammalia > Perissodactyla > Tapiridae > Tapirus > Tapirus indicus. The sequence continues at coordinate 31,727,399 of CM062935.1, read as the reverse complement.
GCTCAGCGGGTTTCAGCTTGCTGCTCAATGCAGACTGACTTAGTGCCCTTGGCAAGGACAAGTGAGACTCCTGAGCTTATGGGAAAATACTTAAGTTGTCTGTCCTCTTTTTGTTGCCGTTGTTTTACAATCCAAGTTCCACTTAATAGACATCGGGAAAAAGCTGCTTCATCCATCCTCAGTAGCAGTGGAATCATTCTATTCTCATTGGTACATTGTATCAACACAACTTAACTGAAGGTCATTGAACTCTTGAACCAATAAAGAGGGTGATGGTAGGTGTTCTGTAATTGAGGGGATCTGACTACACAGGACCACAGGGTTATTCTCGGCCACATTCTGGCTCTGGCTCTAACTCTTACTCACCACCTCACATGAACATCTCTAATATTACCCTGTTCCCAAAGGTTTAATGATACGGGTATAATAAGCATTTTTTACTGTCTTTCTTCTAACAAATCTTGTTCCAGTTTTTGTCTTCCATTTTCATTAATCATTTGAGTTAACACTTGTAAGATATTTAAGCTTTAATATTCTAGCTGAATTTCCCAGTTCATAAGCAGGGTAGGTGGCTAAGGTAACCAGTCTATCATGTGTCAAGTTCCTATAGAGTATCTGAAGACTTTTGTTTTGTGGTATTTTGGATCTTCCCCTCTGATTTTCCTTTCCTTCCTCAGGTCAAATCCCATAGTTATATCCCCAAAGGATCCTGGGATATGCTAACACACAACTTCATCTTGTCCACTTAGGTTTTTGGGGGGGGAATAAAAGGTTTGAAAATGACCCACAGGAAATAAACCATCTCTCATCTTAATTCTATCTCCTACCCCCCACCACGTACACATGTGCTTCTCTCCTCCTCTCATCTTTCCATTTCACTATAAAATCTTGTCATTCTTCTCTTCATTCACTTATTTAACAACATTATGCTGAGGCCCACCATGCTTCAGAAGCTGTACTAGGCACTAGGGATGCAATAATGAACAAAACAGAACTTTTCCCTGCCCAGTTTACATTGCAGTGAGGAAAACCAACAGTAAACAAGTAAACAAAGTCACAATCAGGAGAGTAACGGGCTGCTGTTATAGATACTAATGAAGACTGATTCCGTTCTACCCAAAGTAGAAATACCCTACCTAGGGCTCAGGAGAACCTTCTCTAAAGAGTTATATTTCAGCTGAGATCTGAAGAACGAGACCAACTCAAACATGCAAAGAACCTGGGGAGAAACATTTCAGCCAGAGGGAAAGGCAGGGAGCAGGAAAGAGCTTGTGGCATTTGAGAGACTGACATAATCCAGTGTAGCTGGAGGATAACGCAGAGCGTCCCAGACTGAGCTTGGTGAGCGAGGCTGGGACAAGATCACTTGAGAGCCCTGTAGGTCATAGCAAACTCTTGAAGAACAATGTTGGGCTCTTTGTGAGGAGTAACCTGTGAGAGCGCTGGTGACTGACCAGTAAAACCAGGTGATGATGCCAAGGAAATCACCTGCTTGGTAGATTATAGACATATTCAGCCTGGACCTGGGGTGAAGGAAAGGGGAGAAACTCAAGGAAATCCATTCTCAGGACTGTTGTCCACAGAGAAGTGTCCAGAACAACCAAATTGCTCATTTTCAAGAGTCCATTGTATAATATAATGTACACAGTACTTGCAATGTATATTCCGGCACTTGCAGTGTCTCCCCTATGTTATTTCCAGTCCATACTTCCACGCACTGGGCCAACCACTTATCTACACATTCAAGACCTATTTATTGGGTATCCAGATTGGGCAGGCCAATACAAATTTCTAAGCAAATTTGGCTGAGCCGAACCTACTTGAATACAGACCAAAACAATCTCAGGAAACTCCTTTTAGATTTTCATTCCCATGGTTCTTTTCTATGAGGATGCCTATTTGGTTTGTACCTTGTACAATATTCCACATCTGTTAGTATTTGACTTTTTTTTCATTCTCAATATGCCTTCATCACCCTCCCTGGTTACATGTTAAAATGTGATCATTTGATTCCTAAATCTCCCCTTCTACTTGGTTTTTGTCAGAGGATTACCATCAAGCTGTAAACTCCTAATACTTTGGTAATAGTTTTAGAAATTTAAAATACAAATGCACTTTCTGCATTATTTTCCAACAAAGCATTTTTTTAATCCTACTTCAAATGAACAGTTTAATTGCCTTCCTTAGGCTCTTTGAATAATAGGTTGAGCCAAAGGTGAAATAATATCTTATTATTTGCATTATTTGTATTTCAGAGCATGTGACTAACTCTGGTGGAGAATGAGGAAAAGTTACATATAAAGGACCCAGATGGTGAAATACCACATGTTCTATGTCTTAGTATGAGAAACAGCTCAAGCAAGTAAACTATTCCCAGACGTTTATTACATAGCCTAGATCTGGAATAATTATGGTGCTTCTGGCAAGAGACAAAGGTGGAAAATGGACATTTAAGTAGAGTTAACATTAAAAGAATTATTGCATTCTTTTCTGAACATAATCACCTGTAACTGGAAAAGTAATGGTTCCACATGTCATGTTCTTTATTGATTTCTGTTAGATATTTGCACTTGTTTGACCTGAGTGTAGGTGTAGGGTGTTGCTAACCTAGATATTCTTGAGAACTGAATAAAATGAATAAAATCAACTGTTTATTGATAACAGAGTAGTATGTTTAGAGTATATAGAAGCTAATATTTCAAAAAATATAAATAGCATGCTTTTGTTAAAATATCTAAAAATGTGCCCTCCCTCTAATACCTACACCAGTTTCAAACAAATTGACATAACTTTTGCCCACTCAGTACAAATTGTAGGAACAATTTTGTTTAATCACTTAGTACATATACTTCTGAATATATGTACGGCAAACCTCTTTTTCATGGCATTCCTTAACACCAAGTTGCTAATTTTGAGCTGGCATCTCAACGTCTCACTGATGTTATTTCTTCATTAAAAAATACTCTGTTTCTCTTATTGAGACCTACCTAGATTATTTGAATAGATTTTCATGGCCCAGAGTGAAGATTATACAGCACGAGAACCCTTGGATTAATAAAGCTATTAGCTTTTCTTTTTAATTCAGAAAATTAGTAAATGGACCATGGCTGGTTCCAGCAAATACCTTATTTCAGCTGAATGCCACCAACAAAGTACATCCTGCTCGTGTCAGCATAAAAAGTTATCTAGAAGAGACAGCTACTCAAACTCCAAAGAGAAAATCACTAATAAACACCTCTATGCATAAATCACAGCTCTCTTGGCTTTGATAATACAATGTATGGTAATGGGGAAGAATCAAATACTTATCTTAGATTTCCTGTATGAATTTTATCTTAAGGTACCCAAATAGCTTGTGAAGGAAAGTTTTTATTTATAGAATAATACAAGCCAATTAACTCAAGAAATGGATTTAGAAAATCACTTAAACATATTCTTGAAAAAAAAAAGAGTGTAACTCAGGCCGAAGTGTCAAGATGTTATATCCGGTTAATAATTTAAAAACTATCTTGTATGACGGAATTTTAAACACTATTACAAGGTCTTCTTGTTTTGAGGATGGAAATTCAGACCCAGAGAAGTAAAGGGACTTGGCCCATGTCGTGCAGGAAGCTGGTGGCTTTATTCATACTAGAATAACAAGCCAAATCTCTTGAATCCTGGTCTTTTATCTTTTTAAGATAACGAGCTGCTTGTTATTTTGGTGCTCTTTCTGTGACACTAGAAGGATAATGCCCCCTAGGATTCTGCTGGGTAACAAGGACAATGAGTCATAAAATGGCTGTTGTCTTCATTCTAATTTTGCTGGGAGAAGGAGCCCCAAAATGAAACAAAGTGAGTGAAGAGACCTGTCTCCCCAACCTCCTCTTAGAGTGGGATTTACAGTATTCCATGTTTGTAGTATGACTGGTGGTCAGAATCATGACTGCCGGATCAGTTTAAGCAAAAACTTTGGTTCTTCATAATTAGTGGGTCTGCGGGAAGAGGGAGTCTCTATCACATTCTTCCCAGGCTTTTCCATAACTCTCCATGGCTTACTGCTCAGAGAGGAGGAAAACAAATAGAGACAGGCCTTCTTTGTGCATTGGCTCCTGGCCTGCCTAACCAGCCGGCTGGATGCAGAGGCAATTTCCGTAGTGTTTGCGGCCTTACGCTGACTTCTGCACGGGGAAGTTGGGCAATATTTATTGTTGAATGGGGCCCTGGGAGATTATTCTTGGAAGGAACAACCTCTGTGAACCTTTGTGTGTTGATTGAAAGTCTCTTATAGCCAGGGTTTCACAAACTAGATGTGATTGCCTCCTTCCAACACAGAAATGACTGGGAAACAGAAAAATTCTTAAAGTTTGGAAATTCAGTCATATAGATGTGGTTTCTTCTTACTCAAGCCGATTTATATCTCTGGAGCACTGAGTTAGGGAAGTATAGAAATAGGGGATAAACTTTAAGATACTGTGAGCTGCTCTCTAGGATTTTGTGAACCATTGAAATTTTAAAATATCTATTTACTCATTTACAGGGGATTTTTTTTTTTTTTGAGCTCCCTTTATGTGCAGAGTCATGGGTCAGATACTGGAAGAGATGCAAAGATAAAAAAGCATAATTCTTTACATTAAAGTGCTCACACAATTCACCATCTTCCAAAAAAAAAATCAAACAATAATAAGAATAAATAAACTATCTCATAGTCAGTGTTAGTCTAATTTAAATAGTCCATTTAGGTGCCATAAAATACTCATTCAAATACCATCTCTTGTCACTCTTTCTCTCCTTAAGTTAGTGTCTGAGCAAATGGATGAGGAAGTGCTGAGGACATAACCTAAAGTTAACGGGAAGGGCCGGGGCCTCAGGCTCAATGCTGTCTGTCACTCTGGGCTGTAGGACAATGTCCCTCATCTGGTGTCCCTAGTCCTCTTGCCATTTGCAGCTGAAGAATGCAGCTGGTAAGATTCGTGAGCTGGTCTTTCTCAGCATGGTCAGGGCTGAGCAGCCCTCTCCAGCAAATAAGCCTCACATTGGCTTCTGATTATATATAGACCTGGCAGGGTCTAACGCGGTCGGCCTTGAGACTTGCAGGCTGTTCAGCAACCTTTGGTACAAAGTCATGTTGTCAAACCAGTGTGACAAGCTCCACAGCCAGAGTCTCAGTTGCTTTGAAACCCAGGGTGACTCCAGAAGCTTAACCTTTGATCCATCCTCTGCCTCACCACCTAATGTTGCCCAGTTGCTGTGGCAACTTCCCAGCTTGGTGACTAGAGGATGTTTCAGAGGTGAACTCTTTCTAGAGAACTTAACGTGGAGACAGCAGAGCCCTTCTCTACCTTCAGTGTTTCCCTCACCTCTTGGGAGTGTTCTCTCCTTTTCACCACAGAAAGGATGCTGGAAGATTCCTGTCTAACACTCTCATTTTTCTCTTCTCTTCTCCTTCCCACAAATTTCCTAGGCTTGGAAAGGGTTGGGCGTTTCTTCTATTTCCCCCAAATCATATCTTCTCTTTACATTCACTTGACCCAGATGGAGCATGCCCTCCACACCATAGTGAGTCCCCTCAGCATTCTTTTTATAACCTAAAAGGGGAGCAAAGGCTCTGTGGAGCCTGAAAATTCTACTCTCATAACAATAGTCTATTTTGATTTCAGAGGCCAGGTAGTACCTTGTCTTTTCTCTTCATAATATCCAAATGTCCTCCGAGGCTAATGGATGCTTTGGGTAAACGGGGTGAGGATCTTGTATTCAGAAAGGCAAAAGGAAAAGCATATTGATAATGTCTAAGGCATCACCTTGTTTAGGAGCATTATACTTATCATTCAGACTCATCTTACCCCCCACCCCCGAGTCCCAAAGGACTCACAACTTAATCCTCATGTGAGGAGCTCTACAGAAATGAGTAAAACCCAGTTCATTGTCCAGTGTAATCTCCATGAAACAGTGAGATCAGAAACTTTTGACAACTTCTTGTGATGATGAGAGATAGTGCCAGAAGCTTCTATAATGACAGAAGCCACTCTTAGGTGCAGTTAGTAAAGCCCTTGATATAAGAAATTAATTGCCTCAAAGCAGATACTGCAGGCTGGCCAAACCTTCCTTTGGTGCCCATCGGCCTTGGGCCTACCCCAGCAGCAGTGAAGGTGAGTACATAGGTGAGCTGCTGCTTGAGGGTTCATCAGGCAGAGGAGGAAGAAAATGGAAGAGATCGAGAGTCCTAGTCCACGGAATACATGTGAGATTATCTGCCCAGGATTTTCAGCACGTTCTGGAGGAACACGAGAGGGTCTAAATCTAAGCTTCTTAAACATCAGTGGCAGGTTGGAGAACTTGGGGAAACACAATTTCAAACATTACTGAGACTTCTTACCTTTTTCTCTCCCCTTTCCCTCTGTTGTGGCCTGGAAAAAGGAATAGAAACACGTTAGATCACAACGGAAATGACTATATCCATGTAATTACTAGTTAAAGTACTTTAATTTCTCATTTTATATTGCTGATTGGTCTCATTCTTTGAGAATTTAAGTGGTGTTGGTTTTATTTATTTATTTATTTATTTTTGATTTGTAAGCATCAAATCATTCATAGGTCAATTAGTTCTAAAGCCCATCTGGACACCAGAGACAGATACCACTTCTTAGAGTTATTATCACAGTGATGCTTGCTGCTCCCTCTGCCTAGAAACCTCTTTCCTCCTACTCTTTACACGTTTAACTTCTACTCATTTTAATTCCCCACTTTTCAACCCCAACCCCCATATTTAAGTCGGATCCCCATTACAACCTCTCATTGCATCCTCTTCTTTTCTTACTTAGCACTTGCGTTGATTTGTAATTATATACTTATTTGTGTTATTTATTATTTTTTAACATTTGAAACAATAGTTCCTTCTTCAGAGTGCCAAGGAGGAGAGGGATGAAGAGACCCTCGTCACAGATGGCAGATGGTGGCTAGGAACCTGAGAAGAACACATAGGGAGCAATCCACCTCTGGCCATTCCAGTCACTTGCCCCTTGGGGTTTACACTAGATGGGCCCCAGGTCCTCCTCAGCAACTGCCTGCCCTGACTTGCCAAGAACCCATGTTCACGATCATTACTCTTCCATCCTACTCCCAGTTTATCCTTCATCAATTTCTTTTACTCCCTCCGCAGCATGCTCTGCCTGAGCCCCACCTCAAAGAATTAGACTGGGGGGGGGGGCATTACCAGCTGGTTAGGAAGGAACAGATCATGCAGGGGTAGTGTGAAGGATGTTATAAACCACTGAAGAACTAAAGTATATAGAATGTGCTTTCTGGAATTCCATGTTGGACCACCACATGTATGCTTTTCTCCAAACACACAGTTGTGGGGCTCTAAAGTAGTAGTAGAAACAGGAGAGTCAGCGAGCTTAAAAACGTGCCCGTGGGATGCGGCAGAGTGGGAACTGAACCCTGGCCAACCTGACTCCAAGGTGCGTGAGCTTCCTGTCATGTCAGCTGCCTGGTGCCTACAGCTCAGCATGAAGACTGATATAAATGCAACTGTACTTCTGATACTGACCCAGGAACTATACTGAGCTCCTCGCTTAGTTTTTTATGACCAGGCCCCTATTTCAGTGATTTTCAGCATTCTGCCTTTTTCATTTGCACCAACACACCTGCGCAATAAGCAGCTTTCCTATCAGTTACAGTGGCTTATTACTACACAGGGGAGGCTGGATGGAGGTAGAACAACTGTGTAATTTGAAAATGGCTTGCCCTTACTCCAAGCAGGTTCTGATACAGACTGCCCAGGGAGAAGTGCTCCCTTACCATTTTTGAGAATTCTTTTAGGCTTTTTTGTTTCAGAAGCGTGTCCTTTGTGCTTTACTCCTTACTTTGTGATCCTCTCCATTATCCCAGTTTCTCTAGAACCAGGGCCCTTTGTGGTATCATATTTCTTCCTGAATATACCTCCCCTGGTACATGCTAAAGCTGTACTTCTCAGATTCTGACTGCTTTTCATCCTAAACTTCTGTGTGTTGCTTGCTGCTTGTTCCTTTCCACCAACGTCCCTGTGTTCTGGCCGGCCTTTCCTCTTATAGCCCCAGAACACCCCGGCACCATGCTTTCCTGACTAACTAAACGTCTGCCGGCTGTTTACCATGAAACTTTGGAACATCTGTGTACATCTCTTTCTTTCTACTCAAATGAGCCCCCAGAGGACATCCCTGTAGTCTGTCTGGTTGCTGGGTCTCCATCATTCTAACCCCACCACCATTTGTCTGGGCCTTCCCACCACAGACACCCACACCATTATCCCTTGTTCTTTATTGTTAAATTGAACCTTCTTTTCATAGCTTCACCATGGATAAATGAGCTTTTAAAATGAGAAATGTGTCCTCCTTACACACATTTTTATATGAATTCTTGTTTTATAGTCCCTGAATGGGTTTGATTTGTTCAGGAAAACACAATAGACCACAGATGTGTGGGCCAAGTGTGCTTACTAAGTGGTGTTCTCTGTGGAATGCTCTTAGGAATATAAGCATTCACAACAGAAGATGGACAAGCATCCCTTTTGGAGGGTTTGTTTTTTTCCCCTCAGCCTTGTCAAAAGTTGGATTTATAACTAAATCTATGGAATATTTATTTAAAAATATGATGTGCAAAATGTATGAGTCTATGTATTAAAGCTATGAAAGCACTTTCATAAAAACATTAAACCTTTAAAAGGTTAGTACCATCAAACATTTTCCACTAGGTTAGGACCTATTGGTTCATATTCTTGCTCAGGGGAATTTCTTTTGATTTTTTTTTTTCTCTGAGCCATTGAGAATGGCTCTGGTAAGAATGTTTTGGCATAGTATGGTGTGTTGTGGTGCTACTGGGTGGGACTTTTTCAAATACCTCTTCTGTGGAATTCACTGAAGGAAAAAAATACTGTCTTTATTGTGAGTTTGCTTTTGAAGAATTTCTGTTTCTCCTGGTAACTGTGGCCACAGCAATTGCCTGGAACAAAATTAGTCATCGATTTCCTTCTCCCTACTCAAAGCAGATGTAGGCTGACAGTATACTTTGGGGATTTTAACATTAGTTATTACGTTTTTTTAATTTTTTTAATCTTCCATTGTTTTTGCTTATGAAGGGAAGACCCACACAAGAACTGATAATAACAGGTGAAGCATTTTCAATTAGTAACAACAATCATACATGTTTTCATGTGAAGAGGTTTTGAATACCTGAAACTTTGGACTATCATTTCCCTGATAATACCTGATATATATCTATATATATATCTACATATATATGGCCTCAAGTTTTGGTAAACTGATAGGGTCAAATGTATTCAGTTGACTGCTATTACAGAGAAGTTCAGGATAAGGTCACATCTGAAAAGTGAGCCCTCTCTGCCTCTTGGAGAATACGCCAGTTTGGAATTTCCATATTTAAGACACCCCCCACTCCTGCCAAAAAAATATAGGTTATATGATTCTAAAGTTTTCAGTCAGAAAGTTTTGCTTTCATGGCAGAAGAAAACTGCAAGTTATTATAGTCCATGATGTGTATTTAGGGAGAATGGGGGATAACACATAATTTCAACTTATTTCTGGACTAAATTAATATGATTATATATTATTTCATACCACAAGAGTAAAATAATTTTTTGTAGAGCTGATTCCTCTCCCAAATGAACTGGACTGTTAGTTATTTTGATTAATATTTTCTACTAACACCACTACCAGCCAGATTTTTTTTTTTTTTTTTTTTTTGGTTAAAAAGAATAGCCCTGAGAGAACATCTGTGCCAATATTTCTCTATATTATATGTGGGTTGCTGCCACAGCATGGCTGATGAGTGGTATAGATTCATACCCGGGATCCGAACCCATGAACCCAGGTGGCCAAAGTGGAGCATGCTGAACTTAACCAATATGCCACCAGGCTGGCTCCAAGCCCGATATTTAAAGGAAAGAATGAATTACATTTGTCACTAGTCCTGTCTCAAATCGACAATAAGAAGTAGGTAACTTGCCTGCATTTTTATTTGCCTCTTAGTTTCAATTTGGGGGAAAAGACATCAGTGGTTATCTGTCTACACAGCTGACCTAGAAGCACATAGCCATCAGAACACTCTAAGTTCAGCTGTATAGACAGATAACCAGTAAGGACTAGGCAAATATGGCTTCCCCCTTGAAGGAAAGAAATGGAGACACGTACGGGAGGCATTTGAATAGGTGGGGATGCTGTTGAAGAAAGACTTGAAGACTAATGTCCTAAATTAATGGTGAAGTATGTGTCTTAGAGGGCATATGCAGGTGCCCCCCTACTAAGGAATATTCAGAAGATAAGTCACCATAAACTTAAGATGAATTGAGCTGCTCTCATTCAACCAGGTAAATAAGAGACAGAATTACAACTGAGAAATGTGCTTTTGCTTGCATTACCTGGTTAGCCTCTCCTCTCCTGGATAACCCATCAAGTGAGCTAAAAGATGTGACTCCTAAATGAAGGAAAATTGAAGTTTATAATACAGAATATCATAGCTACTAACGTGTTTGGGTTTTAAAAAAATGCACAGAAAGATGATCTACTGCCCAGTCCACTGGAATTGGGCTTGAATTGGAATTGGAATTTTGAGCATAGCTCTTTAAGAGAGAGTTTATCAGAAAAAAGTGAATTGATGAGATACCCACTGATGGATGATGCCAGACCTCTTCGGAGAGGCATGCCTTGCAGAGGCAGCAATGCTCCTATAGCCCTTGTGAGGGGAGCCACTCCTCAGGAAGTGCCCCATGAACCAAAGGGGCCTGACACTAATTTTCAGAACTGTGACCTCTAGGATAAGTCTTTCTGTTCCTCTTTGTTCTCACCTCAAAAATCAAATAGATGCTCTGCTTAATATATTCGACTGCATACAATATGTTTAGATAATAAAAAACATGTTCAGCTGAAATAAAACAGTGAAAAACAAGTAAAAGTACTTGTAGAAAATATTGATAGCTCTTATCTATATTATATTTTATTATATTTATTATATTATATTATATAAGAGCTCAAAAGAATAGTAAGAAAAGCCTCTAGGGTCTCAATAGACACATGCACAAAATGTGTAAATAACTAATCTATATTGAGAGAATGGAGATATTTTCAACATCAGCAATAAGAGAATATAAATGAAAATGATCATGTAATGTATTTCTGGTCAAAATAAATAAATAAATGGGACATTCTGACCCTATTAATTGCAGCACAGAAAAATGATTAATAAAAAGTGATTTTCAAGAAACAAATTTGCCAATTGTTATCGAGAAAACTTAAGTATTAATCTCCTTTGGCCTAGTAATTTTACTTCTAGAAATCTACCTTTCAAAGGAAATAGTAATAAAGGCAGAAACATTATGTACAACTATATTCATTAGAACCTGAGAGATCTGTGATCACCCTGGCTCCATTCCTAACTAGTCCTGTGGCTTTGAGGGTTATTTCTCTCTGAGCGAGCTTCAGTTTCATTATCTGTAAAACATGATAAGAAGCTCTAACTCATACAGTTATGAGTATTGAGATGGTATATATAATGTGCCAGGAGCATGTGCTCAATAAATGATAGCAATCCAATATTACTAACACATGTCTAGCCATAGGGAAATGACTATTAAGTAAATTTGATATATCAAATTGATAGAATAGTATGTGCCCATTAATATTGATATTTACAAAGAATATGAAATAATGTGTAAAATTCTTATCTTAGAATGTTAATAAAATATATAAAAATGCACAAAGAGATTGATTTCCAATATTTAAATAGAAAGAAAGGAAGAAGGAAGGAAGGAAGGACAAATGAAAGAAATTAAGGCTAGAAAAATGCCCTAGAAGAAAATATACCAAAATGTTAGCAACAGTTATTTGTCATAGGATGAAGAATTTTTTTCCCTGTATTGCTGAAAATTTATTGAATAAAAGATCTATTTCCAAAATGGCAGCACAAGGGGCTCTGCAGATCTGCTCTCCATGGAACAACCATAACTGATGAAAATTATAAAAAGACAACCATTTAAAATCTATGCAAATATTCCTAGGAGCATACAGCTAATAAAAAAAATTATTCAAGAAAATCTATTAAATCTCAGTAAGAACAGTGACAGTTTGTGGTACTTCAGCATGACCTGCTCCCTCCCTCCTCTGCTCCCAGCTCAATGTGATGGAAGCTCCAACTTGGGTCAGTGTAGCCAAGAACACAGATTACTGCTCCCCCTCTCTCCACCCCCTAGCTCAACTGAGGGCTATGATACATCCTCAAGTGGGGTAGGACACCAGCACTTCTCATCTCCCTCAGCTTTGTGTCGCAAAGGCTGTATTCTAGGTGAGTGAGGCTAAGAGTTCAAGGGGAGAGGGCTTCTTCCACACAGTCTCCTCTCATAGGAGAGGAGGAAGCTCTATTCTAGGTGTGGCAGGACAAGTACTGGGGCCTTAATCTACCTCACCCAGATCAATTGAATGGCAGAGTTTCCATTCAGGAGAGTTGACTAGTTGAGAAGACTAGATTCTGAGTGACCTGCTTATAAAGCAGACTATAACTCCAGCTCTGGAGTAGGAGCACAGGGATTTTGCCTGGGGTTGCAGAAGGGAGGAGAGGTAGATCATAATAAAAAGGAGCCCCAAATCTCTCCCTAAGGAACCGACTTTACCTAGACTAGACAGTGGGGAAGTTCAGCCTGATGGCACTCTTGAAAACCATGGAGATTTGGGGGTAAGATATAAAGAGGGGCTGGAAGTTCCATGAGCACAACAAACTAAATCCTAGGTCAGCTAGTTCCCCAGAGAGAACCAGAAAAAGAGACAACTAAGAAGAGCACTCCTGGGGTCCAGAACAAACCTCAAAGCCTGTCCTTAAAATGTACCCCTTCAAAGACACCTGACCTTAATTGAACCAGACTGTGGAGCAGTTTATGACCCAGAGAATTGTTGAAAACAATAGAGCAATCAGATAGCAATGAGTGGAAGCTAACAGCTGGGTATGATATCAAAAGCAGCAGCTAGCTTAACACAGATCAGGGGAAAAGGCAGTCAAAGAGAGATCTTGCTAAAACTACTGCCATAGCAGGGAGACTGTACACATGACCAAGGCTGTGCCCTCTGAGAAGCCAGCATCTGAGACTTCACACTGTGAGGGATACAGACTTCACTCAATAGGACAGCCAAGTCACTAAACAAATAAAGGAGCAAACAACAATAACCAATAAGCCTGGGGGTGGGGATGGAAGGTGAGGGGTGCAGTATCCAGAGCCATTAAAATACATTATCTAAAATGTCCAGTTTTCAACAAAAAATTATGAGAAATGCAAAGAAACAGGAAAGTGTGATTCATAGACCCCAACAAAAAATGAAACAACATAAATGTAAGAAGGCCCAGATGTCAGACTGGACAAACATTTCAAAGCAGCTATTATAGACATGTTCAAGAACTAGAGGAAACCATGATTAAAGAAGTAAAGAAAAATACAGTGTCAATGTCTCATCATTAGAAATATCAATAGAAAGATAGAAATTATAAAAAGAACAAATGGAAATTTCAGAGTTGAAAAGTACAATAGCTGAAATGAAAAATTCACATGAGGGGCTCAACAGTAGATCTGAACTGGCAGAAAAAAGAATCAGCTAGCTTGAGGATAAATTGATAGAGATTATGCAATCTGAAGAACAGAGAAAACAATGATGAAGAAAAATGAGCACAGCCTCAGAGAAATGCAGGACACCGATAAGCTCGCCAACATGCATGTAGCAGGAGTGCCAAAAGGAGAGGAAAGAGAAAGCTTAAAGAAAATAATCAAAGAAAACTACCCAAATCTGATGAGAAGTATTAATCTACACATCTAAGAAACTCAAAGAATTCCTAGTAAGGTAACCAGGAAGAGATCCACACCCAGACATATAATAGAAAAAATAATGAAAGCCAAAGATAAAGAGAAAATCTTGAAAGCTAAGAGAAAAACAACTTATCATGAACAAGAGAACAATAATATTAACAGCCGACTTTTCATTAGAAACAATTGAGGCCAGAAGCAGTAGAATGACATATTAAAATGGTTGAAAATTAAAAAAAACCCTACAAGTATCTTATATTTAGCAAAACTATCACTAGAAAGTGAGAGCAATATAAAGACATTCCAAGACAAACAAACCAGAAAAATTATTTCTAGCAGACCTGCCTTGCAAGAAATACTAAAGGAAGTTCTTCAAGTTAAAAGCAAGTGACTCCAGACAGTAAGTAATTCAATGCACCTGAAAAAACAAAGACCTCCAGTAAAGGCAATTATGTAGATAATTATAAAAGATAGTAAAAATTGTATACTTTCTTTCCATCTTTTAGCTGATCTAAAAAGCAATCACCTAAAACAAAATGTATATAATTGTGTTATAGGCCTATAATATGTGGAAATATAATATATTTGACACTAATAGCACAAAGAAAATGGGTAGAAACAATGCTGTTTTAGAGAGTAAGGAAATAGCACCAGATGGTAACTAGAATCCATAGAAAGAAATGAAGAGATCAAGAAATACAAATAATAAAATTAATATAACAAACTATAAATATGTACTAGCTCTTCTGTCTTCTCTCAGCTTCTTTAGAACCCATAAAATAACATAACGTAATAAATATAAAAATATATTATTGGATTGGAACATAGGTAGATGTAAGATGTATAGCAATAATAGCACAAAAAGGGGATGAGGGAAAAGAGTTATATAGGAGTAATAATTCTATATCTAATTCAAATAAATTTAGTATAAATCTGAAGTAGATTCTGATGTTACTGTTTATATAGTAAGTCTTAAAGCAATCACTGAGAAATAACTAAAAAAATAGTGAAAATATCGTTAAAGGAATTAAATATGAGCAAACTTTTGTTATTTGGGTTAGGCAAAGCCTTCTTAGGTATAACACCAGAAGTATAGGCAACAAAAGGAAAAATAGATGAATTAGACTTCATTAAATTTAAAAGATTTTGCTTCTAAAGAGTACCATCAAGTATATGAAAAGACAACCCACATAACACAAGAAAATATTGTATTGATAAGTAACTTGCATTTAGAATACATAAATAACTCTTACAAATAAATAATAAAAGAAAACCCTATCAAAAATGGGCAGAGGAATTGAATAGACATTTCTCCAAAGAAGATATGCAAATAGCCAGTAGGCACATAAAAAGATGCCCATCATTAGCCATCAGGAAAGTGCAAGATATAGTCAAAATCATAATGAGATAATGCTACAAACCCACTAGGATAGATTTAAAAAGAAAGTCAGATAATAATAAATGATGATGAGGATGCGGAGAAATTAGGACACTCATCCATTGCTGGTGGGAATGTAAAATAATGGAAAACAGTCTGGTGGTTCCCCGAAAGGTTAAACAGAGTTACCATATCACCCAACAATTCCACTCCTAGGAATACACCTAAGACAAATGGAAACACATCCTCACAAAAACCTCTGCACAAATATCCATAGCAGCATTATTCATAATAGTCCCAAAGTAGAAACGGCCCAAATGCCCATCATTCAATGAACAATAAACAAAATGTGATATATATGTGTGTGTGTATGTACATATGTCTAATATGATATATGATTCCATTTATATGAAACATCCCAAATAGGTAAATCTATTGAGACAGAAATTAGATTAATGATTGCCTGGAGTGGTCAAGTTGGGGCAAAATGGAGAGTGACTGTAATGCCCATTGGGTTTCCTTCTAGTGTAATGAAAATCTTCTAAACTGTTGTGGTGATGGTTTCATAACTCTGTGACTATACTAAAAACTATTGGATTGTACATTTTAAATTAGTGAACTGTGTGGTATGTGAATAATATATCAACAAAGCTGTTATATTTAAATAAACAAATAAAACGCGTAACTAACGCACACACAATACACCTTTCTATATAGAAATAGACTATTTCATAAAATTCCTCTAATGTTAAATACCATGATTCTATGAAAATATTAAATAAACAGAAAAAATAAAGATCTTTATAATGACAAACTGAATGTAATCAGGTAGCAAAGTATGAAGAGACTTTAAGAAGGAGGAGAAAGGGGTGAGATCTAGGTTTTGCCAAGTTTGGGAGAATATTGTTCCTGAGAAGGTAAACCTTGATAGAATCTTTAATGGATAGGGGTGTTTGGCTAAGTCACAACTCTCCCATGAATAAACTTGTTTAGTTTTAAAAGTGCTCTTTTCTCTTAAGTAGCTGCTATTTTGTCAAGCACTTTTCCAAGTGTTTTACATACATTATCATTAGTTCTCACACAACAAATTTTACAAATGGGAATACTAGAGCTTTTTTAACGTTGCCAGTTTTCACACAACTAGCATGTGGTGGAGTAAAGACTAGAAGTCAGGAACGCCTATTGCATCCTTCTATGCTGATTACCGTAATTTAACACTCTGTGTGATCCACCAAACAAATTTTATTAAAATGTCTTTTGCACATCATTTGATTCAAAATGAAGAGGAGAGAATTGAAATTCATATTCAAGCCATTAATTTATGGATAAATCGCAAAGTTCTGGAGGAAAATTCCGGAGACTTCTCAAATATTAAGCCTTAAAAAGGTAGCACGTCAGATCATGTCAGCAACTTTTCCAAGTGAAAGTAATGCATTATTTAGTTCTTCCTGGAGAGGTATCATTAAAGATTTTTATTTCTCATTCAATTCTTTAAAAAATGATTGCATGAGTCCCGACAACGGAGAAATCTTGGTCACGTTTTTGAAAAATCTTAAGAGATTTCTTCTATCTCAGCCTGGAGCATGGAATATACTAAGTAGTTTCTCAGGCTCAATATATTATAGCAATGTCCCTTACGTAAATAATATGTCTTGATGTAAACAATATATAATACACTCAAACACTGTGCTCACCCTTATGCTTTAGATTAGATATTAAAGGAAAAAAATCAGTCTTATAAGGATTTTAAAATTATTTAAATGCTGCAGTTGTTTTTGGACATGAAAATGATCATTTTTTCCTCAATGGAGAAGTAAAACAGCAATAGAATTTTGACAAGAAGATTTGTGTGATTCCAATCATAATTTAGGTCACCAAGAGTAATGAATGTATTGGTCATAATCTCCTGCTTGTGTGAGCCACTTAGAATTCCTTCCTAAGGGGGCCAGCCTGGTGGCATAGTGGTTAAGTTCACACGCTCTGCTTTGGCAGCGTGCAGATAGCAGGTTCAGATCTTGGGTGCACAGACCTACTCATAGCTTATCAAGCCATGCTGTGGTGGCATCCCACATACAAAAAATAGAGGAAGGCTGGCACAGAGTTAGCTCAGGGCTAATCATCCTTAGCAAAAAGAGGAGGATTGGCAACAGATGTTAACTCAGGACCAATCTTCCTCACAAAAAAAAAGAAAAGAAAAGAGAAAAAAATTCCTTTCTATGGAATCTCTGATGAGGTAATACCTTTGCAAACATCGTTTCATCAGCATCTGGTGTTAGGATACTTCATGTTTGATTCAGATAGGTTGATTTGGACAGGACTATGCTGATTAGAGGAGAGAGAGAGGGTGTGTCCCAATTATAGTAGACAAAACTTAGACTAGAACTTTACTTTCAGAGATTGATTAATTTAATGTGTTACAAATTTATAGAGTTGAATCCATTCACCCCAGTGGAATCCCAAATGATTCTCAGACAGGCAAAATGCCCAACATGCCTTTGAGAACAAACATGTACATTACGTGACAGCTGTTTATGTCTTTTAATATAAGGGGGGGGTTTGCTTTTGAATTTGGCAATGACATATTCTCTTTGGCCAGCTGAGCAGAGATATTGTGGATAAAGATCAAAGGTAGAAAGAGTGAAAGGTAGATTATAGGAAGTATTCACAGGGTGGTGATAAAACAGAGCAGGAAATGCTTATTTAGATAAATGAGGCATATTAAAGCCTAAAACATCATTCTTGGGGAACCCCATCCAAAAAGGATTTTAAACTCTAAAATAGATTGAGATAAAGCACAAGTGGCTTTAAACATGCATGGTCACACAATTACAGTCTAAAACCTCTTATTATTTAAAATATTATGTAAGAAAGAAGACATTAATTAAAAGCCCTCCCCACATCCACACCAGAAATAAATGCTATAGAAAAGCCTAACACTGGGGAAAGATATCTGAGTTTCAGTTTCCTTATCTATAAAAATCACTATAAAAATACTTGCCAATTTGAACTTGTGACTTCTGAGTTTCTTTCCAAATTAGTTTTTTATGATTCTCGGTAAGATATACTTACTGCAAGGTCAAGGCGTCACATTTACCAGGAGTGTATGAATTTTAATAAGTAATGAAGAGGCTTTAATACCCAACGGGATGAACCTCAAAGGATGAACTATCATGCACTCTGACAAGTTTGTGATGGACATGGTGTGTCTGTGTGTGTGCGTGTGTGTGTGTGGAGGGGAGCCTTCCCACAACCCTTAAATCATACTGCCATTTTCCAAAACAAATTCTAATAATGAGTTCCCAAGCTCAGCTGCACATTAGAATCTGTGGAGCTTTAAAAAGTCCTGTTGTCCAGGCCATAGCAAAGACCGTATAAATCAGGATCTCTGGGGATGTGACCTGCACATCAATATTTTTTAAAGCTCTGGAAGGGATTCCATTGTGAGCCATGATGAGCACCATTGCCTCATGCCTTCATGTTGCAGAGGAGACACTGAGACCCTCATTAGTAAATGACTGGGTTCAGCTCAAGGAGTCTGTGACGAACCCAGGATGAGAATCCTGGTGTCCCAGCTCTCCATCCTACTTGTTCTACTTATACTCCTGTCTTTCTGTCTCTCTTTAGTTCAAATTGTTGCCTCTCAATTGTCCTGCCCGTGGTCTTAATTTCAGATCTTCCGTTCAGCACTATACATACTGCATAACAAAGCTGTGAGTAGCCTTTCCCTGGGTAATTTTAGCATATTACTTTCCTTTTACAGGCATTGCTTTTTTAGGCTTGCAGTTTAGAGTCAACCCTAAATCTTTCACCTGATCGATGAGAAAATTGAGCACCAGAGAAGTTAAGTGACTAGTCTATGGTCATTTAATCCAGCAAAGAACAAGATCCAGAACAGAAATTTCTGAACATCTATCCAAGTTCTTTCCACTCTCCCAAGCCTCCAACTTTGATGATGAGAATGTCCTGCAGGAGACACTGGCACCCTTTGTCAAGAAGCTAACACACGTTTGTCCCAAGAATAGAGAAGCTGAATGAGAATCGGGCAGCGACCATCTTACTTTTTCTCCTTTGGAGGTCAGAGGAGAGCCCAAGGTGTTGCTGCAGCTCACACACGTTGTTGCCTGTATACTGGCTCAACTGGTTGGGGGACGGCAACTCAGCCCATAGTTTCCTGCAAGACACCTCCCTCATTGAAGTTGGAAGCTTGGGAAGAGTGAGAGACCACCACAGGTTCCAGTTCTTTTTGTGGTTCCAGTTCGACCTTACAGGTTCCAGCTTTTCCTTGTTTTCCCCTCATGTCCATTCTCCCTTCTTAACCACTTGTCATCTAGACTTCTGGTTCCAGCGTGAGACACCGAGACAATAAACAACTTCAAGGAGACTATGTAACCAGCTCTGAGAATTGCATAAGGTCACATCCCTACATTAAATCCTATATTCATATCTTTATCTATATCCTAGGGGTTCTGCTTTTCTGATTGGAACCCTGACCCACACAGGGGGCTAGGACTGTGTGAATAGAATCAATTGGCATAACTATCTTCACCATCTTGGCCATGACACCCCTTTGTCTACAGACAAACAGCTGGAATTGAAAAAACCCAAATCCAACAACACCAGGTCTTCATGACCTTTTGACAACAACCTGCTGGGGCAGAGCAGTGACCACCCTCTCTCCATTTTGTCGCTGTCTCCATCATTGTCCATTACGTCTTTATGGTGGCCTGCTTTGTACATCTGTGTTGCTGTCTGACCCTGTGGGTATTTGAGTTTGCATCCTCCAGTGTGCTCAGATCCAACCAATAATATTCAGCTATTCCAATAACCTTTTTCTGATATCCTTTTTGACCATTTCTTTGATTTTTTCATGTCTCTGATTTCCATCACTTTTCCATCTCCTCATGTTTTTGTTGTTGGCAATGTTCTCATTTGTCCTGCTCTTTACTCTGTTAAGATTTTAACTCTTGAGTTTAGAATGTAACAATTCCTATACCTCTTCTTACCTACATAAAGATTAAGACAGAATTAGGAATGTAGTGGAGGCTCGCTAAATAACTGTTGAAATTAATAGATTTCTGTTAAAATTAATAGATTATTGAAGGCCCACTGTTTATATATTACTATGCTGGCTCAGTTGGAAAGGGGCTGGCAACTTGCCTTCCTGAATATGCTTTAAACAGAGCAATAGCATTAACCTAGAGCAACTCCTGTCTGTGTGCCTTTAGGACATCTTCCTAACACCCAGAGACCTGGCTGATAATTTTGTTAATTGGTTGTAGAAAGACAGCTACCACAATCCACTCTGCAAACTTTTATAGCCACAGTATTTAGAAAAGGAAAAAATATACTTCATACCCAATGACTCAATATTAGAGAACAGTTTTCTTTGAATACTTTATTTTAGTTTTCTAGATTTAGAGCAACACCAGTAATCTGTTTTCAAAAAATCATATAATAACACATTATATGACACACCTCAGTTAGGCTTGCTTTTAAAGTCTGAGGTGATGGACTTGATTTTAAAAGTTGCAACCTGCAAATGATTGGCTCTTTATACTTATAACCCAAGTTTACAAATGCTTATATAATTGTTCTGTATATTTTTAACTAGGGAAATTATATGTTATAACTCTGATCGATTGTAAAAGAGCAGTGTGCAAAATTCAAAAATTTGACACTTGAAAAAACAAAGTAATTTCCCCTTCAGAGATACAAAATTTTTCATTTCAGCATAAATGTTTGATTAGATAGCTAGATAGGGCGATAGATCTTATTCCATATGTAATGTTTCATAGTCTGCTTAATTTTTACCTAAAAGTATACGTATTTTACATTAAAACATGATTTTTAATGCCCACATAATATTTTATTCCATGAATATAACCAACTTACTTGGTCTCCTGTTGTAGGACGTTTGATTACAAGTAATGGTTCAGCAAAGCCTCTTTGTTCATCAATCTCTTTGCCCATGATTTTAATAATAATCTCAGGATAAAAATATTAAGGCAAAGTTGCTTAAAACATATGTGCATTTAAAAACTTTTGACACATATTTTCTGCTTTTTCTTAGAAAGGGTATATGAATTATACTTTCATCAATAATGTATCATCCTTTATAATTTTGCCAATTTGATAAGCCCAGATTACATATAATTATTGTTTTAATTTGTATTTCCTCAAAACTACAGCTCCAAGGACAATAAATATTTTTATACCTCGAGATAACTTGTGGTTTATATGCTGAAAAATGCATTTTTTGCTGAAACTTTTAGTTTATCAGGTTTCTTTTATATACAATACACAAATAGTGATAGCAAGGATTATTTTTAGAAGAAGAAAAAAAGTATAATTTTGAAAGGAGAGCAAGGAAACCCAAGGAAGTAGGAAAATTGCAGAAAAATAATTCTTCCCCCATCCAAAATCTGGGGTGGACCAGGAGGAGTGAGATTTGCCTAAAGTGGGGATTAAGTTGCTGTAGATATCAAACAGAGAGTAAGACTGTGCTCACAGCTTTGGCTGGGACTCTGCAAGTGCTAGATGTTATAACTGACAAGGCACCAAGCCAAACATGAACATCCAAGACTGATAAAGGAAGTCAGAGGAGAAACTGGAGAAATGTCAGTCGATATTTCAAAACTTTGTTGAGCTCAAATGAGATCCCTGAAGACAAAGACGATGATTAACATAACCCCATTATAATAAAAAGGGAGAAGCACCGGCAAATTACTCAGAAATTATTCATCAGTCTGTTCTAATCTCATTTGGGAAAGAAACTGTACAAGTCTTTTGAGCAATCCAATAGAGCTACACTTAGCAAGCCCGTGGTTTGATGGAGACCAGCCCCATGCTCTCATTACTTGGCTCATCAGAATTCTTTGAGGATTTCATTAGTGTGAAGGTGCTAAGCTATTTTCAGAAAAGAGGAAGTATGGAGTGCATGCTGTCATTGCTTTGAATGGAACGCAGCTTGTTTGTGAGGGTTTCGAGCTGATACCGTCTACTGAAAGGCTTCATTTGTAATCATATACAAGCTGTGAAGGACTTGCATCCTTCTCAAGTGGTGTACATGAAGAAATTCTTTGTGACTCTCCAAAATTCTGGTGAGAAAGATCTTCCTTCAACCAATTGCCCTTCTACAAAGAAGGCTTGAGAACATGGCAGTTTTGGGGGGAGTGGGCTAATGTGGCAAATGCCGAGGTAGCTTGTGGGCAGGCTAACCCTACAGCTTCTCCAATATCTCTGGAGACCTCTAAGAGGCAGAATAGCCTGAAGGCCCAAAGTTCAAAGAAGGGGAAAGAAAACACAAAAGAAGGGAGTATTTGAATGGCAGAAGAGAGAGAACATGTGACCAGTAACACACATAGAAAGGCTACTAAGGATAGTTCTCTCCTACCCACTCTTCACTCTCAGTTTGAGTCTTTCTTATATCTAACGTCCCCTGGGCTCACAAAAGTGGGCAGAAAATTTCTCAGCTAATTAGTTGACATTTCTTTTCTGACATGCAAGGAAATAGCCAGAGAACAACCCATCGTTTCCTGCGTTAGACCTACCTGGAAACAAGGGAGCACAACACATGTAATTAACTCTCAAGTACACATGTCAACAGAGTAAAGATTTATTATGTAAAATAAGAGAAATGTCCATAATCTGCCTGAGATAGTGGGTGCACTCTGCTCATCCATGGACCTAGGCTTGGCCAATCTAGCAGGTCTTCAGTAAACAAACAAACATAACAAACAAAACAAAACCCTCTTTAAAGATTTGAGTCACTATCCATATCCAGGAATCTATTTGGATTACTTGTATTGTAGATTTTCTGTCCTAGTTTAGATATTATTTCCTGTAATCCCGATCTAGTGGTTGTGAAATTGAATAACCACAGAACACTTACAAGTCCCTTGAATAACCCATCCTGCCTGGGAGACAGTTCCCTGCTTTTGGCTGCATCTCTGAAGCATAGATCAGGGCATCCTTGGACAGAATGTGCTGCCCTGGCTTGATGGGCACACGGTGGACAAGACTTTCAGTTGCGCCTGCATGCCCAGATGGCACTCACAATTTATATTTATTTTCAGAAAACAGAGACAATATGACTCCATTTTATTGAGCCAGAGTCCTAGTTGTGGGAGATCACTGAGATCAAATGGGTTGGCCTAGAAGAAGCTTTGGCAAGCCTCTGGGAAGAACATGTCTTTTCTGCCTAGTTGAGTGTGTTTTCAAGATATTTCTTTGGTTCAAATGGGGTCCTCCAACCATAACTCCTCATGGTACTTTCTTTTAATAACTAAACCTTACCCTTTATCTGGATATGCTCAGCTCTGTCTGAGTCCCTGAGGTAGTTTAAACATTTCATAGTGGACAAAATAAAGAAATTATGGCCATTGTGCTAAACAGATTCTATCAACCACGCTTTGTGAGACAGTCATGATAGTCAAGAGGTGACACAGTAGGTGAGAAATGGGAGAAAAGGATTTCTCAAGATTGTTTATGCTCCTCATTAAATCAATAATGAAAGACTTTGGGGTCAATTCAAAACCAGAAAGGCATAGTTCAACCAGTAGGAATGTTTTTACAATTAGGCAAAGCAAGCAACTGTGCATGTTTAATTATCATAAATTTTCTTCACCACCTCAGCATGGAGAATTGGTTTTCCTATCTTCATACTTTCACATGACTTCTCTATCTATGCTGTGGCTTAAACTAAACATTTTCTCATTAGATTGCCATGTGTTTCTTACAACACTACTGAATTAT
Organism: Tapirus indicus; assembly: GCA_031878705.1. Taxonomy (NCBI): domain Eukaryota; kingdom Metazoa; phylum Chordata; class Mammalia; order Perissodactyla; family Tapiridae; genus Tapirus; species Tapirus indicus. The sequence goes on along the minus strand of CM062935.1, from coordinate 31,703,454 downwards.
AAGCAATTTGAGGGCAAGTGCAAGTTGTCACAGAAGCTATAACAGTGTTCTAGAAATGGTAAACTTTAACTTAACATTTTTTGCTCTCACTGGTATGAATTTATGGATATCAAATAGTTCATCCAACTCCAGCACACATTTCAATATTTTCCATCCTAAACACCATTGATGCCACTTGATTTCCCAACAAGATTCATTTCTTTAACTTGAAAGTTTCTCAGTCTTTAACCACATCAAATTAAAAATGCAAATACACCTGGAAAGTTTGAACCCAAGGTCTCCTCTTATGGCAACGTGTGCCCACTCTTCCAAGGTATTTCTCTTTTTCAGGTCCTTGCTTTCTAGTATCTTCCTTATCTACTATCTGGAGCAAGGGATACAGGAGATAATATGGGTAATTTATTTTCCCTTACATGAGCTTATAGTAGTTGCCAGTTTGTACTAGTCTATTAAGTCAAAGAATTTATTGTAACTCTTCTTGAAATTTTTGACTTGTAACTTTGATGCAAAGTTGCTTAAAAATGAAATTCTACTTGGCCATGTTTAAGTCCAGAGTAATTTCACTTAGGCCCAAGATTACTCATTTACATAGTTAGCTTAAATAGTGAGTAGTTGAGCCTTTCTCTAGAACTATCATGGTGTTCCTTTTTGGTATTTAGGGGAAAAAAACATTAATTTTCATAAAATCCAGGAAGACAAAAGATTAGTCAAAGCGGTTATGGCGTATATCCCCCTATTATGCATAGATATTCAGTGTTGGAAAGAAAACAGAAAATTTCACAATTTTAAAAATTTGTACTCCAACTGCCTTAATCCACAAGGGAAATTTCAGGATTGCAATAGAGGAGGAGACCTGTTTCTAATTGAGAAAAGCCTGTCCTGCTCACCAGCCTTGCTGTCTGTGAATCTGAGTCTTTTAAAGTTTGGGGTAATTCATTCCCTTGTTCCTCACTTCATTATGAAGTCTTTGAATGTTTTCCACTCCTCTCTGGCTCTTTCAAGAATAATTAGTACCCTCATCAATTTCCCTGCCCTTGCTCATTTGACAAACAAGTTCCATTTGAGTGAAATGTTTGCCTTCTCTACTGAGCAGAATTGGGGGCAGTTTCTAATTCTGTAGATTTCATGGCAGTGATGCTCCCAAGAGAGTCATAAGTGAATCTGTGGAAATGCAAGCCATTTTTTATGACAAACAGTGTTGGGTTACATCTTTGAATTGGCCTTCCATTTCAGTGATTAACAGGTGTGGTGCAGGAAGCCTTTGGTTTCAGCCCCATTTAATTTAACAGCCTGCTTCTGCTTTGCTACCAGCTCTAAGAAACAGTAATATCAGGCTTCCAGAAGTGTAACTAGACTTCTGCATATTTAGATAATTTCAGAAATGACTTAACTAGAAAAATCTAACACATAGCACCTAGTTAGCAAGCCCAATTTCCTCTTATTTTTACAATTTTGCAAATAGAATAACTTATTTTAAGAGATGTGTCTAAACTGAAAATCTCTTTTTATATCAGAACTACATAATAAATTATGATCATTAATCAATAAGACCAATTCTGAATCACCAGCCTGAGGATGAGCTATTTTCCTGACTTTTTTTCTTTTTTTCTCCAAGTGCCTGCACCTGGGCAATATAATTCCAGATAGTTCCTATTGCAAATGATGATCAGAAAGGAAAATGTGAGGTTATAATAATAATAATTCATGTTACTGCTTGTTTTCAACAAACAGTTGGTTTGGAGGGTTAACAAAAAGAAAGAGTTTGTGAGAGGACAAGATGACTCTATTGAGAGGTTTTCCCAAATTGCATTGATGTCCCTTCACTCATGAAGCATGTGTGAAGCATCTACTGTATACAGAGTATTGCAGTTGGCTCTGGATGAAATACCAAGGGAAAACCACATTGTTTCTGCCTTTTTAAGAGTGAGAGACAGGCCAGTGACACATGAAATAATGAGTAATACAAACAGCTACAAGGGTCAAGAAATTCAAAATAAAGGGTATGGCACCCTGGAGTTGAGACTGTCAGAAAAGGTTTTTTTGACTTTGAAGAAAGTGAAGGGAAAGGCATTGAAGGCAGAGAGCACAGAAGCAAGAAGAATCAAGTATATACATCAAAAGTGTAAGGCTGAGTCAGCTGCACATGCTGAGAAGTAGGATATCATTCAAGTGGCCATGGAACCAGTTATTCTCAGGGTAGGAATAACAACATTTGTAACGAGAGAGAGACTCTAGTTTCTTAGTCAGAGAACTGATGCAGAGAAAGCTTTTGTGTATTTTATTACTGCAATCTGAATTAGACTTGATGTTCGGTATCAGTTATAGCTCACTTATGAAAGAACAACTTGATGCAAACAATCAAGCGTTAATAATAATATGAATAATCAAGGAAGTGCTCAAAATCAAGTTTGGGTGGTTATCTAGGGATTGATATTATTTAAAATAGATTGAAATTAATGAATTCACTTGAGTTCCAAGTAACTTCCAATATGATTTCAGAGTCACTGTAGCCATGTTTCCAAATGAATCACCCTAAATAATTATGAGGCAAAATTATTACCCGAGATGTGATCAAATCCAGACATCTAAGACAGGAAACCTACAGAGCAGGTTATTGACATATTCCATTCCTTATCATGACACTTAAAACCCTGGAAAAATAAGGGCTTCTTATTCACAAGTTTATGGAATTCACTGGAACCAAGGATGACCTTGTAATCCCTGCAGTCTTCAGAGGGATCTCGTCAACAGTATAACTGTTTGAAAGCAGAGTTGTCATTATAAGATCTGGACTTAGAGTTGGGATTTATGATCAGTAAAATATTCATGATATGCACTGCAGTGTGAATTAGGCTTTGATATAGTTTGATATTCGCTGGAGGATATTTTAAAGGCAAAACTTGGCATTAGTTTTAGTCAACGGTTTCTTCATTATCTAAAACAGAAGAAAGCATTTATCAATGCATCAATCAAAGTTTCAGATATCTCAGAATGTAAAATTATTTAATGGGACTCAGAGGAGACGTTGCAAACTGTCTACCTAAAATAATTTCAATGTTATTTTTATTTTTAATGTGAATACTAAAGTTATCTGATTATAGCAACATTGTGTTAACGCTTACTCAAGAACAGATTCATGATCCTGCTTTCAAGCTGAGTTTAAACCTTAGAGAGATTCCAAGGTATAAATAAAACATTGTAATTAATACCACCCTTTTGACAAGACTCTGGGAAATAAATTAGAAACTCCATTCTTCTAAAATGAAATATAAATTAACAACATTTTCAAAATGTAGTTTACATGAGTTATTTTAGCTATGTCCTCAGTGTTGTTTTCAAAACATAGAATTAAACAATAGCATATTGAATTGAGAATACTGCATACCTCAGAATCAGTAGGAACACTTGCATGTGCTACTACATTTTGCACATTATTTTCATGTTAATTCATTCATTCCACAAATATTTATTTAATACTTATAATGCATCAAAGGCCATGATAAGATACCCAGACACCAGAAGAAATAGGAGGGAAAACTAATTTTGCCACTATCCCTTCTCCCATTATCTCAAGGTATTTTCCTTCTAAGTTTTAGACTGTTTGGCCTATGATTCTTTTTTTTTTAACCATGGAATCTAAAGAAGTGTTCAGCTATATATCTGGATGGTTAATCTAGGTTGATTATTAATGGAAAGTTGGAAATAATCAATATACCTCCCTATTCTTTTAAGATTGGTGTTCCAAGTGGGCTGCTTTAGTTAATTCTTGATCTTCTCTGAAGCACAAGGGGTCCTAAAATAGTTTCTAAGTCACAAAAAAGATTGTACCATTTTTCAGGATGTCATAAAAGAAAGTAGAGAGATAATCAAAGAGAATAAAAGGGCTGAAAGTAAGCCAATGTCTATCTTGATTCCAGGAGTCAGAAGGAAGAAGGCAGAGAGTGCAAATAAGGATACACATGTGGTCCACTTTGAAGCCACTCATGAATGGCTAATATTATAAGCCACTATAATAATAGTTTATAAGAGTTTATAATGAACTGTTTATAATATTCTGCAGAGAAATGATGTTTGTGTGTGAATGTGTGTGTGTGAATTAATCATGTTAGAATCTTTGACAACCACATTTAGTGTGGACAGAGAAAACAATTCAAATTAAATGGACAAAAGAAAAGGGAGGCCAGTGTTACCATAATTCCTCCACGTGATTAGCAAGGGATGGATTTCACCTTTCATGGTTAATGTGGATATGTTGTAAATAGTATGGACAAAGCATAGAAGACAAAAATGAACCAAGAGACATACAATGCTCCCCACGTTGGCTGCCTGTGAGAATTGCAGAGATGTGAAGCTCATACAAATAAAGACAAGCAAGATAGGAGGATGGCCTTGGGGGAGACAGCAAGCATTGTGTTTGTCTAGAGGATGATAGGTTTGCAGGCTGTGAAATACGTGGGCAAAGACTTCTGAAAACTTAAAGTGTAGGTCTGCACAGGAGGAGTAGTAAGGTTGACTTACAAAGGTAGATCTGGGAATGATTTGCAAAACGATGCTGTTGGTGCTGGGAGAGTGTAGGGGTCTGTCAGGGAGAGGGAGGTCTGGGCGCCACGTAATCCAGGAGCTAAGCCAAGTTGGAACTGGTCCCAGACACAGGGAGGGGAAGGCTGAGGTGGGAGTGCAGGGGGTTCTTTCCTAGAGTCTGGAGTTTCAAGATTCTGTATCTGTACTAATCCTGCCTCTCCCCATGGCTAGGGTTTTTGCAGTTCAGAACCTGAAAACTAGCAAAAGTGAAAAAAAAAAAAAAGAAAAGAAAAAAGAAAAAAAAACCTGAAATCAAAGAGAAGACAAACGCCTGCAAGAATGAGGACAAACAAACAGAAAATGGAGATGTTGTCATAGACCAAGCACAGTGAGGATAGGCAAATGGAATGTCCATCAGGTACATTTAGAGGTTACTTTACTTTTTAAATTTTAGGTACTTTTCTACAGCATCTTACTGTATGTATGTTTGATTCAGGTTTTAATTGTACTTGTTTTCATTGACATTACAGATTGATATGGATCAGCAGTTGAGAATCTAATTCCTCTATCCTGTGCAGAGCACCTTGCTAATTTCCTGGGTAGCAGGAAAGATGACTTTGAGGAGTTGGCAGTCTGGTTGAGAAACCAAGACTGATGAAGAAACATTGAGCAGGGGTCAGAAATATGCATAGTTAAGGACTAAATTGTGAGTTATTAAGTCAATTGCGGTTATAGAATTTCACAATTTGCAGGATCAGTGCAGGCTTGAAAAATACAGGGAGGGTCCAAGGAAGAGGATTCTGAGCTGGGCTTTGAAGGATGGGTAAGATTTGACTTGACAGGGAAGGAGAAAGGCATTACTGGTATGAGAAAGGACATGAGGTAAGGCTAAAAATGGCATATTTGAGGTCTGGTAAGATAACCAGGCTCTCAAGAATAAACGGTGTATGTTTAAAGGTTGTGGGAACTAAAGATATCTAGATGAAGGAGAACTTGGAAAGAAGGGATGAGGAGTTCGGATCTTAAGCTATGTCTAGGTACCTGGCCTTTATATTTGGAAGGTGAAGTCAGATCGAGGCTGCTAATGTTTCTCTTTTAGAGGACCATGGGGCCTGGAAGAGGTTGGGGGGCAAGTGTACCTCCCCACACCACAGCTCATGAAAAGCCGGCTGTGCCGAAACTCCACTCTCTCCAGTGGAAATGTTCCACCGCACCAGCAGCTGGTCCCAGCACTGAACACCAACCTGGATCTCTTCCTCTCCTTGAGAGGCTATTAGCTGTGATTCTAACACTCAGCCAAATCAAAGCCTTATGCTTAAGACTTGGCAATTGTATAGTTTATGTATGATAAACGAAAGCTAGAATTCTAGCTCCTAGCACAGAATGCTGCACACAGTAAATGGTCATAAATGGATGATGTGGCCTCTTATTTCCCTTCAATCAGCATACCCTAATTTCTCCAGCCCACCTTGGATTTTCTTTTTGCACTTTAAATGCTATCATGCTCTTTATTTTTAAAAACTGTTTCTGGCTCCCTATTACCAACAGCAGTGGTTTACAAAGTGTGATCCCCTAACTAGCAGCATCAGCATCACCTGGGAACTTGTTAGAAATGCACATTTTTGTGACCCACCCTACGACCTGCTTAATCAGAAGCTCTGCAGGTGGAACCCAGCAATCTGTGTTTTAAAGAGCCATCCAGGAGATTCTCATGCATGCTAAAGTAGAGAACTACTCACAGGAGGCAGTGATGACGCTAGAATATCATACAAGGCTCTTTACGGTCTATTCCCAGCTTACTTCTCCAGTCGTGTTCAGCCTTTGCCCTGGCCTGCAACCCAACCCCGACACTGAGCACATGTGTCTTAGAGACACATGCACAAATTTCAGAGTCTCCTGTCCAGACCAACTCTTGAATACATCCTTGCTTATATATTATCATTCCTAAGATCTTGTCTAGACTGCATTTCGCTCTTTGGTAAACCCCTACTTTTCATAGTCTACCCTCAATATTCCTTGGCGGTGGCCAGCAGTTACTCTCTCTGATAGTCCCAAAGCCCTTTGTTTATCCTGCTAACATAATAATTGTCATAATGAACTGAATGCTCTGTTTATGTGTCTGTCTAGGTTAAGGACAGAAATCTTGTTGCATTCAATTCTGAATACTTACCCACATGGGAGGGTCAGGACACCAGGATTCTACTCCCAGCTCTGCTGACCAGAGCACATGGCTTGGCCCTCTGCCTCCCCTGCACGGTTTCTGCATCCGTCCAGTGATGAGGTGGATTAAATAATCCACAGGGTTAACACTAGGAATCTGCATTTCTAACAAGCAACCAGATGAATCTTATGCATTCTTTTGGCCTCCCTAACTATAAAAAATTAAAAAGCCTCCAGCTGTTTATGTGGGAAAACGCCATCTTCTTTTGTTCTTGCCACTTAATTCAAACTCCTAAATTCCTGCCCCACCAGCAAACTGTAATGAGCAAACCAGCCCAGATTTCCTCTCTGCCATCAGCTGAGACTCACCTGCAGGAACTCTCTCCTACTTTAAAAGTCTGTGGAGGTCCAGCGAAGATCTTAGCCGGAAGCTCCTTAAAGTATAGGTAACTTGGAGAAGCAGCTGAAGTAAGGCCTGGGAAGGAAGCAAGAAATTAAAAAAAAAAAGTGTGTGTTGGACATATTTGTTTGACCAAACAAATTAAAGAAATCATTGAACAAATCAATAATCATCTATTCAAATAATCAAATAAAATCCCAATTAAAGATAAAACGGCATAGCCTCTCCAGGCCAAATTTCTCATGAGCGAGTTATAGTTTCTGTTAAGTGGTAAACATCCAGGAATGTGTATATATGAGCTATAAGTGTATTCTTTTTCTTATCGGCAGTGGCTGACTCAGTGGCAAAGACGGGCCACCCACAGTACACTGGAGCAGCAGTTTGCTACCAGCAATGATTTGGTTAACCTTTGATTAAACATAGGAATTTAAAGCATGAAAAGGTCTGGAACCCGACACAACCCTTTGACACTACGCTGTCTGTCATTAATGATAATCCGCCATTAGATGTTCAGCTTTGAAAATGGAATTAGACGCCTTCAGTTTTCAGCCCTAACCCTGCCGTACTGTAAACTGAACCCTGCTGTGTTTGGAGACTTCCTGATTTACTGCTTCGCCTTTTAACTATTTTCAGGCAAATAGGAGTTGGGGGCAGGGGAAAAGAGTCCAGGGATCAAGTGAGTACAAACAAGGCATCTCAACTACCACCAAGGGAAGCGACTCTCTGCTTAGATAAGTCACCAGGTCAAAAGAGCTTTATTCTCACAGTTGATTTAATCTTCCTTTTCTTTTTTTTTTAAACTAGGTGTAAGAATGTCCTTGCTGGGACATCATGCCAGAAATATTCGGTATCCTTTTTCACTTCCTTTTAAAAACAACAGCAATAATGTTAGAGTTCTCTGGGGTCCCTCTTAAATCTCAAAGGTTCTTTTCCTTTTAACCACAATACATCGGTGTGTCTGAAGGCTCCACATCTCATTTCACATAGAGTGTGGTGTTCAGAGCAGGGGACAATATATGTCTAAATGTTTGTTGAATGAACATATGACCAAATCTGCCTCCTAATTCTATGGCTGTGGTTTGCACATAAAAGCAAGTTTTAAACAACAATAAAATTATAGGCGCTTGATCCAGACCTATTCCTGTTAACAGCCTACTTGTTATTCTCAGCTTCACTTTTTTGGCTCTTGAGTCCGTGGCTATCCCTCTCAACGCCCACCCGATAGTTTTTTGGACTTGGGAATCTCTCTCAGCTCTTAGCCCGGTAGACTCCTGAGATTTCAACTTCAAGAGACTCCTCCTTTAGTCTCCACCCTGTGGAACCCCTCTGGGAGGACCACAATTTAACTTCCCCATCCTCAGAGAGAAGAGAGATTGGGCATCATTTTCCATCTGTCTGGGTGAGAAGGACGAGAGTAAACTATATTTTCTTTGGATCCTTCTCAGATACAAAGATGGTTTAACATAATGTAATCATTTTATTCTCTTCACCAAATGTGATTATGTTGTATCACCGCTATATGAAAACTTTTCAAACTGTAATCACCTCCATGAAATTTCAAGTAAAGGGCTATGCATTTCCACTCGAGCTACTACTTCAGCATTACTGTGGGAATATGAAGGCTATTCCAGATGAAATTAGCCAACCACTATACTGGGAAATTTTATTTTATTTAACAAACACACATAATATTTACCATGAAACAGACACTGTTTTATGTGCTTCACAAGTATTAATTCATTTACTTTTCAAAACAATGTAAGAGGAAGGTACAATCATTAGCTCCATTTCAAAATGAGAAAAGGGAGACACAGAGCGTCAAGTAACTTACCCAGGATCTCTCAGGTAACCAACGGCAGTGTTGAGATTCAAATCCAGCAAACTCCAGCTGCAAGGTCTATGCTCATAACCACTTTACTGTGTTGATTGGTTACTTGACTCCATCTGACATTTCTCAAAGAAACGTAAGTTCTAGATAAATGGTAATTTAATGATATCATTAAATACCATTAATGATAAAAGAATAATTGGATAAATGGTTTATTAATAATAATAAGAGATTACTTGTATCATTTGAGGGTACAGTCCATGTTCTTGTATATATTAAACCAGTCACAGCTTTGATATTTATTTTAAAAGGAGATGACTGTTATTTTTACTGTAATACATAGGCACTATAATATTATATTTGTTTCTGTTTTGTTATGATTATATAGATATCATAAAATTTGCCACTTTATTTTTAAGTGTACAATTCAGTGGCATTAATTACCTTCACAATGTGTGCTACCATCACCACTATCCCTAAAATTTTTCATTATCCCAAACAAATACTCTGTACCCATTAAGCAATAATTCCCTATTATTCCCTTCTGTAACCACTAATCTACTTTGTCTTTATGAATTTGCCTAATCTACATATTTCATATAAGTGGAATCATGTCATATTTGTCTTTTTGTGTCTGGCTTATTTCACTTAGTATAATATTTACAAAGTTCATCCATATTGTAGCAGGGATCAGAATTTCATTCCTTTATGGATGAATAATATTCCATTGTATATATATGTACCACATTTTGTCTATTTATATGGCTGTTGATGGACACTTGGGTTGTTTCCACTTTTTGGCTATTGTTAATAATTCCCCAATAAACATTGACATACGTGTTTCTGCTAGAGTCATTGTTCTTAAATCTTTTGGATTGGCTAGGTCATCTGGTAATTCTATATTTAGCTTTTTAAGGAACTGCCAACTGTTTTCAACAGCAGCTGTACCATTTTACATCCCCACCAGTAATGTACGAGGGTTCCAATTTCTCTTTATCTTCAACAACACTTGTTATTTTCTGGGTTTTTTGTTTGCTTATTTATCTGTTTGTTTAATTATAGCCATCCTGTTAGGTGTGAAATGGTATCTCATTGTGGTTTTGATTTGCATTTCCCTAATGACTAATGATGTTGAGATCTTTTCAAGTGCTTCATGGTCACTTATATACATATCTTCATTCAAGAAATGTCTAAACAAGTCCTTTGCATGTTTTTTAATTGGGTTTTTGTCTTTCTGTTGTTGAGTTGTATAGTGCTTTATACACTCCAGGTATTAAATCTTTGTCAGATTTATGATTTTCAGATATTTCTTTCATTCTGTGGGTTGTCTTTTCACTCTTTTGATAGTGTCTTTTTATGCACAAAAGTTTTTAATTTTAATGAAGTCCAATTTATCTATTTTTTTTCTTTTGTTGCCTGTGCTTTTGGCATTTTTAAGGAATTTAAGGAACAATTGCCAAATCAAAGGTCATGAAGATTTGCCCTATGTTTTCTTCTGAGTTTTATAGTTTTAGCGCTTACATTTAGGTTTTAATCCATTTTGAAATAGTTTTTGTATGTGGTGTAAGGTAAGAGTCCAACTTCTTTCTTTTACATGCAATTTTCCAGTTTTCCCAGCACTATTTGTTGAAGAGACTGTTCTTACCCCAGTGAATGGTCTTCACAACCTTTGTAAAAAAATCATTTGACCAAATATACAGGGGTTTATTTCTGGGCTCCCTATTCTATTGCGTTGGTCTAAATGTCTATCCTTATGCCAGTATCACACTATTATTACTGTAGAAAGTGGATGTTTATATGACTATATTCTAGTTAGCCACTATAAGGTTTGAGGGTCAATAGTTTTGTGTAGATAGATAATTTGTGTTCCATAAGACACCGAGTTTAATTACCTAAAATTAAGTATTCCAAACATATTATTCCTATATTAGAAAATTGGAGCCACTAATATCCAATTTCCTTCTCATTCTGGGCAGACTGGAGATTTCAGGGGTCATGTGACTAGTTTGGGCCCAAAGGCCCTGAGCAGACACTATGTTTGTCATTTCTAGGCCAAACATAAAAGCGTGGCTGTGAGATCGCCATGGCTCTCTTCTCCTGCTTTGGCAACCAAGGATGTGGTGGGTTCTAACGGTGCAGCTACCGAGATGGAGCCCAGCCTGTGTCCTGGAGCAACTATGTGGAGCACAGACCTCCCTCCTCCACCCCACCCCAAGTATCCTGTAATGGACAGGTAGCATATGTGACAAATGATCTTTTGTTGTGATAAACCACAGGGATTTGGGGGCATAGTTGTTAAAATAGCACAGGTGTTCTCAAGGTGTGATCCCTGGACCAAGAGCACCAGCTTCAGCAAGGAACTTATTAGAAATGCAAATTCTGAGGCCCCATCCCAGAACACTGAGTCAGAATTTCTGAGGATGGAGCCCATCAATCTACATATTAAAAATCCCTCCAGGATATCCTTATGCAAGCTAAAATTTGAACACCACTGCAGTAGCATAATCTAGCCTATCCTGTCTAATACATGGCAATGGGTTTTTTAACTTATTGAATAATTACGTGTAGTCTGTGTAAAGGAAATGGAAAAAGGAAAACTGTAACTGCACATTTTTCATCATGATCTTTTTTACCATTCCTACTATTACCACCTCAGTTAGGGGAGTATTGAGTTTAGCTGCAATGTAGGATACACGAAGAGGAGTAATGGAAAAGAAGATTGTAAAAGGTTTGGGTCATATCAAGCATGATGTATGCACATGTAGCCCTCGTTCTTTCATTTTGATCCTCTGGTATGGATACTCCACCCTAAGAGTGAACTGGAGTAGGGACAGTTGAGGTCTAGTCTTCTTGGCCTACCACATCTGGGGTAGAGTTCCTGCCCTATGAGTGGGGGTTGGGTGGGGGAAGCAAGCCCCAGTCCTCTTAGCTGCTTGGAATAGCTTCTGCAACACAGGATGGGGGAATGAGAGATGGCAGGAGCCTACTGCTCCTGGGGTGAAATTATAGTCCTAGACTTGGAGTTGGGGGAGGAAGGAGCCTCATCTTGGCCACACCTCTCTGAAGGTAGAGCTTCTGTTACACTGATCAAGGGAAAGGTGTGAGAGTAAGCTGTGACTAAGATGCCACGGGCTTTCACTGGAGTTAGATTTTCTTGAATAAATATTTCCCCACCTAAAATTTCCAGAAACAAGTGGGTTTTTTTATTATTATTATTTATGACTTATAATTTTCATTAGTTAAATTTCATCAGTTAAATGGTTACTTCACTGGGGGGAGTTCCCTGAGTGCCTCACAACCCCATTCTGGAAGTCCTGCTTTTGATCATATCGTTATTATTGTCAAAGACTCTCTATTTTCTGCTAAAGTAAAAATCTGTATTTCTTAGCTTGATTTTCAATGTCCTGTATAATTTGGCTTCATTTAGTATAACCATAACCATGACAGAACAAGTCCAGAGCTCTTTGATTGTATCTCATGCAGTTTGCATTGTCAAAATTTTCATCTCCTTTCATATCATAAGACATAACCATATTCTTCATTATTTCAATGTAAATACCCCTTTTTGTCTACTTTGCCAATTTTCCAGCTCGTGGTTGTCTCTCACTATAAAATGTGTTAGAATTTAAAGACACCAATCACTTTCTCATTTTCTACTTTTGTACAAGTATTAATAGATGCTACAATGACACCTGACACGTAGTAGTCACTCTAGAAATATTTCTTGTTCCATGAACAAAGGCTGAATGAGAATAAGTCATAGCAGAGGAAAGCATGTCAGAAGTAAGGGCGTTACAATTTAAAGAGAACTTTCTCACACGTGCATCCCATTTGCTTGTCCCAGCAACAATATTAGTCAAACTTGTCACTATTACTCCCATGAGGAAACTGGGGCTTTTAAGTTTGAGATTCCTACCTAAGGTCATACAGACACTGTGCACCCATTACAGATCTGAGTTCAAAGCTGTGCTCTTTTCAGAACCAAATTCTATCTACATTGAAAGAGATCAGAAAAAGCAAGTGCTTTCTACCACCAAGGCCTGCTCATTTTTCAATTAGAAAGGAATAAGGGTAATTTAAAAATAAGGACAAAATAGATAAAGGAACTGCTTTCTGAAATTTTTGCTTAGCTATCTAAAATGTAAACTTAAGGCTTCAGTAATGAATGTTGGTTATATAGGAAAGAGGAACAAAGTAGGTCTATTCTTCACAAAAGTGCTCTGTGCTAACTTAATCCCACGGCCATTTTATTACAGTGACTATGTTGTTTTGAAAAATAACTCATTCCACTGGAGATGAAAGATAAGTGGCTGCAGTATGTGGAGCAAAAAGGAGAACTTTTGTTGTATGTATGAGCAAGGGGAAGGTTGGCTGAGAGTGGCTGAAGAAAAGGATTTGGGAAGGAATTAACTTCTGGGTGCTGGTACACGATATTTAGAAATGGTATTTCACTCCTTTCTTTTAGTCACTGAATCACCTATGTAGTCATTCATTGAGGGCTACCATGCCCCCCAAAATTCCTGTTCGTTGACAGATTTTGTTCACAACCACACTCAGCATTGTGTCTGATTCCTCCACTTAGACAGGGAGTTATCCACAAAGGGAACTTTCTTAAAGGTGTTGGTTAAGAGATTGAAAATATCTCTTTATCCAGTGTGTTGGAGGGGCAGAATGAGTATCATAACACTGTACCCTGTATCCTGAATCCTAAACCGTGAATATCATTTTTCCCCATCTTTGAAATGGGCATAATACTTTCTATTTGTGTGTTATCCTAAAGATTAAAAAAAAATATATGTGAACATTTCTAGTAACATGCCTGGCACGACATGTACTCAAGAAGGTTCTACTTGCCAGCCTTGCCTTTCCATCTCTGCCTTTCCATCTCCGTGTCCATTGAGACACTGTCCCAGATCCCCTGAGTGGCTTTACCAAAATGGATAAAAACATATACAAAAGAAAGTTGATGATGCAATACACTAAGAAGGCTTGACTTTCCCCATCATTCACTTATTTTAATCATGCCATTATAGTGGTGGTGGAGAGTGGGTGAGTAATGAAGGAAACTATGGAAATGGTATATTTAAAGGAGATCATAAAAATAACAGATGATTTACCCTATGTCTTTTTCAGTTTGAAAAATATTCTTATGTACATAATCTCACCTGATTCTCCCCAAGCGTTATGATGTAAATGTGCTTATCGTCATTTTACAAATGAAGAGACAAGTTCAGAGATGATTGCTGACACACCAAAAGTATTAGAATGAAAATATTCACGTGGGTGACCGAGTTTTTCCTGGAGAAAAAAGACGAGGTCATCTTATAGGACCTTGTAGAAAGAAAATATGCAATAGATAGGTAATTGTAGATTAGGAATGAGGTGTCATAGATATATTTATGCTTGGGGCAGATGAATAAAATTTATTTTGGGACTGTACTTGCAATTATGTAACTTCTCACCTCTGGTATCAGATATCTTTTGGAAAAGAGTTTTCATCCTCATTTTTTTGTTGTTCATATAGAATTTCTGATGAATATATACCACATTTCATAGTGAAAACATATACACTTTCACTTATCTTATGTTCATCCATACAAAAAGCACTTATTGGGTGACAACAAGGAATTGGAACTATACAAAAGAATTGGATTTTTTGACCATTGATCATTGACCTCATTTTTAGTTCACTTTTAATGAATGGGTTGAAGAGTTCAATTAATGAGTTGAAATGCCATATTTTGTCAATATATTTTTATTCTCTTTCTTTTAACTTTAAGTCCCTCTGAACATTCTGATTTGCTGATGCATTATTTTTAAATCCTAAGACCTTTCATTACTTTCTCTATCTATTATTTGATGAGGACAAATATTTACGTAGCTTGTTTCCAGTTAAAACAAGAGGTATATCATAGTAAATACTTATTTATAATATTCATAAATATGGAAAGGTTTCAATAAAAAAATACTAAAGAACCAAAATAGATGAGTTCAAGAAAAAAAATTGAAAGTAACTTAGGCAAACCTAAGTTTTAGGGAAATAAAATGAAATAATGGAAATATTTGTTATTTATGGTCTTCTATACTAATAACTGAACAATACATTATTAATAATAATAATATTACTATTAATGATATTCAATTATTAAACTAATAATTGAATTATTTGGAAAAATTATTTTATTCACATTGTACATTTTTCTTATTATCATTACTTAGTTAACATAAAAACATAATTTTAGAATTCATGGCTGTAGACAAAAGAAATTTAACGTGAACTTAATAGAGAGTTTTATTCTTCCTTGGAAATATATATTAAATTGTATTCCAGGTTCACTTTAGAAAGCATTTTAAATCTTGATTATTTTTAGTCTGACTTTTGCTAAAAGATTGAAACCCCTTTTTTAAAATTGTTGTCTCTGATAACATTGCCCAGAACACTTGCTGAAGATAAACACGATGGAATCAACACAGTAATATGATATTTCCTCATGGAATCCCAAGCTTAACCCCCGTGGGACACAAAACCCATAATCAACTGGCAGGGTTGTAAAGGTCTTTCTTACACACTAGATTGATCTGATAATCCATACCATATTTGGACATATTTTATGTATTACAACTTATATTCTTTTGCTTCTATGGCAACTGGTGGCTTTGTAAACTTTTGAAGCACTCGGGAAAGAAACACATTGGCAGAATACTTAGGTTTTCATTTTTCCCTAAGATGGGAAAAGCAAGATACTAACTACGAGCTGTGATGATGTGACAAGAGATTATTTAATTATTCTTGACATGCTCCTATGTAGCCAAGAAGTAATCTTAACTTTGTTAAAGGCCTGCATTGATTTAAAAACAAACTTAAATACAAAAATTTATTTTTCTTATTTTAATAAAATAATAGAGTTTTCAGCATA
The DNA here is from genome assembly GCA_031878705.1 of Tapirus indicus. NCBI lineage: Eukaryota > Metazoa > Chordata > Mammalia > Perissodactyla > Tapiridae > Tapirus > Tapirus indicus. The sequence continues at coordinate 31,687,628 of CM062935.1, read as the reverse complement.
ACAGCGTGCATGAGACATATGTCCTATTTTGGTACAACCATGAAAACAAAACAATTGCACTTTTGAGTGTCCAAATGGATTTTAGTTTTTAGTCACTGTGTTTTAATAATACAAAATTAGATTTTTTTTAAATCTCAAGTTTCTTAAATCGATTTCTATATGAGAAAAATTTCTTAAATATTTGCAGTTTTTTGGTCAAAACATTTTAGTTTTATTAATTGGCTAATGATTTCTATTATAATAGGTCAGCAATTAGTAAACTATGGCCTATGTGTCAAATCCAGCCCATTGATTTATTTGTACATCTTGTGAGCTAATAATGATATTTACATTTTTAAATGGTTGAAAAAAATTTAAAGGAATATTTCATAACACATGAAAACTATATGAAATTAAATTTTAGTGTTCATAAATAAAGTTTTATTGGATTGTAGCCATGCCCACTCACTTACGTATAGTCTACGGCTGCTTTTGCACTATAATAGCAGAATTGAACAGATGGGACAGAGACCATATGGCTCACGAAGCTGAAAATATTTATTATCTGCTCCTTTACAAAAAAAGCTTGCTGGCCTTCAAGATAGCTACCTCTAAATCCCAGAAGGCTACTAAAATGCACACACAGACATATACATACACAGTGCCCTGAGTGTGTGCCCTGTGAAAATGTTTTTATTCCTAATACTTTGATTCATAGGAACTATCATTTCATATTTTGAGTATTCTTTTCAAGTTTTAAAATTATTAGGAAAACAATAATTTATCTTTACCATCAGTATCATGACAGTTAAAAAAAAAACCTAAAGATAAAATATTGTGCAAATATAAATCCCCTGGATTAAAGATACTTAAATCCTGTGGTTACAAACATATTGGGCTGATAAGTGAAGCATCCATATCCTTGTTCCTTATTCTCCACCATTGGACTGAAATATCAATATAATCGTTATTAGAACATTTGTTGTCTACATGCACTGATGCTGTTATTCAGAGTGTTATGTTGGATCATTACTGAAAAATGATGGAATCTAGAGTTAACCTAATTTTAATAATTTGTATTAACTTGACTGGAAGTTCAATTACACGTTACTTAGCAGTCTGATGCCTGATTGATATCATATCTCTATGATGTGATAAGACATATCTAACATTTTACACACTGATCTGTATTTTTCAGGGAAAGAGCTCAACTGAAAATAGCTTTCAAACTGTGCAGAGTCCTGGGGAAGAGATAGCTTGTGGGAGGGAGAGATATAAGGAAGAATCCAAAGGGTTTACACTCTTTGACCTTTGCCCCCTTCAGTTGGAGTAGCTGTACTTTTGTTTTCTAATATTGCAGGTCCTACATGGGGTTTTTTAAATGGTTCTACTGTTGCCAAATGCAGTGGTTTTGTCCTGTGTCAGTGCAGCCTAACTAGAACTACATTTTCCAGAATTCCCTTCCCTATTAGATTAGGGTTGGCCACCAGGGAAGTTTGCATTAGCTGTGGTAGGCAAGTGGAGAGGTATCATTATGCTCTGAAGTTCAGTATAGGGGTCAGCTCATACACATTGTCACTGATCTGCCAGACCACCTTGTTTGCATGAGACAGCAACTGGTTCCACAGCTCCTTCAGCTTCTTCATGTCCTGAGCCAGTCATGATGCAACTCTATTGTGATGATGGGTGCTAGCTTCTGCAGGTCATCCACATCATCACCATTGGAAGTGGTGAGGAGCAGAGGCAAATGCCTGTTGGACCTTATGGGTTTCTGTTGTCCTTGAGAATCTCAGTTTGTCTATGCTCTCCCTGCTTCATGTTTAGGATTTCTTCCCAGATGTTGATTCTGCTGACCTACAGCAACTTCAGGCCCCCTACCAGACGTAGATGGAACAACTTTCATAGACATCTTCAGAACTCACATTTTTGTATATGGTATAATACTGAAAATAAGGCCCTTGTTCCAAATCATTTAAAGAGGTTCAGCTTCTCTAATGGAACCATAACAGGCATACTAAAAGTGTTTGGAAGCTCCTCATCATCCACACACATTGTTTCATAAATGACGAAATTGCAATCCGGACAAAGTAGCAGTAGTAGTAGTCACCGTCATTATAGTACTACTAGTAGCAGTAGTAAATATTTACTGAATACTTAGTAAATACTTTAACATGTAAAATCACCTAATCCAAATTATAACCCTATGAGTTGTGGTTACTATTTTTTCCATTTTAAAGGAAGGAAAACTGAAGCGGAGAGAATTTAAGCTTAAGGCTTGAGGTCAGTTATTTATTGATTTTGAAAAAAAAATTTTTTATTGAGGAAATATTGGTTCATAACATTACATAAATTTCAGGTGTACATTATCATGTTTTGATTTCTGTGTAGACTCCATCATGTTTACCACCCAAAGACTAATTACCATCTGTCACCATTATTTAAATGGTGGAGCTGGAATTTGAATTAAAGCAATTTGACTCAGTCCAAGCTCTTAATCATAGTTTATCTTTGATGGTAGAGTTTTCTAGAGATGTAATGAAAAAAATTTTTCCCAGCTTTCTATTTTCCCAGGCAACTGCTTAAACAATTCACCGATATTTATTGAGTACCTACTGTATGGTTGTTCTTAACAAGTAAGACAAATATGGTCCTTCCCAGAGGGAACCAGCATATATTTTGCTATACTTTCATTTGTGAAAGGAGAATTGTGCTCCCATTTGAGGATACATCTATACCTCTCTCACTTTCTATCTCTCTATGTAGCTATATTTCATTGCATTCAAAACATAAATATATCAGAGGTGGTTTGAAGAAAAGCATAGGCATTTAGACCAAATGTATGGAATGTCAAGGAATAATGAAAAATTTTAAAATAGCATTTGTATTTTTAAAAGTGTGATCATGTGTCATGAAAATTATGAAACACATAATTTGAGAAGAAAATTATATAGGCATATTTCCTAATTCACAAATGAGTAGACAGGTCAAATATGTACTGAGGTTGACCATATATTATCATGAATAAGCCATTTATTCTTCAGGCACACCTTTTGGAGAACACGAGTGCTAGAGCTCATTCTCAAGATTCTTCATAATGTGTGTAATTGACTATGAATTAGAGTCCATATTAACCCTGGCTCTAATGTAGAACTTTTGTTATCCAAGAATTGTCTTTGCAGAAAACTCAAGCTTCTGTAACAAGTTCCAGCCTTTACGTAGTCTCCTAAATTGTGTCTTTTGTTGCTTGTGAAGAAGATGCCCTAAACGGCAAAGAAAACCTGTGGAGCCTGTCATCAGTCAGGTTGCCATGCAGAAAGGAGTTTTCTGTTGGCTCGTGCTGTCAATAAATGTCATTCTGCCATTCATTAATTGGGAGGCTTGTGAGAGAAGTGACAAGAGATGAAGCAAGAAGCAAGAAGAAGAAAAAAAGTTCAGACAAGGCAAGAAAATAGTAGAATTAGATTCCATGCAGAGGTGATTGCAATTAGAAGTAGCAATAGGAGGGATGAGTGGCAAACATTGACTCAGAGGAAGAATCACAGGTAGGAGGACCATGGGGGAGGGGATTGAGCACTTGTGTTTGATTAGCCTTTAAAGGCATAGAACATCGTTAGGTCTTAACTCTGTGTGTGTTGTTGGGTGAAGGAATCACCTTTTCCATGCTTTCTGTTTCCATTTGTGTAGAATCCCATTCTCTCTCTGCTCCCTACCTCCCTCTTCCCCTTGCCAGGTGTGGTAACTTATCTGTAGAATTTTCAAGGACTGGTTCTCTGTAAAGTCCTTTCTGCTCCCTTTTCTCTCTGGGAATACTGTGGCTGTTGAGGGCATGTGTTCAGATTGACCACCAGCAATGGGATAGGTCTGGAGGGGGAGGTTCTGCCCCTGTTGTGGGGGAGTTCTGAGGTTGCCCAATATTGCCTATGATTGGGGGTAAACCTGCTTAATTCTGAGGTTCACCATTAGTAAGTCCACTGTTCCTTGCTCAGGTATCATCATGTCAGGCCATCCTGGAACTTGGATGGAAGGATAATCTGTTCTCTTACTGACAGCCCAAGACATATGTGGGAGTACTGAGGAGGTGTGGGAGATGTGGCTGTATCTCAGTAATTTATTCCTTTGTACCTCACAGGAGTAGAGGCTGCCCAGTTTATGGTACATCCACCGTCTGATGTCACACATTCCTACCTCAGGGATCCCATCAGTGCTGGAAAGTGATGGTGGCATTATCGTGTAATTAGAGGGGGCCTCCCACTCTTCTATCTACCCCTTATAATGCTCATGACAGGAAAGAAGGCATGTAGGGAAACTTGGACAGCTGTCTTCTAGCCTTTAGGAAAATATGGTTGTTTTTCTTTGGGTTCATCTCTCAGTGTTGCCTACCACTTGCAGTGATGGGACTACAAGGACTGAGTTTGTATTTGAGACAAAGCTGCTAAAAAGTCTGCTTAGGCATGAATGCAAAAGGATACCGTATGTCTCTCACAGTAGCCAGCGTAGTTCAAGGCACAGAAGACCAAAGAGGGACTTGGGCCTAAGGCCTATCAAATAACAAAGAGAATTTTGCCCAGAGTATCAGGTGGGCACTCCTCTCTGGACCAGTGTTAGCAAAAGGCGTCTGGTCTAGGACAGGGCATTTCTGGATTCTGGCTAAATTTCCTTGTTTATCTCAGAGATGGTTCTGATAAAACTGCTGCCTATTCTCACAAATAAATTAGCAGAAGCCCTAGGTAAGTGTGTCTAAGAGAATAGACCCTGGCCAAAATTTGTTAATCTTTTGAATTCTGCTAAACCCTTTTTTGTGACATTCTCAACTTGCAAAATATCACCATCTAGGTTAACATTGTAACTTCTCTCTTTGGGACCCTTTATTTTCAGCCCTCATTTATATACTTGCAGATTGTCCCCCAGTCTTTATCAATTTGTTCATCCAGACTGCTACCTTGAAAAGATTCTGCAAAATGTTGCATTGTGCCAGTTAACCCTAGACATGGCGGCTGTCTGTTTGCATGGTTCTGTAGATCTCTGTGGCCTGAATTCTTTGTTTTTTTCCTCTTTTATTTGCTGGATGTGCTCTCTTGACACAGGTAATGGTTCTCCTTTCTTCTATGGGAAGGGTTTCTCACTTCTTTATCAGGGTCAGTGTTGAAAACTAAATCCCCCATTGCATAGCACATGCATAGATTTTTCTGTAACACCATTACAGTCAGGTCAGGGGCACTGCTCCTAAGTGACTTCACACCCACTATCACATAGGATTTGGGATTCGGGGCTTTGGCTATCTATACTTCACTCTGGTGGCTGTTGAAGGCATTAGAAACAATAGGATAAGCAAAACGTTGTTTATGGCACATCTATGAGCATCATAACATTGGATAATAGTTCAATGAGAAAAGAGTTTTGATACTGGGAAATGCTACATATTATAATTACCTAATGGAAAATTACAAATATACTACCATATTAAAAGCAAGTAATTCTGCAATAAATATACCTACTTAACTTTTTTAAACCATTACTTCTGGAATTTATTTGAAGATAGACTTTTCTTTCTTCTCATCAAATCCCTTCTTCATATGGAAGATGATATTGAATGAAATGCAAAGTGCAGAACCACATTATTGGTTGTGCTTGCATAAAGAAAGAAAATGGACACCTTTTTGCACCCAAAAATGTAAGAACAGGAAGAGTCAATAAGGCAATATAATACAGATTCATGTCTCTTGTTTAATATCAAGGTTAAGAAAGGGTAGTTATTGAAAGTCTTTGAAGATCTCAAAGACTCACAGACTACTTGAGTGGAGAGGATATGATTAAATGCCTCACTGAGTGGAGTGTTGAAACTGTGCTCTGAGGATCCCTTCAGGCCACCTTGATATTTGAGGTGGACATTGCTAGATTTCATCAATCATTGCTTCTCCTATTCTGCTAGACATGTGAAAGATTATATTTCTCAGTCCTGTCATTGTTGGCTGGGCAATGTGACTAGCACTGACCAGTGAAATGTGAGCAGAAGTGACACACTTCACTTCCTGGTAATGACAAATAAAGACTCTATGCATTTATCCAGTCTCTCTCTTTCCCTGCCCTCATAAGCAAAAAGTCCATAAGCTTCTGAAAGTAAAGCAATGAGATGGAGGCATCTCCTTTAACTTGGATCTCTGAGTGACTGTGTGGAGCTGAATACACCACTTCCACCTCTCACATCCCATCACCCCTCACTTACCTATCTTAGACATATAGCATGGGCAAGAAACTCTTTTGACTAAAGTGACTGAGAAATTGAGATTGCTTATAATAGCAGCATAACTAAGGCTCCCCTAAGTGTGTGTGTTTGTGTTGTGGAGGGATCGTATCCCAGGCCTCTCTACTCTGTATTTCTCCTCTTTAAACCTTCCCCCACTACAATCAGAAAAGCTCTGTGTTGGTTTGTTTACCAGACAGGGCTTCTAAAATAGCTTTTCTTTAAGAATTCCGTTGTTAAAGATGTTAAAAGTCACTGTGAAATATCATCGCTATTTTATATTTAAGAATACTGAAGAACCACTCAAGTGAACAACTCAGTAAAGATATTTCTGACAGTTGTGGAACCAGAAATAGAACTCAGACTCTTGATGTGTTTTATCTTGTTTATTTTATTTTCTTGCACTATAAAGTTGAGAGTTAATAAAAAATTTGAAAAATGATACAGAACAATAGGAGAATAAAAATAGTACCCATACACCCACCACACAAAAACAGGCATTTTCTCATGTACTTCTTTCTGATCTTTTTAATTAATAATAATAGTAATAGGGCCCGGCCCCGTGGCCAAGTGGTTCAAGTTCCACATGCTCCGCTTAGGCAGGCCAGGTACGCAGGTTCAATCCCGGGTGCGGACCTGCTCCACTCACCAACCGTGCTGTGGAGGTGTCCCACATACAAAAAAAACCAAAAATATAGAGGCATATTGGCACCGATATTAGCTCAGGGCTAATATTGCTCAAGTGAAAAAAGAGGAGGATTGGCAGCAGATGTTAGCTCAGGGCGAATCTTCCTCAGCCAAAATAATAATAACAATAGTAATAATCATTGGTATTTATTGAGTCCTCCCAGATGCCACATCCTCAGCAGTTAAAGGCAAGGCTCTTGGAGTAGGACTGCCTGGTAAACATCCATACTCCTACACTTATCGGCTGTGCGACCTTGCTCAATCCTCTGTACATCAGATTTCTCATCTTTAAAATGAGGATTTTACTATGGGTTTATGAAGATTAAATACATTTTAGATATATGTAAAATGTTAATACTTGGAAGAGTGCCTGTATTATTGTAAAGACTCAATAACTTAGCAATTTTACTTTCCATTATTCCCCAGTTAATGCTCACATCAAGTCTACGCAATAGGTATTACTGACCCTCTTTTATAGATAATGTAGGGAAGGATTAGGGAAGTTAGTAATTTCCCACAGTCACACAGCCACAGGCAGCCAAGATTTATTCCAGAATCTGTTCTTTTAATTACTATAACACAAAAATATGCCATTTTGTACATCATTAATTAATGCACAAATGACAAGTATTTCTGTTTCTGATTTGTTTCACTATTATAGCTAATATCTTGAATATAATGAATGTTAGTATGAATTACATATCCTTTTATTAAAGGCTTTTGTGTGTTTTTATAATTTTCCATAGGATAGATTATCAGACATGACATTAATGAGTAAAATAATTTTGTTTTTTTTAAATTACTCGTTGATACTTCCAGGATTCTGTCTAAAATTGTTTTATCAAGCCCACCAGTTGTAAATACGAATGTGCTATCAGAAAAAAATATTTGTTGTTCAGATTTAAAAGGAGAGGTAATGCTAGTTAATCACAGAAGTTTAAAAAAAGGACCTCATTCTAATTTTCAGTGTTTCAATGTGCATTCTTCAACCAATAACTATTTACTGTGATATTTTATATGACTAGATGCTCAAATTGAAGTATTATATGGCCCTGAGCTGTTCTTTGATTGAAGCAGAAATTTAAAGCCTGTTTCTGCATGGCTTTCTCCTCTGCCATCTTTTCTCCTCACTGCACACTCACTCTGGGAAGTCATCCTCTCCTGAGACTTGTCTGTCATTGATATCCTGCTGATGTCCAAATCTCATATCTCCTAGTCTCCAACCCAGATCTTTCTTCTGAGCACCACCCCAGACATCCACACATGCTCTGAAAATGCCATCTGGTTGTTCCTTGTGCACTTTGAACTCAAATTGTCTAGTGCTCCATTCATCTTCTTTACCCCCAGACAAGTTCATCTTATTTTGTTCTACATGTGGTGACTTGATGGTTGGAAAAGCCATCTATCAGATCGCCCAAACTTGGAATGAGTTTTTCTCTTGACTTTTCTCTTTCCCTTACACTCCCAGGCACGTGGGTTCTAAGCCCCTAAATCCACCGCCTCTCTGCACCCCCATTGTAGCATGTATCATCCCTTGACAGGAGTCAATAAACTCTGGTCTCCCTGCTTCCTATCTAGTTCCTGCTCAGTTAAACCTTAGCACTACCTCTGAAATGACAGCATATGTCCATCCTACCACACTAACCCTCATTTAAAAATTCCTGAAAGGTTCTCTGTTTTGCTTACATGATGAGACCTAATTTTCATGATCTGAAAGGGGGATGCCCACCTCCAGAATCACTGTCTGCTTCACCCTTTTCCCCCTCCCCCACAGGCACCAAGCTAGAGCAATAGTTTTGAAGTCTGACTGTACATTAGAATCACCTTGGGATATTTGAAAAAGGACCATCACCAAGACCCCATGCCCAGAGTCTATGATTTAATTGGGTCTGGGTGAAACCTGAACATTGGTATTTTTTAAAAGCCCATCAAGGGATTCTAACGTACTGCCAGAACGAGACCCACTTCTTCTCACCAAACTAAACTATTGTAATTCCCCCAATTCACTTTATCTATCTTACTTTTCTGCCAGGGATGCCCTTGCTCATCACTTCAATCTTGCAAACCTCTTTTCATCTTTAAGTACTTGGTTGAAATTAGTTGTGGCACTGAGAGGGGAGAGAGACTGGAGCAACTCTGGCACCCCTCATATCTGTCATGTCCCCTCCACATTTTCCCTCTTGTGAACAGCTGACATTTTTACCAGTCTTATGTAAAGTGCTTCGCAAATACAACTTCAAGCCAGCCACTTATACTCAGATTGCTGCCCTTAAGACTCTCCTAGGCAGTTATTCCAAAGCCACTGGTTCAAGTTTTACAACCTCTGCGAAATCTTTTCTGTCCCCTGGGGAGACTGGAGTGCCCCTTCCTGTAGGTGTACATGGCACCTTGCATTTTGGCAGCTCTTTGAGAACTCTTCTTGCCACGCTGCACAATAACTCCTTCTTTGCATGTTTCTAGGGCCACTGGATGCTACAGAATTCTAAGGTGGCTGCAGCAGAAGCGGCTTAGTCATCTTTGGGTCTTACAGTCTGGTATAGCATTTAGCTATATAGTAGATACTAAATAAGTGTTTATCCAATGAATGTCTTTGATCACCAACCCAGCTACTGCCTGTTGACTACTACAAGCTCTGCACGTCCCTAAGGGACATAGGTAGGTGAGGGATCAAGTCATAAGGAAATAACTCTCTGACCTCTTGAATCTTTTCTTACCTACCAAGTTCACCTTAGGGCTGTGTTGCATTTCTATGATCAATCTTTATTTTCAAATCTTTGCAGTGTATCTGGAAAAAATCCTTTCCATGTGTTAGAGTTTAAGTGAAATAGTTTCAACCCTTAAAACATTGATTTCTGCTTTGGGAGTATGGACTGTATGCTTACTCCATTCTTTCTGCAGCTCAGGAGTGTGGGATTTCTAATAAGTTCAGGATGTGCATCTCTCCAGTTTCTTTACATCTAAATAAATCAAATTAATGAAAAGCCATTTACTGCATTTTTTTAATAACGCTTATACTCTTTAAACTGGGATAGTCAGAAAAGTCCAATTTATTTCTGCTTTTCTTAAGGGAAAATGTGATTCTTAATCTTAATTACTTTGTAGGAGTGTGTTTCTCTGTTCTGTAATTTCAACATGACTGAAAATGCCTAAGTTTGTTGGTTGACAATCCTTATACTTGACTCTGCACTCTGATCAGGCCCCACTAAGCAACAATCTTCTCCCCGGGTGGCGGTTAATAAAAATAATAGCAATAGTACACACTACTACTGCTGCCACTACTACACCGATCGCCTACTATGGACCGGACAATGAGCTTGGTGCATGTAGCACATTATCTTATTTAATACTGACTACTAAAGTGCAAAGAGGTGAAGTTGTTTCTCAGTGTCACATACCTGCTAAGCCATGAAGCTGGCATTGCATGAATGAACTGAACGCAAAGCTGGGCTCCCTGAAAGGCCGCCAGATGTATGACTGATGCATAGAAACATGGTGCTCCACTGCTCTAACATATGGGTGTAAGCTGCTGAATACAGCCAAGAAGTGGCTCCAGAGAGTTCTCACAGCGCCCCCCGCCCCCTGTAACCATGAGTCACTCGATGCAAGAAGGTGTCTGAGCTTTTCTGGCACAAATATTTTCAACCAAAATATTTTCTTGTGTTTTTGCATTGATTATTTACAAAGCATATAAGATGATAAAGAGATGCTTTTTAAGACATAATATGAGTCACTGTATCTGGTAAACTTGACCTTTGTGTCTTTGCATTCTGAGAAGGGTTCTTTCAGCTGAGAAACACAGACAGAGGGTCTGTGATTACCAACGAAGGTAAGTAAGTCTTGCCCCTTAAAAGCAGGACGTATAATTTCAAGAAAATTTTGAAAGGAAATTTTAGTTTTAAGGCTGGTTGCTCTATAATAAATTACACTGTTAATTGTTTTGGATATATTAGTTAATAGGTTAAAAGAGGCTTAATGTGTATTGACTTAATTCTACATAGATGCCTGTTCTGTCACGTTCATGTCAACTTCTATTTTAGGATGTCCAAAAAAAAATCATTATTGACTAACTTTTTCAAGAAAAATTAAGTTTGAGTGTTATTGATTCTGTAAAATAAGGAATCTCTCTTTGGCAGTCATGTATTTGGTGGTATTTACTTGCTTTAGCAAATAAAATGTCATACGTTGTGCTAACACTTGAAGAGTTGTTTATGATTAGTGATTTTCTGATGATGGGGGTGGAAACATTGTGTATGGACTCATAACAGACTTTATTTTAATTAAAAGTGGGCTCGTTCTCCCAATGGAAATCATTTTATAGCACTCTGTATATAAGGAGATGAAATTGTCTTTCATTTATCAAAAAGTTTTCCCCCAAGACAGCTTGGTTTCTGTAACCAGTGTAATAATTATTCTTTTGTTTAAATTTCACACTATGAAAGAAACTGAACCACATTTCTCAAGGATGACTAATTCTTTGATAAAGATGTTAGTGAAGGATCTTTCTCCTCCCACTTTCCCTCCCTCCTTCCCTCTCTGTTTTTTTTGGGTCTACTTTCTGAAATTCTCATTGAATGCATACAGTCCATGAATCATCTCTGAATGTATCTGAGCTCAATGTTTATCTAAAATCAGGGTTGTTGTTATATCCCAAACCTACAATTTGAAAGAAAATTTTAATTCAGCCCATACCAACAGCAATAAGAGCAACAATAAGAAGAAGTAATTGTATTTTGGCAATAGAGTGTCAGCCTATCCTTTATCTGTATTATTAAACTACTTCAGATCATTCCAGGTCTTGTGGTGTTCCCTCCCTCTAAAATTAAACACACATGAAAGACACCTGGTATTGGATTCCGAAATGAAATGCAAACCAAATTGATTTTGTTGAAAATGTGGTCCTCAACTCTTACGATGAAATGGGAAGTTGATTTTTTAAAATGACATCTACAAATACACTCTTAAAAGGCAGCTTTTGTTGGTCAGATGTTAGGGCTCTTGGGGTTTTGGTCTGTCCCAAGAAGTTGTCCTGTAGAGAATTTGGCCTCTTGCATTGGAAGATAAGAAAATATAGCTTCTGTTGAGACATATTATTTCAAGGTACAAAAAAAGTTACTTTTTTCCCCCAAATTTTGAGATAGTATCATCGCTTTAGCATAGTAATTCAAGTCTTAAAGTGGAAAGGAAATTTTAATCTCAACATTTTTTCCAAATCAACGTATATTTAAAATGATATAAATTATAATATTAACTTATTTTTGAGTGCCTACTTTGTGCCAAGCCCTGGATATATAATGGTAAACAATCAAATTTGGTTCTTACACCTCATGCAGCTTAGCCTTGTGAAACCATTTTGTCTATTGCTTAAAAACAAATAAACACATAAATCAAGAATCAATTAGTTGAAGAGAAGAAAACTGAACATATAAGAAGTACTAACTCTGCACCAGGACTGAACTAGGATTTTTCCCTCTTATTTAAACTTCCCAATAATCCTGCAAGGTAGTTACCATTATCCTCATTTTATAGATGGGAAAACTGAGGCTCAGAGAGGTGAAGTAACTTGCTTAAGGTCACACAGCTAGCAAATTAGTAAATGGCAGAGTGAGCACTTGAATCCAGGTCTGATTTCCTAGTTTGACACCTCTCCTGAGCTTAGCGCTGTCTCTGTTTTATAGAATTGTGATTCAGTAGGTCAAACTGCCCTTTCCTCTGCTCCACTAAATGATTTAACTTTGTCATAAGAAATAAGATACTGTAGAACACAAAATACCAGAAAATGCAGAAAATATGGACATCTGCACTCCCACTATTGTCATTGGCATTAGAGCTTTGATAGTTTTTTCTTTGACTCTACTCATAGGCTGAAGTGAGTAAATGTACCTAACAGGTTTTCAAACTAAAAGTCCATATACATAGCAGGAATTTTTTTTTCTATTAAGTTTAGAAAAGAGGCCAATATTTAAGAATTGCATTTTGATTGTTTTGGTTATTTGATGGTGTCACCAAGCTGGGGTCTCTGCTGGGTAAGACAGGGCTTTGTGAAAGCTGGTTTCTACTCATTTCCATTTTTTCCTCCAGAGAAATACCCTCAGTGGAGGCTCAAATCCTTCCAGGACAAATAACATACAACTTACTTAAAACTTATTATTTTTCATATCCTCCCTGAATTCTGTCTATAGCCTATCTGCCAGGTGTCTTCTAGCTTTTCTTTTGAACGTCTGCAGTGACAGAAATCTCGCTATCTTCTGAAAGAGCTCATTCCATCTTTTGCTTAGTTCTAATAATCAGGTCATTTTTCCTCAAAATATGCCAGTGCACGTGTAGTTTCCAGACACAGAACATATTTAATTCCCATTCTGTGTGACAATCATTTACATCTATTCCATACAGGACATATCTCATCTGTCTTCTGTGTGGCAGCCATTCAAATCGATAACTATTTAAGAATAACTCTCTGTTACCTCCGTTGAATATCCCCAATTCCTTCACCTGCTCCTGGAATAACAGAACTTTGAGCTTCTTCACTTGAAACAAAGATGGTGCCAGAACTAAGCCCCACATCCCTAATGTAATTTTACAAGTAAATACTGCACTAATTCAAAACGCTTTCTCTTTATTCTAATATAGTCTCTATATTTCTATAAATAAGGTCTAAGTCCATGTTAGTTTATTTTGGAAGTCACTTCTTAATTTTGGCTGAAACTGAGTTTACTCTTCAACTCAAAACCCTGGGCTTTTTGACTTGGACTGTGTTTCAGTTCTCAGCACCGCCTTCAGTGCTGCTCTTTGGATGTCTACTGTGTGTCTAATTCTACTTTCTTTTTATATTATCTATCTTTTCTCCCTACTTGCTTTTAAAATGTCTTCATTTTTACTGTTCTGTTATTTTATTATGATAGCCCTAGCTATAGATTTATTGTCTTTCCAGAATCTAAGCATTTATATCTTTCATTTGTTCTGTAACTTAGCCATTTTCTGTTCAAATTTTGCCTCCCATATTCTCCGAATTTTCTGTTTCTGATTCTCTAATAAGACATACTAAACAATTTCATTATATCATCTATGTCTTATTACATCTATTCTATATTTTTGTTGTGTTGTGTTATATTCTGAGTACTTTATTCAGATCTATAATTGGTCCATTGAAAAGTTTTGAGCTGAGTTTGAATTTGGACATTTCTAGTGATTTTCTAGGTGTTTACATGTTATTTTTACCCTTGATCCAATAATTCCACTTTTGAAATCTCATATAAGTGCATACAGATCTGTGTATAAGGATATTTATTTCAGCATTATATATAAACAACCTGAATTTCAATCTACAGGGAATTAGTTAAATAGATACTACTTAACATAATTGATTGTTATGTAACTGCTAAGTGTGTGTGTAAATACATGCACACATACATATATAATCTATATATGTATCCTTGTATTCATGTAGAAAATGTCTAAAAGGATAGGCAAGAAACTTTGAAGACCTATTATATTTAAGGAGTGGGTAGGAGTCTGAAAGGATGGGAAAGAATACTATAATTTTTGCTTTATAGCCTTCTCTCCTGTTTGATATTTTTCTAAAATTGTTTTTTACAGTGAGCATGCCCTTTTATATTTGAAATATTATTTTAAAACATCCCATTAAATTCATCTCCTCACCCCATTTATCTTTTTTCCTTTTTTTTGGTGGGGTGGGAGAGATTCTGACAGGTGGTCAATAGGTTAGATGGCCTCCTCTACTTCATGTCATCTGAAAATTGGTTAAACATGAATTCTATAACATCATCAGTCATTGGCAAAAGTTTGGAATACCTTTCAGAAACCTCCTTCCAGGGAGGTCTTATCAACGTAATCCTGGTTTCTGAATCCTTATTTTCTTTCCCCTTTCCTTTCTCTTTCTTTCTTTCATATATATTTATTTGTGAGTTGTATATAACATATAAAGCCAAGCATATCTACTTCTTTTAGAAGATAAAACATGAAAATATTGATGTGTTTATTTCCTTTTGTATCAGGAAATCTACCATCATCTTTCCTGTATATCAAAATTACTTGGGATTACTGAATTGTAAAATCCCTATCTTGATCATTTCCCGAATCTTTTAAGCATCTCCTTTTATTATGTCAAGCTACAAAAGCATTCTTGACCTGCTTTTTCCTTCTTGACACTCATAAACTTCAAGATGTAAGTCTAAGAGAGGAGACCATCTTGAATTAAAAAGAATTGTTGCTACAAGCCACATAAAGTCTTTGGTTTGAGTTTTTCCTTCCATGTCACACTTCCTCAATGTATCATCAAGTGAAGAGCTCAAATTAGAGATGAAATCTAAACTGAATTTTGCCAAATCTGAAGAGAGAAATGAAACAGCTTGCTGGGAAATAAGAGTTTTCTGTAGTGATAAAATTTGATTTTTCCCTTGAATGATGCTGCTCCTGAATAAATTTCTGTGAGATACTGAAGAGTCGAGAAGGTGAAAAGTGCTTCTTTAGTCACTGCACATTTTCAGCTCTATAATCTTTCCTAAAACTCCCCATACCTTGTGGGATACTATTAAAGATCCCTGGAAGACCATCCAGAAGCTTCGCACCTCCTAGGCTTTTCTATTAAATTCCTGAAGCAAAATTGGACAATTTTTTGCAGTCATTATTTTGATTCTGTCCATTCCTAGACGCCATGCAAGATGTCAGTGTGAAACAACACATCTTTGTATTATTACAACTTGTTCCCTTTGGGATCACTTCTCTCCCCCTCCACATTTTATGGAGATGAATCATTTTGCCCATCCCAATTGGATTCAACTATTTTGGAAAGTCTGGCGTGAGGATATTGTACCTTGGAGTCACCTGTTGACTTTTGGAGGACAGTGAGCATATTACTTTTGGTTTCCTGGCCCTAGGAAGTCCAGAAAGTTGGCATCTTTTTAGAAGTGCGTTTTTATTTCCTTTGTGCCTTTTAATATATACAAATTTCTTAAGACATGGGAACTCTTTAAAATTCAATTCACCACTTTTTTTAGGTTGGTAAACCAATCTGAATAGATAGAATTAATAAGAGGGGCCTAAATAAAAATTAATGTTGTATTATTTTTCTTATAGCTGGTAGGTCCTGGTTCTCTGAATGCTATTGAATTAGGCTTCAGAAACAAACAGCAAAGTTAAGTGATTTTAGAATGAAGTCTACCTGAGGTACTGTTTATCAACAAAATTGGTCCAGCCATTTTGACTGATTTGAGTACTGAAACTGAATTCACATACATTTCACAAATTAAAACGAACCAATGTTTGCTAGAAGGGATCATTTTTTTTCCAGCTAAACTACCCTGTGAAGTAATTAAAATTGTTGATCTGGTTGTATATCTGACCCAATGTGCATAAATAAAATCAGCATTTTTTTCTTCTCAACTGACAAGGCTGTAAAACTTAATATAATTGTGTCCACTGTTCTTAAACACTTTACATGATTTATTTATTTTATCCTTGATACAACCCATAAATTAAAGGAATTAATCTTGTTAACTCCATTTTGCAGATGAGAAACTGAGGCCTTAACTAACAGGCCCAAGGTCACCCACCTAATAAGTGAAAAATTTGTTATAAAATTGGAGGTCTCGATCAGTGCTAGAGTCCAAGGTCAGAACCATCATCCCAATTAGCTTTTTATTATTCTCACCTTTCACACATTAGGTGAGTATGACATCCACTCGAAACTCCATACTAAGGAAAAAGTCAAATCTGCAATTCAATCCTAATCTATCTGATATAGGAGGATTTTTAAAAGGCAAGGGCCTGCATAATAGTGGCCCATAGTAGAAATCATAGGGGTGCTACAGGTCAACAGTTACTGAGGAAAATTTCAGAGATGCTTGTACTGGGTCTGGTTCTAATTAGTAGTTCATTGTGAAGAATACTAAACACAGACAGGCATTCAAGATTAAATGAGAAAAGAAAAGGCCATTTTACCCAATGGAAACCTTTGGAAAATTGCCCTGAATAAATTGTTGCATACCTAACAATTTTCTCCTGGTGTTTATTACAGGATGTTGCCAAAGCTTGCCTATTTGGTGCACAGCCAAAAGTTTTGCAATTTCCCTCTGATCTGAAAACATTCTTGTCAGATTTTCTTTTGAGTCATCAACTTTTCCAGACATCACACAGTTGAGTCAATTAAAATAAAGTTAATTGGCATTTTTGTCCTTTGTCAAATTAAATCATTCCATATGGAGGGGTTTGCCGATTACTGGAGATGTCTTTTGGGAAGGTGAGAGTTCAGAGGTGAAGGCCAAGAAACCGTTTTACTCCTTTGGAAAAAAAATAAGTGATCCCTTTGTATAAATAAGAAATGTCATTTTAAAATAATCTAGATGCCAACCCTTGGAAAAATAATCTCTTGATTTCCTAGGATTTTACTTAAGTGTGCCCACAGAGGAATGTAAGTAAAACTAATCGTCATAGAGAAATCACCCTGAGAGAATGTTCTCTTTCATAAATGTTTAATCATACTATTTTATTCATTACTTTATGTTCTTTGTTTAACTCTTAAAATATCCATTTGGAAGTTGAGCTATTATGTGGTAAATTTATGTAAATTTTAATTTAAAATATTCACGTGTTCAAATAACTTCTTGACCTTTCTTACAAGCCCTCTCACGTGGTTCTCTGCATTTTTTTACATAGTTCAGGGACCAGAAATGGTTGTAAGTTCACTATGTTCTTTCTTTCAATCAAAATACTAGGATGAACTGTTAATTGTTATTTTAACAACTTATTCATGATAAAAGCTACCACTTATTATAGCTACCATACATATGGTGCTAGAATATGAAATAAGTTGATTTGATGTGAAATAGGTTTATTATTTACATTTTTTTCCCCTTAACACTTACAATAGCCTTATGAGATAGAAATTAGTTCCACTAGGAAACTGAGGTCCAGATAGGTTAGGTGATTTGCTCAAGGTCACATAGCTTTAAGTGGCAGGGATTCAACCCTTTCTCTGTGTGTGAAAAAGTAGTCTTCCAAAGCTCGTCTATTTATCCTGAATATAGTTCTTAAATAGGCACAGAAATGACCATAAGATTATATTTATTAGAAGTGAGAACTGACTAGGAATTTTGACAATATAAAGACACAGCCAAATGATTGACCTGAAGGAAAAGGAAAGAGTATGTAGAATGGGACTTTTTAAACGAATAATTGTACCTGTCCTAGTGGCAAATGTGTCCCTGGCTGCAATAGGAAATGTGCAATAGGAAATATGCAATAGGAAATGTACAATAGAAATGTGCCAAAAAGAAGGCGGCAGTCACTGAGAGAACCCTGAGGCACAGATCCGGAATCAGGAAGCATCCATATCTTGCCAGAATTCTGCTCCAATGAATTATTTTGATTCTGATCATCATTTTGGAATTTTTGGCACTAATTTTTTTTAAAGAGAAAAGTTGACTCCATTGTTACTAGATCCTGCACCAACAGAAGAACTTTACTATCTTTGGAAACATTTTAAACCTTGAAAGTTTTGCTTCATGGAATTCATCTTTAAGGATTGTTTTTATTTATTGCCTTCCTAAAATTTTCCTCAGTATAGATAGCTTCTAAAGAATGTAAACCTCCAACTGGCAGACATTTCCGGAATAATCCTTAGGGTAATACTTGGCATATGTGCCCTAGTAATATCAGTGATGAGAAGGGGATGTCGGGTATCACAAATCCAGCTGTAGCTCTCGTCACAAAGCAAAAATATTGAGATGATTTTTAAGAATTAAATCAGATCACATTGCTCAGAACCCTCCACTACTTCCCACAGCACCTGGAACAAAACCTAAATCCTTCAAATATACTATAAAGACCTACAGGGCATGGTTGCTGCTGACCATCGCGACTCCCTTGACCACTCTCAGCACTTGACTCCCTCCACGCTGACCTTCTTCTTTTCCACATGAAGAAGAGGACTGCCTCTGGAGCTTTTCATTTGCTGTTTCCTCATCTAGAACATTCTGTCCCCAGAGCTTTTGCCTAGTTCACTTTTTCACATCAAAGCCTCCTTAAAGTCTTCTTCTCACTATTGTCTGACCACCTGCCCAAAATGGCCCCCTCATCCCCTGCCCTTCATTCTCATATCCTACTCTGCCTTATCTTCTTAGTAGTGTCTTTAGTTATCTAAAATTATATCATTAAATTATTTATGTATTAATTAAGTCTCCCCCAGAAAAATACAAACTTGATGTAGAAATTCAATCTTGTCCCCACCTTAGGACTCTATGTAATATTTACTCACTGTATTTATTAACAAACAAACAAATGTTATAGGAGGTGGCTTCTAACTCCTTTCCACACTCCCAGTAGGACTCCAATGTCTCCAAGTTTCAGAGTTAAGGCCCAAGAGAAAGAGAAAGCTTTGTCTCTTATCAACTTGATGTTTGCCTTTTAAATCAGTACTTCCTCTCCAGGGTTTTTGAGGCATGAGAATGTCCTCTGCCTTCAGGGGAAACACCATCCCCAATTATCCATCATTTATTATCCATGACAACACCCTAAAACAATTTTTCTATCTTATTACTGGCTCCCCCAGCCTCACCCTTTACCCTACCTTGGACTGGGCTTTTTGCTGTTGTTCTGCTTTATTTATGGTCAGATTTCCAAAAATAATTTTGGGTGGTTTCCTATTTGCCCCAACTCCACCAAAACATTAATATGATACCTCCTTCCCCCCAGGCCGTGAATCAAAGTTCCCTCAAACAGGCTTCCACACATCTACCCAGATATATATACTCCTATTCAAGGCCTTATTGATTCTGTTTTCAGACATAAATTCAATTAATGCTGGTTCCCTGACAATCTTGTCTTCCTAGACTGGGTCCTCCATTATTCCTAGCATGCTTGTTAGTAATAGTTACTGCTCAGTGATACATATTAACCTCTAGTTGGGGATGATCCTTTCACTTACATTGGTTATTCTTTTTGTTATTGGATGCTCCTAAAATGTTAGAATAACTTTCCTTTACCATCCCTTGTTTGAGAGTTTCAATCTGCATTTTGGGAACCAGGCCCTAATTCTCATTCACTGTCTTATGGAGGGGAACTAAGAGCCTTCATGCAAATAGAACCTGGGAAAATTGTGCTTAGCATCCCAATGACCTGGGGTGCAAATGATGAACAAGTTCTGTCTGGATGCTCAACATATTGCAATCAGCTTTCAGGGTTGGACAGAATTATGGGCAAGACCTTAGTGTTGTAGAAAAATAAAAAACAGGGGCCGCCCGGTGGCGCAGCGGTTTAGTTCGCGCTTGACAACCCGGGGATCGCAAGTTCGGATCCCGGGCGCCCGCGGATGCACTGTTTGTCAGCCATGCTGTGGCAGCATCCCATATAAAGTAGAGGAAGATGGGCACGGATGTTAGCCCAGGGCCGGTCTTCCTCAGCAAAAAGGGGAGGATTGGGAACGGATGTTAGCTCAGGGCTGATCTTCCCCACAAAAAAAAAAAAAGAAGAAGAAAAAGAAAAACAGTTGTGTGAATTCTCTTATTAATACCCTATTCAATTTCATATCAGAGTGACTAGTATGATATTGGGGGTTTGACACAGTGGTATCCCAACTGAATTGTTCATTCCTTGTAATAAAATGCTTTCTTTGTTTTCAGCTACCCGTGGTGCCACTGAAGCATTTTCCACACAGTGGGTGCTCCATAAATATCGACTGGTTGGAATTTGGAATTTCAAGTGTCAAAACTTAGGGGGTTATTGGCTCCTTATAATAATAATAATAATAATAATAATAATAATCTGTGAACTACAAATGTAGCTAAAATTGGATCTCTACCTTGAAACGTTTCCATTCAGCATCTGGTCCAACTTACACAGCAAACCCTTGAGGTAGAAATTTTCCTTTTTTTATGGCTCTAAGTCTATTATTTAAGGCCAATAAATAGTGGTTAATAATGGAGAAGCCTTACATTTCAGGCATGTAGAGACTAAACCCAATAATATCATTACGTGGAGGCAAAGAAATACTGTTTCTTTTGGTAGTAGTCATTAAATATACAAGAGAAGCACGCATATCATGCCTCAGTAATGGGTTTGACTCTTGCTTCCTTAAATGTAGGAAATGGCACTGAGAATAATATTCAATTTTTTTTTTCACGGTTAGAGTCTACCTTCTAAACATAGCTGATATTTGTAAGATTCTACACCAGATTTCAGGTACTTGGGGAAAGCCTATTTTTAAGAACTATGATAAAATATAGATCACCTTAATAAAATTGGTGTTATTGTTAAACACTGACATACCTATAATCAATGTCACTAAAAGATGAGTGAAATGGACCTTAGGTAATTAAGTATAGTAAACTAGACAACATTTCCTCCTCTGAAAGAATAAGAATATATACAACTTAATCAAGACCTAATATTTCAGTTGTTTTTAGCTCCATAAACAATTATTTAGGTTGGGCCACACACTGAACTTGGATCTAGGTTTACAAATATGAATGACACCTAGTCCCTACCTAGGAGGAACTTACAAGAGAGTGGTTTCAAAGTGGGGCTCCTACACTAGGGGGTCTGCACGACAAACCTTTTATTACAGGGAAAAATATTAAAACTTCTGTTTCTGTTTATAAAATTAAAAAATTAAGAAATAATAAAGAATTAATCAGTAAAATCCAAAGATTTCCAATGCAAAGAAACTAAGACTTACTAGTCATCCACCTGGCCGCTGTGCCTTGACTCTCTTACATTCAGTAAGAGCAATTTTGAGGGAAGTAGTCGGAACATAAAAACAAATAGCTATACCTCCATCTAATGCTTAAAAATGTTAAGTCACTCAACCAGACTTTACAAAATTTTAATAAATAAACAACCAATGCTTAAAAGGCCTTTTTTGAGGTTTGTTGCCTGATGATGAAAAACAGAAAAACTTTAGGGCCATGCTTATTCTTCCTGTCACAATACAAATGACTAAAGTAACATATGGAAAATAATGTAAAAATATAGTTACATATTTAAATGCATGCCATTGTCATAAAGCCTTTGAAAGATGAACAGGATTGATATAGATGGATAGACAAAAGTATTAGAAAGAAGCCATCCAACTTGGGAACTTTGCAATGCAGTTGGAGGAAGGCATACATGCTACTAACATGTCTTAGTTGATGGCATTTTCTCGATTCTATTTCAATAATGAAATACACAAAGAACTACTCAATTTTATAAACCATCAAAGGAAAGACGTAGCAGAGACGATGCATTCTCGGCAGAAAATTATTCTCTTAATAAAACTATGTTCTGTGGAAATAACTATGAAGAGTAACCACTGACAAAGCAGCTGCTCTTCACTGGAATTTTTCAAAAGGATTCCAGGGAAATGTCGTGCAGAGAACATCATTTCCTGAATCCTTCATAGGTAAGCTATTTAGGCAAAAGGGAGTGTAAATCCAGAAATGCTTATGGTGCATAAACTCTTAAAGAATATCCTCTATGTAAAAACAAGGCATCTAAGATGCAGTAGAATCTTTAAAGTACTTTGTATTGAGATAGAGAATAGCCATGAAAATCTTTTGTATAAACATGTCACAGTTGGAGAGACAAAATACTTCAAAGGAACTTTAAAAAAAGTGTTGTTGGACTTAAAGCTAATCTACACACTCCCTTTAATACCCTGTATTAGGTGCTTCTATAGATAATTTAAAATATTATGGACTCAGAGGCATGGGAACAAGGCCATTGTGGATCAAGGAAGATGTAATAGAAGAAGGACTGTTTGGGCAAACTCTCAAAGGATATTTTGGAGATGTTCCAGCTCTGGACACAGGGTGGATAATGAAAGGCATTCAGACAGTGGGACCTAAATGCACAGAGATGGAGGACTTATGGGAGGGGGAACTTTTGTATTTGAGGAATGACATTTAGAACAGTCTGGCTGGGATACATATCTGGTCCAGCCCCCAGCCCTCATCCTCAGCATCCAAG
The DNA here is from genome assembly GCA_031878705.1 of Tapirus indicus. Taxonomy (NCBI): domain Eukaryota; kingdom Metazoa; phylum Chordata; class Mammalia; order Perissodactyla; family Tapiridae; genus Tapirus; species Tapirus indicus. Next base: position 31,664,761 of record CM062935.1, on the reverse strand, counting down.
AGCCATCCTTCTAATAGGAAGATCTCCTCAGGCACAGGATTGAGGAGGAATAGAACATCATTTGAGATAACTTCAAACGGTAAAAGATGTAAGGTAAAACCACAGCCTTGCAAAGTAGCAGAACTTACCCGAATCATAAAACATAGTCATTCTATATTATATGTAATAAAGGATTTTGTTGTCAAAAATTATTGATTCCCTTTCCCAATTTCTGATTATATAAGGGCATATGGAATTTCTTCCAGTCTTTAAGTAAACATTCAGTAGAGTAAAACTATATGCTGATGTTGATATTTAATGACATTCACATGCACAATTAGTATGAGAAAAGTGTCTCAATTTGTTTTTTGAAAATTTGCACAAGGAGAATACAGGTCCTAGGAAATGAACCAGGAAGTCTGCACAGAGAGAGGAAGGGGATGGAGGTTTGTAAACCAATTGTGAATTGATGTGTGTTAAGCTGATGAGTAATTTATGACTGATCTTGTAAAGCTGTTCCTTTGCAAAAAGAACGCTTTATTGAGGTTAGCTTGGAAAGCTAGAAAGCATGAAATATTAAAAACATCAAAGATACCTTTCAGCATGATTATTGGTTATAAGAATTTTGCGTAAATGCAGCATAAAGAGCATTGAACAGAGCATCATCAGACGAAAGTTTATTCCCTGCGTGGTCTTTGACAAGGACCTTAATGAATTGTGTCTCAATTTTTTGTGTGTGTGAGGAAGACCAGCCCTAAGCTAACATCCGTTGCTAATCCTCCTCTTTTTGCTGAGGAAGACTGGCCCTGGGCTAACATCCGTGCCCATCTTCCTCTACTTTATATGGGACGCCACCACAGCATGTCTGACAAGCAGTGCGTCGGCGGGGGCCCGGGATCCGAACCTCCGAACCCTGGGCTGCCAAGCGCTAACTAAACCGCTGCGCCGCTGGGCCAGCCCGTGTCTCAATTTTTTTTTCAATTGGTAAAACAGAAGCACTAATACCTACCTTAAGGGTTATTGGGAACCTAAATGAACTAGTATGTATGGTGCATTTAGTATTGTTCATGATGCTACACTAGAGTGTAGTATTTAAAAGCCAGCTCTCTGGAGCAGCGCTGTCCAATAGAAACATAATGCATGCCACATGTGTAATTTAAAATTTTCTAGCCTCTACATTAAAAAGAGTAAAAAGAAACAGATAAATTTTATTTCAGTAATATCTTTTATTTTACCCAACACATCCAAGAAACTAACATTTCAATATGTAATCAATACACAATTATTAGTGAGAGAGTTTACAATTTTGCATCCTTTTTTAGAATACTAAGCCTTCTAAATCTGGTGGGTATTTTATATTACAGCACATCTCTATTTGGATGAGCCATATTTCAAGTGCTCAACAGCCACATATGGCTAATGGCTATAGAGATGGACAGTTCAACTTTGAGTCACACTGCTGGGTTCAACTTGGTGGCTGTATTACCTAGGACAAGTCCTTTACCTTCTCTTGGACAAATCCTTCAGTTTTCTCATATATATAAAGGATATAATAATAATTATGATGATGATGATGATGATGGACCCATCATGGTGTCAAAAGGATGAAATTGGCATATAATGAGTACTAATAACTGTTAGCTACAATTAGTAGTAATATTGCTGATAATAGTATCAGTATTCAAGATTGATGCCAACTACTACAACATAGTTATGATTGTTATATTATCACTATCATTGCCAGCATTAGCATGATTGTCATCATCATGCAAATGGTCCAGTCTGGTGGGTAGAGCTCTGTAATACATGTGTCAGGTCAGAGAAGGTCATGAGATTTCCCAAGGTGTGCAAGGGACCATCCTGTGAGAAGCAATATCTCAGCTAGTATGACTGTGTGCATGAGGGCATGATTCAAGCCTCAGGAAGAGGCAGCTGGCATCCCCTGGGTGTGCTGTCAATGCTCCAGCCAAATAGTTTGTGATTCAGGCCAGGGCCTCAGCCCCAATGGAAAAAATTTAGTGGAAATCAAACAATCATGTTTGAAACCCAGGTTTATCTGGCATGACTGAGGGAAGGTAGGGGACTTTAGGCTTGGTGGGCATCTGAGCATGAAGGGGCTCACCCCAGATAGGCCACCAAACTGAGAGCAGTAAGGTTATTTTCAGATCTCCTTATTGCTACTATAGTCCTGGATTATCTGGAATTGACTCAGGAACAGAGTGAAGTCTACCTATTTGAATTGCCTGATACAGGCAGAGCATCCCCACCTCCTCCCCCAAAAAGAGTTAAAGCTATGAAAATTGGATGTGGCAGAATAATATTTGAGATATTAATGTACATTTTTCTCCCTGTATTTTCCTCTTTTCTTTCCCCATTCAAGAGGTAGACAAGCTTTTTCTCGCTCACTTTGGGTGATCTTTTTGTGAAAAGAAAAGTAGAAATTAATTTCAAGAATTATTTCTTTACTAGATATCGTGTCCAAGACCCTGAGGCCGTTGAGATTATGCGAGGTTTCCTGCAGTGATCCAACAGGGAGTGCCTCTGAGCAGAACTGTTCCTTAGGTAGGGAATTGGGGGAGTTGCCCTCGACCGTGGGACTTGGGGTATATGGGCCTTTAGAACACTGCTCCATACTCCTCTTTTCTTAACATCAGTAAAATGTAAATTTTAAATTTCTATTTTTAACATCCTTTCAAGAGTGATTACCTTGGGCAGCCCTGCCTTGTTGAGTTGCCCCGGGCAGTGTACCCTTCTAGGGAGTGCCCAGGCCTGGAGGGAAACTCAAAGGGAGAGAAGGGAGAGATTTCCCCAGATTTAAAAGTAGGGATTCCTGGAGACTGAGAGAGGGACAGAAGACCTTGAGTTCTTCAAATAGCAGAAACTAACACAATAACTGGCAAGACCAGTTATTGGGGAAAGAGGCTCTGTGGCGTCTAGCCCAAAGTGTAGTATGGAATTGGCAGGGCCTGATGAAGAAGATTGGGATAGGAACAGTGGATGTCTCAGGGGTCAACAACGTGGAGTGATGACTGGAGATGTGGTATCCATGACCTCGGCTCTCCATAAGACTCTAGGACCTTCACATTGTGCTAGGATAGGGAAGCCCCCAAAATGACTGAGGTGATTTCCTCACTGGCTTGATAGGGGTTTGAAGATAAAATTAAGTTGATTTAAAACATATAAGGTATTGTATAATTATATTATCATAATATAAAGTATTGTGATATTCCTTGCTTTTCTGGGCTTGTGAAATTGAGATTTACACCCACAATAGGTACTTAAATTATCTCATTTGATTCTGAAAATGATATTGGAAAGGGGGGGAAAAGCAGGTAATGATTATTATTATCATTAATGTTTAATAACTGAGGAAACAATTTCAGAGATATTAAGAGAATTTTCCAGGGTAAATATCAGTGCTAGCATTGGAAAATGTTTCATTAGACCATTTTCCTGATAAGCAGAGTATCATTATAACCTTGGTTTTTCATCTATGGTAGGCAGAATTCTATCATGGCCCCCAAGGTTCCCTACCCCCTGTTGTAGTTGCCCTGTATAATCCCCCGGACTGTGAATGTGATGGATTTTACTCTTATCTCTGACCTCTAGACCCAGATTTAAAGGGCTCATGTGATTAGGTCAAACTCATTCAGACAATCTGCTCTGAGAGTGCCCAGGAGCTGAGCATGGCCCCAGCTCACATTCACCATGAAAAAAAGACTTCAGTTCTACAACCTCGAGAACTGAATTCTGCCAACAATGAGCTTGGAAGAGGATCCAGAGCTCCAGATGGGAATGCAGCCTCTGAAGCCTTGATTCCCGCCTCACGAGACACTGAGCAGAAAGCTCAGTGCAATAATACAGAACGACATGACAGTTTGAAACAAATATTTTGATAAAATGTTTCTTGGAACAAACAAATAAGGTTTTTATGTTGGAAAATAAAACATACTGAAATATTTTACGCCAAATACATGTTTCTCACTAAAATCGTAATGCTGAAACCAGCTTGAGTTTGCACTTGTCACTTCGAAGAGCGTGAAAGACTGAATTACATGGTTAATAGGACTGAAAATGTTGTGGGTCTACATAATCAGGAAGGAATACGGTTGGAGCAGCAGAAAGGTGGCAGGAAAATAGAGATGGGCAGTGAAAGGCAGGCTGAAAGGGAAGAGTGGAAGAGCAGCATAGAAGCAGGCACTGGCTTGGGTTTGGGCCAGTGCAACCACTACATGTAGGGGCATTAAATTGGGGGGCACTCTGAAGAAATCTGATGACTCCTTTAATTGGAACTATTCCAAGGTTGTGTAGTGGAAGCATCTTCTCATGAGGAAGGGCAGTATGACTTGGCTGCTTTAATTCATGTCACTCCAGGCTCACCTCCCCCTTGAAAAACTTCCCAGTCCCCATGGCCACCCCCAAAATTGCCTCAGGGACAATTATTTTTAACTCTTACACTCTAGCACAGAGTATTTGCTTTGGACTGGGCGCAAACCCTTCTCTCAATTATCCTTAGTATATTTGACTCTAGCCTAGCACATTTAACAAAACTTCATAAAGGGAGGCATAATAGTAAAAGAAATAAAATATCATTCACTACTGGTATTTAGATGACTGCTTTGACAGACCACTCGATCCATCTGTCGTCACAGAGTCTCCTCTGTGCCTGTTCTTAATCAACTGGCCTTTGTCTTATTGGAGGCATCTCTGCTTCTCAATAGTCTAGAATGCACCTCACACATATAGACTTCTCTTAGTTTGGATTCTGCCAGAAGTAGAGCATGAGAAAAGGAGCAAGTAGTTTATTTGGGAGATGATTCCAGAAAACACTGACAAAGGATTGGAGATAAGATATGTAAGAGAATAAGACAATAGTGTGCTACCAAGCAGGTTGCCAATGTGAGCAACTGGAGGTCGTGTCTGCTGGGGAATCCGAAACACAGTGTAGAATACACCCCAGAGTCACCTCCATCAAGGGGAAAAGAAGCTGATGAGTTTATCTACAGATATCTATCATCTGTTGAAGACTTTTTTTTTGAGACACGAACAATCTAGCACTTCTAGCTCACCCTGTGCAGGAGCCGAGCATGCTCTTCTGATCAGAAAAATAACACCACCACCACCTCTCACTAGAGAATCGCAGGCTTTCCTGGCAAACGGCGTTTTCTATGGAGAGGCGAATGCCGAGGGGCACCAATAGTGTCTGACGTGAGACTTCTCAGAATCTTGAGGCCCGGAGACAGTCAGTCAACAAACTTTTACTGATCCCTGTCTAGACAACAGGCACTCTCTCCAAGTGGCTCATTCCACAGTCTCACAAAAGCAATAATATTGGAACCTAATAGTCCAAGAGAGACTACAGCAGAGGCTTTTGTCTTTTTGTGCAACAATGGAAAGTCTGATGTCTCCCTTTTCCCACTCCCCTGCCCCAAGAAATGCTGTCATCCCGCTCTCTGGGTCTCCCCTCCAGGGTGGGCTCAGACAGGGGTGTTGCTCTCTGACTACTAGACTCACTGTGTTAATCACTAGTTTGGACATAGCTCAAATATCAGTTTGTTATGCTAGGATCCAGTGCTTGTTTCTGGTTTTTCCTAATACTTAAGAAAATCTTTATTTTTGAAGAAATGTAATCAGCATGATTCTCATTAGTATATAAGTAATATAATGTTCTTCTCACATGAGCTCTTTGATATTTGGGGAAAAAAATGTCTTTATAATCTTTTTGTTGAAACCGGGAAGGCATTTTTCTTAAAATATAAACTCAGAAGAAAAAAAATGACTTGGCAGATTATTTTGAGTTTCTGCTGTTTTCATTCATGCGTCACGTGTCCATCCATCCATCAACCCATCCACTCACCCAACCAACCTTTACATACCACCTAAGCTGTCTCAGTGTTATGCTGGATCCCGGAAACACAAAGTAAAATAAGACACAAAACAAGAACTCTAGGAGTTTATAGTCCAGAACAGAAAAGGACAGTGCAAATCACCTGACACTTCTTTGAGATTCAAGAATGTTCTGGGCACAATTTTAGGTTCTAGTAACACAAAAACTAATTTTATCCCTGACCCAAAATGCTAATTATCTAGAGAGAGAACAAGTATGTTAACAGCTGACTAGAACACAAGCCAAACTGTGAAAATCCTGTAATGTAAGTAGAAGTAAAATGCCATGGGACCATAGAAGAAGGGCAATTGAGTTTAGGGGGATTCTGGTGGACTTCAAAGAGGAGGCAATTTTTACTGGGTGTGAATATTCACAGGCACAAATATTGTAGACTGAACTAGGCACTAGGTGTTGTGAAGTGACCCAGGAATGGCAGAGTGAAGCTTTTAAGCTAGGTGGTGCTATTCATTCCATTATTTTCACACATGAAAAATCGCTGGAAAAAGTGGATTAGCCTGTTCACAGTCATAATTTCCAATCTCAATTAAACCTTTAATAGCACTTGGTAAAGTTGTAACTCCTCTGGACAGTTAGTTCTCCCATTACCTTAAGTGGCTATTCCAAACCTATTTCAAACACTATTTAATTGAACTGCTTACACTCTCATAGTTTCCTTCCCTTCCACTTCATCTATAAGTAGAGGCCATTAGGTGGCTGTTCCTCCTATGGCATTTCATTCCCTCATGGTCTCTTCTCTTAGAGGAAGAGATGTTTCTCCTCTTATCCAAACTAAGCCTCCTCTCACTCCTTGTACTCTTAATCCGTGTTCTTAGTCGCCTTGAAATACTTGCTCCATCAAGGACCTTTCTGTTTCTTCTTTCAGCCTCAGCTCTTCTAAAGGTTCAATTCCCCTAGCCTGCAAATGCATTCACGCATCTCTCATTCTTAAAACCACCCATCCTTGTTTCAGTCCCTCTAGTTCCCTATTTCCTTCCATTCTCAGCCATCTTCTTGAAAGTATAATCTAAACCAAAACTTCTCAAACTTTAATGTCCATAAGAGTCACTTGAGTGTCTTAAAATAAAGATTCTAATTCAGTAGTCTGGGATGAGGCCTGAGATTCTATAATGCTGTTTTAGAAGTCATTCTAAATAGCAAAGGTCTAAACTCTAACTCTCCTCATGTCTTGATGTCCCATTTATCCGTAACCCTCTTGCGATCTGACTTCTTCCCCTATACCTTCAATGCTGACCTCATGAAAATGACCACTTGGCTCTGAAATGCCAAATCTAATGGACATTTTGCAATCCTAATGCCCCCGCCCTCTCTGGTAAGTTAGGCATCCCTGATTCTTGATGCAATCTACTCACCTGACTTCTATGACTCCATTCCATCCTGGTTTTTCTCTTGTCTGTCTAGCCATAATTTCTCATCTCCTTTTTAATTCTCTTTGTTTACCTGCTCCTTAAACTTTTTGTTGCAACAAGTTTTTCACTGAGATCTATTTCAGTATATACTCTCTTGAAGTAATCTCACCTAGTCATTTTAATTTTGGCCTAGGTGCTATAGAGTCCGAAATCTTCCACTTTAGTCCTGCTTGAGCTCAGACTCATATATCCAATTGCCAACTTGAATCAATAGCATCTCAAAATCAACATGTAAAACCTAACTTATTAGCCACTCCCCAAAACCTGTGTTCCCTATTTTGGACATTTGCACCACCTTCTATCTAATTAACCGAGAAAAATCTGGAATGAACTTGACCCCTTTCCCACCTTCCATCTAATCATTAAATTCTTCGGATTCTTTTTCCTTAATATCTCTCAAAATCCAACTTCTCCAGTCCATTCTCACTGTACTGCTGTATAGATCGGGTCCTCATCCTAACACACTTGTATAACAGTGTCCTCGCTGATCCAAACTTCTCCAGTCTTACCCTCTTCCAATGCATCTACTAATTGCAGCAAGAATAGTCTTTCTAAAGTGTGTGAAACCTTTTATTGTCTCCCTTTAACAAGAAAATAAAGCCTAGGCTTAGGAACATGACATAAAATCCTTCATTATCTGGCCCTATCTCTAGTCTCATCTCCTGGCACCCCTCCCTCAAATAAACTTCACAGTCCATTCATACTGAACAATTCAGAGTTCCCCATAACTCCATGCTCTCTGACATCTTTATGCCTTTGCAGTTCCTCCTCTATCTCTGCAAACTCCCAATAAACTTTCAAAGTAAAACTCAGATCCCATCTTCTATAAAATATATTGTGTAAACTGAGGGAGGCCTACATGTTTCTTTAAATTACAAAAACAGGTACAGATAAAATTTACTATTGAACAGTAGTTACTCATTTTTTTCTTTACACAACTATATGCAACACAATCTTCAGCAGACTTAATCACTCATCTCAGTATTCTCATTGCAGCTTAAACATACTTACATTAATTTAAATTTTTTTGTACTGCTCCTTAATGTCTACTTATTTTTTCTCACTAGTTGTGAATTTCATTATGCCTTAATCATCTGTATCCCTTGTACCTTACTAATGCTTCATATAGATGCTAGTAGTTGCTCACTGTGTTTGTTAAAAATAATTCACACTCTGCCATTAAAGTTATAAAATAATTTCCCAAAGGGAGAGCTATGTAACTATAATCCAGCATCTCATTATGGCTATTATGTTTGTACCTTCCTCCTAATGGAAATATTCAAGTTAATTTAGAGCCTTAATGATTTTCTTATTTAACCTTTTACATCAGTTTGATGTTTAGATGTTGTATTAAAGTGCACACAAATGAATATTCCCTGTTTATAATATTTTCTTTTAAATCCTTTTTTTAACTTACAATATTTTCAGATCTTTTTTTTAGTTGATTCTGATTCCTTAGCGCATATCTAGGGAGCAGATGCATATAATTTTTAAAATTTAATTTATGTAAGAGGAACTTAGGGAAAGTGGTCCCAGTTCTGTGACAGAACTAGCTGATAGTGGTACTCTCCTGGCTCCCACCATCACAACATGCACATGGACTCCCCCTGAGGGCCAAGATAGAGTGGATGGATGGGCAGGAAGCACACTGGTCATATAAGGGGATGAAGTAGGAGCTTGCCTGTAAAGGATGGTATCAGGAGTCATTCTCTTCTACACCCAAATAAAGCAAAATAAAACATCCTTTCACATTTTGATGAGATATATGTCAGAGTTTGAGACTGGTTTCCCTAGGTTAAAAGGCAAAGCCCTGGGAGTTATCAAACCTTAACCATTATCCATCATTTGGGATGAGTCTACTGCTTTCTTTCTTGAAAGAATGCAAGAGACGTAATGTCTTGTTTAATGTCAGTTTTTCCTAAGAATCCTTTTATGTTTTCTATCATCACTCGAAAGGCGGATCTATTGTAAATAATCAATCAAGTAATGATCAGAGGAATACAGGAGATAATAATGACCTTGAGTTAGAAGAGGCTAACTTTTATTAAAAGAGCCAAATCAACTAGAAAAAAGGCTACAGTTGGACCTCAAATCCTAAGGCTGAAAATAAGCTGCCCAAATATATGTATCTAAATTCAAAACCATTATCTTACATTAAAATAATAACAATAATAAATGTGTACTAAAAATGAGTAGTTACTATTCAAGAGTACATTTCACATGTTTACATAATTTTAAAATGAAAAGAAGCATGTAGACCTCCCTCAATCTACACGATATATATGTTCCAGCAAAGTTGGTAATGAAGTGGATTTCTGAGATGACTAAAATTATAAATTTGGACATCTTTGTTTCTGAAGGAGAATGGGCTAAGTTTAAAGCCTGAAAATAAATGGTTTAAGATAGTGGTCAGATCTGTGAGTATTGGATTTTATATATAGAGAAGGGATTTCTTAATCTTTCAGAGAAATTCAATTCCATTCAATGAATAACAAGGGCTTACTAGGTACTGTGAAGAATTAAAAAATGAATAAGAGACAGCCTCTTATAAAACAGTAGGGAATATGACAAAACGTGTTAAGAGCTGTAAGAGTTTGCAAATGGAGGTAGTCAATAGAGGGCATCAGAAAAAGTGTTATGAAGCAGCTAATATTTTGATGCACCACAGAGGATTGTTAGAACTTTTGCCCATCTGAAGGAAGAGAACATTATCTTAGGGAGCGGTTCTGAAACCTTAGGATGCATAAGAATCTCACATTCGTGTGGGGGACGGGCTGTATCACTTAGCTACAATAATAATGTTTAACAAAATACCCCAAAATGTAGTGGCTTAAAACAACAACTCCTTATTGTTTCTCATGATTATGTATGCTAGTTGGGCAGTTCTGCTGACCTGAGCCAGGCTCAGTTGATCTCAGCTGAGATCACCCATGTAACTGGCGTCATCTGGTGGGTCAGCTGGGGGCTGGCTGGACTAAGGTGACCTCATTTGGTAAACTCAGTCTGACTTCCGGTGGTCTTTAATCCTCCATTGGGCTGCCCTGTGCTTTTTCTCCCAGCAGAGGTAGGGTGGAACTGAATGACTCTTGAGACCTAGGCTCAGAAGTGGCACACAGTCACTTTTGTATTCTATTGGCTAGAGCAAATCTCAAGCCAGCCATTCAGGGCATGGTGAAAGACTCCACCTCTACAGGGGATGAGCTGCAAAGTTGCATTGTAAGGACATGCACAGAGAAAGGGGAAAGATAGGGGTCATTTTTGCAATTAGTCTATCACAGAACCTTCTTCATTTTGATTGGAACACTGAGTAGATGGAATGGAGCTATCTGGCAGTGCAGACTGGGGTTAACCTAACATGTTTATTTCAAATTCAAGCAGTAGTGAGGAAACACTGAAGGATTTTGAGCAGGGGAGAAACACGTTCAGAAGTCTAGCTTTAAGAATAAGATTGTGTGGTGATGGGGTGAAGAGCTGCAGAGAGTAGCAGGAGAAAGAGTATCTTTTCCAATGATGTAGGTGGAAGTTAATGAAAATTTGAATCAACGCAGAGGCAATGGGGAGCAGAATCAAGAGGAAGAGTAAGAAATTTCTTTCTAAGGACTGAACTGATAAGACAGCTGATAGGAGGCATGAGGGGCGAGTAGCATCTCCTTTATGCTCTTTCTCTTTTATAATTCAGATATTCAACACACATCCTATTATTCCACATTCAGAGTTCCCAGAACTTATTATCAACTTTCATATGCTAATACAGCATTTAATCACTGGCAGGACATAACCATCATACAGTAGAAATGTAAGACTCAGCCCTATTGCTTTGATCTAGCATTCTAATAGAGCTAAGTTTTCTTCTCACATCCCAGACTGAACGTTTTTCAATGACTGAGACTTTAGTTCATTTAGCAGGGTTTTTTTTTCAGTGATTCCATACTTCTATAGATTTCTAATTTTAAATTTGTAAAACATTTATTTCAAATGAGATGAAGTTTCACAAACATGTTATTTTCCATTTTATTTATATCAAATAAAGCTGTGATCGATGTGAAGAAATTTGCATAGAAGCCACATGAATTTCATTGAAATAAACATTCAAAGACAAAATCCTAAGACTTAATTATCTTATCCTGAAATAATTAAATGCAAAGGATATACATGTTAAGTGGCCACAAACATGTAGGCATCACACAATGCACATAATGCAGTCATAAAACATTTCATACTGCTTTATCATAAATAATTGGAAACAATATTTCACTTTTCAAACCCAGATAATAAAACAGTAAATATAATGCTTTCTTTTTTTTAATTTCATTTTATTTTTGTAATATGAGTTGGGATATAGTATTATTTATCAAAAGACTGGTAAAAAGAAATCTACAGGAAGACAAAAGAACAAAACACTCACTTTCATTCACTTAAATGAAAACAAGCAAGAAGCTTTTTAGAGAGAGAGAGGCTCAAGAGTGCGATGAAGGAGTCACCAAGAATAGAAAAACTGTAGAATACCTGCAGATATTACTTGTAAGGCAAAATGGGGTTGTACACAGATGCATAAATATAAAGACCTGATGATAAACTTTAGAAAATATTTTCTTAAAAATGTGAATAGCTTTTTTCTCTCAAATGGAGGAAAGCCAGAAAGGCATAATAGATCAAGTCACCAGGTCTGAAATTGGTATTGTTGCCTTGAAAAAAACTTTTTTAAGAAAGGAGAGCCAACATGCATTTCAATTTTCTTATCTCATACCAAGTCGTGTTCTGATAAAAACTGTTCACTATTGTAAACTTGAACACTTAGAGGCAGAAAGTACTTCTTGATAGTAACTTTAAATTGCCATAAGAATCTGTGCCCCAAAATTCACTTAAAATAGATTATCCCACAGGAATATTTTCATTAAGAGATTTATAGCAGCTAACAGAATTTTCTTAGTCAGGTGACTATGAGTAATTTTCTTTTTTGTGTGTTTCCCTGATGTATAATACAGAGTTTTGCCAATTTTCTCCATGAATAATAATTTTAAAAAATCAGAAATTGCCTAAGAAAACAGAGCCTGAAGGAGAAAAATATGAAGAAATAATGTATTTCATAAAATGGTATAGTAGATTTCTTTGAAAAATTGTGTTTATTTGCATCAATTAAGGACAACGATGAATATTCCAGATTAAACAGCTATTAGGTTTACCATGGATATAAACATACTATGTACAATGGTATTTATAATTCCTTTTTTATTTTTCATAGACTTCAAAGTGTATCTTTATAGAAACTGGAACAGGGTGAATCTGGAAAGCATGTTTCAGTTAATTAGAAAAAATTAAATTAGCATGAAATAGGGTAAAGAATCAAAGATCATTATTTTTAAAATAATGAAGTTACACTTAAGTGTATGCATGCAAGAAGATACTGTAAAATAAACTGTTCCAGTTTACTTGGTTTTACTTCAATACACTCTAAAACACTGCTTTCACGTATAATATCAAAGAAAATATTAAATGCATGTATATTATTTTAAGAGCTTGATGATATATTTCACATTCTTTAAACTTTACTCAGGCTATAAATATATTTATATATCAGTCAGTCAGTTTTCAAAGTAAATGAAGACTGTAGCATGGCGGATAATTTTTCACCTCATATGTCCATACTTGATTATGTCCATTTTTTTCTGAAAACTGTATCAAAAAATCAAAGAGTAATGGAGCATGTTTCTACCTCACACGTTGTTCTTCATGCACTGAAATTCTTTATGGTTTCCCAAAATGAAATTTACATTCGAAGATGAGTTAACTGAAATCAACTAGTAAGCGTGATTTAGGAATTAGGCTTCTGAAATCCATTAACATTTAACCAATTCAGAGGGCAGTATTTTTCTTCCTGAACTTTTATTAAAATTGTGCAATGGTATAAACTTATTGTTAGTAGATTTGCATAGAAATATCACCATTTCATTGGTGTAATACATCTTTTCCAAAGGATTATGGCAGGCCTTTTTCTATTCTTCATGTGTATTCTTTTTGGTGGTGTTCATTTTCTTCTCTTCTACATGAAATAAACCATATTTCTTATGGGGCTACCATAGTTTCAAAATAAGATCCAGTAGTAGTTTGAAGCACAGCGAGCTGAGTAGTTTCTTCCCTTTTTACGGCATGACAGTGTGTGGCATTCTCTATGGTCAAGCCATATGAACGTGGTAACCCCAAGTAGAGACTTTTGTGAACTCAAAAGGCTCCCAATTCACAGTCAAGAACGTTGATGACCACATAACTGCCACTTGTTGCTGGAAGGGAGACAATATGGTTTGCTTCAGAAGTTTTCAAGCAGTTTCTCATCTGGTAGCTTTTCCAGATTTCTATGCTGCTTTTATAATTGCTTCTGACATTGTGCCTTCAAAAGTCTAAAGGGCGAATCATCATAGTTGTGGAACGTAAGGAGTAACTGGGTCCTTTGAAGTAGTGCCACTTTATCCCATTCAGTTTTCCATGGTTTTGTCCCGCTGTATAGAACATTCCGTTTAGATTGGATGGGCCACAAGCATCAAACCACCAGCCTGAAAAATTAGTTAATAACAAAAGAGAGAAGAAGAGGAAGAAACAATTATAAGTAAATTGAACATTTGGAAGTTAATGGCATTAACTGAAGGGGAACTGATTCATACTTGTTATGATTATTTGCAAATAGGAGGCACTTAATAAATACCTTCTCGGTATTGGTATTGTTTTAAATGACATTGATTTAGGCAGTGTACAAACAATCAGAGAGAGGAGTGCGCTCGTAAAAATCAGCTTTCAGTGTCTCTCCACTGGGACTCATTTCACACTGTAATAATGGGAAGCCTCTGGGCTTCAAGATATGATCTAAATCAGCCTGGATTTATATGCAGGGCAAGTAACATGCAGATCCCCTTAAGAGGCATCCACCTTAAGCCTATTATTGGGAATAGAACAATTAATTACTAGTGATGAAGTTCAGAAGATTAGACAACTGACATCTAAATAGAGAGAAAGACATGTTCTCTGTTTACTTCATAATTTTGCCAAGAACTGGCCCTCAGTTGCTTCTGAAATTAGATATCGGGCAATGACTATGAATTTGAATTACTAGGCCCTCTCTGTAGTTTATAACAATATGGGAAGTGTTCAACAATAGTAGCCATATAGTTCCTAAATAGCAGTATTTTTTCTGTGATTGTTCTAAAAAAAAAAAAAAAAACAAACAGCTTGATGAGTAACATGGAGATCCTATGTTCTCTGTAAGGATAACTTAGTGCTTTATTTTTTTTAATGAATTAAGTTCTTAGATTTTTAGATAAAACAGTACTTTTTCTCCCTCTTCTGAAGTAATACTACTGAAATCTTTAGGGAGAGATTTATGCCAGAGACATTCTGGCATATTTGTATTTGGATACAGCTGACCTCCCTTTGATTACAGAGTTATACCTAAGGGACTAATAGTTAAAGAAAAAGCTGTACAGCTGATGTTTAACTGTAACACGAGCATCATCTTGCAGAAACTTTAGAAAAAGTTAAACGAAGAAAAGCCAGTTCTTACTTTTCAATTTTTGAAGATGAATACAGCTGGGTTGTGTTTATAAAGTCAAACTAGAGGAATAGCAAGCTGTATTAATCACCAGTTCATACTGGGGAACAGTGAGGTATGTCTTGATGAATTTGGAAAGACACTGTAGTCAATGCTGTTTTACCAACTGTACACAAACAACATAGATGTTAATACAGTCAAAACACGAGGGACAGGAAGGTTCTTGTTTGGCAAGGGAAGAGGAACTGTAAAATTCCACCTTTTTTTCTTAAGGTTAATTCTTAAAAAAAATTTTTTTGGTAAGTACAACTAGTAAAAATATGCTATTTATATTACAAAAGGCATTCTAATATTAGGAAATTTATTTACCCAGAAGACTCTCAAAGGAAAAAATGAAACCCAACTTGATTGCTTCAGTGTTTTAACTCTCTCCTCCTTTTTTATGACCTTCTTGAGGCACTCTTCCATCATATTAATGAGACTTTCCTAGTCTTTCAATTATCCACCATGGTCTCTGAAGCAAACGCAGTTACTCAATTGTTGAGAACTACAAATCACAGAATGATCCTCCAAGTTATATTAGGGTGCTCATGGTAAAAGTGTGTGGTTTTGTTTGGTTTATAGAAAGTCACAAGAGTTCTGAAAGAGTGTGGGAAGGCAGAGGTCTATTGCAATAGCCGCTTGGCAATAAAGGGCACAGGCCGAAGGACACACTCATTGGGAAACTTATGATGAGCTCAGGAAAGAGATACAAAACAGTAGGGGCACATGAGAGAATCAGATAATTCAATCTTGTGTATCTTTTCTAATGAGTAAAGTGGGGTAATGTTTGTAGTAAGTAGAATGGAATTTTGGAGACATTGAAAGAAGATCAGAATGGCTGGGTCAGAGTTAACAAGAAAAACAGCAGCCTGAAGCTGAGAGGGCCTGAAGACCAAATCACATAGTCTTTTGTTCATTATCCTGAGAGCAATGGAAAGGCATGGTCTATATACCAGCCCATCTTGCATACTTAGTGCTGCACCTAACAGAGTTTGCTTAACAAATGACTGGCAAGTGACTACAGGCTTATTGATGGATTGATTGACTTAGTTTCTCCTTGAAAAGCCTTTATGGTCTGAAGTAGTCTAGCTTGCTAAAAAGCTACATCTGATAGACACCCGAATATATAATGTCAATGCTTATTGTATTAATTTCTTCTTTATTACTCATTCAATATATAATTATTGTGAACTGTTGCCACACAATACTCAACAAGTCAGATGTGGTCCCTGCCCTTATGGAACTTACCTCTAGTGTGAGCAGCAGACAAAAAAGTAGCAAATAAAGAACATATCTACAAATCATGACCAGAAAAGAAAAGAATCAAGGAGCTCTGAAGGAGAATAACAGGAGACCTACTTGACTTTTCACGTTCATGGAAGATGTTACTACTTAATGAGAGCTTAAGGATGCGAGCGAGGCAGCCAAGTGAAGATGGGGAAAGACTCTTCTAAGTAGAGTATAGCACATGCGGATGTTACAAGGAAGAAAGAGAGCTTGGTTTAAGGACTAAAACAACATCAGTGTAGCTGGCACAAAGGGAACAAGGGGGAGACTTGCAGAAAATGAAGGTGCAGAAGTAGGCAGTCTTGGTGGAAAGCTGAACAAGGTTTGTGGAAAAATTTATAGTTTATCCAGCCTACTTGTCCATCATCAGATGAACAAGCAAAGCATTCTCTAGGATGGGAACCAATATTTAACCAGGGGAACCAGATCTGCCAGGTTAAATGTGTAATCAAACATTATTTAGAGCCCTCATTCTATCACTAAGGTCTGCCAAAGTTATCCTGAGCATATGTGGCAGCATGATAAGTGGGAGAAAAATGAATCTAGAATCAATTCAACAAATATTAACCAATGGATAGACATAAGGGTCAGAGTTGAGTAAAACTAAATTCCTGAATTCAAGGAGTGTACAGTTTTGTGTAGGAGAGAAACAACAAACTGTTAAAAAATGAGGTGATAGCCATTAAAGAGAGATGAAAAAATTCTTAGAAACAGAGACAGAAGATCCTGTTTGTGGGTCCTAAGGTTCACTCATTTACCATGTGAGCTGGGTCCTAAAAGATGGGTGTGAGTTCACTGGACAGAAAGAGATTCTGAAGACAGTATGGACTCTGGGAGAGCAGGAGAGAGTGTCTGCCAGCAGTTTGGCTTGGCTGGAGTGCCAGTGGGTAAGGGGTTGGAGAATACAGTGCTAGCAAAATAAACAGGAGTGAGAACACAGAGGTTTTTATCATATTTTTAGAAATTTTCTTGTGGGCAATGGGGAGCCTGGAGAGCTCCAGACCAGAAATTAGAAGAGCCAGACTTTGATGCTGACTTCATCAATTAATAACCAAGAGATCTTAAGCAATAATATAGATAACATTTGATATTCATTGAATAGTTAACATTTGGCAAGTACCATAATAAAGACACTGATGCTCAGATAATTTAAGGAACATTTCCAAGGTCACACAGCTACTTAGCTCCTTGTTCAAAAGCTGTGGATTATAAATGTCCGATCAACCATTTCCATAGCACAGTTGCAGGGATCAAATAAGATGATGCACCATTAGGGCCTGTAACATCCTATCTAAGTGCTTCACAAAAGCTATCTAGGAAGTGAGGCAGAAGGTTCAGAGCAGGAACGAAAGAGATCAGATCTTGTGGGTATCATGATGATTTAATAATGCAGACCAGGTCATCAGTGCCAATGTATTTCCTTATTTGCTTGATAGAGTTCATTAGAGAAATATGAAAATAATTTGGTCCCAGATGAGTACAGTTGTACAGTGTTTGCATTGTAAAGAAATGGCATTTAAGTACCTAATATGGGTTTTGTTTTAAATGATTTATTTTGATTATCTCTTCATCTTAAGACTAGTGGGCACTGTATACTATGGATTATCAGAAAGCAATTAATGATAATAAGGTGATGAATTAAGATGGCAGAAAATGAAATGAAAAGGCAATTATTTCTCATGACAGTTTTGAAGTGTCCTTTATAAAATACTCTGAACTTCAAGGTAGCAAAAATAGTTATTTCTGTGTAAGCAAGCATTCTCTGATACGTGCATTAAAACAAACTAAGGAATCTCTTTGTACCAAATATTTCAGTTTGTCCACTTTCCACCTCTCTTTGAAAAAATTAAGCATGACCAGGTCTCTTAAACATAAATCCTGAAAAGACAAGGTTTTAAAGCATATTTATAGAAATCAGGCAAAAGCATAGCAGACTCCTGGTTACTCATATGTAAACCCCGGTATTCATAGATAATCATACGTACCCGTCAGTACTCGGTACATATATGAGTTTGGATGGAATGAGGGTGTCCTGTGGGAGTACGCCTGAGTTTGCAGTTCCTCTCTGATAAAATATCAAGTAGCTGAATTATATATCCTCTATAATCCTGGGGAAATATTAACTGTGTACTTTGTTCTGTATGTGCCCAGGAATAACAAATGAGCAATATGCTAAAGAAGTTAATCTAGGAAAGGCACTTTAAACTTAAAAGAACTCAGTGATTCAAGCAAAGGATGGAGGAAAGCAGCAGCTTCCATCTGCTGTTGGGACAACTGATAAAATGTCTCAAATGTTTTACGATTGGCAACTGCAGAGATGTACTTTGCCAAGCATTTTTCTTCATAACCTGTAACCTCATGTATATTTTAATAAGAAATCTGAGATGCGTGTTTCTAATTCATTTACACTTAACTCATTAAAATTTAGTTTTGTAATAACTATCCTGGGCTTCACAGGCCTTTAAAAATCATTTGAGTCTTTTATCTTTGAAGCAGAAAATTCACATTTTTATCACCAATAAATGAAACTTTGCCCAGAAAATAGGAATTTGATTCTAAACTTTGTACTTAGGAAGTTCAGATTTGTCTGACAGTCAGGAAACCTAACTCTCAAATTCTTTTGATCTAAACAGAATGTTTTTCAACACTTCTTTTCTATGGTAAAATGTATAGCAAAATGAAAAGATATATCTGTTTTTATGGATTTATTTTATTCATTTTCAGTGCATGCATTCTAATCAGCAATATGCAACAGAACTTGCATGGAAAATCAGATTTTCCTCTTTTATCACTAAATAACGATGAGGCTGAACTAAACTGATTGGTGTCATTGTTATCAACAGGATCATCACGAAAAATCAGTTGCTGAGTTCAAATGTGCAAAGTTGGCTCTACCATAGCTAGCCTCAAGAAGCAGCTGCAAGAGTCTTGTGTGCGGGAGGAAAAGACCTTTCTAGAGGACTGCATTCCCTCTGTCATCTCGTCTATATCCCCTTCAGGCCAAGGACTTATTTTCCCTTTCTCTTCTTTTTGTTCCAAAGATGAAAAGTTGTTTATCCTGGCCAGTAATCTTGAATTCATTTAAAACCTCTAGGTATTCGCTTACTGTTTCTTCCCTCCCTTGGACTTCATTTCACTTTTAACCATGTTTAAGTGAGGAAATCCTCATGAAAATGTGCTACAAACAGTAAAATAAAGCTAAACCATTGTCTTTGAATGTCATTGCTTTTAACAGAGGCAGTAAAAGGAGTGGATAAGGTGATGGCTTATCTGGAGGTTGCTTTCAAATCCTACCTCTGACACTAATTCTGTGACCTTTGGCAAGTTATCTAACTATTCCGTATCTCAGTTCTTGCCAAAGGCATTATTGTGGTCCCTACTTCAAAGGGTTTTTAGAAGCATCATGTAAATTATTAACTATAAATCATTTAGGATAGTGCAAAAATGTCTGTTAGACAGTAAGAGTGCAATAAATATTTGCTAAATTATTATTAGAGTAAAATACAAACAAAATTAAGCATTTGATTATTTCTCATTCACTGTCAATTATTAACCTTTGGTGGCCGCCTTGTGCTATAGGCCTATCAGTTCTGTTTCACATGTTTCCAAACTTATCTTTTGAAAGACATTTTCTGATATTCTTTGCTCTTTTTCCAATAAGTAAAAATTTCCTTGAGAAAATAGGAATATAGTCCCAAACTTTGCACTTAGAATGTTCAAATTTATTTGAAAGTCGGGAAGCTAACACTCAAAATTTTCCAATTCTGAAGTTTAGTCTTCTAGGGTTTAGTTATTCTTAAAATTTAGTTCTAATCCTCAATATTCATCCCATTGTTCCGTGTGTGTGCATGCAAATACACATATATACTTATGCATTTTAAATCTAAGTTCACACAAGACTCACATTCATATTCACATTGATTTACTTTTATGTCTTCTCACTAGGGTCATTTGTAATTTTGCAAAGTCCTTTCAGAGTCTCTGGTGACATATTCATTCATTTAACCAATATTTATTGAGCACACGCCAGGCACTGTGCTAGACACTGAGGATAGAGTGACAGACAGCACAAAGTCCCTGACTTCAAAGGATGTACATTTTTGTGGAATAGACTTACAGATTATATACTAAATAAGACATTGCTTTGGAGCAAAGTAACGCAATATAGATTTCTGTAGTCAACCTTAAATTATCCATATGGATCTCTTCTCTCAACATTTTTGCCTTAAAACCTAGGGAATGCCAGTTATCTGACTATGCTTAGCACATCCTTCCCGGGTTATTAAAAACTCTAAGATGATTATATTTTCCCAAAGGTCTTGTCACGTCAACATCATTCACCAATTGGAGAAGGTACTAATTTCTTTCATTTCTTTCTTTCTCTGACTTCTTCAAGATTATATAGCAGGAGATATCAACTCTCTGCTGCAAGCATTTATCAACTTTCTGCTGTTAGCATCTGGTAAATTCTAGGGTGTACTAAGAAATTTATGTGGATGGCTTTATCCTCTCTTTTAGGACTGAACTGAGAAATATCCTTTGTTAGCTTTAGCAAAGTCCTGTCTGTCGGCTGACATAGTTTATGTGTGGGAAAAAGAGATCGGAGTTTCTACCACAACAGATTCTTTCTGCAGAAGGTTAGGTCACATTTTTTCATAGCTTTTACATTATATACTAAATATGGAAATTGTGTTGAAAGAAAAGTAAGGTAAGGAAAGGAATGTAAAACAATACCATGTTTTGTTTGGTTTTTTTTGTCGGCAACCTTTAGTGATTGTAGTTTCTAACAGACTTTTAGAAATATTTATTTTGAAGAATGATAATTTAGTACCAAAGACCATGTTTTCTTTGAATGTAAGTTCACTTTGGATGTGACAATCTATTAATAAAAGTTTTTCATTTTCATAATTCTGGAGTCAGGTTTTTTTGCATATTTATTTTATATACAATAAATCCATTTGAACAAAAGCATGCATTGAATGAGATTACATTTTCATTTTCTTAATGTTAAATGTTAGATAAAACTGTTAAGTTTATAATGAAACTGATTCTTTTCTTTGGGCTCAGGAGGGCACAATAGGAGCTCTCCTGCAGGACTAAGAAAATATTTCCTACAATCATGTCTTAAATTTATCCTCCCACTACTGAAATACACAGATTTTTCGTAATATCCTAGATAAAGGGGGAAACCTAAGGAGAAAACTTACAAATTTTCCTAGAGTCAATGGAATCACAGAGCAAAGATATTTCTGGCTTATAAGTCGATGTTGACAAATCATCTCTAGTTGATTAATTAAGGGGTCAATGCCATAGAAAATATGTGTGGCAATTTGATCTTGAAATATACGCTCTGGTCCCATAAGAAATGTGTAATGAAATATAAAAATTATTCAGTATATAAATTGGGTGGAAGAATTGCTGGCTTTATGGTAAGGTGGGAAGAAGTACACATACTTTTAGGAAAGGAGGTATAAAACACTGTGGCATCTATTTCTATTGATGGCAAATGTGCTTTCTCAGCCTACTACACCTCCTTTCCACTCAATAATGTACTACAAATTACAACCCATGCACTGCAAGATAGTATTACTTGTTTTTCCCTACTGTAGCCACAATGAGTACATGGAATAATAGAATCACAGAACCAGAAAAAAAAATGTGAGAGACATTCTTATCTAGACCCACAACTACAGGAACATGCACAAGTAAACTCTTTCAGATGAACAGCTTTATATTCTCTTCTTGAACCTGCCCATAACTAGAAATGCACAATCTTCCCTGGCAACTCATTCCAGCATTTGATCCCTGGACATTCCATCTAAAGGCACTTCCCCCTTCCTCCAATAACTCTATTCATGTTATATTTTGTCACCAGAACTTGGATGGTTTGAAATTGTGTTATTTATTGTTTACTTTTTTGTTGACGATCTCCCTCCATAGATGCAAGCTCTACTCTGTCTTGCTTAGTTCTCTAATAGTAGTTGACCCTTAACAGATACTCATTAAAAAGATGTTAAATTGATAGAAGGATGTTAAGAAGTTAGGATGTTAGGAAGGAAGGAAGAAAGATCAAAATGTTCTACCTTATGTCTAGCTGAAATACCTTCTGTTTTCAATTAAGCCCATCTCCTGTTGTTTAGTCTTTGACAGATAAGGGTAGCAAAGATACCACATTCTCCAACTAAAATCCCTCCATGTACTTGAAGAAAACTGTTTAGGACAGTTAGTGGGCAATAAATTTTACTTTACCCTTAATTCCTTTTAGAAGAAACAAAGGAAAAATTTACAAATAAATAAGATAAAACAAAGCTTTAATTGATGATGACAGAGAACTATGAGTTATTAGTTACAAAGAGCATGAAATTTCGCTGCTTAAAAGAGATTATTTTAAATAGGCAACAAATTCAAATACAAATTTAAAAAAAGAAAGGAAAAATCATTAGATGAAGAAAATGGTTCTAAGGGAAAATATGACAGAGAATAAATAGTGGTGGTGGGGAGTAGCTAATTACGACGTAAGTTCCAGGCAATATCAAGTTACCTGGACTGTCATTGACATTCATCCTTATGTTCTCCAGTTCTTAGCTATCTAAATTCCACATTTTAGCTTTGCAGAGTGAATAGCTTTGCAAGACCTGGATTCTTTCAAAAGGATATTTGATAGGGTAATGACTTTTATTACAAAAACACATTTACTTAGACTATTCCAGCCCAAGCAATAAGTGGAAATTTTCTCTCCCCAACATGTGTGTTTATTGGTGAGTAAGAAGCAGGTCCAAGAATGATTACGGATGAATGAACATGACAAAGTTCAATCATCTGAAGCAGAAATAAAATCATAAATCTGAGCAATGAAGTTTTCTCCTTGACAACCAAGAGGTGCATTCTCCTCTTTGCTTTGCTCTATATTTTCATTATGATGACAGGGATATGAACATATTGGCACACTCTTCTAAGGAAACATTTGAAAGATTTTATGCTGGTCTTTCATGTGTTATATTTATTTGGTAAGAAAAATTATCTGTAAAAATAGACATGGAGAAAATGAAGCATGTTTATATTAAAATGGGCAGGAAACTGGACAAAGTCATTTTGTCTTTGTATAAAGTTGTTGACAATTCCATTTATGGGATTAAGAAGGCAATGAGAAGAAAAATTTCCTTTCAGGAAAAAAGTTCAAAATCTTACCTGTGGGTACCATTTTTAAAAAACACTCTAAATTTGTAACAACTGTTTGGGGGAGGGGGCCATAAAATTACATATAGAGGACTTCTAATTATTTCATGGGGTTGAATGTGATGCCAAAATGGCATGTTTAAAGCTTAAGGAGAAGGATATGATAGAGGCAGAATCATAACAGGTTGGCTTTAATAATACTAGGGCTGGTTTTCCACTAAAAAGATGTCAATATAAGTGGAGTGGATGGGGATAAATGGGATGTGACTTGGTGGTGGTAGTAATAGAGGGCTTGGGGATGGGGATGAAGGTGGAAAGATTTCTGTAAAACCTTCTCTCCATACTCTTCCATGCTCTGTTAAATGATAAGAAAAATATCAACTTAACGATTCATTTCATTGGCTCCAAAATTTGAAAGCGATTTTAACGGTTACAAAATGGTTATTCATTCATTCATGTACCATATTTTTTACCGAGTTCCTGTGTGCCACAATCTACCGCACTAGATGTTAAGGATAAAATGGTGAACATTAACTTTTTGTTTTCCTTTCGTACAAGATGGAGATTAGAGTTTCCCTCCCTGCTTATCTCATAGACTTGGTTTGGAGTTCAAGTAAGATAGTACAACATATATAGTAATATATAATAATATGTAATGAGAATGGCAGCATTATCATATTTGGGGAAGGAAAATACTAGATTGAGAGAGTTTTTTCCTTACTGGCATGAAACCATGTTTTGTTGTAGAATAACACAGAGAGAGAATCAGAACAGTTGAAGGTAGGAGGGGTTGCTATTCAGTTAAGAGAGGGAAGCAACACTAAAACTGTGAGAGGAGAAACACTGGGAAAAAAAGTTTCCTTTACAATTTTGTTTGCTGCAAACTCCTTCCTTGCTTGAGCCTATAACATTCGCGAGCTGCATCATTTGCAGCGGGTTTTAGTTTAGTGTTTAAACTTCAGTCTGTCGTGTATCAACTTCACATTTTTGCCATATCCACTTCTAACTTTTAGTAATATTTAATATTTTTCTTTAAATCAACAACTTTTTAAATATCAAATATTGTGAATACATTTAAAAATGCATTCCTTTAAAGAGGAAATCAATACCACTTGCTATAATAAAAGACAGATATAAAACCCTATGAAATTAAAACAAAATCATTTTATTTAATTCTAGGTAGGTGCCATTGTCAGGCCAGAGTCCTGAGCCTGAGGCCAAAGAGTTTGCTCTTTCTTTGCTAATAAGGGTGATTAATGAGTAAGTGCTAAAGAAATGTTACAGATACGCTAGCACCAAATTGAGAATTTCTCTTTGAGACAATCAGAAGGCTGGCAAATACTGAAAAGGTGCAAAAGGATTAACTTGCTTACTCAGTGATACAATATGATTTAATGGTATCTCCTATACCAGCTCAAATGTCTTGCAGAGGTCAATACCATATCACACAAAGTCCTGGTATAGCTGGTCTGAATTGTATGATTTTAGATCTAACTACACCTCTATATTCTTCTTTTTCTATTTCAATAGAATGATCAGTGAACTCTATTACACAGTTGCAAAGCATTTTCTAAGAAGTTGTGTTTTTTTTTTCTGTATGCTGAATTCTCAAATTGTTGTTCATTCCACTAGTATCACTGTGATTATTTAGAAGGTAGAATAACGGGCTTTAAGAGGCTAAAGAATTTATCCAGAACCAAGCTTAGCACACCCCCTCTATAGACGTTGGAGGAGGAGGCAAAACTTCTAAATATGCTAGCAATGTCTTGCACAAGAACATATGGTAAATTAGTGGGCAGAACAAAATGATCTCTAGGGACCTGATCTTACGTTTTCTGACCAGAAGATCATAGTCCTTTCTCATAGATAAGAAACCTCAAGCCTCAAACCAATGAAACATAACTGAGAAAATGGCCCCATAGGACTTACCTCCTGTTAGCATGAGGGCACATTTGCACATACAGTTGTCGTTATCAGCATCTTTAGTGCTGAAATCAGCACCGTGTAAGATCAGGCTGCTCTGTTTTCCTGCTGTCCCAGTGTGACCCTTTAAATACAACCTGAAGTTAAAAAAAAAAAAAAAAAAAAAAAAGATAAGCCATTCAACAGAACAACAGAACCCAGAAGACCGGTTTGCTGAATGTTTACCTTTTTCATCATTTTCTCCTTTCTTTGCATTCAGCCCTTCCAACAAACTGCTACAAGACCCAAGCTCTCTGAATGAAAAGAAAGAAGGAAGGAGGGAAGGAAGGAGAGTGGGAGAAAAGGATGGAGGGAGGGAGGGAGGATGGAAGGAAGGAAGAAAGGAAAGAAAGACTCCAAATTACAGATAGGTTGTGTGCTTGGTGTTTATTTCATTATGCATATTCAAACTCATTATCAATTGAGTGTCATACTCAACTGAGTTCCCTGATAATCCAGGATTCACAAAAGGAAAATGGGTTTATTTTTTACTACAAGCATTAATCTCTAAACAAAAAATGCCTTGTGGAGTAGCACTAGGGCATAACATTGTGTTAATACTGAATACTGATGATGCAGTAAATATTATTATTAATAGCAATACGAATAATTCTCATTGACTGAGGACTTGCTCTGTGCCAAGTACTCTGCTAAGTGCTTTCCAGCTGTTATTTAATTTTTATATTAAATATGTGATCCAGGTATTAATATCCCAATTTTGCATACTAAGTCTTAGAGAGGCTAAGTTAGCTGTGTTTGACTTTAAAATCCAAGCTGTCAATCATTATGTAATTCCCTGGACAAATGTTTGTTGAGCACATACTATATACTGGAAATGGTTCCAAGCACTTAAGATATATCAACAAACAAAACAGACAAAAAGCCATGCCCTTGAGGGGCTTACATTCTAGTGGTATCCCTAAAATTATGTTCAAAATCCCAACTGTTGAACCTCCAATACAGCATTCTTCAAAGAACATACCTTACTCTCTAGAAACATTTCTTATGTAAAATTTACATTAACCTAGATCAGGGGCTCTCCAACAGCTGTATATACAGCAAATCATCTGGTCATTTGTAAAAAAGGCCAATTCACTAGGCCTTGGAATTGTGTTTTCAACTAGCATCTCAGATTACTCTTTGCAGACTTTCAAGAAGAATATTGGTCTAGGATTCAAAAACTAGTGGACAAATCACAATAGTTGCCTAATGTAATTCCCTGATGTCTGCTCATTTCCTATTGATCCTACATGATGCTTTCCTATCCATCTGGACACTTTGAACTAATGCAAGCTTGCTAGGTCCTTCACTGGCTCCTCAGGGCTCAGAATAGCTAAACTAAGGTTGTCAGTAGTGTCAGTTTGATACTCAAGGTCTTCTCTGATTGAGACTCTACCTGTCTCTCTAACTCCACCTAACATGCTCCTCTCTTCTCATTCACCAAAATCATCTAGCAATATTCCCATCAAATCCATGCATGTTACCACTTCTGTGCCTTAGTCTTATAATGAATCCCATCCACTCACAGTATAGTTAATGGGTGATTAATATCTCTGTATGAGTGAGACACTATTAGGAGCTAGGCCAGCTCTGAACAAAATTATTATTAAACAGAAATAATAAAGATCAATTAATATTTGGATATATATATACATATTTCCATATATGCTTGTGCTTGCACCTAAGTATGTCCCATTATTATCTTGTGAGGTTGATATTATTTTTAGCAAATAACAGTACTGTCGTATGCTTGTGCCAAAATATGTAACAAATATTCTGCAGAGATTTTTGAGCCAAAGCAAATATACAATTAAACTCTACTCAAGTTTTGCTGGTTTCAAGGATCAATAGAACTTGTAGTTAACAGTAGGCTGAAGGAAGCTACTAATGCTTAATTATCACATACAAACTTATATTTTAAAACTCTGAGAGGCAGGCTAAAAGTCACTGGTGATGCAAAATTGTAGAATTTTTAAGTGCAGATTCACATTTTAGGTTGCAGGCAGCTCGCATGGAGGTGGGTTTCACCAGGGGAAGGTAAGGTGAGAGGTCATCAATGGGAGTCCTGGGACACGTTACCTGGGTGAATTCCCCACCTTCCAGATCTGGTCTGAAGTTTTTATTTGATTACTTTTTCAGCCCCTCAGAGACAGACACACAATCATGAAACTAAGAAAGATTTTTGTCAGTTTTCTACTTAGAGTAAAAATAGGGACATTGTGGGGGCCCAGTCTTATGGTCTCTTTAGACAAAATTTCACACAGGAAGCCAAATTATAATCAGAAAGTTGCTTGTTTGGTGAACACAGAATCAGAGCCAGAGGAAGAAGAGGAATGATTCCAAAATTAAGTAGCTGTTACTCTGCTGGCCTGAAATCTCCCACTCCACTGGGACTGGGTGAGTTTAGCCCACGGGTACTCTTAGATGAGCGACGCTAAACTAATTCCAACTCTGATTCTTGGCTTCTCTATGATTTGTGATGACTGTCCTTATTGACTTAAGGTAAGTCAATACCATTTTTCTTGCAGTACCTTTAAGCTCGCTAATGGGGATGTACTTTCCAGGACACTATGATTTTCTACACTCTTTTACAGGTAAATCAGCACAAATGCTGAGCTGACATTAAGTGAGTGACTGTTAAGTGCTGGATATAGTTTATACTTTTATCCTTTCACATGAAGGTTATAGTTTAAACCTCATAGTTTATAATAATTTCTTTGTGTTACCAAGGCGATAGGAATGCACAATTATAAATTTGGAAAGTAGAGGAAAGCAAAAAGAAGAAAATAAAAAGCAACCCAAATCTCATCTCTGAATGTAACTACTCTTAGTATTATTGTTTATATACATTTAGTCTTTCCCTTGTTTTCCCCCCTACAAGTAGAAAATATTATTTATTTTAAAGTAAACATGTAATATCTGATCACATTCATATAAAAGTTTTGAACAATGCACATAAAGTTTTTGCCCACAGGCCCACCTCATCTACCTTTCTAGAAGTAATTGCTTATGCCAGTTTTGTACCCTTCAAAACAGTTTCTCCTCATGTATAAATACAAATGAAATCATAAATTTTTATAGCATGCTTTTCATATATAATTTTATAACCTTTTTTCCACTCCATTACATCTTCTTCTCCAACATCATTTGCACATTGATCAATGACTATATCATCAATTGTCACAAGTTTAAGTGTGCCTTCATGTGGCTCTAAATATGTATGCAAGTATATATGTTAGGGTTAGAATAAAGTGTAGAATAAACATCTATGGTGTGTTTTGTTGACCTTCACCTCTATGGACATCATCAATGACATATGTTAAGGTCTGTGAGTAAAAACAGACATTTTTCTGGAGCCATTTAATCAAGATTTGAAGGTCAGCTTTCTAGTCCTGGCAGCTCTTCTCTGAATTATTGCAGAAGTCTTACAACTGGTCCCACTGCCTTGAGTCTTGCTCCTTCCCCTTCCCCCTAAAATCCATGCTCCATGTGGTTCATTCAAAAACATGCATCTCATCATTTCTCTACTCTGGTTGAAATCCCTCAGTTATTCTCCCAACACATGAAAGATCCAAATTCCTTATTGAGGTTTTCAAGGACTTTGAAGATCTAGCCCTGGTCTTCTTTCTCTCATGCCACCCTCACCCCCACACCTCCTATCTCTTGTTATTTTCTGGACATGTGCATAATGCTCCAGACTTACCAATCACTTGTTCCTTGAAAGCATCACACTCTCATTTCTCTGTATATCTGCATGTGCTTCCCCTCTTCCTGGAAGGCCCTTTCCTGGAAAGCCTTTCCAGCTGCTGAACTCTTCCTCATCCTTTAAGATTCATTTCAGGTACAAGCTCAAAGGACATCAGATGGATATCTTTACAATGAAACTTATTGTGTGTATTTTAGCTATCTTTTTATTTGTCTTCTCCCATAATAAACTGTGAACTCCTTGAGGCATCAGCTGTGTCTTACTCAACTTTGAATCACCAGAATCTAGAACAGTGTTTGATAGAGGATGAGCTCAATGTTCACTGAATAAATGAATGCTGGGTGTGAATGAATGATGGGTGTAGTTAATTTTCAGTAGGGTAAAGGTAGCAAGTAAAAGCAAACCCAAATATCAATAAGCCTAATAACCAAAATACACCTGGCCCATGTTTTCAGAGGGATAGATTTTGCATCTCATTTAGCTAGGTAGTCAAGATCCCACTTCCTTGCCAACCAACTCAAATAATTAAAAAATATATATACATACACACATATACACACTTGTACACCCTTCTTGATCTTATTTCCAGTTCTGTTTTTGTTCTCATTTTCTCGGCGACTCCAGGATATGAAAACATGTTCGATATATTATACAGATAGAATAAAGAAAGTAAGGCTATGTCTTAATTTTTATTATTTCTTATGTTTTATTGAATGGCTTATTTGTATTATGTGCATAGCCAGCTGATATCAGAGAATACATTCGAAATAAAAACATGCTTAAGGTAAATCCTTCAGCTAAAATTGTTTTGAAAAAGAAACAAAGAAAAAGCCTAATAAGGTGTAAAATATTTCCTTAAGGTCCTGCCCAGATTAGGAATCTTTAAAACAAAAAGCAGAAGTGGAGGGGCCAGCCCAGTTGCATAGCGGTTAAGTTTGCGCACTCTGCTTCAGCGGCCCGGGGTTCGCAGGTTCGGATCCTGGGCATGGACTGACGCACCACTTGTCAAGCCATGATGTGGCAGTGTCCCATACAAAGTAGAGGAAGATGGGCTTGGATGTTAGCCCAGGGCCAATCTTCCTCAGCAAAAAGAGGAGGACTGACAACGGATGTTAGCTCAGGGCTAGTCTTCCTCACACACACACACACACACACACACACACACACACACACACAAAGCAGAAGTGGAAGAGTCCCAAGATAGTGCAATGTAAACATTGGGACATATTGGTTGCAATAATTTAAAAGTAGAAGTGAGGGGTGAGAGAAATGGGCAAAGGTAGTCAAAAGGTACAAAGTTTCAATTATAAATAAATAAGACCTGGGATGTAATGTACAGCATGGAAACTATAGCTAATAATACCATACTGTATATTTGAAAGTTGGTAAGAGAGTAGATTTTTTAAAAGTTCTCATCAGAAGAAAAAACATTGTGTGGTGACAGAGGTTAGCTCGACTTATTGTGGTGATCATTTTGCAATAGATACATATATTAAATCATTATGTTGTACACCTGAAACTGTGTACATGTCAATTGTATCTCAATAAAAAATAAAAGAAGAGATCAATATTTTGAGGAATAGTGGATTTTTCACTGTATAAGACTGAGTAGAACTTGTAATTTATATACAGTTGTATTCCTCCCCCTATGGCTATATGCTTAGCATGTCACAGGGGTGCTGCTTATGCTCTTCCAAGGAGGAGACACCCCACTGACAGTTTTTCTCTTGCACTGGGAAACAGAGATGGCATTTGATAAAAAATTTTTTCTTAACACTATTTTAGGAAACTTACAAATGAGGACAACTATGCTTCTATGGAATCCCACAAGGATTCTGGGAGTAACTGTGTAGTCAAGGATAGATCCTCTGCACAGTAAATGGGCTCACTCTTTCTTAGCAGCTATTTAGCTAGCACAGAATAGCAA
This sequence comes from Tapirus indicus, assembly GCA_031878705.1. Taxonomy (NCBI): domain Eukaryota; kingdom Metazoa; phylum Chordata; class Mammalia; order Perissodactyla; family Tapiridae; genus Tapirus; species Tapirus indicus. The sequence continues at coordinate 31,633,831 of CM062935.1, read as the reverse complement.
TTATTGACCCAAAGGCAACCACTGTAGTTGGTTATCTGATACAGGCAAACTAAGGGTTGGCGATTTACTAAAGCCACGTATGTTTTCTAATTAGATAAGAAAATTTATTTGAATTGAGGCTCAAACAGAATATTTAGGTGGTTCTTTTTAATAGTGGTTCTGGCTAATTTCTGAAGTCTTTATGTACAATTAACTATTCACAGCTTTCTCTATTCTGTTAATGGAACCTCACTTTACAAAGGAAAAGTCAATATATAGAAGCATCAGAGATAGCTTTGCATCTAACTATGGTGAAAGGGAACTTGAAGTGTGAGTCTGTAGAGAGCACACTTCCCCCAAAATAATACTACGGGAATCCTGGACATTTCTTTCTTATGTTCAGCCAGTGTAGATGCGGCTTACATGAAGGATGATGTGTTAGGAGATAAAAACCAAATGTTATTCCAGAGCAAAGCATCTGGCTTATGGACAGAAATATGGAAGATGCCAAAAAAAGAAAAAGAAAAAAAGCAACAACCCGAAAATAACAACACAAAAACTTCAAATAATACAATTAGATGTGACCAAAAAGGCAGCCACAAAGTAAAATCATGGTATTCATTCTTTTAAACTCACTTTTCCTAATTATGGTGGGGGGGAAGCATTTATGAATACCATTTGGTTGGTGACTACAAAAATGTCAGCATACTGATTTTTTCAATTAGCATCTTATGGGAAAATGAACCAGATACATGCACACTGAAATTGGTCATGAATCTGTAGCCATCCTCGATGCATCTATAGTTACCCCTTTTCTTTCACTTACTGAAATTTCAATAACTAGAAAAACTAAATCATATTTCTTAATGAATGTAGGATAATAGTGTGTTCTAGTATGGAAGAACAGGCTTCAAAATATACCTATGTATCATACAAGTGATTCTATAGCTTTCTTTTCTTTAAAATAGGCAGCCCAACCTCACGCATAGAGTTTCTTACTAATTTTGTCTACTTATGAGATTGCCGTACTTCTGACATTTTTACATCTTCACTGTATTCAGAGGGGCAAGAATCTCTTTCATTATCCAAGGCAGTGGGAGCTGTGTGTATGACAAATTGAAGTTTGGCCCTGGCTCTTCCAAACAGTAGACAGACTCTCAGATATCTGAACTTTAAGGTCTTACATACTGACAAGCTGAGCAGATTTTTATTTTGGCTCTGAGCTCTCTCCCTGCCACCATATGGAACTAGTTTGTCTTTCTCACAATCACTTGAAGAAAATGCAAAATGACCCCCATGGTTCTCTTTCACTGCCTGGTAGCAATGACTCAATCTGACAGAGGTTCCTAACAGGTCTAAGTCCCCTGGTTGCTGCTCAAGGGCTGTCTGTTTTAACCATCCTCCCCCATCTACCTTTGCCCTATTAGAAAGGCTGGGCACCATCATCAGAGCACGTCTTTTAGCATTGAGTTTAAATGATACAGTTGGCATCTTCTGCTGAAAATAAAGACAATATTTCTCTTGTCAATCTACATATAGAGAAAACAGTGTTTGCCTTACTGTAGATTTCTAGCAAGATTAGGCATTTGTTTGGCATTACACTGTCATTGGAAGCTATACAAATAATTAGTATTGTAGTGAAAAGGGCAAGGGAAAAATTCAGGAGATGCTAACCTGCTTAAAAAGTTTAGTGGACGAGATTAGCTTTGGAGGCTGTGGAGGTCGTGGACTTTTGGAGAGGGATGAGGAGGATATTTTCAATAAAAGAGTTGTGAAATTCATGGCACAAGTGAGTTTTGAGGTTATCTAACATAAAAAGAAGATAAGAAAGGGGATTCCATCAGTCATTTGAATGTGTTGGGAGCATCAAGTGAAAAGACAGACAATGAACTTATTTGTACACTAATCATTTAAGAGAGATTTTTACTCCTCTTTTTTGTATTAGTATTTGAAACTCAAATTCTTTAAGTTTTCATAAAATGCCCCTTTTTTTAAATATATAGAGCTCTACAGTGGAAAATAGTAAGCTTGGAAGCTTTGAGATAAAGAGGAGAACATTTATCTTAGCACAAGGGGAGAGGTGAGCCCTATTTTAGACTTTGCTAATATAGTGAAATCATCTCTAGATAAATAATATTTTCTAATTTTTTTCAAAATATCTTTGAGATAAACATTTTATCCTCTTTAGTTCAGAATTGTCCAAGTGTACCCTGTGCTTTTAAATGACAAAAGTTTTACCAAACCGATTCCTTTCTCCCTACCTTCACAAGTCTAAAATCAACCATCCTTCAAGACAAGCCCAAATATTATACAGGAAGTCTTCTCTCTTCTTTCTCTTCTAAATTGTCATTGCACAGATAAATTGCTTTTCTTGTGGCACTTCTTATTTTGCCTATTGTAGCTTTTTTATTTATATATGTGCCTTTTCTTCCTCACCAGACTGTAAGCTCCTAATGAGAACTGTTCAAGTCTTAGCCATCTTTATAAACTCCATAAACTATATACATAAGAGTCATTCAACAAATATTTATTGAGTTGATTATGAACTAAGGTTCAAGTTGTTTAGAATTAAGTTTCATTCATCTCAAGAGATGGTTTATATGTACTAACGTTTTAACTCTAATAATACAACTGTGTTTTACAATTCAAGCCCCATGGGCATTTTTTTTTTCTGATTTGAAATTTATCCAATATTAATGACCTAATCATACTGGGGCACTGTTATAATGAGGATGGAATTAGTTTGTGGCTGCCAATAGACATTTGAAGAAATAGATCATGGAATAACCCATTAAAGTAAATACCAGAGTCCGTATGAGAAATGAGATCATCAAGTTTTACAAAGGGACCTATATCTATACATGTGTCCATTCTATTGCATAACTCCCCCTGGAACCTGGGCATTCATTTTAGAAATCTGTTTCAATTGCTTTATCTTCTTTGTTAGAAGAAAGAGGCTTTGTTTTCCAATGTTGGATCTTAGGACTGTGATCTCTGTTGGAGGAGGCTCTACTAAGTCTGTGCCATTATGTGCAACACTGTTTCTCACATGTTGGAGATATATTCGTTACTCCATTGTCCATAAGTGAACAGAACTGTTTAATTATTTGCAAGAGGCTGTCAATGAGTATGTGACAAAAAAGACAGAAAAATACACGATACAAATTCAGTGCACCTACGGAAAAAATGAGTGAATATATGCTTATGACAGACAGTTGTATGACAATGACCTACACACATAGATATAAATCTGTAAGTAGAAATAAGGTTCAAAAGAAGTTTCAAAAAAAAAAAAAAAAAGAGTGGTGGGAGTAGGAAGATTACAAGACCTAATAATGTACAGTTTGACTAATCAAGACTTAAGGATATGATAGAGATTTATAGGTACCTAAAAAGACATAAAGATCAAGCAGACATAGGTGGTTTGGTACAAAATAAGCATGATGAAGAAAATAACTGACAATAAAGTCATTAACCAAAATTCTTCCTTCTTTCCTTTCTCTCCCCACAAAAATAAATAAATAAAACATTAGCTTCTGAAAAGTAAGACTGTCACGTACACTTGTGTCTTGAGAGAGTATAAAACAGAACAGAGTTTGGAGCTTAGTTGTTAATTGTCTGGGTTTGCAAACTAGCTCTTATCCTTTCAGATCCTCAGTTGCCTTGTCTGTAAAATGGTTCTAATCATAGTAATGTCCTTCTAATATTGTCATGAAGATTAAATGAGGTAGTACATACAAAGTCCTTAAAAAGACTGTCACATGTATAGTAAGTACTTGATGAATATTAATAAAAAATCAAAGAAACCAAACTTCCCTAACCAATAACTATAAAATACACAGAAGCTCAGTAAACATGAGTTTTATAAGTCTAAATTAAACAAGTATAAATGAATATGTATAAATGTAAATAAAGGATCAATTTTCTCACATCCATAAGGCCTCATTTCCTTTGAAATTTTTTTCTCACTATATGTAGAGCAAACAGAATATTAAGCACAAAGCACAAGAAACCAAAGAGTTGCTTTGCTGACTGACAACCTAGTTTAAGGTCTACACTATTTTGAACCCAGATGCCTCAATAATGATCTTTTAATTCAAATATTTATTCTTTAATAATTTAAAATTCCAATCTTTTGAGAATCCTACATTTTTCTTGCTGTATAATAGGTTGCTTTATTGGCTGAATCCAGCACATGGTTTTTTTTTCCCTTTCTTTACCCATAATCAACACTGGGAAAAATCCCCGAAAAGATCACCCATGCCAACTTACCATTTAATTCTCATCTCTACTTCCTGAAAGCTTTTTTTAAAAAATTACATTCAGTCCTCCTTAACTGGTGTCATTTGTTCTCAGATGGAATTGGATCATTGGGGAATCACCAGAATTTGTGTATATTAACCTAACCATCATGCTGAGAAGGAATACATCATCTTCTTTGCTTCTTAAGCCTCAGACGCCCCGAGGTAGATACGTTTTTACCTTTGAACGTGTTTAGTGGAAGCTGTGCAAGTGTGAAAAATGCTTGAGAGAGTGAGGGTCATGGGAATCTGTGCTATGATTACGAAAGATAAATTTCTAGAGTTACAGAAAACCTCAGCCCAAATAAGAGAAACTTTAGAAAATCCAGTTTCACTTATTCTCAGATTCTATTATGATTTTTTTATATTTATATTCCATCATACATACATAAATTGTAAACTAATTATTCATCTATTTGACAATATACACTTTCTTTTTTTTTGCTGGGGAAGATTAGCCCTGAGTTAACATCTGTTGCCAATCCTCCTCTTTTTGCTGAGAAAGACTGGCCCTGGGCTAACATCTGTGCCCATCTTCCTCTACTTTATATGTGGGACACCTGCCACAGCATGGCTTGATAAGCGGTGTATAGGTCCATACCTGGCATCTGAACCTGAGAACTTGGAGACACCAAAGCAGAGCATGCAAACTCAACCACTATGCCACCAACTTGGCCCCTGCCAATATACATTTTAATGTCTCTCCCTTAACTTACAAGTATTAATATAATGTAGAACTTTGATAAAAATGAGTTTAACAACCACCCATGTCTTCCCAAGCTCTTGACACAGGGAACATTATTACCAGTGACTCCTGTTTCAAAACCACAGTAAAATACAGTTCTCAGTGTGTCTCAATGACATGAAGATTGAATACATTCAGAACTCATGATAAATTCTTCCTCCAAAAAAATAGCAAACTCACACACTGTTATCTCTGAGTGCCTTTGCATAACACAGAGAGAGTACGCTCTTTTTTTTTAAAAAAAAGGTATTTTCATGAAATCTGTGACAATGAAACCACACTTCCCAAGTTCAGAAATACACACTGTAGTGATTCGGTTTTTTGTTAAAAAAAAAATTAAGTTCTTTGAGTATTCCTCCCCTTTACTAAGAATACATTAAAAAAAAAAATGAGTGCCAAAGTGAATTACATGGCTCTTAGACCCCTAAAAACTAAACTAAAAACACAAACTGTCCCTTAAACATATTTCAATTCCCTTGGCATCAAATGTGGCCAATAGAGTCAGCTCTGAGTGAGCAGTTCACTGACCAGACCCTCTTCTGGTGCCTGAAAGACCAGGCCAAGGGCCATCTCAGAGAGTTTATGGGTTTGCTTTTTAGCAAAAATTAAGTCAGGACCTTGTAAAACTTGTGATTGAAATTGGTGAATTTTAGTATAAACAAGTTCAAGGGAGGTAGGTTTGTTCTCATTTTTATTTCTGATTAAAGAGCAGCAAGAAACTTTGTTTGCAGCATCCCCTAAGGGAAAACAGAGAGAGAGAGAGGAAAGGGTGAGTAGAATGTTGAAAACCATTGAGGGGCATTATCTGAGGTTTTTTTGCAAAGAGGAAATACTTTCTCTTGTTGTACTTGGACAATGTGTTGCTATAAGTTCTGCAAATAAGGCTCCAGCGTGCATAAGCAGATTCTTCCGTTGACCAAAATCATCAGTGTGCTTATTTCTCTCCACAATTAGTATAAGATAAGGCCCAAACTCCTTATCATGTAATATGGCCCTCCTGTTTTCTGTAGCACAGTGATTCCCTATATATAAGATACTTGCTATTCTCTAACTTTTCTCCTTCTGCCGCCATCCTCCATGCCTCATGAACACTTGCTCAAAGCTCACAAATCTCCAAAGATTTCCCCTATGAAGCCATTGCTGGTCCCCCTCAATATCCTCCAATGTACCCCATCCATCCTCAATCCCAGGCAAATTGTCCACTTTTCTTTAGTGCCCAACTATAGCCTAATTTCAAGGGTTCTTACTGTGGAGCTGAATCACAAACAAATGTAAGCAATTTTGTGTTTGTTCCTTTATTCAGGGAGAAGATCCATAGCTCCATCATCATTTTATTTTATTTTTGCTGGGGAAGATTTACCCGGAGCTAACATCTGTGACCAATCTTCCTCTATTTTTGTATGTGAGCCACCACCACAGCACGGCCACTGATGAGTGGTGTATATCTTCGCACAGGAATCAAACCTGGGCCACTGAAGCAGAGCATGCCAAGCTTAACTACTAGGCCACCGGGGCTGCCCTCAAATTTTTAAAATGGTCTATGATTCTTTGATGAAAAAACAAAAGACAAAACAAAAAAAAAACAGATATGCTAAAACATACTGCAGCTGAAACTTTTGTTTTATGCCAACTATCTTATGTTTTCTTTCTTCTCCTAAACTATTAGCCCCACAAGAGCAGCAAGCATGGTGTCTCCTTTTAGTGTCATTAAAGTGTTTTTTCTGCATTAGCATCACCTAGGGGTACTTGGTAGGACTGAACTACATAGGTCCTATCCAAGGATCAGAAACTCTGGATATAAACACTATAAACAAACACCCTAGTTGACTATATGCACACTCAAGTTTGAAAAGAACTGAGTAGTGTCAGGGAAATAATAGCAAAACGATAATTGCTTGGTGGTTGGCTGGCTGGATAAAGGAATGAATGCAGACTGATTTCAAAAGAATTATCACGACTTTTAAGAAAGCTTAGTGAAGTTATGTAGATTAAAGCAAAACTATATCCAATTAAGAGAGAAATAAGATAATTATGGATACTGGACAACTACATATTTAATTATTATTAAATAACAATAATTAACAAGCCAAGAAAATATTGAGTTAATGTCTCTCTAATTCTCAGCATATCTTCTAGGTTAGGGGATGTTAAAGAAGCATACAGTCTCAGCAGAAGATATAATTCTTCTGCTAAGAACACTAGGTGTACTTTAAAAAGCAGATTATAAAGATTTGGCCTAGTGTCATAGTGGTCAAGTTTGCATGCTCTGCTTCAGCGGCCTGGGGTCCATGGGTTTGGATCCCGGGCAACGGGCTTACACATCATTCATCAAGCCATGCTGTGGAGGCATCCCACGTACAAAAAGAGAAAGATTGGCAACAGATCGGCCCTGAGTTAACATCTGCTGCCAATCTTCCTCACCAAAAAAAAAAAATCAGATTATAAATAGGTGCAAACTACTCATTTGATCTTTAATTGCATCTATTATTATTATTTTGTGTGTGTGTGTGTGTGTGTGTGTGTGTGTGTATGTGAGGAAGACCAGCCCTGAGGTAACATCCGTTGCCAATCCTCCTCTTTTTTGCTGAGGAAGACTGGCCCTGGGCTAACATCCGTGCCTATCTTCCTCTACTTTTTTTATATGGGACTCTGCCACGGCATGGCTGACAAGCAGTGTGTCAGAGGGCGCCTGGGATCGGAACCCAGGAACCCCGGGCTGCCAAAGGGCGAACTAAACCACTGAGCCACCAGGCGGCCCTGCATCTATTATTATTAAAGCATAGTTCATTAAAATAATTATTTTATAACAATGATGCGAATTCCAATTGCTTACATAATAACTTCTGATCTTCAGATCTGGAAAATTCTCTCTGGAATTGATCATGAGGGTATGTTAGAGAAAGAAAGTTGTTTTTCATTTGTAGCCTAAAATGAATAAGACTAAAATTATTCTTTATCCAGCTGTTTAGTCGAGCTTCTAACTGAGGCAGTTAATAAAACAGCACTTTTGATTCTTTCAATAGAGAATGAGCAGACCAGCATAAACATTGGCATTTGTGACATTAGCACCAAGAGACATATTTAAGCACTTTGCAAATATTTGGCATGGAGTAAATGGTCAATTGATATTAAAGTTGAATGTTATGATGCTACTACCAATATAGGTTTGTAGCTGATGCATTTAATGTTGATATTTGTTGATACATGGCATAATTATTAGAAATGGTTTTATGATGTTTATGGTTGAAATGGGTAAAGGCTCTTATAAAAGATATAAATCATCTAGAGAGAAAAACGTACTGTCTAAGTTACAGGGTAATCAATATTTTATATTGTCATTTTCACAATTTTGAAATTTTTACTCAAAAAATATAATTAACTAAATCTTATACTTTCTGATAAGCTCTCAGTTATTCACCCATGATGAGTTCTATAAAATCAAAGTTTACTGTCACCTAATCGCAGCTATCAAAACTGCAGGCAAAGTTACTTAGTCCTTGTCACCCACAAACTACTTATCAGTGACAGCAACATAGCATCCTTTTCCAGGATCCGTCAGCCTAGAAAATAAGGTATGTTGTGTAGCTATTTTATTTCATTTGTTTGGCATCATGCCATATAGAAATTCTTGCATATCTTTTGCAGGTAAAGAAAACAAACAGAAGAGCCTACAGTTGACTAGATCAGGCAAATGAATCTCATCCAAGCAACAATCCAAGAAACTAAAGAACATAACATTTTATCAAAAGTCTTACATTAAAACTGTCCTATACCACCATTCTATACCATAAACTTCTAAGGGCAGGAATTTTGTCTTGGTCTTTGAATTTCCAGCACCTAGATCAATAATTGACAGTTAGTAGTCAGCTGTGTTTGTTGGATGCACAAAAATATCTTTGTTAATATGTCTTTCATGTATTTATTAGAAAGTTCTTCCTTTCCAGATACATGTCAAGCATGTGGAGAGGTCCCTGACCTCCGAGAGATGGCAGCCTAATAGCAGGGAGTAACCAATTACAGCCCAGTGTGATAAGGACTCCGATAAAGATATGGACAGAGCACAGGTAGAGCACATAGAAGGAGCTCCTCACCCAGTTGAAAAAGTGGAGCTAAATAGACTAGAGCTAAGACTTAAAGGATAAAGAAAATCAAGTCGTAAAAGAGGTTAAGCTATTGAAAGATAGAGGTTGAGTTCTGTGGGTTTGGTTTCACCCATAGCATCTTGCACATTGTTGTTGCTAATATTTATTGAACAGAGTAATCAAAACATTGAGTGAAAAAAAGAAATTGATTGGGATGTGAGAGAAGACCATTTCAGACGGGCTGCCCTCAGAGGCTATCACCAGTGGCCAGTCCTAAGTCTCCCACATATTACTAGTTGTCTGGCTCTCCTCTTTGCTCTTAGCATCATGATTTGTCATTACCCCCTTACACTCTATGCTTAAGCAATACCTAACTACTTGCAGTTCGCCTAACAAGACACGCTGGGTCTCACCTATGAGCCTTCACATATGCTATTACTTCTTCTATCGCCAACTTTGAACTATTTCTCCAGCGAATTCCAATTTGCCATTTTTAGGCCACCCCTTGGAAGTTTTTCCAACCTCCCCAAATGGGTTATGTTTCCCTATTCATGCCACATTTATCTTTATTAGTAAACTCACTGTGTTCATGGCATTGTAATTGCCTGTTGGTCTGTCCACTACCCACCCCTGGTGGGCAACACCAGAAGGACCACCAGCAGTGGGATCACAGGACATCTCCCTAGGCTATTTCCTGATTCTAGCAACTTTTGCCAATCTATAAGTTTCCAGGACAGCAGTTGTCTGAGTCCCAGCATTACTCATTCTGGAGCAGGAATCCTCTGGGAATCCTTAAACCTAACAGCACTGAGGCATTTGTTTTTGTCGGCTTGGAAAAATCCAAGACTCTAGAAATTGACATTGATCTGCATTAAAGTCAAGAGATTTTCCTGACCCTTAGAAGACCTGAAGAAGATACAAAGTGTGTTGTAAGACCATGCCTTTTCCTCTTGAATATTTTATCTCAGTTAAGAAGTACAAAATACAAATTTTGTTGAATAAAACAATTGCTTCTCTGTTTTAGGAAATAACCACAACAAAAATCATAGCCTAAATAAAAGTAATACACCTCCGAAGTTGGAGAAATTATTGGAAATTCCAAATAAAACTATTTAAAGCCTTGAGTTTCATATCTAGGCCAAAAATTCAAGAGGGTAGAAACTACCAGGAGATTCTCTCTATATTTTTTTCTACCTTGATCAGTCCAGAATTGCTGTAAAAAATAACTTTCCTCTTAGTATTTCAACACATCTGCTACTGGTTCCAGGACCGTGTAAGCTCAGAGGATCAGAGAAATGAAAAACATTTCACTGAAAAGAGTGAAACAAGTTTTGCAATACCTACAAAAATGCAGGGTTTAAGTTTTTGTGGGAGGCTCAAGGGAATTCTTTTCAATCCACACTAATTTGTTTTGTCCTTGAAATACATACACGACATGGGAATACTTTAATGGTTGGAAAAAAAGATTTGGAACTGGAAAGATTTCATCCTTACCTCCTCATTTTACTTCTGAGGACCTGAGACTTGGAAAAGTGAAGTAACTTGTCCAAGGTCATTCAGAAAAGTAACTGCAGATCCAAGTCTAGAGTTCATGCCTCTTGATTCCGGATAGTGTTCTACCCATTACATCAAACTGCTTCCCAAAAAAGATCTTGGCCAAAAATAAACTTTGTGCAAAAAAGATATTTAATGGCCAAATTATTTTCAAGTTTTTTTTTTAGCAATTGTGTTTCAAACATTCTATTCATCTCTTCACGTGGAATCGCTTCCAGAACAAGGCTTTAACATAGCCATAGTCAGTTCTAACCTGAAGGTATCATTCATCCCCAACAAATAATATGGACATAAAAAAATATGTAGAATATTCCCAAATTGTGCATTATAAATATTATAGTAAGATTATAGTTCTAATATAAATATACATTATAAATAGTTAAACATTATCATTCAGACTTCACTAATACAAATTTTCTATTGGTTCAAGGAGGGGCTATCTTTAAGCTTGTCATTATACCGTCTATGATAAAGGATTTACTAATCAAGTCAATACCAGTAAAGGCTAAAGGAATAAACTTTATGCAATAAACTGTAACTAAGAAGGGAGAAAATTAACATGCAAAATCACTTGATCCAATAAAATAAGTTTACTAAAACTATGCCTTTCAATAAGACTGGAAATTTTTTATATAATTTTCTTTTTCTTTCTATATTTGAAAGTAGTACAACTAAATTTATCTCCAGTTGGTAAATCTTTACTTTTTTATTTCTAATAATAATAATACAATGGTTTTTAAACTGTGCTCAACAAACGTCTGAGGCATTAGCAAGGGGAGGGCCAAAGGGATATTGTAGTAGGTCCCTACAACCACTTCAACCAAAATAGATCAGCTTTATGTGTTTTAAACATTATGATATTTCGTCAGAATTTTCTGTAAGAGATTACATATTCCATTGCAAAAACAAAACCTCAAGTGAATTAAATAAACTTAACCCAACCAATAATGGGACAAACTAACTTTTGGTGACTTCTGATGTGATAAAATGAAAAGTACACAGTATCATTTACATAGCATTCTGGTCAAAAAGATTTAATTTGAATCTCATCAGGAAGAAGTCAGATAAATCCAGAAAGACACATTTCTGAGGAAAACTGACCTGTATTATTTAAAAATATTAATGGTGGGTATATGGTAGACTATTCTAGGCAAGATTAAAGAGACCACAGTTGCAATGAGTGAACCTGGACTGGGTCCTGAATCCAAAGAAATAAATAGATAAATACCAATCAATAAAAGACATTTTTGGGACAGTGGGGGTTGGGTTTCAACATAGAAATATAATTAAAATTTTTTGTTGAATCAATAATAAGTTCCTTGGGTATGATAAAAATTGAATTAAAAATATCTAAGTATCTTTCATAGTTGCGTGGCATTTAAGTTTGTCCAATATAAAGTATGTTTGAATACTCTTTCTGATTGGATCCCTATAACAAAATGGTGATGATGATAGGAGAGGGATTCTTCCCATAAAGATGAGAAAATTGAGGTATAAAAGTAATATTTGATTAGCTCAACATATAGGTAGATTGTGCTACTGTCACCTTGGTTAATCTGGGAACTATGTTTCCCAGAATCTCCTTTGTATGGTTCCAAGTTAGAGTTGGTCTAAAGGAGACTGTGTGTGAGATTTGGAAGGTGGAAGTAAAGCAATGGCCCAACTCTTAGACCATCATTAAATACAGCGATGTTCAGGGGTAGAGTGCCCAACAGCACCCAGCTTGTCCTCTCTTCCACTCTGTGTCCAGCTCGCCTTCCCCATGCTGGCAACAGGTCCAGATCTACCACCAGATGTTTGACCGCACACCCCCAGGTAACACAGCTACACTGAAGCAACAGGTTTCCTTAGATCTCCCCTTTTGTGGTCCCACTTTGGTGGCTGTATGTGCTTGGTTTCTTGGATTTCCCCGGAAGCTCCAGCTTGTCCACCACCATGCCAGGTTTCAAGCATATGTGTTAGTGACTTTCTCTGATTTTCTACCTTCACCTTCCAGACCTTCACTTCCCTAGCTCATCTCACATTTGTGTAACGTGTAATTTGTATAACAAATCCCTTAACTTCATAACACTTGTCATGGCTCTGTTTCCCTAAATGAACACTGACTGACACAACCGAATTAGTTTTATAGACAGTGAAGCCAGATTTCACTATCTAACACCTTCTATATCTTCTGATTCTTATTCTAGAGCCCTTTTCAGTAGATCATAGCATCTCCCCAACCCCACACAATCTGTTACATTTTTAAGCATTTGTTGTTGTGGTGGTGGTTGTATATTTGTGTTTTAATTCTAAGTATAGGGACCAGCAGAGTTTTCATGAGAAGTAAAAGGTCACTGTAAGCTGATGGAAACTCTCATTGAAGTATTTATTAGAGAGACCAAAATTTAATCATTTATCAAAGAATTGAAGGGTCCTAAAATAAAAAGGAAATGTATACATAAAGGTAATTCTGTTTTAGAAAACAATTTTTGAGCTCCAAAGAGTTTTACAAATACTTTAATTTATTAAAGAAAATTGAGAACCAGAGAGATGTGATAATGTGTCCATGGACATTCAGATTATTAAAGACAGAAATAGGATTAGAAAAACATATATTGTCTCTTAGAATATGTGCTTTGAGTGTATTTAATTCTAGAAATTAACTGATGGATTTCCCTTTATTGTGGGATAGCAATGTGAGGGGCAGTTATGAGATCAAAGGTCAAATCTTGACTTTTACTCATATTAGTACCTGTGATCTTGTGCACAGTACCACACATCATTTTTTCCATGTGAAAATAAGGTGTCTGGTGCATAGTATGTATTCATCAAATCAGTTAATAATTTGGCCAACTTAGGTATATATCTTGAATTTTGATAAAAATAGTTTCTATACTCTAAAAGCTTAGAAATCAGTGGGACATGTCCAGATGCAATTGTTTAATCAATACTTGTTAATGACTTATAATAGAATGTGGATTCTGGAGAGTTATCCAGAGACTCTTATGGATCTATGGGAACACAAAGCATCCAAATTGGCCTGAGGGGGAGGGTGATGCATTTCTCTGGGAAATCAGTGTAGGGAGATTTATAGGGGAGTGCTCTTAGGATCAATCCCTGTGGCACAGTGAAGAAGGTACTGAGCAGAGGGAGAAGTTCGGCTCACATGCAGTCACAGTGAGGCTCTCAGCTAAGCTCAAGTGAAATTCTGGACCTTGGATGGTCCTTTAGAATTGTCTTGAACTGGGGCAAGGGGTCCTTTATAGACTCCCATACTGACCAGTCATTAGATGCAATCTGTCTGCAGGAAGGAGAAGTGACCTTGGGTGATGTGACTTTCTTCAGCCACAGGCAATGCCCAGGCAGGAGACCTTGGCTATGAGCTGTTAGCCAGCAACATTCCCAGGAGGTGGGAGAAGGAGGGCTTCAGTTCTGAAGGAAGGCTATGGGTGAGTGCATCATAGCATATACCATAGTAGGTATCAGGGAAGACTCCTGGGATAAAGGAGAATCTTAAAGATTTAGAAAAAGTATCCAAAGTTGGGTTTATGTGTATAGGGTAAGGATATAACATAAACAAAGGCATGGAGTGTTTAGGGAAATTGCAAGTAGTGTCTGGAACATAATCATAAAGAGGGGATATCTAGTTGGGTGAAGTTGGGGGGAGAGTATGATACCAGTAGCTGAATAAGTAGGTAGGGCCAGGCCATGAAGCATTTTAAGTGGCAGACTTTAACCTGTAGATATTTGAACACTGTTGAAATATACGAAGGAGGGCAGAGACCAAGACAGACTGTCTTTTAGAAAAACCATCCCAACAACAGTGTGGAAGATATACTTGAGAGCATCAAGACTGGAGGCAAGAAGGCTGTATAATAGTCTGGGTGTTAGATGACGAGGGTCTGGATAATACTACCTCTCTAGAGGAAGCATTTAATAATCTCACATCGATTGTGTGTTATTTCACATGATGTGTTTATCATGACACTCTCACAGTATTGTTTTTTTTCGTATTTATATTCTCCTGGGTTCTCTAGATTTTATGTTCTATCTGAGAAAATCATTTGGAATTCCCTTAGAGGATAAAAGAAAAACATGTGCATTACGTGTACATTTGAAAGCTCATCTATCCATTCACAACACTTACTTTTAATCAATATGTGTTTAGAATAAGAAAAAGATGTTTTTTAAAAAAATTAGGTTTATACATTATGGCCACAGCTATTACCAGAGTTTTCAGAATACAATTTCTATTAAGATAGAATATTTTTTAAAAGTCTTTAAAAAACTTCTGAATTTAATTTGAAAGAAGGAAAATATACAAAATGTAAAAATATAAAAAAAAACCTAGCATGAATTCCATAGTCTTGATTTTAGTTGGAATTTGGCTGGATTTGAGCAGGTCAATGGACCAAAGCCTCAGTTTCTTCATCTTTAAAATGTATCTCAAATACCTACCTCAAAAAGTCATTGTAAGTATTAAATGATTAAAGTGATTAAATTCATTTCACAAATTATAAAATACTACACAAATGTTAGCATTAATACTTTTAATAATTTATTACAGCAAGGCATCCTATTTCAGTGGGAAGAGAAATAAATGGAAGAAAAACACATGACGGCAAAACTGGACATCTGGAGTTCTACCTTCAGGCCACGTGACAATACTGGGCCTGGAGAATCAGTGCTGGACATGAGTGAGTGATGACACAGGTGAAGAGGGAAGTCACCAGTGTGTAGCTTCCCTTTTCAAGCTTCTGTTTGATTTTCTTTGAGAGAGCGAATAACATCATTTCATAGTGTGATTATTTTAACTAAGCTTTCACCAGAATAGGCATTATGTTTTAATGAGTTCTAATTTCCCATTTGATGCCAATGTGAATCCCAATACTTAACTTCATGAGAAGGTGATGATTACAGACCTATTTTCTGCTGGGTCTTGGCAGGAGAGAGGATCAGAGCTACCAACTTTATGACACCAGCATTACAGAGTGGAAACCGCATCTAAGTAGGTAGGAGTCAGACATTCCATATTTGAGTCTTTCTCCCTCCTTGGGCAAAATATTGCATATTTCTGGACCTCAGCTTTCTTTTCTTCATAACTATAGGTTTGGATTTAAATTATTAAGTTCCTTCTGGATTTATAATTCTGATTCTCAAGGTTTACAATTCTCTCAAGAAAGAAAAATGGGGATCCCAGAGTGTACGACTCCCTCTAGCTGGGAAACTTACATTTTGCTCATAGATCTGCATCATATGGGTGAAGATCAGAATCACACAGGTGTTGAAGGAACTGGAAACGCTCAATGAGGGCAGTAGTGCACTCCAAGAGGAGGCAAGTGCTCCTTCCTCATGCCAACGCCAGAATGACATTCATACCGTGCACCCTGAAGCCTACTTTGGCCATGATCCTCCTAAACCTGTCCAACCACTGTCCCCTTAATACCACCCCAGCCTCATGTGTGCGTGCATGCAGGCACGCGCACGTGCATGCGCGCGCGCGCGCACACACACACACACACACACACACACACACACACAAGAACTGAGAGACATTTTGGAGAGGAACCAAAGCAAATTCTTCAGGAGCCTAGGAAAGGACTAGACTAATTATTTGCTACTCCTATTGTCAGGCTGTCTAACATTGGCCAAGTTTCATCTAGTTTCAAGTTTCAGGTCAAAACATTTACATAAGAGTACCCCTGACGTTTTACAGTGGTTTTTCTTGTTATAAAATTCTCAAAATATTGACCTCCTTGGAAACACTTCTTCTTACACTCCATTGCATTTTATAAATGTGTCTTCTTTGGTTTCTTGAGTTGCCATTATGTACACTCTCACTCCTCCCCATGGGACAATCAACTCTTTAGATCTATTTCTCATCCTTTGTTGCAGTGACATCATCACTGTTTGTTAAGAAAATGATTATTATGTCTCCAAAGATCCCATACATAATCCATTAAAATAAAACGAGATGTGTTCAGAAAAAAGTTGTAGATTCAAACTCCTAAAGAATGGTAGATCTCGAAAAGACAAGCAGCAGAAACAGTTGAACTAGGAGCAGATGGCCACACAGATTGGAAAAAAACCCAGAAGGATTTGATTGCTGTCATTGTATTTTGCTTGAAGCAATGTGCCAACCCTTTAATGCACACAATTGTTTTCCATGACTGATGTAGAGTAGCCACAATATTGAGAGCTTAAAATCACTGCAACTCTAATTTGCTGATTACAAAACTGAGGCACATACACAATTATTAAGTACCTTCTATGTGCCAGGTATTTCATTAATGAGTAGTGATATAAAATTAACTGAAATATATGCTCTTTACTCGAGGAATGCCAGCCAGTTGTTTAGTGACCTAGTTAGTAACAAAGCTGGACCATGAGGTCTGGGAAATTAGAGATTTTGTCACTGACTGCAAAATTGTCAGTGTATAGTAGAGTACCTGGAACATAGAAGTAACAAAATAAGTGTTTGTGAAATGAATTTACCGCAGGACAGTATTTGCTTAGTCATTTTTTAATGTTTCTTTTTCTAGCGTACAAGCTGCTTATTGAAAAAAAATCAGAGATGTTAACAATTAAGTGTACAGTTTGTCTATTTTTACATCTGCAATGATGTATTGTGTATATCAATGCTATTACTTGGGTTTGTTTTTGCTTTTTACATTATTTACCAGAAAAATCTGAAATTATGCCCCACCTTAACTTTTGTGTAAATCATTCAAAAACATAAAATTTTACTCCTCTTTTGTCACCTTCAAGATGTGAAAAAATTGTAATTTAGGAAAGGTAAATAAAGAAAGTATAAGTAGAAAATCTTCTGATAGAAAGAAGGGAGTATTTATTTCAAGTTATTGAATTTGAGCCCATTCTCTGTCATCAGTTTTATATGTACGAATTCACTGCATCTTCATAACAGTAACAACAATAATATTGTGCTTGACTTAATTCCCTATCATCTAGAATTTGAGCCAACATCAGGACTATAAGTCTGTGAAAACTGAAATTTAAAGTTTTGAAGGAGTCTCTATCGGGTTTCTTGTATCTCTTTGTCATAGGCCTAGACAAACCACTTGATCTTCATTTTGAAGGATGACTTTCCTCATTTCTTTTTTTCACGCTTTTCCACTAAAACTATTAAGTGGCTAGACCCAAGGTAGTCGAGTGCCACACAGAAAAAGGACTTACCTGTAGTTTTGCTTTTCATTTCCTATGTGGAATCTGTCGTACTGTGAATAGGCTCGGTTTCCTTCCCAGTCCATTAATTCGATTCTTAACGTGTACTGCCTCTGACTGGTTATGGCAAAAATAAACTCATTCCCCAGCCAATATTCACCAGAGGGATTTCCAAAACCCTGTGAAAGAAGATACAGATGCAGTTGTTACTTCAGAGAGAAGCTCTTTTCATGATCAGTGTTTAACTGTGTTGTAAATAGGAATAAAAAATTCTTTAAAAGTAAAGATATTTCTTTCACACTTTTACACACTTTTTTTCAATTACTGAATCAATACTTTTCTACTATGTTTCCCTCTGTCGAGGCTTATATCTAATTCTTATTATAGTAAAACCAGATATTCAAATCTGTGTGGATGAGATATTTTGGATTAAATGAATGTTACTAATAGGTTTAACCGGTAAATGCTTCTCAATCACAGCTTGCTTTGGAAAATGTTTTAAAAACTAGTTAATGGAATATTTTGAACAATGAAAAATTTAAACATTTTTCAATGGATATTATGAGGGTGGTATCGGACAACTTATTTAACAATATTATTTTTGTTTTTGTTATTATTTAGGAGTTGAATTATGCTCAGATAATTTAAACAGATTACTAGACCCTTGACTTTTCTAGCTTTAACATTCTCAGTTTTAAATTTTAATAAGCAAACCTGTAAATCCAGGACTATAATCATTTAAATGCTTCACCGACATGGATTTGAATTTCGAGGCACAAGGACAATAAGTAAGAGCGGGTGAGTGAACCTAGCCGGCTGCTCTGCACCTGATGTCAGTGTGGCTCTGCTGTTCTCTTTATGGCAATCCCAGTCATGGTCCTTAAGTGTTCAAAATAGTTTCTTTGTGGGAAAAGAAAGTGGTCCCCCAAAGGAAGCCAACTCTTCATGTTGGTGATGTTAGTGATAGGACGATAAAGAATTCTGAGAAACTGCTGGCATTCTGGACTTTGGGTATTCACAGTTGTCTCAAAAGTATTCCCTGGTAATACTCAAAATTCAGTGTAATTCTTGATCTAAATATTTGTCTTTCTGAAGAGGCTATGAGCTCCTTGAGGACAGATGGTGTGTCGCATATGTCAATCCTCAAAGACTAGTGGAATGTTGGCAAACACTGGGCACTCCATATGTTTTATTGAAGTTCAAAGAAAAAGGAAGAAAGGAAGGAAGGAAGGGAAGAGGGTGAGAAGGAAACAAAATACTATAGCACTTTGCAATGACATTCAGAGAAGTAACCTTGAAACATAATTATTTGTTGTAGGTAATTTGGTTGAGTCTCAGGGAAGTGTTTCTTAAAGTGCCCAACTAAATCATAATCACTAGAGCTCTGAAAAAAAATTTTCTAGCTACACACTGAATCAAAATATCTGAGCGCCAGCCCCATGAACCTGCATCTGAACAAGCTCCCCATTTGTCCTGTGCACATTAATATTTGCAGTAATCACAGGATATACCCTGATGTTTCAGAAAGAAACAGATACTGGTTAATTGAGGTATTGATTAATAAAAGTTTCATTTTATCTATATTTAGAAGTATGAGGAAAGTACTAAAATAATTACAGCAATCCTTATTTTCTCAACACAGATGATAGAATTTGGAAAACCTTTGTTTCCTTTCAAATTTAATGTTTATGAACTTTATAGAATTTTAACTACAGTAGAAGTGTTCTTAACTGCTTTCTCCTTTAACCAACTTAACACACGAATCAGTGTTCTCCGTTCCTTCTTTAAAATATATTGATGCCCAGAGTATATCAAAAGCATTAAATACATCTGTGCACTACTGTCTCTGCCAATTGAGTTACTTACCAAAGGCCAGTTGTGTTTGGTCCCAAACCCGCTTATGCCAGTTCTGTTATTGTAATAATAAGACTTATAATATTATGCAAATAAGTTAAATATTAGTGGGGAAAGAAGGTGTTTTTTTTATAAAACATAATTTAAATATTTGGGTTTTCTCAAAATCAAATCACTAAAAAAATGGTTTTGAATTATTTGCTGTAATAACTCTAAAAGACTGTGAAAAATAAAATATTAGGGGATTTTTAATTTATGTTGCTTAGCATGTGTCTTACTTGCTCTATTTAAAAAAAGGAAAGCTAGAAATCTGATGCATTTCATTGTGGGAAAGTTTTATGAAGAACCACTGACCCAGAAGTCCAGACTTCAGCTCTATATTTTAAAAAATGGGTAAATAAATGTATATTTTAATATTTAAAGTTAAAATGAAATGTATTAGTATATGTGGGCACATTTTTAACGTTATTCCCCAAATTAACTTAGCTTTTGATTAACTGAACACCCTTTGTCCTGATTGCACTGTGTATATACACCCCTCTGAAGACTGAGCTACCTGTAGTTCAGAGCAAAGATACAGGACCCATTAAAGTCACTACTCCAAAGACAGTACCTTCTTCTCTGTTCCTAAGATGCTCAACTCACACTCTGCAAAAGTTCCACAGTGGCAGCAAATACTAGAGCAATTTAGGATGTGCTAAGAATTTTACACATTCTTATGGCAGCCAGTGTTACATACCAGGGAGAAGAGTGAACCTTACCTTCTCTAATGAATAAGCAAAAAAATAAAGTTACAGGAGACCGAAATTCAAAGAATTAGCACATTCTCAGTTGCAGCAGCCACTGGGAAGAAAAAAGAGACTGCTGGGATTTTCCTTGCATTTCTTCTCAGCTCAGACATCTCAAAATTCTCTCTCTAACCACTTGAGGATCCTCTCTTTTGTGTTGTCAGTTAGAAAGGATTCAGCAATTACACTGAATGTGAATAAGGAGGCTGGGAATGACGAAGTGTTAAGTTTTAGGTCACATATTTCCCTGCTGTTGAAAGAGATGCAGGGATAAAACTCTCCAGCTTCCCCAGGGAGAGGTGCAGTGATCTCCAGCGAGCCTCAGAAATGGACAAGCACTAGCGTCATTTCTACAAGAGCCTCCATTCCCATCTTGGCATGCAGGCTTGTACCTCCCTGGAAGTAGAGATTAACATCTGTTCCTAAAGAGTTTGCTTTTTCTGATTGAAAACAGAGGAAGAAGCAACTAAAAAGGAAGCAACAAAATTTGCTTTTAGAAACCAAAATTCTATTTGATGCACCTTCCCAAAATTCTATCTAAATCTGCTCTATTGTGGCTACAATGAACTAAAATGGCTGTTCAACAGTGTAGGGAGGAAACCTTCTAATAGCCAAGTGCAGTGATGCAAAAACAACTATTTCATCAGAAAGATGAAAAATAAGTGAAAGAAGGGGAAATGAGTTCCCACATTAGTAAACTGTCTATTGGATAGTTTATCAGGCTGACCACAAATCTGATGCCTAGGAACAAAGGCTTGGCTTTGATTAAATAACTTCTACTCCCTGTCTCTGCTCCAATTTGAAACCTTGTTCTGCCACATATTTGCTGTGGAACTTCTGACATTACTTGTGAGCCTCAGTTTTCTTATCTGCAAAACAGGGATTAAAAATGTCATTTCCATATACGGTGTTCTGAGAAAGAAATAATATACCTAAAGCATTTAGCTCACTGCTGATACATGAGAAGCACTTAAAAATCTAGTTGTTGTTATTATAGTTGGAGGATATATCACAATACATAGTAATTTTCTGTTTACTTGCTTCTCTCTCACGAGACTGTGTACTATTTGATGGTAAGCAGGTTACTTTCTACTCTGTATGAGAAACGGAACAAAAATAATCCAAGATCTTGTCTTAGCCTGAAAATCAATAAGGGGATACTGAAACAATTATTTAAAAGGCTTTCAGATGCTAGGAAATAATGTATTCTTAGGATAAGTTGAGTGTTGGTCTATAAAAATGAGTACTGTCATTTTAATGCAAGTTAACTATTAAATAATTATTAAATATTAAATAATTAATTAAAAGAAGTTAATTATTAAACAAGAAATTAAAACCAACTGGTTGCAATTGGGGCTAAACTATGATATAAGCCAACACATAGACTACTTTCTTATTCTTACTTCTGCTTCCTAATGCTAAAGAGAAGTGGTCTCCTTCAACTCTCCCTTGGTCCTATTTCTTTTAATCCCTTTCTCTCTACATCTCATAGGTTTTAGGTTCTACAAAAGAGGTAAGTTTTGAGATCTTAAACCCATGCTAATAAATTGATAGTTCTGACAGTTGCTGTCAACGGGGAGTGCATATCAGAAACAGCTGTGAAGCTTTTAAAAAAATAGATGACTTGGTTCTTGCATGGAGGTTCTGACTCAATATGCCTGGGGTGGGCTTAGAGATCTGTACACTTAAAAGTTTCCACAAGTGAATCTGCTGTGTACCAAAGGTGGAGAATGATATAAGTATGATGTGGAATAGCTATTCAAAGTGCAAATGAGAAAGAATATATTAACCAGATCAAATTATCTGAGTGGCACATGGGGAAAATACAAGCATAAAACCTCATCTTCATATTGAGCTCCATATTAGGAGGCAAGTTTTGACTGTATATTATGGAACTGTCCTCGAAAAGAATTTTATTTTCATGCCTGAAATAGAGATAGCCAATGCCCATTCAAAAAATAGATAGGTTTACACATTATTGCACACATAGCTTGCCATAGGTCTATATTTTACTCCAGCTAGCACGTAACATCCATAAAAACAAAAAAAGTTATTTCAGTGTAGATACTGAAAAAGCAGCAAGTCCTTATTGAATGAATAAACAAAAATAATAAAAATAGAATTTCTTCATAAATAAAATCCAAGGATGCTATGCTATATCCTTTCAAGAAAACTACATTTAGTTATGTCAGTCACAGTCACATGAAATATTTTGATATCATAATTCAGAAAGATTGTTTACCAATTTTATTTCTCCCTTAGCTCTTTAATAAAAGGCAAAGAGACATTGGAATTTTACCTAAACTGATGTTTACTTAAAATTGGCCTTAAAAACCACATTTTGCTAAAAGAATGAACACAGAGGAAAGACCAATATTCACTGGTTTTTGCCAAAACCTACAGAAATGTTCAGTTTCGGTTTGTATTTTTCCAAGTTAATAAAATAATTGTCTCTGATATTTTATTTGTTTTGTCTGATAATGCTCATAGAAAGTGTTGACTTTTTATAGCTGAAACACAATTGAAACCAGACACAGTCCATGTATCATATGGGTTTCATCTCTTTTCATACAAATGATTAAAGAAAACAGATAAGAAGTTAGTGTCATTGAGCTGTGGCTTTGCAAAGGTGCTTTAACACGCAATTCAATCGTGCATCTCCTCTAACTGCTGACACACTCAGCCCAAGAAAGATGGAAAGAATGATTTATTTCAACATTTTTAATTTCATACTTATTTTTCTCTTTTTACTGTGAAGATGTTAAAATGCAGTTGAAATGTGCTCTTCATTTTTTTTCAGAAACAAAGAACTCCCAGAAGTTATGGTACCCAGACTGAAATATTTGTGTCAATAGGAAGCTCTGTTTATGGGGGCAATTGTTTTCAACCCAAAGCCAGGTTGTCTCCAGGACATTAGTCACTACCTTCTATAAAGTTAGGCCACTAGGGTACTATTTGGAACTCCTAGCTTAACTGGGCTTTATATGCAAAAGTACTGCTGATAAGTGTTATTGCTGGAGACCCCTAAATGGTATCCTTATGACTTGAAGGAGTTCATATAGTTCCCTAAGTGCCTCATTAAAAAGGCCCACTTCAGACTTTCCTCTGGGCAAACATCTTTACAAATCCATAAACCAGATTTTGCTGAATCTCCTCCTAAAGGAAGGTTAAGTGAAAACAAAGCTCAGGTGCTCAGGTAAAAGACTTTTGAAGGCTTAAATCAATGTTAAGAATCAAATAAACTGCAAATCTTCCATGTCGAGAGAGGTTTAAAAATAATAATTATAATATATATTTGCAATTTTATGTGTTGATAATTTTAACATGTTGTTCTGGAAACCTTATGAGGTAAGAGGCAGTCCTTAGATATCAACCAACGTGAAGGAAAGAAGAGAGGAAAGGCAGAAAGAAAGGAGAGATGAGACTTTATTTCTATACTCAGTGAAGTGTCTCAGTGTGTATAAGAGTAGATTAGTGAAGATTGAGGAGGAAGTGGTGCATGCCAAGAAGCGCTTGTTTTCCCAAATGACGTACACTCTAGTAGCAGTTCTTCTGATGCAGGAAGCAGGAGTGAGTGTGATTGATAAGAACTGGCATAAGGAGTCTACACCATTCTTTGTCGAGTAATGTTATTATGTCTTCAGGTGAAAGAAAAGCTCTGGAGAAAACGACTGAAACACTTTCTACCATGTGTTTTGGTAAAAGTTAACCAAGTTGTAATACATGATGAATTTTTTAATTTAAAACAAAAAAGTCGTCAGACTCATTTTTGCCAAAATGTTTCAGAATTTTGGAGCTTATCTCATTTTCTGGGCAGGTAGAATTGATACTCAGTTGATAAATTGTTCTAGTTTGAATAAAACATGATAGTCTTTCTATTTTAAAAAAGGGAGAGGGGTAAACTTCACAAAAGCCATCATTAAAGAATAATTCAGTCTCATTCTAACAATGCAAAAATGCTTAAAATATATATACTTGGTAAATACTTATAAGACATGAAACCAATGCTGTACTTCACATGTCAGTCTCTCTTACTTAACGTGCCTAGTTTGCCAAGGCAGCAGATGTGTACAGCTAATAATTCACCATTTTGGAAAGTCACCATGATGACAATTTATATTCATTTTTCTATTACTATTAATATTAATATGTTTCAGATTTGCCTGAGTCTATATGTATAGTCTGATTCTCAGACGACTTCTTCTCATCTCATTTTAGTGAAAATAATCATGAGTTAAGGAGGTTTGCAAAATAATTTTTTTGGCAGAGTTAATTAAAAATTTTGCAGTCTGATGTTTTAATCTTCGATAATAGTAATAACTATTGTTTACCAAAAATTCAGTGCGCCAACTGCTTTACTTATACCTAAACCTCACAACATCCCTGCAAGGCAGGTGAGGTATTATTATTAATGTCCCCTTTAACAAGTGAGAAAGTTAAGGCACAGGTTAAATGATTTGCCAAAAATCATTTCATTTGTAAATGACAGAATGAAGACTCAAACTATTCACACAGACATAATGCAAGGTCCTCTTTTAGAACTTAGATTACTTTTTTCCCCGTATGTTCTTAGAATCACACAGGCAGAAAGAGATCTAAAATCCAACCAACATTCCAATTCTCCATGACAATCTTGAAAGATGGAGATTTAACTTCTACTGGGGGGTGTTTTCTCTGAGGAGGGGTCCTCACCACTTAATAGGCAGTCCATTCATGTTGAAAGAATCAATAGAGAGTTCTGTTCATACACAGTCAAATTTTGCCTCTCTGGACTATTCCTCCGATTCATTGTAGAGCTTCCTTCTTTAACGCAGCCTTAAAATGCAGATCCTAATTCAGGAGGCCTGAGGTGGAGCTTGAGATTCTGCATTTCTAATAAGCTCCCAGACAATGCTAGTACTGCTGGTCCCTGGACCACACTTTGAGTAGCAGGCTCCAGTACCACATACTTCCATCCAGTCAATTAAAATAATTGTCAGTCAGGTTTATGCCTAATTTTTTTTTCCAGGTTAGAGCCCCAACTATTCACATGCTCCTCATATGGTTTCCAGATTCCTCCCATCCTGCTTGTACCCCCTAGGATAAGTTCATTTGTTGGAAAGCCTCCATAATTGATAGTATGCTCTTCATGTAACCAGACCATGGCAGACACCAGTGAGTTCTGCACTTTTTGCAACTAAAAACTACCATGAACGTAGACTGACTACATCAGTGTTTATTTTTTAGTAACAAACAACACAAAATGAGCTTATAGCCAAGTAGATTTCTCCATCTTTCAAATACCAGGTTCTTAAGCTAATTTGTCACTTACATCCTATATTTTCACAGTTAATTTTGTATATTTTTGAACTAGATGAAAGACTTTACATTTATTTCTGTAGAACTCTATCTTGTTGGCTTTTGACTACCTTTCCATCTTGAGTTTATGGTTTATTGAAGATATCAAGGTTCCAACTTTGAGTAACTCCAAACTTCATTAACTTACTTTCAGAGTATTCAATTGTGTATCTGATAAAAATATTGTAGACACAGAGGCACCACTAGAGACCTCCTTATTGATGAAAACCTTTTGTTTACTGTCATTTGACCAATGATGAACCT
Source organism: Tapirus indicus (assembly GCA_031878705.1). Lineage (NCBI taxonomy): Eukaryota > Metazoa > Chordata > Mammalia > Perissodactyla > Tapiridae > Tapirus > Tapirus indicus. The sequence goes on along the minus strand of CM062935.1, from coordinate 31,607,763 downwards.
ATTAATGGGTAAACTGTGATGTTGACCAACCACAGTTTTTACACATTTTCTACAAGAATTTTCTTCTTCTAAGACAGAACTTAGGTTAGTACATTTCTCTTCATCTTTTTCTTTATCTTCTGAAAGGGGAATTTGTCAAAAATTTGTCAAGACAAGAATTGTCCAAAAGATTTAGGTGTAAAAGATGAGAATTTGTCCATAAATGGAAATCCTCTTCCATTACTGTGCCTTGACATTTTGTCAGCAGCAGCATTTGATTGTGGATTATTTCAACCATCTCCTATATTATCTTGGAAAAGTTGATTTCCCAACTTGCTCAGTTTCCTTTTAAAATGGAGACAGTATTAGATAGTAGTTTTGATATAAAAATTAGATCAGAATTTATGTAGGGCTGGCACATATTAAGCATTGAAAAGGTTAGCTATGATGATGGTGATGATGATGATGATGATGATGATGATGATGATAATGATGTCTGCTGTTATTTTGGAGATCCCATGAATCTTTCCTCACAGTTTACACCCTTGTGTACTCCTCTCATGTTGAATCTGGACTGGCCCTGTCATCAACTTTAATAACCAAAAGAATGCAGTGGAAGTGACACTGTGCCATTTCTGGGTCTAATAAATTTTAAAAAGGCCTGGAAGCTTCTATTTTTGTGCTCAAGGGATACCAACTGCCACATAAGAAGTCTGATGACCATGGATCACTATACTGGAAAAGCCCAACCTAGCCACATGGAGGAGCTCTCAGGCAACAGCCAGCAACAACTTGCTAGCCATGTGAGTGAGGCCATTGGTAGTGCCTACCCATACTGTTCCACAACCCACAACCCTACACACCTCCCTTGTCCTGGCTCATGTACCCAGTCTGGGTCTAAGTTCTTACTTCCCTCACCCTCATTCAAACAGGAACAAATCCAGACAATACATAACAGTTCACCAAATAATTTCAGTAATACATTTTTCTTTTTGATGCACACATGTAACTCATTTACTCAAAATGATTTATAAGTGCTTTGTGTTTAATGAAAATAATGTCACTAATGTATCATTTTATTTTTAAAATAACTGAAAACACCTAAAATTATAAGAGTTGATCACACAGTGTGGTGAAGATAACTTCATGATAAAACATCAAAAACTACATAAATTCTTCCATCTTACCATCTTATATTCTTTCCAACCTCTTTGGAAATCCAGACTTCCATCTTCACGATGTTGTATTACAGTCCAACCTCCCCCATTAAGATCCATATTGCAAAATACCTGACAGATAAAGGGAAAATAATGTCTAGTGAAAATTATGACTGTTTTAAAGAAAAATGTATCAGATATGTTTCAAAACAGAAATAGGATCGATTGGCCTATAGATAAAAAGAATAAAAATTGCTACATTGAAAAATGTTAATTAGACATCTTATTGGTTATATTTTCTTATATTCAAGTTGTTTCTGATTAAATCCATCAAATGTGCATAAATTACTTATAAAAAACTAAATCGGGGGACCGGCCCAGTGGCACAGCAGTGTAGTTCACACTTTGGCAGCCTGGGGTTCACGGGTTTGGATCCCAGGTGCAGGCCGATGCACTGCATGTCAGCCAAGCAGTGGCGGCGTCCCATATAAAGTGGAGGAAGATGGTCACGGATGTTAGCCCAGGGCCAGTCTTCCTCAGCAAAAAGAGGACGATTGGCAATGGATGGGATGTTAGCTCAGGGCTGGTCTTCCTCACACACACACACACACAAAAACTACATCAGTCAACTGAAAATTGTCTCAGTCTCAGACCATAAAAAATTTTTAAAAATCTGTCTTAAATGGTAATAGGCACTTGTGTTTGTTCAATTTTTTAAAATGCTACTAAAGTTTCCAAAATTACAGACCACATTATTGCCAACACATAAAACTCAGAATTTTTAAATCTTTAATTAATTGAAGTGGCAATATAACAATAGTAAAGATTTTAGAAAAATAATTTTTAAAAAATCATACATATTTAGCCATTACATAGTTCATTTCATATTAACTCCTATACACTTACATACTATAATAATTATTCTTGATGGTTCAGTATTACATTGGAGGCAAAGTGTGGTCGTCAGCATATGGAGAACACATTATTTGTTTGAATTTTCGTCATGGACAATAAGAGGAGAACATGACATACTGTATTCCTTTTGACTGTGAGAAGCATTTCTTTCCCATGTGGAAAAGTTATCCAAATCTTTCAAAGACTTATGCTTATTTCAATTATTCTAAATACAATAGTATTTATTTAGAAATTGATTCATTTCCCCCAGAGTCCACCCAAGGAGAGAAACAAATCTGTAATGGGATTATCTTTGGAAAGCAATCACTATAATTGATGTAGCATGAATGTGGCAGCTTGATTATTCAAGGTCCCAGCTATGGGGAACACCATTCCCCCAGCAACTGACTACTAAGGCATTTTGGAGGCTGGCTGAAGGTGCAGATATAATGCAACAGCAGAAGGCAGGCTGTGTGGGCATAGAGCTAAACTCTGATTAAAGGAAAAGCCTCAAGCATTTTCCCTGAGGCATTAAATTTGGAGCACAAATGGCTAAAAGGTATGAAAACAATGGCAAGAACTGTCATTCAAAGGACAAATTGTCCGTGTACTTCCTCAGAGTGAAAGGAACTAAGAGATACATCCCTCTTTGTGAGCATATAAGATAGGCAAACTGCTCTCCGAGGGCTCTCCCTCTAATTTGACAATAGCCACACATCAGTATGTCTTCATCATCTCTAGGAATTGACTCACCTCCAAGAATACAAATTTGAAATTCCCCTCGCTGACCCATTAGTTCCTCACTAATCCCTTAACCATTCTGTACCCGCTCTCTGTCCTCAACATAACCTCTGGCTGGTCTTTTGACTTCCTTAATTTTAATTGTAATTCATATACTTATTTTTCACTCAACAAGAATTTTGGGGCATTGATTTTGTGTTACAACTGGGGACACCGTGATGAATAAAATATGAATTGTGTCCTCAAAACATCTAAAAGTATCGACAGTGACTGCTCCTGTAGGATTAAAGAGATGTAGGAGTCCACGATTTTCAATTCCAGTAACGTGAAGAATGATAGAGACAGTGATCTAAATAAGAAATTTAAGGAAGAGAGCTAACATATGAGAAAAGAAATGATACAGTTTTGGACACCTAGAGTTTGAAGTAGCATGGCCATCCAAAAGAGGGAGTTTACTGATCAGTTAGAGATGATCTACTGGAGGTAGACCAAGGATAAGAATATGGATAAGAGAATAAGAGAATAAGAAAAAGATGGCCATCAACAATAGCATGCTTGTTAAGTGCCAGATAATTTAAACACTTTACATGCATTTTTCTAACTTCTCTCACAACAACCCTATTATGTAAGTATGATTATTATCTCCATTTTATAGATGAAAATAATAGAGGCTTAGAATATTTCAGCAACTTACCAATGGTTATTGTTAATAAGTACTGGATCCAGGATATAAACCCCATGTCTAACTAATTAAAAACTCTGTTGGAGTAATCTGCTTGAAAGCAGCAGTTGATAGCATGGAGATGGATTATTTAAGGAAGTAAAGAAAAAAGTGGAAAGAGATGTGGGGTGGAGGGAGAGAGGAGGGTCCAAGGCTGGGCATTCAGCTGATGGAGATAAAATACATCAATAACCTTTAGGTAGGAAGGGACTTCATTTTATTTATTTCTGTCCCCAGTGCCTAGAGCAGTGCCTAGCCTAGTACATTTAGCAGGTACTAAATGAATTTTTGCTGAATAACTAGACATGTAAGAAGGAAAGAAAAAATAGAAAAACCTGATTAATGAAAAGCAATAAAAGCTGGGGATGGATTTTGAGTTGAGGAAGTGATCAACTTAATCAAATATTCCAGAGAAGTCAAGATAAATAAAGATTAAGAAAACACACACAAATTTAAAATGAAGGAGAGAGATTGCAGAATTCCTATGAGATGGCATAGTTTAACTAGGGCATAGGTGGGATTCAAGATAAGTGGCCAAGGTGAAACTTTACTGGTGAAACTTAAATGAGAGTAAGTGAAAATGTCAAGAAAACATTTTGCTGGAGGAAACTAATGTCACTTGTTTCTTAATTAAATTTTACCCTGCTTTGACCAGTTAATCGAGAATTTTTTTCCAGGTTTATATTTCCTAATGGACATTGACTGCCTGAAAGTCTGCCAAACTGTGTTTGCAAAGCTATAAAGTCCACTTACGTACTCAGGGAAAGGAATAACTATATTTATAAATATAGAGTGTGTAGAGAAAACTATTTTTCACATTTTTTATTACTATTATCTAGGTTATTAAAATTCTATGCACTTAAAGTTTTAAAATCACTCACAAATTTTAGAAAAAGGCAATTTTCCTTTTACACAAAGGTATCCAGTGACTTGAAAATGTTAAGATGTGCTGAGAGCACTTCTTAAAGACCCAGAGAAAGTCAGAATTACATGGGGAGATAGAAGTTAACCCAGGCAGATTACCGCGTTGGAAGCTGAGGTGGAGAGAAATTAAGAGGTTGGACATATGCTTCACAGTTCTTACTAAGACTCAATAATAACAGCAACGATAACAGCTGCCATTTGTGGAATATGAGCACAATAGAGCTGAATGGCACATTGGTTAGAGGCATGGACTTGGGTGTTACCTGTGTTCCAGTCCCACCTCTGCTCTTATATCTTTTGCAAGGATTAAATGAGTCAATGCATATAGAGTTTTTAGAATAGTGTTTGGCACAAAATAGGTTTTGTCATTATTCTCATCTCTTAGATGTACTTTACATATGAGATAACACGTATGTATATTATGTATTATATACTCTGTATATATAATATCTCATACACTATAATATAGCTTACTATTATATATAACATTGCATATACTCTATTATGAATAATACGGAATGTGCAAAACCAAACTACATAAAAGTTCAATATATTGTCCTTATGATTATGATTACCATCTTCTTGTTAATAATACTGGCATCACTAATCTTTGAGCATGCTTTTTTTGTGTATGTGAGGAAGACTGGCTCTGAGCTAACATCTGTTGCCAATCCTACTCTTTTTGCTGAGGGACATTAGCCCTGAGCCTAACACCCGTGCCCATCTTCCTCCATTTTGTATGTGGGATGCTGCCACAGCATGGCTTGATGAGTGGTGTGTAGGTCCGTGGCTGGGATTGGAACCCACGAACTCTGGGGGGCTGCCCAAGCGGAGTGTGTGAACTGAACCACTACGCCACTTATATATACACTTAAGAAGTTGGGTTCATGCTAGCCAAAAAAAAAAAAAAAAGAGAAGAAAAAAAAAACCCATGTTATTTCTAGTCAGAAGAAAAACACAAAGCCTATGCTTAACAGATGAAGGAAGTTCAAGAAAATAGGTGGTTGGTTTCAAAAGATTTGAGACATAAAAGGACGTGAAAAGTTCATTCGCCAATATTGTGTGGTCTGTGCTATCTGGTGGTGTCCTTCCTGTAGACAAGGGCCCTGCTACATTTACTATGCATGTTGTATTTATTGATCATATGACATGGCCTTAACTCTATCCAAGAAAAGACTGAACTGGCTCCTATCCCAGGCAAGGTCAAAGCTTTCAAGCATTAAATACCTTTTAACATAATACGGACATTTAAACCCAAACAGAAAAGGGAAATTTGATTCACATAGTTCTTATGCTTTTATGCCCCATACAAGTTGGAATGATTAGGCTTGTGGATGTTAATTATTTTTCCATAACCTTAAATAAAAAAGGCTCAACACATTTGTTATAGTCCTTTTCCAAGAATTAGGGGAATTAAGAATTCAGACACAAATTTTTAAATATTTTACAATAGGCAAAGTTATGATTTAATGGTTTGGTTTTTTGAATGAAACTAAGCTGGCTATGGGGCATTTGGTTTTAGAAACTTATAAAATAAAAGGAAAATCTTATTTCCTACTGCTATGCATTTAAGGGAATTCAGAGAGGAAAATAACCACAAGCCTCAATAATATAAAAGTAAAAAATAAATATATAAACGATCTAATTCTCATTTTCTATTTGCTTGAAAAATTTAATAGTCCTAGAAAACTGCCTTTGGCTTCCACATCACATTTGAAAAGATAACACTTTTCTAACTTTTGCAGATATTCTTTCTTGGCACAGAATGATGTCAGTCAAGACAGTAACTATATAACAATTCTGTATACTTGCAACTCTCACTCTGCCTAAAAGAGGAATAATTGCTGTTAATAGTTTTTGTGAATTGTCAAAATAGTGCAATTTTACCGACTGATCCATATCCCATATATTTGAACTTGCTGTTTTGTTTTTATATAGGTTTGCCTTCAGTTTCTTACCCTTGCTAGAACTTCTGCAACCATTACAATGAGCAAAGCTTTTGCTAAGCATATTCAGGTAGCACCAAACTTTATATCTACAAAGCACAATCTACTTGGGCGGGTGAAGGTCCTAAAGATGCATTTTGCAAGCACTTTTTATAGGATTGAGAGGATATCAATGATTTATATCAAAATAGGAGAAGAAAATGAGATTACAGAGTGGAAGAAACTGGCGTGGCTTATAATCTGAACATGAATCAATTTAACATAATTTTCTGATAATAAACTCTTACCTATGTCACTCACATAGGTTCATATCAAAAATTATGAATAGTGCAGGTTCAGCCATCACTAATATTAATAATTATCTTACTTAGCCCCCCATTAGGATGGTACAGTCTGGAGTTGATTCGTTTTTACAAAGACTGTGTTCAATATTTACATGATTTGGGCAAGTTATTTTTCTAAAATAGAGATGGGAGCACCTATCTCATAGAGTTATTGAAAACAAGTGAGTATATATATATAAAGTGCCTAGAATAGGTCCTGGCAAATTGTAAATGCTCAACATACTTCAACTATTGTAATAATCAGCTTCTAAATTACACTGGGGGAAATCTATACAATATTCTTCTTACTAATGCCATGCTATGTGACTATAATAAGGGATTTTTTTTAAATGTTCTACCAACAAAAAAGTGTAGGCATGTCACTCTAATGTATCCATAATAGAACAATATTACCACCTGTGAGATGATCCATGATCATAAAGGGAAAAGAAAAAAACAAGGGAATGAACACCTAAGTCAAGAAAATGGCCCAAGTCTTTCTTCTTTTTGCTCAGTTATCTCCCCTCTTTCCACACTCTGCTACCATCTCCAGTAAAACTAAATCTAATGAGGGGCCACCCGGTGGCGCAGCGGTTTCGTCTGCGCTTGGCAGCCCGGGGTTCGCGGGTTCGGATCCCGTGCGCCCGCCGACGCACTGCTTGTCAGCCATGCCGAGGCGGCGTCCCATATAAAGTAGAGGAAGACGGGCAAGGATGTTAGCCCAGGGCCAGTCTTCCTCAGCAAAAAGAGGAAGATTAGCAATGGATGTTAGCTCAGGGCTGGTCTTCCTCACACACACACACACAAAAACTAAATCTAATGATAGTCCTGACCAGCTGATGTGGAAATTCTCCTTTCTCCCTCTGAAAAGCCATGGGGCCATTTCTATAGTGAGAAAATTTGCCTCTTACAGGCTTGTACTGATATTGCTGCCAACCTGTTCAGGCTACTATTTTTTCCTAGGCCCCAGTTTTAGAAGTTTGATCCAGCAGACCTTTGACATTTGTGGATTTAATATTTTAAATTTCATTTACTCAAGAACAACCCTGAAGCTCTGCAATAGGCAAAATCCATTATTTTGCACAGGGATAAGTTTAAATCATACTATCCTGATGAAACCAACACAGGAGTTAGCCACTGAAGTAGGGAATTGGATCCTCCAATCCACTCTTTCATGTAAATATGAAAAGCAAATTTATTCAAGATTATGAGTTAGGATAGTTTTCTTCCACCCTAACAGGAACAGTGGTTCTGCAAATAGCCTGTGCCTCATTCACATCTCAAAATGTTTTGAACTAGAGTAGTTCAAAACACTAGTTGTGGTTATACATGAATTAAAGTTTATGGAATAATCAAAATTTTATTTGAACTGCTCCCCTGCCCCAGGACCATGTGGCAGTACTGGAGATGGAGTGAAAAGGATTCTAAAAGTGTGAATGCTAATCTAAAACTTTAAAACTATTTTATTTTTATATTCATATATATCATAGAATCATTAGGAGTCTAAAGGGAGAGTCATTTAATATTTTTAGTTAACTTTTATCTTTATAGTCAAGTTACATTATAGTGGAATTGACAATAACTTAGGGGTTCTTTCAGGTCTTGGGCAGAACTGGAGGTAAATTACAGAGAGTTTTTATGTTAGCCCCACTCCTCTCCCCCAGGACAGTTTCTGACACACTTTACATTATATGTGTAGGTGTGTAAGTGGTGGGTGTGTATACATGTCTCTGTGTGTATGAATTGAATTTAAGCTTAAGTTTGATTTTAAGATATCGGCAAGTAGAGTAGGAAGGCTTCATATCATATTATCCAAAGGCTTCTCCTTACAATAAGTTCTCTCTTCTCTTTGCTCCTAGAGTTGCCATTGTACCTTCACAGTTTTTTTCTTGTTTTTTGGTTTTTTTAAAGCCGTGGAGAACTTAATTCAGTGAAATCTTGAACAGAAGCTCAAAATGAAAAACAGGTGAAACCAAACTTCTCTGGTAGGTGGCCCAGGTAGCAATGTATGGAGCTATGCTTCCTGCCTTTTTACTCCCTGCGCTTTCTACCCTCTACCCCCGTTATGAAACAGGATGGAAGGTCTCTTTTTAGAGGAAAATTTTGTTCCAGCAAAAGGAAAAAAAAACATTGAGCTAACTTAAACTACTAATCCTTATTGAAATCAGAAGAGAGAGAGTGCTGGTAGAGTCCAGACTCTCCCCCTTGACAATTATGTGACTTCTGGCAAACTGGTCTCCAAGATTCATTTCCCTCACCATCAGAAGAGACTAACAATCAAGAAGACTAAGTCAGGTTTACTTACTACACAGTACACAGAAGTGTTGATGTTATCATCAGCAGGTCAAATGATTCATTCCTTCATTTGAGCATATATTTACTGAGGACCTACTATGTGCCACAAACTATGCTGGACCCCAGGAAATCAGAGATAAAAAGGCACAATCCCTGCCTTGTAGAACTCTGGTAGTAAGAAAGTCATGCAAAGTTGCTGGAGGGAATTAGAGAAGGCCTTCCAAGAGCATTTGCACAGTACCCAGAGGAAATGGGGACATGGGATTAGTAATTTAGGTGGGTAAAGAGATGAGGAAAATTGTTTCATCCTTTGAGGATGGAGCACTGCAAGGGCAGGTGGTCCTTTTGGGGTCTTGGGCATCTAGCTAAAGCTTTTACATATTAAAGAGCAGGCTCTCCTCAAGGATCTCCCTACACTCTGCTTTAAACAGATTGTCTCTACATTTCTAACAGTATGTTATAATTATCTGTATAATAGTCTGTCTTCACCGCTACGGTGGGAACTGTTTATTCTATATTGTGTCCCTAGCCAGTGAATGACAAATGAATGACATTCACTTAATATATATTGAATGAAGGAATGGATGGATGATTAATGAATAAATAGAGAGAAAGAGTATATAAAAGAGATGTGACAGCAGGAAGATAGTGTTTGCTTACTTCAACGTTTACTTTGGATCCTGTTCAACAGACTGATAAATCCTATCCTCCAAACCACTCTTTTAGGTAAATATGAAAAGCACATCCTTTCAAGATTGTGAGTTAAGATAGGTTTCTCCCACCCTAATACGAGCAGTGATTCTGCAAATAGCTATATGTCCCTGGCTTCCTCTCCACGGTATTTGGACTGTAGATGATGTGTGCCATCTGGGTCCTTGGGACTTCGGAAGATGGCTCCTAACTCTTCCCCATGCACTTGAAGTACATGTGAACTCGACATGTAATCTGTACAAGGCAAGCATTTATGAGCAATGGAACATCCCAGGAATGAGCAGAGAATAAATAGAAAACTTTGTGTGAAAGAGGTATGGGAGGTGGGGGTTGGGAGAGGTCTGTACAATAAGGTTTTCATCTTTTATGGACCTGGGAAACAGAGTATCTTTGGGAGAAAAGAGCTCAGGCATATATATTTTCAGTTTAACAAGCTCACAAATCAATCTCATCATTCAGCAATTCAACTAGGATCTGCTTTACATCTCGTAAACAAACACTTCTGGTTTTACCTTTTTGGGTTCTGGCATATTATTAATATAAATAGTGTAGATTCCACTTTTATTAAAACCAGCTTGATATACATCTGCACAGTCTCTAAATGGTTTCTCTTCCTCTTTTTTTCCTCCCTTTAGTAAAACTGCAAAAAAAAAAAAAAAAAAAAGATTGCAATATGTGAATATCAGTACCATTAGTACCCAAATGGACCCAAGTATGGCTAAGCAAGTCATTATTTCCTCCAAACAAATGTCAATACTGCATTTACTGAAAAGTCAATAATGAAGACAATGCTAGATTTTGAGGTGACTCACAAAAATACAAAACTAAAGGAAAAATCTGTAGAGCAATTACTAGTTGAATACTTTTTATATTTTGCTTAATTTCTTAAGTCTTGTTTTTCTCTAGAACTTTTCCAGAACATCAACTCAGGGACAAATGACCTGATTGTGTAATACCTCCAATTGGTAACAATTATGTCAATCTTCCTGAAAAATTTCTAAAATGTTCTTACCTACATTTCATGGGAAAGTTTGAAAAAAAAATGCTAAAGCATTTTGGGAGGAAGAAGAGATGAAGATAACAAATTCAAATACAAAAATACAGTATGAAGGTTTAAAATGCTAAAAGTAGGTAGTACTGTTTTTCTGTGGCTTTATATTGAAGAGCTCCTAGAAATTTTTATTTTTAAAAATTCTCAACATAATTAGATTTAGAAAGTAGAAATGAGCCTCTGACCCAATTTAACTACCCAGAAAGAAAAGGGAGGTGAACTGTGTTTTAAAAAACATCAGGCAGATGATACACAAATAAAAGAACAAAAATGAATAAGATATGAAATTAAGTTATATACAGAAAGAGCTCAGTAAAGGCTAGAAGTCAAGCAGAAAAGGAAATTTAATTCAAGATAGTCTCTATTGGGAACTTTATTTATTCACTGAGCTTCATCCATTACTAAGTTCTTATTAATGAGATCAAAATACAAAAATGACTCATATTTATTAGTCCCTAGCTAAGGATATTAGTATACTTATAAAATATGATTTTGTATTTTCATATAATATATATTATTTTAGTAATTGGTTTCATTAACCATTTTCTAGAATTATTTTTAAGATTAAGAATATCATATCATCTTGCCCTTACAGTCTCATGTTATTTAATAAATATCTGCTTTCAATCACTTTGAGTCACAATAGTATTTTATAATAAGAATATCAAAGGTAAACTATGAATCAATGCTTTTAAATTTATTATTGTTTTTGGTGAAGAAGATCGGCCCTGAGCTAACATCTGTTGCCAATCTTCCTCTTTTTGTTGAGGAAGATTGTCCCTGAGTTAACATCTGCACCCATCTTCCTCTATTTTGTATATGGGATGCTGCCACAGCATGGCTTTGACAAGCGGTGCATAGGTCTGTGCTCGGGATCCGAACCTGTGAACCCCGGGCCACCAAAGTGGAGTGCATGAACTTAACCACTACCCCACCGGGCTGGCCCCTTAAATTGATTTTTAATGCTCTAATAATCTAAAATACTAGCCTGATTTAAACTTAAAATTCATCATGTCACTAATTTATAGGTAATTAAAACCAGTCGGATCTTGGTGGAAAGAATGACTATCTCAATATAAATATTTCAAATTTTCAAAAGTACTTAATTATATTTCAAGAAAAGAAATATCCATGTCAGATATATTGCTATAAAAATATAGAATTATAACATTTAATAGTATCATAGTATTCTATATAGCTCGTGTCTACACTAATGGTTTTTGTCTACTTATGTTAATAATTATGCCTAAACGCCACCACCACAATTGCAACATCAACACAGAATAAGTAATCAGAGAACTATGGGTTCATACGATAGTGAAGAACCATTGCACAGAATGTGTACAATTAACAGTTTAAGAATGAATATATAAATGCTTACTCAAAAGTCATCTTTCATGGCATTGAGCAGTCGATGTATCATATAAAGGTACTGTTTTCCAAAACATCAATGCTATTCACTTATGTTTACTTATTTTAAGCTAATGGACTGTTAGTTTTCTAAAACAAAACCTTCCTAAGTTCTAAATGCTTGATCTTCTGTTGAAAATAACTGAATTAGATGGAAAAAAAGGGATGTAAAGAAATACCAACTAAAATGTATGATCCCTTGAGAAGATGAACAACAGAGGAAGATGTGGTCAACAGGAATTCAACGGTAAACCGATTTTCCTCTTTTGTGCGAGAGATGGAGAAAATCATTTATCTAAGGAGAAAATGCTTCTCTTGTTAAATATACCACTTCCTGCCCTCCCTTATTTAGTGATGTAAGGAGAACACATTCCCTTTCCACTTCTCTGCCACCTCCCCTCCCCTTTTCTTTTCCTCTTCAGGAAGACGTGGGTGAAGAGGCTTTTGTGTGGGAAGAGGGAAGCTATTTCACACACATTTTCAATAACAGAGAAAAAGTTGGGTATCATCTCATTTTTCTGGAAACTAATTGTATAAGAATGATGTCCAACCTCTTAATGTAAGTCTTATAACTGGAAAATGGTTTGGGGATTCTACCATAAAAGGTACAACTAATACTATGGTTATAACCATGGATATGTTGTTGTTATGGCAACATATCTGATGTAGATATTTCATTGTCTTGAAATATAGTTTGGTATTTTTGAAAAATTGAAACACTCACATTCTTTCCAAAAAAAAAGTCATTTTTTTCCAGAAGGATTAGACTGCTCGTTTTTAATTACTTATTAATTAGTAAACATTATGCTTGAAAGTTTGATTCAGGCTACATTTTAGATTATTATAGCATTTAAAGTCAACTTCACAACTTCATTCCCAGCTTACCGTTGATATTTATATTATATACTATGGTTTGAAGAAGGCCCCTTCTATAAGGGTAGATTGACCTTCAGAAGTTTTCTTTCTCTTTTTAATCCATAAAGTGAGCAGCAATACATATCTCTTAGGTAAGTATGTGAATTACTTAACACAGAGCAGAGTGACAGAATCATAGTACGTACTCAAGAAAGGGTAGTTATTATTGTTATGGTAATAATAATATTGTTATTAATAGCAACATTACATTATTATTCTTTCTTATGGAAAGGACACTAGCAGGCTGTGGAAGGCCAGTCAGTCCAGTCAATGGGAGTAGTGGATGCTGCTCAAATCCAAATACTGTAGCTGACAAAATGCAGGAAAGTTACAATTGACTGGTTACATGTAGGATTATATTGAACTGGCCTCTCCTTGTCAAAGTTGGCTAATTGGCTTATTTTATTCATTGATTCATTTATTCACCAGGTCCTACCATTGTTGTTTAAGTCTAAAAAAACCCAGGTAATCTAGTCTTGTGGCACATTGTAAGATTTTATCTGAATAGCAAAGATTTAAAGAGTATTTCAAATGAAATGATATATGATGTACATACAACATGTTGACTGAGGAGGTCTTAATCTCACAACTTTAATTTGCATGACTAATTATTTTCTTTGTTAAGTACTGGAGAGTTCTGAAGTTCAGCGTTATGATTAGATATTGTAAAACCGGACACATGGTAAACATTTTAAAACATAGAAAGACAATAACAAAGGTGAATTTACTGAATATTACAAGTGTCAGAACTAAGGATACAATTTTTAGGAGCTCTTGAGATTGAATAAGATGGAAGATAACGTCTGCAGGAATGTATGTAAATGACAAGAGACAGACATGGAAAGCCTGATAGAAGAGGATAAGAGAAGCATCAACTGGACAGAGCTGAGAGGAGAGATCTGGAGACCTGATAGAAGTATTTATATATCTGTCAAAGTGGTTTAAACTTTTTTTTATAATAATAGACTGATTTAAAAGTATGAATTAAAAAATTGATGTTTACATCTAAAAGTTTCTTCTTTGACCACATACTCTTATCTTTTCCTTTCCCATTCTTTAATTCTTAATGAGTTTGTCTTTCCTCTAATTCAGAATCTAGATTCCCACCATTACAATCAGCCGCTTCCCTGCCTCCCTTTTCTTTCATCCTAGCTTCCATCTCAGAGTCAGGCATTAAAGAACAGTTTAGGTAGAATTCATAGTCCTCTCCATCTACTGCCCTTTCATCCACTAACCCCTTGCTTGGGTAAATTCTGACCCAAGAAAGGACGTTTATTCACTTTATCACCCCTACTTCTAGATTGCAAATACTAAAGTGTGGCTATTTAATGCCATCCAAATGCATGCTTTCTAAACCCAGCTGTGTTCTCCACACTGCTCAGTCAAACCCTTGGTCATTTCTAATAGACTTTCTATTAGATTTCCTGAAAAGGGTATTTCAAACCTTTCCACTTTTTTCAAGACTAAATCTCACTCCTTTCTTCTCTCACTCTTTATATATAACTTTGTTATAGTTTACTATGAGAGTCAAAGCCATTTGATATAAATCTCCTCCACCTTCTTTCTCTATACTACGGAAGTTGTCTTTGCCGACCTTTCCCGTTCGTTTTTGTGTTGACCACTCTTAGTCCCTTTTCTACTTTAATTGTTCTTTCTCCTTCATCTTCTTTAGGTTTTCTTCCTCTCCTCACCTGCCATATAGATGTCCATGAAAATTCTATTCTTGGGTGTCTATTCCTTATATGTCTGCTCTTTTTTTCAGGCTATCTATCATGGCTTCAAATTTCTACACAGAAGATTTCTAAGATACAAGCACTTTTGTCACCGTGTTTGGTTCTCTTATGACCTCCAAATCTGTATTTCTACTTGTCTGTGGGGCAGTTCCTACTGCTACCCCAACTTTCCTTTGTTTAATGTTACCTAATCTTTCCTTCCAAACCCTATGTTCTCTCTCTCTCTCACTGGTCCCACTATTCTCCCTTAGTTGTCATCAGTTAAAAATTAATGAAAGCCTAAATATAAGACAAATATACTGAGTCTTTTAACTTGGTTTCTCAATTTAAAAGCCTGCCTTCTGACCCTCTTAGTTTAGTCAATCCTATATTAATTCAAGAAATGTTGATAGAAATCTTCTATTTGAATGATTTTTCCTAAGCAATGGGGATATAGACATAAGAAAATCACAACCCGCCCTTAATGTGATCACAGTCTGATGGAAGAAAGACCTACTACATTAGTAGGTGTCCCATCATAGATCATGATAGCTATATCCATGTTTAATATCTTCCATGATAGGGCAAAACCCAACTCAAGCTGGCTTAAGCAAAAAGATAATTTATTCAATCACGTAATTGAATAATCTAGGATAGAGCTTTAGGTAAAGCATGACCAGGTTTCAAACAATGTGAACAGGAATTGTTTTCTTTATCTCTTTCTTGACTCACTTGTTGTTGACTCTCTACCTGGTCACAAGATGGCTAGCAACAGCTTCTATGGCTATAATGTTACCAGTTTAGATACAGCACCGAAGAGAGATAATGCACACAATTGCTATCTTGGAGGTATGCATCAAGTGTGTGAGTATGTAGGGAGAACACACTCTATCTGCCAGGTAGACTTGGGGAAAGCTGTTCAGAAGAGACAACACCTGAATGAATAAAACATGTAAAAAAGCTTAGCTGAACTAAATTCTAAGAGCCTGGTATGCCAGTTCAAAGACTTTCCCCACACCAATATCAGCAAATAAATCTAGAAAGTCTGACGAGGGAGTTATTATTCATTCTTTTCATTTAGCCTTATCTGTACCAAATCTTTGAGATCTAAAGGAAAGAATAGGAACACAAGCAGGTGCATATCTGTCTTTCACCAGCCAACATTCAGTCAATAAGCAACCTGAGACCCTAACTCCAGGAGCTGTTGACTTTATCTGGCTCTTCCCTTCATTTGCCCAACCAATTTCAGTCCAGATGGTATATCTGCCACCAGGCTGACTTCAGAGAAGAACCATGAAAGCTGAGGCAGAGGGTCACTTCAATTCAGATGAACCCTCAAGAGAAAACTTCCTGGAATGTGGAACTGGTAATTCTGAGTCTCAGCAAACCTAGTAGGGAACACAGAAGGCAATTAGCTATGCTACCAGAGACGATGTAAAAAGCCAAAGCCCTTGATCCTACTCATTTCCTAATAAGTTGCTAAAAGGGATCAATTCTTCAAACATTCTTGTGAAATCTTAGTTTTGGCTAATGGTTTATATCTCTCAACTATTTAGCAAACATCAGAATGTATGTGGATCAAGTTATTGGTTTAAGGATGATCCTTGCGGTGCTTTTTGGGCCATCATTGTTAGGTAGATTGCAGTACTGGGAATTGGCTCTAAATCTGTGATTTTCCACACAACAGGTCACTGAAGCTAAGTGAGCATACGAATGAGTAAAATGGCATATCTGACAAGGTGCAAAGAAGCAAACGATTGATTGGATTCTGCACTCTTCAGTCAGGTGTGTGGGCATTTCACGGTAAGACCATTGAAGATGCTACCTAGAATCCTAATTTATGCGAAAGTTCTTTTAGAATTGGAGGAAGGAATACCTTGTATTTCAGTGATGTGGAAAAATTAAAAGAAGGCTTGTAGCCAATATTCAATATTTTGTGGGTAGATGTGAGGGTGAGGGAGACTTACCAATGATTTTATAAATGCATATCACATATGTATAGCTACATAAATACATAAAACCTTTATGCTTTTTAATTGAAAATGTCAAAGTTGGTATTTTATCCCATGTAAACATATGCATAGGAACCTAAATAGCTGTGAGTTGATAACTCAGCAAGATTATTTTTTAACCTAAAAAAACGGCAACTGTATACAATTTAATCTAATATATATGTATGTGTGTATGTATATGTGTGTGTATATATATATATATATATATATATAATATAAATTGCTATGCCACAATATAACAAACACACGATATATTCTATTTGTAAATATTTTAAATCTGAATTCTTTGGTTAAGTAGCCAAAAGCTCTCTTTTTTTAAATGTACTATTCTTTTTCTCCACAGTCCCCTCAACTCTGGTATAAGGGACACTTGAACATCGTTTACTTGCTGCATTATTATTTTAATCAAATTTTTCTAAAAAGAACTGTTTTTACTCTCATTTAAATTCTTTATGTGTATATATTTTGTAGATAATCTATAAAATCTTAACTATCCATCATCTTCTTCATGGAACTATAATAATCATGATCATAATAAAATCAACTAGCATTAATTGAACACTTACTATGTACTCAACTCTAAATTTCTTGTGCTGTGTTTTATGTGCTTCATTTCATTTAATCCTCATAAATATCTTAAGAGGCGGATTTAACAGCATATTATTTATATATGAGGGAACTGAGTCTCACAGGTGCTATCTAACTTCACCAAAATTTATAAGTAGTGGAACTCTTTAACTATGAAGCCAAGAATCTTAACTACTTCTCACCGACTTCTGGAGTCAAGTCAAACCCAAACAGAACTCCAGTGAGTTGTCTGTCACAGAGTCCCCAGCAATACTCATCTCAGCTGACTAGGTCACACCCAGGGTCTTGGGTGACTCAGGACAGGCCTTAATTTTGAATGGGTACAGGCTCTTCTCATGGAAGCAGGAAGTATGGGAAGAGTGACAGGAGGCAGAAATGAGAAGAAAGAAGAAAAATGTTGAGAAGAGGATAGAAGAGAGGCAGAATTATCTGTGAGATAGGAACTCTCAGCAGGAATGTGAAGCAGTGATGGCCCCCAACTTCAAACGCTAACATAGAATGAGGAAGTAAGAGGTCCCTGAGCAGCCATATTGGATTTAATAATATCCATACACTAAAAGTCATGCTGACCAGGATTTACCCCTATTAGTTTTAGATATTATTCTCACAAGCCTAATTACTTGAATCCCCAGCCTACGGACTATTTGCTAGAAGCTACAAGTTTAGAGGAAAGGTTGGTATGGAGGGTGAGAGTAGCCGTTTGTGTGGGTGTGTGTTTGTGTTCATCTTCTAGAATCAGGCATGAAGACAGAGAAAATTGATAGTTAAACTTTTTTGTGTATATAAGGGAAAGACAATAAATTTTTTAAAGTAGGCAAAACTAACAAATGATAATAGTTTGGGCGATATTTACCATAAGGGATAAATTATATTATATACTTTTCCAAAGGCATTGTGGTATTATGATGCAAGTTAATTCACACTGATGATAATAAATTAAATTATTAGCAAAAGCTCTAATTTTATTTAATTTTCTCTTCTTAAAGGAAAGGGGGAGGAGAGGATAAAAACAATGCAGAAAATTTACCATCGCAATATTTTTTAATTTTCTTAATATTTTACTACTTAAGGAGATACATTTTACTGTATGATCTCACTCATAAGTAGAGGATAAAAACAACAACAAACAGTCACATGGAGACAGAGATTGGACTGGTGGTTACCAGAGGGGAAGCGGGGATGGAGGAGGGCGAAAGGGATGATTAGGCACGTGTGTGTGGTGATGGATTGTAACTAGTCTTTGGGTGGTAAACATGATGTAACCTATGCAGAAATCAAAGCATAATGAAGTACACCTGAAATTTAAAAAAAAGAAACATTTTAATTCTCTGGAGAATATATTACCCATTATGTATAACTGTAGATATATATATACATTTTTAATAACATCGAGATATACGCATAAGGCAATAAACTGTTAAGTCTACGTGGACGTGCACATAGGTGGATTTTTATGGTACTTTTTTTTAGTGTAGAATAGTGAAACATCAAGTAATTCTACATATTTCTACTTTAGTTTGATTAGTGTATTTAAATCTATTTTCTAACGCTCCTCTAATGTGAAATGACTCACATACATAATCGAATGTATATTCAATATGTATTACATATAAAGCAACTAAGAATAAAAAAAATTGACTAAATGTTGAAAATGGATTTGCACGCAACCTTCGTTTAATTAAATGATCATTCATTTTTCATAAAATTCATTTCTGTGTTTTCCCTTTGGGACCCCTGATGGGCAGTTCTGAGTGCTACATGACATTTGCCATTTGTTCTGAGGGTCATTTCATTAACAAAGATATTTCAGGTGTTTCAAGTGTGTTAATTCCCATGTAACATTTTCGGCCTGACTGGAATACACTGATTTTGAACAAAAGATTTCCTATGCATGTGAGAAGGCTTAAAGGGCACGTTTTATGCCCTATAATGAGTAGACAAATCATTGATTTCAGCAAAAGCCACTAAAAATGGAATTAAAGTCCTTGGGTTTTGCTGTAAACATGGAAAGTAGTTGCCAGATGCTTTTGAAAACTGACGAAAAAAACCACTTCACTTTGAAGTTTTAAAGAAATAAAGGCTGACTGTCACTGTAGGTACGTCACTTTGATTCTTACTCTTGTGGTGAAATATACTTGAAGAATAGTACTTAATTACCAGCTAAGGTTCTACATGGGGTTCTACTCCAATCTTAGGGCTTCCTCGGTAATTACAAGTGATATAAAATCATGAGAAGATATGGAATGATGATGGAAGTCACAAAATTTGGTGGTTTGATTGGACATCAGGCAAACTCTAAGGTGTATGGTACTTTTATGTTAAGCACCCTGGCAGCAGCACTGGGACTAGAGCTCAGATGTCCTGATTCTTGTTCCTTCTAGACTACCATGCCCTACCCTCTAGATGGCATATGTCATAGCTGCTACGAGACACTGGTGAGGAGACCATATCAATCTAAGTCCTAGTTCTAGAGACATGCTCTGGATTAATTATGGTTGAGATTCAATTTATTTGTGCATTTGTAAGTGCATACATGAGGCTGAAACAACTAGCAAAACCTTCCTTTAGAACCAAATCTCCACTTAAATGAAACCCACAGCTCAGATTCACTGTTCTAAAGGAATCCATGCTGGTTGTGAAAACAGAATGTTCACACCTGAAAATAATTATGATTACATGCAAAGACAGGACAAAATTAAAAGAGGTTTGACTTAATTGATATTAAATTTAATAATTTAACTTCATCATAAATTCGTTAAAAATTTTATAATTTATTTATCTATTCTTGGTAGGTCACACATGAATATGATTCCTTAGCAGAGATCATCCCACTCAGAATATGGACACCCAAGCTAGAGGTGGATGAGATTCCAGTGTACTTAGAATTAGTCATGACGTTGGTATTCTTTAGTTGAAAACAAATGATAAGATCCCATAGAATGCTAAAAATGTTTTTTATCAATAGTTGTAAAGGTTCTTTGCATTTGACTTTTTGAAAAATCTTATGCTAAAAATCAATATTTTGTTCATATGTATTTAAGCCTAACTATACAGTCACAATATTTCTCCGGATTTATTTCTTTTTTCTCCCTTCTTAAAGCATAAGAAATTTCATGAGGGTTTCACTCTATGGTTGATGTGATGCAAACATATTGAATGATGTTAATAAAATGTTTTTTTCTTATTTTTTCTCCAAGTAAGTACAGGTGCCATCTGGCTCAGTGTAGAATACAATAGTTTATCTGTAACTAATATCCACTGTCACATTATGTCCCCGGACTTAGAAAGTATCTGTTGAATTTGACTTAAGTGTGGGTGAGTCCAGGAAATGACTTAGTTACAACTCTATTCAAAATATTTTGTGCTTCTTTGCTTTAGCCAGCCAGGCCATGAAAAGCACAAGAGAAGAAGGAATGGAGTTTGCTCATAGTAACGTTGAAACATCAAGGAAACACTCTTTTTTGTGTGTGTGGCCTTTCACCCTGGTAACTTCCAGACCCAGCTGGAACCAGGAGATATCCCTTTTCAGATAGTCTAGTTTCTGAAGTTGAAACTCTAATTCCAAAAGAGAATTAACCACAAAATTTCAAATCTCCCCCAAAAGATGTGGTTTAGAAATAGTTCATGGGAGAGGTCAAGGACTGTATTATTTTTTATTTTGTTATCACTAGTTTGGCTATCTGCTATTCACACAATTTTTTAATAGAAATTATGACTTTTCAAAAGGCAGACAACATGCTCCATCAAAAAGGAGAAATGTACCATTTCCAAAAATAAATAGTTACTTTCCCCTTAAGCCACTGAGTTTTATGAAAGGACGTGCTAGAAGTGTGGTTCATTTTAAGGAAATTGTAAATGTTTGACATATAATTTTCTGTCAAGATAAAGCATTTCCCTCATTAAAAGGGAACAAGTGTTCACTGTAGTGTTCACCAGATGACTTCCTGTATTTTTCTTTCTCTTTCTACCTAATGTTAAATTGTGCATTACAAGTAGTCAATGAAAAACCAAATATTTAACTCAGTCAATGAAAATGATATTTTCTATTTTTATCAATGTTTATACGAGTGACATTCAAAAAGTTTTAATTTCCTCCCGTCGCCTGTGATGTTTTTAGAGTCGTTCTTAACTCAAGGGACTTGCAAGAGTTCAAACTATCTCATCCCTTGACTGAATGATTTACTTCACAAACTCAATAGACACTGCACGGGAGGTAAATTCCTTTCAGATGGTAGAATTATTCTGAGAACAGAACCAAATGTCTCCTCAGCACTGGGAAGGAAGCAAATGCCTCATTTCCCCTTTTCAGAAGGCCAGAGGACTGAAAATAATGATCAAACGTTACATACCACTGCAATCAGCCTCTGGAAAAGACACTAAACCAAATAATTTAGATCACTTAAAAATCTTTAGTATCAGTCATTATGTCTTTCAGATGATGTGAAAGAAGTTTTTAAAATGAACTTCATGAGAAGCTCCTTATAATTTGAAATTTGAACTTCATATTAGGGAACTAAGTATATAAACATGCTCATGTATCTCACTATTTATTTTTAAGTTTCTTTTATTCTTCTCTACCCTGTGTGCCTCCCTATCCAAAACCGTTACCTGTCCTTTCACATTCAAGTTTCTTGGATGTGGGTAGACAACATTTTCCCCTTTAACTTCCCCTTACTCATTTTAGTCTTTGACCTATGCAATTGAGCCATACACTTCACCCAAACTCTCCCTACAGAAGTTCACATCCCAGTTCCAAAATCCACTTTTCAGTCTGTTTTTTATTTATTTGAACTTCATGCTTATTTGCCACTAAAATAAGGTCTTTCATAACAGTCTTTTCTCCCTGCCATAACACTGCTCACTACTGGTTTTTCCTCCTAATTCTGTTTTCTTTTTGGTCTCTTTTTATCTGCCTTTTAAATAACTCCCAATTTCCTGTCTTTGATTTTACATTCTTATTATTGTAAAATGGATTCATAATCTTAATATGTAAATGCTCTGAAATTGTTCATAAACTTGTGCCTGGGTATTTGCACTAAGAGGGAAAGAAAGATAGGCTAGATTTTACCAGATTCTCGAATGGATCTATAACCCCCTACATGGCTGAGTCACTGCTTCACATGCACCTGCAGCGGTTTCATTTGTTGTATGGTTTTACCACTTGTCTCCTCTGAAGACACTCCAATCTATATGGTTATCCAGATTTCACTCCTGAATTCCAGATACTTATTTCTCTGCCTTACTGATTCTAATTGTCCTGTAGTCACCCAGTCAATTTGCCCAAAACTAAACTCATTTTTCCCCCTTAAACCTGTTTCTCTTCACATGTTGTTGATTTTAAGGAATATCATCAACCTCAGTTATTCAACCCCAGAAATTAGGAAGTTATATTTGACTCTACTTCTAATTAAGTCATTATTTCTTGTCGATTATAATTCTTCTTTGTTCACCAATTTCCCCTCCACCTGCTTTTCCATTTGCCCCTGTTTGATCTTGACCAAATTTCTCTCCTAGAAGATCCTTTTGAGAATCTGATGAAAATCACAACTCTACCTGCCCCCCATCCTAGTAGAGTGGATAATGTACAGACTCCAGAACCAGAGTCTCTGGGTTCAAATTTCAGCTTGCTCACTTGCTAGCAGTGTGATATTTGGAAATTATTTACTTCTCTGTGCTTAGTTTCCTTATCTGTCGTATAAGGTTAATAATAGTACCTAGCTGACAGCTGTTATTAGAATTAAATGAGTTAATATATGCAAAGGGCTCAGAATATTGGCTTGTACTCTTATAAGTATTTGTCAATATTTTAATAATGGCAAAACACCCCTATGGTCCCTCTGCTTCCAAGCTTTTCAACTTTCCAATATATTTTTCCTATATCGTGACTGGGGTAATTTTTCTAAAATGCAAATATCACCTTTGCCCTTATGTATTGACAATACTTATTCCTTTCAGGGGAAAAAAGCTTTTTCTTTTTTTTTTGCTGAGGAAGATTTGCCCTGAGCTAACATCTGTTGCCAATCTTCCCCTTTTGGCTTGAGGAAGATTCGCCCTGAGCTAACATCTGTGCCAATCGTCCTGTATTTTGTATGTGGGTCACTGCCACAGCATGGCCGCTGATGAGTAGTGTAGGTCCATGCCCGGGGAATGAACCCAGGCCACCCACGCAGAACATGTGGAATTAACCACTAGGCCACGGGGCCAATCCCACAAGGCAGCTTCTTTGATCTCCCTCAGTTTACCTCTTCTTTCACTGTTCTCCTGCTTTTGACTCTGAGATTTAGGCTATTCATTTGGATATACTCCCAAACCTCTGCTCCCATGATTCCTGGCAAGTAGACATGTTGTTTGAGCTGTCTGGAGCAACCTCTGCTTTCTTTATTTTGAAGACTCAATTATTATCTCCCCATTAGAGCCATCATGCCTATGTTTTAATTCTGGATCAACTTTTTCAGCTATGTAACTTTGGGAAAATTACTCAAGCTCCCTGTAGAGTTTATAAAATAAGGCTAACCATAGTAGTTCCCTTATACTTTTGCTGTGAGGACTAACTAAGTTAATATACATAAAGCTTAAGCAATGCCTGAATCATAATAAGCATTCAACAAAATCCTTGAGGCCTCTACAGATGCTGGATTCTGCCCTCATCCTCTGTCTCTGACATGATTTTAATATTCCTCCTGTGTGTTCTGCTAATGCCCTGGCATCCTAGCCTGACCTCTAGCAAACAATTATGGAATACAATTGTCTCTTTCCCCACCAAATTCTAGTTTCCTTGAAGCCACATATTGAATTATATCTTGTCTCTCTTCCCAGTGGTCTGAATAGTATCTGGCATACTATAGGAACTCAGTAAATATTTGTTAAGTAAAAATGGATGAATATCCTTACCCCCAGAAGAGAATCTGAAAGAGAACAGTTGTTGTATAACTGTTTTTTGAATGAATGGATAAGTTTATGAATCATATCTTGGTCTAGCAGGAATATGCTCCAAGCTGATTCGGACAGTAGGGCAATCAGCCCGTGCAATTTTATGATGAAACCTCAATACTATTTTCTTTTCAATTTTTCTTTCTTCCTTTTTTTATGCTTTGTTGGTAATTAAGTTCTTGATCACATAATATGATATTTGCCTTGTGTGTGCTCAATGTATGTGATGATGTTTTAATCAACTCCAAACATAGATGACTAGTGAATGTTTGATAGTCACAGTACCTGATTATCCTCCATAAAAGAATTCCAAACCTTGTTTCCATGCCATTATCAATGTAAACTATTTAATTCCTGCAATGACTGTGAATTGCCAAAAACATGAAGCAATCAGCTAAGCTTTGACACTATGAAAACATTGAAGGCAATATTTCTTTAGTGGGTAATGATTCTAAGAATAAATGTGACCAAATGTTTGCAGACAAAGGTTACACAAAAATGAATGTGTTACCCAGAAGTCTTACAAAAACGGATGCAATTCAGTTTGAAACGACTATTTGCCTAAGACATCACTATTGCCTCCTCGCAACAAGAGGAAGAAAGTTTGGTTAATTATTTCGGAAAATGTGCTTGTTAATTGTACTTAGCTTAAATGCATTTCATGACAATGAATGTTTTAGTAGCAAAAGTTCTGTGAAACTCAACAAAAATACTCCCTATATGCAAAGATGGATTTACAGTTCCTGAACCAAACACGTTTGAAGAAAGGATACATTTCTTTTTATTACTTTTATCATATAACTTTAGGGAGTTATAAGCACTTTAGAAAGCATAAAAATAAAAATAACTACAATTTTGGGGGCATTTACTATGGATAGGCATCGATGCTATGTATTTTATATAAACCTCTTTTAATTCTTGCTACAAAATCATCAGGTGTGTATTATGATCCCATTTTAGAGCTAAGAAAACTGAAGCTAAAAGAAGCTGCTTGGATGACTGTCAACAATCAGACACTCTACAGCACGCTAGAGCATTATACTCAAACATTTTCCATGAAAGAAATTTTATTTATAGATAGCACTTAATAAATTTGTGTTTAGTTAAGTCTTGTCACTTGGAGGAGAAGGAACTAAAGTTTGAGTCAACTATGTCATGTGCTGTTTGCTTTTATATGCAAAATCTAATTTAATTATCACTGTGAAGTAGACACAATTATTCTGACTTTATAAACGATGAAGCAGCTTCATTAAGGTTAAATTAGTTGCCAGTGACAGAAGAAACACACTAAAAATTTCTTCTCTTGCCTTGTAGTATTACATTCAGCCTGTCACCATAAAAGACTGAGTCAAGTTGGAACCAGAGGACTCAAGGTCTATTAAAATTTTTGGCTTTTTGGATTATAACACAGTTCATGATGATTTTGGAAAATCTTTTAGAAGACTACTCCTTGAATTTTTAAAATATATATTTTAGAAAATTGATGCATTTATTGTGGTATATTGATTTAGGCTTCTTTGCATATATTTAAATTTAAAAGTAGAATATTTACACGTAATCCTTTGACAAATAATAAATCCATTTGATAAATGCATTTTTGGTCATAAAATTAGGGAAAAGTTTTTACTTATGTGTTTTAAAATTAGAATGAAATAAAAGTTCATTTTAGTAACTGGTATTTAATCCAGTATTGCCATTTAAAATTTTAAAATCACCATAACTAAACACTATGGCACCAGTGAAAATGAAGAGAGGCAGAGAATTAAAATCTTAATGGAAACCTTAGTGAGAGGTACTTGCCATTTTTGTGTCTCTTTTGAGTCCTTAAATGACCAAATATTTAGTTAGAATACTGAACTGTGAGATCAAAGAAAAAAATATTAACAAGAAACAAATAAAATCTATGGCTATGAGAGCACAGAACACATCTGAAAATAGGTTTACATTAGGATCACAAGTCCTGTAGTTAAATCACGATTTATTTTAGGATCGTATCATTAAAAAAAACATCTAGAGGCCTGAAGTATTAGGCAATTTCTGTCTCTAGTATTACTTTTGTTTTTGGACATGCTGTATCATAGAATAGACATAGTTCCTCTTCTCCTGCCCTGAGTGGACGCTACGGATAGCACCTATCAGGAATGCCATGGTAATTGTTCAATAAATGTCTGTTGAACTGAACAAACGTTTGGTTGCCTGATGTTGCACCCAAACTCCAAACCTAGCCAGCAACTTTAATTCTGAAGTCACCCCCTCGCCTCTAAAAGTTTAAGGACATATTTATTAGATATATACTCAGAAAAGAAGAGAAATTATGATAAGCAGGCAGACATATGAGCTCTGTGAGAATCACCAGGGCTTGATATTTCTAACATCATGAAAAAAAAAACAAAAACTACTCAACTCTATGTGCTTTAAGTCTCTTGGTGATAAGAAAAATATGTTTTCAATCTTTCCCCAAATGTATTCAGTTCAATATGAGAATAGATATGTCTCATATTAATACTTAATTTCTAAATACTCATGAGCTCTATTAAAATTCTCTGGCAAAATCCTACCATGCTTTCCTTCCAGTGGACTCTAACTCAAGGTTTTGGCAGGCTCTGACTGATTAGCAGGTTTTTTCCTTCCCAATCACATTTCTGAGCACGCCCAAATGGAGCTCTGGGAACTCACTGTTTAAAAAATATTCTTTACAAAGTATATTAAGGGCTTGTTTAGACTATCTAAAAGAGATATAACTCAAGGTAATGGAGTGTAATAGAGAAATGTGAAAGGTCTTTATAACAAGATCACTTAATATGGAGTTATCCTCTATATTCATATCTATACATGAAAGTATGGAATTGAGCTAATTTTTCACATAGCTCAAGTCCACTATTAAATTAAAGGAATCTCCACAATATGTGTATTGCATATGTACACTGAACCTTTACATGAATGGTCACATAAGCCACAGCTTAATGACAATCATAACTTTCAAAAGTAAGTGGTGTTCTCTTTCACTCATCACCGTTTACCATTCCATCTTCACTTAGAGAAAGGCTGACTAGAGAGCAGAACTACAGATGACCTTAAGCTCCAAACTTTGAAAAGCTCTCCTGAGGCTCAGGAGACATTCTTCTTGAAGTGGACAAGTGCACACAGAGGCACTCATTCAATAATTGTTGGGTAGATGGATGGACAGATGGATGGATGTCCTCTAAAGAGACCCAGGCCTGCAATATTTCCAGTGGTTAAATGGCTCCAGATATTGTAGTGATATTAAAAATTTGTATTTCCACTGTCAAAAAGACACCCCAGAATAAATGTGCCTAGATGCCCTGGTTAGGTTATTGGGAACTTCTATATGTCCTGTTCTCTGCAGGCAATTCTTCCCTCTGCGAAAGAAATAATATTAGTTGTAAAATGGGAACTCTCCTGAAACTCTCCCTGGTACTCTGAACTAATCTTTAACATTGGCTAATTTCTGTCCTGTATAACTGTGTCTAACACCACAACACCAAATATTCATCCATGATTGTATAGTAGATTTTATCTAAGGCTAAAAAGACTGAGAAAGAAAGTAGAGAGCTCTTTTAGAAAGATACTATGAATTCATGAATTCAGGCTTAGGAATATATTCTCTGAAGTTAAAAACATGAGAAAATTGTCAGTGCAAATTTCATGAAATGCTTCTAAGAATAAAGTTCTTTTGCTGCTTTCACATAGCAAGCAATCAATGCAATGTAGAATGTTATACTGAATATTTACTTGCTCCATATTAAATAAAATATTTACTATATCAAAATGAGAAAGAAATTCTTACCACCTTCTTTAGTGCAAAGGTTGACAAGGTTATGCACTGTGTCCATCAGCTCCAATTGCTGCTTCTGAAGGACACTGTTGTTGTTGGTGGCTCTGTTCAATTGTTTCTCCAGTTCCTGGATTATATATGTTTGACGAGTAACCAAGCCTCGAAGATTCTCTTTCTCTTCCTTTAAGGTGTCCAACTCTTCCTTGTGCTTTCCCTCCATTTCTAAGATTTTATGTTCTAATAAACTACAAAGAAATAAAGATAAGATAAAAATTCTATACAAAAAAATTGTACAACTAGTTCCTGAGTTTATTTAAAGTCAGAAATTTTAGTGAGGTATTTCACCATGGAAATTGTTTTCAAGTGAGAGACTCAGAATATATACATATATATAAGTATATATATATAAAATATATATACAAAATATATTTTAAAAATAGGAGTTACATATACAACATGTCAAATGAAGAATTATGAGACTAGTCGTTGTCAGAGTAATGTTTATTTACTAAATATAATTTATATCCTGGGGTTTATCTTATATCCAGGGTGGCTGACAGGGACTCAGACAATTACAGTGTGGAGAAGTTTCATTAAGGAAATGGATCCAATAAAAAACAGAATAGTTCAGGAAAAAAAGTATGAACAAAATATAGAAATTATTTTACTTTGCTTCATTCATTTGTGATTCTCAGAACATTAACAGTGATTAAATTTCATGATAGTTTTGTGGGGTCAGGGAACAGTATATTGACGCAGAAAACACAGGACCAGAAAGTAAGCTATCAGAAGTCACAGTGAATTAGATTTCTCGGGATTTTTGATACCTAGTCATGTATCATAACCACTAGCTTACTTTATCTCTCAACCTAAGCTTCAAAATGAGGCCTAAAGGCACCACAAGTTCCCAAATCACTGAATAATTGATTCTGAAAAGGAAGACCACATTAGGCGGTGGCATGGTCTTACAAAAGGATTTGGGATGCTTTGCTCAGGGTAATGTGAACTTCAACTGAGAACCTTCCTTCTCTCAGAACTCTTCAAAGGATACTCCCCTTGCATATTGCACATTAAAAATGATAGAGAATGCATAAGCACTCTTGGATCCTAGCAACTGACTGGAAATAAAAAGCATTTACATTTTATAGAGTGTATAATATACTAGTATTCCTCAGAGAAGAGCCTTATTCAGTTTTCCCAGTTCCACTTTCAGAAGGTTCGACCAGTCCTTAGATTACAAGGTGTTATTCAAATGTAACATACCAGACGAGGCACTTAATTTACCTTGGAGAAATGTAATACTGAATCATGCCTAAAAGTTTTGAAAAAGGGTACACTAGGGAGTGTTTTAAATTTAATACTTAAATCATAAAATAGAGCATGTTTGAACAGCCAAATTTTCCAACTTCATGTACTGGGGGACAAACTGGAATATCTGATTGTCCTTTACACAGATTAGGAAGTGTGGAGAGAACTGCTCATGGGCATTCCAGATCTTTGCCAACAAACCTGCCCCCAAAAGAATGTGGCCCAGAATATAGCAGGAAAGTTGCCTGTTGTACCAACCCTGAAAAACACTGGGATGCTTCTACGTATAAGACTCTATTACACCACCTTTGGTAGCATGCCCAGATTCACATGTGAAAATTTCACATTGAGACCAGTTAGGGGCAGATCTATGACTTCTGCAAGATAAGAAAAGCCACACCTCTGCTTTATATATATATAAATAGATTTTTTTTATTGAGGTAACATTGGTTTATAACATTACATAAATTTCAGGTTACATCATTGTATTTTGACTTCTGTATAGACTACATCATGTTCACCACCTAATGTCTAGTTTGAGTTGCTTTCATTCTACAGGACAACACAGTGAAAGAAACCCTGCCCTGACTCATCGCTAAGCAAACTCAATTTTGATAGATCTTGGGTATAGTGATTTGGGGAAAACGTGAAGGTCATTTATATTTTTTAAAACATTTGCTGCAAATGAAAAATTTAGGCAAGAAAGATTAAGATGAAAGACAACATCTCTAAGGAGTAGGTACGGTTCATTGTCTTTTAGTATTTTCTTCTGTGTCAATAACTTGCTGTCGGAGAAGTTAGCAGTTAAAAACAAACAAAACGGGCCAGCCTGGTGGTGTAGTGGTTAAGTTCATGTGCTCTGCTTCGGTGGCCCAGAGTTCGCAGGCTCTGATCCCAGGTGTGGACCTATACACCACTCATCATGCTGTGGTAGCATCCCACGTACAAAATAGAGGAAGATTGGCAAAGATGTTAGCTCAGCGACAATCTTCCTCAAGCAAAAAGAGGAAGATTGGCAACAGATGTTAGCTCAGGGCCAACTTTCCTCACCAAAAAACAAAAACAGAAAAAGCAAAACAAAATAAAACAAAAATACCTTCTCTATTGGTTAAAAAGTTCATCCCACCCACTGGCTGACTGATTAGTGTACTTGCTGTGGATGTCTGAGGAGGTTTTCTCTGTGCCTATTAATTTCTGGCCTTTAGATCTGAGAATTAACCACAATCGATGCCTTAGCTCATTCTCAGTTTACTTTTTAAATTATTTTTCTTTCTCCTCATAAGGTAATGATCAGATGCAAGATACCCATAATATAGAGTCAGTTAACTTATGAAAAAATTGTCTTTTAAATTTACAAGAGTTATAGTATACTACCAAGAAACCTTAGAATTAACTGTTAAAATGATAATAATGTAAAGATTAAAATTTGAATGATATAGTCATATAATATGGGATAAAAATTCTGAATTATCATTTTGTTCCTGAAACAAGATGAGCATTGGCCTTTCAGTTTTCCTAACTAGTAGGTAACACTCTGGTTTGGAAAATATATTTACAACTTGTATTTATTAGTTGCTAAGTGCCAATAGTGGTCTCAGCACTATGTAAAATATAAAATGACACTATTCCTACTATAAGGATTTATTTTTAGAGAGAAAAACCTCAAATAAAAAAATAGCAGCTATAAGAAACTTCAGTCTCAGACATAATACTTTTTAAAATTTTTGCCTCAATGATTTTCTACTTTCTATTTTTGATGCATTCTTTGTTCAAGAGGACAGATACTTAAAGATGGCTACTAACTGAGACGTTGATAAAGGAGATTTGTTTTGTTTTTCAGGATAATTTGGAAAGAGCTGAGAATGGGAAGTTGATCAAGGAAGTCATGGTACCAAGGGAAACAATTCTGGACACCGGCTTGTGGAAGAAAAGTCCTGCATTTCCTGAGTTAAAGGAATATACATTTAGCATGTTGGAAAGAACATTAATTTTCATAACTCAGCCAACCTTTAATTTACCATGACTACCAGGTATCAAAAGACATCAGCATAGCCTGTCATCTTAAAATAGACATTCACGTAAAGAAAGGACTGCTCACAGAAGTTAAGAAGCCTGTTCTGCATCACAGATATCTCACAGGATTTGGCATGAAATACATGCATGAAAAAATAATACAAAAGTTATTTCAGGCAAATTGGAAACACGTCACATTGTTTCCCAAATGCCAGGTCTTACCAGTTAATTATCTCTTCCAGTCATTTTCTCATCTCCTTTCTTCACTTGGAGTTCCTTTAATAACTTTTGTACTCCAGTAATTCTCTATTAACTTTATTTATTAGGGATATCCTTTATATTAATGATCACATTTTAGACTTCTTCAGGCAAGACTGATCTTTTTTTTAAGCAGATTTTTTTTTTTTTTGAGGAAGACTGGCCCTGCACTAACATCTGTAGCTAATCTTCCTCTTTTTTTCCCCCCAAAGCCTCAGTACATATTTGTGTATCATAGTTGCAGAGTTGTAACTCTTCTACGTGGGACGCTGCCTCAGCATGGCTTGATGAGCGGTGAGGAGGTCCACACCCATGACCCGAACCAGCAAACCCTGGGCCGCCTAAGAGGAAGGTGCGAACTTAACCACTACGCCGCTGGGCTGGCCAGACTGATCTCTTTTTGACCATTTTGTTTTCTTTGACACAGCTCATTCCTCCCTTGCATCTTCTCTTCCTGTTTGGCCTCCAAAAAACTATTATCTTTTCTTTGCTACTTCTCATCCATTGGTTTTTATCTACTTGGGAAGTCAGCCCTTCCTCCTCACTATTTCCAAACTGGTTTAAGTCCAAAACTTTCTTGCCAGAAAAATTCATATACTATCTCTACTTATTAATCACATTGTTGTAATAAATTGTTATGGGTGTGTAGCATTTTAAAACCCTTATCTCCTTTGATTCTTAAAGCAATATAGTGATATAGACTGAGCAGATGTTACAATCCCCAGTTTATAGGTAAGAATCTTAGTATCTTGTCCAAAATTGTGCACATATTGTGCCAGAATCAAAATAAAAAGCCAAGTCTTCTAACTTGGCAGACTAGAAATCTGCCCATGATATCCCAGTGCTATGAAAATTAGCATCAGAGTCTCATCTCTTTAATTTAGTATAATACAATCTCTACCTATTTCCACCCATTTATATCTTACCAGGAATCAAGGCATAAGCTTAACATCTCCTTAATACTTGCTGCTCGCCATCTGGTTATTTTGGGAGCTTGTCTTTCACAATATTTCAACCTATCAATCTTTTCCACATATAAAAACAAAATTTCTTTGCCAAGCCAGTTTCTTAAAATCTGAACTGAGATTTTCTTAACCCCACTCTGCCTTAACCCTTCTGCCATCA
This sequence comes from Tapirus indicus, assembly GCA_031878705.1. Lineage (NCBI taxonomy): Eukaryota > Metazoa > Chordata > Mammalia > Perissodactyla > Tapiridae > Tapirus > Tapirus indicus. The sequence goes on along the minus strand of CM062935.1, from coordinate 31,574,954 downwards.
AGTTTAATTTTCTTACTCAATATATTAATCATATTCCATTTTGTCCTGAATCCTTTCATTGGTTCTCTTATGTTTTAGGAGAGGCCATCTCAGCTAGGCACAGAGACCTCTATATATAAAGGTTGATCTGAAGGACAACATTAGAGCTCCAGTGTCCTAAAATCAGATGGGCAAAGTAGTCATATTTTCCCTCCAGCAATAAGTTTAGTTTAGGTTTAAATGCATAATCCAAAACCTGGATGTCAATTCCAAAATCCAGAGCGCCGTTTTCTAGAGCGCATTCAGTACATTTTTATTAGGTACTCTGTTGTTAAGAGTTCCAGTGTGAAGTTTTGGGGAAGCCTAAATTAAACAGTTTTTATGATGATGCATCTTTTAGGATTAGTGTTCTTTAGAGAAACAATTTATGAAACTGTGCACCTAAATCTATTCAAATTGACCTAGAAATCCAAAGACAGAGTTTCTCACAGGATTCTCAGTACTTCCTGTTTCCCATCTTTCTGGAAACACTTTGAGAAGAGACATGCATTGAATTTTGGCACTTAGCTTCTAGTTTGAGGCAGAGGTGCACTTTAATGAAGAATAAAATAAACAAAATAATCTAGGCCTTAAACTTCAGGAAAAGGTTCTGAGTGTATACAAAGCCCTATTTGCAGTTTTTGGTTGACTTTTCCCCTTCATTTCCACAGTCTGCCTCCTCCATCATATCTTATTGGAAATATTTCAAATCATTGAACACATCTTGAAACTTTCACAGAAAAAGCTCTTTCTTTCAAATTGTTTCCCACAATAGAGTTCTTAACATAGCAGCCAATGAATTCACAGCAGTGACAGTTGCCTAAGCCCTATGTGTGTAAACATAGCCCTTAAACAAGGAGGAAAATGTTGAAAATACAGAAAACTTCTCAATTTTATCTATCTGGACCTACTTACAGATGTTTTAATTTTTAAAATGTATGGTGTCAATATGTGCTGCAAATATGGGTTTTAAATATGGGCTTTTTCCCCCCTTTCAAACCAGGGTGTACTAAGTTCAGGTTAAATTTATACTTTAAGTTTCTAACTTCAACACAGTAACTTTTCTCTCAAAATATGAAGTTAAATATTTTTCCAGTTCAAATGTGGAGGAGAAGCATAAATTACCACAAGTAAACACTGGCAAATAAATTTTTAAAGTTTGGGGTAAATAAGAATAACCTAAATATGTTGTGAAAGCCAGAAACCAAGAATAAAAAAATAGATACACTTCATGACATAAAAAAGTAATACTTCTATAAAAAGTAGGTTGAACAATAAATGACAAACTAGAGAAAATATTTGCAACATATATGAATAAGTTTTAATATCCATTAAAGAGCTTATATGAGTTAATAAAGCAAAGATAAACAATCTAATAGAAAAATTAGAAACAAACATGAACAGGCCAGTCACAGAAGAGGAAATGCAAGTGGTCAAGAAACATGAAAAGATGCACAAACTAATCTCTCAGGTAGACAATACAACAGCTAGCAAGTTTTGGGGAAATTAGAAATCCTATGCACACATGGGGAGAATGTAAAATTTGGAGATAATTTGTCAACATCTATGAAAATTTTAAATAATCACATAAAAATGCCAATAAATTCTAAATTATAGGCATCTATAAAAATGAATGAGGTATATCTGTAGTTACATGTGTAACATATCCATGATAAATTGTTATGAAGTAAAAAAAACCCAGCATTTAAAAAATAGTTACAATCTATACACATACACATACATCACATAAATATGTACTTGTGCATGTGTGTGATTGTATATGGGTAGGTGTCTGGGTAAACACACACATAAATATGTACACTTTATATACAATGTATATTTTAGTATATTCATAGAAAAAGTCTGGAAGTACAAGCCCAAACTCTTGATCTGCTAATAATGATACTCTGCAGGGGGCGGTGGTGGTGGAGGAGCATGGAATTAGGGAGACTTTGACTTTCAATTATATATATTTCTATACAATTTAATATTTAGATCAAGTTTGTATTACTTTTTTTTATTACTCAGAGAGATGTAGTAAACAGTCATGAATCTAGAATGGTCTGGGAGGATACTGTCTTAAAGAATAAAAAATTGAGCTGAATTAGTGAACCTCAGAATGTGGACTGAAAAGCATGGGTGCCATGCAATGGGCTTTTGGGGATACAGAATAGTGTATCCCCAAAATACACAATCTTTATTTTATTCATATTAAGAACAACTAATATATTTATAATATTTAATATAAACACTATGTAACTTGTGTTTTCCATTAAAAATATTTTTTAGTTTTGTGTGTGTGTGTGTACACAGGTAAATGACATTTGTTGGGATAGAGCTACTGGGACATTTGCCAGTTCATCATTCATTCAACATTCAAAAATCATTTAATACTATATATACCATGCATAGAGAATTATGCCTGAGAGCATAAAGACAAAGATAAATAAAACACAATCTCTGTGTTCCAGAAGGTCATAGTCTAATAGTAGAGAGATAGATAAACACACACACGCACATACAAATTACAGTGGGATAGGATAAGTGAAATAATGGGGGAAAAATAAGGTACAGTGTTATCACATAAGTTTTAATGAGAAAATCTATTTGGCAGAGTCACAGAAGAGTTCTTGGAGGCCGTAACATCTGCACTGAGTTTTGAAGGGTGGCGAGGAGTTTGTGAGTTGAATAAAGAACTATAGGGCATTCCTGACAAGTCAAACATCACACACGTCTGAAATAGCATCAAGTCTTCCGTATGATACTAACCACTAACATGATTAAACACTTACTATGTGTGTCAGGCACTGTTCTCAGTGCTTTCTGTGCATTAACTCAATTAATCCCACATCAACTCCATGCACTGCTATTATCATCATCCCTGTGTTACAAATTAGGAAACCAAAGCACAGAGAGTTTAAGTAATTTGCCCAAAGTCACACAAATAACATGTAGCAGAGTTGGTTATAGCAGAATCAAGGAAAAGTGAAACCCAGGTGGTCTGGGCTCAGAGCTCATGCTCTTAGCTAGTAGACCATACTTTCTAAAATATAAGAAGACTTGTGGAAGTATGGGTATAAAATTAGGCTTATAATGATTATGGACCGTGTTCTATGCTACAGAACTTGAACTTTCTTCAGTCAGTTACAGAGAATTATTCTATGCTACAGAACTTGAACTTTCTTCAGTCAGTTACAGAGAATTATTATTATTCTATGCTACAGAACTTGAACTTTCTTCAGTCAGTTACAGAGAATTATTAGGAGGTTGGGCAGATGCTGTCTAGAGATTAAAAAGTTGGGCTGAATTAGTGTATGGGGGAACCTAAACAAAGGGGAAAAATAATCTGACTTGCATTTTAGAAAGAAGACTTTGGCAGAGCTCTGGATGACAGTTTTGAGAGGCATGAGGCTTAAAGCACAGAGGTCACTGCAGTGGCTGAGACAAGAATTAATGGGAGTTTGATCTAAAGCATGGTCAGTGGAAATAGAAAAACAGGAGAGATTGTAAAAATATTTAGGAGATGGAATTGACAGCATCAGCAGTGATTGGTGCCTTGTGAGAAATCAGGGAAAGGAAAGAATTAAGGATTCCAGTATGATTCAGAATTCTGTTCTACTCTAAAATTCTAAGGTTAATAAAATTTAAATGAAAAAATGCTATATGTCATTAAATTCATTTTCTGAAAATGTGAGAGGGGAAAAAATGTTCTATTCAATTAGTGTCTGTAGGTGTTCCATTTACAAGGTATAGAAGAGAGTAGTATAAATTCAAATACTTTTCTTTGATCCTTTCTATATGCATCTAACATAATTCAACTTAAGTTAATGCTAGAAGTTGGCAAGATTTTACTTTGGTATTTTGTAAAGAACTTATCAAATGGAGGATAGCTTTAATTAAAAAGACTGACAACTTTTCATTTCTTTAGTCGTATTAAGCATTAAAAATCAATACTTTATTAGGCCATTACAATACTTCGCTTATAAGGTATAATTTAGTATTTTGAAATTACACACACTTCAATTACTTAAAATTAGCTTAATAGCTTCCTGTAAACTCCAGCTAGAAGACAGATGAGGCTTATCAAAGAAATTCAGTGAATACCCAAGGTAAAACAGTTTATATTTCCTACTGCAGTATTGAGGAATAAATAATGATCTACATAGGAATAGGCCAAAAACAACTAGCCTACCCCTTTCTTCAAATTTATATTTGTTTGTGTTAAGAGGATAACTTGACAACCACATCAATTAATTCTGAGGCTGCATCAAGTTGAAAAAAAATATTTTTATAATAATTAAAACAGAATCATCATGGACTTAAACTCTAATTTTGCCATACACTAGCGATTTGGTAATGGGCAAGTTACTTGACCTCTGCAAACTTCTTTATATAGGAAATGGAAATAATAACAGGTTCTTTGCAGAATTAGTTGGAGGATTACCAGCAGTGTACGTAAAGCACCTGGCACAGATATTTACCTGATACTAGATAGCCAGACAGCAGATGGTTTTGCTAACACTATGTCAGAATGGCCATCATGTGTGTAGTTTTGCTTCACTCTGAATGCTCTTACTGAAGATTTCACTAATCTTCACTCTGCATATTCAACACAAGCATCAGGAAAATCTAAGTGCTCCGTCTTTGTATACATGGATCTCCCTTTCTGTACACCCTGGTGAGGCAAAAGAATTTCTTCCAGAATAGTTTTTCACCTGGCTGTGCTCCTACCTTGGAAAAAGTTAGGGTTAAGTCAGGGATGGGCAGGTGCCTTGGAGCCCAGTCAGCTGACCAAATCTTTAGACTAAAAGATCAAGTTACATACTTGGTTTAGCCAAAGGAATTTGCATTTTGACATCTTTCCTTGTCCACCTCTTTTCTATCATTTTGAGCAGAAGTGGCAGGGAACATACTGGAGAAATCTTATAAAAGTTGACAATTACTTGTCCCACTTTGTAGTCACAGCAATCCCCTATGTGCAAGGTAAATGTTAATGCTTCCCATTTCTTGGGTTCTTGGTTGTGAAATTTCAATTACATGGGCCAGTTACTGATCCCTTACTTCCAAGTGCTATTTCTTTGAGGTAAAAAACAAAACCAAGTTTTGAGATTAGGATAGCATCCAACAAAAGAAAAAAAAATTCCTAACGAAAACAAACCAGAAACTTCTTGGAGTCACCCCCACTAGATTGTTAGGAAAACAAGTGGTAGAGCAAATGTTGTTAATCCTATCCCTGCTTTGTGTCTTTGGCCATTTAAGGGATAAAGAAGTGAATCTAATGAGGTCAAAAATCCATTTGCAACCCTACAAGTGATGCACTTAATTTGTCAGGATGTAAATCAGCAGGACCTCTCAGCATGAGTATACAGTATAATCCTGTCCATAAAATATTCTTCCTTATTCTGCCAAAGAAGTGATGGACCCGCCTAAGGTCCAGCTCACCGACTTGGCAGCTGAGGCCCCATCTTACTCAAAGCTGGTAAGTCACACACCCAGATACAACCCCTGACATTCCTTGGGGAGGAAGCAAAGCTTAATTTAGATAATCCCCTTTGCAAAGTGTATTAGCTGATCCAAACCAGACCTGGCCAACTAAAGGCATGTTGCTCCTACATTTCAGAGATGCCTCAATGTAGAAATAGCTTATTGTTGCATTTGGAGGATTAAGATTCATTTAAAGAATAGGTAGGGATGATCAATAAACTATTTGAAAATATATAAACAGCTTCATGTTTGACTTTGACCTTTTATCCACTTAAATAATGGGAGGAGCACATTTCTTTATTGCTCTAGAAGGTGCTTGGCAGAGTTCCTCTGATTCCATTTCACATATGAAAATAAACAATAACAATAAACAGAATAGGGAAAGTAGGCTGTGTATCACAAATGGATACTTTCCGTTTATAGAAAGAAAAACACTTTTTTCTAAGTGCTTCATGGGAGACTATGCCTGGTTTAAGAATAGATGTTCCACTGCCACTCCATTACACACATTGGACCCTTCGACACTCGATAGAGATATGGCAACGGCCGGAGATACAGCACATTGATAGGAAGATGACCCCAGGAACCCCATGTGAGGTAATGTCAAACTTGAGGGTCGAAGAAGAAAGGGGTGCCGAGTAGGAGTAAAAGATGCCTGAGCACAGAAACGAATTTCAAATTAAAACCCCTGAACTCAATGTGAAATACCTATATTGCTGGAAAAGGGAACTGTTATAATTCTGAAAAAACCATGATGAGCAATAAATGGTGTGATTTTTATATGTAAGAAAACCTGAAATTTCCTTAGGAATTAGACTTCAATGAGGAAAAACATTCATCAGCAGAAGGGGTGTATGTGCTTGGGATCAGGAGTCAGACCCTCTGAGAGGCTGTGGCACATGGAGAAGCCCCTTCTACTTGACCCACAGCTCTTTTGAGAGCTGGACCCTTGACTCAGCTTTACTGAGAGAACAACTTTTAAGCAATTTCCCTAAAAAAAACATCATTTCATGGTGAAAATTCCATTGTAAAAAATGATACTAGGTGGGGCCAGCCCGGCGGCTTACTGGTTAAGTTGGTGCACTCCACTTCAGCGGCCCGGGGTTTGCAGGTTCGGATCCCAGGTGCGGACAGATGCACCACTTGTCAAGCCATGCTGTGGCGGCGTCCCATATAAAGTAGAGGAAGATGGGCACGGATGTTAGCCCAGGGCCAGTCTTCCTCAGCAAAAAGAGGAGGATTGGCGACGGATGTTAGCTCAGGGCTGGTCTTCCTCACACACACACAAAAATGATACTGGATGCCATGTCAAGAATCATGATGGAGAGACAAAAAATCCAAATAATCTGAAAATTAGGGTAGAAGCGATTTATTTTGAAGAAGAAGAAGAAGAAGGGGAGGAGGAAGAAGAGAAGGAGAAAGAAGAAGAAAAAAGAAAAAAACAAAAGAAAGAATGAATATGAGAAGGAGGGAGGGAAAGAGAAGGAGAGAGAGACAAGGAGAAATGAAGAGCTGAGTATAAGTGACACTTAAGGACAGTATCTGTTTTTGTAGTTGAGGGTGAGCCCTCTCAAGCCTCCCAGGTTTTTTATGGTATCCTGACACCTAAGGTATCAGATGTAGACCAAGAGATAATACATATCAGCAGGTGAAGAATAGAAGAAATTCATGCTGACAATTTTTTAAAGAGAAATCATATGTGGTAATATACTTAGTGTGAGATGAATTAAAACCACCCTTGGTTAATCCTATAAAATGAAATACCATGCAGTCATTAAGAATGATATTAGAGGGATATTTATTGATTAGAAAAGATATCTATCTCCAAAGAAAGCAGGCTGCAAAACAGTGTATATAGCATGACACAACTTTTTGTGAAAAATATATTTATATATAATATACAGTAGCATACGTAGCTCTCTCAATGTTTGGGGATTGTGGTTTTTAACTACCTTTTGTGTACTTTCCCCTTTTTCTACAATAAATGTTTTATATAATTATAAAAACAAATACCTTAAAAAATAAGGTAAAATTGTCATTGTTTTCTTATTCATTCCTAGACAAAGCTTTCACAATAGCATCTTGAAATATATGACTATAAATGGGGTTCACTTTTAGCAACAAAGGTGAAGCATGGTGGGGCCCTAAATCAAGGGATGGTTGAAGTAAAGTATACCTGTCATGTGTATTTGCTGGTTACTGTGAAATTGCAGTAGGATAACTGGTACTTTTCAACAGAATTTTCGATTCCAGAACATTTCATCATGCATCCAGTTCAGGGTCAAATCCTGTCAAGTTTATTTATAGCTATGCAGTTTACCCCATGACACAGTACAAAGATAAATAACTGTAAACTTAGAAATACAAGTCATAGAGCATGAATGACTCCTTTCAGACTCTAAACCAACAGACAGGTTTATCTTCTTCACGTAAAAGTTTAATTATAATTGTTGACATTAAGGTCTACTTCTAGCACGAAGTTGGGAAATCCTTCCAGGTTACAGATAGTATCGAGAGGGGGGCCGCCCGGTGGCGCAGCGGTTTAGTCCGCGCTTGGCAGCCCGGGGTTCGCGAGTTCAGATCCCTGGCGCCCACCGACACACTGCCTGTCAGCCATGCTGTGGCGGCGTCCCATATAAAGTGGAGGAAGATGGGCACGGATGTTAGCCCAGGGCCGGTCTTCCTCAGCAAAAAGGGGAGGATTGGCAACAGATGTTAGCTCAGGGCTGGTCTTCCCCACAAAAAAAAAAAAAAAAAAAAAAAAAAACCAGATAGTATCGAGAGACCATACACTATACTGGAAAAAGCAGGACTAGGAATATAGAAACCTGAATTATATCCCCAGTTCTGCCACTAGCAAGCTGTGTGAACTTGGACAGGTCACTCACTTCCACTGAATCTGTTCCTTCGTTGTAAAGTAAGAGGAGAACTAGCAGTCCTCTTAGGTGCCTTCCTGGTTTGGAATACAGTGGAAGCTCTAGCTCCACCAACAGAATGGTATTTAACTAGTTTCTAGCAACACAATGGTCTTTAACTCAATATAATGTATAAGAACTGAAACTTCTTCAAGTCATCCAAATACCCAGAAGAAAATGCAGTTAATGTATAATATACTTGTCTTACAGAGGTTAGTGCTTTGATTGAATTGTTCATCATGAATGTCAGTGACTTTGAAATAATATAGTCTAAATGCCATCCCAGCTCTCAAAATCTCTAAGTCTCATTTCACTTACCTGAGATGATTCATAGTTTATAAGACATCTATAAAGCTAACCAAAGAAATTTATCACATCCAGAGTAAATGGCTTTAAATTGGGAGCGTGGGGGAACCTCTTGAATAAGCTCTACAAGTAAACAATTTTCTGGAAAAAAATTAATTTGGGGGCCAGCCCCATGGTGTAGTGGTAAAGTCTGGCACTCTCTGCTTTGGTGGCCTGGGTTTGTGGGGTCAGATCCTGGGTGCAGACCTACACCACTCATCAAGCCATGCTGCAGCAGCAACCCTCATACAAAATAGAGGAAGACTGGCATAGATGTTAGCTCAGGGCCAATCTTCCTCACCAAAATAAATTAAAAAATAAATAAATAAATTTCTCTCTAGTGCAACATCTCTGAGTTCAACAATCTTGTAGCTTTTGACAAGCTTAAGGGCCAGAAGAGTGATGATTCAAATTACTGACTGTCAGAGGCTCTATTCTTCTCTTTATTGCTATAGATTTTGATTCTGCTGAAAATCATCAATATTTTGTGTCAGTGAATTAAGTCATAGAATCAAATACAGGTATACCTCATTTTATCGCACTTCACTTTATTGTGCTTCATAGATACTGCATTTTTTTACAAATTGAAGGTTTGTGGCAACCTTGCATTAAGCAAGTCTATTGGCACCATTTTTCCAACAGCATTTGCTCATTTAGTATCTCTGTTACATTTTGGTAATTCTCACAATGTTTCCAACTTTTTCATTATTCTTATATTTGTTATGGTGATCTGTGATCAGTGATCTTTGGTGCCACTCTTGTAATTGTTTTAGGGTGCCAAGAATCATGCCCATATAAGATGGCAAACTTAATAAAGGTATGTATTCAGACTCTTTCAATGACCGGCCATTCCCCCAGCTCTCTCCCTCTCTTCAGGCCACCCTAGTTCCTGAGACACAACAATATTGAAATTAGGCCAGTTACTAACCCTACAATAGCATCTATGTGTTCAATTGAAAGGAAAGGTTGCACATTTCTCACTTTATATCAAAAGCCAGAAATGATTGAGCTTAGTGAGGAAGACATGTTGAAAGCTGAGATAGGCCGAAAGCTAGGCCTCTTGTGTCAAACAGTTAGCCAAGTTGTGAATGCAAAGGAAAAGTTCTTGAAGAAAATTAAAAGTGCTACTCCAATGAACACCTGAATGATAAGAAAGTGAAACAGACTTATCACTGAAATGGAGAAAGTTTTAGTGATCTGGAGATAAGATCAAACCAGCCACAACACTCCCTTAACCCAAAGCCTAATTCAGAGCAACACCCAACTCTCTTCAATTCTGTGAAGGCTGAGAAAGGTGACGAAACTGCGGAAAGTCTGAAGCTAGCAGAGGCTGATTCATAAGGTTTAAGAAAGCAGCCATCTCCATAACATAAAAGTGCAAGATGAAGCAGTAAGTGCTGATGTAGAAGCTGTAGCCAGTTATCCAGAAGATCCAGCTGAAATAATTAATGAAGGTGGCTTCACTAAAGAACAGATTTTCAGTGTAGATGAAACACCTTTCTGTTGGAGGATGCCATCTAAGACTTTCATAGTTAGAGAGGAGAAGTCAATGCCTGGCTTCAAAGCTTCAAAGGAGAGGCTGACTCGCTTGTTAGGGGCTAATGCAGCCGGTGACTTGAAGCTGAAGCCAATGCTTGTTTACCATTTCAAAAATCCTAGGGCCCTTAAGAATTACACTAAATCTACTCTACCTGTGCTCTACAAATGGAACAACAAAGCCTGAGTGACAGTACATCTGTTTACAACATGGTTAACTAAATATTTTAAGCTCATCGTTGAGACCTACTGCTAAGATAAAAAGATTCCTTTCAACATATTACTGCTCATTGACAGTGTGCCTGGTCCTCCAAGAACTCTGATGGAGACGTACAAGATTAATGTTGTTTTCATGCCTGCTAACACAACATCTATTCCGCAGCCCATGGATCAAGGAGTAATTTCGACTTTCAAGTCTTATTATTTAAGAAATATATTTCAAAAGACTGTGGCTGCCCTGGATAGTGATTCCTCTGATGGATCTGGGCAAAGTAAACTGAAAACCTTCTGGAAACGATTCAGCATTCTAGATGATGTTAAGAACATTTGTGATTCATGGGAAGAGGTCCAAATATCAACATTAACATGAGTTTGGATGAAGTTGATTCCAACTCTCATGGATGACTTTGAGGGGTTCAAGGGTTTGGTGGAGGAAGTAACTGCAGATCTGGTGGAAATAGCAAGAGAACTAGAATTAGAAGTGGAGCCTGAAGATGTGACTGAATTGCTGCAACCTCATGATAAAACTTTAATGAATGAAGAGTTGCTTCTTATGGATGAGCAAGGGAAGTGGTTTCTTGAGATAGAATCTATTCCAAGTGAAGATGCTGTGAAGATTGTTGAAATGACAACAAAGAATTTAGAATGTTACATAAGATTAGTTGATAAAGTAGTGGCAGGGTTTGAGACGATTGACTCCAATTTTGAAAGAAGTTCTACTGTGGGTAATATGCTATCAAACAGCACTGCATGCTACAGAGAAATTGTTTGTGAAAGGAAGAGTCAATCAATGAAGAAAACTTCACTGCCATCTTACTCTAAGAAATTGCCACAGCCATTCCAACCTTCAGCAACCCTCACCCTGATCAGTCAGCAGCCATCAACACTGAGGCAAGATGCTCCACCAGCAAAAAGATTACAACTCACTGAAGGCTCAGATGATGGTTAGCATTTTGTGTGTGTGTGTGTGTGTGTGTGTGTGTGTGTGTGAGGAAGACTAACCCTGAGCTAACCTCCATTGCCAATCCTCCTCTTTTTTGCTGAGAAAGCTTGGCCCTGGGCTAATGTCCATGCCCATCTTCCTCTACTTTATATGAGATGCCACCACAGCATGGCTTGAGAAGCAGTCTGTCAGTCTGCGCCCGGGATCTGAACCTGTGAACCCAGGGCCACCGAAGCGGAGCGTGCGAACTTAATCGCTATGCCACCAGACCAGCCCTAATGGTTAGCATTTTTCAGCAATAAAGTATTTTTAAATTAAGGTCTATACATTGTTTTTTTTAGACATAATGCCATCGCACACTTAATAGACTACAGTATAGTGTAAACATAACTGTCATATGCACTGGGAAACCAAAAAAATCATGTGATATTCACTTTATTGTAATATTTGCTTTATTGCAGAGGTCTGGAACAGAACCCCCAATATCTATAAGGTATGCCTGTAATTTTTGTAGATATGATGAGATCTGAACAACTGAACATTAGATAAATTAGTGTTAAAAATTATAAAAAGCAAATATTTCAAGAGTGTAAGCAATAGTATTAATCTTATTGTTGACATACTTGCTGTATTCACTTGAAGCTCTCATTTCTTTTTATATTAAAAATTAATTTGGCTCCATTTTTTTTTTTACAAACGACTTCAATCTTTTTTTTAAGCGTTGGCAGAGAAGTGAAGGATATAAATAAGTACATACATAACTACTTTTTGGAATACAACAATTCTCACCTGTTTTTCTCATGAATCTTTAGGATTTCATTTGTCTGTTGAAGAAGTTGCTTCTCTAGTTTGTATGTTGATAATGAATTCTCCAGCAGCTGTATTTCAAGTCGAGAAGTTTGATTTAGTACCTTAAGATAAAAGATAAAAACATTTCAAACTTCAATCGCAAAGAGTAGAAAACAATTATTTGGGGTTTTTTATTTAACTGTGTTTTCTTTTTAAATAATGTTTCTTCCAGAATAATTAATTAAATGGTTTACATTATATTAATTAATGCTTTATATGTCTCTTAAACATATTTGTTTGAAATTTAGGTTGCAGCTGAATGAGAAAATTGCATTGTCCATTTTTATATTTAAATTTTTGTGTCCTGAATCCCTAGGACATTCCACTGCACTAGTTGCTTTATATATATTTTCTCCAATATTTACAAGCGCAAGATGAGTATTAGTACAAGGTCTTAGATATTGTGTATAATTAAGAATAACTAATGGCATGTAAAATACACCTGCCTCAATCTATCACCTTACAATAACCAATTAGAAATGTGCAAACAACTCTTGACATAGTTTAAACAGATTCACGATCACACATTTACTGAATACCTATCATGTTAGGTCATGTCAGCCTTTCCAGATGTCGTATCATTTCATAGACATGGGCACCTATTGAAGAAGGAATTGTTATCATCACTTTACAAATGAGGAAACTGAGGCTCAGAGAAAGGCCCAAATCCACACAGGAACCAAAGGAAAAGCTGGGTTTCAAACTCAAATGGTATGACTCTAATTCTGATGTTCTACACAGAAAGACAAGAAGAGGGAGACTCAAATGATCCTGCATCTTAATCTGAGTGGATGAAGTGACCAGGAGCCCAGATGGAAGTGAAGACAGATGGCACTTGCCCTTTCAACTGCACTACACTGGGTCCTCTAGAAACTGTAAACGTTCAACTCATCTTAAACCACGAAGACTCATGATGTGAGGTGGGCTTTAATACAACATGAATCTGTGAGCCATGAACCCAAACCTACGCATCCTTCAAGCAAACATCACACACTCTGTTCCTAGAAGATGCCTTCAAACTGTGCCATTGCCCTGGTCCCTCTCTGTCTCTGTCCTGTGCCCCACCTGCCTTCTTCCTTAAGGGAGGTAAAAAAAGGCAAGGAAGAAGGTATAATTAGTTTTAAAAGCTCCCTCTGTCATTTGAAATCTTTTACAACCAACACACCTTTCTTAGAATTACTTACTGAAAGGGACCTGGGCAACCTTCTGGAGGGTCAGTATCAATCTAAAGGGTCCTCCTCTAAAAATGACACCATTAGAGCTCTCTACATTTTCTGTAGCAGGTCTAAACTTGAGATTGCACATAGGTCTAAACAAATGCATGTAGAAAAACCTTTTCAAAATACACTGACATGACCAGGGCTGGGCTGGGGCTACAGGAGATTGTGGGGGAAAGGGATATGTTTGCAGGGGAGCAGGTCAGGGACTAGTGTAAGATGAGAGAGGCAAATGCCTCAGTTGCAAAATTTAATGAGGTGCCAAAAAACTCAGTAATCAAGATAAGTAATATTTTAACACAACATTTTAAAAGATCAAAATTAATACAAAAAAATCCATGTTGAACAGAACATCATTTTAAAATAAAGACAGGATCTGTCCCCGAACATGTATAATTCAGTCTTGCATGACTTTATTTCACTCCCCTCACCCTAGTCCCAGCCCTGCTTGGTGGGTTTGAGGGTTGGGGGTGGGCGAGTGGGGTGGAGAAGAGAGTGGTGACATGGGGCATTTGTGCTTTAAAAAAGTTTTAAGCTGTTATGATTCATTTATACAACTGTCATGACAATGGATCTAAAAGCCAGTCTAAAAGTTACGACTCCTAATCAAATCTTGTGGAGTATTTTTGAGTTTTAAAAAATATTTTCCTGTTCTTAGTCATTTCATTTGAGGAAAAACAGGAGCAAGAGAACCTGGGATTTTAAGATACAGTTAGGAGCAGCCCAGATGAAAAAATGGTAGAGAATGTAAAGATTAGAGATACAGAGATAACTTTTAACTATTAAACAAATTTTTGTCCATGGAAGTTTTCCATTTGTTTGTCTATTAACTAGAATGATAATTTATAAAATAAATTAATTATAAAATAAGTTAATAATTACTATAAAAATTATAAAATAAATTTAAATAGTTAAATAGAGGATGAACCATCTGTATCTTTTGGTGACACCTAGAACAGAACACAGAAGACACTCAATATTTATTGAATGAACGAAAGGTACACTGTGTCACTGAATCAAGCATATCATATGCTGTTCAATGAAATTGATTTTTTCCCTTATTCACCACACTCTCTTATCACACTTCCTGATATTCTCAAATACCAAAATTTTTATTTTACAAAAAACAGAAACTGTTCTCCATGTCTCAGAAGAACGTGAGAGAACAATGAGAACAGAATAGAACCATCCAAAATTAAAAACGAAACTGCCTATATCTAAATCTGGAGACTACTACAGCACCTAATTTTTCTCTACTTCATTTCTCTACTTTGCTACATAGCAACCAGAGTGATCTTTTTAAGAACACAAATCACATCATGTCATCTCTTATGTTAAATATGCTAATGGTTTCCCTTTGCAATTAGAATAAATTCCAAAGTTCTTAGCCTGACCCACAAGGTCCTATGTGATCAGGACCCTGCTTACTTCTCAGATCTCACTTCCTGCCACTCTCCTCTTGTTTATTATGCTGCAACCATATTGACCTTCTTTCCGCCACCCCAACATGCCAAATTCATTACCACCTCAGGGCCTTTCCACTTGCAGTTTCCTCTGCCTGGAATGCCCGCCCCTTCCCAGATCCATGGTTGATTTCTTCTCATCATTCAAGTCTTGTTCAGGGAGGCCCTTCCTGACTACTCTCTGTAAAGTAACTCCCCCATCATCCTCCATCAGGTCACCCTGCTTTATCTTTATGGAATCATCACTATTGGAAATCATCCTGTCCGTTCACTCGTTTGCTGTCACTCTGCCCCATGAGGATGTCAGCTGCACAGAGGCAGAATTACTCCATCTGGACCCTACCAAATCTCCAGAGCCCAGCAAGGGGCCAGGCACACTGAGCACTCAGAGCTATTTGTTGAATGATATGCTAGACAATGGATAGTGAATTGTTTTTCAAGTTGGGTAACTGTCAGAGAGAAGGTAACAGGCCACATGAATATCAAGCTGGTCTTCAATTATAACAGCTCAAATATAAAGCAGCATCTGAAAGTGGGAGAAGGAGGGGGACAAATCTCAGAAGTCCAGGCTAAGTGTAGGGTCATCTCAGGCCAATTTGAGCACAAATGCCAATCTCTTCTCTTCTTTCCCCACCACCTCAACCCAAGAGCTGCTTTATTTAAACTGATGTATTAAAATAGGCCTGAAGTTCAAAAGCGGGCAACTGAGAGAATTGTATAGGAAAGTATGATAAATTGACCACTTTCTTGCCATGTGTCTATGGAACTTGCTGCTTAGCAATGATCTAAGTGTTCCATTAAAATGACAAAAGACATTTCCTTCTTCAGCCTAAACACATTCCAAAAGCACATATCTGCAAAAAGAAAGAAAGAAAAGAAAAGAAAAAAGGAGAGTTAAGAGTATGTGAAACAAGCCCCCAAGGAACAATTTCAAAGCTTGAATTTTCCAGAAGACAGCACAGAGTAAGGAAGACATAAGACTTGAAACTGAGGATATATGGACTATAAAATTTTAATTCTTTCTTAAAAAAAAAATTAATATATAAATTGCTAGTTTCTCAAAGAAAGTGAACTAGAGAATTTCAGCCAGTTCCCCTTTAATACTTCTGAGAGTACCTCTAATCTTCCTTAAAAGGAAACTCCCCCACAAAAGAAAATTTCTCTCTCCAGCATATTAAATTTGAAATCAGCCTTGTTGGTAGGGTTGTGTTCTCTTTTACTTTAATTATGTTTTTCAAGTGAAAAATATAACACAAGGTATGATGCCTCGGCAATTAGATTTTTACAGAAGAATGAAGGCTGATACACGAACAAGGAGTGACAGAGTTAGAAGATCATTATTTTGTAAAATCAATGAAATAATTTATTTGGTCAGTGATGGGCAGTGTGATAAAGTATCATCCTACAGGTTATGTGTTAATTTCCAAGGGGAAAGTGGACCATTAGAATGGAAAGCTATGGAGGCTTCTACCCTAACCAATTTAATATAACATCACTGAGAGTGTGGCAAGCTGGCATCTGTGCCTCCTGACGAGATGCAATAGGAAGTGAGCAGTAATTCTAGAAAGCACTGCTATCACAATGTTCAACTCAATCTAATTGAGCCTTTACACTTAACTTCCAATTTAAAGACACTATGTCTCAGAGGCCGCCCGGTGGCGCAGCGGTTTAGTCCGCGCTTGGCAGCCCGGGGTTCGCAGGTTCGGATCCCGGGCGCCCGCCGACGCACTGCCTGTCAGCCACGCCGTGGCGGCGTCCCATATAAAGTGGAGGAAGATGGGCACAGACGTTAGCCCAGGGCCAGTCTTCCTCAGCAAAAAGGGGACGATTGGCAACAGATGTTAGCTCAGGGCTGGTCTTCCCCACAAAAAAATAAAAATAAAAAAAATAAAGACACTATGTCTCAGAATATGAGACAGTTTACAAAACAACTGACTCAGGTTCTTAAAAATCTCAAGAAAAAAAAAGCAAGAGAATACTCCAAATTAAAAGGGACTATTAAATCTTGAAAAATAAAATGCCTATAAAATTTTTGGTAGAACAATTGATGAAATTTCAATGTGAAAATTAGATAATCTTAGAGAATTATTGTTAATCTCAGTCATGATAATATAATACAATAATATAGAATTAATACTATATAATCATTATATATAATATTTTATATTTTTATTATATACAAACATATTATATATATAATGATAACCTCATTGGGTTATGGAGTTTAGTAGAGACAGAACTTATATTACAGATGTAAAATTGCAGGTAGAAGTAACTTGTCCAACAGAGGTAATACACAATAGAGTGAGAATGGAACACAGGTAGTCAGTCTCTGGAGCCTGAGATCTTTCCTGTAGGCTCATGTAGCTGTACACAAGCAGCTTCCCTCTGGCCAAGAAAGGTACCTCCCTCCAGTCAAAAACAACTGCTATCCAAATAGTTTCTTTGAAATCACCCTGAGAGCTTCTGCTGTTGCAGCTGATGGCACCCAACTTCTCCCCTCTCCCCACCCCAACATTAAACCAGCACTATGAGGCAGGAAGGTGGCCAAATTTCTCATGCTCCTCAGAGTATAGAGAAAATACATTCATCCAATGTTCCTAGTAGGTCAGAACATCTTTGCAGAAGACTGCTTCTGTTCAAAGTCCTATTCTGATCCATCAGCAATCTGTGGATATACATTACCATCAACACACAACCCTTAGGACCTTGCCCTTGGGCTTGGGAGCATTGGGCTGAAATCTATAGAAATTAAGGGACTAATATTAATTAATGTAATCATTTGACAAGTGTTTATTGAGAGCCTACTGTTCTAAATCCTAAGGACAGAGCAGTGAAAAAGACAGATAAAACTCTTGCTCTCTAGGAGTTTGTATCGTAGTGCAGGGCTTGGCCAGATAGTAAATAGCTTAGTCTTGGCAGGCCATATGGACTCTGGTGCAACTACTCAACTCTGCCATTGTATTGAGAAAGCAGCCATTCACAACATATAAATGAATGAGTGTAGTTGTGTTCAATAAAACTTTATTTACAAAAAGAGATAGCAGTTCAATTTGACCTGTGGGTCATAGTTCACTGAGCCCTCTCCTAATGGGTTATCAAACCTTTTTCCCAGACCTTGTGAGAAAATTAATTACCAGGGTGTTTTCCTTGGATTACCCATTAGCAAATTTATTTTACTGCCATTTCATTTAGGTCAAGGTTAAATGATTACTCAACTATTCTCTCATCAAGTTAAAGAGATCCAGTGGCTCAACTTTAAAAGCTGCCCTCTCAAACCTATTTCTGCCTGGAGATTCATGCTCACTGAGGAAACTGTTCCAGAACAGCTTTAAATTTGTAACTGTATGAATAAAGTCCAAACAGGTGTGACAGTTTGTGACCTCTGAGAAGCAAATGATAAAATGAGATTAGACATGCAGGAAATTGATTAGGGGAAATGCCTGGGAGAAGAAAATTGGGAAGAAGCCAAAGTTGGCTAGGAGTGCCTTCTGACTAGGATGCAGGTCTAACCACAGTGAAGAAGAGAGGGAAGGAAGGGAGATCGAGTGGAAGTCTTAGCCTGCAGGGAAGTTGTGAGAAAGTCTGGCAAAGGTGATGGAGAGCCCTTAGCCAAGTCATGTGTCAGTGGAGTCCTACAGCTCCCAGGAGCAAGGCTGACTAAGTATTGCTGCCACTAAGTGTCTTGGCTGCAAATGGCCACTGAGAATTGTGGCCTCTGCACCAACACAGTGATGGATTTCAGAGCACAGTCACTGAGCCATTGGCCAATTATATCCCCCACAGTAGGAGATTGGAAAGGCACATTTTTGTAGCTGTAAGGAAAGGCTCCATAGCTAATTAATTTGATGGAAAGTTAAGACAGAAATGTTTTAGAAAAAGTTTGCTACATTAACTCCGTTAAGCTGAGGATAAGGACTGCTTTACTTATTGTTGTATTCTATATTGTACCTATTAAAATATCTTGCATCAAGGAAGTCTCAAAATATAACTTTTTAAATTTGATTAAATTCATTTCTAACACTATGGTTCCCATATAAATGATTGAGAATTAGAGGAAATTTAGGATCAGTGTCTAAGGAACTTCCCTATAGTTACACAGCAAGCAAGTGGCAAGGATACTGGATCCTAGGGTTGCATGAAATGATGTGCAAACACACGGTAAAATGGCAATAATTGGTGGTACCATCAGCGGCAGCAGAACAGCAGCCTCATCTTCATCATTTACAGAAAACACTCAGTTGCTACTACTCGGTTCACATTACTTTTGCTTTATCTGATTTCCATCTAACCCTCTGCTTGGACCCATTTAGTGTCCGCAACCATAGAGAGAGACAGGAATCACAAGAGAGGGATGGTATTGATAGAGAGCTGGTAAAGAATGTAGACTCTGACGCCAGATTGCCTGGGTTCAAATCTTCACTATAACATTTACTAGTTCTTTCATTTGGGGCAAGTTGCTTCGCCTCTCTGGCTTTTAATTTTCACGTTTTTAAACAAGGGATGGTACTAGTACCCACACTTAGGATTTTTAAAAAATTATTAAATAGCTAATATATGTCAAATTGCTTAGAACAGAGCCGAGCACAGATTATTAGAGGTGAATTTTAATGTAGTTTGTTTGTCTATTAGTGTGCCTCTAATCAAAATTGGCCTGAGAAAGAAGTCAGAAACAGACTCACTACAGGAAGGGACATGAATAATGTGTGACATTAACCCCTTCATACTGCGCCCTTGGAAAGAGGAACTGGAAGGAGAGGAGATATTGGTACAAACTGATAACAGTGAGAAAAACACTGCAAGCTAGACCAAGGAGGAAGGACCGGGCATGGTGTTGGTTCCTGATTCTCACCACCATGGCCAGCTGGGTTATTTAGATGTGCTCATTACCTGTCTCTTTTCTGACCACGATGCTCATTGAGCACAAGAGCATTTTTAAATGCCATTGCAGTAAAACTGTGGCTCTACAGCAGAGGACTAGAAAGCAATAAGTTACTTATCTTTATAACATCATCATGTGAAAGCTAGAGCACTATATTGCAAAACCATGTGCATGACTTTCTAAAATAACTGAGGACCTGAAGTCAGTTTAGGAAAGCAGCACTTACCAACTTAAAACAAAGTACAATGAATATGGGAGCAAAAACCTGGGAGCATACCTGGATAGCACAAAAGGATCTATTGGTTTATAAATGCTTATTACAAAAGAATAAAGTGTATTGAGATTAAGGAATAATTCAAGATTCATTCTGTAAACTTGGCCCTGCATGAGAACTTGAGTGCACTTGAACGGCTATGTCTAAGTT
This sequence comes from Tapirus indicus, assembly GCA_031878705.1. Lineage (NCBI taxonomy): Eukaryota > Metazoa > Chordata > Mammalia > Perissodactyla > Tapiridae > Tapirus > Tapirus indicus. Next base: position 31,554,659 of record CM062935.1, on the reverse strand, counting down.
GAACATGTCCTACTGCAAAGGTTCAAAAAAGCACCACATGGGTATATATTCATGTGAAAAAGGTTTGGAGCATTACAGCTACAAATGCACAGACAATTGGAAGACACTGAAATGAAGATGTAAAAAATACCCAGGATTCACTTCTTAAGGTAGGACATAGTTTGTCTGAGCCATTGTCTTCCTTCTCCACCTTTCTCTCATTGCCTCTTCTGATGGATTTGTGATTTGTGAGACGTTTTCCAGGTTTTAACAATCTTAAAATTCTTCTTGGTTCATCTAATAAACTTTCATTGGCCTTTAATGACTATTTAGTTTTAGCTGCTCCACATAGGGAATAATTTTTTTCTATGAATTTTATGTACTATTTTCCATGTTTTCCAAAGTACATATCTCTTAACCTTAGGAATGAAGAACAAGTTATCTCTTAAAATCTTACATGTCATTCATCTTAACAGTTTGGAGATCGATATGCTGACAATGGAAACTTTTTCCCCCACAACTCCAATTCCTAGGTGGAAAGAGAACAAACACAACTCAAGAGATTTTGGGGGATGGAAAAAATAAAACAAAACCCTGCTATGTATGTCATAAAACTTATTATAACAGAAATGCATAAAAATTTTAAATGTTCGATCAAGTAGGGTAATATTCTATGTTTCAGTTTTTGAATATATAGAATGCTTTGTAGGAGATGGTGAGCATTCTATTCTAAGAAAAATAAAAGAAAATACACTCACATTATTTCTACCACAAGAAGTCAATGCTTATAGATCAGCAAGCTTGCTTAGTGTGATGATAAATGATTATATAAAGTCTCATAATTTTTAGTTATAATATGTAGTTTTCCCTTCCCTATCCCCCATGTTATCTGATGATTGTGTGCAGCAAAAAATATTTTCCAAGCCTATGTGATTTATTCCTCCATTGTAATCTATTAAGTTCTTATTCAGTTACTTAATTATTCATATTACTAATCGAGGGGGACAGAAAAGGAAAGAAATGAGTATGCCTCAGTTTGAATTTCAGATTCAATTCACCAGCTGTATCAATGTGAGAAAATCACTCAAACTTTCTGACCTCTCGTCTGCTCTAAATGGTTTCTAAAAAATCATTTGTACATGGGAAAGTGGTTTAATATAAATGCTCTATTCATATAAATGATCATTGTTATTTCTCTTTAAATACCAGTATACGATCTGTGATGCCATTAACACAAATGAAATAAAACATAAATGAGGTTGTATCTTATTTTTGAATCCATATTGTTAAAATAATTAAACAAGGAGGCCATTAGACTGAGGTGGCTCTAATGCCTTGGTAGCCCACATAAGCAAACTACAACCTAAGCCAGAGTCAATGCACTTGAATTCAAGAAAATGAAACTTAAGAACAGCCAATCACAAACAACCAAAGAGGCTTTCCCAAATAAGGCAACCACTTAAGCTCTAGCCAATCAAATAATTTTCTTTCTTTGCTTCTGCAACTTCTCTATTAAAATCTTTCCCTTAGCTTCTATAGTAGAATGCTCATAACTACCTTCCATTAGGCGCTGCCGACTTCGAATTGATGTTTGCCCAAAGAAACTCTTGAAAATTTTAATGTGTCTCAGTTTATCTGTTAACAACATATTTCAGCTTTGATTCCAGAAATCAACTATACTGAGACAGAATCATCCTCTGGGTTCCAAAATGGTAACTGGAATAACCATTTCCCCGGTTAAAAGGGGACCAAGAGATCATCTTCTAGTTATCAAATATGTTATTTTCACTGAACTGTAATGGTAGGTTTGTGACAGTAGTGATCAAAGGGAATTTTACTGATTTGTACATAAATAAGTACAATTATACATAAATAAATATGTCATTGTCCATGGTAGGGTAATATATATATATGCACATAAGTGTATATACGGAGAAAGTTTTAATTGACTTTTCATTACAAAATCATGCTGAATAAAAAAAAAACCTACACATTCCTAATCATTTATTTGGGGTTTTCCTTCCTATCCACTGAATGCACAAAACCCCTGCAGGTGCCATTATGGCTGGAATACTAACAGAGACAAAACAGGGCAGGTCAAAAACGCACATCAAAGGCACCAATTCGACCCAAATGGTTATTTTGTTTGACACATATCATATCACAGTTGGTAGCTGCAGTGTTTAGTTGAATTTAAACGCTGATTAAGTCCTTTGCCAGTCCTGTTTTTGCAAACACATACAAAGCTAAATATACCAACCCTCATTAAATCAAAAGAAACATGCATAGCATATCAGGCAGTCGTTGCTATTATCAATAAACAAAAATGTATATGTTTCCCCAATCCCAGTGTTGAAACGTGCTCTGTGTTTATGGAGTAAGCTAAAGGAATAAAATCTTCCTGGTTAAGAGTTTGACTGGCCCAGGGGTGTACCTGGGTCTCAACATCTGTCAGCTTTCTGGTCTGCTCTGCCGTCTGAGAGAGGAGGCTGGTTCCTATCTCGAGCATGGTGGCCGTGTGGTTCTGAACTGCATTCTGCTGTATCTGGGCCATTTCCGACTTCATATTTTCCACAATGTAATTCTCAATCTGCAGAAGATAAAGGACAAAGCATACTACATTATAAGCAAAGCCTCTCGGTTGGAGCATGTAATATTTACAACGACAAAACAAGACACAGCTGGCAGATCAGCTATCTGGCAGGGATCCTCTGCATCTTGGGAGTTGGGGAAATGGGAGCAGAGCGCACAAGGATCCAGTTGCTAACAAACTCCTAATATACTGATACATATATATTCCAAATCACAATCATAATGAAAATTTGCACTTGGATCGTGCTTTCTTATTTTCAACGTCATCTCATTTAACCCTCACAACAAAGATATGAGAGTTAGGCACAGATGGCCTCATTGTTCTTTTTATTTTACAGCTGAGGAAACAGAATCAGAGAAGGTCAATGATGAGCACAAGGTCACTCAGCAAGAATACGGCAGAGTTAGCATGACAATTTAAATCTAAATCTTGGTCCTCTGGTCTTTCCATTACACCATATTGACTACTCATCTCTGAGAAAAGTTCAGCCTCCTGCTTCCATTTCTCTAATGATAAATAAAAGACCCTGTTGGGTTAGGGGGATGGGACAAGGAGTGTGAGGAGGGCAGATACCCAAAACACAAGGGAATATTAAAGTATAGGCAACAGCATATGAAATGAGCCGTAGAGCCTCAGAGCTAGCTGAAACCATTCTCAGTGCTCCTTTGCAAGCTCAAAAAAAGGCACTCTAAGTATAGCCCGTAAAGTGGCATTTGCCCTTTTCACCATGGGTAACATTTAATCCTTTATGGTGCCATCTTAGAGGATACTATGATTGTAAAACAAATGGTACCTTAGGGGCCAAGAAGAATTATTAAGTGACTTACTACGAGGGAGCCTTTTAGGGACCTGGGAGAATAAAGCGAAGCATATGCACTGCTTACAAAATACATAAGAAGCCTACACCTCCTTGTCAGTGCACTTAATTCTCCCCCACCACTGCGTGATGACTACATTTTATTACCCAATTACACATATGAGGAAATTGCATCCCAGAGAAGTCAGGTCCAAGGCCACACACCACAAAAACAGCTAGACTTGGATTTGAGCTCTGAAGTCCTTAACTTTCATACCAACACTCTTAACCACTTGATAGCTCTGCCAAGTCGTGCTTCACAAGCTGGGTCCAAATCATTAACAGCTCCGTGATTTTTTTACTGATGCTAGTGAACCATAATACCTCTACTACTTTCTAATCCATAGTAACATTATTATCATGTAATAAATACGGCCTAAAACTAAATTTCCCTTTGTGAACCTTGGCAGTTCACTTTCTAACACCATTTCTTGCTTATTTCTACTTATCAAACATGAATCTGCTCCAAGCTAAAGAAAATGAAGGGTTAGAATCAAACTCATATTGTTATTAATAAATTCCAGCTTTGTTCTTGGTCAATATAAGGTAACTTCCTTTTATCCTTTATTCCCATGTTAGACATAGGGGAAAAATTTCAACCTACAAAAACTTATTATAAAACAAATACAAAATAGATTAGAATAAATATCTGGAGATTATGTTAACAAAATTTAAGGTCTCTAGGCCAAATTTGGGCTTCATTCCAATTGCACTAACATATTTAAACAACAATGGAAGGGTAGGGGAAGGAGGGTCATCAGAGTATCAGACCAGAATATTATTTGGGATTCTGCATCATACGTTCCCCCTTTTCCTAATAACATCCCTTAACCTTCTTTTGGGAAATTACCTTTTTCCCTGCAGAACAAACGATTCAGGTGGAGTTGCCCCACCCTAGCTTCAGGAGTAGATACATATTTGAGCCTGACAAATCAGAATGTTCCGCTCTTATTTAGAGGGAGTAAATTGTTCAAGAATGGAAAGATGTCATAAGCAAGGCCATTAAGTCTCAGTTCTGGAATTTTGTCCAACTATTTTAAAAAAGAACTTATTTGGTTCTTTTGTACTAACCTCTGTGGTTAGTAAACTGGTAACATATATACCTGATACTGTTGACACCCCATTTTGCCGTCACAAAACCAGAGCCAGCCTAAGAATGAGGCCAACTCAGAAAAATAGATATAGATAGATAGATGATAGATAGATAGATAGATAGATAGATAGATAGATAGATAGATAGATAGATGGATGATAGACAGCTGGGTGATACAGATAGAAAGATACCTTTAGAGCACCTTGATCCAGTCATGTTTTCAGCCAGATCCACCCTTGGACATTCAGCTGTAAATTGTGTGATCTAATAATCTCCGCTAGAGCAGCTTGCTTTTTCTTTCTTGTTTTTCTTTTCAACAGAAAGAGTCTTGACTAATAGATTTGATGGGTGTTGAGCAAATGAAGCCTCAGACGGGCAAACATTAGCAGTATGTCCTTTGCTTCTCCAGGGAATTTGGGGTTGTACATGAACGTGTATATTCTCAAAAGTGGGAAGTAAGTCTCCAACATGGAGATGATATCTGTCATTTACAGCTGACATTTATCAATGGTCTACTCCGTGGCAGGCACTAAGCTAAGTGAATTCCTTTTATAACAGCACTTAAACTTCACAACAACTTTAAGTGGTAGGTATTATCATAGCTGCTTTATAGGTGAGACTATTGAGGCTTAGAAAATTCACAGCTTGCTCAAAAACAAACAAGCACTCAACTCACAATGCCAAAACCCACGTTCTTAATCTCTCACCTATTCAGTCAGCACTCCTCAATTACTCAATGCATTTTATTATGGAGCTCCTAAACCTTGTCTACTCATCAAAACTACATGGGGGCATTTTAAAAATGCAGAAGGAGATACAATACACCAGAACTCTGAATCAGAATTTTCAAAGTATATACTAGGAAACTATATATTTTAAAAAGCTTCCCAATGTAATTCTGATTGAGGCAAAGATCAGTGCTTCACAAAGTGTGGTCCATAGAATGAATGCCTATATGAGAACTGTTTGTGAACCGTCTGCCAGGAGACAAGGAACTTGTGCCAGAACGCAAATTATCTACATCAGTAAGCATACTGTTTAGTTCACTTATACAATATACATATATATTGGAGCAAGACTTTCTCAGTGAAGAAAGTGATGCTCTAATGCTTTAATCTACATTCTGATGCAAGCTTCTCACGTTGCCCGCAAAACAACAATTTCCCTGAGCAGCAGTGATTTAGACCATCAAATTGATTCTGATATGTCAGGTTCCCTGCTTGACAAGAAATTTCAAACAACTTAGGTTCCTAGGTAGATTTCTTTCCTGAGAGAGAATTCACTAATCAGTGAGCTCCAATACAGATCTGCTTGATAATTACACATCAGTTTATTATGCAGTTGGTAAGTGGGAGTCAGTTCCCAGAGCTTGACTTGCTCTGGATGTAATAATAATCATGTGCCCCAGTCTCCATAGAGGAGGACAACCTCTGGCATAGGGTGACTACATCAAGATTCAGCTGCTTTGTGATTCTATCTATGTTAGATCCTATCTATTCTGTATTATTGTGCTTTTTTTAAACTGTAAAAGTTAACACCAGCAAAGCAAAACAACTGCTTTATGATGGTATTCATCATAAAGACCCTCCCAATTCCACTGACGCTGTTGTAGAAATAAAGTAGGTCTCCAACCTATACTAAAATACTTATTTGGGCTGCCATGATGAGTTATATCAATATAACTCTAGTTAATTATTTTTTAATCAAATAGGGCCGCTTTCTCTAGGAATAACTGCCTTTTAATGCAAAAGGTAATGGCACACTTAGGCAGCAAAAACCAGATGTAGTTGATTTAAAGGCTGAGGAGGGAGGCAGAAGTCAAATATACAATGTGTGATTAATAAGGAGGGCTACTTTCATCTTATCTGTAAACATTCCTCTGTAGATGGATAACTGTGAAATTCATCTTGATGTGCCATATCAGCCAGGTTCAGGAAAGATTTGTAGCAAATTTGATTGTCTTCATATATTCCCTACTGGATTTAAAAATATGTTTACAGAATATGATGGCTACCTTAAGGTTCAATATTTTATAAACACCTAAGATGTAAATTTTAAGCTTAGAAGGTGCTGACCACAAGAGCTGATGAATTATAAAATAGGAGACTCCCAACGTGAATCATAAAATTATTTGACTATACTGCCACTTTCAGTGTCTGACTCAAGTTTTATAAACCATTGGCCAAAAGACTAACAAGAGGATGTAGGATGTGATTTGAAATGAGATAAGGAACAATAAATGATGATTTGTAAGCAAGGAAATAATGTTACATTTGTAAAGTGATTTAGTGTTTACAAAGAGATTTCATACACATTGTCTGGCTTGATTCTTATACCAGCCCTATAAGGGGAGCACTGACTCCATTTTATGACTTAAGAAATGGAGGCTCAGAGGCCTTAGGTGACTTGATAGAAATGAAAGAAAGAACTCAAATCTATCTTCTGATGTTCCACTAGCCTTGGAGTTGTAGGAACTGCTCCGTTGCTGGATTGGTTGACTGATTAATTGATTGATTTCATTTTTAGCCAGCTCGTTGAGAATTCATTTACTTATTCCTCTGAGAAAAACATGCATCATTAGAGGGTGGTTACTTTCACTTTGCTTCACCATATAGGAGGCCAAGTAAAATTGAGGTGAGGTGAGAAGCTCTAGGGCCAGGTATGTGGAAAGTTTACTCTGCCAGCACTTTTAATAAAATGGGTCATTAAAAATCCCCTCAATAGTTTTTATCTTTTTTTTTTTTTTTTTTTTTTTGTGGGGAAGACCAGCCCTGAGCTAACATCTGTTGCCAATCCGCCCCTTTCTGCCGAGGAAGACTGGCCCTGGGCTAACATCCGTGCCCATCTTCCTCCACTTTATATGGGACGCCGCCACGGCATGGCTGACAGGCAGTGTGTCGGCGGGCGCCCGGGATCCGAACTCGCGAACCCCGGGCTGCCAAGCGCGGACTAAACCGCTGCGCCACCGGGTGGCCCCTTATCTTTTCTTATATATATCTTTTCTTATATACTATATAAACATGTAGTTCATAACATGTTTGTTTTCTTCCACCCATTCTATTTCTTACAAACCATTGTAAAATATGACAAAGGGAATAACAACAACAACAACACACTAAACTTCCACAAAGGCAAGGTACATCCCAGGTTTTACAGATATGTAGCTCATTGATTCCTCATAATGATCTAGGCACTGTATTATTTTCCCTCATTTCACTGATAAGAAAACAGGCTCAGGGAAGTTAAGTAAATTGTCTATTATTACAGGATCAGTCTATGGACAAGCTTGGACGTCACTTTGAAAGAGGCTAGATGACCCCACAGGTTGTGCTCCATTCTAAAGCGTAGTCACCTATTGAGCACAATCACCCTACCACCACCGTCATAGACAAATTCTGGTAACACACAATATTCATGTAAGGAATGCATAAAATGAAGGCTACAGAACTGATGAGGTGAAACTTCTTCAAAGACAGATAATTTTTCATTTCTTTACTTAATCATTTTCACACTCATTGATGGCCTACAAAATTCTGGGAAATGTTACAGGTGGTGAGAAAGCAAATATACAGTCAACTATATGACTAGTAGCATTATTAAATAGACAAAAATATTTTTAAGAAGTCAAAATTATCAGTCATTTGTAGTTCACCCATAAATCGCTTGCCCATATCTTTTGCCCAATGACTAGTAGAGAATTAATGCTTCCATTTTCCATTACGAGAGAGAGTTTTGGGAGAGCTCCCTTACTGGGCCCTCAAAATCCCTGCTGCTTCATGTTCATGAGAACCAAAATCTGTGTGAGATTATGACATGTCTTGCATGTGAAATGCATTCTCTATCATTTCACTTCAAGAGATCACTTCAAGGGATCACTTGAATGAGAGCATATCTTAAAGCACAGAGAATAGAATTTCTCCATGTAATTCTTAAGAAAATAACATTTTAAGCCCTATAAAAATTGACAAAGGCATTGTTCACTTAAAATATGTTGTAGATTAAGTGGATTCTCATTGAATGTTGGTGCATATGGTATTACTCAGTTATGGCAAAACAACCATAAAGTAAAGTAAAAGGGTAAATATGAGAAAGCAATAAAAAGGTAAAACAATGCAAAAATGCCTTAAATGGTAACAGTTTTATCTAATATCACTGTTTCATAAAGCAGTGGCAATATTGAAAATGCAACTATATCTAGGTTTATGGTTTATAAAAAAAATGGCTGAGGCCAAATATATTATTTGCTGGAATTTGTATTATTAGCTCTCCCAGTATACTGTTTCTTTTACCAAATGGAGAAGTATAATTGTCTTTTGAGACAATTGATCTATTTAGCTGACATTTGAAACAGTTTCTCTACTGATATGCATAACATAAATCCCATTTCTCATTTTGGTATCTGAAGGAACACTTAGTATTTATGGAAGAAAGAAAATCATTAGAATAAGCAAACTGGAAGAGACATTAAATATTATGAGCTCCAAGAATCTTGTTTTATAGATGTGGTGACTGAGGTTCAGGGTGGTTATAGAAAGCAAGGTGAAACAACTAATTAATGTCAGATGCCGGGTGGTGGCCACTCAGTGTGGGAAACAGACTTGACATCAGTAGGCTGAGCCAACAACAATGGCTGCTGGTATTGTTGGCCCACCCCACATTTCTTTCCCAATTCCTTGCTTCCTGCTACTTGCTTTATTTCTGCTGGCTCCTGATTTGAGGTTCCCCTTTCACAATACCAATTCATGCTCCATCAGTTTTTGGGGTCTTGACTTTGCTTTCTGAACGCTATCCTTGCTTCCCAGCTCTGACGCCCACCAACTGTTCCTCAGTCATTAAACCTCAGCATCCTCCTGATTTTATTCTTCCTATGCGTTACCCCACAAGTGGCAAAAATCAGGACCAGACTCTAAAATTAGCTCAAACTTATTAACCCTGCATCAGTTCAATTTAGTCACAGCAAATATGTGATAAATGCATCCTATGTATTAAGCCTGGTGCCAGATATTACGAGTGCAAAGAGTTGAGTCTTGTCGGAATTAGACACATATTGATGGGTCATTTCACTAGAATCTGTGAATACTCTGATAAAGTTTACCTCTGACTATATTTCTTCCTGTAAGTGTTCTTATCTCTGTTTGATAGGGAGAAGTTCTCGGCTACTGATATTAATAATGTGAGCGGATGTTTGTTACATCACCTACATTGGAGTAGTAGCAATACCCCCTTTGAGGCATGTGGAGAAGCTAAGCTATCAAGGGCACCCCAGAAAATCCCATATGAACAAATTCTTCTGCAACCATTTTTCTTGGTTATGACTCTTTTAAGACCCTATTTTTGTGGCTGCTGAAAGTTGCCAGTCACATATAGTGTGCCCCAGAGCTGGGCCAGGACCCAAGAAAATCCTTCTCTTTTCATATTAACAAATGAGATGTTCCATCTACCAAAACACATTTTACTAGCCTTGCACCTCTGTTTTACACCCACCTTCTCTTGCCCAGAAAAAGTCAGAATCATGAAACTTTAAAAATATTTATACATGTCTGTTTAATTTTTCCCTTTACATTTTTTAAAGGCAGATGGTATATAAAAACCACACTCAGCAAGGAGTCAGTTATTTGGATTTTAATCCAAGTACTATTGTTGACTGACGCCATGACCTTGGTCAAGTCACGTGAGCAATTTGGGTTTCAGATCTTCATCTACGAAATGAAGGGCTGGATTAGATTATTTGTAATGTCTCTTGAAGCTCTCAAATCACTTGATTTAAAACTTCCTTTATAAAGAACAGGATTCTGCAAGATTTTAGTTTTTATTTATTATAGAAAATTGAAATGTGGACATATATATCTACGTCTATAAAATATATAATACGTATTCTTAATGGCAGTTAGGAAACTGATACAGGAACACAATAGAAAAGCCCTGGATCAAGTCTCTATAGCAGGCACATCTGTTTTAAGATAAAGAGCTGGAATCTCTGATTCTCTTAATCCCCAGGCACCATTCTGTCCAAAATATATTCCTTGTCTTTCTCCAACACAACCTGGTTTTCTTCCTATGTTTCTTATACCAATGAATGGTACCACCACTACCTACCCATTCATCCGAGCCACAGGGAGCCATCTTGACTACTCCTCACCTTCATTTTCTACATTCAATTAGCACCAGATTGTGTTGCTTTTGTCTCTTGAAGGTGCCTAGGTCCATCCCTCTCCCTGCTTCTCTTTCTCCCTACCACATCTCGTTATCCTCACTGGCACTGATTTAGGTCAGACTCTCGTCATTTTTCTTCTAGATTTGTTAATGGCCCCGCAACTGGTCTCCTGATTCCAGACTTGCTTTCTCCAATCTATCATCCATGGCCTACCCAGAGGGACCTATCTAAAACACAAAATGTCGCACTACTGCTTAAACTCTTTCAGTGGTTTTCACTACCTACAGATAAAGTCATAACTCCTTAATTAGCATTGAAGACTCTTTATGATCTGGACTCAGCTTCCCTACATGTACCTTATGCTCCAGACACAGCAAATTATTTGCATTTTTCTAAACATACATTATTTTCTTTTGCTTCCATGCCTTTGCACATGACTTTGCTCTGACTGGAATATTCCTTTTCCACCTCATCCTCCCTTTCAAAATCATCCTGTTTTTGAAAACTCATTCAAGCTTTTCCTCCTCTGGGAAACTTTCCATGACTCCTCTCTCTGTAAGACCCTTCCTTTGTACTTCTAGAGCATCCTGTCCCTTTTTCCATAATAGCATTGCCCACCACCCCAGTACACCATTAGCTCCATGAGGGCAAGCACTGTCTTGTTCAGCTTGGTTTCACTCAGTGCCTGGCACAGAGTGGGTCCTCAGTAATATTTAAATAAATAAGTTAACGTGTGAATGAATGAATTTGTGTATGAAAATACAAATAACCTCCAATTGTGAGCTTAGCCTAGTTACATTTGTTCCTGAAAGTACGATTATCATATCACCAATTATTAAATGATGCCTTTTTGAATGTCAATGGACCAGTATAAAATGAGGTAAAAGTGGATAAGTCTGAAGACAAATATCCTCAATTACTGGACCACATAACCACATCTTGTCTTCCTGTATCTTCCCTACTTTTCTTTTCCACTTTATCTCTGTTATGGGTTATTACTGAAATTAAGTAAAATCCAGCAAACACATTGAAAAATAACCATGTGTAAATCACTGTGCTATACAATGAAAACAAAAGAACAAGTAAAACTTGATTCTGATGATCAAGACTACTTATAAGGCAAGCATATTACAAGTGCTGGAATAAAGGTACAAATGTCCTGCCTGCTTACCTGATGGGGTAGGATAAAACAAGCAATGAATCCTCTAAATGAAGGAATCAAGGAAGTCTTCCCAGAGGCAGTCTCGAATGAATATGGCAGGGAGGGCATAAATTTCTCATGTCTGCCTTAATACACAAAAATGTGGCCTGGAAAACTTGGAGGATGAGGGGATAAAGAAGGAAGCTAGGGGCCGCCCGGTGGCGCAGCGGTTTAGTCCGCGCTTGGCAGCCCGGGGTTCGCGAGTTCGGATCCCTGGCGCCCGCCGACGCACTGCCTGTCAGCCATGCCGTGGCGGCGTCCCATATAAAGTGGAGGAAGATGGGCATGGATGTTAGCCCAGGGCCAGTCTTCCTCAGCAAAAAGGGGAGGATTGGCAACAGATGTTAGCTCAGGGCTGGTCTTCCCCACAAAAAAAAAGAAAAGAAGGAAGCTAGGAAGACTATGACAGCATGCAATGAGCTGTGCTTGCATAGGCAAGATGACTTTCCTGACCACCTCCTGGAATGTGCTGTTCAGGAAATCAAGAGATAAATCAGTCAGAAGCAAGGGTGTGCCATCGAGGCCACACACAGGGCAAGAGCATGCTATCACATTTTTAATGTGAGACTCATACAGAAGGCTTAGACAAATAATTTCTTTATGTTTTATAATATTTTTAAACACACTAAGCACAAAGTTTACCTCTTTAATAAGACATATCAGTGCATATGTGTGTATACTTGCACACATATGCTCTCATACACATATATTACCATACCCCCAACCTATGTGTCAGGTTCTATGTTCATCTTTTGCGGTGCTGTTCATTTCATTGTAGTTTATTTCATTAGTGATCCATTTAAAATAAGCAATGCATCACTTTCCTTTGGATGAGGTATATTTTATGTCAAAATAATCACTATAGATTAACAGTCATGGACAGCTCCAGTATTCGGCCTAACAACCGAGAAAGCTTTTTCCCAAATTCTGAATATACAGATAAAAGGAAAAAATGGAAAAACCACAAAGCAACTTTATACACATTGTTTTTATATTAATAAAAGTGAAAACTTTTAAAATAAAGAAGATATTTCAAACAGAAAATTCCAAACATATCTTTCTTTAATTTAATGCATTTTAGTTTCTTGCTTATCTGGAATGAAATTTAACCCTTTGCATGCTACATAAAATACATTCTGAGGGGCCGGCCCAGTGGCATAGCAGTTAAGTTCACGCACTTCGCTTTGGCGGCCCGGGTTTCACAGGTTTGGATCCCAGGCACCGACGGACACACAGCTTGTCAAGCCATGCTGTGGCAGCATCCCATAGAGGAAGATGGGCACAGATGTTAGCCCAGGGCCAATCTTCTTCAGCAAAAAGAGGAGGATTGGCAACGGATGTTAGCTCAGGGCTAATCTTCCTCACACACACACAAAAAATACATTCTGGTTCATTTAAAAAAAGGAAGCTTTGATACTTGAATTAGAGACGACCCCAACAGACAGTAGGTTGTGGGGGATCAATGGGGTAAAAGAGACTCCCCACAGGTTAGTTCTAAGAAACACCTTCTGTAAACTACCTTTTGTTTCCTCCTATGACAAATCACAGTGATGCAGAAAAGTAGCTTATTATGTTCATTTTTTTAAAGGAAACCTCCTGCATTAAATGAAACACTGCGGGATTATGCAATTTAAATACTCAGTAGATGATATAAGATACACAAAAACAGAAGCTCAAAAGCCTCAGTAATTAAGGGATTTATAGATTTTTCAGGAATACCACTACTAGGTAGAAAATTGCTATCATTTTACTCTGGTATTTCATATGAAATTGCAAGCTATTAGCACTTAAAATCTAACCTCATTCCAATAAAACCCTTCCCTTCAACATTCTGACTTTTTAGGCTGTAACATTTCTATATATATGCTGCTTCTTTTCTGGAAATAAAGTTCTTCTATTCATCTTCCTTCTCTTCTGTAATATCTCAAGTTTATGGTTGCTTTTTAAAAATGAACTTTCATCTGCTGAAACAAGGCAAAATTAATGGTAAAAGTGTATGTGTGTGTGTGTTTCTCTTACAATATGGGATTACTCAGTGGAACGTATAATAAGTTTGTACAGGCATAAAACTGTCAACGTCATTGTATAATAAACATTCCGAAGCATTATGTGTGAGGTCTAATTTTTCCTGAATAATATTTGTTGAGTAGTTCTTATTTAAATTACTCTTGGTTCAAGTACTGGAAAGATTATTAGGATGGATATAGTCATTCAAAGCATAAGAAAGAGACAATGATTGCTGACATCTTATAAATGAAATTTTCCTCACTTTGATCAAAGGACTACATACACCCGGCATTGTTTCTTCTTTCACAAAGACCATTTTGGTGCTCTGGTGATGCTTGTTACATCTCAAGGGCTATTGGA